>CP141128.1:78773455-80031022 GCA_035236585.1 Warburgia ugandensis | reverse complement strand
CTGATTACTATGAAAATTCACGGGTTTGTTCTTCTTGTTACTGTGCACAAGATGAACGGTTTAGATCACAATCTGATACCATTTCATTGATTTATGTTGAAGAGAAAAGTAGCACATAGTAGTTCCTCGGAAAACGGCAATCCACGCCATTTTCCAGCATTATAAACTACAGAAACTTAAAGAAAAGAAAGGGAAATCGTAGAGGGTGGCCTACTGTGGTCAGACCGGCCAGAATTAGTCTTTCCTTTACCGCGTGCACCTGATTTGACGTCGTTGCCGGCATCGTCAACATGGAAACCGAGAGGGATAGTTTGGCCGTACAACAAGATAGGGGGGCAGGCTTTTATAGCCTTGTAGTGGGTCCCACACCATGTAGGCCCACGTGTATTTACCATTTTACCCTCTCTTATTATTTATTTATTTTGGTTATTATAGTTCTAATATATTTTTTACACACTTCTTATTCTTCAATTTCTGGTTGTTAGACAAAGTACATTGACTAATTATGGATGCCGGATTGACTTCTTCTTTTCTGTACTATGTGAACTCTGATGTCCTTTTCAAACAGGCTACTTTGTGAGTCTAAATGGATTAACTATATATATATATATATCTTATGGTATTTTAAAAATATTGCTTTTCAAAGACATATCAGAATGTTGTTTGACGTACACAGATAGACTACTAGTTCTAATTTTGGTACCTTTGAACAAGGCATGTTTTTTTTTTTCCTTCCGTTTTGAGTAAGGCAAGCTACATTCATGTGGAGTTTATTAAAAAGAGGCATGATTGTAGAGATTAAGCCCTTGTAAGATCAGTATGTTTTGGGCCACCTCTTTTGGCATATTATGAAAAGTTGAAGTATAGGATTTACATATTCATAATTCGTTCTTTCCTTCTGTTTTGAGTAAGGTAAGCTACATTTGTTTGGAGTTCATTAAAAAGAGGCATCGTTGGCGAGATTAAGCCAGTGTAAGATCAGTATGTTTTGGGCTACCTCTTTTGGCATATTATGAAAATTGAAGTATAGGATTTACATATTCGTAATTCGTTCTTTCTTTCCATTATTTGTTTTACCCCGATAGTACCTTACATCCTTCCTTTTCTTTAATTGCTCTAACCTATTTTCCAGTTGGAACCAGCTTTGACCTTGGTACCAAGTCATAATCTACAATAACAAGTCCAGATGGAACTGGCTTATTGTAGGATGGCAAATACTAGCTCTATCTTTGTGTGCATTTATGTATACCAAGGGTCATGTACATTTTTTTGAAAGACACCAAAGGGTCATCATATGCATAAGTCATAACAGGCACATATTCTGATAAGCTGTTTAAACTATTAGAACTTATGTCATTTTAATCTGTCCAGCTGCAGATCTTTGTTCTTCAGTAATTATGTAGATTTCTGGTCTTCTGTTCTGGCTGTTGAAGTTACTAATTTTTGCTGCTGTCTTGACTTGTGCTACTCTCGCAGATCAGGATCTACCAGTGGAACTGTTGTTGTGAACAAGTTGGACAATAATCCTCATCCCAGTAGTTCAACTGTCCGAGCTTCAGTCAGGAATGGGCTGGACAATGTGTCTCTTCTTAATGACAGAAGAGATAAAGCTGCTGGGTTGGATAAGGAAAAAGTTACAACAAAGGGAAACAATAAGTAGGTTCACACTTTGTTGCCTTGACTGTATACTTTTTAGTAGCAATTCAGTAATAGAGTCTAGTGTTGGTATATAATCTACAGTAAGTAGATATTCTATTAAAAGTGGCTGGGCAAATTATATTCTTTGCAGCTGTTCAATTATGTTTAGGTTGTTTGATAATAGTAACATCCATAGGCGGGAGCTTCGTGCACCGGGGCTGCCCTTTTTGTTTGATAATAGTAATATCCATCATATCTAATGACCTCAAACATCAACTCATAGTGTATATCTATCTTGATGTCTAGGCTAAATCTCCGGGAAGACAATCAAGCAGGAAGTCCTAGTCCTTTGATGAAAGTAAAGGCTTCTCGGGCACCCAGAACTGGTTCAGGTGTGCTGGCAAACTCATCTTCTAATTTCCCTCGTACTTCAGGAGCTCTTGATGGATGGGAGCAGCCTCCAAGCTCCAACATGATCCAATCAGTAAATGGGACAAACAATCGTAAGCGCCAAATGCCTACAGGATCATCTTCAACCCCAGTAGCTCAGTGGGTTGGTCAAAGGCCACAAAAAATCTCTCGGACCAGGCGAACAAATCTAATTTCTCCTGTCTCAAACCATGATGAAGCGCAGACATTATCTGAACCAGCCCCAGATATGGCAAATAAGTTAACACCCAATGAGGGAAACGGACAATTACTTGGCAGAAGTATGTCTAATAACACACAGCAGTTCAAACTAAAACTTGAGAATGTTGCATCGCCAGCTGGGTTTTCGGAGAGTGAGGAATCAGGAGCTGTTGAGAACAAGTCCAAGGAGAAAGGGATTGATAATGGAGAGATAGAGGTCAGAGCTGTGAATGCCATCCAAAAAGTTACAACTTTTATGTTGCCTAACAAGAAAAGTAAGCTTCTTACTAGAGAAGAAATTGGAGATGGAGTTAGAAGACAGGGAAGAAGTGGAAGAGTGGCAGCACAATCAAGAGTGTGTATCCCTTCAACAAAAGAAAAGTTGGAAACTACTGGCACCACGAAGCCACTACGGAGTACTAAGGCTGGTTCTGATAGGAGCGAAAGGTATCTCATCTAAAACCTTCTTCTATCCACTGAACTGAATATGCGGCTTCAACTTTTGGTCACAAACTTCATTAACCCTTGATTATACTTTGTTAATTTCTATTCAGCAAGTCAGGTAGGCCTCCAACAAAAAAGCTGTCAGATCGTAAGGTTTCCATTCGACCTGGGAATGCTGTAAATAGCGGTTCCTCAGAATTTACAGGTACTTGTAACTTGACCGAGCAACTCCATTAATACATTGTTTAATTTCCTTTGCAAAGAGAAAAATTCAGACATGTGCTTATTTGTCTGTCATTCAGGTGAATCAGATGATGACCATGAGGAGCTGTTGGCAGCTGCTAACTCTGCTCGCAATGCTAGCTGTGTGCATCTGACCTTCTTAATTTTGTTATGCATTCAACAATTAAAGCTATTCTTCCCTTCCATCATATTAAATTTATGTGTGACTGAAGTGATGGTTTTACTTGTGTCTGCAGATCATGCTTGTTCTGGTTCTTTCTGGAAGAAAATGGAACCAATATTTGCTTTTGTGAATTCGGAGGATATAGCGTACTTGAAGCAACAGGTAAGATCATTATCTAATTAAAAAAGGGCAGCTCGGTGCATGAAGCTCCAGCATTTGTGTAGTCTGGGGAAGGGGCGGACCACAAAGGGTTTATAGTACGCAGCCTTACCTTGCAATTTTGCAAGAGGCTGTTTCCACACCTCAAACCATGGACCTTCTGGTCATGCAGTGACAACTCAACAGTTGCGCCAAGGCTCCCCTTCATATCATGATCTAATACCATTCTATATTTAATTTTCTTGAGCTGTTCACAGTTTGTTCTATCTCCATATTGTTTCATAATCTTCTCTCACAAATGTTTTAAGTTAATCCTTTGACTTTTGTCTCAGCTAAGTTTTGCAGAGGAGCTTGATGAAAGTTTGTGTCACGTGTTTGGTGCTGATTATAATGATATGGTATTTACTAGTGACTTCTTGCTGATTTAACTTCCTCCATTGGATAATTGGCAGCATTGGTTTCCCTTTAGTACTTTATTAGTTCATTCGGATATCTTATAGGTTGACTGGCATCCGAATTATTCCCTGCAAGCATATGGCAGTCCATTGCTTTGGTCTAATCGGATTACTGAAGACACGCTTCAAATTATTAAGTGATTTCCTATTGTTGTTATGAGATGCTTATTTTGAATCTTGGATGTCCACTTTTCTCAGGGTGAGGTTGTGCAGAAATCTGTATCATTTGGTTCTGACAATCAACAAGGAGATCAATCAAATGGTAATGGGGTAAATCAATTTGCCAGAACAATTGATGAGGTACATGGTGTTGATGGTTTACATGGAAAAATAGGTGGAGGGTGGATTGAGAAGATTATTCCTCTGTCCCAAAGGCTATTAGCAGCTATCATTGTAGAAGATGAAACCGAAGAATTTGATCACAGCAGTGAACAAAAAGATGCCATTTTTCAGTATACCAGTGATGATTCTCCTTGTGGTACATCTAGCTATATTGAAAATGAACCCAAAGACGCAGACAGGTTAGAATCTGATATTGAGTCAGAAGTGGATCTTAAGACTCAGAAGCATTGTTCCTTGGACAGTTTTTCTTGTGATGGTAGCACTGCATCCAACAATTTTCGGAGTCCCAATGTCCGGAATCTTTTGTACAGTGATGAAACATGGCAAGAAGACGAGGCTTTGCATTCAGAGGTTGGAGCTGTTGCTGAATTTGGTCAGAACAACACAGATGGGCCACAACTAGTGCACAATAATTTTTCAAGCATTTCATCTGCTGAATGTCATTATCAGCAGATGTGTCTAGATGATAGAATCTTGCTGGAGCTGCACAGTATTGGCCTTTTCCCAGAGACAGTGGTAAGCTCTATCATACACAAGCATTGATGTAACCGATCCAGTGGTTATTTTCATTTCAGATGCATGTATTAATTTTCTTTTGCCTTGATTGTTTTCCTTGAAATTGTGTGATGAAGGATGTGCCATTAGCTTTTTGGTTTACATCCCACCTATATAACAGTGGTTTTGTTATCAGCATCAACCTATTCTTAGTTGGTTTTGTTACTTTTCGTATTCATTGTTCAGTTGCTTATTTCATACTTGTTTCACTTCTTTTGCTTTTCCTTGTTACCATAATGTCAATCACATACGTCCACCACTAACAGAGCTAAATGTGTCTTTCCTAGCTTTTTACTATCTTTAATTTTGGACAGAGTTGTTCTTGTTGTTATGCTGATATGACCTTTCTGGACCACGTCTAGCTCTAATCTGAGAAGATTTTCTTGCGTCATAACTCTCATGTTGGTGTCTTGTTCAGCCTGATCTAATGGAGGGAGAAGATGAAGAGATTAACAAGGATATCTCAGATCTAAAGAAGGGGCTCTACCAACAGGTTTTGTAATCTTTCTCTTCTAATATTATTCGACATGAAGAAAGTTCTTGAAAGAAATTTGCAATATGTTTAGATTTGCTTCCTTCAGAATTCTTGGTCAGAATAGTCTGTTTCTCTGATCCATCATACAACTATTTTTCCTTGCATGTTTATTCTGCAAACACTAGTGTACGACATATTAGTTTCCTGAATACATAGTATGCTAATGAAAATTTGCACTAAAAATGTTCGAAAGGAAATCCTTCAGCAGTTTATATTGGCTAACTGATAGAGTACGAACGTATATATAAGTGAGAGGTTTTGATAGGATTACCAATCCATGTGTTTATTATCATGCAACGTTTATCACATAGATATATTTACTTAAGTCTCTTCTATTACTGGGAAATTTAACAATTGCATTGGCCTTTCCTTTCTTATTTTCCCTTTTTGTGCGTGTGCTTGTCATTTCTTTTTGGGGGCAGGGAGAAGTTTCTAGTTCACTGATCCTCTTTTGATTTGATAGGTGAGGAAAAAGAAAGGGCTGTTATGCAACTTGAAGAAAGCTATTCAGAAAGGAGGAGAAATGGAAGAAAGGTAGGACTTTACACATTACTCAAGCTAGACGCTTTACCCCAATGAAATTGATGTAATTTATATATTTTTTGTTATTTGCAGGGACATTGAGCAACTTGCAATGAATAAACTTGTTGAGATGGCTTACAAGAAGTATATGGTAATGAATTCTTTCATAATGCACTATTTACATTGCATGATGTGATGCGGCATAAGCAGTGAGATGATTTTCTTTCATGATGTGTCAAAATCCCAGCATGCTCACGGTTCTTTTTTTGCTTGGTAAAAGCATTAATACTATTTATGTGATAAAGGTAGAGAAGGGGAGCCTTGGCGCAACGGTATAAGTTGTCGTCATGTGACCTTGAGGTCACGGGTTCAAGGCGTGGAATCAGCCTCTTGCAAAAATGCAAGGTAAGGCTGCCTACTTTAGGCCATTGTGGCCCGCCCCTTCCCCGGACCCCGCATAGGCGGGAGCTTTGTGCACCGGGGCTGCCCTTTTTTTTTTTTTTTTTATGTGATAAAGGTAGAATAGAGTATAAGTATTTGCATCATGCAAATTGTGAGGCAGTCAATTACATTTATCTTCTTTTGGTATGAAACTGATCATAAAAATTTTTCTTCTTTACCATATGGATGGGATTAATCATGTCAGGGGCTAGCTTTGCTGCTTCAGGTTGTATGTTTGGGATTTTATTCAGTTAGTTTCATTTGATAACTGAATTCTCACAAAGGCAAATCCTATTGAGATAATTTATTCATCTTCGTTAAAATAGAAGTACTATACATAATGTTTGGTATCTTATGAGATAGAGTATTCATCTTTGTTAAAATAGAAGTACTATACATAATGTTTAGTATCTTATGTGCCTTAGATTTTTAAGAAATGTGTATGTGATCTTTAGTTTGAGTCTCCTTTTCCCTGTAATTTCCCTATGCTTTTCATCTGCAGCAGTAATTTTCTTGGCTTGAGCCTATATCCTAGTTAGGAGGTGCTTTATATATAAAAAAACAGCCTGTTAACTCAATCCTAGCTTACCAACCAAAAAGAACGAAAAAAAAAATGAACTAACAGACATTTTCTTCTCTTTCATGATGTCTACTTGAATCTCTTGCTTCTTTTCTCATTTTAATAGAAGAAAGTGATACACCACCTGCCACGAGATGATTCTTCTGTGACTCCTGTATTTTTCAGCAATATGTTTTACATTTCCCTTTTCCCCTCTTTCAAAGGAGCGCTTTAACATATATATACAAGAACTCAAATTATTATTCTGGAGTGGCCACTTTCCGACTTTCTGGTTTCCATATGATATTTAAATGTATCAACTACGAGGTCAGCTCACTATGACTGATGACACTGCATGCACTTTC
Organism: Warburgia ugandensis; assembly: GCA_035236585.1. Classification (NCBI taxonomy): domain Eukaryota; kingdom Viridiplantae; phylum Streptophyta; class Magnoliopsida; order Canellales; family Canellaceae; genus Warburgia; species Warburgia ugandensis. The sequence continues at coordinate 80,023,971 of CP141128.1, read as the reverse complement.
ATGAATCCACAAAGATAGCCACTAAATACCACTCTGTTGCTTTAAATTTATTCTGCAAACTGATTGGAGGTTCAACAGGGTTAATTTAATATCTGGTCTCACTCAAGGACATGAAACCTGTTTAGATTTATTGGTTGAATTATTGGTTTTAAAATTGGTTGGTTCTAATAGGTTATCTTCCCCAAACTCATGATTTGATTAGGTGAGCTAACATATGTACTGGAATTTTCAATTTTGAAAGTAAACCTTTTCAATACATTCCACTAATTTTTACTGCCTCAAGTTCATGTTGGTATAAACTCAATGTTTCCATGAGTTAGAGAAATTGGATACATGAAATGAATGCAATGACCCTGTGAAACAAATTATAAAGCACCACCGTTTAACCAACTGTCACTGAAACAAGCTTCACAAAGTTGGAGTCGCTGGGCATCATTACAAACTGATTGAATCCAACCTGACTTGACCAAAAATCTTGTGACCTAGCACCACATCTGGTTGGGGTTAATCTGTGGAGCCAGATATTGTTTTAATGTTGATCACACATACATACGTATTATGGTCCTTCAGACATTTCAACCCACACACTTGTTTGCTGCATATTCTTTTTAGTTGAATATTTGATAAAGATTTTTGAGTGTTAGCTTGAAATTCCATGCCACTGATCACTTGTCTATTTGGACAGGCTTGCCGAGGTAATTCTTCAAGTAATAAGAGTGGGGTTAATAAAGTCTCGAAACAAACTGCCTTGGCTTTTGCTAAGCGGACTCTTGCAAGATGTCATAAATTTGAGGATACTGGTAAAAGCTGTTTCCGTGAGTCTGCTTTACAGGATGTGATTTTCTCATCTCCTGTCTACTCGAATGATTCGAAATGTTTCGACTCTATTGGTGCTGGAGTTCCTGGAAATCAGTATTCTGAAGCCCAAAATTGTCAACCAGATTTGCGGGCATCAGGTATGCTACTTGTCATGTTCTTGTAGTGCCTTTTTGTCCATGTAAAATTTTTGACATCATCTTTTCTTAAGATGTTGTCTTTGATCTCTTAAAAATATTGCATTTTCCTTCCATTTTTTATGTAAAACAGTCCAGCTGTCTGTTTATACTTGCTTGGAATGTATTAAGTACATACCCTTTTCTATCTGCACTTGCAGGTGTTATTCTTTCAAGTTCAGTTGAGAGACATGGATTCATCAATGATAAGATTGAGAGGATTTCTTCCGATGCGTTCCAGGCTGCCACTCATGCATTCGACCAAACCATTGTCAAGCATGAAACAATATCGAACAGAGGAAAGAAAAGAGAAGTGCTTCTTGATGATGTTGTTGGCCTATCTGCTTCAAGAGCCACATCAACTCTTGGCAACAGTCTCTCTGGTGGAGCAAAAGGAAAGAGGAGTGAGAGAGAGACGGATCAGAACAAAGAGGCAAGAGGTTCTGCTAAAGCTGGCCGCCCATCAATAGGCAATTTGAGGGGTGAACGTAAAACTAAAACTAAGCCAAAGCAAAAGACTGCTCAGTTGTCAACTTCAGGCAATGGTCTTCTTGGCAGATTGACTGAAACAACCAATGCAGCAGTATCTTCAGTTAGGGAATCTTGTGAAATGGTGGCTAATGCCAGTAGTAAAGTTAACAGAGAAATAGGTTTGGTATCCCCTGGCAATGCTGCTCAGGATTTGTCAAAAGAAACCGAGGAGCCCATTGATTTCTCAAACTTGCCACTACCTGGAATTGATGCAATGGTGGATGGCATTGGTGGTCAGGGTCATGATTTTAGTTCTTGGTTGAACTTTGATGATGATGGATTGCAAGACCATGACATGATGGGCCTAGAAATTCCTATGGACGACCTGAATATGATCCTATAAGGCAGCCATTTAAACTATTTTTCATGCTCTAGAGCCTAGATAAGAATGCTAGAGCTGTTGTGAGGATACGACTTCTCCAATTATCTCTCTCACGTGGTTTAGAACTTGTAATTAGGGTTCTCCATTCTTTTGTACACTTAATGAAATCCTTGAAAGAGCCAACTTGTTTATACCATTCCCGAATTTCTTTCAGTATTCCAGGCCACTTGTTTGGGCGCTTCAATTTCTACCATTTCTAGTTACTATTCCTAAAAGCTGTAGCATTTGCAGATCTTAAGCGGCCTTCTGGACTCTGCAGCTCATTGCAGCATGTACATTCATTTAATTCTCCAGGAATATTGAGTCTGTACATATGGTTTACCTGCGTGGGACTGACATCTTCTAAGTTGCTATTAGTTGATATGTTAGTCATTTTTCGTTGTTATGTTGTATTAAATGCAATCAAGCAAATTCAAGTTCCTGTTTTCCTGTCCTTGTTGCTCTCTTTTTCAATGGGCCTACATCCATTTATTTTTCTCAGGAGACTCACGATGGTTGTTGATATGGTTTAGTCCAAGCTTGATTCTTGCTCTTCCAGGTTTGATAGGTTTCATTGTTGGCGGTAAAGCTAACTTTCAGTTTCTGTCTCTTGATCCAATAAGCCAACTAGATCTCGTAGGTGCTGACATATTCCATTATCTCCTAAGCTTTTCCCTTTATCTCCTCTTCTGCTTCATTTCTGTTCTGATGCTTCAATGAGTCAGAGCAGGGCATTAGCACCTTTCTAGGTAAATGATTTTGCTAGACTACATCAAGATTTCAGTGGATTTGGGGTTCCCTGCTAAATGCATTCATGTGGGTTCAACAACAAGAAAAGGTTTTCTCAGGGTACAGACTTTGTGCAGAGACAATTTTGGAGCTTTGTATCTTGGATGAGGCTGGTCTTTGCTTTTCGTTCTGCCTGAAAGAAATCAGGCCCAAGGGGATGGCTAGGAATGTCTTCTGTCCTGGCTAATGGTGGTTCGGTGAAAAGGATAGTCTGTTCTATTCTTTTATTCATAGCCAAGGGATTGTGGAGATGAAGAATTATGATTCTGGTTTCTTTCTTTCCTTCCTCTTCTATTGTGTTGCTTTCTCTTAATATGTTATTTTTTTCTAAATAAACTGATCTATGTTTTAAAGGAAAATACATTCTCCTGATTTGGAGGTAACTAAGTCGAGTCTAATGGTTTCATGGACAGGAACTTGACCAGGAATTCTCATCAATTCAATGTCTAGTTGGTGGGAGGTTGCCTATTGAAGCAATATCAAGTTTGAAGTGGCAGTTGCTATGAGGACAGCATGCATTTTGAGAGGTATTTTAGTTAAACTTTAGTTTCTTCTTCACTGTATCACTCTAGTTTTCCTTTAGCACTTTAGAGATCTTGCTGTCTAACCTTGTCATTCCTGTACAGTTGTCTTTTGATGAATCCAAGACACTCTCAAAGTATGAAAATCTCCTCCCAGAATCTTGTATGTCAAATTATAAGAAGAAAGAAGTGGTCCAATGATTCCTCTTCCTTACTAGATGCACCTCACCTACTTGAAAGGGAAAATTCTTGTTATTGTGCATGCCATTCATGTTGGTCTTCTTTGAAAATTTGTCCAGTGAAAATCTATTACTTGTGAAGGGACCAGCTTGCCCAGCCGCAAGCTGAAGAAGCTGAGTAGACTCAAACCGTCTATTCTTTATAGGGAAGGACAGAATTGAGAGAGATCCAAACCAACTTCTGTTCAGTGGAAGACTGAAACATGAATCTTGTGTAGCCTAGAAAGGTCTTTAGACTTCTTTTATATGCACGAATCACCAAAGGCATCCACACTCTTCTACTCCTAAGTGGTTTAAGCTTTTGAGCACAAGGAAAGATATTAACCTTCTGCCCATGAATCTTTCCAATACATAATTTCTTTCCCAGCTAACCTGGATATATAGCCACATCACAAGCCTTTTCCTATAAGAAGCATCCTAGACACACCAACCTCTATGTCATCTTTCTTTTCAATTATCTTCTGTCTTTAGACATCATTTCTTCCCAAAATCTCCACAATCACTTATCAGGAGGATGTTGTTCCTTATTTAATGTTGCCAATTCTACTTCTTTAGATTTTGGTCTGCAAACTTGTTCCTCTCTGACAATAGCTTTCTGTTTTCATCTTTCCCTGCCCATTAGAATTTGGAAGTCCTTCTGGAAATTTTCCAATTTCTCCTCTCCTTGAGGAAATTTCATTAGTAGCATAGAGGATATCAAAGGATTTGCTATAGAAGTCCTGCTGGATGTGATATTTTCTCCATATGACACTCTTCTCGTGGTGATTTTTCTGTCTACCATCTCTATCCTTGGACCTGTAATTAGCTGGGATGCTTATGCAGCGTGTTACCTGAGGTAGGTCGTAAGCATGCCACTTTTCACTCACAGCAAATTTTCAACCTCTCCTTGGTAATATGGATTTTCTTACCTTATGTTTGTCATAAAATATTGCTTCTCTTATTTTTTTGCCATTGATTTTATGCCGGCCGTAGTTCTCTGTCTCGTGTCTAGAATATTTTTCAGAACATATCATTCCAAGAGAACTGTCTATGTGGAATATCTTGAATATTTGGCTCATTCTGATTGCTCAGGTTCTTTGATTATACATTCTGATAAGGAATTCTTTCAGTTTTTATATTCTTTTACCAATTTCCAAAGAAAAAAAAGTTAAATGCTGTTTAAAGGCCCCTCCAATTGGGAAAACATCACCAAACTAATAGAGAGTGCTTTAACAATTGAGGAAGCACCCTTGTTCGATAAACTAATAAACGTTATAAGTTCACTTTTGTCTTTAAATTTTGTTAATTTCATATTCAAATAGCCAATAAAGGATCCCTGCATATTGGACTTTGGAGAACCATTTTCTGATGATTATGTTTCAGTTTCTTGCGTGGGGTTAGTTTGGCTTGAGCTAGCTTGATTTGCTTGAAATGTCATATTGCCTAAGGCAGCTTAATGTCATGGACTTGCTTTGCAAGGCCCGTGACCAAGGTCTGTAGACTCTAAGGGAGGTCTGCTCAACTCATGGGTGTGGCTTAAAGGACTTAGGCCCGTGTTCTTAGATCTGTGGTGCAAGGCCTGATTCCAGAAGGCCTGGTTTCTAAAAAAATCTTTGTAAATATCTAGATCTTCTGAAGTAGTCTAGAATATTCTAGGAGAATGATAAAGTAGTCTAGAAAGATGATGGTTCCAAAATATGATCTAGACCATTAGTGTATTGACACTTAGAATAATCCTGATCATCTATTGAGGAGGTGGATGGGGGAGAGCAAGTATAAATGAGGTGTAGCTTCTCATTTGTAATTAGCTCAGATTACTCAATTGAGTTCAAGTAAGGGATAATAGGTTTTCTTTGAGTAAGTCTCATTTCGAAGTTCTTCTCATTGCTGTAGTGGGTGTGTAGCCTTAGTAAGTGAGAATGAGAGTTAAAAATAGACTTGTGCTTTGCAAAGGAGTTGTGCACAAGTGCCGCATTGGTTTAGCATATGTGAAACTGCGACCCGTGACAAATAATATCAGAGCAGGTCGAAGTGGACGTTGCTTATCGAGTATTGGTGAAATCTTGTGGCAACATCATGGCAAATGAGTCAAGTGACCAACATGCATGTGGAGGTTCAATAGAAGTCGAGGTGGGAGAAGTCCAGAGACCTATCATGGAAATTGGCTTTGGACGCTCGACTTTCTACTTTGGATGCTCAATTCGGTAAGTTTGAACATACTTTATTTGATTGTTTGAATAAATCTAGTGCATTTATAGATGCCTTGCATACCTCAAAGACATCATGCAAAGTATGGTTGAGGCGTCTAAAGTTTTGGATGTTGAGACTATTGAATGAGTGGAGTACATTTTTGATTGCCTCGAGTCTATGGAAGGCGGGATGACTAATCCATATGAGGAAGTGGCTAGGTTGGAGGATATGATGTTATTAGGGAAATCCACAATGAGTGTAGTGGCAGCACCACTAGGCTTTCCACGCCTAGGTGCTATGAGTTTGCTTAGGTCTAAGGAGTCCCAGGAGAAAATAGTGATCAACAAGGGTGTTGACACGGCTGATGGCACAATGAGGAGTGCACCACAACGAGAAGAGTTCATGAGGGACAAGACTAAGTAAGGAAGTGAGGCAGCACGACGAGGTGTGAATGCCACAGAGATGTGTAGGAGGCACATCAACAAAGAGTAGTTGCTTAGAGGCACAAGAGGCTTTACAAATCACAGAGTGCTAGGAAAAAACCATAAGACAATGGGGGAGGTGCAGGTCTCACATACACGGAGCGTGTAGCATGATGGATTTCCCAACACCAAAAAAGTTGTGTCGACAAGGGTGTCGATGTTCTTAGGTGGGGGAGAATGTCTTAGACTTACTTTGCAAGGCCCGTGACCAGGGTCTGCAGGCTCTAAGGGAGGTTTGCTCAATACATGGATCTGGCTTAAAGGACTTAGGCCGGGTTCTTGGATATGCGGTGCAAGGCCTAATTCTAGAAGGCCTGGTTTTTAGAGAAATCCTTGTAAATATCTAGATCTTCTGAAGTAGTCTAGAATACTCTAGGAGAATGTAGTAATCTAGAAAGAGTAGGAGGGTTCCCGAGTATGATCTAGATCGTTAGTGTATTAACATTTGGAATAATCTTGATCATCCATTGAGGATGTGGATGGGGGAGAGCAAGTATAAATAGGGTGTAGCTCCTCATTTGTAATTAGCTCAGATTACTCAATTGAGTTCAAGTAAGGGATAACAGCTTCTCTTTGAGTAAGTCTCATTTCTAAGTTCCTCTCATTGCTCAATGAGTGTGTAGCCCTAGCAAGCGACAGTGAGAGTTAAAGGATGACTTGTGCTTTGTAAAGGAGTTGCGCACAAGTGCCGCGCAGGTTTAGCATAGGTGAAACTGCGACCTTGTGAAATTAAGTTGGCTTGAGTTGTGTTAAGATGATAAGGTGAGATGTAGAATCATGAGATGGCTTGAGCTGGAGTGAGATGAGATTGCTTGGTCATTTGGCCATCTCAAGCAAAGTACAACTCCTCCCTAGGATATGCGAAAATAAAAAACTGTTCTTGCTTTGCACTCATTGTTCTCACCTTTCATTTCCTAACATCTTGAGATTGGTTGAGATGCATATTTGTCCTCTCCACTCAAGCACCACTGACATTTTGATTCTTGAGATGGCATCACAAGCATCTCATCTCTAGCTAGACTAACATTGAGAAGAGAAGAACTTTGTGGCATATCATACAATCTCAAGTTGGACTAGCCTTGAGGTGCCTCATGCCTAGCAAAATCAAGCTACAGTAGCCCCATATTATGAGCCTAAGACCAGGTCAACACGTGAGCTATCTTGGAAATTCCGCTCGATGCTCCAGTTGCGGGAGGCTGTCTCTTACTTGATCAGCTATTTTGCTGTACCTCCTCCTGATTACTGGTTTATTTGAGGGAGTGTCATCTCTTTTTAGCAACATTAGTTTTGTTCTTCGCTCTCTTTCTTAAGCTTTTGTGGAAAACGATGATCATGAATTTCAATTCTGAAGCATCGATTTGTAAATATTTTGTTGGAGGATGTTTCTTATTTCTCTCGATGATAAACGCACTGTAAATGAAATTTATGCCAAGTTGTTGCACCGCAATATTATTTCACCAGATATGGAATGTTAGGCTAGTGCTTGATTTTCAGGAGCTATAATGTTGGTTTTACTGGAAAGTAATCTCCCAAGACTTGGTTGATCATGTTTTCATGCTCTCATAATCAATCTGCAACTCTACCTAGGGCTCGAGATAGATAATATCTATTACGATATAGGCAATTAACTGAAATATTTACCGTCCTTGTGCTATTAACCTTTCTATTCCACATGGTTTCAGGATGCCTTTTGCATTTTTCTGCTGCAGGTTGATTACCCACTGCTTTATGCCTCAAAAGAACCTACGCACATTGGTCTCTGATGAATATAATAAACACGGTCGCTATGGAATTCGTGGGCTGCACGTCTACATAAAATGTTAACAAGAGTGATGCCGCAATTCAATTGATCTAGCGATTGATTTTTAATCCATGAATACTTGCGCTCTTCGAGTCTCTTGCCTTTCCTTGCAAATGCAGAAGACAACCATTGTTATTCAAATTATAGCACTATCATGTTTGAGCTGCACCATTAGCAAGACTGCGAATGAACATCTCGAGAATCAAAAGAAGATAATTTAGTGTCTCTGGCTCCCTTGTTTTTGTTTTAATTTGGTGATGAATAGTTTAGCAAGACTGAAAATCATAAATTGATGGAGAAGAGCCTGGGGATGGCTTTTGGCATCGCATTCACGAGCGTCCAAGTTTAAGGGATTACCATGATTTAATTTTTGAAATTTTGCCATTGGTTTCAATGTATAATGAGTTATGGTTTCATCCTCAAGCATATGACGTCAATAGCCATGTAATAAGGTGCAATTATGGGATTTGTTCATCATGAAGTATTCAAATTAATAGTAAAATGAAACCCAAAGCTCAATTTAGAACTTCTATTTAAGCATTTACAGCAATTTGAAAGTAATTTTAGGCAACTTGGGCAAATACACATGTATGAAGTTCGTTATGGCTTGGGTACCTGTGTACTACATGTGAAGGGTGAGAAACCGGTTAATTATTGAATATGACGACATGAGAAATGCTTTACATTTTAATGTATCTGAGCAATTGTGCACGGTTCCGACTGTTGTGAATCAACACAACCAAAATGCAGCATTGTACAAGAAACAACCTGAACCATGGATTTAAATATTGCTTCTAATTGTAATAGGCTTGGGGCCAAGTGACGCTATTAGGAAAGTAGTCATGCATTTAACAACCCAAAATATTAGAAGGCAAAGCTAAAGTGGTTCGTGTGCCTACCTTGCCTACTTGACGAAAGGGAACGAACTTCCTTTCGTTTCTGGTTTTATGGATTGGATTCAGTCAGCGTCGTTCCTTCCTTTTGATTATGTTTCTAGTGAACGCTTTGAAAGGCAACCATCTTGAGTTTTCGGCTCTTTCCAATTTAGTTTCTTACAGTGTTCTACGGATCATTGTTTTTGCACATAAAATGGTTGGTCTTTTCAATCAACCATGCCGTGTTTTCTGGTTGGCTGAAACTGAGCTCTCTCCCTTTTCCGTAGTAAATCTTCAGTAATGCTAGACCAACAGCAACGGAAGGTGTGTCCAGCGACCATATTTTCTAAGGCCCACTTTGATCTAGTCGCTCCATCTTTAAATGTCTCTACTTTTATTGTCTGTAATAGAGGACTAGCTATAAAACAAGCAAACGATGAGGTTTATACTGCACTAAAAAAAAACGAAACAAAGAAGGAAAAAAAGAATAAGAAAGAAAGGTTTATGCTTGATAACAACCACTTAGATATCAATACATATTACTGAATTCACATGATCCCAACCATTAGATCAGTGGCCTACAAATAAACTTAAGAAAAACTAACCTAATAATTCAGACCGACTTTCAACTTGGAATGGTCTTATTATCGGAGATGTTAAATGACTGCTCTGTTAGAGAACATCCATGAACTACTTGTGCAATATCCGACTTATTCATGTGATTGCTTCATTTTTGAGTGTCTAGCTAATAGATAAAAAGGCACGTTCATCAAAGTTTCCAACCCGTGTCTTCCAACTACAACATTTTAAACGCTAGAATTATCCAATCAGCATGACTTTTTACCTACTAGAAATGGAGCAATGAGATGAACGAGCTAGTCTGATCATGCAAGGGTGGACTACAGCAGAAGTGGTCGATGGATGTTCTTATACGGAGCGTTCATTTAACATTCCCCATACTATAGTTGGTGATTCCCGTGGGATTTTGTTAGACCACAGATGAAGCATCGCATGGGACGGTCACAATCTTCTAGCTGCGGAAATGGCCGGCCGGTGACTATACACTGGCCACCTCAGGTGTGATAGAAAGTCTCCATGGGTAGCGTCTGCCTGTCAACATAAAGAGTCTTCGCTTCTTAGCGTGTTACAGCAGAAGTCTTTTAATATACTTGTTTACCGTCACCACAACGTTTGAAAGAGACTATTAATTTCTCTCTGCTTGTGAAAGGTACGTCCGGCCATTCCTCGTCTTTTCGGTCGTTTCCAATCTTGTAACATATGCTTAAATGTTTCTGACCGGCCCATAAACGAAGTGAAAAGCAATCGAATTACGATGAAGAAGTACGTGAGGCTTTACAAGCACAAGGTCGGCGAGGAGGAATCCCGTCTCTTACTGGAAGCGTGTGATGAAAACTCGTGGACTACCGGAGGTGAAGCTGTGAAGATTGGAAGGCTGACAGCGGCTGTTCAGAGGGCCATGACAATGAGAGAAAGGGAGGTGCATGTTGTTGTGGGTGGCCAACAAGGAAGAGAAAAATCGGTTTTGGTTGATGGTGGAAGCGGGTTTGGGGTGGATGACAAGGAGAGTGCAAAGTTTTGAGGAGAACGCAAAATGAGCAGTGTTTTTCTTATCATAATCTCGAGGAGGAAGTTTCAGCAGGTTGTAATTAAGTGACTTTGGGTTGTAGCCGCCAGAGTGTAAATTGGATGTTAAATGAATCCCATGTATGAAATTATGGTAAGTTGTGAATAGAAAGAGAAGCACTTCACTGCTAACTTTTCTGATCAGCAGACGCCTACACCTCCACTTTGATTTCGTTTGAGGAGGTTGTGGGTACGAATATCCAAAAAACAAGAAGAGCAAAAAAGGATCAAGTGGGGATTACTATATTTTTTGAGTAGACTCCTTGCTAATCTTTCAAGATTAGTCACCTTTAGAGGTGATCCCATTTTGAAAGAGAAATGCTATTCGGACTGACTTAGGCACCTTGCTCTGCTAAGGGCCTCCTTTGGATTGTATGACTTAATCATATTATCCAGCCTACCCAATTCAAGTACAGAATATCATGCCTATCGGCTATCTGATGTTTGTAGCTACTAGTTTTTCTAGTTGAAAAATTCAATAGTTAATTAGGATTTACAGCACAGCTAAAGTCATCTAAAGGTCATGAGTTAGTATCAAGCCTGTCCAAGGAAGCTGAACAAGATGAATGGACCACATCATCCAAAGGTAGAGTTTACCAAGGTAGGATAATGAGCTTTGCAGATAACATCTCCTTAATTTGAAAGCTCTCTTTGTAATTAATAGAGCAATTGTACGAAAAACCTCATATTTTTGGGATAAAATCACAGCAATTACACCCGGGATTGTGGATTGAGAGAAATTTGGAGTTTACAAAATTTAATATTTTTAAATATCCATTAGAATTTTTGAATATTTGTCCTGAATTTTGTTAAGGTTTTCGAATATCTAGTATTTTACAAAATCCAGTTCAGAGTACTTTTTGAAGATTGCAATATCTTCATAACTCATTTTGGTATAAAATATTGTTTATTAATTGTGCCTACTTTACAATAAGACATGTAATATGTGTGCCCATATTAAAATTATAAGCAAAAAAGCCTAAGCCTGTAGTTTACCCAATGCACTTGTCAATTAAAACCTATAATTCAACTAGTTATTGGTATTATAAAGTTGGTCCTTCATTTATAAGACTTAACCATTCAAATAAAAGGTCACATGAGAGGAGCCTATATTTTAGAACATCTAAACCATTAAATAATAGGCCTAATAAGATCTTGAGTCCATATTTTAGAATATTTAAATAATTAAAAAATGTGAGCGCAAGTCTTATACAGCCTGTGATTTATATGATTTAGATATTCTAGAGTGTAGGCCAACTTAAAAGCCTATAATTTGAATGATTTAAATGTTGTAAAATATGAGTCCAAGTCTTATTCGAGCTATTATTTGAATGGTTTAATTCATCACTGTCAATTGGGAATGTCAAATCGTCCCAGTCATCCAACAAGTGTAAGCCAACCTGATCTGTGGCTGGTCATATTTTTAGCCAAGAGATAAGCTGGATCAAAGAACCACAAATCGCGTAGGATTCCAATATGGTGGTTCTTGGAGCTCCTGAGTTTGCCTCTAGACTTGCGCTTGGAGCTGGAAATGGGTCCGGATCCCACCACAAGAAGGTAGGCTGAGACTCAACTTCGACGGTCGGGTGGGTTTAGAAATTTCCAAAGGACAAACCGTGGTTGATTAGGCTGGCCCAATCCAGTTTTCTGATTCGCACGGAGCTGAACTTAGAGCACTTAAAGAAGGTGTGAAGCTGTGCACTAAGGAAAATCTCGGCAACGTCTTGTTTGAGGGAGACTCTTGGAATATCATCCATTGGATTCACAGAGAGAAAATGCCTCATTGGAGGTATTGGGACATCATAGGTCAGATTTTCACGGCTATTCAATGCTGGAATTACTCTTTCACCCTCACGCTCTGGTCGGCAAACAAGGAAGCAGATGTACCGGCCAAAAATGGTGCTGATTTTTCTGGACACACAGTTAACATTATGGGCGTAATTAGGGGCCTGTAAGGATCTGGGTTTGTGGTCCTGCTGGACTGGTGGTTGTCTTACCACCATGTGGTTTCCTAGAGCGTAGTACTAGATCCTCTCGGTCTGCTAATAAAGAGCTGCAATGTTATCATTCAACCGAATTTTATTTTATTTTTTTATTTAAACTAACGACATTCATTCTGGATAGCATTTCCCTATTTCATATGGAAACAACTTACTCATCTAAAAAAGGGCAGCCCTGGTGCATGAAACTCCAGCGTTTATGAGTTCACGAGGTCTGGTGAATAAGAGGACCATAAGGGTCAATAGTATGCAGCTTTACCTTGCATTTTTGCAAGAGACTATTTTCATGCCTTGAACCCATGACTTCAAGGTAACATGATGACAAATCTACCGGAGCACAAAGACTCCCCTTCTAAACAACTTACTCATCTATTCACATCAAATATACGTTGCATGCATGTTTGAAGATCCAGATCATCAGTTATGGTGAGCCAACAATTGAGTGAGCAACAGGACAGTCCTAACCATCTGCCTGAGATGAATATGCAATATTTTCTTCGACAGTGATCTTATAATAAAACAGGATTTTTACCAAAGTAGTCTACACGGTGTAGGACAAGTGCAAGAGTGTCAAATTGTCAAGTCCCCCTTTCAGTCAACTATTTCCTTGTGCCCTTAGAAAAACATCTTCGTCTCGCCAAGAAGGTAAACTTGTGTAAGAAAAGTTGCAGCTAGCCAAAATGAATAGTTATTTTCATGGATCCTTTGTAAGGGGAGTCTTGGCGCAATGGTAAAAGTTATCGTCATATGATCTTGAGGTCACGAGTTTAAGGCATGGAAACAGCCTCTTGCAAAATGCAAAGAAAGACTGTGTACTTTAGGCCCTTGTGGTCCGCCCCTTCCCCAAACCTCCCATAAGTGGAAGCTTCGTGCACCACCGAGGCTGCCCCTTTATGAATCCTTCGACTTATTATTCTTGTTTGCTTTGGGTATCCCTGTTGTCTTGTGTCAACTTTCTCAGAATCAGACAAACGTCATGACCAGACTTGCTTCTCAATTTGGGATATCTCAATGGAAGAACATTGGAGAAAATCCCCGTTCTTGGAGAGGAGTTGGGTGCTATTCCTGTTATCAGTGGAACAACTCCCAATCTTTAGGAGTTGGAAATCCTGAAAATTGGTCGCTTTCAATCAATACCAACCACTCCGTTTTACCGCTCAAGGGTGTTGGATGATGGTATCGGTTCTTCAGCTGGGTTCTACAGTATAAGGAAAAAATGGGGTTTTACATACAGTAGCTGGCTAATTCCTCAACTTCTACGAACGGGAAACAAACCTTTTTAAGTCTTTTTAGCAGCTCCAATGTCATCGATCAGGCGAACGTCTGGGTGCAATTGCTCTGATTTTAAGTTCAGGTTCATGAAAGGGCAGACAAGAAGGGGCAATGGTACTAGTCTTATCTTGCATTTTACAAAAGACTATTTTCACGCCTTGAACCCTGAACCCATAACCTCAAAATCACACGACGACAACTTTATCCTAACTAATATTCATGTATGTAGAAAACCAGAAGCAAATAAAATAAGACAAGGTTGTTTCCTGTTAAACGTAGTAGTAGTATCTATATCAAATCCTCAAGGACACACAAAATGTGTCGTTAATGGGATCGTTGTGATCCATGGGAGATCTAATCTGTTCACCTCATACGGCCATCCTTACATTCCCTACACACTTTAGACGCAGTTAAAGCATCCAAAATTAATATACAATTATCAGCATTCCTTTATTTATTTATCTTTTTAATGGTGCCGGCAAAAATTTCACTTTTCGAGATCCAAAATAGGGCCTACTGTGATGTTTTTTTTTTTTCTCCCCGAAGGTTGAACACAGCACACACATATATCAGCACCTCCAATCCTGATCTACTAGTTACATTGGCCCATGGGAGAGCCCCGTCTTGCCCTGCCGTGCCAGAAGGCATCTCAATAGAGCTTACCAGATAGACAGTTCAAACCTCAAACGGAGCCCATTAATAGTAGCAGCCGGTAAGATCGTGCCCTGGGGAAAGGATTGCTCACTTGCTGGTAATTCCAATTCATTACGGTTTATGATGAACATACATGAATTTTTTCTATTTGACAATTCCATCCGTTGCATACATGAATTATAAATGGACAAACTAGCAAGCAAAACTACAAACTACACGTATATAATGGTTACGACAACTCAAAGAGCACCTCGATCATCACAAAGGAAAAACATCTCTACATTGGCCCATCAGCAGCAAGCCAGATATGCTTAACGGTTTGGATCTGTTTAATGGGCCATGATCTGCTCAATATCTATCCTAATAACTTAAATGGTCTTTTATCATTCAATTGATAAGGTCCAACTGCATTAAGCGAGGAAAATCTATAAGTAAAGGTTGGTTAAGGTCAGGCCAGGAGCAGCCAAAACTTTGCTTGGACCCTGTCCCTACCTACTTATGATGATTATAAGTATTACCTAAGTAGAAGAACTGAAGCGGAGCCTTGCCGCAATGGTAGAGTTGTCATCATGTGACCTTGAGATCACTAGGTCAAGGCTGCAAACAGCCTCTTGCAAAATACAAGATAGAACTATTGACCCTTGTAATTTGCCCCCCGCGTATCTTTTCTTAGACTAAATTAATTCGCCGAGAAAACTTATCTTCTAGGCTTGCATGCTCTTGTGCGTTTTGGTTTATTATTTTGGGATGCCTTGTGGATGAGAATCATGTCTTCTAGTTTTATATGGAGAACTATAGCCAACTAAACCAAAGTTAAGATGATCACATTTTTATTTTTATTTTTTACAAGCTAAGAATTATAAGGTAAATCACTTACACATTTTCACTCTTAAATTTAATTCCCGGCCAAAGGAAAAAGTGATAATTTGAACATGCAACTAAGCATACCTAGAGAATGTCAAATTGTTGGCAATCAACTGCACTAGACATTTACAGGCATTCTGATAACTACGTTAACACGTTGAGACTAACACAAAATTATCAAACGTTTGCTTTTATCTTTTTTATTGTTTAGAGGAACAAAGAACTTCAAAATAAAACCACTCAGACACTCTCTTAGATCTCTATCCATCTTCTAATGGGATGGAGGATCTAACAACGGAGGCACCTTTTTTCACCAAATATTGGCCCAGTAGGCTTTTTGGCAACAGAAAATGTAGTTTATTAGAATGCTTCTAAATTTAGTTGGATAAATATTCTCTTCAGGTTTGCTTCAGTGCTTTAGAGGACAAGTTTGGACCTACGTTTGTTCTATATTAGTTGAATTGGTATGACCAATATCAATTAGGGGTGGCAAAATATGACACTACACTACACGACATGATAACCCGACTCGAATCTGATATAGATTTAGCGGATTAAGGTCGAGTCTTATCGTGTTCGTGTCATTTTTGGGTGACACGCCAAAAATCGTGTTGTGTTCTGGTCAATTAATATTGACTCGTCGTGTTGACTTGTTTGACACGCGCCCTATTAATTCGTTGTGTTGACCCATCTAAGTTATTAACCAATCAGGTTGAAAATATAGGACGATTTATCAAAAACCATTATATATTAATATAAGACGGTTATTAGTTATTTACATTTATTTAATCGTGTTACACAAGTCATGTTGCGTTGACTCATTTAATAATCACGTCATGTTCAAGTCATGGGTTCTTGACACGATTATTAAGTGGATCATATTTGTGTTGACCCATATACTATAATAGATTAGTCTCAAGGCAATAAGAACACAACTGCTAACCCAAATTGCCAGCCTAATTATAAATGCTTCCAAATTAGTGCAACAAATGTCAAAATCTATTGACAAAAACTTCTCCTTGTTGCTTCTTCTACGCGTAAAGTCTTGACCCCAAACAACGCAACCTCTTCGGGAAGACGCAGAGAATATTTTGACCCTATCTTTGACCGACGGAGGGCGGGGTGGCAGCCATAAAATCGCCCCCACGCGATCTCCCTCCCAAGCATCGCGATGGCGATGGAGATGGAGATGGAGATGGAGGGTGTGGACCTGGAATCCGCTACCTTACGTCAAATGAGAGACGCCCACTCGGCTTTTTGCAGGGCCAAACTGTGCTTTTAGCGTGTTTCCTTCGTGTTTTCGCCATGCTCATTGGTCCGATGTGACTGACTTTCTGTTGTCCAAATTTATTTTTTAGCCAATGCTCTGTAATTTATACGTTTGCGAGGGAACAACGGCGAATCCACTCCTCCTGAACCCGTGAAATGGTGGGTTTTACCAGAAGCTGGAATCTATCCAGACGTGGTAGAAAAAATTCCTGGGAGGAAATCCAAAAGTAAATATTTGGGAATTTCTCTTTTGGAGTCCGGAATGCCATTTTATAATGTACTCTCATGATTCTTATGCTGTTGCGTGGTTGAGAAAACGGGGGTCTTGGGGACTAATTTAGTCTCTTTTACGTGCCCAGCTTTCGATTCTACGGATACCCGTTCTACAGTTGCAGTTCTTAATGACATGTTGGGTTTATTGCTCTTTTGATCCCTTCTGTCTCTGTCCTCTCTTTAATCGAGACACTGTCGGAAGAAGGAAGATAAATTTCATTAAGAATCTCTCGAGGAAATCACATCACCCAATTTATTGTATCTTTATATGGAAAAGTGGGTTTTCTTCTTTGGGTTGAATTGGTCACGCTTTTGTTATTTGCTATTTTGTATTCACCTGTTTGCTTCCGTTCGGTTCATGTAGCCTGGGATTTTTTTCTCCTGGAAACAACTTAAACCTGTAAATTGCTGGTTAATTCTTGCTTCTTTGCTCGTTGAACTTTGCTTGACCAGAGTTTTCTGTCTTCCTGCAATTTTGATTGAAAGAAAAAGCTATGGGCATGGGAATATCTGGGATGATTGGGTTGAAGGCAGCTGCTCTATTTATGGTATTTCTTTACCTTAGGGAGTCTGGTTGGAGGTTTTTTTCTTTGCCTTACGTCCATGCTTCCTTAGTGTCACTTTTGGTTGCTATTGCTTCTCATCCTGCTGTAAACACTCCTCTGCTCTTGGGCAAGAGCTCTGATGGGAGCTTTCCTCTTTGGTCCACGATTATTTTTGCTCCATTTTTGGTGTTTGCCCGCATTTTCGTGTTCTTGAGGAGACTGAAAGCAAAAGAACCAAAGTACAATGAGGTTTGTGAAGGTTTATATGTTGGGGGATGGCCTTCCTCCTCGGATAAATTGCCACCCGGGAAACCTGCCATTATTGATTGCACATGTGAACTACCAAGGAGCTCTACTTTCTCAGGTAATGCTTATCTTTGTATTCCCACCTGGGACACGAGGGCTCTCCAACCTTCAGAGATTGAATCAGCTGTTCGTTGGGCTTGCAGAATGAGGTCTCAGAAGAAGCCTGTGTACATCCACTGTGCTTTTGGTATGCATTACTTCGTTGGTTTCTCTCACTTGGGGCCTCTTATGAATACAAGCATTAATCTTCTTGTTTTAATGCTACAGGAAAACGTGAAAGTTTGAATTCTTTTTAATGAAATTCCCTAATTTTTACGTGGAGGATTGTTCTCAATTAGCTATTAGGTGTTGTGGCTTCATTTAGTCCCAAAGTTTTTAAATCTTTTTTTACTACTTCTATGCATGTTCTTTTTTGCCTTCCCCTTGTCCTTTTAGAAACTTTGACTTGGATTGCCTTATTCCTTATAACCGGTGCCTTTTTCAGTCATATTGTCTTATATCTTATGTTATTTTTTGTTGGAGTTGCATCATGGTTATTAGCCATGTGAGCACAGTGTACATGCTTGTACTGTGATTTCATATCTCTTTCATGCTTTTCTATTATGCTTAGAGGTGTGTAATATGTTCTCCTTTGCTTCTAAATAGATGCCATTTCCATGGATACTCAAAATTTCACAAGCAACATTTGTACTCTTATCAGGTTTCAATTTCTTCATACCAGCATAACACTGTTTAGATGATTTTCTTTTGTTTACATGCCAAAGGCTTTGTTAAGGAAGGAAGAAAGTGCAAAGCTTTATCTTTGAATGAAGTTTCTAAAGATCAAGCTTGCATAATCGTTCCCTTCAATCTTTCATGGCAATCTTTGGTAAAGACCTCTCTTACAGGGTGTTGGTAGTGCTTTGGCCTAGATGAGATGGCAAACTAAAGATTAGAATGTTAGGAATTGATAGGAATCAAACAAGACAAGCAGTAGTATGATGAATTTCAATGGGCAATACTCAGTTACAGAGATTAGAATTATAGTAAGGAGGCTGGCAGATTCAGCCTCTGAGATGCATATAGGAAATGGTTTATCAAGAACTTCAAGAAGAAGAAATAGTCCTAGCTTTCGAGGAGCTAGACCCTCCCACTAATCCTCTTTTCCAACTTTAGTTCTTGGATCCCTTCTAACTGCTTTCCCCTCCTCTTTTATTCCCCCTTTTGCCAGTTGTCCTCGTTCTTTCCCAGTAACCGAACTCTCTGGTTCCTTCTGTTATTTCTGTCAATAACCTTTACCTTCTGTTACTCATGTTAGTAATCTTGTGAATCAGCATCTTCTTGCGTATAACTTCCCGAATCTACCCTGAAGTGCAGTAGATGTAACAATACTCCCCTACAACTGCCACCTTGTCCTCAAGGTGGAAGTTAGGAAACTACATCTTAATGACATCTAGTAGTTCCCATGTGTTGTCATGTTTAGGAAGATCCTCCCATTGTACGAGAACCTCCAACTGTCCGGTATGAGAATGCCTAATGTCCTTGACTGCTGTAGGGTATACCTTAAGTTCCAGATCTTCAGATAGGCAAGCTGGTATTGGTTGGGGTGTTAGGGTAGGGGTAGTAGCGGGTTTGAGCTGGGAGACATGGAAGACCGAGTGTGGTTTAGCATACTGTGGTAGCTCTAGTCGATAAGCCACCTGTCCAATCCTTTCAAGTATGGCATATGGCCTATAATAACGGGGGTGCAATTTCTCATTGAGTTGTGTTGACAGGGACTTGAGGCGATAGGGTTGAAGCTTCAAATAGACATAATCCCTTGGCTTAAAAGTGAGATTATGACTGTGTGAATCTGCCCGATTCTTCATATGAGTTTGGGCTGCTTCCAAGTTTTGTTTTAGTTCTGCTAGAACTGAATCACGAGCAACTACTTGTTGGTTAACCTCTTCCACCATAGATTCCCCACCAGTAAATGTCAGTAGTGTGGGGGGGTTTCTTCCATATAAGGCCTTGAAGGATGTCTTCCTTGCAGAACTCAGATAAGTGGTGTTATACAAGTATTCTGCCTAGCATATCCAAGTGGGCCAATATTTAAGCTTGTTGCCAATGAAACATTGTGGATACGTTTTCAAACAATGGTTGACCACCTCCGTTTGTCCATCTGTTTGAGGATGATAAACTGAACTCATCTTTAGTGAAGTTCTTGCTTGTTTAAATAGTTCAGACCAAAAGTGGTTGATGAAGACACGATCTCTATCTGAGACAATTGACTGGGGATACCCATGTAGTTGGATAATTTCCTTGATAAAGGTATGTTCCACATCTTTGGATGTGTAGTGGTGGCTGAGAAGTAGGAAGTGACTGAATTTGGTGAGGTGATCGATGATGACTAACAATGTGTCAAATCCGTGTTCTTTGGCAGGCCATTGATGAAATCCATGGACAAATCGTTACAAACCAACTTAGGAATGGGAAGGGGCTGAAGAGGCCCAGCCAGCTTGTTAGGGGCATGTTTATTCCTTTGACAAATGTCACAAGTAGAAACAAATTTCTAAATATCCTGGGGCATCCTTTCCCAGTGGAGCACCCTGAAGATGCGTTTATAAGTGCGTGTGAAACCAGAATGTCCCCCTCCTGGTGTGGAGTGGAACTCATTTAGGAATGCTGCAATGCGAGGTGAAGATTTCGGAATAACCATTCATCCATGTAATAGTAAGAGACCTTGCTTAAGTGTGTACCCTGTGTGACTATCTTGATTTACCAAGAGGTTTTGAATAATACTATAAAGCTGAGCGTCATCTTGTATCTCATCTGTTAGGGAATCCAAATCAGCACATCAAGTAATCGAGATAGCAAGATGTTGGAGTAATGGGTCATGCTCCTCTATGGGCGGGGGAGAAGGATATGTTGGAGGAGCACCACTTGCATGATCATTTTTGGAGTTGTGGATGTGGGACTCCTGACGCCTAGACAAAGCATCTACCACTTTATTTTCAGAACCTGGCTTATACTGGATTTCAAAGTCAAACCCAATGAGCTTGGTTAACCATTTCTGTTGCTCTTCATTAAGCAACTACTGTTCCATAAAAAATCTGAGGCTCTTCTGATCGGTGTGGATGATAAAATGTCATCTCATGAGGTAATATTACCACTTGTGTACTGCGATGACTGTGGCCATAAGCTCCCTTTCATAAATTGACTTAGACTGGGATCGAAGGGAGAGGGCTTGGCTGAAGAAAGCCACTGGTCGACCTTCTTGCATGAGGACAGCACCAATTCCTTTGCTTGATGTATCGGTTTCCAGCACAAATGGTTTGGAAAAATTAGGTATGGCCAAGATAGGAACGGTTGTCATGGCTTATTTTAATGCATCGAATGCCTTATGGGCTTCCATTGTCCATATGAAACCATCATTCTTGAGTAATTTGGTTAAGGGAGCATCAATAAGGCCATAGTTCCTATTGAACCTTCTGTAATAACCGGTAAGCCTCAAAAAGCCTCGAAGTGCCTTTGTGTCATTAGGAATAGGCTAGGAAAGCATACAATCTATCTTGGAGGTATCGGCTGCTACTTTGTTTGTAGACATAATATGACCCAAGTATTCCAACGAAGGCTGCGCAAATAAGCACTTCTTGTTTGCAATTAACTAGTGTTCCCCAAGTATTTGCAAGACGATGGTGATGTGTTCGAGGTGCAAAGCGAAGTTACTGCTATAAATCAAGATATCATCGAAGAAGATGAAGACAAACTTACGTAGATACGGTCGAAATATCTCATTCATGAGTGCCTAAAACGTCGCTGGTGCGTTGGTTAAGCCAAAAGGCATAACAAAATTTTTTTAGTGTCCTTCTTAAGTTCTAAGGGTAGTTTTTGCTATATTCTCTTCTTTAATGCGAATTTGATAGTAAATGGATTTCAGGTCTAGCTTGGAGAAAAATTCATCTAAAAGTTCATCAATGGTAGGGATGGGAAACTTTTCAGGCATGTTCACCTGGTTCAGTGTGCGATAGTCTACCCAAAACCTACATCCACCATCCTTTTTTTTAACCAATAACACCGGGCTAGAGAAGGGGCTCTTACTTGGTCGAATGATTTCCAATTCAGCATTTCTCTAATTATTTTCTCGATCTCGTCTTTCTAGTAATGCGGATAACAGTATAGCTTGCTGTATGGGGGCTATGTTCCCTCTACCAATTTGATGGTGTGGTCATGGGAACGAGCTATTGGTAGTCCCAAAGGTTGATAAAAACCATGTGAAAATCTCTGCAAAAGAGAATCCAGTGCTGGTTGATAGTCTTCTAGAGGTTGAGATTGGCTAGCATCCATACCCTGGAACTCAACCATATAGCTGAAATCATCTTTAGGGATAACTTGAAGAATGGATTTAAGGGAAACTAGAGAACAAGAGAGGATTGGATCTCCCTTGAAAATGATCTGACACCCTTCAACAGTGAATCACATCATAAGATCACAGAAATTAGCTGCAATCTTCTCCAAAGTTTTCAGCCATGCCACTCCCATCATTACGTCTGCTCCACCAAGATCAAAAGGCTGGAAGTCTTGAGTTACTGTAATACCCAACAAGCTTAACCTGATTTGCCGGCTCACACCCTCACCTCTGAAGCAATGGCCATCCTCGACCTGTACCACAAATCGTCGAGAACCGTCCGCAGTTAACTGAAGTTCGGTGACTAAGTGTCTAGTGATGAAGTTGTGGAAAGCCCACTGTTGATCAGCACGATAACCTCTCCGATTCTGATGAAGCCCTTTAGTTTCATGGTGTCGCTGGTCTTCAATCCAGAAATAGAGTTTAGGGATAACTCTAGAGGTTGATTATCCCCATCCTGATGGTCGCCAGCATCTGATGGAAGAGTTAGTGTCATTTTTGTCTCATCTTCATCCTCGTTGGCAAGTTGCAGCACCTGAAGTTGCCGGTTTTTGCAACCATGCCCGAGGTAATATTTCTCATCGCACCTGTAGCATAAGCCCTGAGCACGCCGTTGCTGTATTTCGGCATTGTTAAGTCTCTGCAGAGACTCCCTTGGTCTGGTGGCTTGATCATTGGTGTGTCCCTCGCGATCGGTTTCTGTACGAAAACCCTTGGCCTAAATAGCGTTGCGGGAGGGGAAGAAGGGCAACTTACGATTATGCCCTTGACACCCCCTTCCGCCAACCAGTTCTTCGAGTAAAGTGAGTTGGGGACCGATATCCTTGGCCCATTATCAACCTTGTTTGGGCGGGCCTTTATTTGGTCTAATGCAAGGTTCTTTTCTTCTATCTTGTAGGCTAACTCCATAAGCCCAGCTAATGATGCAGGCCTGAAAATCTTGATTTCAGCCTTTATCTCCTCCTTGAGTCCAGTCATGAAACCCCCTTTCAGGAGCTCACTGGCGAGATCTACGAGGGGGTCAGACAACAACTCGAATGACCAGAGGTAGTTGGAGATGCTACCTCGTTGTTTCAATGACAACAAGGCTTTATAGTCATCGTCTGACTGAGATGATCGGAATCGCTGTAGTAGAGACGACCAGAAGAAACCCATGATCAAAAGGGAGTCCTGGAATTTGCCCACAAAAACCAGTGGAGTGCAACTCCTTCCAGACAGACGGCTGCTGCAGATATCTTCTTCTCATCAGTGATTTGGTTTACTTGGAAATATCGATCTGCTCGGTAGAGCCACCCATAAGAGTCCTTACCGTTAAATACTGGCAGGTCTAGTCTCTGGAAGTGAGGATCTTGACGGTTTTGGTCCGTAGATATGAACAGACTCCATCGGCCATTGCCTGAGGTCTCACTGATCTCGGTGTTTTGGTTACATCCACGACAGTCTTCCGGTGTCTCTCTCTGTTTGATCCACTCTCGGATTTCCAAGAGGTATTCACCGAAGGTTGAAATGTTAGTCTACAACATCCCAAGGTGTTCTTACATATCTCCCATCTTTCCTCAGACTCCTTAGATTTCTCCAGTATTTTGTTCCATTCCATCTTGGTTCTGACCATACCCCATGACTGAAGGGCTCTGATACCAATTGATAGGAATCAAATAAGACAAGCAGTAGTATGATGAATTTCAATGGGCAATACTCAGTCACAGAGATCAGAATTATAGTAAGGAGGCTGGCAGATTCAGCTGCTGAGATGCATACAGGAAATGGTTTATCAAGAAATTCAAGAAGAAGAAACAGTCCTAGCTTTCGAGGAGCTAGACCCTCCCACTAATCCTCTTTTCCAACTTCAGTTCTTGGATCCCTTGTGACGACCCGGGTTTTCTTTGAACTGTTAAATTACAATTTTGCCCTCAATCTCAAATGCCCCTAACTTGGTTATACGAACTCTGTTTTTAGTGTTCTTTGAGGCATTGGATTCCATTTTGAGCGTAGAATCTAATTATGTAGATATAACTCATAATTTTCTTTGCTTCATAGGTTAATTAAAATAAAACATCCAACCACCTATTAATATGATTAAATATCTGGTAATCTCCAAAATTTTCCAAAATAAACAAGCTATAACGAATTAGCACATGGAAACCATCATGATTGATCGTGGTTATAAAAGTGATATAATATTATTGAAAAATTTGAGTCATTACATCCCTTCTAACTGCTTTCCCCTCCTCTTTTCTTCCCCCTTCTGCCAGTTGTCCTTGTTCTTTCCCAGTAACCGAACTCTCCATTTCCTTTTGTTATTACTGTCAGTAACCTTTACCTTCTGTTACTCATGTCAGTAATCTTGTGAATTAGCATCTTCTTGCGTAGAACTTCCCGAATCTACCCTGAGGTGCAGCAGATGTAACAGGAATCATCTCATGGAGTAGTCTTCAATTCATGTGTTTCCTTATCTTTGGTTATCAACATGCTAGGCATCTCTCCTACAAGAGGAAAGAGAATGGCTGAAGAGGGATCCCTTTAAGTCCCTCGAGGTTCTGGAAAAGTTAGTTGCGCTACCATTTAAGAGAATAAGCAAAGAAGGCAAAGATGTCGGGCTCTATTCTAACCTCTTCACTTCACCCTGCTTTACTATCAAGTACTCCTAGAGGCGTTCCTATGTAACTCTTTCAAGAAGGCCTGGAATTATTACTCCCATTTCTAGAATCAAGTTTCATATGATATCAGGAGGGAATCAAAATTTTGATGAACCTTGCACAAAGGTACCTTGAGAAGGAGAGGTTAGATAACCCAGTTCGAATGACAAAATTTTTGGTTAGGATCTTAGGTTACTGATGATACAATTGGATTGGAAGTTTAAGATTACCTTGAACCCTATTTCCTTTAGACTGGTAGCATACTCTTCCTTATTAGCATGATCCCTCCAAAAGCTCCATCAAACTCATATCTCCTGGAAAGCTAAAGTAGAGACATCCCAGAAATGGAGCCAATAAGTCAACCTTGTCTATCTTTTGGCTCTAATTAATTCTGAAGTGTGAAGCTTCTTAAAATAACTAATAATCTCATTTTTCTATTTGCTTTTCTACACCAAGAGATTGTCTTGGGCATTTTTGAGATTCTTCTCTTTCTAGCTCTGACCCAAGTATGGAGAAATGATACTCAGCAGACAAAATGTATTACCAAAGATGGTAATAAGATGAACACTTCGAACTGGACTATTTATGCAGCAAACTAAGCAGCAAGACAATCAGAAATTGGACAGAATTCTCATGAACAATTTATGGTACTCTGTCAAATTCCTCTTCCTGCCCAAACTTTCACTACATCTGATGATCTGATCTACTGTAAGTTGACTACAGCGCTGATCCCTTTCCATAAACTGAAATTTCTATTGCAGGAATCAGCAGCAGAAATGAAATTCAACTCAGAGTCTTCAAAACTGGGTCTAAGAGTTACTGATACATAAATACAACTTGTAATATTATCTAATTAACCCCTGAGAAATCGTAAACCCCCTGCTGCAATCAAATTTGAAACCAATACATCAAGCTTGACTCAAGGTACGCGCTGAATTCCCAGTAGAAGTTACCTACAACTTTTCACTGTTGAATCTCAAAAATTAAGAACTGTGAGGACTGAAATTTTGGAAAACGATTATTTGCCCTTCAGTTGATGTAAGATGATTCCAGATCATGCTGAGGTAGTAGTACATCCTTCTGGCTTTATTTATCGTCTCTTTTCCTACTGGAATCCATTAAAGGAAGGTATAAGTAAGACGTTAAGGCTGTTGGGGCCTTCTCCGTAATCATATTTCTTTGATGTAATCACCTAATCCTAGTCTAAGTTGCTTGGCATATATTGCAGTGCTTTCATCCATGATTTGACTATGGCTTGAAGTTGTTTTGGAGTTATAAGAACATCTTTTGGATTTTCTAAGACTTATCATTTATTATTCTTATGAAGTATGCGTAACCTCAATACATAAAAACATCAGCTGGTTCTATATTTATGCATCTTCTTCAACCCTAGCCATGCTAGAAACTGGTGGACAAATGATGAGAATGTCTGGTAAGGATAGTGGAGCTTTGATAAGAAACACTCTCAAACTGTCTTGAAAGTATGAAGCAGGTCTGCTGCCTATGTTAAGATACTTAAGTTGGGTGCGGGACTTGGAGTGAACCCTGAAATGGGAAGGACATAAATGCCTGTCAAAGCAGGGCTCTCTAAAAGTTGTCTCTCTCTTTGGGACGTATAAGGTTTTGGCAAAATGTTTGGACAGGGAAGTGGGTTCTTTGTCTTCTGGATCTCCTTAGGCTGGCAAGGGGTGAGATAAAGAAGCCAAAACCTTGGATTGTCAACAATGAAGTTGTTGTTTTGGGATGGATGTGGCTGGGAGGTGTCGATAGGACCCAAAGCAGTGCTCCTGTAGGAACTCAACCAGTCTGTAAGTTCAGTACTATGATAATACCCTTCAGTTCACTCAAGAAGGTTTTTGTTTCTCTAACAAAATATGATTGTAGAATAACACTGGTCATTTTCAATAAAGTCCTTGACAAGATCCAATTGGTGATTGTGGAGCCACACATATTGGAAAGGACATGGAAATTTGATGACTCCAGGATCCATTTCCTTTAGGAGGGTTGGGCAATATTAGCACATGCAATGCCTCTAGAGAAGGTGCTTAATGCTGGCTAAAAGTGTACCAATACATCTCCCAAAGTAATAATAAAGCAATGTCTTCTTGCATTGTAGTTTTGCACATCATTTGTGGGCATAACTTTAAAATGGTTCTGTGTCTTTGGTCTCAGGAGGGGTGTTTTTTATCTTGGGGAAATCGGACAGTCCTTGTGTTAATGGAGGGATAACTTGGGTGTTTACACCAACAATTGTTTAGAAAATGGTTGGAAAATATTGCTGGTCTGATGGGGAAAGAAAATGATCAGCATCAGGTTTCCTATGACCCTTAGCCTTATTGAGTTAAATTTTGATGGTAATTTTCCTTTTAATCCTGATCATGCTGGAGTATGAGGTTCTTTCATGAGCTTTGTTTAGCTCTATGGTTCTAGAATGAATGGGAAACTAGAGCATTTCTGAGAGTCTGCATTTGTGCACAGATATGAAAAAGAAACCTTTTGACTTAACGGGACTCTGAAAATACTACAGATTGGACTGCAGTCACCAGGTGGGCTTGGAAGCAGCCATTCTTTGAAGAAAGCTTAATAGCTCACTGGTCTACCTCCATGGCACCGAAAATGTATCAGGGCTCAAGTGATACACTGAAGCGATGAGACGTAAGTGGTCCTTGGTTATAGGAATCTTCTTGGTGAGATGTGGTCTGTTGAGAACAGTTCCAGACATGTTATCAGAGAGGACAGTGAATACACTATATCTGATGAAAAATGGAGTTATGCTGGAATTTTGTACTGAGGAGCAGTTTTCTATCCCTTTTGTAGTTTATATGTAGGTCCTATGTTTCTTTAATGAGGTTTGGAGACTTTAAGACTTAAAAAGATATATATATTTTTTAAAATTGTTTGGAAGCTTGAAATCCAGTTTGTTCTTAATAAATGTCGTAAATCTGCCACAAGGTAGTACCAGTATCAGTCTTAAGCACTTTGTTTGTGTTGTTTGATCTGTATAAAGTTTTGCTTGATTGAATAAAGGCTAACCAAGAGTACAAAAAAGAGGTCAAGTGGAAAAAGGGAAAAAAAAACCTGAGAGGTGTATTGGTCTCAAAAAGTTGGTTTGAAAAGCTATAGTCACTCTCATGAATGATAAAAAGTTTGAACACAAGATTATGACATGGAGAAGTGTTAAAGCTTCTCATGCTGCAACATTAGAATATCATGTGAGCTATTGAATGTTGACTGCCACAGAAAATCAGTTACTGTTCCAAAATTCAGAAGATCAAGCTGTCAATATAAAAGTGCATTAGAACTGAAACCATATGATCAAGCAATGTAGCTGCTATGGGATGTTATTGTTATGTAAAAGTACGATATTGACGGCAAAATGACTTGCGAACCTGACCACAGTTAATCGGTCTACTACTTAATGAAAAGAGAGAAGAAGAAAAATTCTTTGATGATCTTTTATTGAATAATACAACACTTCTTATATACAGGAAATATAACCTAAATTGAGATCTTAGAATATGGCAAAATCACAAGAAATCAGGAAACAAAGTCTAGATCCTGGAATTTGTAAAATTACAAGAAATCATATACAAAATCTAGATCTTAGAATCGGGTAAAATTACAGGAAATCAGGAAACAAAACAGCTAAAAAGGAAAATAAAAAAAGGAAATAACACCCCCAAACTAACTCCTATACACGTGGAACATAATCTGATGATAAATAAATTGATGCGTTGTCGTAAGCTGGTAAGTATATGTTAGTCATTCCCAGCTTGTTTACAAGCACTTCAAAACTTGGTCTAGGCGGCCTTTTGGTTAGCACATCTGCTACCTGCTGTTTCGTAAGCACATAGGTCATGCAAATTCCTCCATCTTCTATCATCTCCTTGATTAAGGGGAGCCTTGGCGCAATGGTAAAAGTTGTCGTCATGTGACCTTGAGGTCACGGGTTCAAGGCGTGGAATTAGCATCTTGCAAAATGCAAGGTAAGGCTGCCTATTATAGGCCTTTGTGGTCCGCCCCTTCCCTGGACCCCGCATAGGCAGGAGCTTCGTGCACTGGGGCTGCCCCTTTATTTCTCAACGTGCTTTGTTCAATTATGATGAACTGGATTATGCGCATTACTTATTGCGGTTTTATTGTTACAATATAACTTCATAGGATACATGTACTTTTAATTCTTCCATTAGCCTTTTTAACTAGATTAGCTCACAAGTTTCTTGTGCAAGAACTTTGAATTCTGCCTTTGTGCCGCTATAGGCCACAATTGACTGTTTCTTGCTTCTCCAAGTAATTAGGTTTCCTCAAACCTTTGTATAATAACCAGATGTGTATCTCCTATCCTCAACTAAATTTGTCCAATCTGCATTTGTAAATGCCTCCACATTTCTAAGCTCATTTTTAAATACCTCAAGATGTTCTTCAAACAGAGAGTGCATGTACTGGTTCTCTACACTAAGTGCAAATGCAAATATCTAGTCTCGTGTGAGACAAGTATATCTATCTTCCAACCAGTTGTTGATATCTCCCCCTATCTATTGGAATTCCATCCTCTGTTCTTCCAAACTTCATGTTTAGATCTATGGGTGTTTCGATAGGCTTGCAGCTGAATATTCCTGTTTCTTTCAACTAATTTAATATGCATTTCTTTTGGGAGATATGAAGGGGAGCCTTGGCACAATGGTAGATTTGTTGTCATGTGACCTTGAGGTCATGGGTTCAAAGTGTGGAAACAGCCTCTTGTAAAATGCAAGGTAAGGTTGCGTACTATTGACCCTTGTGGTCCGCCTTTCCCCGAACCCTACATACGCGGGAGCTTTGTTCACCGGGGCTGCCCCTTTTATTTCTTTTGGGAGATAAGAATACCTCTCTTGCTTTGCCACTTCCAACCCTAGCAAATATCTGAGTTGCCCAAGGTCTTTGATTTCAATTTCACATCTAAGAATTCCCATCAACTGTTCCATTTCTTCTATATTATCTCCAGTTGATATGATATCTTCTACATACACAACCAATATACTCTTTTTCCATCTTGTGAATGTGTTAGGCTAGGAAGGAATAAAACTTAATGATAAGCAGTATTCAGGAAGAAATGGAGCCCAATTCATTAATAACATGGATGAATTACAGGGGATTTCAACATCAACCAAGCAAAAAGACCACTGGAACTAGTAGGAAGTAGGAACTGAAGTTCCTCCTTTGCACTTCCCACTCCCTTTTTCTTCTTTTTTTCTCCTCCCTTTTCTCCCTCTCTCTTTTCTCCCTTTTATCTTCCCTTTTCCTCTTATTCCCGCCTAACTCTGTAACAGACTGGATACTAACTACCTATTTGATATATCCTACTCAACTAATTATATCTGTATATCCTAATTGACTGCATCACTTGGTTGTTATATCCTAACCAACTAATCCCTGGATAATCTTCTGTCATATCTGGAAAATCTGAAAATCTGTTGCCAATAGATGTCTTTTTGTTTCCTTGTAATTACCTCCTCTTCTTGGAATATGTCTGGAGTATGGGAGGTGTAACATTACCCCCCCCAAGTAGTTTCACCTTGTCCTCAAGGTGAAAGGAGGGAAATTGAGTGTCCAACACCTCATAGAGCTCCCATGTACTATCACAATCAGGTAGGTGTTTCCATTTCACCAAAACTTCTGTGCAGCCATTTGGCATTGTCTTGATGTTCTTGATGGAGTCTGGATATATGACAAGTTCCTTGTCCTCAGTGAGGCCAGTAGGTAGGGGTTGAGTTTGGGCAGAACTAAACAGGGCGGCCTTCAGTTGGGAGACGTGGAAAACGGGATGGATTCTAGTGGTGGAAGGTAAATCAAGGCGGTAGGCAATTGCGCTAATGCGCTCCAAAATAGTGTAGGGACCGTAAAACCAAGGGCTAAGTTTTTCATTGGGTCTTTTAGCCAGTTTCTTGAACTTAAAGGGCTGGAGTTTTAGAAAAACTCGGTCACCTACTTGGAACTGGATGTCCCTGCGGCCCTTATCAGCTTGGGATTTCATTCTGGCCTGGGCTATTGAGAGGTTACTCTTAAACTCCTGTAAAATTGTATTCCTGTATTGAAGTTGTCTATTAACTTCCTCCACGACTAACCCTTCATCCGAAAGCCTTAACATAGTAGGAGGATCACACCCATAAAGTGCTTTAAAAGGGGACATGCCAGCAGCTCTTTGAAATGTAGTATTATACCAGAATTCGGCCCAAGGAATCCACTTGGGCTATAGCTTAGGATGGTGTGAGGTGTAGCAGCGCAAATATGTTTCTAGACAAAGGTTGACGACTTCCGTTTGTCCATCCGTTTGAGGATGGTAAGCAGTACTCATCCTTAACTCAGTCCCTGCCATCTTGAATAGTTCAGCCCAAAATTGGCTAATAAAGAGACGGTTCCTATCAGATACAATGGAACACGAGTATCCGTGTAATCGCACTATGTCTTTGACAAAGAGAGCAGCCACCTCCTGAGCAGAAAACGGATGGCCCAATGGAAGGAAATGGCTGTGCTTGGAAAGACGGTCTACTATCACCAGAATAGTATCCAGCCCTTGAGATTTGGGTAAGCCGCCAATAAAGTCCATGGATAAGTCATCCCAGACTTGGTCGGGAATGGGTAAAGGCTGAAGAAGACCTCCAGGTTTGAGTGCTTGGTATTTATTCTGCTGGCATACCTCACAAGAAGCCACAAATTGCAGCACATCCTTTCGCATTCCCCTCCAAAACACCACATTAGAAAGCCTTTTGAATGTCTGAAAGGTCCCTAAATGTCCACTTGCTGGAGTGGAGTGAAATTCCCTGAGTAAGGTGGGAATCCGAACAGAAGTCTTTGGGATAGGGCTGTTGATCAAATTATCGATTGCAGATGTGATTCGCCGTGCAGGGCCAGAGGGTTACTTTGAAGGGCAACCTATCTCTGTCACGG
Source organism: Warburgia ugandensis (assembly GCA_035236585.1). NCBI lineage: Eukaryota > Viridiplantae > Streptophyta > Magnoliopsida > Canellales > Canellaceae > Warburgia > Warburgia ugandensis. Next base: position 79,992,455 of record CP141128.1, on the reverse strand, counting down.
TCACTCTTATCCTTTAAGGCCCTGCAACGTGCCATCCCCAGCTTAGGTGCGAGCTATATGGTTGAGTACCAAGGCCTGTAGTTAGAGAGGGAGCCGCAACCACTCTCGGACCATCCCAGGCTTAGACTTCTCTTGGACCAGTACGCCCATCTCTTTGATCAGCCGTTAAAATTGCCTGTTAGCCGACCACAAGACCATGCCATTAGGATCCAGGACCATACTACACCCCTTAATATCAAGCCATATCGTTATCCACACTGTCAAAAGAATGAGATTGAGCGGATCATCCAACAATTGTGGGAGGCGGGCATCATTTGAGCTAGCGCGAGTCCCTATTCCAGCCCTGTACTATTAGTTAAGAAGAAAGACAGAGGTTGGCGTTTTTGTGTTGATTACCGCGCCCTCAACAAGATCACCGTTCCAGATAAATTTCCCATCCCCACTATTGATGAACTATTGGATGAACTAGGTGGAGCTACTGTTTTCTCTAAACTGGATCTTCAATATGGATACTATCAAATTCACATCAAGGAAGAGGATGTTCCCAAGACGGCGTTTAGGACACATGAGGGTCACTACAAGTTTTTGGTCATGCCCTTCGGCCTGACCAATGCACCCTCCACTTTTCAGGCTCGTATGAACGACATCTTTCGCCACTATCTCCGTAAGTTCGTGCTGGTTTTCTTTGACAACATACTTGTTTACAATCCTGATATTCACCTACATTTAGAGCATCTGGAAATGGTACTGAAATTGTTGGGCTCTCATAACTTAGTTGTTAACAAAAAGAAGTGTTGCTTTGCCCAAACTCAATTAGAATATTTAGGCCATATAATATCAGCCAACGGAGTAGCCACAGATAACTCAAAGATAGACTGTATGCTCAAATGACCTACTTCACAGGATGTTACAGCGTTAAGGGGTTTCTTGGGACTCCTGGGTACTATCGCAAATTTGTGAAGAACTATGGCATTATCGCTGCACCTCTTACCAGTTTTCTCAAGAAAGATAGCTTTCATTGGTCAATGGAGGCACAACAAGCCTTCAACGAGTTAAAGCGCGCCATGACGACGGTGACAGTATTAGCTATTCCCAACTTTAACAAGCCGTTCATTCTGGAGACTGATGCTTTGGGAAAAGGCATTGGAGCCATTCTCATGCAAGAGGGAAGGCCAATTACCTTCTTCAGCCAAGCACTCGCTCCCCGCTCTCAGTCCAAGTTTGTATATGAAAGAGAACTTATGGCGGTTGTCCTAGCTGTCCAGAAGTGGCGTCATTACTTGCTAGGCTAGAAATTCACTATCTTAACAGATCAACGGGGCCACCAATTCCTCCTGAACCAATGCGTCCTCAACAGTAAGCAGCAGAAGTGGCTCATCAAATTGCTTGGTTTCAACTTTGACATTCACTACAAACCAGGCAAGAATAATCGGGCAGCAGATGCCCTCTCCAGAATGGATAACAATGGCATCACTGATGCACACAATACATCTAACCCTGAGGGTGCATCATACCTGTCACACACTTCTCCTTTCCTCGCCCTTTCAACAGTCCAGCATTTAGCATTACAAGCTCTAACAGATGAGATCAAACAAGATGGGACTTTAGGCCCCATCCTACGGGACTTATTGGCTGGCCTGAACCATCACAAGGGATTCTCTCTTCGTCATGGCCACTTGCTCTTTTATGACAGACTCACTATCCCAAAGACTTTTGTTCGGATTCCCACCTTACTTAGGGAATTTCACTCCACTCCAGCAAGTGGACATTCAGGGACCTTTCGGACATTCAAAAGGCTTTCTAATGTGGTGTTTTGGAGGGGAATGCAAAAGGATGTGCAGCAATTTGTGGCTTCTTGTGAGGTATGCCAGCAGAATAAATACCGAGCACTCAAACCTGGAGGTCTTCTTCAGCCTTTACCCATTCCCGACCAAGTCTGGGATGACTTATCCATGGATTTTATTGGCGGCTTACCTAAATCTCAAGGGTTGGATACTATTCTGGTGGTAGTAGACCGTCTTTCCAAGTACAGCCATTTCCTTCCATTGGGCCATCCGTTTTCTGCTCAGGAGGTGGCTGCTTTCTTTGTCAAAGACAGTGCGATTACACGGATACTCGCGTTCCATTGTATCCGACAGGGACCGTCTCTTTATTAACCAATTTTGGGCAGAACTATTCAAGATGGTAGGGACTGAGTTAAGGATGAGTACTGCTTACCATCCTCAAACGGATGGACAAACAGAAGTCACCAACCGCTGTCTAGAAACATATTTGCACTGCTTCACCTCACACCATCCTAAGCTATAGCCCAAGTGGATTCCTTAGGCCGAATTCTGGTATAATACTACATTTCAAGGAGCTGCTGACATGTCCCCTTTTAAAGCACTTTATGGGTGTGATCCTCCTACTATGTTAAGGCTTTCGGATGAAGGGTTAGTCGTGGAGGAAGTTAATAGACAACTTCAATACAGGAATACAATTTTACAGGAGCTTAAGAGTAACCTCTTAATAGCCCAGGCCAGAATGAAATCCCAAGCTGATAAGGGCCGCAGGGACATCCAGTTCCAGGTAGGTGACTGAGTTTTTCTGAAACTCCAGCCCTTTAAGTTCAAGAAACTGGCTAAAAGACCCAATGAAAAACTTAGCCCCTGGTTTTACAGTCCCTACACTATTTTGGAGCGCATTGGCGCAATTGCCTACCGCCTTGATTTACCTTCCACCATTAGAATCCATCCCGTTTTTCACGTCTCCCAATTGAAGGCCGCCCTGTCCAGTTCTGCCCAAACTCAACCCCTACCTACTAGCCTCACTGAGGACATGGAACTTGTCATGTATCCAAACTCCATCAAGAACATCAGGACAATGTCAAATGGCTGCACAGAAGTTTTGGTGAAATGGAAACACCTACCTGATTGTGATAGTACATGGGAGCTCTATGAGGTGTTGGACACTCAATTTCCCTCCTTTCACCTTGAGGACAAGGTGAAACTATGTGGGGGGGGGTAATGTTACACCTCCCATACTCCAGACATATTCCAAGAAGAGGAGGTAATTACAAGGAAACAAAAAGGCATCTGTTGGCAACAGATTTTCCAGATATGACAGAAGATTATCCAGGGAATTAGTTGGTTAGGATATAACAACCAAGTGATGCAGTCAGTTAGGATATACAGATATAATTAGTTGAGTAGGATATATCAAATAGGCAATTAGTATCCAGTTTGTTACAAAGTTAGGCGGGAATGGGAGGAAAAGGGAAGATAAAAGGGAGAAAAGGGAGTGGGAAGTGCAGAGGAGGAACTTCGGTTCCTACTTCCTACTAGTTCCAGTGATCTTTTTGCTTGGTTGATTTTGAAAACCCCTGTAATTCATCCATGTTATTAATGAATTGAGCTCCATTTCTTCCTTAATACTGCTGATCATTAAGTTTTATTCCTTCCTGGCCTAACAATAGAAATCTTCAATGGTATTCCAATTCAACAGATTACAACACTGATGTACCAGTACACTCAGAAAGGAAAAAAATACAGAACTCTGTAGGTTCTGCTATGAATACAAAGTAAGGACTAATACAATACTGGAATGCTAGTCTAACTTTCATAAATTCTAGCTTTCGAGGAGCTAGAGCCTCCACTTCAGTTCTTCCAAAATCCGCTCCCCTCAATTCTCGTCTCCTCTCTCTTCCTTCCCTACCTAACCACTTCTTGAAATGTCCAACTGACTTAACTCCTTTTTGAATGCTCCAACAGATTAACTGCCTCTACAGCTGGTAAACCACTGCCTCTATAGCTAGTAAACCAACTTCTCTTTAGGTTCTGTTGATGTAACAATACCCCCCCTTAACAGTGGCACCTTGTCCTCAAGGTGGAATTCAAGTAATTGCCTGTGAATGCCTTTCAATGGTTCCCAAATGTTGTCATGGTCTGGAAGATTTTGCCACTGAATGAGGACTTCTGTTTATCCATTAAGAAACTGTCTAATATTTTGGATTGCAACAGGATATGCTTTAACTTCCAGTTCTTCCGCCAAAACTAGTGGTATTGGTTGAAGCATCATTGTTGGCTTCTAAGCTGGCTTAAGCCTTTTCTTCTTCTTGACCCGTAGCATAGGATTCGAAAAAAAACTTTTGTTGGATCTAATGAAGCCTGATTTCAGCAGTTCATTTATGATCTTCTCAATATCATCTTTCTGTGCATGCGAATATCTATATGGCCTGCTGTGAGGAGGTTGAGTTCCTTCGACCAGCCTCATGACATGAGCACGGGCAACTGACAATCCCATAGGCATAGAATAATAGAGTCGGATCTCCCTTCAAGATGATCTGACGTCTATCCATTCTGAAAGGCATAGTTAACTCATGAAAATTTGCAGAAATCTCCCCTAATGTTTGCAACCATGTTATTCCCAGGATGGTACCTGCTCCTCCTAAGTCGACTAGGTAGAAGTCTTGAACCACTTGGATACTGGCCATATCTAAAGCTTAATTGCCTGCAAATGCCTTCCCTTTTGATGCAATGTCCGTCGACCAATCATACCCCAAATTGCCTAGATCAATCCATGTCCAACCGAAGCTCTTGGATGAGGTGGTGGGATATGAAATTGTGGGAGGCCCCACTGTCAATCAAAACCACTACCCCTCTTCCTCCGATCGAACCCCTTACCTTCATAGTATCGTCAGATGTGAACCCAGAAATGGAGTTCAGGGATAACTCCAAGGGTTGGTTATCCCCTTCTCGTGCGTCTTCCCTTCCCGTGCTAGGTGCTGAAATGGGTTTCCGATCATCTGCTTCTTCATCGGCGAGGATCAAGATTTGCAAGTAATGGTTCTTGCAACAGTGGCCGGGTTGGTACTTTTCATCGCACTTATAGCATAATCCGAGTGATCTTCTCTGTTGCAGTTCAAAATCGGTGAGTTTTCTAAGATTTGCCCTTTTTCCAACATGTTGTTCGTCGGATGACTTTTCCTCATCGTTTTCGGGTCGAAAAACCCTAGCCCGATCAGTTCTGGGGAAGACAACAGGCAAATTACGAATTTGCCCATGCGAACCCCCTTCAGTTGATGCGTTCTTGGAATGGGCCTAGAAAATCCCAAAAGTTCTTGGCCCACCCTCATATCTTCCTAGATGGGGCCTTATCTATTCTAAGGCCCGATTCTTCTCTTCAACCTTGTGGGCTAGCTCCATGAGCCTAGACAAAGAATCAAGCCGAAATAACTTCACCTCGGCCTTTATCTCGTCCTGGAGCCCATTCAAGAAGGCTCCCTTTAGCAGGTCGTCAAAGAGATCCCCCATCTGGCCAGATATCATCTCGAACGCCCGGAGGTACTCTTCCACACTATCGTTCTGCTTCAAAGCCAACAGGGCTTCGTAATCGTCTTCAGCTTGGGACGATCGAAAACGGCAAAGAAGAGATGCCCTAAACGATCCCCATGACTGGAAAGGAGATCGATTTTCTGCCTACAAGAACCAGTGGAGGGCATCTCCTTCCAAGCACACGGAAACTGCTGTAATCCTCTCCTAGTCGTGGATTCCATTCACCTGGAAGTATTGCTTTGCTATGCAGAGCCACCCGTAGGGTTTGTGTCCATCAAACACTGGTAAATCCAGTCGTCTTCCTTGCCATTCTTGATGGTGAGGATTTCCCGAAGGATAGGGGCTACTTCTAGGGTGTTCAAAAGGTTTCCTCATTTCTTGACTCCGATGAACACTCTTACCTTCTTCCGGCGACTCACGATTCTTGATGCATTTTCTAATCTCTACCAGGTAATCCCCAAGAGCACTTACATTGGTCTGTAATCTTCCAAGATGCTCCCTTACCTCTCCTATCTCCCCCTTGACTTCTTCTATCTCCTTCTCCATACTCTCAGCTCTTTCCATCCTGGTTCTAACCATCCCTTGGTTTGAACCGGCTTTAATACCACTGATAGAAATCTTCAATGGTATTCCAATTCAACAAATTACAACACTGATTTACCAGTACACTCAGAAAGGAAAAAAATACAGAACTTTGTAGGTTCTGCTATGAATACAAAGTAAGGACTGATACAATACTGGAATGCTTGTCTAACTTTCATAAATTCTAGCTTTCAAGGAGCTAGAGCCTCCATGTTGGGCCAGGAAGAACTAAGACTTGATAATAAGCAGCTTTCAAAAGGAACTGGAGTTCTTTTATTGATGAAGTGGAGGAATTACAAGGAACCTTACAAATCAGTCAAATAAAACACAAACTACTGGAACTAGTAGGAAGTAGGAACCTCAGTTCCTCCTCTGCACTCCCCACTCCCTTTGACTTCCTTTTCTTCTCCTCTCTCATCACCCCCTCTTCACTTCCTTTTATCTTTTCTTTTTCCTTCCATTCCCGCCACCTTCTCAGAATGTGATCGGATATCTGTATATCCTAACTTTGTAACAGACTGGATATCTGTAATATCCTAACTGACTTCATTAACTGACTACATCACTTGATTGTTAACTGACTGCATCTCAACTAATTATATCCTAACCAACTACTGCCCTGGATCATCTTCTGGAGAAATCTGAAGATCTTCTGCTAACAGATGTATTTTTGTTTCCTTGCAATTATATCTTCTTTCTGGAATACGTGTGGTGTATGGGATCCGGTCATATGATTAGAGCCCCTGAATTTATGATCCAAGGGCCATGAAACTCAGATTTTTCATTCAGGGCGGACAGATAATAGCCTTTCTGCACCATAGAACAGTTTGGAATTGAAGCAGGTACAGTCAGCTGGAATGCTTGGATTGAGTAAGAAGGGCCTGTAGTTGTTCAACCTGTTCCCTGCTAAAACTCGATCCTCCTAGTTTGTCTTCCTCTGAAATAGCTTGAAGGCCTCTACTTTGTTCTGCTTGTTTGCAAGGCTACCAATTTGCTTGTTTTCCCTGTCTCACCAGCTTAACAGGAACTTATCCCGATTAGGTGTTGGCCAAATGAATCTTGTTCCTCTATTCCCCTCTATTAAGTGTCATAAGAAACAAAACAGCTAAAAATAAAAAATAAAAAAATTCCTCAACTAACTCCTATAAATCTGGAGCACAATATGATAATACATAAATTAATATCCTGTCAATAGTTAACAAATACAATACAAAACATTATACGCTAAAGTGTTTATTAACTTTATGGAGTAATTCTTTTATGTAATCTGAATCCTTCATTAAGATATGTATGTAATTTCCTTTATCATAGCCTTGCAATGTAGAACTCCTGCAATTCTGATATTTTCCTTCTTTCTCTTTCTTACTAAACTTTACGCACAGAGTCACTGTGCAAGGATTGCATTTCAACTCTTGGAAATATGGCAAACTGAAGAATCGCATCAACTTCTCGATGTGGATGAAGTATACATCATGAAATTTCTCCAAGAAATCATCAAGCCTCAGATGAGGAAATTTCACTGGAAACCCGTCTAAAATATTTAGAAACACTTTTCGCTATTAGTGGAACAAAGAATGAGTTTATGAATGTGGGTCTGGTACTTCATTTTGAATTGCATGCTTATGTGTGGTTTATCTGTAGGACAGTCTGGCTGCTACCCTGGTCAGTGGTTAATTGCTAACTTTCTGTTTCAACTAGAAATCTCGTTCTTAGGGCACAGTTGGAATATATGACCAGTTGAACTATGGGATTTTTGTATCATGGTCATCTTTCTAGATCAAGAGGTGAATGGTTAGAATCATACCATCACATGTACTGTTGTTCGTTAATGGATCTCCTAAAGAAGGAGATCGACACCTACCATATGCTTTCTTCTTTAGGGATTACATTTATTTCCATGAGATACTTCTCAAACTCTACACACGTGAGTAGTATCAGTCTTTCTGTAAGCATGTTTCTGTTAACGTCTACTAGTAACTCAAGAAGTGGGTCTCTTATCACATCAAGTCAAGAACGGGCAATGATGGAAAGTGGGTCCCTCTTGTTTTGGCTTTTAGGAGGTGGTGCATCAAGTAGCCTGCTCTTATCTTGTTGGGATAGTGATAGGACCTAGAATAACTTTCTCCGCAGGTGTTCAGATGAAACTCTTTCCTTCCGAAGAAAGTTTTCTAATAACTTGATCTGAATTCACATTTGTGTTTCCACAAGAAATAATCTTGGTAGATTTTCTCCAATTACCTAAGACCAGCTAGAGGTTTGTCATTAAACACTAATAAGCTGATCGATCCTGGAATGTGCTGCAGGTCATGGAAGAAGTGTTTCAGTAACGTGTGCTGTTCTAGTTGCATTAGGAATGGCTGAAGATTGGAAGCATGCTGAGAAGATAATCCAAGAAAGGCGTCCTTGCATCCAGATGAATGCTCATCACCGTAAGAGTTTGCAGGAATGGTCAAGGTTCCGGCTGTCTTCTAAAAATAGTGAAGGCTTGAATGTGAGTTCTGTTATTCTTTCTGATGGCTCCAGAAACTGATGATCCAAGAGCCCAGAACATGAAGGCCAGGGTCCATCTTGCTTGAGATTGGGATTCGATTGTTCTCTTTAAAATTGTAGTAGTTGCCTTTTGTTCTTCCCCTGCTTTCTCTACCTCTGTTTTGTACTTAACGCTATTATTCAATATCAACAGGCAATACCAACCTTGAATCTTTATAGGTCTTCCATATATGAATGTGAAAAATCAAAATAGCTAGACACTGGAATCGATAAGGTTTCTGTATAAATTATAAATCATGGAGAACCATTACATGCAGGCCACATTTGTAGATAAGAATGTTGATGATTTAATATAGCTTGAGCTGCAGTATTCTCCTGCTTGGGAGCAGGCTTGTCTGTTTAACAACCATAACATGTAACAGAACACAAGGATATTAATGGGCATGTGTTGTGCATCTATTGACTCTGTTTGCACAAGAGCAGCAGAACCATGGACAATTATCTGTGAACATATATCTTATTCCCTGCAGTTGGCAGCCCTAACCATAGAAAAAATATTTAAATGTATACAAAATAGCTGTAAAACAAACTACTGTTTGTTCTTTAAATATTTCTATCCATGTTTTGGTGTTGGTGCCAATAGCTGGACATAAGACAACTGTTTCTTGGATAATTTTGTTTGGTGTTTGTCATTCATGCCAAAGACCACCTCTTTTGGATAGTACAAGGGCAGCCCAGTGCACGAAGCTCCCGCATATGGGGGTTCTGGGGGAGGAGTGGACCAAGGGTCTATGATGAAGGCAATTTATTAAGAAAAGGAAACACTTGCGCCAAGAGAACTCCCCTCATTTTTGTTTCTTGCAATGGACTTTCAGGTCCCTTTCAAAGAGTTTTCAAAATGTCAACTTATCAACCACCCCATAGCATACTTCTTTCTGTTTGTTTCTGGCAACCTCTTCATTTTATAAGGAATGGGTGAGCTTTCAGTTGTCAAGATAGTCAGACCCGCTAAATTTTTTGTCAGCTATCCCTTGACCATTTCCGCGCTGATTTTCTTTGTCATGTTATTCGAGCAAAACTGTCCTTTATTCTACTCGTAGATGGTTATGAGTTTAGATGTATATAAATGTAAAACATCCATAGCTGGGGCTATCCTGCCAGGGAATAACAAGTCATGGATAAACTCATCCGTGAACAGTGTTGTTATCCCTTGGTATTGGTTGCCTAATACATGGATAAAATGTTCACTAGAATGTAGATAATATAACCCTGCTTGACTACTGCTTGTTCCTATATAATTATGTTGTTTTGTTGCTGGAAAGCAGCAAATGAAGGGGAAGAAAGTCCAGTGGTTTGGTGATCTTCCTTTGTCAAGTCAACAAATTAATCTATACATACAATATACAAAGGGGAGACGTAGGGTTGCCAGTCCCAACCTTCAGTGTCACTTAAGATCTCACAAATGTGAAAAAAATTTTATAGCTCAAGTAGAGATACTAAGTGGGTCTAGCCCTGTGCATGTCATCACATGAAAATAGTTTCAATTGGAAGTAGTTGATTCTACTGAAATGGATGACTTCAAAACCAGGAAGAATAAGGTGTTTGTAGGGGTCCTGCAAGTAAACATTAGCTGTTGATTTTTGCTGGGGCCGATCATATGCATCGAGTATGTGACTACCAGATCAGGGCCATTAAGGAGCACGACTGTGCTATCAGCTTCATCTTTGTACGTATCGAAGCCACAACCAGCACTCTTTGAGTTGCCTATGATAATTAACTTCTTCATCATTGGAGTTACTGAAGGGGAGGCTTGACGCAACAGTAAAGTTGTCATCATGTGAACTTGAGGTCACAGGTTCAAGGTGTAAAAATAGCCTCTTACAAGGATACAAAATAAGACTGCGTATTATAGACCCTTGTGGCTTGTCCCTTCCTCAAACCCTGCATAGGAGGGTGCTTAGTGCACTGGGGCTGCCCCTTTATCATTGGAATCACCCTTTCATCCAAAGCCTTCTTAACCATCCTGTGTTGCACCTTAAACGTCACGGTAGCTGATTGTCGAAGTAGAAGCCAAAGAGAGGAGTGCTATCACCAATATGACGGCCCTTTCAAGTTTCCACCACGGAATGCCGACTATTGCATTTTTATATGTTTAGTGAGAAAACAACCAGAAATGGCCTAACCTCTACCTTTCCATAGATCTAAAAGATTGCAATTTGGAAGAGAGAGACAATATTGAAACACACCATGATAGATAAGTGTGGGGAGGGCCAGTCTTTCTTAGATAGCCCAAGACAGAGACGCCAATGCCGTTTGAATATAAATTTCCCCAAACAAATCCAACTGTTAGATATCAGCAATCAGCAACAGGACTCTGAGATTCACTTTTCAGCAAGCAGACACACCACAAGCCTACAGAGAAGAACAGCAGCAAGGAATATATAGCACAATGGATCTTTCTTTTGTCCGGGAAATGGCAAAAGAGACTAGCCAGGAAAGAGCTCGAATCTGGTGCTGCATGGTCTAAACTTAGATATTGATGTCAGTATTTCGATAATGACTGATACATACCAGTCCACGTACAACTACTGCTATTTCTACTACTTACATATATCAATAAAAAGGGCAGCGCTGGTGCACGAAGCCCAGCTCATGCTGGGTCCAGGGACAGGGCCAATCACAAGTGTCAGTAGTACACAGCTTTACTTTGCATTTTGCAAGGGCTGTTTCCACGTCTTCAACTCATGACCTCAAAGTCACATGATGACAACTCTACCATTGTGCCAAGGGTCTCCTTTTTACATATGATATAAATAGTGATTAAAAATGTAGTCAGCTACATGGATCTATTCGATCTGCAGTAGGCTGTTTTAGATGGTCGTGGATTCAAAGCTCCAAGGACATCATATAACTACTCATTTTATTTGATATAAATAAAGTAGATACTAATCCCATCTCTACCGCACAAGTTGTTGTCTTGCCAAAGGAGTGAAACCCATCCCTTTGTAGGCCCCAATAAATGCCACAAAAGTTCAACCATCATGGTGAATGAGGACATCTAGTATTTCGCTTTAAAACTGTACATTAAGGTGACGGCTTGGACGGTTGAGATTTATCATCTGGTTGGATCTAGTATAACATGCACGGGTGCACTTGATAAAGGATCCATGTCTTTTGACTTGGGCATGTGTAAATAGTGACGAAGAACAAATCATATTTAGACAATAAAGGGTCCTCTCTTGGACATGACTGATTTATGTACTGGACGATTCCTACACTGATTCATCCTGTTACTAGTATATGCCAACACTAGGAAAACAAGGAATGGCACTTATCGGTCTTCACATAAGTAACTCCACAAGAAAAGATTTGTGTACCGAAGCTCTTATATATCTCAATGAAGTACGAACAGGATGCTATTTCAAAGATCGGAAGAGAAAAGGACGCCTATTTCTTCAGATGGTACAACTGCCACTTCTACGGCTAGTTTCCTAACATTTCTAAGTTTGAAAAGAACCAAGAAAGCCATATAAAAAGTTTAGAAGCTTTAAGGTAATCTAAACTTGTTATATATACACACCAAAGGAGGCTGATAAAACAGTTGACTATCTTATATCATGTTTATCTTGTACATAGAATACCTGTTTCTCTTGAGATGCCAAAATAAACTGATCATTTTGATAGTCGATTTTATTGAGGTCAACCAATGTCAATCCGAGGGCATCCATTTTAATATTATCTTTATTGTGTTCTACCTAATCACATTTAAACATGACCACAGTTTTACAAGTATAATCCAGCTCTCATATTTCGCTTATAACCCCTTAATAAGTATTGTTAGTTATAATTGGATTGTATCTTTTGAACCGAAAAAGAAAGTAGCTTTAGCATAAATTCTCACTTTAAGAACTTATGTGTACAAAGTAATTATTATAATATTTTATATTAAATATTACTAATACATGGGACTATCTATATATAGTACTAAAAAACTCGCCATGGTTCCACAATAACAAATGTTTGCTATATAATTGTTTTTAATAGCACTTGGGTCCCATTATAAAACCCATCACATATAGTTCCCACATTGAAAAAAGAATGAGGTGGAAGTAAATGTAGAAGAGAGAGAAAGTCTCACTGTAGAACCTACATGGGTTCCACATTGAAAAAAGAGAGATGGCAATATATATATATATATTGTTAAATAACAAACTTTTCAAGTATTTAATTATTACTTAATGGATGAAAATGGGAAAAGTTTATAATCCTTATCAATGTAGTCACATTATTTTTCATCCATGCCATTTGAAATGGTACTTTCTCCGTCACAATTATTGTGAGAAGACATCCACAACAATTAGCCTTGGGCAGTTTATTTATGATATATATATATATATATATCCAAATATGGACAGCAGATAAAATCTGGTCAAGTTCTAGTTGTTCATGTTGACTCCTTAATCATAAGATCAGCTATACAATTAGATGAGTCCACATAAAAAAAAGCAAAGTGGCAATAGTGCTAGATGTAGATGAGAAAGAGATAAAAATTCCTATCATGCAAAGCTTTGCATTGAAAAATATATGCTTGTGAGCCCACTTCTTACATATTTTTTTTTTTACTGATCCAAACCTTTCATTGAATTTAGTGTTTCTTAGATGGCCTAGGTACCAACCATCTCATCTATTAGCTGCAAGTGAGTCCTTGTTTACTTCATCCTTTGTGGTTTAAAAATAGAGAGTATCACACATAAACCATCTATTTTACAACTAGAAAGGGTCCACCTAAAGTGTTATAGTTATCAAGTAAATAAGATGCTTGGTACCTGGGCTATCGAGGGAGGACAAATTCAATGAATAACTTGGATCACTGAAAAAATGTAAGGAGTGGGCCCAACATGTATACTTTTTGACTTTTTGCAATGCAAAGCTTTGCATGAGAGAGAGAGAGAGAGAGAGAGAGAGAGAGAGAGAGAGAGAGAGAGAGAGAGAGAGAGAGAGAGAACCACTATGTCAAAAACTTAGGAGTCGAAACTTTTAAAAGAGAATGCAATGGAACTCAAATGGCCATTTTTTTACTATAAGGGAAAATTTGTAAGTTCTAATTATATTTAGACCTCCTAAGTTCTGGAGAGAGAGAACTTTGCATTTGACTATTTGAGTTGAAAAATAGGTGAACTTGTAGGTAGCCAAACTCTATCCCTTTAGGTGATAACTTCAAAGTTCAAAGTGGAGACCTTATAAGTAGCCCAACTCTATACCCACCAAAAATTAATATGTCATGGGAGCATCATGGTTATATATTTATACAAGTGAATGCTGGTCCCAAATGCTCTAGATAATGTATTACTTGCAAAACAAATAAACAATTGGATGAAAAAAGTAAACTTTTGCATTGCTATAGAATAACAGCCAATAACACAAATTAAGACTATCAAAATACATAGATCTTACCTCCGTTGACTAATGGAGTTTTCCTTAGATCTCTTCCATTAAGCAACTATTTCTAAACTCAAACATAAATATCAAATACAAGATAGAGAGTAATAATAAATTTGCTGGCAAAACAAGAGAAATCTTACATAACACCTTGATCAACTTTCCAAGCATGCACTCGCATTTGATTTTGGCAACTTGAGGTTCAAAAGCTCCTGCCTATGTGGGGTCCAGGGAAGGGGCGGACCACAAGGGCCTATAGTATGCAGCCTTACCTTGTATTTTCATAAGAGGCTGTTTCCACGCCTTAAACTCATGACTTCAAGGTCAAATGATGACAACTTTTACTATTGTGCTAACTTTTATCATATGGCATATGATAGAGAGAAATAGAATAGAAAAAGGAGTAAGTTTTTTTATTCTTTGTCCATATACTAATCACACTTTTCTTGTTTCCTTTCCTAATTAGATTTCTTACTAAGTAATATTCTGATAGCCTGATCCTAGTCATCCAATGCTTTATTGGTGATATTAGGAGTGCTAAACAATAGGGAGAAATAATTTACCTATAACTCTAAGTTAATAAGGTAACACAAAGCACATTCATATTGATCTATTGTATCCATTCAATCTAAACAGTTCAGATCATAAGCCAATTCGATATTGTGGTTTAGTTGGTCACTAAGATCATTAGTGAAGAATAAAAAGGGAAAGAACTCGAACCTTTGACCAAAAGGAGAAGAATGTCCTGCTTCATATAGTGTAACAAGCTTTCTTTCATACTTGTCAGATTTGACAGTGTCACCTCTTTATATGGGATAGAGCCTTTCAGGCCTAGAGTATTCATGGGAGAAGGGGTGCTGTCGTCGACCAACTCCCCAGGACATTCGTTGGCCACGAAAGCTTGGTTTAGAGGAGAATAACCATATGTGCAACTTCCTACTCTCTCTCTCTCTGTCTGGCGTGCATAAAAGTAACAATTAAGGGACCTTTTTGGAGGAAAACACTGAAAATCTTACAAAGATTACTGCAACTGGGCGATGGTTGAATATGGAGTTCTAAAATTACATTTTTCCTTCAATAATATATTTTTAAAGTTGGGCAATTATCTAATGTGCTGATCGATTAGGCAGTCACCTTTATTTGTTGGCAACATCCACCATATGAACCCCACCTTGGAATTTTCTATCTGCCCGATTATGTCTATTCAGACAATCTCATTCAACTATAGCTTTTCAAATGGGACAAATTATCGGAGCAAATTTTGGGCTGTGGGCATTTAGGACTGTAGTCCACCATTTGGATAATACTAACAATCAAGGTGGCTGCACTATGTCCAAACCAATGAGTTTACCCGACGAGAATATATGACCAAACAGGCTTGCCTACGTGAAGTTTCGACAAAGTTGAGCCCACTTAGATTCGCCTTTACAAGAAATTCAAGAGAGAGAAAAGAGAGACACTTTTAAAATGGTTCTTTTTCCTTTTGGAAAGGCAAAATAATGGAAGATTTCCGGGTGAGGAAACTTTGTCTCATTTCTTACCGGAGAATGTGTGAGACCTAATTGAATGATGAGTGACACAAGTTTCTTCCGTCATTGGTTGCATTTTTTGCTCCAACCGGAAGGATTGGGACCATTTCATGATCTTGGAAGAGGGAATCATGACTGTTCCAAGATGAAGAAATACAGAGACGAACTTCCATTTCATATCATCAAGATTAACGGTCTAGAATACACAATGATGTCCTCATGTAGGTCCAAAAGATGGATCATTAGGCACGGCCAAGCCGGTGTCTTTCACTCAAACAGAAAGAAGTGGCACAGCAGGCAAGTGGCAAAGCCCTTGTTAAGGTCCAGTTAAATGTAAATGGAGTTAAGAAGTTATGCATTTGTGATTGTGTATGATGGACAGAATAATTTTCGAGGAAAAATATGAGCTGGGGTAAATACAGGTACAGTCCAGTTTTCTGATGATCAAAACAATTAATTTACTAGACGTTGCTGCAGATGAGCCTACCACAAGATTCTTTCATGTGACAATTCTAAGCCTTTGAACTATGGAGGCTTTGATTATTTGGGCTCTTGATTTTCCATTTAAGATGAAGAAATCCGAGGCTTATGATCTTTAACAGGTTTGGTCTTTGTGCATCTACTCAGATACTAGAATGTAGATTATGCTTATGATAGAAATATTATTTCAATACAAACATCAAGTTTCATGTTTCGTATGTCTCCGAGGAAGACTATGCACATAAACGTTCTTATACGGGGTAGGGCTGTCAAGAGAATCGAGAATCTATAGGAATTTGGACTGAAAAATTGGGTTTTAGCCCTTCAATTGAATCTGATGTTCCAGTTCCAATTCTTTGCCAATGCAATCGAATCAACTTTGGTGTGGTTCCCAGTTTGTGCCAAAGGAACCGGACAGGAATTGAGAACTGAATCGTTAGACTGTAATACCCTCTTATTTTACATTTACTTTTAGTTTTATTGTTCATAAGTGAGTGCAAATTGGAATTTTCAACCTGAATTTATCAATGAAAAACAAAATACTGCCCCTATTCCTTCTTTAACATTGAGGAAATCATCCATCAAAAGCCACACCTTGACAGAAACTCAGAACAATCCTTTAAAAGTTCAGTCTGGTAAGACCATTGCTTGAGGCATCTGAATGGTCTAGCTTGCGTGCCGTAACCTGGGGAGATTAGACCATCGGCTATCTCCTTGGATGGCAGGAAAATGGGGAACTCCTTCCTTCCCCCCTGCTTGGTAGCCACCAGTTCTTGGATCTTACAAAAACTTTTTACCCACTTGAGAAGACGTTCTTGGGTATAATCTACATTTTCGACTCTTGCAATAATAGACTTTTGCAATCTCTCTCTCCTGTTCCACCACTCTATCCAGTATATTAAGGTTCAAGATTAGAGATTAAAGATTTTTCATGTTTGCCTTTCCCTCCCTGTAAAACTTCATTGTAGTTTCCTTTGTTCCTTTCTCTATTTCCTTCCATTTCTCCATCTTCCCTGTTGTGTGGAGTTGTTTTCCTACGGCTTACTTGCTCGATTTCTACCTTCTTCACATGGATTGTGGTCCTCCTCTCGAACTTACTCCAACGTTTATTGTAGTGTTTACACTGCAACCTTGAAATTTTTTTTCTAAAACCTCAATTTTCGCATCTCCATTCCTCCCAATCCAATCGTTTCTTGTTTTCAGCAGGTTGATAACCCTTTTGGTGAACTTAGACTGCACCCCAACAAATTCTTTCTCGAGGTCCTTCAAGGAACATCAATCTAAGTCTTCCCCCTCCCATTTCTGATTCTGATGAATCATCCACAAAATGAACCCTTTTTTCCTCCACCGTGCTCTTCTCTGCAGCTCCTCAGTACTCCACATCGTGTCTTCTTAGTCTGTATGTTATAGCTTGTCTTAGTTGATACTATCAATGTATGAGTTTTCAGGTTCATCTACAATCGCATAATTAGACTTTTTGACTTCTAAATTGTTTTGTCTTGAGATTGCTATGTGCTTGAACGATGTCCTGTCTTGGTAATCTTAGAAAACAAACATATGATAGGTGAACATGCTTGAGAGGTATCTAAATTTTATTTTATTTTTAATGTGAGAAATTTACTTTCTTGAATAATTGTCGTAGATCTGGACATATTTCTTTTGGCACATGACACTTTGAATGAAGGAGAGCCTCGCTGCAATGGTGAAGTTATCGTCATGTGACCTTGAGGTCATGGCTTGAACGGGTGAAAACAGCCTCTTGTAACATGCAAAGTACTGCAGCGTACTATTGGCCCTTGTGGTCTGCCCCTTCCCTGAACGCTGCATATGCGGGAGCTTCACGCACCGGAGCTGCACTTTTTCTTTTATGTGACACTTTGAATGAGTTTGCAAGAATAGCCTATATGTTTGGGGTAGTAAGTGTCCACCACAACCAGTTCCATCAAATTAAACAAATATTCTAAAATCACTCTAAGCTACAAAATCAATAAGTAGAAAAAATTAAGTAGTTTGGTTCTGGTCCTTAAAGCCGAAACTGAATCCTAAAACAGTTCGAATCCAATCCTGCTGAAATCATTATGATCTAGTTTCAACTCTTGGTGAAATCGAATCCGAATCGGACTACTAGCAGCCCTATATCAGGGGCAAGCATATTTTTTCACTTGTCAAATAGTAGCGAGCAAAATACTACTTGGGTCACTATTTTCACAGAGAGCCAAACTTTCTATCGGCAGAACTTCCCGGCAATGAGTATTTGTTGACCTTGTGTTGTCAATTACGTACTAATCCGTTTGGCATTCTAGCCATCCGTTTCAAAGTCGACCCAGCTCACCCACAAATGATGAACTTGACAGACGAAATGGATTGCTGAAAAGACTGAAAAAAAGATATCTCAGTGCACGAAGCTCCTACCTACACGTGGTCTGAAAAAAGAACAGAACACAAGGATTTATAGTATATAATTGTATTTTTTATTTTTACTAGAAATTATTTTTACGATTTGAATCCATAATCTCAAGATCACGCAACGACAACTTTACTGTTGTCCGAAAAGAATGAACGAAGTCAAAATATACGCATCACCCGCGTATCAACTCGTACAAATGCCATGACGTCAAGCGGATTCTTCTTTTGGAGAGAAGATAAGGAAACACCAAATCCCAGGACCATCTTTGATTTTCCTACATCATATAATATGATTCAGCAAAGTAAAAGAGTTAGTTTTCGCCATTCCTACTACGTAAGATCCATGAAGTGCATAACCGATCTGGCTTGCTTGTCGTGTATGGAAGCATGCATGCTGCAGCATGTCTGATCCAAACTCCAAAGAGATCAAACAAGAGACATAGGAAAGCTCTCGTACTCCTTTTCTCCAGCTTTCCTCGTCCGCATTATAATATTTTCATTTACAACAACTCATCAATGCAGAGCAACAACCCCATCTGTTTCTTCTTCTATTTCTTTTGTTTTTTTAGTCTCTTATTTTACACAACAACCATGAGAACAATAAACCCTACGTATGTTTACATCTTTAACCTTCTCCCATTTCCTTTCCTGTTCTTTTCTTTTACACCTTTTCTCTGGCTAAGCAATGCATCTTAGGCCAGGCACAGCTTAATTACATGATACGCATTGACACGGTCCTCTCTTTCTCCCTCTTCTTCCTTAGCATGGTGAGACGTCCGACGACCGGAAACCGACAGTACATCAGATTTTGGGTGTCCTCTCATGGAGCTCAGATCAGAGGCTTGAGAAATGATTGTGGGTGGATTGGACCATCTGTAATTCCGTCGTTGTTTGGCATGTGTTATCGTCGGAGATCAAGTTCCTATAAGAAAACAGGTGACAGACATCGTTATCCTAATGTGTTATTATCAACAACAAAGATAGAGGTTGATCGAAGGATGGCATCCATTGATCGTGCAGAGTTACATGTATACAAATGGTGAACGTAACAGCCCCCCCATTGTTCGATGGTTCATTTTATGGGAATGTCAAATAAATACTATGTTTAATATTTTGCATCAAATTTCTATAAAAATCAAAATTATCTTACATATCAGTTGATATGGTGGAAGATCCCGTCAACCTGCACAAAAATGGCAGTATCACATTTATCAATCTGACCCTACGTCTGCTGCACCAACGAGACTAGCTAACTTGACAAACAGTCTCAGCAAGAGTAAACTACTGTTATTAACTCATAAACAAAATACGTCTTAATTATCTGCTAAAGCTTACTCTCGTGGACGAGACGCCCAGAGGGAGCTGAGCGCGCGTAATCGGGTGTAGTACTCTCCCATCGCCAGGAAACATCGAGCGGCTTGCCGGACCGTCAATATTTGCCGCATCTGGTGAAGGGTTTGCTGTCTCAAATTATCAGCCTACAGGTAGAACACAATAATTCAATAAAGAATTAAAAAGGGCAGTCCTCGTGCACGAAGCACCTGTACATATAAGGTCCAGGGAAGGGGCGGACCACAAGAGTCTATAGTATACAGCCTTATCTTGCATTTTTGCAAGAGGCTATTTCTATGCCTTGAACCTGTGACCTTAAAGTCACACGACGACAACTTTACCATTGCACCAACACTTTCTTTCAATTAAACAAAGAATTACAACAACAAAAAAAGGATTACAAAAATAAAAAAGGAAAGCCTGGTGCGTAAAGCTCCTGGCATGGAGTCTGAGAAAAAGAGCAGACCACGAGAGTGTATAATATGTAACCTCATCTTGTATTTTTGTAAAAAGCTATTTTCATGCCTCTAACCTGTGACCTAAGGTCACATGCAGGGCTACCTTGCTAGAGAATTACAAACAAAAGAAAGAGTAATAAAGAAATAGAGGGAGACATAGACATGTTTATTTGTTTAGTGTATGTATTCAAACAGATGGGTCCCCCTATGTGAAAGAGATGGGCACAAACAATAAATAATGATTTTCCAAAGAGTTGAATCCCATGACTTTGTCTTATTGATGGGATTTGGACTCTTCCAATCATGGATCAGAAAAACGATTTAAATTTATTTGTTAAATAAACAAATAAATTATTTAAGTTAGTTTGATGGGTGTAGCTGAAATTTTCAAAGGTCATGTAGTTGTGTCGCTGTCCTTGATTTCACCTGCACCTTGTTTTTTATTGGGGTTTTTGATATTTCAACTGCGGGTTTTGACGTTTGGGATTTCGGCAACTTGTACCGGGATACGGACGGGAAAAATACTTGCTGGGCTTCTTAAGGAAATTAAATTATTCATTTTTTGACCTTGTCAAAGCTACACCGGTTTACGAAATAAGGACTCGTCAAGGACACTGCTGGTGCTGGAATTACGATTCTGCCACACCTCCACAACGATGGAGGAACTGCCTTCTGTGCCCATAATTCGCTTTTGACTTCATCAAGGGTTATGGGGCCTACTAAGACACAAGATGTTTCTGTTTTTTCCATGCACAAGGACTTGTTGTAATTTGATTAAGGAATATGGGTTATTAGTGATTACACAGAGACCGAAATGCCCCCCAAGACAACCAATTAGAGAGAGAAGAGAGAAGATTTTGTAGTCGGTAAGGGTCATCATCATTATCAAAACCTTATTCTAATTAGTGTCGGCACATGAATCTTATTCTTCCATTCCTCTCTATTAAGTACTAAAAATGAATAAGGTGTCATTATCAAAAAGGAGTTCAGACATGTACTTACTGAGGATTTGTAAAACTGCTGATCCCACAAAATCTTACAAGCAACATCTCAACTTACTGATAAAAATCCAAGAAATGGGTACCTGGCGAACGAATCCTTCAAGATTGGCTAGCTTTCCCAAGGCGAAGACCATCTGACCCATGTAATCTCCAACCTGAGCCCCATCGCCTAGGGTCCCATTGGCTATGGTCTCTGCAAGAGATTGCTGGAGTTGCTCAAGGCCTTGGGAAAGTGCATCCTCTGCCTGTTGGGATGACTGTTGGAGGCTACAAATATCGATTAGCTGTTGCTCGGTTAATGGGTCTAGTTGTGGCATTAGCACCTGCTCAATTCAAATCCAATAGAAATCAAACGTCAAACAAATGAAATAGTGTGTATCCAACTGAGTCATCTTCTCGTGAACATTCTTGGGCTGATGTTTCCTTAAAATTAAAAATAAATAAAACAATGCAAATATAGAAACAAGGGAGTACCAGTAATAGTTAACATGACGAGAGAGGTTAGACTTAAATGATTTAGACATATCTAACAGAGATCGAAACTGGTACCGATTAGGAAGAGTAAGTTGATTCAAGGATCTAGAAGGACATGAGGAAGGCCCAAAAAGAAAACTCTTGGACTTAATAAAACGATGGCATTTGATAGAGGTGAATAAAAGAATAAGATTGAATGTAGCCTACTCCTAATATGGACGAGGCATTGAAGATGATGACAACGAAAATGATGGAAATAAGGGAGTGGACAGTATGTTAAACTTATATCCCAAAAAGGGCAGCCTGAGTACACTATGCTCTTGCTCACGGGGATCTGGGGAAGGGACGGACCACAAGGGTTAATAGTATGCAATCTTACCTTGCATTTTTTGCAAGATGCTGTTTTTAAGCCTTGAACCCTTGACCTTAAGGTCACATGACGACAACTCTACTCTTGCGCAAATTCCAAAAACTAAGCAAGAAAATGGCTAGTGTAGTTTCAGTTTTCAATAGCTTTTAGTTGCAAACCTTGATGAGTTCCGAGGGCCGGAAACCACCCATCCAGAGAAAACAACGCTCAGCCGGAGTTGTCCACATTCCGGTGAGGATGTGGAAGACGTCCGACTTGGAAGCCATGCCTTTAAGTCGGAAAATCTCATCGTAGTGAGCAAGATATCCATCTACTATGACTCTAAGATTTCCATCGGACAAGTGAGCATGCAATCCCCCTCGGAGCTCAGACATATGCCTTCGGTTCTCATCCAACCATCTGGTGTATTCCATGTCGAACATTGTTGCAGCTGCAAGATAATAACAATAACAATAACAACGTAAACATAATATCAATGCTTGTACTGGAATTTTACCCCCCACCAAAAAAAAGAAGAAAAAAAGTTGATGATCCTAACCAAAACTGACTTTCTGCTCATAGACGACCCATACTGTCTAGTTTAAGCTTTGATTTTGCTTCCTATTCTATCCAGTATGAGAGCATTTTGGTCATTCCAGATAAGGATAGTCTGGAAATTAATTATCAGAAAGGAAATTACCCGAGCTAATATTTGCACCTGCACCACCTCCTGCTGCAGTTATGAACAGACCCTGAATCCACCGAATTTTTCACAAGAAAATGAATATAAAATTTTGGTTAAAATGTAGGAAATTCAACTTCTACTTATTTGTGTATATTCTAAGTGAAGAACCTGTGATCTCGCTCTCTGAAGATCTTGTTCCAACTGAGTGAGCTTTATTCTACTGGTTTCCAACTGCTGCACGTAAGCCTGAGTGCAGAAAACAGAGAAAAACATCATGGGTTAGGACCATATTTTCTATTTTCCCGGCCAGCTTACTGCGGATTTTGATTATTCATCCCGGTCAAAATTTGGAACATGACAAATTTCCAGAAAAACAAATGATGGAATATGAGCCACCCACCTTTTTCCTCAGTCTGCTCTTCCTTGCCGCCTCTCTGTTCTGAGCTAAACGTCTTAGTGTCTGCAAAGTAACGGAGTTGAACACTGAGTGTGAGCTTGCAACACAAGAACTTGAATTAGTCATGGAATTGAAAATGACCATATATAAGTAAACAAATCAGAAGATAAGAGAGAGACAAATGAAATAAAGTAATATTTTTCCCGTTTTCCTGACCTTTGCATCCGATGTCTTGGATCCAGTATCAGCTCCCTTCCTCTGCAAAATCAATAAAATAAATAAAAAATTTCCAGGCTGTATAGTTGATTGCCATATTTGAGCTATTAGTTCAAGTTTACGGCAGGAAATGTAATAAAAATTAAAATTTTGTAGAAATGGTCTCAAAAAGTTATTATAATCATAATAGTTTGTTCCATTTTCATAGAAATTTTAGCTTGGCTTTTGTGGTATTGGGAGTCGTGATTGTAGAACATTGTTAAAGGATATTGCAGTTCTCTGTAGAAGGAAAGGGTGATGACATGGTTACTCCTTGTTTCTGATATTGACAGCCCTTTATGGTTAGTGCATTATTACACCCCATATTGGCTTCTTTCTTTTGTAGTTTTGCTTTATCTTTGGGTTTGCCACTAATGATTGATTCACAGCAAGAACCGTGAGAACTTTCAAAAGAAGTTTTAAATTATAGTTGTTGACGGTGAAAGAACACCATTTGTAGGCTAGTCTGTGTATTTGGGCAATCTAGATCAGATTTTTTCGCATAAATGGTATGGGTAATTGTGAATAACTTGCTTTTCTTGGGTTCTGAGATTTGGGTTTTGGTAGGAGCCAATATAAAATGAGGAATATAATCATCATTTGTTACAAAAGCCGTAAACAATACTATTTCTTGAGTTCTGGGGATTTGAGTTGAACGGGATTTTGCATAAAGAACAGAAGTAGTACTGTGCTTTTACTGTAGCTAGGGCTGTTGTTCAAGAGGCCGCTACGATTCCATATAGTAATGGCGAGAATGGTAATGTTTAGATTTCGGATTAAAAGAGCTTAGAATTTCGGTACAGTAAATTATGACAATGGCCAATAATGGCTGAAAACAATAATAGCTAACGGAGACTACTTTCTTGATTTTTGGGGATGGGGGTACTGAGAGGGTAATGATACTGAAGTATAGAACATTACTGGTTTGTAAAGATTCTTACTTTTTCTAGGGTTCTGGGTTGATGATTTGGTGCTCCTGGTCTGGAAGAATCACTTGCCATCTCTGCTTGTTGATGCCGGTGCTGTGGTTGCTCAGTGGACTGATCTGATGCTTTTCTACTGACTGGAGATTCTGGTTCCAACTGAGCATCTACTTTACAGGAAACAGTGTTCTGAGCAGATCCTGAATCAGTGCTTTCCGCTGACTGAGAATTACCCTGTCGAAAAAACCGACACTATGAAACTAGTCCTTTTCAGGCACACACGAAATAGTGGAAATAGAGAGATTTGCTCTGGTTTTCGATAGAATCCATATCCGACATGATTAGAGAAGCAATTACTCTTGGGGTTTGCTGAAGTCTCATTGGCCAAGAAGGGAAGATTTCCAGAGTAGGAGGTCTGATTGTGAAGAGAGCTGCAAGAAGAACACAGAATTTAAGAGCACAATCAGAAAATCGATATGGAATCAAGAAAAAACGACCCAGATTTCAAATTTTCAGAAAAAAAGTGATTCTCTTTTCTGCAGTTGCAGAGTAAGTAACAACTGCTGAGAGTACAAACTTCTATTTTTGATGTATCACACCATTCAAGTTTCCAGTCTCACAATGCTTTCGGTGATGGAAAAGGTAGGCTACTAGTGTCGACAATTTCAAACCTGTTACAGGTCTCTCTCTCTCTTTTCTCTCTGCTTTTTGAAGGCGGTTAGGATTATAGAACGTCATCACAAGAGCATAAAGAAGGAGCATACATTTTGTGTCTTCATCATTTCTAATTCCAACTCCTTGAAGAAGTTTAGGCACTAGAGCTTCTTGCAGCTCCCCAAATTCGAAAGAAGATCCTTGTTGATCACTGCTCAGCAACCCAAAATCCATATCAGTAAGCATATTAGTGAGAACAAAAACCATAAAAAGAAGGGAAAGAGAAGAGAGGATGAATGAATAAACAGAACAGCAGTGACTCCATGAGAGAATTTGATAAACAGTACAAAATTTGAAGCAATAAGGACAATCCCATTAAGGACTAAAATATATAAAGATGGTGGTTTACAGCCTGCATAATGAAAAATATAAAATGATTCAAGCATCGTTGCAGAACACAAAAAAATAATCCATTAAATGATTCAAGAGAAACAGCAGAAACTTAAGAGAGAATGTGATAAACAGTCGATGGAGCACAGATAAATTTGCACAAAGTATGAAGTGAAAACAAGCAGAAAATAGATTGATGAACATTACAAGAAATTGGTGGCAGAAGGTATGATCCCATTAAGGACCCCATATCCAACATGTTGATTTGAGGGCCCTGAATCTGACAAACCAGTTTCTCCAATCCTATTACCCGCCATGCAAGAACTCTTCATACCATCTCAACTTTCAGCAGATGGCTTCCATAAACTCGCGTTCTTCACCTTTTATCAAGCCCTCTTTCTGAGAAAAGGAAAAGGAGAAGGAAAAAACCGCACCTGATAGTCAGTCAAAAGAAAATCAAAATCTTCACCAAATTCCACCGTGGGACTAGTAAGTCTCAGAGCAAAACAGTTTCTATAACAGATGATTAAGGAGAAGAGATGAAAAGCACTTCTCAGAAACAGAGGAAACCCAATTCAAGTTTCACTTGTTCCTACCGTGCAAGCCCAGTTTTGTTGAAAGAAAACCTCAAAGCATGACCCCTTCTGCTGCTAAACAAGAAGCAAAGAGGAAAGTCAGAATTGATGAAAGCTATTTTCAAGTATGGCCAACTGGGTAATGTTCTGTGTTTATATTCCTTGCTCAAATTGATCTACTTCTTAATTCTTCAACAGCAATCAAATTCTCCAAGGGTCTCTGTCTCTCT
Organism: Warburgia ugandensis; assembly: GCA_035236585.1. NCBI lineage: Eukaryota > Viridiplantae > Streptophyta > Magnoliopsida > Canellales > Canellaceae > Warburgia > Warburgia ugandensis. Next base: position 79,966,494 of record CP141128.1, on the reverse strand, counting down.
CTCTGCCTTCTCTTTCTTCAAAACATAATTATCGTGTTGGGTTCTTATCATCCTCTGCAGTAACATCATCAGCTCGGAAATTCATCCCCAGTACACAAGATCCTGTCCTTGCGAAACATGTCTAAAAGGTGTGGGATTTCAAAAGAGAAAAAGGAATGTGGGCCTACTTGCAGGAACCCACTGGAATCCCTGCCTCCTACTCCACTCTTAACCGGCTCTTATCTCTAGTTGGCTGTGATCATGGGCCCCAAGTAGTAGTTAACAAAACCAGCATGGAATAGGTGGAGAGACAAAGTTTCTTTCAATTAAAATGATTGAAAGGCCTTGTATTGTTTATCTTTCATACACCTAAGGGACGAGTTTACTTTGACAACTCATGGCCTTCAATGAAAAACATCTGCACATTTTCCTGCTCATTAACCTTTCGGCCAAACCAATACAATAATCAGGCAGAAGCAAATCCACTTGCATTTTTAATCCTGGCCTTAAATGAATTTGTTTGGTAATATCCCTTTTGTTGATGGGTCAACATCCATGCCTTGTCAATACCTACGACCATGCCACACCAAGATTCCTTTCTATAAATAGAAATATGGTTAGGGCATGGCAATCCTTAGCACAGGCCCTTGGCTAGCTTGATTTGTCTTCAGGCTCTACCCAATTTTAGGTGTGGGTTATAGATTGCACCATTGCTAATAAAAAAATTCCAAAAGGCTATATGAAAAGAGAAATTTGTGTAAAACACAGGTTATTAAGTAGATGGTTGGAAATCCAAATCGTTCATCTCTTGAATAGACAATACCCAAATCAGATTCTCTCCATCAGATGATCCTAAGACTCTGACTAGTTAAGGTTTTTCTAGAATGAAGATGATGCTTGGTGCATAGCCTGTCGCTCATGAGATGAACGTTTTAGATCACCCAACATCTGGGTTCCAACATATCTGTGGCTAGCACAAACTTTTTCACACGAGACATGAGACAAACCCTCCTAGTTACTCCACTCTCTCTTGGTCCGACAACAGTATTTCTATGTAGGTACTAGGAATACCTCTCAGGAGTCACTCATCCCAATACTTCTCTCATCCAAGCTCTGACTCAGACCTTGTATATGCGAAAACTTCGTGCACTAAGTTGTCTTTTTTTATCATTATTAAGACATATCTAGTAGTATGTGTTTCTTGGTAGTTAAGCATGACCTTGATAAGGATCGATTTGCAAAAGTATGATATGAGGTAGATGATCTATTTAGTAGACCTGAAACCAAATGCTTACAGCAGATATAACATGTACATGCATAGAGTGATCAAATTATCTGGTGGGTGACCGAATAATCCAGCTGATCAATGGATTTTAACAACAGCATGGATTAAAAAAACAGGAATCAATAAATCAATTCGGGTTTAAGTGGCACTGATCAAACGGTTAAAATTGATTTTCCATATATATATGCAACAGGCTGTCAGATAACATGCCATTGATGACTGTTTTTGCTCTGTGTTGACGTGAAAAGGACAGCTCCGGTACACAAAGCTCTCACATACACAAGGTCTGGGGAAAGGGCGGACCACAAGGGTTTACAGTGTTGACATAGGAGATGCAAATACAAGATTTATTTAGTCCTAGGATTCCCTTACGATTCTCCTGTAAGAAGAGTACTCTTTCAGTTAATGCATAATCTAAGAGAGAGAGAGAGATGCAGACATGCTACTTTTAGGTCATGGACCACCCAGGAGTCCTCCCATAGAAGATGCAAAGAAATATTTTACGCTGCACCTCCATCTGCTCCCTTTGTAGGTAGTATGCTGCACCAATTATTCCTTCGGATGCCCAATGATTGGCCTAAAATAGACTAGTTTGTAATGGAGAACAGCCACGGATTTGGTGAAGCTCATTTGAGCCCATCCCTTAGTGCATACTTACAACGCCTTCTCTACATGGAAATTCTAGATAATTTAGAAATCAAATAATCAATCCATCTCTTATTATTTGTGGATTATTTATGATCCAGCTTCCACATCCAAAGACCCCTCCTCCAACTGTGTATAGGATTCATCATCTCTGCACCATCGTCATTAGCCTATCCAATTAATTGTGTCTTTCTCTTGAATGGGATGTTAGTGGCTAAAATATTTTTAACTATATATCCGATTATCTGTTTCCTAGTTTTGATACAATCACCTAGATCTCTTACACGTGGAAGATTACAATGAATTGATTAAGTTAATCCACACTAAAAATGTGCTGCAACAAACAGATTAATTAACCATGCATTTCCCCTTGACCTTTCAATATTAAGACAGAAAATCCTCTCTACTCCATGGTTATCTGATTTGGGAGGATTATAGGCAAGTCACCCTCACTAATTCTTGTTCTGTTGGCCGTTTGGCATCGTGTTGCAACCTTAAGTCACCGATGGCATTATCTAAGAACAAACAGTCCAAGGTCGATGGCTATTTTCTGTTTGTTTGAATAGTTTTATCTATATTTTTTAGTCTGAAAAGAGCAGGGGAGCAACACAATCATGGATAACTCATTCTAAGATTTGTTATTCCTGTGCAAGAACTTCTTGCCTATTGTGGACCAGTACTTGCATTCTTGGTAGGTTGCCCAGGACTTCGATCTCCCAAGTTGGGGGTAAGAGCCTTTGAATTTTATACATGCATGCTTCCTGCGTTGGTGCCAATTGGTCACCTTTTCCTTGGCTCTTACGTCTTCAAATAGGTTTAAAAGCCAAAAATGAAGAGAGATGCAGCTGAGCCATTAAAAGGAAGAAGGGATGGATAACAAGATTATGCTCAAATATCTCGTCTTATAAAACTTATTCAGATATTCCATAGCCTTCTGTGTCCTTAATGTCTAGTGCAGCTGGTCGCAGACAACCGAGACATCTCTCCTGAAAACACTTGGTTGCAGGTTTGAGGCACCACTTTTCCTTTTGACCAGGGATTATATTTAGAAGTGTGTATGTAATTCTTTGCTTGACAAAGAGCCCAATAAAAATTGCCATGACAGATGCAAGTATATATTTGGATGTGACCTTGAGGTCACGGGTTCAAGACGTAGAATCAGCCTCTTACAAAATGCAAGATAAGGCTGCCTACTATAGGCCCTTGTGGTCCGCCCCTTCCCCGGATCTTGCATAGGCGGGAGCTTTGTGCACCGGGGCTGCCCTTTTTATTTTATGGCAGACTGTTCTAAACGTTGACCAAACTTCCTTCCTGATGAGATAAAGAAAGTGTCCGTCTTTTCATGTCTTCCCCTGCATTTGTTTTGTTTTGTTGATAGACAGACGATTCTTGATAATAACAGGCAAAGAACACACCGATTCAAGCCCTGATATGGCACAATTCATGTGCCCTTTTTCTTTCAAATCTAGCCTAAATTATTCCATCCACGGCACATCAGCGTGATTCAAGCTCAACCATCCAATCAGTGGACCCGCCATATCAACATTCATCAGACAAGCCCAACAATCCCAGGGAAAGATTCGTATATGTCCATCGCTCAACGTTTGCAGCCACAGAAGTTGCAACAAATACAGATGGAAACAACCAAGAAAATGAGCTTCCTGATATTAACAGCAAGGCCAAATGGCTGGACCTAGTGGTTGGGTTACAATCACAAGTATCCGGTCACTTGGGTGCATTTTTGTTAGTACCACTCTCTGTAAGACCCCACGACGCATGCCCGTGTACTGGAAAGATGCGTGATTGTAAACCTTAAAGCCACATGAAAAGGAACTCAAGACGATTACAAATGAAATGAAGGCTACAATGACCAGTATGACATTCAATGCAAGGAGCCACTGTCCACCCACCTGGTTTGCCTATTTCCCGTTGACAGCCATCAACTTCTCTGCACAAGACAATATCAATTGTATTCCCCAGAATGGTCAATGATCATATGAGTTCATCTGTAAAAAGACCCAGATAGGATCCATATCTTGATGTATTTGTCTGTCTTATGGGAAACGGTGTAAATATCGTTTTACTGTGTAAATTCCAATTACTATATGGAACTAATGACATTCTGTAGCCTTCTATACCTCTATCAGTCAGATAACTGATCAAGCCAATGCATGTGTAGCACGGCCAATAAAATTTTGCTGAATAAACATTGCAACTTTACAACCAGTGGAAGGATGCACTTGTTCCCCGGCCAAAGGTTGCAGGTTCAAGTCCAGCCCATCCACCAACTTTCTGAGCAAAGACACATGACAGGGATGATCTTCTCAAGTAAAATTGCAAATAGACTCTCTCACCAACATATTCAGTACTTGGGGATCAACAGCTAGCCTAGTGGTAACATATGCTGGCTTCCCAACAAAAGGTTGCAAGATAAAGGGCCGTAGCCTAGTGGCAAGATGCGCTTGTTTCCCAACCAAAGGTTGCAAAATTGAAGTCCCATAACCAACCAACTTTCAGGGAAAAACAAAAAAAACTAGAGGAAGATAAACAAAATCCGTGGTAGTTTATTTGGAATAAAAGAGAGTACATACCTTCAATAGATCAACTAGTCTCCCCTTTGAGCATTTACCTTAACATGATGAGCATTAGACTCTTAAGCAGATCGTGGCATATTTGTGTGCTGTACACATTTGAACAAACGAATGTCTGAAGTTTGGTTCCCAGACCAAGATTCTAGGCTTATGATTTGAGTCAGGATTCTTACCCACTACAGCTCCTAGTTCTCCTTCAACTGGGATAAAAGTAGTAACCCTTCAACAATCCACTCTGTGTTGTATTATATCCAAACAACGAGAAATAATTAGTTAAGATTTACCAGTTCATAAAACAAACACATAAGAACAAAATGTGCTCTCTGTTGCAGTTACTGTTCCAACATGATAGAGATGAGTTGTCACTCAGAAAGTTTAGGCAAAGTTGCACTTCAATCAAGTCTTCAAAACAGTCACGCAGCCATGCCAATTTTAGGAAGTCAAGATAGCATATTATGCTTATAATTTTTCACTGGGCCATACTGTTCAGTTTCTGAAATCTTACTTCGACACCAAAGCAAACTAGGGCATGTCTAAAGCCACTTGCACAAGATGGATAACATGTACCACTATATTTAACACTGAGAAATTTAAGAAACATCAGAAACTACTAACAAAAATTCAAGGATATGCATTTTCACTGGGGACTGCATTAGGAAGACTGCCATCCAGAACAATTTGTGGACCTTGATTTCTAAACACAGATGGAAACAGCCAAGAAGGCAGCAGGAGATCTATCAACATCATAACATACGAGAAGCCATTGTCATATAGATCAGATTCATAGCTTATGATGATCAACGAACAACAAAATGGACACAGGATTGCCCAGAATAAGGATTCAAGGCAACAACCAATGAGTGAAGTTCTGCTTAAGAAAGAACATATACTTTGTCAATAACAGCAGAACATGTATTGCAAATAAATTATTTCCTTAGAATCTCCGAGGTTACAGACAAAGGAGGGAAGTGCTCTACCTATGTACTATCGGTATAAAAATCCAGCAAAGTTTTAGTACAATGAGCACAAGTAAATCATGAATGATCAGTAGTGACGGGTATGAACATGTTCAGGATGGTAATTGGCCCAAACAAAAAGCGCATTACTAATTTGATCCTCACCAGCACATTCAATTGTGTATTCTTGAGAATATCAATGAAAAGAAAAATCAAAGCTCAGATAAATTCGTGTCAGTATCAAAGATGCCCGAGTCCCCAACTGTCAACTGATGCTAAAGTTTGAATCTTAATCAGACTCTGAGATCTCTTGAAAGATATAATTAAAAATTTACTTTGGTACAAGCCAAATGTATCAGTCATCAAGCAGTCAAAATATTTGCACTTTTGAGTGCTAGTTCATTCCATTGTTACACGTATCCTAAAGTCCATGCTACAAAAAGGAGGAAAAATTTGGGGAAACCACAAAAATATTGCAAGCAATGACATCAGATGAACAGATCATAGTATAGTTCAATTGAGTAAACAAAATCCACTTGTGATGGCCTATAACCACTCGCGGAGGGTTTCTCACTCAGCATCTTCACAAACAGTTCCAGTAACAGATCCCAAAAGGTTACTCTAAGTGTGCTAGGCTACTAGTCCTTCAGAGCTCACTACCAAGCCAATGATACAACTCCATATGGGAACCAGTCCTAGTTCCCAACCTAGATTACCTAAAGCCACCATGATTACCATCTTAAGTAATTGATTAAAAATGAAACCAAGAGGAAAGGCCCCCATCACTGATGGATTCCCTTGGTAGAATTATAGTGAAGTTATTTTTTCTCAAGTTAGAAAAATGAAAATGTCCTGATTATTGCCACTAACTCCAGCAATCTTAATTCCATGTTCAGTTTTTATTATATGTTGGGTGATAATGAAATAGATTTTGATTTATTAAGAGATAACTGTTTCCTGCAAATCTATAGGGGCCTATTGTAGACAGGGAAGCATACGGTAGCATTTCTGAAACAATGGAAACGTTCTGTGAGGTAAGGTGGTGATCTACAAGAACAGAATCTGCAAGATACGTTCTATCAAGGTGTAGCAAGAGGTAGAGTCACAAGGTCCACATAAACATCCTGATTAGCTTCACCGGGACATCCAATCAGATTTAATGAAAAGTCAGTAAGAATAACAAAGTACCTACTAAGTTGGATATTGAACATGATAAATGGTTCAGAAACAATCATCAAACTACGAGATGGATATGGAACAACATGGAATCACATGTTATGTGACATCCCTTGACAGGTCCAAGGAAATTTGAACAACTAAACATGACATATTCCTGTTCAACATGGGAATGATAGCTTGAACAAACACTAACAAGAACCTTCCTCTTATGTGGCAGGGTTTGACTGTGTATAAACCCCTCACCACTCATTTGGAACTTCTAAAAGACATCAGAAGAGCCTAATTTTGCAAATTCATCCATGCACATTATCCAGGAAACAATTATATTTGTCTGGTGAATTCCACATAGCAAAGGAGATTTAACCCGGAACAGCCTTTATTCTCGGCTTCAGCAAGTGCACATACCAATCCTCTTCAAATCCTAGCATGGGAGCAAAATCCCCAGTTAACATTGGTCATCATCAAGATTCAGGAAAGGCCATGGCTGTCGAAGACCATGCAATAGGAACTGCATACAGTGTACAAGATAAAGTGATTAACATTCAGTAAATGCTGGGATATTTAGAAAGAAAACTTGGAAAGTCCAGGACTCATTTACAATTGTTGAGAATGATGTTTCCAATCTTAAAAACAAGCAGCATGTGAGTATGAAAGTTTGTCAAGAGAATTCACAGCCACTTAAACAATACTCATCTGCAGCTACTTTGTCGCGTTCATGTCCTGCTTTTCACTCTTGCACTTTTAAAAGGCTTCCACAGGGCTCATTGACTGAGTTTATTCTGAACACATGACAACCGAGTAATCATTTTTCTCGTCCTTTAAGAAATGCATAAGGTTGTTTTCACATTTTGGCTGTTGGTTTATTAGTTCCTATGACTGGTCAATAAACAGCATGACCTACCAACTCTCTTTCTTTATCCTCCACTTTGTGTCATCTGCAACCAAACTAAGTCTCTTAATTGTTTTATAACATTCTTCACTTTGCCAATGTATTTCAACATCCAAAATTGTTGAATAAGCTGGCCTGTAGGTAAGAAATTTTATTCCCCCTATTCCTACGAAGTATATGATGCTCATTGAATAAAAAGAAACTAATCTTCGCTACGAAGACAAAGAGGAAGACAGGCAGCAGCCTTGAGTCTAGTCAACTCGACTATCAAGCCATATCTAGCAAGGGTTACTCTTCATTCTGTCCCATTTCCACAACTTCCTCATTTGCAACTTGGGCAGCTGTTCCTTCATAGTTTACAGTAGGCAATGCCTAGTCTTAAGGCTGTTTCGTTCATTGTTGTGAAGCCTGCAAATTAATCAAGTATTATAGGTTATTCCAGAGATGATAAAGGGAACCCTTTCCTTTTCCTTTTATTCTATATTTGGGTCAAACAAGATATTCAGTTGCCTTTGGGGTATAATGTCATATCTTGTTCAAAAGAAGGTCAACGAGCAATTCTACATTTACTCCTTAGGTGACCTCCAGAGATCATTTGGAATATCTAAGTCACTGACAGTTATTTGGTTGCAGTTAGTTTGGCACATTCATTGCAAACCAATAAGGATGATAAATTTATTCTTCATCTTGACTTGGGAGCAATAAAGACTAAACAAAGTCTTCATTTACTTTGCTTCAGAGGGTAAACTTTGTTTTCTTATGATTAAGTATAATTAGGCCAATCAACTAATGGCATATCATGACGAGGAATTACCTCACAGTATACATGTACTCTATCATGGGTTGCAGGGAAAGTAAGGGGAAAATATGGAGAAAGTGAACTGAGTAACTAGCTGGAAAGATAAAAATAGAAGAAAAGAATAGCAGAAGCCTGAAGAAACTAGAAAAGTAACCCCAGACACATGACCACAGTTATAAAGTTTGTATGAGGCCGTAGTATGTCTCCACGACCAATAGACCATGTTACATAAATAGAATAAGAAATTCATAGAAAGTCAACATAAGTTACAATGTTTGAACAGCAAAACTACCCTATATAGATACCCAAGTATAAAGATCAATATGTAGAGTATGGAGAGACATGCAGAATGTGAAGTTTCTGTTCTTTGTCCTAACACCAGATAACTGTACCTGCTCTAGGTAACTTGTGGCTTTGTAAAGAAAGAAAATGATGAAGATAATTCAAAACTGAAAACATCTCAAAAGTTGAAATGCTTCTTACTTATTTACGAAAAGCTTAACAACTAGTCTAAAAGAAAGGTTCGAAAGAAAAGGCCTGTACTATGAACCTCCAATTGATTTCTAGACAAAAATTATTGACAATTATTGAAGTTGTTGTACTCATTTCTCATAGAATAATGCACTACAAAAAGACCTCAACAGTTTTTCCTTCAATAAGCTAAATCATTCTCCATCTCTTTTGGATTTTGATATGACCACATCAGTAGCTTCAACAAAAATGTTGGAAAGAACATTGTCATTCCAAAGTTGCCTCAAATACCACCAGCACGCATTCTAGACAAACCAGACTGATACCTGCACCCGATTCACTACTCATATCCTATCAAGCATGTAGGCGTACAAGCTACCCCAACTGTCCATGTAATATGGCAGAGAGATAACCAGTATTGAGAGTAAAGAACAGCAAAACCATTCAGAAGCAGCAAACAATTCTAGAATAAACAAAAATTAAACTCAAGGCAAAGTCAATAGGATTCAAAGAAAATTAGAAATTCAGTGTAGAATGTGTTTCTTCTACATAAAAGAATGTCTGAATTCACAGTTACTTTAGCTATCACGTATTTGATAAAGAGGGAAAGCACTTAGGATACACTCCAGAGAAGGATACCCAAAACTCTACATGCAGTATGGTTTACCTGCTTATACATATTCATGCTGCATCAAAACTGGAATGCCCACCAAGGGCTTCATGGAGTCCTATTCATACTCAAACTGCACATCAATATGCAAGTATCTTCTCATGAGCCTAACAATGGATGAAGTAAAATTGGCCAAAACATGACATTCTTCATGAGATTTTGCCTCAGAAACTATCCCGTGGATAACTAACTTCTTAAGATTAGGGCATCTTTGGAGCAATCCTGCAACCCATGGAGTAAAAATCTCACTAATCACTGTCCATCCCAGTTCCAATACCACAACATTCTCTAATTGTGATGACCCTTGTAACCCATAATGAATCAATCCATCTCTTAAATCATAATTTAGTGATAGATGGCTGAGCTGTGGGAAGCAAACAGCAATAGTTTCCAAATCCACAATCACATCTTCATCATCAAATACAACACACCAAAGCCGAAGTCTTCTCAGTTTAGATGATCGCGAAGTCATCTGATAGAACTTCACCAATGTAGTTATGTAGTGGTTAATATCTACAACCTCCAGATGCTCAGAACTCTCCCCAATGTCCAGGTTAGAGACACTGACATCGTCGATTCTGAGACGCTTCAGAGAACCCTTAGAGGCAAGGAAAAACTCATCAAGGGTTGAATCTTTCATATGTAAACTTTCCAGACTATCGGCTTCCAAGATAAACTTGTCCAAGCTTATCGCTTCAACATAAATGCTCTTCAAAGTTGGACTGCTCAGTTCCATAGTTGCCTGCGAATCTGACATTGCAATCTCTGGATTCACGAGTCCAAAAGCCTCAAGCTTTGGGCAGGCAGTAAGCAACAGGCTCAGATCCAAGGCTGAAATACTCACATAACTAAGTGACAGGGATTTCAGACAAGGAAACCTTTGGTAGCTGGGTTCAACACCAGTGATAGAATTGTGAGCCAATACTAGCACCTCCAGCTTCTGTCTACCACATTTCTCCAAAATGTTGACGTTAGGAGTTGTACGGACATTATATCTCAGACAGCGCAAGGTTTCTCTGGTATACATAAGCCAAGCAATAACTGGAGCTGCAGAGAACTCATCAACATCATCCATGTAAATTGAAAGACATTGCAAACCTGTAGTTTGAAATATCGTCTGGGTTATGAGGATCTCCAATCGACTAGTTGTAAGATCACGATATACAGGCCAGTCATTGGAATTGAAAGAAAGGGAATCAAGGTGATTTCTGCATGCTTCTCGCCATTTCCGGCAAGTTGCAGAGGCAATCACCACATCTCGAGCAGCTCCAAGCCGGGATAATATGTTTCCAATGACTTCCACAGGAAGGTACTCCATCTCCAGAGAAAGTAACCTGATGACACCAAGAAAAGTTCTGTTCTTCTGTATCTTATCAGATTCAATGAACCTTGAACTCAACAATTTGGAAAGTTAAGAAGCCCATCTGAAACTCATGAGAGCCAAATAATGTTCCAAGCAAACACCAAAGGAGGAAATCTGTACCAAGTTTTCAACAACCATGAAGCCGACCATCTGTGTTTCAGGAGAACTGTAAAGTCAAATAATTCAGAAATTATGATACTCGCCTTCAAACTCAAAATGGGCAGAAACAATTCCAATTAATCCAAATTCCTTGCAGGCATGCAATCATGGCCAATCAATCTAAAGCTGCCTTCTGGCTTTCTCAGCGTGAATCATAAAGATTCCAGATTTCATAGATTCCATTAGTATCGATAACTAAGGATCAAAAGACTGTTTCCCATCATTTGCTCAAGAAAATCTTCCTCCAATATCTTCTTCAATACGCAAGAAAGATAAAATCTAGGATTCTGTTCTCTAACAAGTTCAAAAAATATCCGAGAATTCTGGAGTCAATCAATAGGATATATATAAAACTCAATCCATCAACTTCCGACAAAGATACTGCAAACCCGATTCACAAGATCGAACAAGAACTGAATATACCATCTGGGATTGACACAGAAGATAAACAGAAGCTTGTAGAGATCATTTCAAACTCCAGTAATCATCAAGAAATCAAGCAACCCACATTTCTCAACCGGACTCAAATCGTCGGGAAAGCATCCACGTAAGCCCAAATGACAAATTCAAATAAGTCGGAACACAGAATCTGGGTTACCCGAGAACAGGAAGCTTGTAATAGAAGAGATTTATGAGGAACCCATGAACGATGAACAGAACAACAGATTCAAACTTGAAGTATCCCAGTAAGTGTAAGAGGAAATCAACGGTTCTACGGGGTTCTTTGATAGATATGAAATGATCAGAGCCGTACCTGTGGAACAGGAAAGAGCGCCAGGAGAAGAGATGACGACGGAGGACCGATGGAAGGGACGGAGACTTCTGGGGGTCGGAGGATTTGAAGGAAGAGGGACAAATTTGGTAATTTCGCCTCCCTCTCTCTCTTGCGTTCCTCGTCACTCGCACGTGTGTCGCCACGTTGGACAAAGGCGAGCTGGCGCTGCTAACTCGCGCTAGAGGAAGACGATAACGCTTTTGCGCGTGTAAAATAGTGCAAGGATCTAGCGGCCGCTCAAGTTTCATCTCGCTTGGACCCCACATTTAGCTTCGGTTGACCCTAACCGCTCATCTTCTGAGATGCTTTCCCAGAGTAAGATAGGAAAGATATTGACTGCTGTAACACACAAAAATAGGGCTTATGGCACCTTACATCCGTGTGCTCGTATTAGGTAAGCCTTGCATCACGAAAAAGGCAGCCGTGCATTCACGAAACTCCCTCGTATGCTGGATTTGAGGAAGGGTGCGGACCACAAAAGTAAATAGTACAGAGTTTTACCTTGCATTTTGCAAGAGACTATTTTTAAGTCTTGAACTTGTGACCTCAAGGTCACATAATGACAATTCTCGCTTAAGCCGTACATCCAATAAAAGAGATCATAGATTGCAACAGGGATAAAAAAAAATGGTACTCTAGTGCACGAAACTCCAAGTATAATTAGGGGAAGGGAAAGACCAAAAAGGGCCTATAGTTTGCAACTTAACCTTGCATTTTACAAAAGGCTGTTTCTACTCTTCCAACCCATAACATCATGATCACACCACAACAACTCAAATATTGCACAGGGCTCCCCTGTAAATTGTAACGTAAATGGTTGCCTCGTATGTTTCTATAAATTTTCATCTTCTCCATTTGCATGGATATGCTCCATGAGGGTCCCATACACTATTTTGGAGTAACAAATACCCGTGGCTTGGATCCAAATCAAACGTGAAGGGCAATGCGATCTCCCATATCTCGAGGTGGGACACCTGCTTGCCAGCTTCAAAACTAAACATGTGAAATATAGAGATTGGCCTTTTGGCACCACTAACATACCCATTTAACCACCAAGGATTTCACTTACATTTGAGGAAATACTTGCCGCTACAAAACTCCTTAGATCTAGCAGCTGCTTTTAAGGTAAAAAAGACAATTTTGGTACACGAAGCTCCTGCCTATGCAAAGTCGAAAGAAGGGTGAACGACAAGGGCCTGTAGCTGCTTTCAGAGTAATGAGGTGATATAACATAATTGACTGCTGAAGCAAATATAACATTTTTGTGGGGCTTGGTTTCATGGAAGTTTATTTAGAACTAGAGGGACCGTTCAATTGCTTGGGGAAGCCCACCAGAGTGTGGTTTTATGTGGCGAGCCAATCACCTAAACCCTCTCCTTATCGCGGGTGCTCGGCGCGTTTGGCGATTGTTTGTTGAGCCCACCTGTGACCTGCTTCTGTCAGAGATGGAGGAAAAGGCCAGTTCGCAAAAGCAGCAAGGCGCTTGATTTTATTTCCCTCGCGCACTCTTTCCACAACGCAAAACAACAAGAAGAGTGGCCGCGAGAAGTTCTGTAGCCACGAAATTGGATCCCTGCCCGATCCTTTAATCTTTTCACTTCTGTTTCTATCCATAATGCTGCTTGAAAAGCAGAAACCCTGCTAATGTCTCCTTGGATTACGGAACTCTCTTCCTGCAGGTACAACTTTCTTTCTTTAATTTTGTGGGGGACCCATCTGTTTGTTTTGCTTTATTTACTGTGTTTGCATCTAAGTATGGTTTGGGATTTTCGTGTTTTGGGTTCTTCTTTCTTCATCCGAGCATTCGCGCAATGGTTGTCGTCTTTGCTGCATTGAACGTGGCTTTGAGGGGCCACTTGGGTTTCTGTGGTTTTGAGCTTCAGATGTCTTACTTTCTGGGTTCCTGCTGGATGGATTTGTTTTGATTATGTTGGGCGCTGTTTAGATTCATGGCTTGCTGATTAGATATTGAACGAAGTGTTAATTAACGCTTGTATTGCCTGTAATGTCCCAAGCTCCTGTTGTGTTGGGGTTTTGCTTCCTAGGTCCTTGTAACATATGCCATTTGAAACTTAAGACTTTATACCCGGGTGCTTGATGAACTTATTGGGAATCTTTTTGTTTACATATTTTCATTGAACAGGTGTTGAAAGAAGATTTTCCATGGAACTGGAGACATTCGCGCAGTTGGGTGTTTTTGGCTATTGACAACTCTTTGTCGTTGAGTATAGTTGCAGAGATTTTGATTTTAACTGTTTACAATGGCAACACATATACCATGTTTTACTCACTCTGATTGTCGAAATTCAGTTGGATTCTTAGCAGTTGGTGGGGGTAGGATTTTGCCTGAGAATCGAATAGGTAGGGTTATCTCACTGAAAATGGTTGATGAAAGAAATGGAGTTTTGGGAATTGGCCAGAAGATTGTTTCAAATTCTCATACTTTCAGATGTTCAGCAAATTCCCACAGTGTCAGCCCATATCACAGTAATGATCCTTTCCTCAATCTGCATCCCGAAGTTTCAATGCTCCGAGGGGAAGGAAATGATGCAGTTACTAATCCGAGAAAGGAGACCTCTGGAGGCAGTGTAACCGAGAGTTCAAGGGACTCAGCCCCTGCAAATAATTACAGTGAGGCGAAGATCAAAGTTGTCGGGGTTGGAGGTGGTGGTTCCAATGCTGTAAACAGAATGATAGAGAGTTCCATGAAGGGGGTTGAGTTTTGGATTGTTAACACAGATGTCCAAGCAATGAGGATGTCACCCGTGTATCCTGAGAATCGTCTGCAAATTGGTCAAGAGCTAACTAGAGGTCTGGGTGCTGGTGGAAATCCAGATATTGGTATGAATGCTGCAAAAGAGAGCAAAGAGTCTATAGAGGAGGCACTTTATGGTTCTGATATGATTTTTGTGACAGTAAGCTCATCGTATCTTTAGTTTGCTGATCTTAAGAAAAATGGCTATATAAAATTTTATTTTATTTTTTAACATAATTCCATCTAGAGGATTTAATCAGCACTGTTGTTACTTCTACATACTACTTTCTGATGATGTTGAGAAAATTTGTATATCATGTCTGAAAGAAATGCTGATCCGCAAGTTGTAGTAAGTTCATTTTTGTGGTTGTTAAATATATATCTTTGTGGGATCTGCCTGGCCTGCTTGCATAAACCCTTATCTCTTGCAAAGAAGAAATTGTTTATCCTACCTCTTTCACTATATCAAAACTTAGATGTCGGGTTAATTAATGGGAGCCTATATCTAGTAAACGTAATCCTCTAATAGCTTGGTTGATCAACCTAGGAGAGCTATACAAGCATATGTTGCAACTTGATAGACAGAACATATCAGAAAGATGGTGCAATTGACCTCAATTCAGAATATCAACTAGTACTATGTCCTGGTGCTACTATGGATATGGATGCAAATGTTTCTTCTTCATCAAAATGTTGAAATCAGAAGTGAACAACATCTCTATTTCAACAACCACAGGAATTACCTATGGGCTTCTTTCTAGAACCACAACCTGTGTGCAAATAAACCCAAACTTTACCTGTACCAGTATGCCATTCACATCAGATACTTCTGTGAGCATTCAATTGGAATGTAAATGCAGAGAAGTTTATATGTATTTTGCAACATGAAATTACGAGGAAACACATGAAAAGCAGCTTACAGTTTTGTAATGATACTGGAATGCAAGGTCAATTAGCAGACCTAGCTACTCCCAGGAGCATCTGAACGTTACCTAGATTCTAAACAAACCCTGCACACATTTCACTAGCTTATGCAGCATGCATCTGAAATTAATTCTGTAAAAACTCCTTGGGAACTAAAAGTTAATATAACTGAGCAGGACAGAAAAGATTTCCCATACAGTAGGAAATGTGCCTCGTGTTGCTTTAGTCTTTGATTTGTACTATCTATTCATCTTCTCATTTTTCTGCATTTATTGCATTTGAAAACATTAGCATGGTGTACTCCTGCTCAAGCTGGAGTTTGGAACCAAACTTTTCATGAGGATAGATGGGGCAATTAGGGGAGATCCAATGTAGATCTAACTTTCTATTCACTCGTGGTATCCAGAGGTGTCCTGCATTTATATTTTTGTGCACATTTTTTATGTGTCAACCTCGCTAGGTGACAGCTTTCACTTATACATTTTCGATTACTTGATTCCAACGTAAAAAAAGGAGACCTGCTTCAAGATTTCGAATGAATCCACCCTCATGGCATTGTTCAGCTACCTGGATCTGGTTCACGTAAGAGATGGTCTCCAGCAACTTGTACTTTTTGGATTTTGCTTGAAAGAGTTAGAAAAAAGAAAAAACACCTGTTGTATCAGCTCGTACAACCTTCATCTTTTGAAGCTTCTTTTGAATGTTGACATGAATATGCTATTCATAATTAACATACAACTCCTACCAGGAAAACCATTTCATACTCCTATGGATCTATTTATGCTTTAACATTCAAAAAGCTGAATCCGGTTCACACCATACCACTATGCTGATGCTCTTTGCCATCGCGTTTAGTGTGTTTTTATCTATTTCTTGGACTGACTGTTTTCACATGGTGAGCCTCCACTATATTC
The DNA here is from genome assembly GCA_035236585.1 of Warburgia ugandensis. Lineage (NCBI taxonomy): Eukaryota > Viridiplantae > Streptophyta > Magnoliopsida > Canellales > Canellaceae > Warburgia > Warburgia ugandensis. Next base: position 79,950,140 of record CP141128.1, on the reverse strand, counting down.
AGTAAAACTTCTGTTTATTGGGTCATAATTAACTCTAGTTAGATCGAATAATCTATTCCTAATAAATTAGGATATTTATGCGATGCCAATTTCTGCCTAAAAATGAAGCAGAGATGTTTATGCCATGCCTGACTAAAAACCTCTCTGTGCCATTTGTAATTAAGGCCTTTACAGTAAAATCCTCTGCATTTCCTATTGTACAGGCAACCTTTCTTCTTTTATCATGAGTTGGTTCTGCTGCCATGGTTTTTACTTCTCCGAATTTTGCAGTGCTCTTCCTTTTTCCTTTTCCTTTTCTTTCTTTTTCCCTGTTCTTGCCATTTTTTCCCCCCAATTAGTGGCTCTACTTTCCTCATTTTTCTGTTATATAACTTAATACACTGTTAGAATCTTTAGATTCTCTATGTTAATTCTTCATTATTAATCCCTCTTTATGAATGGAAATGATGGTTTTAAATGGTTCTGGAAGGGCTGCATATACTGCGCAATTTATAACTTAATGGTGTGTGCAGGCTGGAATGGGTGGGGGAACCGGAACTGGTGGTGCTCCTGTGATTGCTGGAATTGCAAAATCAATGGGTATCTTGACTGTAGGTATTGTTACAACCCCTTTTTCTTTCGAGGGACGAAAGCGAGCAGTTCAAGCACAGGAAGGAATTGCAGCTCTAAGAAACAATGTGGACACACTGATTGTTATTCCAAATGACAAGCTGTTGACTGCTGTTTCTCAGTCTACTCCAGTTACAGAAGCATTTAACTTGGCAGATGATATACTTCGACAAGGTGTTCGTGGTATTTCAGATATAATTACGGTACGAGCATCTAACAAAATTGTTAGTGTACTTCTCTTTGAGAATCATGATAAGTGTAGACGCTGAAAAGGTGTCTTCCTATAAATGCCTACATTTTTGTGCATTTAGGCAAAAGCTTTGGAAGATCTAACTCATGCAACTTGTTTGGACATTCTTAGATTACCTACATAAAAGGGGGGCCCGGTGCTTGAAGCTCCTGTGTATGTGGGGTCTGGAGAAGGGGCAGGCCACAAGGGTCAATAGTAGGCAGCCTTCCCTTGCATTTTGCAAGAGGACATCTCCACACCTCAAACCTGTGACCTCAAGGTCACATGATGACAACTCTACCATTGCGCCAAGGCTCCCCTTCTTTAGATTACCTACATACAAAAAAATTACTCTCATTGGATATTTGTATTTTATGTTTCTTTCTGCTTTAAGTCACGATCATTCATAACTCAAAATATAAAAACAAGAGGTTCCAAATATCAGATGAACTTGATTTTCTACATATGGGCTAAATATGAGGGCCTGAACAAAATATATGACTTCAATCTAGAAAAAAACAAAGAAAAAGGGTAGGTCTACTGGAAGACTCTCTGTTAATGTCTTCAATTATCAGGAGTATCTCGTTGAATGGGAAATTGTATTGGCACTTGATTATACACATGTACTTGTTGCAAAATAGAATAGCTAGAACCATTCTGTGTTTATAAATCTGTGTCAACACACTCAAACATGGTGAATATTATGAATTAGCTCCCTGGATTGAGCTGTATTTGTATTTGAGACGACTGCAGATGCACATGCACGTAATAGTTTATGTTTGCATTTGTTCTTGAGCCTCCTAATTTTTCTACAGGTACTAGAAAAAGGTTATTTAATCAGATAGATTTGTTGGTTTTCTTGTAGAGTCAGATAAAAATAAAAAACATTGTAATAGTCCTCTAACTAATAAGCCTACAGGAAATATTATGAGTATGTCTTTGAATAAATTTGAGACATGTGCACAGAACAATTGAACTATCCTTCAAAGTGTGGAATGGTGGCTTGATTTGATAAGCAAACATTTCTGGAGTCCCTAGGGTTATCTGCATGTATTTATGTTTTTCATTTATTTCTTCTAGCTATGCCTTGTAGATCTGGCTTTTGGTTTTATAATGTGTGCCTGGTCCTTGATGCTATCTGTCCTTGTAAAGCATTTTGAGCTGACATTTAAGATTAGAGTGTAATACTGTAATGAGAGATTAAAGTTGATTGCAGGTTCCTGGTCTTGTCAATGTTGATTTTGCTGATGTCCGAGCTATTATGGCAAATGCTGGCTCTTCTCTAATGGGAATAGGAACTGCAACAGGTAACAATAGGAGCTGTTCTTAAAAGTATTAAACTTTTTATCATCTTTTGGAAATTCAGTGACTTTTCCCCTTTTTTGTTGATCATTCAATTTTACCTTGTTACCAGCATTGAGGTTTTAGTCTAGCTAGTTCAGTTGGAACTATTAAGCTCAATCAAGTGGGAATAGATCAATATGGCTTTAAATTGCTATAGGTTGTGGCCTATATGACACTCATGGTATTTTATTATTTTCCAGTAGAAAGATAGAACTCTCCTTAACAAGAGAATTACTGGTGCTTTAGAACAAACTTGTTAACTATGAAACTATTCCTCCGTTCTCAATATTTGTTTCATTTCATATAATACCTTGTTGATAGATATCACATCCGCAAGGGATTGGTTTTGAGGCTCCCTTTTTGGGTACTGAAACAAGTAAGAGCCATTATGAGGAACATCTCACATCATATTGGCTTCATTTCTTGTTTGGCCATCTACATCTTCTTTGCTACTGCCTTCCAAGGAAAAGAAGGAAAATGAAAAAGAAATGTTTTTTGCTACTGCATTGAGTCCCAAGGAGCCCAAGTTTTGATGGCAGGTAACAACTGATTAAAAATGGTGATTACTGGGAAGACCATGAGGCCTTGAGAAAACCTTATATTTTTGGAGCCTGAGGGTAATTGGGTAACAACACGAGGGTGCTAATAATGTCATGATCATGAATGCTTTCACGCCCAGATGGATGGTGTGCTAGATACATTGACAGGGTTAGGAATGTTCAAAGGTTGGCATGATAAGCAGATATTATCATGTCAAAGAATGATATATTTGAATTAACTAATTACCTTAACACATAATTCTAGTCATAACCACCATGCGAGCTGATGTCGGTGTCCGGGTAATTGGGTACAAATCCACCCTAGTTTGTCTTGGTTTTATATTATGTTCTCAAAAGAAATTAGAAGTTAACTTGCATGCCAGTGTTGCATAAATTTTCATGAATCATTTTGATAGATACATTTGTCAGTTTTCTTGTCTAATATACTAGGTCATGTATGATTAAAATGTCAAAACCCTCACCTGGTTAAGTGATAGACCCAGGACCGTGCTGCTTACATTGGATTGAAGCCTTGGCATATCCTAATTTCTTTTTTGATACTTCTTCCACTGTAGGCAAGACGAGAGCAAGAGATGCTGCATTGAATGCCATCCAGTCACCTTTATTGGATATTGGCATTGAGCGAGCTACAGGAATTGTGTGGAATATTACTGGAGGCAGTGATTTAACTTTGTATGAGGTGCTTTTCCTTTTACTCGCTGTGTCTTTTCTGTCTGCCACTTTACCTTCTACGTATTGCTTTTCTAATAAAACAGTAAAATTATGCCATTCTCACAGATATGTGATTTAGGTAATTGTATTTAGGATGAAAATTGTACCAAAAAGTAGATCATCAAATTTTGAACCTTATCACATGTCCTTGTGATGGGCTTCATAATCTAATCATCATAATGGAGTTGCCACCTACAAGTTCAGGCTGTAGGACCTCAACCTGGTCCTAAACTATAGATCTGAGCTGGAGTCGAGCACATGTAGAGAAGAAACTAATCACCCTCAATATATAATCAATAGATCAAACTAATGACTCTCAGTATATAAGGAGAAGAAGTTAACTAATCACTTCAAGTTCGAACGTAGTCTCAATAAGAGTGTAGCTGGATACAAAGATGGTGAAAATATAGAAATCAAAAGACTCTGGTCAAACTTGAGAAAATGTAGATCAATTGAAACTGAATGAACTGGGATGAGATTAATGGAAATCAAAGGAAAACTGGAGATTGCATGTAGTTTTCATAACTTAGGTTTATGAAGTTGAGACTTGTGTTACACAAGTCATCTGTGATTTCAAGAGGTAAAAACCCTGATCTGAAAGCCTTTCTAGATCTAATGAGAAATTCTGGATTAAGCTGAAGAAGTTAGATCGAATAGTTTAAGCTGAATTGAACTCTCCAAACAACTTCAAAAAAAAGAAAAAGAAAGGGAAGACCTACATTTTAGAAATTTGAGTGGATAGTCACAGTTATACAGAAATTGGGAGTAAAAATCTAAAATCTGGAAAATGAACTGCAGAACTAGAAAATGAATTATCTACCAGAAATAAACAAAATACAGTGATATACAAGAAAGCAAAACTGAATCTAAGAGAGAATTCCTCTAGGAATAAGAGAAACAGAAGCTTTAATTGATGTACAGAAGATGTACACTTTACCTCAGGAGTTTTGGAGAGAACTCCTGCCCTCAGGCAGGTGAAGCTTTAGCAGACTTGAGAAATCATCCAAAACTTGGCACTAAGGGAATTGATCAATGGCTACTATCTTTTTGAAAGCTAAAATTGAAGGGTTATTTATGTTCTGCATTTTTTGAGCAGCTCCAGGGTACTAAGCTCCTGTGTATGTGGGGCCCAGGGAAGGGGCGGACCACAAGGGTCTATAGTACGCAGCCTTACCTTGCATTTTTTAAAGAGGCTGTTTCCATGCCTTGAACGCGTGACCTCAAAGTCACACGATGACAACTTTACCGTTCCGCCAAGGCTCCCCTTCAACTTTACTGTTCTGCAATTTTTGGGATTTAAGAAATTTGTTCATTGTCAGATTTGAAAATTTTGTTTATTGTCAGATTTGAGAAATTTGTTCAATATCGGACTAAATAAAACTAGTAGCTTTTGGCAACTAAATTTATCAGAACATGATTTTACATGTTCAAAAACGTTGAAACCATGGCATTATGTAAGAGAAACTTGCATAACATTAAATATCAGATGAATTTTGAAAATACTTTGAAAGTTGTTAATAGACATTCATCTTTCATCTTGTTCATCACTGGGAAAAGAATAGGTTCTCATTTAATATCTTTCCCAAGACTGGTTGTCTCTATCCAGCTTAATTGTGTAGAACTTTGTAGAACTTTGAAGTAAGGATGCAAACTATAACTACATGTATGCTTTTCCAAAGTTTTGAGGTTGATTTTGTTCCTCTGAATAAGATGCATTAGTTGGTTTTGCAGAATGCTTCGAAAGAAGGTTGTGATTGATTTTACATCCTCTCTGTTTTACCAAAAGAAGGTGGACCTTTTATTGAGTGAAGAAAGATGAACCAAGCATTTTTTGGTCACTGGATGTTGTAGATTCATGTAGGAAAGGATGCCTAATGCCAAAAGTTGGGAAATAGATTCAAAAGGTGGATGAGTTAACCTATCACCGTCGTACGCTCTATGTTTAGAGAGTTGGGAGAAGTGTATCAAGTTTTGGATGATTTGTGGATGAAGGTGTGTCCTCTTTTGCACTCTTACCAAGCTTGTGGCTTATGACCCATGAAGACTAAATATTAGGAAATGTTGCTTCGGGCATGGTTTGCGAACTTGACTGGTGGAATTCACCCGAGCTGGCAAACCCAGTTGTTTACTATTGTTCTGCAGAAAAAGTCAGCAAATTTTTGCCACTCAACTAGATTGGCTGTGGCTATTTCCCAACTCGATGATTTAGTTTGCTTATGTCTTTCTAATCTAAAACCAATAGAAAGAAAGTCTGACTTCAACGTAATCAAGAGTCAACTATTAAGTGCAAACTAGTATTAGCTCTTTACTAATTTGGTGTTTTTTTGTGTTGAAATGTGTTTTTGCTAAAATATACTTAGTAGCATTCACATCAATTAGAAAGAAGCAATAACCAGTTGTCATTTTCGTGGAATTGGACTAATTAGAAAGAAGCCAAGATGATTCTCCTTCACATTCTCTCTCTCTCTCTCTCTCTCTCTCTCTCTCTCTCTCTCTCTCTCACACACACACACACACACACATGTAGGCAGGACGCCAGACACACACCAAACACATACATGTCTGTCTTGCTTACTTTCTGTTCCTCATCACATCTTTTCTTCTGTAAATTAAAAGTTATTACTTGTTTCTTTTTTAAAGATTATTTACTTGCTAGTGTCTGAATTTTCGGAGTATGCTTTTCGGAAGAAAATTATTGTGGTTTGGGCTTAGAAAGGATTTCAAACTAGGGGAATTTAAATGGTAGTTGACTCTTTATTTGATTGTTGGAAGATATTCGTAGTTCTTCTCATACTTCTAATAGAAGAGTGTGGATTAGTCACACTCAGGCCATATTCTCCTCTTGCCAGTTGGTGAACCATACTTGCCTTAAAATTGCGCTTGGAACCTTGGTTGGCATTGCCCTTCAACACTTCCCTGCATCTCAAAGGGCAGTTAAACAAATGCCACATCCATATTATGAAAAACTTTGGGTCTTCTAGGAGATGCCTCATGTGCAGGGGGATAAGTAAACAGATATTTTCTGACCTTTGGGGTGGTTGGTTCAAGCATTTTGGGATGGACCTATAGCTGGTGAGGGACTTCATAGTGGGATAGTAGCAAGGCCCTTTGGAGAAAAAGGCTGATATCTTTGTCAAATTCTCCATTTGCAGTCCCATAAGGGCATGTAGCACACCTTTAACGTGTCTCACAAATCTATGAACTCGTTAACTTTGGACAATAAAATTGTCAGACTTAATTGGGTAATGGGTACTAAAGGATTTAGACCTCCTAATTACATTTGAAGGTAAGTTAAACACATGCTGGATGGATTTGCAGAAAAGTTTAGGTGATTGACATGCTATGTGCCCTGGAGTTACGGGACCAAGTACAACAGCAGGTTGAAACCTTTTCATGTTTGTTGTTTATCTCATGAGGAGAACTGTAAGCAGCTCATATATTTTCCATTTGTTCATCTTTGTTTTTGTGATATGTCCGCCTCTATACCTTTTTCTCATCATAATCTCTTCATTCCCATTGGATTATTATCATTTCATTTTTCCTTCCCTTTTGAAACTTAGACATGTGCACCCACGTGCAGCCTCAAACTTGTGACCTAATATGGAGAGGCTCGTTAACACCTCTTCGCTAGAAGACCTTGGCTCTAGTTTGTTCAAGCAATTTGCCATGGGCACATAGTTGTTGAAGGACATCATAATGGATGGTCAAAAGCAAGGTGTTAAAACTCAAAATGTGGAGTAAGCAAAAATGAGTGGACTTGGAGTCAATGCAGTGGAGAACTTGGATAATGCTGAGATATAATTTAATCTTATGGTGGCAGAAGGCTGCCAGTAAAATTTGTTTATATTACCTGGGGAAACTATCTGCCTGTAAAAGTATTTTCCTTCACTTGGCAAAATACGGAAAGTCTAAAAATGCATTAACTAGCTTCTTATTATGTTGCTAGTACTTTCTTGATAAGCAAAGAAAGGAAATGTAGAATAAAGAAACTTGAAGGAGAGGTAAAACTCCGTAGTTCCTTCACATTCTGTTCTGTTCAACTTTAGGAACAGACTGAATGGGGGAAGTTACTTATTTCAGAGTTAGTGTGAAAAAAACTTGAGAGAGATGTAAAGCTCCTTAGTTCCTACACATTCTTTCAACTTTAGGGACAAACTGAAAGGGGGAAACTACTTATGCGAGAGTTAGTGTGGCATGCACTTCTGTTAGTCTCCAAAGAGGATCCATATTGACTTTTATTTTTTGTCTGCTCACGCATCATTAACCATGATAGTAATCACCAATCTTTCCATTCCTTTTGGTTGAATGTTTCAATGTTCGTAGTCCTCATTTGCCAAGTGAATTGCAGGTAAATGCTGCAGCAGAAGTTATATATGACCTAGTTGATCCAAGTGCAAACTTAATATTTGGAGCAGTGATAGATCAGTCACTCAGTGGTCAAGTAAGTTTAAGAGCAGTATAACTGTCTTGCCTTGCAAATTTGAACTGCTGGTTGCTTATGTTAATGCAGGCCTGGGTGAATCACATGCAAAAGAGGGGTTGGCAAGGAAAGATCTGTCACTCAGAGGGATCTGCCCTCCCTGTGAACTGCTTTCTATTTGTTAAATGTATTAGAATCTTCATAAAAGTTGTGAGCATGGGTAACATACCATTAGCCTCCATTTGGAATGAACCTTAATTCATTAAATTTGGAAAGATTGCTACATTGTCATCAAGCTGACATCCTGTATGTTGGGGCTTCTATATATACACATTACGACCCCAAAAGATATGCACTGGTTTCTGTATTTTATTTGTTAAACCAAATGGGATTTATTCTGTTTGTTCATATGAATTGGAAATATGTTTCTTATAGTCCCATTAGTAATTGCAGCTTTTGTGGAATGTAACTCTGTTGTTTCTCTATCTTGGGGCATGTTTGATTGAATTGCCTAGGGAAATTTCCATTTGAATTTCTGTGTGGCAATCTTCAAGTGTAAATCCCTTTGGATTGACTATGGAAAATAAGTTCATAAAACTTGAGTTGAACCTACCAAATGAAAGTTGAAAACATTGTCGGTCTTCGAAGTTTTGTCAAAGAATGGGACTGCAGATTTCTTATGTTCATTTCTTTCCGGTCTTTACTAATCAGTAATCCTTTTGGTTAGTTATTTTAACTAGTTTGAAGTGCGGAAATGTGAGCCTAGTATGTGTCCTGGAGTTCTCTTCCTGAGTTGCTTTATAGATTTGAAATCTGAATCCCACTTGAACCTTCTGTTGTTCCAACTTTGTATTATTCTATTAATTTGAGTCTGGAATATATTATCTTTGTAAAGAAACCAATGATTTAATTGGTAATTTATATTTATCAAATACAAATGCAGCAGTGAATCCTCTATTCTAGTCTTTTACAAACAATTAGGTGTTATCTTTTCCTAATTTCGGTTTTGTTTCTTGAGTATTAGCACCTCCTTGCTCCTGCATACAAATGCAATATTATCTTGCTTGATGAGCTAATGTCTGTGATAGGCCAAAAGCTCCATTCTTTGTAAACATAAAAAAGAAAAGTGAACTGGAAATTTGTACGATGATAAAACAAATATTATATGGTAAATCAGTTTATCTAGTAGTTGTTCAGAATTATGCTTTCAGCTGATTCAGATATTACTTCTTCCACAAGTAACAAAACGATGTCAATGTGCTTTTCTCTTCATTCAGGTGAGCATAACTTTGATTGCCACTGGATTCAAACGGCAAGATGAAACAGAAGGCCGGCCTCTACAGGTAAACATTTTCTGGCCTTATCATATTCCATGTTTGCGTTATGCATCCTTTGTTTCCTTGTGATTCTACAATTCTTCATCATGTAAATGCAGGGAAGTCATCAGTTAGCACAAGGAGATCCGAACTATGGAACCAACCGCCGCTTATCCTCTTCTTTCAATGATGGGGGTTCTGTGGAAATCCCCGAGTTCTTAAAGAAGAAAGGCCGTTCACGCTATCCTCGAGTTTGAGATGTGCATTTTTGTAACATATATATAGGGAGGCTTCAAATTTCTCATGCCTTAAACAGTGTACTAACATCCAAGCACAGAGAATGCTCCTGCTAGAGAACGACCTTTTCTCTCCTGTCAAAATCTTAATAAAAAGGTCATATTAGATTGCGGGTCCAATTGATTTTGCAGCTTTATAATTTTACCCCATTGCTTGCATTCAAGAAAATGATGCTTGTCTTTCTAGTTTCAATGAAAATAGAATGCGTCAGTACAAATATCACGGCAATGCGCTGGCTTAATCAGTGGTCTAGCAGTAAGGATTATTTTGTGAAGTTGGCAAGTATGTAATTTCAGTGGTCGACTTCTATATGCAGAGCTCGTGAAATTTTAAAGCATTACGGTGTTTCAATTGATTTAAACAGCAACTACAAGCCAAACATATGGCATCTCGGATGAATGACCCTCAAAAAACAGAGAACACTGACAAACGAATAACCCAACAGAATGGTTCTCCATCAAGAGGTCAAGAGTGGTTGAAGATGGCTACAATGGCTTTTCGTAAATTGGTTCACCAATAATCTCCACAGGAACAAAGTCCGTCTGTAAATCGATGGAATCTACTATTGTTCCTCTCAATGATCTTCCTCCCTACAATCTTAGAAATGAATTTGATGGCCAAGCGACAATCTACGCACAACCTAATGCTCTTTATCACTATTATAGGCTTCCCAACTGGTATGCTGATCAATGCAAATGCAACCGCAGAGCTATCACTGTGATGATGAAGATTCCTCTTACATGGAGCAGCACGTCTGTAGTACATACTCTGCTTCTTTTATCTGCTTTGAAATACTTTCCAGCTTCTCGTAGATTTCTATCTTTTGAGGATGAGACCAGTCAGCTCCAAACACATAGGTCTTATAGCCAGCATCTACACAACTGTGAAAAATGAAAAAAAGAACAACCCGGTACACAAAGCTCCTAGGCATGTGGGGTCTAAAGAATGGGTGGACTGCAAGGGTTTATATTATGCAGCCTTAACCTTTTTTTTTTTGGGAGAGGATAGAAGCAGACCACATAGGTCTATAGTACGCAGCTTTGCTTTTGTTTTTTTTGCAAGAGGCAGTTTCCACACCTCGAAACCTATGACCGCAAGGTCACATAACAACAACTCTACCTCTGCACCATGGCCCCCTTTGTCTACCCAACTATAGCGAGGCAGTTTCTCTACGTTGCTATACCTCGTGAGCTTTCTCACATCTTCACATATTCCCACTGGCCGGCTATGGCGTAGATATGTGACCTATAAACTCACCCACATCAGTTTCTCTGCAGCAAACTCACCCATTTCCATGTCACACGAGTCTTGCAGGCACCAAGCAAAGAACACCATCCGAAAGCATTTGGCTCAAATGGCACATGACCTATAAACTCTTCTGCTTCTTTCAGTCTTCCTCCTCGACCGAGCATGTCGATGACACACGAGAAATGCTATCCTCTACGTTCTACTCAAGTGTCTTCTCCATGAGTAGGAATAATCTAAACCTCTTTCTACAAATTAACCCTGCATGACTAAATGCCGTCAAAAGGCGGATGAACGTAATCTCATTCGGTTTCATCCTTCTTGAAACCACTTTATCAAAATCACTCACAGCTTCCTTGCCAGAACCATACTGAGAAAAACAACTCACCACTTACTTCCAGGCAATTGGTTGATGGTGGATGTCATTGATTTGAGTGGAGTATTCTAGCAAGCCACATTTCCCATACATGTCAACTAGGACTGAAGAAACAAATGGGTCTTCACTTAAGGGGTCTTGATTACTTGGGCATGAAGCTGGATCCCTTGTTCAATCGCTGCTTGGCTAGCACAACCCTTGATCAGGCTAGAGAAGGTGAATTCATTAGGTTCAATCCTTCTCTATAAGACTCTACAAAAATTCTCAAAGCCCTCTCAACTTCATCGCTTTCAACATACCTGTCAATCAAAGAACTGCAAGAGACCACATTCCTACACTCCAAACCAATTCCAAACACGCATGAATGCCTACGAAAATCTCTGATTCGAATCCTAACTTCACCATACGTGAACGAAGAGACCTTCCAAACAGGAAAGCCTTTAGTCCTGCACAAGCATCCAAGATCAAAGGTGATCCCTTGGCGTTACATCTTTGTAAAAACTAACAAAGCTTTCCCAAAATTTCCACTTTTGCCTTACCCATCAATCATCGCCGTCCATGAAACTTCATCTTTATAAGGCATTTCACAAAAGTACCCGGCAAGCATCTCCCAGGGCGCCGTATTCTCAGTACATATCTGCTAAATTGCTTCCCACAAATAATTCAAAGACCAAGCTTGATTTTACGCTAAGGGAATGCATTTGTTTCCTCATTCCAGTGGGTGGTCTTCGGTGCTCAGTTGGGTCAAATTTGCTGGATCAGTCTATTGGGAGTTTTCTTTGATCAATCAATTCCAACTCTTCTTCATCCCTTTATCTTGCAGGGAGAGAATAAATTTGGAAAACCTAGTTGAAACTTACAGCGTTGGACCCTTCGAGGGCATGAAAGTGGGTCTGGGTTTTAGATGGGTTTAGTGATTGAGTTAAGCTAGAAAGGTGTCATTTTTTTAAAGCTTTTGTAGTCTATCCAGCACTGAAAAACAGGAAAAGGAACATCTCCAATTTGGTCTCCCTCACTAGATGAGGATGAAAAAAAATGCCAGCATGTTTTATAGAGATGTGAAGCAAGGATTTGATCTCCATCTTTCTCACTAAAATTAACCAGTCCTCTCAAAGATAAGAAGTTTCTTCTTCAATTAATCTATCTTTCTTCTGATAATTCAAGGGGAATATAGCTGTACCAAAGGCCAGCTCCATTGCCCGAAGCTCCAGTATATGCAGAGTCCAAGAAAGGGGCAGACCATAAGGGTTAATAACATGCGGCCTTATCTTGCCTTTTGTAAGAGACTATTTTCACGCTTTAAACCTATAACCTCAAGGTCACATGACGACAACTCTCCTAATACGGAATTCAAGGTAATCCGATGAGAAACCATCTATGTTTCTCCCTCACATATCTGTTAGGTTAGGTAGGGATTTAGATGTAAAAATAGGGAAAAATACCACACGCTGTCAAACACATCTAACCTAAAAACATTCAACTTATATTATCTCTGGATTAAAATAGAAGCAAATTTTAGAAAAGTCGTACCAAATGGAGCCTTAGTGTCAATTAGGTTAGTAGGAAAAGGATGTAAATTAATTTCCTCAAAAAGAGAATTCTCCATGAAAAGTGTTTTACAAATCGAAGTTGAACTCCGCTAAAGATCTAGAAATTGTACGCCATGTAAATTTGGTGTAATTCAATTTGTAGCTGCAAAACACTTTCCACACAAAATTTCTTTTCCCTGGAAATCAATTTCAGTTCATTTCTTGCCAACCAAATAAGAACTTAGGGCCCTTTGCGCATGCATTTCTCGTAAAACTAGTTTCTGCTTTCCGCTACCTTTCAGTAAAGCACCATATTAAGTTGGGATTTCTACTATGGAGCTGATACCGGTACTAATTCCCACTTTATTTTTTAATATTTGTCTCGGTGGTCACACTATCATTTTCTTCAGTACATTACTATTTCTTAACCCGTTATTATGTTGGAAAGTTGATTAAAAAAAGATCCAATGATAATCATAGTAAAAAAATTGATTAATCTAATTGTTACGTCAATCTATGGTATCCAAATAGCACATTTGAGAGTAATGGTATGTCAAAGTCCCGCAGCATTACTCCCTTCCTTGGCAAAAGCATCTCCTAAGTTCATCAAAATCTCTCAGTTGAAGTTCATTGGCAAAATGCCCCAGCCTCTTGTGATTTGAGGGAAAACCAATGTTTTGCCTGCAAAGATACATGTTTTGATTGTGGACTTGCTGAAGTATCCAAGACATGAAGTACACAGCCCTATTATGTCAATAATAATTTGCCTTTAGGGAGTACAAATGGTCACTAAAATTTTCCAGAAAAGCAAAAGACCAGACTAAAACTATTATAGTTAGAGGAGCATACGGAGGACTGTAACACCCCGGATTTTTAAGACATTTTTTTTTATGGCATTTTAAATAAGAGCATTTGGGATCCCATGAGAAAAAGCTTTATTTAACATTTTACTAAGACCTATCTTAAAAACTCCAGGTGTTAGTCTTCCTTTCTCAAAATAGCATACATGTAAATTAAATAATCCGCATATAAATCAACGTCAAATAAATCGGCGCCTTTATTTTAAATCAAATAAATGTCCAAAACACAATAATGATATGGCCCAGGGTCTATCCATCATACCATCCCATATAAATGTCCAACATATGTCCAAACATCCAAATATAAAGTATGCAGTCCATAATAAAAATTCAAATGATAATCCTCTCTAATGACTCACATTACTGTCTAAAACTATAGGGAAAACTAGTCTTCAGCAACTCTCAAGGTTTATCAACCGCTTTTCCTTTCCTGGTGTCGCGCTCGAGATCTAAGGCATTGCAAAACAAAGCAATGTCTCAGTAAGCTATCGCTTGTGTAGGTACATAGACAATTAATGTAATAAATGAAAGAAATAATGAACAGCACTGATGAAAAGTCTAACATTTATGAAAATAGTGATATTATAAGATCATGTTCAAATAAATGCCAATTTATTCCATATGCTAAAACATACAATTCACGGAGTTAAAACATGACATGAATCAATAAAATGGAGCATACAACAAGAATAAGGGCACCCTAAGGTAATGGGTCCCACCACATCGCACTAACATCCTTGGTCAGGAGTACACGTAGTCAATCTCTGAGTGTCGTCACACCCAGGCATATCATCCATAACCATGCTCATCATACATGCACACATAATAAGAATATGGGCCATCATGCTGCAGTGGCAACCCTCCATGGGTATCAACCACCGTCGCTCTCCATCGACACCATAACGGGAGACTTAGCGTCTGTCTCCATGGAAAGACTCAGACCGATAGTGTGGACTATCCATGTTACTAAACCCCTACAGAATGCTATCTATGAGTAGGTGTCTATCATATCACAAAATCATCACATCATAATCTCGGAAGGTGAGTGGCCGACCCTATCCCTCCTAGCATGACGCCCACCGGGCGAGAGCACCTGTCATCAAATATAAAACACGGAAATCATATGTATATGCTAAAACTCAAGAGCACTTATAGCTTGAAATCCCCAAGACATGCCCCTTATCCTGGGGTTAGCCTATAAAAGGACCAGCTAATAAGCCTCTATTCTCATTTCCATGTAATCCATGCATTTTCTATATATATAATAAGAAATAAGTCTCTAATTAAGCATAACTAATTAACATCATGCTTGTAAAAGCATTTTAAATAAGTTTATTCAGTAAAAGATTTCATTTTGGAATAATCATCCTGTACTCAATGTCGCATGAAATCCACGGTAAATAATAATTGCAATTTAAAACACAATCACACATGATGCTATGTTTAAACATGATTTAAAAATCAAGGCAAAACATTAGTTGTCGTCACCTACCTCAGTGTGAGACTACTAGCTTGCTAATAACTCCATTTAACTGGTATATTCAAGTGCACATGTACATGTTACATCACTATTTTAATATTTTTCTAAAGAAAAAGTGGTCATTTCTAAGTTTTTAAGTTAAAACTAGGTCCGCGTCGTCAATACAGTCACAACGCCTCTTTCGGATCGTGATTTGGACCTCTCTAGCTCCCAGAAATCAAGTTTTGTGAAAACTACCATAAAATGGGGCTTGCCGGACCACCATAAGGTGGTTTATACCGGCGGCACCCTTTTCCGCCGGTTTACACCGAATCATTCCGGCGCCACGAAGACGCACCAACGTGCAGACGCCGCACGGGACACGCGCCGTGCGTCTTTGGCACCGTGACGCACACGTGCGCGTCACAGTCGCCAGGACGCGCAGCATCCCGGCCCCACCGCGACTGCCAAGTGGCGCCACTTACTCGTGCGGCGACGACGTCATGTGATGTCGTCCCTTGTGCGTCCCCGAGTGTGTCTTGGCGTCCGCGCCAGGGCGCCGACGCCGTTGACGACGCCGGAGAAGACGACCGGATTCTGGTCGTCTCCGGCGGAGCTACAGAGCTCCGTTTTGAGTGGATTTTGCGCCATTTTCTTCAGAATTCTCTCTAGAATCCATTTATGCCCTCCTTTTGCACTGATTTTTCCAAAAACCATGGTTTTTAAATGATTTTTTTCAAGTTCCTAAAATCATCTCTAGGTACTGGTTTTTGCGTTTTCTAGAGAAATCCACCGTTGGATCACTCCCAAATTTAAAGGGTTTGCTCTTGGGTCTCTTGTGCACTAGTTGGACGGTGAGATTTCTAAACGGACTAGGTTTGATCCATGAAATCACGCTCTAACAGTAGCGTGCACACAGGTTCCCAAAAATATCCAATTTTTTTCCTAATTTTTAAATGCTTTCCTAATTATTTTTCTAATTAATAAATACAGAAAAACATAGATTTGAGGCTTACCTTGCGTCTGGCCGAGGTTGCTCGTGTTGCTGGGGTTCCACTCGTCGGAAAACTCAGACCTTGCAAAGCTAGGGTTCTGAGGTAAAAATCCCAGAAGAACGCTCAAAGTGAAGTGTTTTGGCTCCTGAGGATGATCAGATATAAGGTTTAGAGTCTTAGGGAAGAGAAACTCTTCCCCACACATCTCTTCCCACGTCTCTCCGGCGATTTTGCCGGCACTGGTAGAGACGTGTGGAAGACGGGGGTGCCGTTATCAATTTGGACCCCTGTCTAACACGTCTCTATCAAATGACCAATTTGCCCCTTTCTACTTTGATGGCTCATAACTCCCTTGTTTGAGCTCCGTTTTTAGCGTTCTTGGTGGCATTGGACTTGTATCGACGAGCACTTTCTAATTTTTATATTTTTAGGAAAAAATTTCATCTATAAATTTTTATTTTTATTTATTTAAAAATTTCCTATTTTATCCTAAAAATTAAGGATATTACAAGGACTGTCCTTATAGCCGTTTCCTCTAGTCCATTTTAGACCTTATATAGCGGTGTGTATGAAAGGAGAGCCTCAGCACAATAGTAAAGTTGTTGTCGTGTGACTTTGAGGTCACGATTCAAGACGTAGAAACAGTCTCTTACAAAATGGAAGATAAAGCTGTGTACTATTGACTCTTGTAATACGTCCCCATCTCCAAACCAGCATATACAAGAACTTCGTACCCCAGCACTGCCCTTTTATATGGTGGTGTTTGTGATCATATCACATAGAAAGTTTTAAGCGAGATGGAGAAGCTAGAGTAACAAATGATTTTTGAATCAACACATAGCTGGAGTCACTTGTCCTTTTGGTTTCATCTCCTTGATTGGGTGCAAGAGAGAGAGAGAGGAAATTTTAAGCAAGACAACTAGTTTCATTGGAAAATCTAAGTGGGTTTATTTAGGCCCCTCATTTTTGGGCATTTTGAAGACAAAAAATAGCTTCGGAAACCTAAGAAAGACTCACAGTACAGGAAACCATCTGTTTTTTAGCCTCAAATGTCCAAAAATGAAGGGCTTAGATGCTTCCATGTGAGACTTTGTACTAAATCATATGAGATAGGAAAATCTGATCAACTATTGATCTTGAAAAGAAATTGAAAAAATGAGCCCGCCATTTATACTTATGACGCAACTATAATAAAACCGATTGCACCATATATTTGAGAGAGAGCGAGAGCGAGAGCGAGATAAATTTGAAATGGCTGACAATTTAAGACATCTTAAAAGGTTATCCTTTTTCAGTTTTCTTAATGCCATTTGAAGTGTTTTCCTTGGAAAGGATATGTTCAAGGAGAAGTCCAATACAAGTCGGTCCAACAAATGAGCCCACATAAAAGGCCGAACACGCCCAATTGTATTAGAAAAGCAGGCTAAACAGGTCGTATCATAGCCCCATCAGACTCCCGAACTCCAACATATTTTCCAGATGCGGGTGATTGACGATGACTAGTACCATAATGAATCCTGTGAAGGAGTTTGGGATGGTATTCCCGACAATCTAAATGGGCAGCCCTGAAGGAGCCGGTTAGAAGGGTTAATAATTTTGTATTTTGCAAAGAGATTAATCTCAAGGCCACACATGACAATTTTACTATTGCGCTAAAGCTCTCCTTCCCCTAACAATCTAAACCCACTGATTAAATGTCAACCCAGCCCACCCCACCCACGTGAAATGGGCATGAGACTGTCTACAGATCCCCTCCCCCATCGCATCACAGGAAGAAGGTGCGTCGTGTCACCTTTCTTCTTGTATTTTGGTTGCCACGTTACACACACATGGCCGTGACATTCTTTACGGCCCGCATCGTGCCACGACCCGGGAACGTCGGTGTAGCTAAGTGAGTACGTTAAACGTAATGAAACTGAAAGAGCTAGAAATAAGGGGAGAGGAAGTGAGAAGGGTGTAGTATATCCCCATGAAACGATCTCTCCATTCTGGTTGATACCTCAATCATGGATGTATAAAAACTTTTGATCTTGACCTTGGAATCGTGGAGATTATAATAGTAGTAACAGCCAATCCTGGATGTATAAGGATTATTGTAGTCTGTTCCGCAATAAATGATTTTCTAGTTTAATCCGATGTTTAGTCTTAGCCTTTTGTCCATCAACCTTGCTTACTGTTATGCCAACAAAATTTAATTAATCAACTAATCTTCATTGGACTTTATCTTACGGTTCGATGGGACATCTGTTTGACATGGATAAAGATGATATGATCTAATTAAGCCTGACGAGGTTTTGCGAATGTTTAAGCTTTAGTCAGACCAGGAACTCTCAAGCACAGATGGAAGGCCCGTCGCTTGCTTGTCCAAACGTACCGCTCATGTCTGGCCATATCTTAGATTGGCCAAGCAACGGTTCACCAACCAAAGGGAAAAGAAAATGAAACCCTGCTCTGCCTAAAATGGCAGCATTGGCGCACTAAGCTCCCGCATATATGGGGTTTGGAGAAAGGACAGATTACAAGGATCAATAGTACGTAGACTTATCTTGTATTTTATAAGAGATTATTTTCATGTCTTAAACTTTGACCTCAAAGTCTTACAAAACCATATTGGGCTCCAAGCTAAATCTAAGAGACTGAATGCAAGTTTTCATACAAGTAATCTTTGTTAGAGATAAAAAAATGTTTGTCCACTAATCCACTTAAGCTTTTAGGTTAATCATAAACTAATATGGTATCATAGCTTTACCCGGAGACAGTATTTATCAGATCCACATGCAATAGCCTAAATAAGGGTTAACCCAACAATCTGAACCCTCTGATTGATGCAAGTGAAGGTACGTATAGGCCCTGCCTCAACGAACCAGACGGGAGTAGACCTTACAGTGCTACAGATGACACTGACACAAAACTTCTCCAGCCACTGAGTCGTCGGCTGTCAGCGACCATGGGTCCTAATAGTTTCTCTTTCTAAAAATCCTTCCAGGCCACAAAATCATAGGCTTGGAATTGTCAGATAGCAGCCTGCAAGATAAAAATGGTGGATTATTGACAGACAGAAGGACAGTGACCGTACTTGTTAATTCCAAGATGAAAGGAAAATGCACACCTTACGGTAAAATTCCCATCACATTGTCCATAAAGACGGTTCTTAACTTCTGATACAAATGAGCATATTTTTTCAACGAAAACTAAGATCAGCAGAAAATAGAAAAGTCCTACTGAATGATCTGAACCGTTCAACAGCTGACCCGACTACAAGTGAACCATGCATCAAAGCCCAACCCTATCTAAAGAATCTAAGGCTCTGATTTATTTATTTGAAATATACTACTAGAAAATGAAAAATAGTGGTTTACCTTCGTCTAGGAAACCTCTATATTTGAGTCCCAGCCTTCTACTGTATTGGTGCAAAAAAGAGCTTTCTTGTGCTGGGTTAGGGGGTTAAGTTGTTCATTGGTTGAGAAATATCTAGAATAGAATTAGGGGATTATTTTAAATAAAATCTATATATAAAAAGGTCTAATAAATTAATGGTTTTGATGATCAAATAAGTGGAGTCTATTTTAGAAAGGGAACTTTGGCGTAATAGTAGAATTATCATCATGTGACCTTAAGTTCATGAATTCAAAGCATTAAAACAGCCTCTTGCAAAATGCAAGATAAGGCTGTGACTATTGATCCTGGTTGCTCGCTCCTTTCCAGAACCCTGCATATATGCCAGACTTTGTTCACTGGGGCTGCCCTTATTTCTCTTTTCTGCTGAAAAGTTAAAATAAATCAATGAAAAATAAGTTGGTCTTCATTCGTCACAGGGATTTCTGTAAAGAGTAGATCTTTTTGTGGGTTTTCAACAACAAAATTGTTCTTTGTTTGGTTTGATGTAATTACTTTGAGGGGGGTTTTCCTTCAAAGAAATAAAAGTCCCGATAAGGAGCATGGCACATTCACGGTAGGGAGGGCTTTCACCTCTCTCGGGATAGAGAGAGAGAGAGAAAGAAATGCAATTATAGAAAAGGACTCTTGTCAATACATGAGATGAACCTACATTGATTCCGCCATTTGGAGAAAGAAAAAAAAAAGGAAAGAAAAAGTTTTACGGGTAGCATCACAAAAATATCTGCTTCCCCCACCTTGTCTATGTCCAGAGTCCACCCAATTCCGAATTCATATGCCCTCCCTACACACAGAACACTCTGCAAGCACCCAAACCACTCACCAAATCGACATCCAAGGAATCCCGTTTAGAATTTTCCGTGATTTGAATCAAACCACACAATAATGCCTTCCTACCATACAACAAGTTCGACACGTACCCATATCCGACACCATACAAATAATACCTCCACGTTGTACACCGTAGCCCCGCGCATTTCCTCTCGTTGCTTTCTTCCCACTCATAAAAAGTTCGTGTAATCTTCTCACCTCGTTAGACTCTCCACAAGACCCAGCAAACAATAAGGAGAAGGAGAACAAGGAAGATTCACTTCTCATTTACGGCATGATTCGCCGGACTTACAGCAGTGTCGACCGAAAGCCAGCAGCGGAAGCTGGAAAGACCCACCAAACCGACGGTGATACACAAGAAACCGAGGAAATGATTCGCCGGAGTTACACTAGTTCAAGGGAGTGGAATCCGGTGGAACCGTCCAAGACCCACCAAACTGACAGGGAGAAACTCCCTGCAGCAACTGGTTCTACGCTCACTTCGGAAGTGGAAATGGGGATCGAGCCTGTTACATTCGATGTGACGGTTGAGGATTCGGGGCGTGAGAGGCTGCAGAGACACAGGAGCAACGTGGCCGGACGTGTGTGGATACCGGATATGTGGGGCCAAGAGGAGCTGCTCAAGGATTGGACCGATTGCTCGGCTTTTGATAGTTCAATGGTTCCCACCGGAATAATTTCGGCCCGGAAAGCATTGGTAGAAGAATGCCGACGAGCAAATTCCGCTGGGTTGCAGATAGAGAACCGGTGCTAATCTGTTATTTACGTTTTCCTTCATTTTTCTTTCCCTTTTCCTTAATGCGTTACAGCCACAAGACCATACATATATATATATATATATTTTCACTGTGCATGAAGTATATTTGCACCTCTGTGTGATGATTCAAGTTATCAAGACGAAACTTCAACTCCAAACAAGTTCTTTGAGCCCCCTCTTCAATCGAGTTGCAGTCCCTTAGAGTCTACAAAGAATAATGCTCTCAGTAAGCAAGGGAGTCTATGATCTTTTAGAAATACAAAAGGGCAGATCCGGTGCACGAAGCTCCGATGTATGCACTTTGCATTTTGCAAGAGGCTGTTTTCACACCTTGAACCCGTGACCTCAAGGTCACACAATGACAACTCTATCGTTCACCAAAACTCCCTCTTATGATCTTTCAGAACTCAGTCTCAGTAAATACGGGATGATTTTATGTACATTTCACCGAACAGTTTGAACTCTTCAATGATCAAGCCAAATCTTTTGAGTCTGTAACAGACCCTACTTGACCAAGCTGAATTGACTTGGTCAGAGTTCATGATTGAAAAGATGAGTTTCTATTGTGTAACAGGAAGACTTATTGTCAAGAAATTGGTGTAATTGCTATGGTTTTCAAAGATACATACTTCGTAGTGATACACTTTTTCATACTTAAATTTGTAAAACCTTCACATATATTGAAATTCTAATGGAGTTAGGAATCTTTCTCACCCCTTGTGTTTTGCTGTAATTGAAACCCACGTCTTTGTAAGAATCCCCGTCCTCTTGCCATGTACTCTCTCACATGTTAAGAATACTCGATGAGCAAATTGAAGCAACCCCAGCCTTCCCATTATTGTTATCGTCGGTGTTAGTAAAGGACAGTCCCAGTGCACGAAGCTCATGCTTATGAATTAGCTCATACTACCAAGGATCATTACTTCGTCGAGAAAAGGT
Organism: Warburgia ugandensis; assembly: GCA_035236585.1. NCBI lineage: Eukaryota > Viridiplantae > Streptophyta > Magnoliopsida > Canellales > Canellaceae > Warburgia > Warburgia ugandensis. Next base: position 79,928,267 of record CP141128.1, on the reverse strand, counting down.
GTGCTTACCCAACACGTGACATACAAACTCTCAGAGAATGTTTCTACTTGTTGAGGCATTAGTTATAAAATTTTTCAATCTCTTATAATGAACATCATTGTGCCATTTCCAACCGTAGAAAATCTCAAATAATCCAGTTGTTGAAACAACATACCCTTAAAATTAGACTGAACATTATATGTAATCCAACATACAATTGATATAAGTCAGGGTAGGAGCACACGCCTTGAGATGCAGTAGTCCCCTTCCTTCCTTTTTCATATATGATGAAATTTTTATGTAGCCTAACTAATAAAAATCAATGCATCTGGATGATCGAGATGCTTGTTTAGGGTCATTGAAAAATTTAACAAAAATGAATAACTATTATTTTTTATTATGAAAATATAGGCTAAAAGCATCCAATAAATATGAAATTTGATCTTTAGCCTATTTAAACCATTTCAAATATGATAAATGGGCTTAGATCTATAGAACAAAGCGTCATCACCCTTGATAAAAAGGCTGTAAACTTCTTCTTCCTGAAAAGTGTGTGGGACTCCTCTAATACTTATGATTGTCAGCATTATCCAAAAATCTTTGCTGTTGGACGGCTTGAAAAGTTCAATATGAATGGTATAGAAAATACTTAGAGTAACCAAAAAGGCTAGAAATCAAAGCATGCTGAGCTGCTAGAGTAAACTTGTGCTTCTTGTTCTGATCACCAGAAGAACTCCTTTTTCTAATTGGGCGATTTGTCTTCACTTGGAAAAGATCTCAATCCTTCCTTCAATGTCTGACAAATTTTCATCACTCTAATCTCTAACTAAAAATAGAAGCCAGCAATGGCATCAAGTGGGCAAATCCTATTGTGACAGTGAAGCCTAATTGGCTTGATCTTATTGTGCATGTGTAAAATGATGTTGCACTGCAAACTAAGACCCTAGGGTTCTCTAGGGTAGAAAAATCTTCTATACCTTGTGGTGGTTATTTTATGGCTCCGGAGGTGATGAAATTGGTATGAACCCGTAAACGTACCTCAATTCAAAGGAAACTACATAAAATCTTTGTGTTCTTTCTTGTTTTTCATCTTCTTGCGTCTTTGTAATAACTCCAAGTAAAGTTTCTCAGTGTCTTCCTCTATATTCATTACTATCAAACTAAAATCTTGAAAACTTCGTTCCTTGATTGAAGTTGTTCACTAGAAAAGTAAAATAAAATACATCACTCGCCACAATGAAGTGGCCTTTATTTCTCTCAAAAATCAGTGTTACTTTTGCTCCTCTACAGCCACAAACCACGCACGTCCGGGTACAGTACACAACATCCAAAAGTATACGTGGGGCGCAGATTGCTGCTAACTCAACATTTCATCTTTTGCCAAGATTCTAGATGTCGATTAGAAGAAATCTTCTCTGTTAGATGATCTCAACTGTCCAGTTACGTTAGATTCAATTACCACTTCTCCAACTCTCGGTAGGATCATCCAAAGGAAAAGCTTTTAGATTGGTGCATGGCCTATTAAAGATTGGAGCCTATCAGCAAGCGTGAGCCAGAATTGCAATTTTAGATGTGCGAAAGAAAAGCTCAATTTGGTGAAACGTCGCCCGATGAATGTTTCACTTCTTCTTGACTTGGCCATTTTCCTCCAACTTTTAAAGGAGGGGGTAACAACTTGATGCCACATGAAACTTATCAAGAAACTGACCGCCCAAATGCCAGCACAAGTAATGGGTCCTCTCTCTCTCTGAATGGACATCATGTTCCCTTTTGTGGGGATGTGATTAGAACAAAGGCGTATTCTTCTTGTACAGATAAAACACAACCAAACATTCGAATGGAGGGCAAGGATGCAAACAATTTTCTATCTCTTCCCGGATCCCCGGTTTGCACTGCATTAATTGAGTAGCTCAGCCATCCAATCAAAAGGATTTTGCAAATACGACAGTTGAGTGCTGGGCCTATAGATACCTTAGAAGTAACTCATTCTAAGAGGAATGATAGGCCAAGGCTCTAAATGGACTTTTTCTGGAAGCAGCCAGCATTTGGCTCTAAAGGTTCTTACCTTTTGGATGATCTGACTCATTCATTTCATGACTCCGTCTTTGAATACACTTAGCAAACAAAAACTCACAATGATTGGATGATTCTAACATCATAAAAACCTTATTTTTAGAGACTAATTTACACACTTGTTACTTAACAAGATTGGCATATATTAGATGTTGTAGCTGCGAGGGCTTCCATATTTCATCTCCAAACCTGCAACATAAGCACTGGAGCTATATAAATGTGGTACCAATCCTCAGACATTTGAATTTGGTACCTCATATCTTTTAGTTCTTGAATAGACTGTATGCCTATCTCTCGGAAGCCTAACTTCTGATGTTCATGCCTCCCTCGATTTTATGGTGAAGCCTAGCAGACTGTAAGCCTAAGCTCTCAGGAGCCTAAACTTAGATGTTCATGCCTCCCTCGATTTTATGGTGAAGGCTAGTAAGATTGATCGTATCTTGGGTCGATTTTACAAAAAACCCAATTTTCAGGCTTGGCCGACCCCTAATTAGAATAAGATCTTGATAATGATGATAATGACCCAATTTTCAGGCTTCAAGGAGAAGATAGATCTAAATACCAACTTTACTTCCCTATATTTTACTCTCGCAGTCAGATCCGGTAACAAGATGAGGTAAACTAGACTTAGATAATTTGGACATGTCCAATAGAGACTCAAAACAACATCGGTTAGGAGTGAGGCAATCCAAGTTGAAGTTTTTAAAAGTGCAAGGTAAGCCCAAAAGAAAAGTTTCTAAAAGTCTGTTTCTTGTGATAAAAAACTTAATTTTGAACGCTAGAATTGTAAATATGCAGCACTCCTGTTTAAACTACAGGATCATTGCCCCCTTCATGCCATATGGTGGCATTTCTAGAGAAGTTCATCTAGGACCTCGCATTCCTCTCGTTCAGCTTTTCACGAGCAATTGCCTCGGCGTTGAACACATGAAAATTATGATGTTATGGTCAAGACTGATGAGATCTTAGTCATTGAAACCAGAAAAAACCTTTCATTTAACTTCTTCCATGTAGAACTTAATCAGAGAGCCCCTTTTTTTTCTTTTTCTTTTTTCTTTTTTCTTCTTTCTGAGCTCATTGGATTCGCAGAAAAATATATATGTTGTGGTATTCTAATTTCATAGAAGAAACTAAAGGCCCATGGCTTAGGTGTATAAAATCCCGTTTATGTCGATATCCTGGAACAATCGAGCGCACTTGCATCAAACCATGATTACTTGAGCCTTGCCAATTCTTTCTTTGAATGGTACGAGTCTTGCAAATTAATTCGGCCCTCCTAAGTTCCTTGGGAGCATAGGAAATGAAATCGCTTATACAATAAATTTTGTTTCATATATTAACATATGATAATTAGATGAGATCTTCCCCTCAACATGATCACCCTCTTATGATCATGTCTACTGTTGTCCACTTCTCTTGACAATGACAGACAAATAAAACAGGGCACTCTATAAGTGAAACTCCCTGTAGACAGAGTTAAAGCGTCTACAATTATCAGCACTCCTTCAGGAAAAACATACAACAAGAGGTGGGAATTCCGGAAAAGGGTTTTCTTTCCCTTGATTCTCAAATACATATTTGTTTATTTAGTTCAGGCGCAAGGCAAAAACCATATGCATGAAAAACCTACTTCCATTTATTTGTTTGAAGAAAACACAGGTTCCTACTTCGGAGAACAATGAAATTGTGGTCTACCACAATATTTTAACCGACATTAAAGGGAAAAAAGGAAATTTTGATATAGGATATCAAATCAACAATTTCATTGCTCCTATCCTACGGTTGCTACAAGTGTTAGTACAGAACTGGTCATCATCCACAGCTACGGGGATATTCATTGATGTGCCATTTAGAGCTACTAGAATCTGTGTGCTAAGAAAGGTGCAAATCAGTTCACTGGTACCACCGCCGCTCCATCGGATACTAGATGTACTTGAGATTGACACAGATTACTAACTATTTTTGCTAGACAATAGGAAGGAACGTAGCCTTGATTACTTGGAAAAGCATATTCTAATTCAAATATTTAGTATTTTTCAACATATTGCTTGAATATTAAATAACTCACTTTATACCATGACTACCATCCCTGTACTTCAAAAGACGAAAATATTATTCAGAGTAGCAAGCTAGTCATGGCCTATCATTCCTTGGGACTATGCAATAGAATTAGCAATTTCAAATAAATGAGCCTGTTTGATAAGTTAACTTCTGACCATATGGAACGATCAGATGTCCAGGCAGTCACGTTTTTGGACTGTTAATTAATACCAATGAATACAAGCAGATGACCGGAAGCAATTGGCACATTAAAATATTGGGGGAACGCCTGAACCAGTAATCAGAACACTAACATGACTCTAATATCACCATTTATTGTGACATAAACCAGACAGTTGACTGCTCTTTCGAACTACAGGAAGCAAAAAGTTGCATTCTTCTATATTCTTTTGGAAGGCATAAGGTATGCAAATTTACAAGTTCGCATGAAAGCAGCAGGAAAATGTATTTGGTTCCATTAGAAACAAATAAATGCACCACTACTGCATTTAGTTGCTATGGAAATTAGATGAATAGATGAGATGGCTCCAAATTCAACTTATAATCAAGAATGATTTTTGTTTATTTTATACTGATAAGTATCCCTGTTTCAGAGAATAGTCTTACATTACACCTCATACAGAACCAAAAATTAAGTATACAAGGAAGATGACGTATCAAAAGAATGGTTATTGTTTTACCATGAAAGAGCTTTTACAACTGCAACCGCCAACAGCACTGGGATTACTACTTACCTGCGAAATAAACTGGAGTTAAACAACCACCGGAAAGAAAGAGGATGGAGTAGTCACTAGCTGATATGTAGCAAAACCATAAACAAGTCAATAATAGTATCGAATACATAACACTAAGGTTGGACCTAGCATGCATAGAGTTCTCTTTGCTTTTTTCTTGATGTCAGGCATGCAGTGATTATCCTGGTTTCTGGCCAAATCAAAACAAAAACAAGAGATGCGAGGACTTAAAGCATAAGAAACAGATCATCCTGGGCAAGATCCATGTCTTGAAGAATGGATGTAACCAACAAGTCAGCTGAATAGTTATAAAAACAAGAGATGCAAAGACTTGAAGCATAAGAAACAGATCATCTTGAGTAAGATCCATGTCTTGAAAAATGGACAACCAACAAAGCTGAATAGTTAAATTACTCGGCCAGTTAAAATGAGTAACACAAATGAGCAGCCCTCCCTCCCTCCCTCTCCCTATCTGTGAGAATATAATGGAAATACATCACAGAGAAAAAAATACAGTGAGAGTAGGACATTACCGAAAGGACTCAGAGAGGCATGCTTTATCTAACTTACCACATCAATCAATAACCTCCCTAAATTCCAAATGAACGTTTAGATATTATAATGATGCTCATTTCATCTATCACTACGCAAAGTCCGGAGTCCAAGATGAGACACCACTAGAAAGGGTTCGAAGAATCCCCTTCCACCAAAGGACTTTCCGCATCTTATTATTATATAACATGTAAAGAGATTAGGAGAGCATAGGCTTCCACCTCAGGACAATATTTTCTGAGGATTAAAAACAGTTCAAATTTTCAAAAATCCAGCTAGGTGACATTAGCCGATGGCTGGCAGCCTGGCAGCTAGTAGCACATATTGGATTTTGATATGCACACCTTTTTATGATTAAAGATCAATTCCCATGACTATCAAGATGATATGCCCTAACAGTCCTTACTAACAAGAGGCCAATTGACCAATAAACTTCTGACATTCTTGACAACAGTTGCCACCAGGTTCTCTTTGCCATCACAGGTCTTTCCGTTCCTCTCATTCAAAATTTCATAACTCAATGTGTAAGGATTGTAAGGTGATATCCGGGGAGAGTTTAACCTCACAACATAGGTTAATAATTATGGATATTTATATTAAAAGATGGAAGAAAGGAAATGAACTTAATAGGTATCCAAAAAATAAGTGATGGAAACTTAAAAGAAGAGAAAATAACCTCATTCACAAATAAGTTAGTAGTAGAAGGAAACTGGAATTATGAAACAGAAGTAAACACCATGTGGACTAATATGGCTGCGTCCATTAAGAAAGTGACAAAAGATGTCTTAAGAGTATCTAAAGGTAAAAGACAATTAGTAAAGGAAATGTGGTGGTAGAGTGAAACAGTGTAAAAAGTTATTAAAGAAAAATGAGCGTGTTTTAAAGCATGGCAGAAGACTAGAAATAATTAAAACTATAAACAGTATAAGAATGCTAAAAAGGTTGCTAAGAGAATAGTAAGTGAGGCTAAACTTAGGGCACATGATGACCTCTATAGTGGGTTAGGATCAAGAGAAGGTGAGATATTCGTCATTTCTATTGTAAGGAAAGGCTTTTTTCACTTTGGAGAAGGGAGTAAAAATCATTAGAACCTAAAGGATTTAAAATCAGCTAAACGAAGACAAAGTATATGGAATGCAATTTTACCAAGAAGATGAGCGGGAGTGGAGCACCAGTAAATATTGATAACCGAGAAGTCCTCGTACAAGACCACTTTCGATAGTTAGGATGGATGATTCATGAGAATGGAGAGATTGAGAGGGAGGTTACCCAGAGAATCCAAGCGGATTGGAACAAATGGAGATGCGCCTCTAGAGTTTTGTGTGACTGGTGAGTGCCACTCAAACTGAGAGAAAAATTCTATTAAATGGTTATATGAGTGGCCATGCTCTATGGTTCAAAGTGTTGGGCAGTTAAAGAACATCATGTCTATAGGATGAGCATAGCGGAAATGAGGATGTTGAGATGGATAAGTGGCAAGAGAAGAAAGGATAGAATTAGGAATGAAAACATTAGAGGAAATTTAAGAGTAGCACCGGTAGATAACAAGATGATGGAGAATAGACTTAGATGGTTTGAACATGCGGAGACCGAAACCGGCACTGGTTAGAAGGAGTGAGGCAATGCAAGTCAAAGGTTCTAAAAGGGCAAGGGGAAGGCCCAAAAAAAGTGTTTAGAAATGGTGAGAAAAAATTTAAAAACTTTGGGACTAAATGAAGCCATGATACTTAATAGATGGGAATGGAGGAACAAGATTCATATGGCAGACCCCTAATCGGCACAAGTTCTTGATGATGATGATAAGAGAGCAGTAAAAGGAAAAAGAAACTGATAGCGGGTAGAATTGAAGAAGGGAATGGAAGATCTTAGCCCGATAGAAAGCATTTATCCAATTTCAACCAACGATAGGAAAGATTTGGCAGGTAAAGGGCAGCCTGGGGCACGAAGATCCCACATATGCAGTTCAGGGGAAGGGCAGACCATAAGGGTCTATACTATGCAGCCTTACTTGCAAGAGGTCGATTCCACGCCTCGAGCTTGTGTCCTCAAGGCCCCATGACAACAACTCTATCATTGTGCCAAGGCTCCCCTTCTAAAGATTACCAGGCAAATTGGCAAAAAATACATCCACTATGAATGGTCTAAGGAAGATGGCATCTAAGTTGGGGTTTAATCAAGAAAGTGAACTAGAAAAATATGCATACATAAGAACTAAATGTAACTATTGAAGCAAGCTTCAGAAGATATAATCAAAATTTCTCTAAAGTGACAAAACTATAATGGAGAAATGCCATCTATACTGAACTACACTCGGCTTGTGAAGAAATGCATGTATAATGATTATTAACCTTCTACTATGGCTATGAACTTCTTGCACTTGCTAGCTCTACAGACAAAGGGTGGTAAAGGAATGAGGTCAACACACTAAAATGTGCTTACTTTGTAAGCTTCAATCCTTGTCACAAACACATGATTAATAGTGAACACCAATCTCTTCTACATCTTGAAGCAGATAGGTTGCTCAACCAACTAAAATTACTTCAACAAACATAATATGACGGATATCAGCATTCTATGCAATAGAACCATAGATAAAGTAAAGACAATCAAGAATCTAAGATAAAGACGCACCAGATCTCATAAAATGTATGGTGCCATTTGGATGCATGAGGTTCATGTTTAGGCATAAATATCTCCACGAATCAATTTCAATTGAAAACGGTTTCTGTAAAACATATTTAAATTATTTGGACGATCTACTTCCATTTCCATGAACAGTTAATTAAAGTGTTAGGATTACATCAGCTTTTTCCTAGGAGCTCTACTGGGCTTTTTAATGCTCTTCAACAATTTCTGTATTTTGGCATTGCCGTCTTTAAAGGGTATGCAACCTTCAGAGAGATCTCACAGCAAACTTAAGGGAGAATAGAAAGGAAATATTTCCTATACAATTGCCAATATATAAAAAGGGAAGCCCCAGTGCACAAAGCTCATGCATATGCAGGATCCAGGGAAGAGTTGGAACACAAGGGTCTATAGTACGCTGCCATACCTTGCATTTTTTGCAAGAGGCTGTTTCCACGCCTTGAACCCGCAACCTTAGGGTCACACGACGACAATTGCCCATATATGTTCGGTCAAATTATATTGAGCATTCCCAGAGGACTGATGTTGAAGCAAACATAGCAAGACCTCAAGCCCAGCATGTGCAACCATTTCAAATTGTAACCCTTTCATTCAGACATATAAATTACTATGCAGAGATATCCACAACAAGTTCTATACTTGAAACCCTGAAATACATCTAAGTTCCACCATGTACTGGCCAATACATATCACACATATGCCCATGTTGTAACCTTGTGGAACTTTGAACAGGTCATTGCATTGTTGTACTGATTTTAATAAATATTTTTCATTTGTGAGATAATCTGGAGATAAAGAAAAGTGGGCAGAACTGAATATATCTGCTATAGTAAACCTGGATAGAAACAAGTTATAAGGGCAACAACTAATTCTAACCTATTTAAGACTCTGAACCTGAAAACCAGTGGGACATTCTCTTATGAATGTTACAGATGAATATAATGACTGGATCAAATCCATCTAAAAATGTTTCCTCCAATCTCCACCACAAGTTTGGCAGGAAATTGACTCTTGCAGTATCTCTGCAAGCAAGATACAATCTTCTAGGTCCTCCATATGCTTCTCAATGTTTCTGGTAGTCCACAGGCATGTCACTGACTCATTAGGTCTCTTGACGTTATTTAACTCGCATTACACGTATGATGGAGAAATGAACCAGATTGGATCACAGAACTGCAATCTTGGCAAGTAACAAATAAAAAAATGAAGCAAACAACAAGGATCAAATTTCCTGCACTAGCTGAAGGCTGAAATAATATGTATCAGCCACGTCAACAATACACATTGGCCTTGCCAGGCTGTTTCTCGAGAAAATTACCATAAAAGGCCATGTGAGTAATTCAAATTGCATAAAACTCAAGAATTCAACTCAAACAACGAATACCAGACACTCCATCTATTAATCACATCCATGCCAAAAGTGACCCTCAATACTTGCTATATCAAGTCCCACCTCATAAAAAAACTCATTAATTTAAAGCTGAAGGCATTAATCATCAAAGGATTTGTTCTCAACATATAATTGAGAAAGGATGGCTCCACAACTTTCAAGATTGTCAAGACAAATCTATTAATTCCCTTATACATGCATGCCTGAAAAGTCCAACAGACTGAAGCACAAGAAATATAGAAGACCAGGTCTTGTAATAATTTCTCTTATCAGCTAATCATCATTCCCAAAACTTCCACAGATATGGACACAGAGAAATGGACTCAGCTCTGATGATCTTTACTTGCTGGCATCGTTCTCAGCGAAGAACAGAATCGTCCGCAAGAGACATAAAGAACAAGGGAATGAAATAAAGAAAGTAATGAGGTGAAACAGAATGGAGATGTGTTACATCAGCGGAACCTAAAGAAAACAGATTTGGCAAATATTATACCATAAGAAGGAAGGAACAAAATTAAACAACATACAGTTATGTTTGCAAGCTGTGAGGCAGTTACTCTGTTGGAGAATTCAAAAGGCAGTTGCGGAGGAAAGAAGTGAAAGGAGATAAGAAGGAGAAAACAGAAGGGAGAAAGGAAAAAGAAAGGAGTTGAATTGAATGATGGGAGGTTCTAGCTCCTCGAAAGCTAGAGACTTGGAAGAATAGAATGACTACTACAGAACAGACTCACAAAGTTCTGTATAATTTTCTCTTTCTGCTTGAAATTTGTAATTTGTATCCCAATTCTTTGAATTGAATTCGATTGAAGTTCTATCAGTGGTATCAGAGCCGGTTCGAACCCTGGGGATGGGTCAAGACCAGAATGGAGAGGGCAGAAAGCATGGAGAAAGATTTGGAGGGCGTGAGAGGGTAGGTAGGAGACTTGCGGGAGCATATGAGCAGATTACAAACAAATGTGAATGTATTAGGTGATTACCTGGTGGAGATACGGGAGTGGATCAAGAACAAGGAGGTTCCGGAAGAAAGTAAGGGTTGCAATCGTAATGCCGAAATAGGAGAAACTTCAGACGATCAACCCAGGAATTTGGTCGAGCCAGAATCACCTCCACGTCCAAACTGGCCAGGCAGAAAACTAGATCTTCCAGTATTCGACGGCCAAGAACCCTACAGATGGGTTTGTCGAGCTGAAAGATACTTTCAGATCAATCGGGTAGCAGAAGATGAAAAGGTTGCAGCAGCAACGGTGTGCATGGAAGGGGATGCCCTCAACTAGTTCCTGTGGAATGAATCAAGAAACCCTTTTCGATTCTGGGTTTCTCTTCGATCATCCCTGTTGAGAAGATTCAAATCTTCCCAGTGTGAGGATGATTTCGAAGCCCTACTGGCATTAAAGCAAAAGGGTACTGTTTCCGAGTACCTCTGACCAGATTTCCGGCCATCTAGAAACCCTCTCCGACAAGCTGCTGAGAGGGGCGTTCTTGAACGGCCTTAGGGAATAAATCAAAGCTGAACTTAGGGTTTTCAGGCCTGGATCTCTATGTGGGCTTATGGAGTTGGCCCAGAAGATAGAGCAAAAGAACTGGGCCTTGGACCATATACGGGCCCGTCCATCCAAAACTGAGTTTGGGCCTCGAGTGTCCGAGCCCATCCAAACTCAGTCAAAATCGGGCCCGATAGACAGAGGTCTCCAAGGGCAATTTCGTAAATTGCTTGTCGTCTTCCACGGGAGTGACCAAAACCAGGGTTTATAGCTAAAACATGAGTGGGAGAAGAAAGCCAGTGAAGCTATTGCCGGAAAAAGGGAAAATCTTCGAAAACTCACCTATTCCGAGTTGCAACAAAGAAGATTGCTCAGATTATGCTATAGATGCGATGAAAAATACCAACCCGGCCATCGTTGCAAGAACCGTCAATTGCAAATCTTGATTTTCGCCGACGACAAAGCAGAGGATACAGAACCCATTTTAGCACCTGGCATGGGAAGAGATGACGCACGAGAAGGGGATAACTCACCCTTGGAGTCATCCCTAAACTCCATCTCCGGATTTACATCTTGCGGTACTACGAAAATTACTGGGTCGGTTGGAGGAAGAAAGGTAGTGGTTTTGATTGACAGTGGGGCTTCCCACAATTTCATATCCACCCAACTCGTCCAAGAATTTCAAATCGAGGTGGATCGATCAAAAAGATTTGGGGTTCAGGTGGGTGAAGGCCATTGCCTCAGAGGAGAGGGTACATGCAGGAAGTTAAACCTAGATCTGGGAAGTATCCAGGTGGTCCAAGACTTCCACCCATTCGACTTAGGCGGAGCTGATCTAGTGTTGGGAGTAGCATGGTTACAAACATTGGAGGATATTTCTGCAAATTTTCGTGACTTAACTATACGCTTCAGAATGGACAGCCGACAGATAGCCCTGAAAGGAGATCCGAATTTGTCTTGTTCTATGGTCTCCTTTAAGTCCATCCTTCGGAGCATTCCTAAAGCTGAATTTGGGTGTATTCTTGAATATCGTGGTATGGAAACGGATACAAGTCAGCAGCATGAAGGTATTCAATCAGTTATAAATTCTATTCTACAGCAATTCTCAAAGGTATTTGATCAACCTTTAGGACTACCAGATCATTCCATTCGGTTGGTAGAGGGAACCCAACCTCCTCATAGCCGACCCTATAGATATCCGCATTCACAAAAAGATAAAATCGAAAAGATCATAAAGGAGTTGTTGAATGCCAGTATTATTCGACCCAATAAAAGTCCTTTCTCGAGCCCAGTGCTGTTGGTTAAAAAGAAAGATGGGGGTTGGAGGTTTTGTGTGGACTATAGGGCTCTAAATAAGGTGACAGTGCCTGACAAATTTCCGATCCCAACAATAGATGAACTGTTGGATGAATTAGGTGGAGCCACCATTTTTTCAAAACTCGATTTGAAGTCAAGCTATTATCAGATTCGCATCGAGGAGGACATAGCCAAAACAGCCTTTCGAACTCATGAAGGGCACTATGAATTCTTGGTTATGCCTTTTGGGCTAACCAATGCACCAACAACTTTTCAAGCGCTGATGAATGGGGTATTTTGTCCCCATCTACGCAATTTGTATTGGTCTTCTTTGATGATATTTTGATATATAACCGAAATCTTTCTCTTCACTTGGAGCATATTGTTAGTGTCCTAAAATTGTTGGAAAAACATAAGCTTATTGCCAATAAAAAGAAGTGTTCTTTTGCACAACTTTCTTTGAAGTACTTAGGACATATTATATTGGAGAAAGGGGTCAGAGCAAACGAATCCTAGATAGAATATATGTTACAATGGCCAAAACCAAAAGACGCCAAGGCATTGCATGGATTTTTAGGTCTCACAGGTTATTATAGAAGGTTTGTCAAAGACTATGGAATCATTGCTGCTCCATTAACGAGATTACTCAAGAAAGATGGGTTCAGTTGGACTAAAGAAAGTCAGGAGGCGTTTGATACATTGAAAAAAGCCATGACATCAATTCCTGTATTAATCATGCCCGATTTCTCAAAAATCTTTGTGTTGGAAACGGATGCTTCAGGAAAAGGGATTGGGGCTGTACTCATGCAAGAAGGTAGGTCAATTGCCTTCTTCAGCCAATCTCTCTCACTACGATCACAATCCAAATCAGTTTATGAAAGAGAGTTGATGGCTATAGTTCTTGCGGTGCAGAAATGGAGACATTACCTAATGGGCAGAAGATTCATCATTCATACTGACCAGAAAAGTCTAAAGTTCTTCATGGATCAAAAATTATTGAATGAGGAACAACAGAAGTGGCTGACTAAACTCATTGGGTATGACTTTGTCATTCAATATAAGCAAGGATCAGATAATCGAGTAGCGGATGCTTTGTCCAGGCGACAAGATGACACCACTTTCAATGATTCAAGCAGCAAAACAAAGGTGGAGGAGGCAACTGCTAGTGAGTCCCAACATAGAAGGTCTTCTTCAGCCTCTTCCCATTCCCAAGGAAGTTTGGAGTGAGCTATCAATGGATTTTATAAGTGGGTTACCTAGAGCTCATGGGTATGACACAATGTTAGTAGTTGTTGACAGATTAACCAAATATAGTCATTTCATTCTTCTTAGTCATCCTTACACAGCCAAAGAAGTAGCCAACATCTTTAAGAAGAAAGTGGTTAGACTACATGGTTACCCTACTTCTATTGTATCCGACAGAGACCGGGTCTTTATCAGCCAATTCTAAACTGAATTGTTTAAACAGGCAAGAACCGCCCTCAAGATGAGTTCTTTATACCATCTTCAAACGGATGGACAGACAGAAGTGGTAAATAGGTGCTTGGAAACATATTTACGATGTTTCATTGATAACAAACCAAAGTCCTAGCCCAAATGGATCTGTTAGGCAAAATATTGGTACAATACCACTTACCAACAGTCAACAGGAATGACACCATTCCAGGTTCTATATGAAAGGGAACCACCAAAGTTGCTGACTTATACAGGGGTAGAGTCATTGGTAGAGGCAGTTAACCAACAGCTGGCTAGCCGTGATTCCATTCTAAGGGAACTCAAGAGCAATTTAGAGACCGCTCAACTGAAGATGAAAAGACAGGCGCTACACATCGCCGTCCTCTCAATTTACAACCAGGAGACTATGTCTATTTGAAGATCCAACCTTATCATTTCAAATCACTCTCAACAAAGTACAATGAGAAACTACGTCCCCGCTATTATCGCCCGTATACTGTTCTAGAAAGGATTGGACAAGTAGCTTATAAAATGGAGCTACCACCACAGGCAAAACTACATCCTGCTTTTCATGTATCGCAGCTCAAGCCAGCTTATGAACCAACTTTAAAGCCTCAACCCATACCTCAAGCCTTGAATGAAGAACTAGAAGTGAATGCATACCCAGCAGTAGTCAAAGAGATTAGGCAGACTACTAACGGACAGTTCGAAGTACTCATCCAGTGGAAAAATCTTCCAAACCATGACAGTACATGGGAGCCATTGGAAGACATTCACAGGCAATTCCCTGACTTGCACCTTGAGGACAAGGTGCCACTATTAGGGGGGGGTTATTGTTACATCAGCGGAACCTAAAGAAAAGAGATTTGGCAAATATTATACCAGAAGAAGGAAGGAACAAAATTAAACAACATACAGTTATGTTTGCAAGCTGTAAGGCAGTTACTCTGTTGGAGAATTCAAAAGGCAGTTACGAAGGAAAGAAGGGAAAGGAGAGAACAGAAGGGAGAAAGGAAAAAGGAAGGAGTTGAATTGAATGATGGGAGGGTCTAGCTCCTCGAAAGCTAGAGACTTGTAAGAATAGAAAGACTACTACAGAACAGACTCACAGAGTTCTGTATAATTTTTTCTTTTTGCTTGAAATTTGTAATCTGTATCCCAATTCTTTGAATTGAAGTCGATTGAAGTTCTATCAAGATGCCAGCTGAGCAAGCTGTGTTACTAGCAAAAATCAGTCAAAAAATCAGTGCAGAATCATGTCAAAATAGAAATAGCTTGATAACTTAAGAATCTGAGTTTCAGAATAAAGAGATTTTGAGATGTCATATGGATGCCATTTCCAGTGAATATTTAAGAAACTGGTGTTCAATTGCAACCAGTTTCTGTGGAAGGGAACTCATTGAGACAAGGTTTTCTCCTTTTCTTTTTACATGTCACCAGGTGTTAGAAAATGGTCCATTGGGCATATGATACTATCCATCCAAAATGACCACAGCAAGTTTGTTATTTTTTCTAATATTAGACTCTTTGTGAAGGAGAGCCTTGGCGCACCGGTAGAGTTGTTGTCGTGCGAAGCATGGAAACAGCCTCTTGCAAAATGCAAGGTAAGGCTGCATACTACTGAACTTTGTGGTCCGCCCCTTCTCTAGACCCCGCATACGTGGGAGCTTCGTGCACCAAGGCTGCCCTTTTTATTAGACTCTTTATCATTTGGGATAATTTATATTGTGATGCTGACAACAAAACGTTGCAAGATTCTGTGACAAACAAATGCTGAAATAAGCAATGGAGGGCTTCCAACAATGAAGAGACTAGTAAGTTATTTCTTTTATTGAGAATCATGTAGAGATTTGTAATTGCCCAAGCAATTTCTCAATATCCTGGAATTTTGTTAACTTGCGAATCCGAGACAGAATATTAAAGGAAAAAAACATCTGAAGTATCCCCATTAACAAACCAGTACTTCTGCCAATAGGCCCAACTGAGTGCAAAAAACAGAATTGGAGACATAAACTTGCAATTAAATTCATGGTCACTGAAATATACTGCTAGTGGATTCTTGACGGGGACCATCATCCGACCTTTTTTATTTTTAATGTTATGTTAATTTAGTTTTACTTTGGATATTTACCACTAAGGATATTAGGTTTCTTGGTGTGTTGTGACTTAAGTAGGGGCAATTTTGTATTTTTCCTAGATTAGGATTGGATGTCCCCTACTTAAGATCCTTTTCTCTTTGGTGGATTCCTCGTTCTAGCTTCCTTCCCATGGGCATGAGCCGCATTCGATATAAGGCCGAATTACTATTGTTTCATCCGGTTTTGTAAGTCAGTAATGTTTTTACTCTCTCTTTTAAGGGAGGATCTCTATACTGTGTGTCGTTATATGATCTACATCAGTAATATTTTGGATTGTTATTTTGTGTTAAATTCCTGAAACCCTAGATCCGAAGCTTAATCAGGACTGTTCATCAAATAGCAGGATGATCCAAATTAGAACTTTGACATTACCTTAATCAATAGAGATCTGGGACGATCTACAAATCCTGTAAATTCGTTGTAGGCCATTCATGCTTGGTGGCTATTTTCTGCATGTCAAATGCTAGTGGTCGTTTAATTTATGTTTTTCTTATTTAAATTAATTCTGATCTAATCTCAGCATATAGACTAGGCCGTTTTGCATGCCATCCTACATCAATGCGCATTGATCACAATTCTTGTAGAGTTCCCACAGCAACAGAGTTCACTAACTTTAGTAATAAATCTGATGCCTTTGATTTTTGGAAGACATACAATGCAGACATATCTATCACCATGAATAGCATGACAATTATTTACTTGTAAGTAGCTATCCAGCAAAGGGGAGCCTTGACGCAATGGTTGAGTTGTCGCCATGTGACTAGGAAGTCATGGGTTCGAGGCATAGAAACAGCTTCTTGCAAAAATGCAAGGTAAGGCTGCGTACTATAGACCCTTTGTGGTATGCCCCTTCCCCGAACCCCACATATACGGGAGCTTCATCAATCGGGCTGCCCTTTAAGTAGCTATCCAGCATCAGTGACATCTATAAGAGACTTATCATCTGAAACAGGCTCAATCAACTATTTTTTTAAACAACATACTTCTTTGATGGTTAAGCATTCCAAACAGTACGTCTCGACATTTATCACTTGTTTTCATGGAACCCAGCTTTAAGGTCAAGTAAATAGTGCTCATACTTTCTACAAGAACGATTAACCAAAAAAAAAGGATATGCATTCAGTACATGGATAAACTCTGGAAGTAATTGGCAAAGAAGAAGAATGAACAAAAGAAATTATCTCACCACAAAAGCTTGTCGGATCAACTCCTCAACATAATCAACAGATGAACCTTTGACAAAGTCGTACGAAATATTATCTACTACCAATTTGACACCTTCTTTCTCAAAGACCCTACAAGCATTCAAGAGTAAAGATCAGAACAAGGTGAACCATAAAACATATAATGATTCATGTTCAAGCTTTCATTTATGTAAGGCTATGAGAAAACTATAGTTGAATTCATTCTGAAGTTAAAGAAGGACCTGTCATCCTCAGTAGTCTTGTCATCCAGCGAAAAGACATATTGAAACCCTGAACAGCCGCCAGTTTCTATACCTAAGCGAAGCATTTTTCCTCGAGAAGTAGCTCCCTTTTCTTGCAACTCTTTCATCCTCTGTGAAGTGACCATCATTTTCAAAGTAAACAGTGTAGTATTAGTAATATTGAAACCGGAGATGATATAAGTAACAGGTAATAAAATTTTGTAGAAAACTTGTTCCCCTGGGAATCTCATAAAGTTTCAGAATCCAGTAACAGGAAGTGTAAGAACCAGAAACCATGCATTCCAACTAACGAATTTAAGCATCAATTGTTTGTTTCTGAATGATAAGAAAGCGCCCACAGTCAAGGCCCTAATAAAAGGACGCAAGTTTCTTAGCCGAAGTGTCTACAATTGAAGCAATTCTACTGTACAATAATAATAAAAATTTCGCTTGGTACAGTCATCCTAAAGTAATTGCTACTGTTAAGAACCCTAAAAATATTGTTTTTAGGGAAAATATCAAATCAAGAACTTCCAAAAGGATTTTCAAACTTAAAGAGTTTCTCGACCCTCGGTTTATGTTTAAAGAACTTCCAATGCAAAGTAATAGTAAGATAGGTATTGATTTCTTTCTTCAGTTTACAAATCCAGCAACTATCTCAATACTCTCCCCTAGATCGCTCCAAATAGCAGAAACTCAAAACAAAAGCCACCTAACCACCTATCGCCTGCTAATTAGATTCCAAAATCGTCTAACTATTCAGAAGAAATCTACGAGGTAGATGGCAATTCTAAGTTTTTCGTTCAAAAATGCTAAAAACCTTCCGGAAACTTCAAAATCCGATCCAACAAGAATCAAATTCAGAAACATGAAAAGCAAAGATTTGATCTCGAAACCCTAGATCGTAAAAGAGAAAGAAAGAAGGAAAGAGGAATTACTCGAACGCAATTGTCGGTCATGTGGACGTCATCTTCAGATAAGGAAGAAGAAGGAGATTCCCGGAGAGCGGAGGTGCTGCTAAGGACAATCTGGTTTTGGCGAAGGCGATTGGTGATGAAGGGCGTTAGGCGACCAAGGATCGATCGGGACATTTTTCCCCTCAGCGCATCCCGACGGTAATCTCTTCCCAACTCTATTCAAATTGCGTTTCTCGTTTCTCTTTCTCGGTACTAGTCGCGTTGGAGCGGGCTTCTGCTAAATTACGCCCTGCTGTCGCGAGAGAGAAGTGTCACCAATTGTTTGAACACTGCACACGGAGGAAAACTTTGAGCCGCTCTCTTCAGGCCCACAGGGGCGTTGGCTTTAGTGGGCCAGTACAAGAAATCGAGGAAGCTTTCCATCGTTGATCAGTAGCAACCTTAAGCAATCTGGGTGGTTGGTCTGAAGTGATAAATAGTAGCATTTAGCGATTCAAAACAATGTACTTTTGATCCTAGGACATGAATTCATAAGCTGCCTATGGGGGAAGCCCATGAAAAACTGATCTCGATGGGGGTACTATGTTAATCTTCTGTTTATGTTCAATCCATTTGTCATCGCTAAAAAAAAGCAGCTCGGCATATTGAGTCCAGGTAAGGGGCAAACTACAAGGGTCAATGGTATATAACCTTATCTTGCATTTTACAAAAGGCTGTTTGCATGCTGGGATCTAAGGTTACTATGAAGAATATAGAAGGAAAAGCACCGAGTAGAGACTTGCGCCTCTCAGAGAACTATCTTGTCTTCATCGAGTTTGAGAGAGAGAGAGAGTTAATATTTATAGGAAGGAATTAAGGAGAATGAGAATTTGGTACAATGATGGAGTTGTCATCGTGTGACTTTGAAGTTACGGGTTTAAAAGCATGAAAACAGCCTCTATATTTATAGGAAGGAATTAAGGAGAATGGGAATTTGGTACAATGATGGAGTTGTCGTCGTGTGACCTTGAAGTCACGGGTTTAAAAGCATGAAAACAGCCTCTTGCAGAAATGCAAGGTAAGACTTCATGGAACTTTGTGATCCTCCCCTTTCCCGAATGCACCAGGCTGCCCTTTTAGGAAGGAATTAAGAAGTTCTAGCTTTACAAGAAGGGCATCACCTGTTGGAGCCTATCAACCTTTCTACTTGTGGGTTACTAGTCAGAATAATATTGTAATTAGGAAACCAGACTACTCTACTGAGCTGCTGGGACCACCTAATTAATGTGTTGTCAGATGTTACAAATCAGTGTCATCCAAGGAAAGTCCCACATTTCATAACTTCAGACAATCCTTACCCCTTCCATTTAGTAGACCCCTTTTTATTAGGAATGCTCATGTCAGTGGCAACCAGTCAATTGTAGCATCTTATGATGAATATTTTTGGGGAAAGTGGACAGACAGACGTAAACTATGCATAAGCACCGGTCTAAACTCACTACCCCAAAAGCATATTTATTTGGATGCTCGAGTTTTCCAGTTCTTGGAAGTTTTGGGCCACCAGATGTCCAAATGCAGGAGAACTGTATGGATCAACCACTTTCCGCCAACAGCCAATTTTGGGGCCGACAGATCTCTCTCTTGCTTGGATTGCCATATCTCAAGCATAAGCAGGCGTCATGCAAGCCAGCCACTCCGCTTCTAGACAACAACTGTTTCAACTCAGACATTCGCCAAAAGTGTTCTTCAATGAATTATCCCCATTGGATCAACCACCAAGCAGAGTTTGTACCCAACATGTAATCCATTTAGCTGCTAAGTACTATTCTCTTCTATCATTTACATTTTTCAATCTATCATCAGAAATTGGGGAGAAGATGAGCACTGAAGGAAAGATGAACCAATCAATTCCACAAGACAGTAAATGCAGAGCTGAACAATAATCAGCAAAACAGTTTTCACACAATAGAGAAGAAAATGTGAGTACAAATAAGAATAGAGGGCATACACATCCGTGTCAGGCGATAAACAGAAACAAAAAAACCTGAACAAAATCCAACACCCAACAGAGAAGAACTCTTCAGATTTCTTTTCATCCCTGAAGCAGATCAAATCCTTCAATTGATCAGCAGCAGATAGGACACTGAATCAACCCATTCTCATTGCACTCTCCACATTTCACCATTTTCTTCTGCTCTTCATCCAATACCTTGCAACTCCCACTGCAATCCATACACATTATAAACCTTACACCTCCACACCCTTCACACCACCCTGCTGCCCTTGGGATTCCCTCTAATAAAATCCCCAATTTGCCTTCCTCTTCCAACCTGAGAACTGTATCAACGCCACCAATCAACCTTCCCTTCACAAATACCATTGGAACTCTTACCTCCTTTTGACCCGTCAACACTCTTAACTCCTCCCTGAAACCTGAATCCATTGAAATATCTCTCTCAATCATCCGAACATTATGAGATTCTAGAATGGAACGAACACTGTTGCAGTCCTCAAATGTCTTCCTAATTCCTCTCAAAGTCGTTGTGTAAAGAACAACAGAATTCCCTCCACCTGGTGGGCACTTCTTTTCGAAAGATTCAAGCATCGAATCTGCATTTTGTGGCCTTTTACTTCTGGGTTTCGGGTAAACCATCTCCTTGATCTGTTCAGAGTGTTCTCTTTCAAGTGATGCTAAAAGCTTGGGATCAAACAATGGGCTGAGACTTCGTGTGGATGTCGAAAACCGCGATTCATATTCATGGATTTTTAGATTGCTCAAAGGGGTTTTGGAATGGATTCTTGAATCCGGTACTGCAACATGCGGTATATTTTCCAATGAACTAAGAGGCTTCTTTGGAGAACAACCCAATCTTTCTCCACTATCAAACTCTCCCATCCGGTACTTGTTCTCTTTCGCCACAAATCTCTTCTGCTTCCTTGGGGATTTGACCTGAGTCAAGAGCTTGCTGCCATTTTGGGGTGTCATTTTTGGCGGCGATAAGCACGATTTCCCATCATCAAGATCTTCCATCAGCTCCCACGCATTGATGATCTCTGGTTCGTCTAGTGATTTTCTTTGAGATCTGGGAAGGAGAAAAGGAGGAGGAGATCTCCTTGATTCTTTGATGGGTTCTTGATCGAGTTTCAGAACTCCGTAAGTGCTTGAAGTCAGAGAGACAACGTGACTGGAGTAATCAGCATTGCCCATGAGAATTTCTTGCTTGAAATCTTCTTTCGCGAGTTTGGAAGAGACGCAGCCCATGGACGTAGGATCTTTGAGTCTCTCCAGTTTTCACTGGCTTTTGATGCGCAAAGGTTTTATGGATTGTCTGTTACAGAGTTTTTTTGAATGTGAAACGGTTGTTTTGTGGTTTCCTACAAGGCTTGTGATACGCAACGGTCATATAGGGACCCAACGGTCGGAATCATACTTTGTTTATGTTCTTGGGATCTGACATTCTCAGCTACGTGGCAGCAGATGATTGAATATCGTGCACACTGGGTCCATTTTGCTGCTGAAATACTGGGGACCCAGATGATCGGTTATCTCAACCTTCAACATCTGAGGAAATCTGTGCACGAAGCTCTAGCCCATGTGGGGAAGGGATGGACCATAAAGGTCTATAAATCGAAGTCTTAACTTACATTTTTGCAAGTGGCTATTTCTATGCTTTGAACCTGTGATCTCAAGGTCACACACGACAACTTTACTGTTGTGCCAAGGCACCCTTCAGTATGTAGTTTCAGTTTCTATAAGGGAAAGTTTAGTGTAAAAGTTTAACTAGAAGATTCTTGTGGAGATGTTCTACAGGGGCTTCTAGTGGAGGGAGATGTAAAATATCTTCACAAGTTGAGGCCTACCTCTCCCAACGTGCAGTGTGAAGGATCATCTAGTCTCATTGATATGTACATACAAGCATTTTGCATGCTAGAGTATGGTTTTCACATTCTGTTGACTGTATTTGAACAAAGTGCATAAAGATGATAAAATTCTTTGCAATACCTGAGTTTAGCACAAATGCAAAGTTGTTCTTCCTCTACCCAGTTCTCATTCAGAATGCTCAAACACACGCACACACAACAACAAAAAAAAGAGAGAGAACAATTATTCTTTGAATTTATCCTGTTATGGCAATATGGTCGTTTTTATAAAGTAATTTATGTAAGTATCTAAACAGAGGTACTCCTTGCTCCGGGTGAAACAAATAAATGCAGGTAACCCATGGGAGTTAATTTCAAGCTTCAAGACAATTTGGAGAACTATCAAGCTGTTGGCTTTAGTTTACGCATTGTATGGTGGTACTGACTGACATATCACCCAACGCTGTTGAATTTTGGTGTATAGTCAATCTGGAGGAGGGCGAACAGGATGAATGAGTCAGATAATCCAGAGGTGGCACTTCGATTGGAGTGGGAGGCCGTTTGGGCGTAAAAAATATCCTGAAAACATATTCTGGATGACTCTTCTGTGTAATGCTTCATTTCAGTTGAAGCAGATGCTGCAATTAACAGTTTGGGACTAATTGATGGCAAACAGCTAACTTCTTTGATACAGTGGAATTCCCTAGTATTTGTAACTCGTCAGTTTTCTCATTTTTAACCTTCTCGAAACGGTTTGGTGGCTGTGAATGAACGTTTTTGTGGACAATATGAAAACTGACATCCAGTCCTCATTTTCTCCCCACAGTTTCTTGGTCATAGGTTGCAGGGGAGCTTTGGCACAAGGGTAGAGTTGTTGTTTTGTGACCTTGAGGTCACGGGTTAGAGGCATGGAAACAGCCTCTTGCAAGAATGCAAGGTAAGGGAATGTAGTGTAGAGCCTTGTGGTCTGCCCCTTTCCCTGGCCCTTCTTTGCTTTAATTTTCTACATTCATCTACAGGAACAAGCTAGAAAAGCATTTGAAGGTGCTCTTGGGGGAAGGAAAACCGATTTTAAGAACTAGGAAATTCAAAAGAGGGAGGAGATTGGGATGGATGGGGAAGATGGTTTGGTTGGTCCAACGGCGATCACTTGTGGAAAAAACGCTCAACAAGCGAGCCTCGCTATTCTGGGCATTATTCTTGTGGTAAGTTGACCCATAACTACTTTGGCTTTGTTTTCATGGTCATTCATAAAATTGCTGTAACAATGTCTGTCTTTCTTTTTCAGTATATCTTGATTGCTAAGGGGGCAGTAATGCTTGCTGTTGCCTTCAACTCCTTGTTATAATTACTGCAAGGGACTAGAAATACTCTTGCTTTTGTGACAGCTCCTGTTTCTGAAAATATTTTATCCGAGTCTTCTCCACTTCAGACACTAAAAAGTGGGGGATCGAGCTCCAATCTCAGCCAAAGTGTGGTGAGAAAGTGGTTATGGATTGATATTATATCAATTTTGTTAAGAAGAGATGCACATCTCCATATCTGTCGGATATAAAAATCATAAAAAGGGAATTGAACTGATGCCAGGATGGGTATCCTCCCAGGTTACATTTCAGCATTTCCATGAATGTGTTGTGGAAGAGAGACTTTCTTATGTACCTCTATCAAGAGTAGAACTGTTTCCTTTCTCTTTTTGGTCCATGCAAGGTTACTTTTAGTTGAAGGGAAACTTGAGGATAAGTTTTTGTATGATTTTGAGTTCAAGTAGGAAGCAGAGAAATCGACATCCGGTTGTGATGAATTCAGTGACACTTTTTCTGCTTCCAGTGACCTTAGATCCATAGAAGTGCACCAGAATTAAGTTACTACTTGGCTTACAGTTTTGACGAAAAGGAAAAAATACAAGTTAGTGATGGTTCATGAACTAATACTGGTTCTTCCTGGAAGCTGATAAACGCACTCCTTAAAAGGTAATAAAAGGTCATATATCATTGGATGGAAATGTCTTTCCTCAGCCAGACCAGAACTAAGAACTGGAGACTACCCGGGAGTGTACAATAAGTTTTTCATTGACTTGTACTCCTCCCTTATAGCAAGCAAGTAGCTGTCCTTTGGCAAGTTTTCTCCATTAATAGAGTGAATGAGATCTGGACAATGTATGAGCCTCACACTAACGCGACCTACTTGCCCATTAACGTATAACGCTTGATCTAACTAGAGATTGAGTTTGTCTTGAAGGATTAGATGAAGGGCTCTTTCTATCTGAACATTCATCTCATATATTACCATTGCCTTCCGATGCTTACTACCAAGGTTGAATAGATTTGGACTCAGGAAAGTATTTTAAATTGGGCAGTGTCCTTAGTTTTCAATTTGTGTGCGCGTATAAATGGATTGGTTAGACAAAAAAGTTAGGCCATTATTCAGCTAGCTAATTTGTGGAGTTCCACCAAATAACATAGACTAATCTGTCTCTCTCAAACAAATAGAGGAGTAAAAGGGTTTCAATGAGAGAACAAAGACAACTAAAAAAGAGCAGTACCAGTGCATGAAGCTCCCGCATATGCAGGGTCTGAGAAAGAGGCACACTACAAAGGTCAATAGTATAAAATAAATCAACAGGCTTGCACTATAGCCATTTTTACTAATCAAATCAGCCACCCCACGCCATCTCCGCCCAACTTTGAATATCACTTGCATGATCATTGATGAACGCCACGACTTCTCCTATGTTTATGCTGCTTCTTAAACGTAGATGGCACAGTTATAGCTAAAAGCTCCCTTCCTGGAAGCTTCCAGCTCCAAACAAATTGTTATTCAGAGTGCTGAATTATGGTAGCATTAACTCAAATTCAAAAAATAATTTATCAAATTCTCAATAATTATGTATAGGTCTAGTGAAAAAAACAAAACAAAACAAAACATGAGATTAAATTCATGTGAAAGGAGCCTAGGTGCAATTGTAGAGTTGCGTCTTGTGACCTGAAGGTTACAGGTTGGAGATGTAAAAACAGCTTCTTAAAAAAATACAAGGTAAGACTACATAAGTTTAAAGGTGTAAAAATAGCTTCTTGAAAAAATATATGATAAGGCCGTGTGCTTTAGACCCTTTGTAGTAAGCATCCTTCCCGGATCATCCATGCACGAAGCTTTATACACCTCGCTTACCTTTTATGAGATTAAATTCATATCTTTGTAATTATTTTTCCATGCTCTCATATACAAATCAGTACAACTCTTCTTATTCTCGGCTAAGATTATCAAATTTGTAATATCTTGTTTGTTAATGTGTGACCTTGAGGTTATGGGTTCAATGTGTGGAATCAGCCTCTTGCAAAATATAAGGTAAAGTTGCCTATTATAGACCCTTGTGGTCCACCCCTTCTCCTGATCCTGGTGGGAGCTTCCGGCACCGGGCTCCCCTTTAATCTCTTGTTTGCAGCCAACTTTGACCTTAGTTGGCTACAAAATGGGAATCAGAACGGTCCAATCGCCAAAGTAGGACCCACGTCTACTTCACTTGCATATAATTTCTTGCACATGGCCGGCTAGAGTCAGCCATCGGGACACAGAACCTGAGCAAGCCACTAGAGCGAAGGAGAGAGAAAATGGGACTTGCGGAAGGGCTCTACAGGGTTCTTATGCGTAGGAATTCCGTCTATGTAACATTCGTCGTCGCCGGTGCTTTCGCCGGAGAACGGGTACGGTTTCCTTTTCTCATTTCTGCCTTTCCCGTTGCTTTTTCCATAGACGGATGCTCTTGGATTCTCCCCATCATGAAGCTCGAAAAAAAGTCAGCAGTTGGCCAAGTCTAGGATTCTGCCGAAAACAATTTCTCTGACTGAAATGTTCAGCTTCTGTTTTCTCTTCGTCTTTTTTAACTGCAGCATTGAATCAAGCGTCAGATTACACATATTGATCTTTTTCCATTTTTTTTTGACTTCCATATCGGTGTGGGTAGTGTTACTATCAGAAAGGGTCTGGTTTCATCCTTATACAAGACCTGCTTGTGAATTGTTTATGTCTATGTGGCTGAGGTATATCCCTTCGTACAAACTGGTTGGTAGCTATTAGTGATTTGTGACTGCTAATTTGAGAATCTCTTTCTACTGGGCTACCGTGTAGAAGATCTTGAGTCTCAAGACATGTTCGAAATTTCGATTCATTTTGGAGCGTTGTTGAACTTGCTGAATGTAAATCTAAATATCCTTGTAGCTCCCTTGCTATTTAGGTTTCTAAAAGTATCTCCGGGATTGTTCTAATGTGATGGACTGTCCCCATCTTCTGCGTTTGACTTTTTAATCTTTTGGGCGTCTCCTTATTTGTAAACATCTGACTTTTACATACAATTTTGTTATGATTCATCTGTTATCTTGGGTGCCTTTTGTTCATCAGCTTTGTTGTGCATGTGAGATGGGATGGTACAACTATATCACTGCCCATTCCAGACGTCCAATTACTAGTCAGGATTTAGTTGCACCATTTTGAAGGAGAGTCTTGGGGCAATTGTAGAGTTGTTGCTGTGTGACCTGAAGGTCACGGGTTCCAGGCATGGAAATAGCCTCTTGCATAATGCAAGGTAAGGCTGCATACTATAGACCCTTTGTTGTCCACTCCTTCTCCAGACCCTGCATACATGGGATCTTTGTGCTCTAGACTGCTTAGTCAGTTGCTCCATTTTAAACATGTGATGGGATACACTCTGCTTTCATTAGGTTTATTAGAGCAATTCAGAGTAACCGGAAACTCATGCTTTAGATATTTAGTATATGGATTTATTAATTTTTCCTTACCATGTATGCACAAGAACACATGGGTGCATTTATGATCTATGAGTTGGTTCTGTGAATGCAGGCAGTGGACTATGGTGTTAAGAAACTCTGGGATTACAATAATGTTGGGGTATTACTTCTATATCTTGCCTTTCCTTTTACTTGCTCAAACAGTTTCATTTTTCTTATGTTTGGAATAGTTCCTTCCTAGTTGCAGTAATAATTTCCGGAAATGGTTCCTGTATATTCAAAATAGCTCCCTCCCTTATCTTTGGAGTATTATATAGCCTATCTACTTGAATTATCAAAATTTTAATATAATGGAAACTTTGGAGCCTTTCCATACTTTCTTCAGTTTTTTATGGGTACTTCATACCTCTATTATTTTGTTTGATTCAGTATTATTCTAATTAGCAAGACTTCACATCTTTAAACTTATGAATGATCTGTTAACAATGCCATGGCTGGAGGTTTTAGTGGTGGTTATTCAATTCTATAATCAGTGTCAAAAGAATTGGAAAGGGAAAACAATGGGGATGGCAAGTGATTGCTTAAAAATGAGGGTTAATATGGTGCAGACTGCAGACATAATGGAGACTTGTGACGACACTTTGATTGTAAGAGAAGGTCTTCGCTTGCAAATTGGGAAGCTTTGGTTTGCAGTTTAAAAGGGGAAGCTTTTGCTGCTTTGGTTTCTACTATTGTTAGATCATTTGGACTGTGAAGGTTCTCTAGAATCTCATAGTTGTGGGTTGTCCAAACTCAGGAACTACAAAGGCAAGAGAATTTGGGGTTTCAATGGCATTGGAAGGTAGAGGTGAAGTCTAGTAATGTTTAAATGGTTGGCAAGCTTCCCCATGGAAAATGTTCTTTAGGTTTCAAGATTCCAGAACTTGTTAGGTTGCTAAATCTCATGTTAGGATGCTCAATCTCTTAGTCATGGTATTTGTTGAACATACTAATATGGTCTATGTCAATATTGCCTGTTAGTCTTGGGATGTATATTAGATGACAAAACATGAACTCCTTTTCTGAATAACTGACTGAAAGATAGAAAGATGAGGAGAATGAAGATGGTAATGAATTAGATGCTACCTTATTGTTTATCATCCATCCAAAATGCAGCAGCAATTACAGATATTGTGTACGACTTCAAACCAGTACCTTGCTGGAAACAAATGAGATTTTAAATGTTAGATGAGAATTTGTTATCTTGATGCTGCCCCTTGGAGTCAAAAGAAGATTGGACCAAAAGATAGAAAGTTAAGAAGAATGGGGATGGAACCAAACGTGACTATGACTACATATAAGGTGATGCCTTATATTCCAAATATTCAACACATGTATGGCAATGAATATCAGTGTTGTGTAAGACTTCAATCCAATACCTCATGGGAAACATAAGGAGATTTTTTCAGTGGTTGGTTAGTAGATAATTTCTATCTTAATGTTGGCTTTCCACAAAGTTTGTGCTGTTTTCTTGATTTCACATGATCTTCCTTGAAAAGTGTGGAAACTATCTCCTTTCCCTTTCACCAAAATAAATAACTCCTTATTAATTCAACTATCTTCATCAATGATCTTATTAACTTGAATGCATGTTCTAGCTTGCAGGATGAATCTGGGTTTTATAGAGGCTCTAAGCACATCAAGTGGAAGTTGATGCTTTAAACTAAATTTGAGCCCAAGGTCTAACCAAGTGAGCTACTCCTTTAATTTTGACACACAAGGGCTTTTAAAGTTTCTACTGGAAATCAAACAACGTGGTCACATGGTTACGCAAAGATTGCAAATTTCCAACTCCTTGCAGCCTTGTTGGGCCATAAGTAAACATAATTGTTAAGTTCCTTATTCCCAAAGACCATATTTATTTCTATTTTCCAAATCCAATAGCCATTGGCTATGGCTAGTAGAATCTCAATGGAGTTTCATGTAGGCAATGCGAGTGAGTTTTCTTCATAATGGATACCTAACCTTCATGGTATTATATATCTCTATGCTTTCACTTGTAGCTAGTTTTCTCTTGTTGACGGATTTGCAAGCAATAAGTTCTATATTTGCTTGTCAGTTCACAAGAGTCCACTTACGACTTAACAGCAGAGAGTTAATTCTGAGTGTATGGCTTGGTTCAACCTCTGCACATCCCTAGATGCAGTTTGCTATCCCCTCTGTGTTGGTTTATCTTTGGCTTCCGTGTTTAATATTGAATAACTCCAATCGATGTAGATGCTTATTAATGCTCTAAAAACTTGTGCCAGGAACTAGTCTGTCTGTTTCTCTGGGACAACATCTTGTAGCTCTGAAACTTCAATCTGATCCTCAAGATCTATAATGATCTTCCTTGGGCTTCATATGAAATCCTCTAGAAACTCTGTGTTCGACCTGTGAACAGCCTTCTGTTTTGCAGGTAACGCTCATAAATTTTTAATCCTTTCCTTCATAGGTTGGTAGTCCTTACCTTTCTTAGTATAAGACCTGCATCCCATCTCTCTTCCCTCTGTCCTTAAGGTGGCCAGAGCAAGAAATGACAAAAGAAGAGGCCAACTGTTTCCTGCCTTTGTTCTGTTCATATTAGGCAACAGCTAGACATTTAGATGCTGTAAGTGAGCTTTCATCCTTCTGAAGCTCCAAAGCAATATCAAGGACACTGTTTTAGTTGAGATCAATTTCCTATTACCACCTTGTGTGAGTGGAGAAGTTTTCGACGTGATATGTTCATCCTTTTGTAGCAAGTGCCTTTTATGGATTTTGCCCACTTCTTATCAAACACTTACCTATACTTAAAGTCTCCAAGATGCCTGACTTGCAATATCCATACTGAAAAAAGGTCATCCATGAAGGCTATGGAATAGTGATGTCTTCAGGCTTTGGTACACAAAGGTCCATAGACTTCTGAATGGATCAGTTCTAAAAACATTTGTGGCCATGCAGCTCGCTCTTTTAGGGAACCTTGGTCTTCACAGTTAGTGATTATGAGATCAAACACTTCCCCCTCTTCAACTAACCAGCCAGTTCTCTTGACTCCAATATGATCTATAGACTAAATGTGTAAATATTATAAAATTAGTCATCATGCTTGTGCTCTTAAAGGTAAAATGTTGTAAAGCATTGCAAATAGCAGATGAAGGTTCTCTTAATCAAACAGTCCCAGCTATAAACAGATCATGTAACATATCTCCTTTTCCAACAACTTAGATGTATCCTGAAAGACTTGTCAAATAGATAGAACAATCATCTAAAGAAAATTAAATAACTGAAATTGAATTACTGTGCCCTTG
The DNA here is from genome assembly GCA_035236585.1 of Warburgia ugandensis. Classification (NCBI taxonomy): domain Eukaryota; kingdom Viridiplantae; phylum Streptophyta; class Magnoliopsida; order Canellales; family Canellaceae; genus Warburgia; species Warburgia ugandensis. The sequence continues at coordinate 79,898,229 of CP141128.1, read as the reverse complement.
GTGCACGAAAAAGTCAAGGATCAAGTCAATAGCTGGTGATAGCTTCAAAAGACAGTTCCTGATGCCTAAAACCTCTAGGGTGACCTTTATACCAGTTAGAGATGTTATTCATCTTTACTTGTCAGATCCCTCTGAAGGCCTGCAAAGGTTTCCAAATGTGAATGAGTACCCGCTATCTTTGCTCCAGGTACAAGGGACATCTGATGAAGTATTACATTTAACAGCTAGGAGTGTGGTTTGAAGTTGCAAAAGGTCCCTGAAATTCTGCTGTCATGCTTGATATGCCTTTTTCGTACTGTAGTAGGAACACCTTCAACCTTCATTTATTAGCCAATCATGTGACATGTGGAGCTTTTGTCTATTGGGACCGATGTTTCAGTGCCACATTATGGTTTCTGCTTTTCCTTTGTGGAGACCATTGATTCGACTGTTTTTCTTTATTAAAAACTTCCATTATATTTTCTTTTTCTTAGTCTCTTTCCAAATGTAACTGAACCTTTTTGTTAACCAGAAAGTTTGCAGAGCTATTACCCATTCAAATAAGTTTTCAACTTTCTGTACTGTAAACCCATTTAAAATTTCCAAGAAAAGTCTAGTTTTCTATTTTAGATCTTAAGAAGTTTTTATATGGAAAGAACTACCAATTTTATTCACATTTTTCTTTCAGCCCACCAAGATGTACTTATCTTTACCAAAAAACTAAACTAAAATCATGATAACTCATAATGACTGAGCTGCACATTTTCTTACTAAGAACCCCTCTGGGTCTTGAATTAGTTTCAGCATTATGTTTGAATCACCTTCTTCTCTACTTTTAGAGTGATCTGAGATCTCTTCTTCCAAAACAATCTCAACTGAACTTTACTCTTATTCCTGTACTTTGCTTTCATTGCCTGGTACGAAGTTGGACCTAGAGCTGCTATAGAATGTAGAAAACAAGTTATTCTCGAATCCTTATGTTAAGCTTAGCAGGAACTTGCAGCTATAGGCCGGAGTTCTGTGCATGTTTATGTCTATCTGGAATCACAGAGAAAGCTCCATGGCTTGGGTTTTAGTATACTTGACCGCAACGGTGTTATTTGTGCTGCAAAGAGAGATCAACATGATTGTGGCATCTCACTCTTGAAGAACTGCAGTCTGTTATTGTTTTACTTCCTCATCCATTTTTACTGGATAGGGAAAGTAAATCCTGTTATAAACTCATTACGATGCCTCTGCCTATGTTGAGCAAAGGCTTTCTAGCACAATGGTGCAATCTCTCTAGTAGATGTCAGTGTTTCTAGGCCGCTCATGGGTGTTTGTGTTCAACTTTCAAAGCGAGAAAAATGTCTCTGCCTATGTTATGACATGAGATGTTTCTTTCTTTTTTCTCCATTAATTAATTTCTTCATACTGAATAACATCTCATGTGAAAGTGCTATGCTACCTGGATTAGCCCTTCCATTGAAAAGGATTATTCTACATTTTTTTAATATCATTTTATTATTATTATTATTATTTGAATCAATACATACCATGTTTATTTAATCCTTAAGTTTTCCTTCTGATTGCTCCTGCCGTCTCTTGCAATTGCAGAAAAAGTACGAGGATATTTCAGTACTGGGAACGAGACAAGCCGAAGAATGAGCTTTAAGCATTTCTGTTTCTCTCAGTTGAAGTGAACACTGGTATATCATTCATGAGCTAGTGGGACAGTTTTTGGAGACATCTTTTGTTTGTTGTCAAAATAAGCAATCTTTGTGGTGCTAACATAGTGATTTGAATGGAGGTAAACTTTTCTTTTAGCTGGTTGGCAGTTAAAAGTGGCACTGCAGGTCCTTTATCTCACCATGCAGCTCTTCACATACAATCAAGTAAATATTAATTAGTCAAGCGGCTACACAGTTTATGTTGATTATGTGGAGGTTAGTGAGAGAATTCATCGAATCAACGATGAAGTGATCTTCATCTTGAATTCCAGCGTCTTAAGAATTGTTATGATGGAACAATGCCACCATTTGTAAGCCCGTTTGGTGTCTCTCATCTTGACACGCCATGGGCAGGGCTGAGCCTAATCAAAAGGTTCTATGCGTCCGTCTACTTAATAGTTCTGAATCAGTGTCGTAAACTTGCCCGTGGAAGCTTGATCTTAGCACGCCTCAGACTACAGAAATTGGCCAAAGAAAAGAGAGAAAACTATGGACGTTGGTGGTTGATAGGAAGAAAAAATTTGTTTAAATTGATTACTCTGCTTTAGTATAAACGTTTAACATAAATAGACGGAGGCATTTTGGTCTCAAATGAATTTAACCTTCAAATCGGATTATAGGCTGTTTTTGTGGCTAAACCCACACCTAAGCTGAAAGAAATCTGGTATTTAGAATAGAGTCCTAAGAAGATCCTATGGCTGAGATTGACTATCCACCATGTACAGCGTATGGATTTGGGTTGATTTAGGCTGGATCTTCTAGTAATCACCCCATTGACAGCCTTAGAATGGCAAGTTTTATTGAACACAGATCATGTGATAGAGGCAACTACAAGTAGAAACAGAGGATTAGAATTAAGAATTTTGAGTCAAATCATTCAACTTCCCGGCCTGAAAAGGTTTTCTCCATTGAATGATCCTGGGGAGGTGTAAAATGAATGGATAGGCAATGGCGTTGGAGCATAACCAATTCAAGACGTGTTCCTACAAAGCTTTGAAGATCTTGACCGTTTAAGTGTAATCATGCAACGGTAACAAATTTATCTAGCCTTTGGTTTTCAAAGTAAAGTGAATCGTATTCCTACACTTGGGGCATGTTGGCAAATTTCAACTCAAAGGACGGCTTAGATTCAAAAAAGCAACGGCGCCCACCTACGATTACAAATATACAACATTATTTTATTATTTATTCAGAAGAAAATAAAATATCCATTTTATTATTTGCTGGTAAGAATTGGAAGAACATTTAATTGAGAGAGAGAGAGAAAGAGAGGGAACGAACGAAGAGGAAAAGGCATACAGCCCCAATGCCAGCCTCCCTCTTCTTCGTAAATTAATGGAGATTGCGGGTACAAGAGTAACCCTTTTCTCGCTTCTTTTTTCTCTGGGCTTCTCTTTTCCTCTCATTAAAATCCATTTATTTTACTGAGATTCAGCAGAATGATAGAGAAAGCCCTACTATTAACTCCGACATTTATAGAATCCACTATTTTTCAGCATCTTCAACGTTAAATTCTACTTGGATTTTGCTCCAATTGGATTAAACGACGAGGGTTCTCTTTTCCAGAATTGAATTCAGAATCTTATGTGGGTTTCTACAGGCTTTTCAACTTGTTAGTTTAGAACTGAAGCTTGTTTCTCGCATTTCTTGGAGGTGGATATGCCGAATTTCCGCAGTTGGGAATCGGATCCTTTATTTTCCGCGGCGGAAGTCGTTCAAGATTCTGCCGACAGGTTACTTCTCTCTCTCTTTTCTGAATTGGCGATGCATTTTATAAGATTTCGGTGGTTTAGGGTTGCACGAGTCATTGTTTCTGTTACATTTTCTTCGCATTATGCATATATGATTGTTTTGGCCTTTTCCCTTTGCTTCATGCTAGTGTTCAGAGAAATTTGCTCTTGTTTGATTTTGATTTATGTTCTTAGATTTTCTGAAATTTGGATTAAAGGGCAGCCCTGGCGCACGAAGCTCCCGTGTATGCGGGGTCCGGGGAAGGGGCGGATCACAAGCGTTTTAGAGTAAAAGCATTGTTTTTTTTCCCCCTTTTTAGGTTTGGATTGGGTTTTTTCTTTTCTTAATGTTGTTTTTTTATTTACACTTTCTGAAACTTTTGATTGACTCTGTTCTTATTCATCTGCTAAAGACTTGGGTTGTAGCTTTTACTATTTTGCTTTTCCTAATTTCTTAAGTGCGATGATAGAATTTGTAAGGTATTGTTTTTGTGGTTTCCGGGAAAATCATAATGCTATTATAGGACTGTGTTTATATGTTGGCCATTCTCTCTCTTTTCCTTTTGGGCTTCATAATTTGATTAGAGCTTGTGCTTTTTGTTTTTATATCTTCTGGAAATAGAAGCTTCAAGCGTACTCAATATTAAGTTAAATCAGGTAAAGTCTAATTGTTTTGTGTGTATTGTCACCATCTTCATGTATTGTTGCTTTTATCATCACCACTTTTTGGATAATGGTATCATGGCATTAACAATTATGAATGAAAGATGAAAACTAAAGAGAAGAAAGAATGTAACACTTAAAAAATCTCATTCTGCGTCATGCATTATTTGATTGTCAACCTATATGAGCTGCCTCTTGAAAGAAGTAATAAAAGGAAAGACTTGCTTTTCCTATAAATGAGATTGTACAATCTTTCTTCTTTGTGTCAAACTTCTAAGGTTCTTCATTTTACATATTTCAATTTTCTTGTAAGATATAAAAGGGGCAGCCCCGGTGCATGAAGCTCCTGCCTATGCGGCATCCGGGGAAGGGGCAGGCCACAATGGCCTAAAGTAGGCAGCCTTACCTTGCATTTTTGCAAGAGGCTGATTCCATGCCTTGAACCCGTGACCTCAAGGTCACATGACAACAACTTTTACCGTTGTGCCAAGGCTCCCCTTCTTGTAAGATATCAGAAAATAAAATAAAATTCATGCATCCTGGGGTAGATGTTTTAGTTTATGAACATCCTTTAATATCAGAAACATTTTGAGATTAATATTCTCCTTAAATTTCTAGGATGGAGTCAATTTATCGTATGTTGCTGCATGAGCAAAGTCTTGCTCAGGGCAATCCATCAGACCCCAAGCTTCTCCATTCATTAGAATATCATCGACAAGACCTTGTAACTGCTCTTGGGACAGCTAAATGGCAGGTATTAATACGTAGAACTTCTAGAATTTTTTTCAGGTCTTATCAACACTAAATTAACTTATTTGTGTATTCACTTGTTAGCTGGAGGATTTTGAGAGAGCGATCAATGTAGCTGCTTTATCAGATAAGTCACATGTAAGAGAAGGTGCAGTGTCCCGGCACAGACAGTTTATAGGAGCATTAAGGGAACAGATTGCTCAAGTAGAGAAAACCTTGGAAGAATCATCAAATGAAGATTTCAAGAGAAACAAGCAATGGGTAATATCAGACGAACGGGATAGAGATGGATTAGCCTTATTTCTTTCTGGATCTGATTCCACTCATAATCATATCCATTATGATTCTGACAGTCCTATTGTGGGAAGGTTCCTTGATTCAACAACTGCACCTGGTTTTGATAATAAGAGTGATGAAATTGTTGAGCTCAAAGCTGAAGAAACTGGGCACTTGAAAATGAATGGTGCAAAGCATACTGGCCATGGGTTTGATTCTCTTAAGGAACAAAATTTAAGGAAAATGGGTTCTAATTATTCAACAAGGTTGAGCATAGAAGCTCAGGGTTCAAATGGAGATAAAGAATGTGAAACTTCGTGCACTGGCTCTGCCACTCGGTATCTGGATGTTGTTGCCTCTAGGAATAGGTTAAAAGGATCCATCAGTAGATTAGATATTTTCAGGTTACTGAGTAATTTCTGGTTGGCATATTGGAGTAAGATGAACAGGAATTTTACAAAGAGAAGGAAAGATGGAGAGGTGACAGACGACTGTATGTTGGATATTGAAGGAAAGCCATTGCCTTCAGCTATTGACATGCCACAAGCCGAACAGGTAACTTTCTGCATTGAATGTGCTGTAATTTGATTGGGATTTTCATGAATTTTTTATTTGGCATATAGAATCAGCTGGTTGCGCTTTCACCTGGTTGTTTTTGAAATGTCTGATGCCATAGATGTAGTTAAATAGAGATCAAGTGAGAAATCTGCATTCTGTAGTTTCCCCCCATGAGGTACTTATTATCTATGCCTAGCAAAGTAGCTATTCAAATGGTTTTATTTGCATGGGCTTGTACTTGATGTTGCTTTCGTACATGCATCTAAACTAATATATGTGATCATTGACATTTTTGTAGATCTGCATTAGCTATTCTTGAGTTCTTGACTTGCTTCAGGAGTCATTTTACCTTCATTTGCTTTTCTGTTTTGATAAGTCACCTGGCTGATTAAGTCTCCAAACTTTATTATTATGTCATCATCATCATCAAGACCTTATCCCAATTAGGGGTCAGCCACATGAATCTTACTCCTCCATTCCTTTCTATTAAGTACCGTGGCTTCTTAGTCCTAAAGTTTTTAAATCTTTTCCCACCACTTCTATCCACATTCTTTTGGGCCTTCCCCTTGCCCTTTTGGAACTTCTACTTGCATTGCCTCACTCCTTCTAACCGGTGTCGTTTTTGGTCTCCTTTGGACATGTCCAAACTATCCAAGTCTAATTTCTCTCATCTTGTTACCTATTGGTACTACCCTAAGTTTCCTCTAATGTTTTATTCCTAATTCTATCCTTTCTTGTCACTCATCCATCTCAACATTCTCATTTTCTCAACGCTCATCCTACGAGCATGATGTTCCTTAACTACCCAACACTTTGATCCATAAAGCATGGCCAACCCTATGGCCATCCTATATAATTTTTCTTTTAGTTTGAGTGGCACCTGCCGATCGCACAAAACTCCAAATGCACATCTTCATTTATTCCAGCTCACTTGGATTCTCTGGGTAACCTCCCTCTCAATCGCTCTATTCTCATGAGTCATTGATCCTAAGTACCGAAAATGGTCTTTTACGGAGACTTCTTGGTTATGAATCTTAACTGGTGTTCCACTTCTCCTCTTCTTGCTAAAATTGCATTCCATATATTCTGTCTTAGTTCGGCTGATTTTAAATCCTTTAGATTCTAATGCTTTTCTCCATAACTCTAGTTTTGTGTTTACGCCCTCCCTTGTCTCATCAAGTAAGACTATATCATTTGCAAATAGCATGCACCATAGAATCTCCTCGTACAAATGTTTTGTTAACTCATTCATAACTAATGTGAAAAGATATAGGCTCAATGCCCCAGTGCATGAAGCTCCCGCATATGCGGGGTCCAGGGAAGGGGTAGACCGCAAGGGCCAATAATATGCAGCCTTACCTTGCATTTTGCAAGAGACTGTTTCCACGACTTGGACCCATGACCTCAAGGTCACACGACGACAACTCTACCGTTGCGCCAAGCCTCCCCTTCTTCAAAATTCCTATCATTATAACACAAAAATCAAATATAGCATTTGGGTGTCAAGAAACCATATCTCAGGCAGCATCTCCTACACTAGCCACCTTGGGGTTGCACCATCTTTCCAGATGTAGCAGTTTGGGGAGACCTGCAGCAACAGGCCTTGGCAGCATCTCCGTTGCTGCTAATTTACAATAATTATTCATATTCTAGGGATTTCCTTCTTACAACAGATTGATTTTGTCGAAGTACCAACTACTCATGGAAATGCTTGGGATGAGTCCTGTTTGGACATTACTGGATGCCATGTGCTGACCACCAAATAAACCTCGTGGTGTGTTATTAGTACTATACTAATGGGAGTATGAGAACCCAATATAGCTAAAACATAATGTTCTCACTTTGTTGAACTATTCAGTTGGTAACTTTCAAAATTTTTGGTGTGAAAAGCATGATTTCTGCATAATCATTATACGATTGTCAAATGGTGATGATAGGGATTGGCGGGGATCTTCGAGATCTATCATACATGTGATGTATTGGTACATGCGTCAGATCTCATGACTTTCATAGGAACAGCTTATATCTCATCCTATATGAATAATGAACATAGGACAAAGAGATGAGAGGTTTTAAATAAATTTTTGATTCGTCTACACTCTGAAGAGGCCACATCTGGTTGTTTAATAACTTTATGAAGCTTCCCTAATTATATGTGGCATGGGACTTGGAACCCAAATAATTTATGATAACATGAGCGCATTCCTGGATCTAGATCTATTCTGTTAAGGGAATTGTTTAATAGATTTTGTGAAGCTTTCTTAGTTCAACCTAAAGTGGGACATGGTACCAGAATGAGAGTTTCCAACCAAATGAGCCTGGCCTCAGTGTTGGTTCTACATTTATTCAGCAAACAAGGTCGTTTAATAAACTATATGCAGCTTTTCTGGTCTTGAAGTGGGACTTGGAACTAAACAAAAATTTCTAACCTGAAGGGCTTAGTCCTAGTTCCAGATTTATTCATCATTCCAATTATTGTTATGGAGTACAAAACTTTGCTGTTTGTTTTGCAATTTTGCTCCTGTCACCAACAAATTAATGGTGTCTATCTATTTATGTGATTCCTTGTTTAGGTATCTTCTCTACATGTTTCTCAATTATGTAGTTCTGGTGCATAAATATATCTGGAACATATCCACACATTTTCCTTAGAAGAATTAATTACTGTATTTGTACTAATCAATGTCTCTTTCAATAGACACTACATGGATATATCAACCCATGTTGGAGAAATCTCTGGATTCATTAGTAAATGTGGTTTAGTCTAGTCTATCCTTTGTCATTCAATAGGGTATACTATGACTCCAGGGGACTTGTAGTCACATAGATACAGTGGGTCTCTATGTCGAGTAACTCGTGTGCATGTCCACCCCTTTTCTTACTTGGGCGATTCCTTTTGGCAGAAAAAGTCTCACAAGAAGTACCTCTACTGTAGCTTATCTTGTCATAGAACTCTTCGTGAGCTTTTGGTGGAGAAACTTTCCACTTAAAGACATTTTCTCCTTGATTCACTAAAATCAGAACCCAATGGTACTTCTTCCTCTCAATTTGGCTCTGGTACTATTACTTCCTTTTCACTGTAGCAGTCTTCTGGAGCAGCTGATAAAAAAATATACCAAAAGTTATTCCTGACATGTGAAACAAGCCACCAAGCATATTAAAAGAATATTTGTTACCCTGAACAATTATCTCTTGGAATAGTAGCTCTTGTTGTTTCTGTTCTTGTGATCCACCCAACATATCAGTGCTTTCTTTTTCCACCTCTTTTTGTGATGCATTCTTTGCAGGTGGGTCATCATTGGAGAAATTGTTTATTCGTTGCGCATAATCTTCTCCAGTGTTCTCTACAAGAACAGCTCGTCAAAAACATATCAAAGTTATTCCCACCTGCAAAACAAGTCAAAAGCAGATGGGAAAAAACAAAAAACTTCTTTACCTTGTTCCAACATCTCATCCGCCTATTCTTTTGGGCCATAGGAGGAATTGCCTACTTATAGACTGGGGATCGTCAGAAACCTTATACTGCTTCCTCTTCTTCAATTTATCAATGAAAGTGGTATACTCTTTTGCATAGTCCAGAGGCTTTGGCCCAGAGTGGCTTAGCGCAGGGAGATCGTGAAGTTGCATTTTGAATGCCTCTAGCCCAAACCACCTAGGATATAAATCAGGGTGATGGCATACTAACTTTTCAAAGGAGATGAGGATTGTTTTGGGCCTCCGGATCTTCGCTTGCCCAAATAAGAACTCAGGGATGAAATCTGTAGGTAGGCTAGTATAAGCTACAGCTTAATTTGTAACGGAACATGGGTTTATCAATTGCTCAATTCGTTTTCCTAGCAAAAGAGGAGAATAAGAATGTACATGCATGTTTTACTGTTTGGGTGTTTGAAGAATGATGGCACCAACTAATAAGGTATAATCCCATAGGTAATCAGCGGATGAATGATTTGTTTGAATATCTTCTCTGATGGACTCTTGTCTTCCTAAAACATATTTCTTTGACATGAATACCACCTAAAGGAGTAAAAGCATAAATGCTTTCTTTGACAAGTATGTAAATAAGAAAACTACCCTCATGGAGTTTTTCTAGCATATGACTTAGTTGTAGAAAGTCAATACCAAGTAGGGGAACTTGAAAATTTTAAGACCTTCAATAAGATGCCAGTATCGAAGATGCATTGACCATATGAGATGCAGCTACATCAAGTATTTGCAAGAAATAAATTTCTGAAATTCCAGACAGAAGTCAGAATGTTTGGATGTAGAGAGTCGATTCCCAGCGAAGGAACTTCAAAATTTTAAAGTTCTTCAATAAGATACTAGTGTTGAAGATGCATTGTCCATTTGAGATATAACTAAGTCACGTATTTACAAGAAACATATTTCTGTAATTCCAAACAGAAGTTGTCAGAGTGTTTGGATGTAAAATTAGAGAAAGAGGGGGAAGGCCCAATTAAGGTATGTATTGTTAAGGAACGTTACTATAACCATGTAAGTAAAAAGATGTAGTCAAATTTTTTTGCATTACATGGGATGCAATTTTAGAATAAGTTTCATGTATTTGTTGGTGTTTTCATTTTGAAGGTTATCTTTGTGAACATGCCACTATTACTACCACAACAAGTTAATGACTAGGTAAAAAGATTTAATTAAGTTCTTTTAGCATTACATGGGATGCAATTTTGTAGAAGAAGTTTCATGTATTTGTTGGTCTTTTGACTTTAGTTGTTATCTTTGTGAACATGCTGTGTTGCTACTATAACCAGGTACTGACATTGACAAGATCCTTAGATATATCCCAAGACATCAAGATCTGAAAGGGGACATGGCAACTAGAGTACAAACAAGGGGAAACAAAGTGGATTAAACAACTGAATGGAACAAATCAACTTATTTGTTTACAAAGCTCTGCCAACATGTGGGAAAGCTTCAAGTTCTAAGGAAGGAACTGACATAATATTGAAAACGTTGGAAGAGGCTGGCAGCAAAACTAAATGACCTTCCAGTTAATGTAGATCAGCTGGCTAATGATACAATGGATAAGACCAGAGTAGATAGAGCTGAAATGGGACATCAGGATACAATAGAAACAAATGCACAAGCTTTCTGTGGAAAAGATAGTCATATAGACTTAGAAGATCATAAGCTAGTGTCCACTAAAGGGGCACCACGAAAGAGACATAAACAGGTAATATCTTTCAATGGACATCAAGATACAATAGAAAGAAATACAAATGCTCTAGATGTTTTGACTTTAGAGGTGATCTTTCTGGACATGCCATGTTGGTACTAGAATAAATAATAACTTCTGTTTGAAATTTCAAAAGCATGTTTCTTGCAAATACTTCATGTAGTTGCATCTCATATATGCAATGTGTCTTTGTTGGGCCAGGAAGAAATGAAACTTGATAATAAGCAGTGTTCAGAAAGAAATGGAGCTAATTTATGGATGAAGTGGATGAATTACAGGGAACCTTACAATCAATCAAGCAAAACAAAGACTACTGGAACTAGTAGGAAGTAGGAACCTCAGTTCCTCCTTTGCACTTCCCACTCCCTTTTACTTTCTTCCTTTTCTTCCTCCCCCTGCCTCTCCCTACCTTCTCCCTTTTGTCTTCCCTATCTACCTAAATCTGTAAAAGATTGGATACCTATAACAGATTGGATACTAACTGCATATTTTCCTAACCAATTGATTATATTCTTGCCTAACTCTGTAACAGATTCAACAGATTAGATACTAACTGCTTTGTTTGTTTAGCATATCCTACTCAACTCTGTATATCCTAACTGACTGACTGCATCACTTATTTGTTACATCCTAACCAACTGATTACTGATTACATCACTATTGCATATTTGGTATATCCTAACCAACAGATTCCATCTCTTTCCGAGCTGAATTGTAAACACCTGATCCTCCTTCAACTGACTGGAAATTCATCTCTCAACAGGCATGTGTAACAACTTTGCATCCCATGTAACTACCTGGCCTAAAGACCACTTCTCTTGGCATATATCCACCCAATACGTCCCCATCCTTGTTGCCTTCTGTGCCCAATACTGTGCCTATTAATACACCCTCCCAATTTAACCACCTTGTCCTCAAGGTGGAGTCAGGGAATTGGGACTGAATGATGTTCAAGATGCATTGATCCATGAAGAAAGGAAGGCTTTTCTGATCTGTCTGTAGATTGAAGTGCCGACCCAATAGATGGTGACGCCATTTCTGGACTAACAGCACCATGACCATGGGTTCTCTTGCGTGTACTGTTTTGGACTTGGCTCTAATCAACATAGCCTGGATGAAGAGGGAGATCTGCTTGCCCCATCTGGGCAATTTCATGGTGAGGTTGTTCCGATCTGCATTGGAGAAGATGACTGGTAAATGATGGAATTGCCCTTGCAAACCCACTTTCGTTGATCCCTTCTTCAAAGGAATATGGATGGGCCCTGATGTTCTTGGCCCAACATTAGTTCTTACTGGGCAGGCCTGTATTCGATCTAAAGCCCAGTTCTTTTCTTCAAATTTATGGGCCAGATCCATAAGCCTAGAAAGGGTTTTGGGCCTGAACACCTTAGCTTCAGCTTGGATCTCTTCTTTCAGCCCGTTCACGAAGACCCCCATGAGGAGCTCGTCGGGTAGATCTACCAGAGGACTCGACAAGAGCTCGAAGCTCTGGCGATAATTGGCAACCGTGCCATATTGCAGGGGAGCAAGGTGTGCCTTGTAGTCATCATCGGTATGTAACGGTTGGAATCCCCTGAGAAGGGTTTCAGCTGCCTGGAACATCATCCCCGACGGAAAGAGTGGTAGATCGACTTTTGGGGGATGAGTTTCAGCTGCTGGAAACTCTTGCAGTCCCGACCGACGTTGGTCTCCACCATGTGAATATTCTTCTATCCCTATTACTCGTGCCTTCCCTCTTGCTTCCCGGCGAAGTGGTATGCCTGTAGTGCCCTCCCTTTGATGCATCCAATTCCTTATCTCCAGCAGATAATCCCCCATGGCAGTGACCTTATCTTGTATCTGCCCCAGATCCCCCTTAAGAATGCTAAACTCCATTAGCTGACCCTTCATCTTAGCCTCCATGCTCCTAGTTCCTCCCAATTCGAGTTCCAAACTTATCCCAAGATAACCTGGCTCTGATACCATTGTTGGGCCAGGAAGAAATGAAACTTGATAATAAGCAGTGTTCAGAAAGAATTGGAGCTCAATTTATTGATGAAGTGGATGAATTACAAGGAACCTTACAATCAATCAAGCAAAACAAAGATTACTAGAACTAGTAGGAAGTAGGAACCTCAGTTCCTCCTTTGCACTTCCCACTCCCTTTTACTTTCTTCCTTTTCTTCCTCTCCCTGCCTCTCCCTACCTTCTCCCATTTATCTTCCCTATCTTCCTAAATATGTAACAGATTGGATACCTATAACAGATTGGATACTAACTGCATATTTTCCTAACCAACTGATTATATTCTTGCCTAACTCAGAATGCATTCAACAGATTAGATACTAACTGCTTTGTTTGTTCAGCATATCATACTCAACTCTGTATATCCTAACTGACTGATTGCATCACTTATTTGTTACATCCTAACCAATTGATTACATCACTATTGCATATTTGGTATATCCTAACCAACAAATTGCATCTCTTTCCTAGCTGAATCGTAACCACCTGATCCTCGTTCAACTGACTAGAAATTCATCTCTCAACAGGCATGAGTAACAACTCTGCATCCCATGTAACTGCCTGGCCTGAAGACCACTTCTCTTGGCATATATCCACCCAATACGTCCTCATCCTTGTTGCCTTCTATGCCCAATACTGTCCCTATCAGTCTTTAACACTGATATCTTATTGAAAGATACGAAATTTTCAAGTTCCTCCGCTTGGTATCGACTGTCTATGGATAAGTCATATTCTTGGACAATTTCCACGAGATTAGTTTTCCTATTGACAAACTTGTCGAAGAAGCACTATGCTTTCACTCCTCTAGGTGGTATTCATGCTAGCAAAGGAAGTACCATTTAGAAAGATAGAAATCCATCAGTGATAATCATGCAACAAATCATTCATCCACTGGTTACCTACAAGATTATACTTCTATATTAGTTGGTGCATCGTTCTTTGGATATTTGAACAGTGAAGATTTGTACATGCATTCATTCCAAACTCCTCATTGTCACCTATGTGACTGAGCTTTTGAGAACTGTTGCAAAAGACCTCTTTGATTGCTGTGTTCATGGCTATGTCTTGGTCCATAATAATTGCTGGTGGAGGCTTCTCAAACCTACAATTTAGCAATGTCTCAAACAGCCAACATATGAGGTTTTCTTTTCTTCTGATATAAGGCCACAGCCATGTTAGTTGAGGCTTTCTTTTCATCTGATATGAGGTCACAGCCATGTTGGTTCACTCCTGTAAATGGTGTGAAGGGTATGTGACATGTGTTTGTGACATGCTACTATCAAACGGAATAACTTCGAAGTGGGAGTAATCAATTCTTCATTTTGAGTTGTCTCAGAGAGGGCTGTTACTCTCCTGATCTTGTTCAAACTTATAAAAGAAATATGAATCTAATTTCTGTATGTTGCGAAAATTTCAATGCAGCCATTTTGCATCTCCTCTCTCTTGCAATTCCCTTGTTGATTTCATTATGACATTTCTGTGCAGTCCATCCTACATTTTGTGGACCCTGCCTATCATAAATAACTTGTGGAACAAATCTTGTTTTACTCATTAACATGTTTCTTTTCTTTCAGTAGCCACACCTCTGACCCGAACAAGCATGTTTTGGAATAAGAATGTGGTTGTGCTCCTAACACAATTCTTGTATGAATTCCTTTTAAGGTTTCTTCTAAGTTTCATACAAGCCTTGCAATCACATTTCAAGTCAGCTTGTATGTTTTGAATTGATTCATCTGCTTATTTTGATCAAAGTTTTAACCACAAAGTACAGCTGTCAGGGGTTGTCTATTTATCTTTAACTTACGTAATGGAGCTTTAGTAATACTAGATCCTATAATCCTTGCATAGTCCTTGTAAAACGCATGGCCAAGTTCTTTGGTTTTGAGCTTCATTCTTATCTCAGGCACGTGATTATGTTCAGTTTCTATTCGACTCAACTTACATTGGTCAACATTTTAGCTCAGTTTTTAAAGTGTTATTTACATCATCTTCAATTGTATCTGTACATTGTAGTACATTGTCATTCTCTACTGTTTTTGAAGTGCCCTCTACATGATATTCAGATTTATCTACACAATGATCTATATTTTCCCTCCCTATATTTTCTTCACAATCACTGGCATGAGTTAAGTATTTTATTGACTTGATTCCAAATTTCAAAAAATTTGTGGTCTGCCCCTTTGTCAGACCCCACATACGCAGGAGCTTTGTGCACTGGGCTGCCCTTTTTATTTCAATTTCAAAAGATAAAGAGAACAGCCTAATACCTGTAGAACAAATTCATTTAAGAGGCAATAACAAATCAGTAATTGCCAAATCAGTCTAACAACTGCACAAAAAATCAAATTAGGAGTGTAGCATACCAGTATGGTACATGAATATGTGGATGTATGTACTAACATTTTGGTATGGGATATGAATATAAGAATCCTACCATCATACAATTGGAAGTCCTGAATAGCAGATACTCACATAAATTCCCAAAAGGAAAAAACTACTAAGCAACCATAAAAGCAAAACCAAAGGGAAAGTAGTGTGTATGAACAAGAAAACATAAATGCCGCCATTCTTGCAAATGATAACAGGAAAGTGCATCTGGAAATATATTAAGAAAGAGAGACCATTGCTAAGAAAACCTGTTGTCACACTCATTAATACCAATATGCAGAGAAAAAGAAGAAGAAGGCACGATTAAATGTAAGAAACCCATCCAAAAAGTAAAGTGACTAAGTAAAGCAAGCATGGTTTGAAGGGTTTTTTATGTGGCAAAGCACAATGTCTTCAACCTTGGAATAAATTCTGAATCCACCAGACAAAATACACTTTGAATCCACAAGGAAACAAAAATACTTATAATGAAAGGAAGAATAACAATATCTTACAGTGTTATTCATGTTTCCTACCTTTCCTCTAAAAACAATGATATTCTTATTAATATTAGTAGACCTACCTTTGTTCTATTAATGAAAACAGGAAACTAGCTAAGCCTTGCTAAATATGGTTGGGAACACAAGAAACTAGAGCCACTATGAAACTAGCTTTTCTTTTCCCTATATCCACCACACTGAGAGAGTCTAATTTGTCACATTTGTACCCTGAAGAACATCTGAATTACTCAATGAAGGACTTCCCACTAGTAGCCAACAGAGTTCCTTCAGATGTATATAAGAGCCTGTAGGGTAGAGGAGGAAGACTATGCATTTATAGATGGAGTTACTTCAGAGAGTTTTTCAGCTGGATAAGGCCCTGTAGGGTAGAGGAGGAAGACTGGATTTCCTGGTTCATCTTTCTGCAATGATAGGGAGAGAGAGGTGGGTTTTTCAGGAGCTTTAGGAGAAAAAGGTGGGTGGCAAATTTGTACTTGGGGGACAGAGACAGCTGTTCTTAGAATATACTAATATTTTAATGCAATCAGCAGATATCTTTGATCAAATATTTGTTCTTAAAGAAATGTAATGTCAAAAGTTAATGGCACTTTTCTCTCTCCTCTCTCCCTCTAGCCAATGGGAGGGTGACTATTCGAAACAATTATTCCAAATCGCCTGTCCTTACTATTTCCCTACATACATGATACACACACACACATAAGGGCTGATAACTTACAACACTGTTGTGTGTAGGTTATCAGCTTCACAAACTTATTTTGGATTGTTTCAGCCACTTTAAGGAGAAACATGGTCTAATGATTGTCTTTTTAGTCATTAGCATCACATGATTGCCACTATATTTAGTCACAAAAATATCCTCATCCTTAACCTTCCTCTTTCTTGCAATCGTCCTTATCAGCTAGGGAAACCCTAGGCCAACTCTTGGAGGTGTTTGCAGTAAGAAAGATAGGGTGAAGGAGCAGCAGCTCAAGTATTGAATATGAATCTGGCAAACATAGTGACATTGGGCTGCAAACAGGTTTCAAGCTTTCAATCTTTCCTCTCACGTTATTTTCTGATAAAATAGGGTTTCTATGACCAGGCTGCAAACAAGATATCAGTAGTACATCGAGGCCAAGATATCTAATAACAATCAAAACCCATTTCCATTAGGGAAAGAAATTAACTCTCTTGGAGATCCATAAACAGGACACATTTCCTATAACAATCAAAATGCATTTCACTTTAGGAAGAATTAGCTTTCTCCATAAACACTGACCTTGACCTAGATACTTCAATCAAAAAGATCTATACAAGTTTTTGATGATTTTTAGAGCAGATTTGCTGAACAAGGTCTAGCTAGTTTTGGGAAAAGCCTTTAGCAGCTGCTTTGATTTATGAGAAGAGATAAGATCTGAAGAGAAGAGAGGAATTACTAGAAATGGGTCTCATGAATATCCGGACCTTCTCCTAAAAAAGGGGTCTCATGAAGATTAAGTATTGGGCAGATATGATGTTAAAAGTTGGTTTACTTTTGATGTTCTAGGATGGGATGCCTGTTTCTAGCTTCTCATGTTAAAAATGTTTTTACATCGGATCTCTAGTGAGGTTCTCTTTGGCGAAAGTCAAATTTTACTCGTGATTTTCTACTGGATCATGAACAGTAGTAGAAGGGTTAATCTTAGATGGTTGAGTATTCTTTTGATGTGTTGTGGGAAAGTTGCTTCCTTGTACGTCTCTTTGTTCCTTGAGATGGGTCGATGGCTTTGGAAGTCTTCCTTGTTCCCTCTTGCTACTTCAATAGGATCAATTGAAACCATGAAACCCACTTCCTAAAACTCGGTTTGCCTTTGATGTGCCATTCTTTGAAAATGTTCCATTTTCCTCTTTTGCTGCTTAGATTATCTTGTGATTTGGTAATCTTTAGGTTAAAGTGCTGATTGAATTTCCTACCACTCTCCTTTGACTACGTAGTTGCTATTTGTTAGGGTCTAATTTAAGGGTAGTTTAGGAAAACTTGTTATGGTGTTTTTGTAATTAATGAGTAGCATTTTTATAAGACGAGAAAACCAAATGAAAATTACATATTTTTCCATTAATTAGGGGTAACTTTGGCCAAAAATATTTTTGCTGACATGATAACTTGAAACGCTGTTATTAGTTATCAAGCCCTACATACTAATGTAGGAAAGGGTAAAACGAATTGAAAGTAGGGTTTTGAAAGAAAAATTCCAGCAAGTTCTAATGGAAAAGCTTCCTGGTTTTGAAGTACTTCTTAACTGGAACACATTTCTTCTAATTATTTTTCCACCTTGTTTATCCAATCAAAGGTGAAAATTCGGTTAGAAATAAAGAGTAATCCAAACTTTTACTAAATGTGAAAAGAGGGGAGAGAGAGCAAGAATACAAGGGAAATCTCAATCTTATTCATCCATTCATCAAAACTACACAAAAGAAAGCCCTAACCCTTATATAGACATAAGGGGGCATCACATTTCTTATCCCTCAAGTAAACTATGACCAAAAACCATTGCACTTTTTATTTCAGTGAAATAAACTACTTAATCATGGCCCACTACATAAATCAACTTAAAATATGACTAAATGCTTCAAATAGGGCGATGGACCTAGGCAGCTTAAGCTTTAAAAGGAAAAAACACCATAACACGACTCTACTCAACTTAAACTTCAGCCCTTCACTTTCTTCTTCCTTGTTTTGTAATTTTTGAGCATGTCAATGAACGGATGAGATGTTCCTATATCATGCACATATGCTGAAAGGTTGTCTTTCTCTTCAGATACGACATCTTTATGCCTACCTCAAGCTAATTTTGAAGACAATGGAAAAGGCTATATACTTGGACAAAAGACAGATTTCTTTAAGATTCAAGTCTCTTCCAAGTGAAATAGTAAAAAGAACAATTGCAGTATTGTTTAGTTGCTGTCCTCTTTGCAACTGAGATAGTTTTAATATATTCTCATTGTATGAGGAACAGAATTTGCACGTCTTCTTTAGTTGTCCATGTAGAGCCTAAAGGTTTCCCAGCCTGAATTATATGGGTCTTCTATTCAGTTTTCTTCTGATGTTCAGCTTTGTTCATTTGAACTTGAAGTGTTAGGGTTGGAGTTTTAAATCGGCTTAGCATCCCTGTCCTGTCATGGCTTGTTTCCCCTAACCTCATGTGCATCCACTTGCACCCAATTAGATGCTGCATCATTGAACTTGAATCATGACAATTTCAGTTTAATGAGCTGCTTCCCTCTTGAACTGATCAGGGAGTAGAGAAACATAATAAATCCACGCATAGAAAGATTTGTTAACTGATGAAATTTAATTTTCTGAGTGAATTTGGTAATTTGGGTGTAGGATTCTCTGTTCACCCTCTGATTTAGAGCTACCACAAAATACTATATTTATTTCATTGCTTCATATGCTAAACCTATTGTCCATATATGGTAAGTTTAACCAAGCTTGATGCGTTCAGTGTTGACTTTATTTGGGTACTTAGCTGCTTTTTGTTATTTACAATATTTGCTTGTGTGGTTACTTTCTACAGGATAAATGTTCTTGGATGGGATTTATACCTATTTCCAGCAGTTGTGGAAGGTTCTTGGCTGATGGATGGACAAGCACCACACAATTGTATAGCTGGCTAGGAACTTTCCGACGGGCATTTCAACGTTTTCAATATGTTCTGCAGTATAATCAATTTCCAATACAGTTAATATGGGCAATATTTTTGGCTTTAATACTTTTAGGTGGGTAAATATCCTTGAAAATGGCTCCTTTTATGTCCATTATATTCTTTCATTTTCTTTCTATCTGTTTTACTGCACTTCTAGTGACCTGTTATGCTCAATTTTAATGCTTCCCATTCCAAAGGAAATGAACAAAAAAACAAAAGAAAAAGAAGAAGAAGAAGAAGAAGAAGAAGATAAAATAATCTGAAGCAGTTTTAACTTGTAATATCCTATTCAGGAAACATGTTGCAGAAACTGTCAGCTCAATTAATGTATCCATCTCGGGGAGGTGAACAGATTTCTTTGACCATCAAGTGTCCTTTCTATGTATTAACAGCATTTGAATTAAGCACGAACCTTTTTAGATATACTTATACGCTTTTCAGTGTTAAGCATAAAAGTTGCAGCATTTGCTATGCTTGAAATATTTTTCAGCCAAACAGCATTTTCTGATTTTTTTGTTAATTCAAAATGGCTGACCTCTTTTCATGCAAATGGGGTGTGTAGAAAGACTATTACTGCTGCAACATAAACAGATCCAAACTAAGCTAGCATTTTCCATTCAAGAGTCTCTGAAAACTGTTCCATTTCCCCTGCAGTTGTCAAGATTATACTAGTTTTCAAATGGGTAGGTGATATCCTAATGACGAAGTAATTGAGATTTACCTCCTATGGACTCGAAGAAAGCTAGAAGTAGTGGCGGTATTGTTTCATTACAAGTAGCAAGATGAAGTGCCAAAAGAAGGACACTGAAGAGATCAAGGTGTAAGAAGTTTGGCATCATTGGTAGTTAAGGGACGAAAGCAAGTTCAATTTGCTGACGCTACTGAACTATCTGGAAATGTGCAATAATGGAGTATTCAGGGGCACAAGAGAGAGAGAATCAATGCAACCATTAAATGAACTGATCTTCTGGGAATGTGCAGAGTTGCTTTTTGAGGTGGGAATGTGTAGGCGCCGTTCCTGGCTTATTATAGGCATACAGTCATTGATCTCCTTTTCCTCTGGATATAGTAAAGCTGGATGTCATTAATGACCCAAGTATATGTAACAGAGGTTTGGTTGGCACTATTATTAGTGCGTATGCCACAAACTACATGTAAGACTGATTTTCTAATGCTTGTGGGAGTGGAAGACTCTGAATAGGTGTGGAGTAAGGCAAACAAGTAGCGGCTTTACTCTTTCCAAGACATGTTTTAGTGGCAGGGAGTCATAAAATGTAATTAATTGCTCACAAACATGAAATGATGATCATTGGTCCGAAAGCTTCACCATCTTATCTTATCTTATCTTATCAAGGAAATGGCATTGAACTTGCGTGAGTTTTAGAGGACATCTTTTCAGAGTGCCCTTTTTAGTAAAGAAGGAAGAACCCTATCAGGCTCATCATTTCCAAGCTGGAATGAGCAAAAGTCAAATGATTTTTCCAATTGGTCTTGTTTAGGCTCTGCAAAGTGTTTGCTCTTATTCTTATGAGGAGACTCACAAATATTATTTGCGGAGGTGATGCCCTTGTTTCAGTTGAAACAGCCCTTGTTTCAGTTGAAACAGAAATACAGGAGTTGACCTAGTGAACAGCTGGGGTTAAATAAAAAAATCTATTCTGCTAATTTCCTCCTGTCCATTAGCTCCTGGAAGCTTCCACAGACGTCAAGAGCGTAGTTGCCCAGGGGGAGTGGAAGTGAAACTGGGAAAAGGGATGCTTTGGAAGGTGGGAAGCAGGAACCATGAAACACAGAAAGAAATTACAGAACATTATTAGAAGTTCCAGAAAAATTACAGGACATGTTGTTAACTGTCAATAGCAGAAGTGATCATGAGAACTCAGAGTCATTGTTACAAATTATCTATATTAATGTACAAAGAAAACTCCCCTCATAGGATGAAAGACGGATTACCAAAACGCATGGAGAAAAATGAAAAGCAGAGTGGCATTTCATAAATATATTAAAGAAAAAGGGTATATGAAAAAACCATAAAATATCAAACATGACTTTTACTGGTGGTAAATATTGCCTGTGAAACTAATAAATATGCCAATAAAATGTTTTCCATTAAACTCTGCCTTAAAGCTCCTTTCTCAATGCACATGCATGGCACATGCTTGTTACTAGTTGGAGTTAATGCTTGCTTATTATTTTGTGAGAAAATAACAAAAAAAGGTTTCCTTTTGAATGTCAGTAGTTGTTTTGACTGTGACTTGGTGTCACTAATCTCATTTGTTCAAGCATATATTACCATGTGCATATAACTTGGACAGAGAAATAGTTTTTAAACTTTAATCACATATGGCATACTATAGCAAAATCATTGGTGCATAGAACTTGTTATTCTTGAGGAAGTATATTCTATTTTGTCAAGCTTAATATTGTGGTGGGTACATACACACACATATATGCTTGTCTATTTGCACTTTTTTTCCCCAAAAGTAATATATGATGGAACAAAAATACAAGTAGCATCCCCCTGCTCAATGATCCAGCTCATTCACTTGCTAGCCCTTACTGTGGAGTGTGGAATCATTGCAGCTTGTAACCAAATTTTTACCTTACCCGGTAATTCTAAGCCTGTTTTTTGAGTCTTTCACAACTTCTGTAAGTCACCTACTTAAAGCCCTTTGGATGAGCGGAGAATTATTTGGTAGAATTGAAATTTTGGAGCACATCTCATACATAGCATGACTTGGGAGATCAATGGGTTGGATTACTGAACAAGTTGCCCAACTTCTTGGTGCTCATATTTTATGTGGTAGAATATGTGAGGCATCCTATGCAAACTCTCTCCTCTTAGCCTCTCTTGTTTCTGTGACACTGTCTCCTCATTTGTGGTTCTAACTGAATAGCATTAGCTTGTTGGAAATTGTGACTGCCAATACAATAAGGTATCAGTATCTGCTTCTTCTCTCAGTATGCATGGAAGCTTTCTTCTAAATACTTACTTGGGTGTGAAAATATCTAATAATGTTTACTTACTGATTTGATTCCTGTTGTCCAAGAACCACGAAATCATTGCCTCAAAACAAAAAGGGAAAAAATAAACTGACTTATCTTGCAACTTTGTTCTTTCTGCAGGGCTCATGATTTTCTATTTTGTTTGAAAAAGTGAGGCGCTTGTATATGTCCTCTTTATCCATTCTGGCGGCTTACCTTTTTGCAATATTTGATGGCCCAAGCATCAGTGCACTGTAAAGAAAGACTGAATTCTGTATTCTCTGTGGGCTGTGATTGCAAAGGTTTTCTCCGCACGCTGGCTTCTCATATGTCACTCTGTGGGGCTAAAACATCTGAAAATAGTTAGGTGGTAAATTAGTACCATGGCAGGGTGGTTAATAGTTTAAGATGTGAAGTCTGTAACTATTCTTCAGTAGCTTTGTGGAATTCTTGATTTATGTATTTACAGAAGGGTTTTCATTCATGACACGTATTTGTATTTTTTCTTCTTTTTCTCCCTTTGGAAAAAGCTTCTGTTTATCTTGCTTGTAAGGAAATTGCCATCCTTTGAATTGATCTCCTTGTCAGTTCTGGCCCTTGTTGAGTTTCCTTTCAATTGTACAGTGTGTTGGTTTAGACAAAACCTAAAATCTATAATGGCAGAGAGATTGTCCCTTTTCTTCTTTCAAAGGGTGAAATCAACGAGGCATATGACTCCTTGATTAGAGTATCTTGTTGCATGTTCTTATTAGAGTTGGCTTTCCTTAGTGGTGTTTTATGCATGAAAACCCTTATAACCCTCTCTGTTACACTGCAGCCCCCCTTCAGCCACGCACTGCACAAGTCAGCCCCTTCGTACTTTTTTAATGTATATTTTGTGCAACAAGTTGTTAAACTATGTAGTCACAGGCACGACTGGTTGCTAAGTGCAAAAAGGCACATGGGTGCGACTCAATTATGAGTAAGTGCAAGAGGGAAAAGTGGCAGTTTGACTAGGCACGACTAGTTTGCACCAGCCATGTCTTGCGACTTTTGCACCCTCAATTCCGGGCATTGGATCAATCTCAAATCTTTTATTATCGATTTTCCTTCATCAAAGGTGGGAACAGGTAAGAGGAAAGTAGGAGGGGAAAGGGAAATGCAGATTTTGCCAGAAAACTAACTATTTCATGTGTCCATCATTTGTTTCTTAAATTCAATCATCTGTTCTCCGTTGCTTTTGGTGGTAAAAATGGCAGTGAGAGGGGGTGGGGCCTCTCTCTCTCTCTCTCTCTCTCTCGACTCTATTTTCTTTTTAAAAAGGCTATCCTATGACTTCGTTTTGATAATTACACCTATAAATTGTAAATGTGGAATTACATTTTAATATCTTCTTTATACGTTATAACTTAAGTTGGGTTACATTTTTAAAGATTTTAAACCATACACATCATAGGCCATGATAACCAACATTTTAGAAGATCTAAACCATTCAAATTACTTGCAAGATTTCGGCCTAAAGTTTAGAAGATTTACAACATTTAAACCATTCAAACATAAGCTTGTAAGAGTCAGGTCTACATTTGAGGTCTAAAGCATCCAAATCATAGGCCATGTCATAGTTTAATCTACATTTTTTAATGGTTTAGATATTCCAAAATGTGGGCTCAAGATCTTACATGACATTATTTCGGGTCATTTTAGATGTTTTAAAATGCAGATGCAAGTTTTATATGACCTATTATTTGAAAGGTTTAGATCTTACAAATGTGGGCCTAACTTGAGTGATAGCTTATAAAGAAGAGTGAATGAGTGGCTGATTGCAAGGTGACCCACATATTCTTTCCCAGTAGGGAGAGATTTAAATATCAAAATAAAGACGAATAATTATCCTTTCTATTAGAGAAGTGTTAATATCAAAATAGTATATTGGGTTTCTTTTATAGCTTCTCGCTCAAAATATACCATGGAAAATGTAAAAAAGGGCAGCCCTGGTGCACGAAGCTCCCGTCTATGTGGGCTCCAAGGAAGGGGTGGACCACAAGGGCCTATAGTAAGCAGCCTTACCTTGCATTTTGTAAGAGGCTGATTCCATGCCTTGAACCCGTTACCTCAAGGTCACCTGATGAAAACTTTTACCGTTGTGTCAAGGCTCCCCTTTACCATGGAAAATGTAAGGAGCGGCCAATTTGTTAGAAAGAGGGGCACAACCTAATTTAATTAGGGAAGAGGGTTGTAGAATAAAATAGGGGGGTCATAAGAGATTTCAGGCAAAAACTGCTTCATACCTGGTCAATCTCATTATGTTCAATGTTTCATCAGCTAGCTACCCGGCTGTGGTTAATAGCAATCAAACTATGTGGTTTAACCCAAAGCGTAGACTGAGACATGGGCGTCTCTTGTTTCCTTATCTATTTGTTCTTTCCATGAAGACTTTGCATGGAAAGCTGTGCTTTGTGTGCGTGCGTGCTGAGATTAAAGATATATAATCTCTTTGGTGAAGAGTTTGGGTTGAGAATTATCCCTCAAAAGTCAGCTATATGCTTCTCTAAGAATGTGCATTCTCTGTAAGAGAGCTTTCTTCAGGATCCTGATACATCAATCAGGTTTTCATTGGCAGCAAGTCTACCGGCCTTTCCATTTTATTGATTGTTCTTTTCAATTCATTAAGAAAAAAAATCTGCAATGGTAAAAGTTGTCATTATGTGACCTTGAGGTTATGGGTTCAAGCAGTGGAAACAGCCTCTTGCAAAAATGCAAGGTAAGAGTGCATACTATAGGCCCTTGTGGTCCACCCCTTCCCCATACCCTGCATAGGCGGGAGCTCCATGCACCGGGGCTGCCCCTTTGAAGAAAAAATTTCCCAAGGCTTGCTTCTTGGAAAAGACTTTTCTATCAAATGTAGGAATGCTTGCTTTGTTGGGATCTGTCACTTCTGGGACGGCAAATTATGCAATGGGTGCTGTTTCTCTTCCCAAACAACTTCCGAATGAATGTAAAAGCCCACAAAAAATTTTCTTGCAATGAGTAATGACAAAAGTTCTAAACAATGGCTAGGATGGGATAAAGTAAGTTGCAGTAAACTCCAGAGAGGTCTAGGATTGAGTGACCCTGCCAAGCTAGACAAAGCTTTCAAAATGAAATTAGCTTGGCAGTGAAAACCAATCCGAGTTCTACCTGGACCTCTCTCATTAAAGCAAAGCATTTTAAAGGGAAGAGTTTACTTGTGGATAAAAAGACTAAGAATGCTTCTCTGTGGGCTGCTTATTGGAGTGGAGAAGGGCCTCTCACTGACCAGTCTCCTATTGCTCTCATTCACAGTTATTTAGTTGAGAAGAAAGTAGTTGACTACCTGGTTGAGCGAACATGGAATTTGAATATACTTGAGCTGTTAAATCAAGACTCACAGCAATTAATTCTAGTACTTGGGTCTTTCCTAAGAGGATAATATCATCTGGGCAGCTGCTGAGAATGGATAATTCGCTATTAAATCCACATATTATCTTCAATGTAAGCTAGATAACAGGTCTTCTACTGTATGAAAAAAAAACAGTCTGCAATCATTCAGCCCGGAATAAAAGTGTTACTGTGGCAATTTGCTTATAGCAGGCTGCCCCCCATGGATAATTTGACACGGGGGACTCTAAATTAGCATCTTAGACATTGTGATGAGTCTGTTCCCTGGTGAAGTGTCTATGGCAGTAGTTTTCTTTTCTGGGCATTCCTTTCAAGTAGTACTCCAGCATTTTGGAGGCTATTAATTCTTAGCTTGCAGGGAATAAAAGATTCCGGTTGCCTAACCTTGTTGCCAATGCCAATGCTATCATAGTGGATACAATCTGGTGTCATGGAAACAAACTCATTTCTCAGGTGCAAATATAGATTGGAGAGAAGCTCTAGCATCTAGGAGGGCCAGAACTATTATTCATCATAAACGTTAAAGCCTTGTCCCAATCAGGGGTCGTCTAAGGGCCAGAACTATTCAATATACTAATTCACTATTATCTCCTGTTTACTAATGATCATCTTCCAACTCTCAACTTTTGCCTAGACTGGATCTGACTAGAATTGTCTTCAGCTATGTTTCGATGGTTGGGCAATCCTGGCCATGCGAGTGCTGGTTGAGTCGTCAGGGACTGAAAGGTTTCTCCATCTATCTGGCAGGCCTGTCACTGGAGATAAGAAAGCAGGCAAGTAATCTGCCCATTAAAATGAATTGCCAAATTTGCCATGACTTTCTCCAAGTTTGGCTGAGGCTCTGCAACTTACATCAATCTAGCAACCGTAGTACGCTGGTTGACATGTTACATCTAACCATAGTTGTCTTACCAATCAGAGATCTGCTATTTGCAGTCACCATGGGACTGAAAAACGTGCTTCTCACAAGCATGTTGGACGAGTTCCTGAGCAACTCTTAAATTTGATCAGATGCATTAGCTTAAGAAAAGGAAAATTGCATAATTATAATTTTACTAATGGAAATATTAGTGGCATTAATATCTGGTGAAGTCCTACCTAAGTCTCACTTTTGGATAATCTGACCCGATTGTTGTGTTTCATTTCTCCTATTTAGCTCAGTTAAAAAAATAAAATGTTATCCATTGGATGCTTCTAACTACCAATTTTTTCAATTAAAAAATTCAGTAGTGCATGATTTAAAAGCTCAAAATGCATTCATTTGGCATAGATTTTATTAGACTAAGACCCACTCGGCAAATAATTAACCCTGATTACTACATTCACATGCTCTATGAACTAGCAAGGTGCTCCATGGGTTAACAGGCCAAAGATATTATTACCATCAACTTTCAAATACTGTTCTATATTCAATTTGTAGAATCCCTAAAACTTTTGCATTGAGCATTACATATATTGTAATTGAACATGTTTAAAGATTACTTGAATCTCAAGTTGGATAATAAATATTTAAAATTCAATTTGAATTTTCTTCATACTATATTGTAATTGTATATGTTTAAAGATTACTTGAATCTCAAGTTGGATAATAAACATATATAATTCAATTTGAATTTTCTTCATATGCAAAAACATAAAAAAAAGAATAGATTTATGAAATACCCAAAAAGAGAATATGAAGTGGAAAAAATTAGTATATATAGACTGCGAGCACAAACAATATCCTTTTCTTCGGGATCCAAGCATCCAAGTTTGTAAGAGAAGGTGGGGTGTCGGTGAAAGAAGAAAGAATTTTGATTGGGAAAGAAGTTGAGTGTAGTACAGTGGTGCAAGAGTGAGCCTCAATCTTAATATCACAATTTGAGGCTGCCCAAGGATGCGCGTGAATTCACTCGCAAAGAAAATGGTGGTGAGATGGTAACGGTAAAGAGGAACTCCGGCAAGACGAAGACTACCATGAGAAGTAAAAGGATGAGGAGATGTGCGTGGGTGCTTGTAGCTTCTCAGCTTGGTAAGACACATCGATGAGGAAAGTCCACATTATGGGCGGTGGAGAATTCCATAGAGTGACAAGTTAGAAGTTCTTTCAGTCCCTGTCATGTGGTGAATTGAGGGTTTTGGGCTAAAGAGTTGCCCATGAAGAGTTTGAACTAGGTTTAAAGAGTCAGTCCAGTAGGCCTGGCAATTTAGGTTTGTGGGTCATGTTCGTGTCATGTCGAGACTAGCCCATTATAGTATATGGGTCGACACGAATACGACCTGCTTAATAATCATGTCAAGAACCCGTGACTCAAGCACGACACGATTATTAAACTAGTCGACATGACATGATACAATTCGTGTAACACGATTAAATAAATATAAAATAACTAATATAGGACAGTTTACTATAGGACGGTTCATCAGAACTGTCCTATATTTTCAACCTGATTGGTTAACAACTTGCGGGTTAAATAGGTCAATACTACAAATTAATAGGTTGCATATCAAACAGGTCAACACGACGAGTCAACATTGATTGACCCGAACATGATATGATTTTTGGCATATCATTTTCGGGTTGACCCGAAAATAACACGAACACGATAAGACTCGACCCTAACCTATAAATTCATATTGGGTTCAAGTCATGTTATCGTGTCATGTCATCTTTTGTCAACCTACAGTCCAGCCTATAGAAGCCATTAGTGCATGGCCTGGCTCTAGAAGGCCCAAACTCTAGAGAGTAAATACCTTAACTTTAGAATAGTCTAAGGTAGTAGTCTAGAAGACAGTGTAATGTTGATATTTGAGTTTATTGTTTTTAAGAGAGGATTCTGTAGTAATCCCTAGCGGAGGATCGATGACATTTCAAATAATCTAGACCATCTATTGAGGAAGTGAGGGTTCATATATAAGGTAGAGCTTCTTACTTGTAGACTTCAGATGTACCATTCATTTTAGAGCAATGGAGTAAGGATCCTTTGGTTTTCTTGCGTGGCGAAGTATGTAGATGCCTGGGAAAGCACGGCGAGGAGCATAGAGTTAGGCTGACTTGGGGCTAAAGATTAGGTTGGCGCTTGAGGCTAAAGAATAGTATGGCACGTCCTGCACAAGCCATGGCAGTCTGCAAAAAGTTTGTCAAACGAGAGCGAAAATTCAGCAGAGTTGGTGAAGGACGACGGACCATTTGCAGATACACTAACACGCGACTACGTGAGTCTTGCTACATGGAAACCTACAATTTCACATGGGTTGGACCAACTGGCTGGCCGATGATCTTGTCTTCATGAATTAACGGCAAGGATTCATTCTACATGTTGATCATGTTTTGCCAATCAAGACACTTTGTTTTTACCCAGTTTTCAAGGAAAAACGAGTTGTGACTATTAGAGTTTCCTGAACTCTTATAAACAACCTAGTTTCATCTTCTGACGTGAGACTAACTCTTTGTCCTTCACTCCAGCCTAAAAGTTTGCCAGCTTTCTTTTAGCCCCCCTTCTTCAGCCCAACACTTCACAATATCAAATTGAAATAATGAACTTTGTGATATGCTTTCTCCTTCTTAACAGCAATCTTTGAGGGTCTAGAATACATGAACCAAGTTAGTGGGAAAAAGCAAGAAATATCTCTAAGTGGTGAGCAGTAGTGTTATTTGTTAATGATCTCAGCTTCCAGGGATCATCCAAAATGGGACCCATCATGATAATATCCCTTCATTTAACCGCTTTAATTAGCATTTTCTTCGTCCAGGACGCTGAAAAGGATGCTACCTAGCCCAAATTTGGATGATTTGAACCGTTTTTTTTATTTAATGTGACCTATTTAGATGATAGAAAGAAAATTATGCCCATCAGATGCTTTCAGCTATTAGTTTTTTTAGTTAAATTTTTTTAATAAAAATAATTATTAAAATAAAAGAAGGCATAGCTCAACTCATTCTTGCCACCCAATTTAAGGCAGTGCAGGCATGATGAACGGATTAGATCATCCGAAGAAGAGCCTGATGCATCATTTTCCAGGAGAAGCATTAGTTGGTTCAGAGCATTCCTGTTGAACCAAAAACATAGAAAAAAAAAATACCTTAAATCACAATTAGGGTTCTTTCTTTATGCTTCATTTCTCTTTCGCTCTTTCTTGTTTCCTCCGCAGCAGAGCCCCGCTTCCCCTGAAATTCATCGATCCGATCCATCCTTGTCATTGGTAACATCTCCTTTCCTCTCATCTTTTTCTCTTTTGATCAGTTTATAGCTTATGTTCTCTCTTTTCATGCCGTTCTTTCTTCTGAATTTTTACCCTTTTTTTTATTTTTTATTTTTTATTCAAGCTTTTGATCGTTTGCTGAAGGACTATAAGATGTTGTTTTCTGTTGATCTTTTGGCTGGTTTCTTTGGCCATCAGTTTTGAGTGCTCATGTGGCAGAAAGTTTCAAGCTTAAAGAAGCTTGTGAGGTCGTCTACTTGTCTTTAAATTTTTAGTTCTCTGATGCTCTTCATCTCGATCTGTCGGGATGATCCAGAAACGTTTTTTGAGTTTCAAGCTTGGAAGGAAAATTCATGTTTCTCGAAGAATTAATCGCATGTGTTTTTGTGCTCTTTTTCAATGAAATGTTCACTGCGTTTACGAGTTTTTCCTCTACTCGGTAGAACTTGCAGTCGGGTGATTCTCACTGCATCAACGACAAATGGGTTCTTACAAGTGAGTTGGGTGAACATGCGTGGGTTCTATGATGAGATTTAAACGGATAGGATTACTTCTAATGAAACCCCAAATCCTAAATGCCTATTATTGTTAAATTTTAACAAGGTAAGTATTGTGAGGAGTCGAAGAGAGAGGGTTTAGCTGGTCTTAGACGCTTCAAATAAGAGATTCTTGTTCCATCGCAGCTTTTCTCATTTGTCATCAAATCAAGGGCTGTCAAGATTTTTGGGACTGAGGTGTGCTATTCTATTCTGTTTTGATTTATCTCTGGGTGAAGAATTCTGGAAAGTAAAATTCCCTATTTTTCAGCTCATGAAATTTATGCTGTTTTCTTTTTAACCTTTTCATGTCGAACTAAAGAGGATGTCTCTTATTCTTCTGCAAAAAATCTTAGTCGATGTTGTCTAGTTCCATGACTTGGTCGTGTTGAATCATTTGACGCATTTGCATGCAGTAGCAGGACTGTAACCAAAGATGCTTTGGTCTTATCATCCTGTCCCCTTTTGAGAATTTCAGATAGTGTAAAGCTTGAAATCATATGGTACATTCCGTTCCAGCTGAAAAATATTAGATTATGCATATTCTCTGCTGGAGCTCTTTGTTTTTCAATTCCTTCAATTTCATAGGTTTGTTTGTTCTTTAACAAGCAAAGGAAGAAAATTATTTTGTTGAACCCTCTAGCGTGGTTGTAAATGTTTGACATACTGATTGTGATTTTCCACCATTTAATATCTGGTATTGATGTTTGTCTTTGTAAGTTGAAATATCTTGCATAATATGCAGATGGAGAAATAGGGTTTCTTTTTTCCCTTCTGTTTGGCACTGGAATTTGGACTATGGAAGGAAACAGAAGGGTAAAAAGAAACCTCATTTCATTGTTTAATTTTTCCAGCAGCACATTATGCAAGATATTTCAACTTAAAATCACAAACATCAATACCAGATATGATGGTGGAAAATTGGAAAAGGAAGAAGATGAGTAGGGTTTCTTGTTTTCCTTTCCGTCCCTGCTGGTATTTTGTCTTCTTTTTCTTTTTTCATTTTTTTCTCTTTTAGTGGCACTCTGCTGATATTTGTTACTTTTCCTTGTGGCTTGCATTTGAAGTTTGTTCAGTGCATTTGTGTGGAAGCAATCTAACCGAAGAGAAGTTATACCCACTTTCAGCTGTAGACTTAAGTTCCCTGTATATTTTTAATACCTTTAAGTGTATCCTCGCACTCTCTCTCTCTCTCTCTCTCTCTTTCTCTCTCTCTCTCTCTCTCTCTCTCTATATATATATATATATATATATATATATCAAATTAGTTTTTTTCTCTTGGACAGTGCATGCATTTGAAAGGATTCTGTTTTGACATCTTTTATATATCATACAAATCTATGGTAATTTCATGTATATTCATTAGCTATCTCAAATATAGTAACTGATTGACCTGCTCCTAGAGATTTTTTTTTATATTTTTTTTATGGGTATATTGAACATCTTTTTGTCTGTTTATCAGTCTGTTCAAAGTTTCTGGTAGTCGTAGATTACTGGAGCCTGGCACTAGGATCAGTACACGAACCTAGATTCTTTGCCTACTGAGAGGCGTAAACATGGAGATCACTGTGGAATTATAACATTTTGGGAGTTGGATGAAACCAATATTGGTGTTTTTTGTCGATATTCCTCTCAAATCTTATAATGCATCATGATCATTTGCTTCCTATCATCTGTCTTTAAAATGACGGAGTTCGAGTGAAGGGCAGAGAGCTACTTGCTTGCTCCTTCTCATAAAGCTCCGAACATCAAATCTTGCCTTTTCGGGGAGAGAAATGGATCCGTCCATTTTCTTTCTTTCTGTAATCCTCTTGTGGCATATATTCTATGTTTCTTTTTCTAACCTTGTTCAGATTTTTGAGGACTTCAAACTTTAGAAGCAGTTCATTTCAAGTTTTTTGTGTATTCAATCAATTCGTACTTTTTTTCTTAAATAGTTAAAATAATAATAAATATTTTTTGAGTGAAGATGTTGCTTTTGTTGAAAGTTTTATAACTTCAAACTCAAGATGACAGTCCAGTTTCAGTTGACCTCTGATTCAGCTAAATACTCTTTTAACTCTGCCAATTGTGATTTTCTGCTTTAAAATAGATGAAATGATATGGAAGTTGTTTTGTGCGGTATCACTTGAATGAATGCTATAACTTGTTTCTATTTAACTGAGTAAATAATAATGTTCTATAATTATAGATTCACTTTAAACTTATGTAATCATATCCACAAGTCACAAATGTTTAGGGGTCCATAAACAAAGAATGGTACGGATTCTATAATAGACTTAAGAATTTAAAAGTTGATAGACTTCTCTGACTCAAACTTGTAGGGAAACACTTAAGATGATCTGACGTTAATGAAGAATCTTTTCCAGAAACTGCGGCAGAAACCTAGAACAAAAAACTTGGACTATTCAGCTTCTCCTTGATTCTGAATGACAATGGTCTCAACTGATTCAAAGTTCCATCTTAAGGATGGTGATGTAACAACTCTATTGAGTGAAAAAATCAGCTGAATTAATAAAACTTAAGGTTTCAAGTACTTGATCGAGGTCATTGTGTCGAGAAATACTTGGTTGAGCCTGAAATATGTCCAGCCAAAAATTCAAGTGGAATTGGGGTTCTCATGCCATTCTGTTCTTGATTATGCATAACAGTTGTGTACCTTTGCAGATAGAGAGGTTTGTAATGGCAACTGTGAGCCTTCCCACTGCTTGCACCTTCAGAAGTCTGGCCTACAACAGAAATGCCAGTGGCCTTACCAAGAACCCTGCATCGTTGGGTTCTGTTAAGAGGGTCACAGAATCCTTCGGCTTGAAGTCATCTTCTAGCTTCAGGGTGTCTGCCATGGCAGTGTACAAAGTGAAGCTGATTGGACCAGAGGGTGAAGAAAATGAGTTTGAGGCCCCGGATGACTGTTACATTCTGGATTCAGCTGAAGCTGCAGGCTTGGAGCTCCCTTACTCTTGCCGTGCAGGGGCATGCTCTACATGCGCTGGGCAGATGAAATCAGGATCCGTGGACCAGTCTGATGGATCCTTCCTCGATGACAACTTGATGGAGAAGGGCTATGTGCTCACCTGCGTCTCTTATCCCAAGTCAGACTGTGTCATCCTCACACACAAAGAATCTGAGCTCTACTGAGTGTTCTTATGTTTCTGATAGGATGGAATGTGAAAGAAAGCAGGAGAGATCTGGTTTTGTGTGGT
Source organism: Warburgia ugandensis (assembly GCA_035236585.1). Classification (NCBI taxonomy): domain Eukaryota; kingdom Viridiplantae; phylum Streptophyta; class Magnoliopsida; order Canellales; family Canellaceae; genus Warburgia; species Warburgia ugandensis. The sequence goes on along the minus strand of CP141128.1, from coordinate 79,864,514 downwards.
ATAGATGTTGTTACAGGAAATTGTGTGGTAAAGGATAGTTCTGGACCGGTTTCCTTTCCTTGCTTTTTAAATATCATGTTATTCTCTACAAAATGGTCTTTTCCGGCTTTCTGATTGATTGAGATTAGATAAGAGAAAAAAGGGCAGCCCAGTCCAAGCTCTCCCATGTGCTGGTTTAAGGTAAAGGGTGTAAAGGGCAGACCACAAGGGTCTATAGTACGCAATCCTACCTTGCATTTTACAAGAGGTTGTTTTCACGTCTCAACTCGTAACCTTAAGGTCACACAATAATAACTTTATTTTGTGCTGATAACTTTACTGTTGTGCCAAGACTCTCCTTTTAATAGTTGAGATTAGATGTGCCCTTGGAGTTGGTTTGGTGGGAGATACGATTTCGTTTCTTATTTTTTTGTTATGGGTTAGGTTGAAACCATTTGTCTGCGCATGGAAGAGAACTTTGATGGTTCAGATTTTGACCGCTCATCCTGTGACAGTATCTTGGATTTGTCAATATTTATCCGTCGAAGATCTGTTCGCTGGATGATCCAAACCGCTATGATTCTGCGTCAAAATGGATGCTGGAAATATTGGAAAAGGGAAGTATTAGTGAGGACAAAGGTCATCCGGAGAAGAGTTTCAGGCTTCAGTGAGTAAGATGTCTTACCAAAAGAGTGAGCGGTCTGGGTCACCATCCATGTTGATCCCCCTTTTTAACTTTGGATTCGGGTATACTTACTGCTCCCTAGCTTAACTCTATCACACGCCATATATTATTTACAAGTTAGCAAATGCTCTTACTGGTGGCCGGTCCCGTTGAAGTTATGTTACTGGTTCGAGGTCGGCCATCCTCCATCCTATTGCATCTACGACAGACCAAAGGCTTAGAACTGTCCAACTTTAGATTCGGTCTATCCGTCTGGTCTTTCTCTTGTTGGTCTCGCTTGATGGTTTTGTTCGTCACGTTCTTGAGAAATCAGTTTACGTCGATATATGTGTGGAACAGTGGACTCACATTTGAATAAAACACAAATATAAGACAGCAAGAAAAGTTCATTATGGTCTGCAGTTTTATCTTGTATTTTTAGGCTGTTTCCACGACTCTGACTAGTGATCCCCAGGTCACACGGAAACAACTCAATCGTTGTTTCTAAGCTATGAAATTGGTGGGGAGAAAGCATAATCTCACTCCTTAATGACAAACAGTTTTCAAGATCCACATGCTCCATGTGGGCACAATGGAATTCGTTAGTCTTAAGTTGGCCACAAGCCCATTCCAATTCTCTGTATTTTGCCTTCAGCGATGGTCCTAGATTTTTCATCCATGAAGTCTTGGCTAAGGTTCTGCCAGCAAATTGTTAACCATTGAATTTTTGTTGTATTACATGTTGCACACATGGGATATTCATTGCATGGGCCCAAGCCAACTCATTTGTTGGTCTACAAGTTTTGCGGTTTAGATCAAGACATATACTTTCCACTGTGGACCCGGAAGTCGTGTGAAATACCTTCTGCAGTTAAGAACGAGAGAACAGATACAGCAAAGAGAATAAGAGATGGACTTAACACCTACTTCTCTGACCCAAACCCATTACACATTTTGCAACACATATGAGATGGGCCCTACATGAAGATGATCCTGACAAAATATTGATCGGACGGGCCCAAGTGCTCCACAAAATTGTTGTTTACTGAAGTTATTATTTTTTTGTTTTTTTGTTATGCAAAGTCAACATCTAAATGGCTATTTTCATCAACTTGGATGATGCTGTTCACACAAGGATCAAATGAATTTCAAGGGCTTACATTAGCCACCGGAAGTACAGTAGACCCCAGCTGTTAGCTCTCGCCATCGAGATAGTCAATGTCCCTAAGATCTTGTTTAGATAATCCTAACTCTCTAACAAGTGGTTAATACTTTATTTTTAAGGAAACCCAAACTGACCGCATTATAAGTGCCGTCTAGCCACCACATGTTATGTTATGGAGCTTGCCTTTATATGATTCAACTAATATAGTTGTTCTCTGTTTAGATTAAAGGGGGCACCCTCGGTGCACGAAGCTCCCTTCTATGCAGGGTCCAGGGAAGGGGCAGACCACAAGGGCCTATAGTAGGCAGCCTTACCTTGCATTTTGCAAGAGGCTGATTCCATGCCTTAAACCTGTGACCTCAAGGTCACATGACGACAACTTTTACCTTGTGCCAAGGCTCCCCTTCAACTAATATAGTTGTTCTCTGTTTAGATGTCTTGTACATAAAAAAAAATTAAATGACTTGAATGATTCTACCATCTAAAAAGCATCCGAAATATTGTGCTCAGGAATAATGAGTTTAAAAACTTCATTAAAAATATGCAGTTTTATAGCAGTATAACCATCAAAACCACATGCCATTTTATTTATAGAACATCTAAATTTATGGTAAGAAAATAAACAAGTTGGATCAGATATAGGGGAAGCCCTATAAAATGTGGTCACTGGACCGGAGCAGATGGTGCTGTCATTTTAGCACTCCTCTTTTCATTTTAGTGCTTGTAAACTTTCTTAGGCATCTATCTATTTTCTGATACAAAATCTATAATCTATATGAGCAAAAACTAGCCCTTGTTTTTGCATTGAAAGTAAGATCTACACGTACCAATCCTCGTCGACCCAAGAACAGGGCACACAGAGAGAGAAAAGAGAGTAAATTGGTCCATGTCGGAGAAAGCGGGGCAGTTATTATACTATTAGTATAGGTCGCTACTTATACAACAAGGAATTTCGCTAGCTTAGGACAGTTAGAGTTACTGCCGTCCAGTCTCAGATGACAAAGGAGAGAGCTCGTGCCTCTGCTACCTCTTAACTAATTACCCAGTATAAACTTTTCTCCCCTGCACATTCCTATTTCTTTACTACTTGCAAGGCCTCTCTGAATGGGTGCTCAAACACATTATCTGCTTTAGACCTTACAAAAGTTGGGGCCTACTTGCTGGCTTCTTTAGGGGCAGGGTGAAATATTATGACTCCATAGCATGGCAGCCATAATTTCTGGTTGGAATTTACCTACTGCCTCGCTTTAGTGCTCCTTTTCAGGACCCAACTTTCTGAAACCCACCTCACACCAACCACTAATGGCAGCCGTTGAAGTCTCAGTAAGCCATCATCAAGACTGTCTTTTTTACAATTGTTCGGCTTGACAATAGAAGGGGAGCCTTGAAGCAACGGTAAAAGTTATTGTGGTGTGACTTGAGGTTACGGGTTCAAGGCGTGGAAACAGCCTCTTGAAAATGCAAGGTAAGGCTATGTACTTTAGACCCTTGTAGTCTGCCCCTTTCCCAAACTCCGCATAGGCAGGAGCTTCATGCACGGAGGCTGTTTGGCCTGGCAATGAACGGGCAATAGATGAGATTACTCCCCCATAAGATGATTCTAAGAATTGACTAGCGAAAGCTTTGGCAACGAATGGAAACTCTTGCTTCTTTATTTTCTAACCCTTCCTGCAACTAAATGATTAGAGTTGTCAAATGAAGTTGAATTTTAGTGTCACGGCCTAGAAGATAATGGAAGGGGAGCCTTGGCACAATAATAGAAATGTTGTCGTGTGACCTTGAGGTTACAGGTTCAAGGCATAGAAATATTCTCTTGCAAAATGCAAGGTCAGATTGCGTACTATTGACCATTGTGATCTTCCTCTTTCCAGAACCTTGCACACGCGAGAGCTTCCTATACCGAAGCTGCCTTTTTAACCTAGAAGATGAGAGTGTGCCTCACTCATACTTTCCACAAGACAGTATGGGCGTCCATTATATAACAGCCCATGAGGATTATCCAAACACCATCTTGCAATTTTAAGCCTCCATTTAATTTAAGGCCTTCAGATGAACGGTTAGAAATGAAGCAGCAACAGCCAGGAAGAAGTCGATCTGTAGGGCAGCCCTGTGCACGAAGCACTCGTGTATGCAGGGTCCAGAGAAGGGCTGGACCACAAAGGGTGTATAATAGAATATGTAGCAAATAACTGGTTTGTATGGGTTGCAGAAGTGGAATTGACTAGTATTTGGGGCACCCCAAAGGTCATCCACGATACATGTAGCAGCCTCCTTCGTCATCATCATCATCAAGACTTTATACCAATTCCAATTAGGGTTGGTCACACCTCCATTCCCCTCTATTAACACCATCTTGAATCTTGATGATAAAATTTAAATTAAAAAAAAATATTAGTTGTGAAAAGGTCAGGATTTGTCGCTTTCTTATAGGGGATTAGATTTAAAAGAGTCCGTGAGTCATTTGCTTTGTAATTCTTACTGTGTTAATCATAAGAATGATGAAAAAACATTTTCAACTTCTAATCATCCAATAGTACAATACTAAGCATTTTATATAATTGTTTTGTACTAATTAATTAAGGAATAAAGACCGAAAGCTACATTATACACTCTATTTAAATATTATTAGTCGGAGTCTCGTTGTCATAAGCAATTTAATTTCAAAAGAGAAATACTATTTGGACTGGGCTTGCTGGACTGACTTCTTAACCCTCCACCGAGACCCTATCTTTGGACGGCTTGACCTATTCATCTTCTTAGTGTTCTTCCAGATAGGTTCTTTGTGAGAAACTCATGTCCATTAGTTGCTTTTAGCTACTACTTTTCTATCTCGAGTTTTCTTGGCTCAGAAAGTCCAAATATCATGATCTAAAAGCATATCCTGGCATGAATTTTTGCAGTTAACCTAAATAAAGAAAGGAAAAAAAAAAAAAAAGGTTAGATCATCCAAAACTGTAGACATCAGATCCCATCCGAACCATAGAATAATATCATGATTATTATAGTGGGCCAACCATTGCGAAATGCTCAGGATTTGGATATTGAGTAGTTTTGAGCTTATCCAAGAAATGATATCAGCACTCCTTTTTTAAAAATAGAGGAGTGGCCACCAATTATTAAATTCACCAGGATAAGGGTATTCTCGTCACTTCAACTGTCTTCTAAAAGCGAAAATGCTTTAGTGGCCAAATGGGAACAGAAGCAACAATGACATGGCACTGGAATGTAAAATCACCTTTTTATGGCCAAGTGGGAAGGGCAGCAACGATGACGTGGCAAAATGAGCCGTCATCACCGACCTGTTACGTCGGCATTGACAGCTTAGTCGGTTGGTTCTGCGCTTTTCTTTCGTCTTTTGGTGGTGTGACCGGTGAAGCCGGAATCTCGACATTTACTTCCGTCCCGGAGACGTTATTTTCCGTTGGCTGGAACCTGCCCGGTTTCAGCGTGAAAGCGACGAGATCCCAACGAAATGACGAAGTTCTCCCTGGAGAGCTCGTGGAGGTCATTTTCTCACTTTGAAGATTCTTTGCCGTTCGTTCATAACGCATAAAGTTGACATGGGTAATTTTCTACCGTCTGGCCACTGACGGTCCAAACTATATATATATATATGTAATAAAATTTTAAAATTAATACTCATATATATATTTATCATCATTATTAAGCATTTATCTGAATTAGGATTCAGTCACATAAATCTTCTTTTTTTATTTCTTTATATTATGTATCATCATTTTATTTAGTTTTAAAATTTTTAAATATTCTTTCGTCACTTTTATTTACGTTTTTTTTAGTCTTTCTATTACTTTTTTAGAATCTTCGACTTAGATCGTCTCACTCTTTTTAATAAGTGCCATTTCTTTTCTTTATTGAACATACTCAAACCATCTAAGTCTAATATCTTTTATCTTGTTACTTATTAGTCTTATTCTTAAAGTTTTTTATATATTTATATTTCTAATTTTATCATATACGTACATAATTAAAGATATTTACAAGAAAGTGATAACAAATGTTAGGACCACTAGTGGAGAGATTAATGATTTCTCTATATTATACAATTGCACCAAAGATCAGTAATAAGCTGGTACCTTTTTCACGTTAGTTATAGATGAGTTAATAAAACAGTTGCATGAGGAGATTCTATGATAAATGTTACTTATAGATGACATAATTTTGATTGATAAAACAAGAAATAGATTAAACACATAGCTAGAGTTGTGAAAACATGCTATAGAGTCTAAAAACATTTTAAACTGACCAAACTAAAACAAAGTATATGAAATGAAATTTAGCGAGGAGAAAAGTGGGAGTAAAGCACCACTAAAGATTGAGAACTAGGAAGTCCCCCACTCCAAAAGATCACTTTTGACACTTTAGATTAGTTTTTTAGAGGGATATTAATCATAAAATCCAATTGGGTTAAAACAAATAGAGACGTGCCTCTAGATTTTTGTGTGATCAATAGGTGCTAGTCAAACTAAAAGAAAAACATTTTAAGATGATTGTATGGTCGACCATGCTCTATGGATTAGAGTATTAGGCAGTTAATAAATAACTTATATGTTGTATGATTATAGTTGAAATGAGGATGTTGCGATGAATGAGGAATAAGATAAGAAATGAAAATATTACAAGAAACTTAATAATAACACTAATAAGTACATAAAATAAGGGTTTTAAAATAGTTTGAACATGTTCAACAGAGATAAAAAATGGCTATAATTTGAAGGAGTGAGTTTATGAAAGTCGAAAGCTCTAAAAGGACAAGAAAAAAGTTCAAAGTAACATAAATAAAAGTGTTGAGAAAATATTTAAAAACTTACTAAATAAATACATGTTACTTGGTAGAGAGGAGAATGAAAAAATAAAAATCATGTAACAAATACCTAATTAGGGTAAGATTTTGACAATGGCGATGATATATATATATATATATATTGTGCTATCACGGATGAGAGTTTAACTATTGATACCTATCAAGATAAGCCATTGGAATGATCCATATGTTACCAGCCAGATAATAGCCTTTTCGAGTGTCGTAGAGTCGGCTGATTTCGAGGACGACATTAATAAAATGTTCACATTTCTTTTTCATGGAAATTGGCCGGTGAACAGGTAGACTCGAAACCGCACGTATGAGAAACAAAGCAAACTTTGCACGTAAAATAAGAAAGAAAAGTAAAAAATATAATATGATATATTACCGGCCAAAATTAAATTTAGAAGCGTGCGGTAGTGATTTGATTTATAATTCTTTGTCGGTAAATATAAAATTGAAAAAAAATGAAGAAGATAAAAACTCCCTCTATATATAAGTCGGCAGTAAGCTCTTATCGGGTTTTTTTTTTTTTGGGGGGTTTAAGTAAGCCCTTACGTAGGTGAGGGTAATAAAAAATTGAGTATTATGTCGGTAAAGCCAGCGGATAGATGATGACCGGGTCCAGTCCACCGACACGTGTCGATGAAAGAGAGTGCCCGCTCAGCTGCGCAAGAGTATATAAGTGGCATCATTCTGCCCCTGGAATAAGGTTGGTGGAAGGTGGAGGAGATCCCTGAATGGCCACTTTCTTCCTCTTTCTTGCTCTTCTGCTTCTCCTTCTCTCAGGTCGGATTTTCTCCTCTTCTTCTTCTGTACATTTCAGTTTTCTAGAGCTTTCAATAGATCGAAAATGGACGTTTTGCAGTGTTCTTCTTGCATTGAAGTAGAGACTTCTCCATCGGTTACATTTGAGATTGTTGAAATTGTTTTTCAGAGTTGAAACCTGTTCGAGATTCTCTTGCTGTTGTTGTGGTTTAGGAAATATGCTTTGTGTAGATTTTGTGGAGGTTTTCTTGCTATGTGTATGGAGAGTTCGTTTGCCTCCGTTATGTTGAAGTTTTCTTAGAATTCCAGCAGGAAGTAACAAGGTTTTGGAAATCGAAGCTCTTTTCTTTGTCGGCAAACTAGTATGAAATTTTATAGGTCGGAATGACAATGGATGGTGGATTTGATTGCTCCGTTTTCTCTATGAATCTGGTTCTGTTCACTTTCTGCTTACGTTAGAGTCTTAAAACTGCTTCTTGGAGCTGAAGACGTTGGAGAACGCAACATTTTCTCGTTTTTTATTCACACGTGTTTTCATCTGTAGAGATGCCTTGTTCCTTTTCCACCAGATCAGAGTGGTTGCTCTGTTCGTGCTTTTTACTTGGAGCTGAAACCGGTGTAAAATTCAGTATATTTTCCGTGGAAAGCTACTTTTGTTTCCTACAGTTTTTTTTATTATTATAGAAAATGGAGGCGATGGAGGATTCAAATTGTGTTTTCTGCAACAAATTGGAAACGAAATGGCACCCGTAGTGGAAATCTTCTTTTGATTTATATAGATCTGCACAGATTGAAACAGAGAACATAGGTTTTGTTATGAGACAAACTAGAGAACTGGCGCTTTGTCCTGATGGAATTCCTGAATAACTTTTTGAATATCTGTGTTACCAAAGTAGTAGGACTTTAGTGTTGATTCCGCAGTCCACTTTAATATCTGTTTGACGCTCATGCTTTTCCCCTTCCCTTCTGTTTCAGGAGCTCCTTTTCAGGCCATTCTACTATAGTTTAACGTTTTCAAAAGATTTAGCATATTTGTGATTTGATTTTCTCCTCGCACGTGGCTATGCATTCGTGCATCTGTCTACCTATGTAGATAAATGAGAGAGAGGTTCATCTATTCATTGAATTTGCTGAAACCAACCATCTTGATGGATTTTATGTCTGTGGCATCTACCCGCAGTTAGCATTTTGGATAAAAGATAAAACCTTTGCCACTGTGTTTTAGTGGAGCACGGAGACATTCATCTTACTGTTTTAGATGTTGCAATCACTTCTTTCCAAGCTGAAAATGGTTAAAGATTCAATATTTTGCTGTAGGATTCTCGTTCTGTATCTGATCTCCCATGATTTTATCTGAAACCGATCTCCTATGATCTCATTATTCTTACGCAAGCTCCACCTTTTACTTAGGTTCTGTCATTCTGCTACCATGTTGTCAGTTGATGCGGAATTTCTTTTGCTCTGTTGGAATTTCTAGTACCTTCACGTTATAGTGCATAACTTGGCTGAGAACATTTTTGAACAGTGTGGAATGGACTTTTTCGACAGAACCACTGGTTTTGGGATAGAATATTGCTTCTGCAGTCTAGTGTAAATTGCAAAATTTCCTTTTCTAGACAACCTCAGAAAGCAATTCTTTTCAACCTTTTTCTTCTGGTGTGATGCTTCTGCTAAATTACTTAAAGATTATCTACGTTTTTTCTCTGATTTTTCTGAGAATTTCCTTTCCGACAGAAAGATCCAACAAATCTTGTTCCAAATTGGAAGAATTTCTCTTTTCTGCTGGAACTTCATTAAAAGAATTTCCTTGTCGAGAGGAAACAATGTTAAAACTTTTCGTCAAATCTTGGTGGGTTTTTAGATTTCACTTTTCCTTTACCAGAGATAAAAATACCTGCCTTATTTTCAGGAAGCTTTTGGTGAAATTTAAGTATCCTTCCTCCCCTTATTTAAGAATACATGCCATGGTTTCAGCAAGAACCTGAATTTTCTTTCCTTCTCTAGCCTAAAGTAATTTCTTTTCAGCATAGTCTGGAAAACTAATATTTGCAGAAGTATTTTTCAGGTCCCGTTCAAAGAACTCTCAGCATTGGAGTTGGAATCAACTATGGCCAGATAGCCAACGATCTCCCTGCTCCCACTCGGGTTGCAGGCCTCCTGCAATCACTTAGCATCAACAGGGTAAAACTCTATGATGCTGATCCAAACGTCCTGCGTGCCTTCTCCAATTCAGATGTTGAATTTATCATTGCACTTGGCAATGAATACATTTTAAACATGACAGACTCAAATAAAGCCATGGCCTGGCTCAAAGAACATCTTCAGCCCCACCTCCCCCAAACCAAAATCACCTGCATAACGGTTGGAAATGAGATCTACTCTGGTAGTGATACCACACTGATGACCAATCTCCTTCCTGCAATGCAAACCGTCCACGAAGCTCTCGTAGCCCTTGGATTGGATAAGCAAGTGAACGTCACAACAGCACATTCCCTTGCAGTTCTAGGCAATTCTTATCCTCCTTCTGCTGGAACTTTCAGAGAAGACGTTGCAGGATACATCCAACCACTACTCAATTTCCATTATCAGGTCAAGTCTCCTTTTCTCATAAATGCATACCCTTATTTTGCATACAAAGGAAACCCAGGCGAGATTTCACTGGAGTATGTCCTTTTTGAGCCAAACGCCGGAATGACCGATCCAAATACAAATTTGACGTACGACAACATGCTGTATGCTCAATTAGACGCTGTTTATGCTGCAATTAAAGCAATGGGACACACAGATATTGACGTTAGGATTTCAGAGACAGGGTGGCCATCTAAGGGAGATTCTGAGGAGGCAGGTGCCACCCCGGAGAATGCAGGTATTTATAATGGCAATCTGCTGCGGAGGATAGCAGAAAATCAAGGGACTCCTATGAAGCCTTCCGTGCCAATCGATATTTATGTTTTTGCATTATTTAATGAGAATTTAAAGCCCGGGCCAGCTTCGGAGAGGAATTATGGCCTCTTTTATCCAAATGGTTCTCCAGTTTATGATATTGGGTTACAAGGGTACCTTCCTACGCTCACTTCCACGGCTTGCAGGATGGTGGTAAGAAAAATGCGCCTCTTATATCTTTCCTTTTCCGAAGCGAAATAAAAAATAAAAAATCCTTATTGTCAAATTCATTAATATTGTCTTCAGGTTTTATGGTTCAAACATGGACCATTTAATCGTGACATTCAGCCTCTTAAACAACTTAATTAAAGTAACTGCTGACTGAGTCCGACTTTTCACTTTCATTCTATCAAATGGGCTGATTTTCATGCAGCCCAATCTGGTATCTAAGGACCATGAGTGGTGCCTTCTTGTCTCATTTGCACTCGTTGATCCGCATTCAAGATTTTCAATTCATAATTTTAGTTGTCATAATGTTATGTTCTGCAAGTAATTGGAGTTTTCTCATGATTTATTAATTCATAATCTAATTTCTTTCTATATATTATGTAGGGTAATTGCTGGTTTCTGTCAACATAGACCCTCAAACTAACCGCTGCCTCTACGGCCCACTTTTCTGCAGGTGATACCTGGTCTGGGTTTTTTAGTCTTAATCGTGAGCCTTCTGATCTGAACTCCAGAACAGAATCCACATTCTGTGACGTGGATCCTGCAATAGATTCGCCAGGCAAGAACAAAGCCCTCTTCCCCAAATTCTAGATCATACAGCAATTTCAAGCTCCCGGGAAATCCTTTCAGGTGAGAGATTCTCACACTTTCGCCATCAAAGGCCCACTAATTTGTGCTTTCTCATCTTATCTCCCCACAATCATGCGTGCAAATTTTTCGTAGGCAATATTCTTCTTGTCTGAAATCAGACAAAAGTTCCATTCATCTGATGTACGTGGGAGCGGCATCTTTGCCTTTTCCCTTCTTCAAAGTCCATAAGCTACGTGAGTCCAAAATAATTTCACCTTTGGCATGAAAAAGCTCTAGATGCCTGTCGTTCTCATCACTATTGATGGAATAACTACCATTTTGAGTTTCCCAGAATGCCCATCCTCTCTCCGCTGGTTTTGCTGATAGTCAGATCCATTTCAGCCTGCTGACGTTATCCTACGTGCAACCGTGCAAGTACCCTATATTGTCGTATGTTTGGACTTCGCGTGGGTGGAGTCCGCTGTGGTCATCCAAAACCAGCCAAGGATAAAATGTACCCTCGTCCTAGCCGGGGTCACATCTTCCTAGTTTTTCTTGCAAGAGGCCCAACAGGGGTCCATGCTCAGCGGCTCCTGTACGTTGGTGCCATTTCCTTACCATCTGAACCGTAGGTGGCAGCAGATGATCAGTTAGGATCATGTAACCATTCTGAGATTCTGAGGCCAATGGATATCTGGACTAGACCCACTAGATGGCCAATTCTGATGATGATTGTTGAGTAGCAACGGTCGTAGCATTCAATAGTTCCTATTTACTGTAGTCGTAGGTCCTGCCTCCCACCCCGAACTTGCCTTCGTTCTTTTCGTGGGCATTTCGTCCCTTCCGTTTTCTCCTTCAAAAGTTACTTTCACCCTCCCCTAGTTTTTGTTCTTTAAAAACACGCGAATTAGTCTACGAAATTTCCAAATATCGTCCAGCTTTTTGTGCGATCAAAGATCCTTCTACTTCTTTACCCGAAAAGGAAAATGGTTCAAATATACGTGCCTGATCCATCTGCGCAAGTTCTTCCTGACAAACTTTATCCCCCCAAGTACCCGGGACCACGACCGGTGCATGTGCTAATAATTTATAAATTTTATTAATGGCCCACCGCCGATTGTTTGGTTGACACTCGATGTTTCCGTAAGTTTGTGAAATGAAGTGTCCGCGCTATGCATCCATCTCGGTAATGTTCGATTGACCGGTAGCATGTGGAGCCTATTGGGAGACGATCCGTGTCTGTGAGCTGGAGAACCTGGGGAAAACGTACACGCAGGTGCAACCTTGTGCACCATAAAGTGGTGCTATCTCAATCTAGCAAGACACATGCGTCTGGCCCCATTATTCCAGTTCACATACTAAACAGTCAAGAGACACGGCTCTCTCTCTCTCTCTCTCTAATGGTGATGGCATGGGCAAAGTAAATTTTTTAAGTCATCATCCAGGAGTCCGTTCGGTTTTGCGTGATTCTCCAGTTCAAATATTCAACCAAGCATAAGGCCACACAAGTTTCTTCTGTTTTCTCTCTCGTAGGGGGGGTGCAGAGCTTGGAAATTGGAATGTAGAGTTCAACAGATTCCGAATTTGACATAGAAATTTGGAATATAAAGATTACCAAATTCTGAATTTGACATAGAAGGGAGGTAGAGTTCGTAATTTGGAATGTAGAGTTTAACAAAGTCCAAATTTGACATAGAAGGGAGGTCGAATTTGTATTTGGAGGAGTTAAATTCCTCTAACGTCGGCAAATTTGCCAAATTCTAAAATCTGGGAATTAGAACACTCAGAATTTGGGCCTACTTATGCCTCCACCTATTTTCTTCTATGTCAAAATTGCGGTTTGAGCATTGAATTTGGAAAATTCTCAAACCCCACTTTGAAACACGCATCTTTGATGCTCCGGCACCGGCTCCAGAAGTTTTTCCGGCAAAACCCCCACATCTCACTCTCTCTCTCTGTTGTTGTGTTTTGGTTAATGTTAAAGTTGGAGCAAGCGTTATTCACAGTTTGATTATGGTTTTTGAGCGCATTGGAAATCAAAAGGTTATAGGGATTTGGGAAACATGAGATGAAACTGCCATCCATGAAGATTTGATGGTGCCACTCACGGTAATTTTGACTGGATGGAGAACACTGATTTTGATGGAAGCGAGACTTGGGAAAATGAGATGGCTTTCATCGAGATTTGATGATGATGCCACTCATGGTGACTTTGATTTTGATTGAGCGAAGACAACTCATTTGCTAGAAACAAGATATGGAGATGAGTGAGAAGATGCTGGAAATTAAAAGAGGCGAAGATGAGATCACTCCTTTTATAATCATATCAAATTTTGCAAAGGAACCCATAAATGATATGGGCACTTCTTTTCAATTTATCCACTGAAATTCTGGCCAAACTCGAAAATCTGCCCAAACTAATTCTAATTTCTAATTTTGTTAATTTCAACTTCCAAATTCTATGTCTCCTTACAGTTGCATTGATTTTAGTGCTTGATGCAGGCCACTACGGAGCACAATCTTCACGCAAACGCCTTTTCTCAACAGCAATGCCACAGACGGAGAACCTCCTTAAATACAAGTTTGTATCAAAAGAGACAGACATATTACTAACAGCAGAATACTGGCATCAGTATCTCCAAAGCCCGGCACCTCCTGAGTTAGAATTCAAAGGCAGAGAAGAAGCGAAGCCACCAAGATAATAAACAAGGGTCACTTTCATCCCCACACCCGAAAATGGGTGGGAACGATGCCAAATTTTACCGCTCAATTATTTTTCCTTGACGCTTCTGACAATAAGGAAAAAGGCAAATGGACAATAAAAGAACTCATTCGAGTAGGGAGGGTTTTGAGGATGGCGTTGAAACTTATTAACACCATCCTTAGAGATGGTTTCAACACCTCTTATATCTAACAAGGCATGCTCATATGAATAAAGTATTGGTAATTTGCCGATCTATTTTCCTTAAATAGAGCTCTCAGCAAGCTTCCGAATAATAAATTGTTTGGATAACCCGAGGTTGGGCTCCCTTAGACTCTGCAGCTTGCCATGTCATGTATTTCTTTTTATTTTGATATTAGAATGGGAGCCTAGGGTCAGTGGTAGAGCTGTTGTCATCTGACCTTAAGGTTGGGATTTAAGGCATGGAAATAGCCTCTTGCAAAATGCAAGATAAGGCTGCGTACTATTAATCCTTGTAGTCTGCTCTTTCCCAGTGCTCCTCATATATGGAAGCTTCATTCACTAGGGCTGCCTTACGCTTGGAAATGCTCTAGCAAGAACCTTCCAATTCCTAGAACCACCATTATAGGGGATTTTTTTATTTTTTTTTGGAAAGGAAAAATGGGCAAAATCACCTTCTAAACAAGAAAGGCATACTTGACTATTTAATTAATGGCCCATACTATACCTTATTACCCTGGATTGCTAGCAGCACAAAGTTCATATCCTATGAATTTAGTGCAAAGCACGAACAGCCTCACTCGAGGCTTTTCCGATAGGGAGAGTTTAAGGGTGGGTGCTAAGACGTATTGGAACAATGTCCCTTTGTTAGCCTGTCAAAAGTGAATTGTTTTCTTAATACTAAAGCTTTTTGATGGGCAACTGGCACCATTCATTCCATTAATTCCTTTTTTCCTAGCGCTAGTTGTTGCGTCAAAATTTCAATACTTGTCAAGAAACTTAAGAGGCGGACGCCTGCAGAGAAATACTGTTATCAATCTAACGGATGGGTTACCTAGATCTTGGAATTTCAAGTTATTGATCCATGAGAATAACCGAAGTAGGATCCAAAATCCACTCCCGGGCGACCAACCTTTCTGTCCAAGATGTGGAGAACACATGAAATTACAGCTATTCCAGGGCTGCCGTTTCCAACGGTTCGCACAGCCAAGGGAATTCTGACGTCGAGTCCTTCACGGGAATCTGTAGTTACTTGGCCACTTTGTATCCAGCACTTCAGCAGTTATTGCAACGACGCGTCGAAATGCGGCGTCTTTCTTCGTCTCTAGAGATTACAGTGTGGAAAGTCTAACTAGGCATCGTCTGAAGACGTACTTCTGGCGTTGCAAGCTTCTTCTCTGAAGGTCGTCGTCCATTGATTGAAACTTTGCCATGCCTCGCCTTTCACAAGGTTCGAAACTTCTAGGACTCTGTGTTGTGCTTCCAGGTTCGTCTGAAGTGAACAAATTTTATCAACCAACGTAGACTTTTCCGAATTCCACTCGTTGGTACTAGCCTGAAATTGGTCATGAAGCATCTCATGGACTTCTTCAAGATGTTTAAACTGCTCGTTCAGCCACTTAAGCTGCCCCACAACCTTCCCATTTTCCTGCTCCAATTTCAAAGGCAGATCATCTCTCTATTTCAATTCTATAGGTGCCTAAGGAAGCGTGAACTGTCTTGCACAAGAGAACATCTTATTGAATGAACCTATTATTTTTAGACTTGGATTGATGGTACAAGAAATGCAATAATACCCTTATAATGTTTTACATTCACTAACAGGCCCAGGTTGCGTGGTCATAAGAGATGACATTCAATTTTCTCTTTAAGCAGCATGAAACGATCAACAAGAAGCGGCTTTGGAAAGATGTCGGCAAGCTGATCTTTACTAGAAAGAAAACGCAGCCGCAACAAGCCTTTGTCAACAAGATCTCCAACGCGCATGCATGAATAACAGGATTACCTGTTGAGTATGTAACTTCCAAGTTATCGCACACTATGCACCGGTTCAGTAGAGGATAAAGTAGACTGTTTCTTGGTAGACCACGATATTAGGTTATGACCCAAAAAGATAGCATAACCACTTGTACTATTTTAGCCTCAATGGTAGAGTTGTTGTCGTGTGACTTTGAGATTATGGGTTCAATGTGTGGAAACAGCCTCTTGCAAAATACAAGGTCAGGCTGCATGCTATTGACCCTTGTGGTCCGCCCCTTCTCCAAACCCCACATAGGAGGGAGCTTTGTGCACTAGAGCTGCCAACATCAAAATAAGCTTGAATAAAAGCATTAGAAGTAGGAGAAATGTATAAGCCACGAAAGTGCGAGAAATGTGCGAGAAGTATATATTTAACCACTTGCCATTGTTCAGATGACGAAGAATGCATAAACTGGCAGACTTTGGTAATGGCAAAACTGAAATCCGAATTTGTCAAAGTAACATACTGGAGTGCACCAACAATGCTGCTATATAATTGAGGTTCATCCATGGAGGTACGACCATATTTGGATAGCATAAGAGATGTGGACATTGGTGTGGCGACACCTTTGGCACCAAGCATTTTGGTCCAATGAAGAAGATCAAATATATACCGTTGTTGAGAAAGAATAATGCCAGATTGTAAATATTGAACCTCAACGCCCAAGATCTTTCATGGTAAATAAGATTGCAAAGCATTTTGAATAGCACCGAGAGCCCTCTTATTGTTACTTGTTATGAGAATATCATCTACATAAATCAGGCACATGGGGCCTGCTTAAGACCATGGATTGATTTCCACAACTTACAGCCATAATCAGTGCCATCTTTATCAAAAAATCCAGGCAGCTGACCTATGTAGACATCCACTGTTAAAGCACCATGCAAGAATGCGAAACACCCATTTGTTTGATCTGCCATCTATTAGAAAGCAATGGAAATGAAGATACAAACAGTAGTGACCTTCACAGCAGGGCTAAAAGTTTCAGAATAGTCAATTCTTGCTTGTTGTGTCTATCATCGTACGACCAAACGAGATTTGAGTTTGTTAATTGTACCATGGAAGGGCAGCCCCGGTGCACATGCATACAGGGTCTGGGCAAGGGGCAGACTTCAAGAGTCAATAGTGTGCAGCTTTACCTTACATTTGTAAAAGACTGTTTCTACGCCTTAAACCTGTGACCTCAAGATCACATAACGACAACTCTATCGTTTCTCCAAGGCTCCTTCTACAATTGGATGGCGATGTCTCAAAACGAGGTACCACGTATTGTTACGCATTAAGGCACCCATCTCACTTTGGAACTGTATATGCAAACATGCGTCTGTATGGCTTTTAAATAATGCTACATAAGAGTCAAAACCCGTCAGACCCAATAAAGCTTCCACAGCTCTTCCTAACCATTTTTAGAACTTCACCTATTGCAATAATACCCAAACTTTCTGAAAAGTAACTATCAAAATTCACCCTAAAAACTTTGGTGGGATCCATATGCTTATGTTGCTTCTTTAGCTTGCACCCTAAACTCTGTAGCCTGTCAGCACTACATACCATCTAAACCTTAGCCTTTTTATTTTCTCCACTGCATCATGACCAAAGATGGCACTCAGCAAATCGAAGATGAGGTACCAAGACAAAAAATGTCCTCTGCACTGGTACTTAGACATGGGCATCGGTATCACAATATCGCGACACAAACAGTAGATATGTCTGATTTATATGATAGAATTGATATGATTTTGATTATAGCACCTATGAGAATCACATATGAAAATTACTAAGACATCTAATAATTACAAGCAGAAGCCAAAATCTATCATCCAAAGCGAATGTGTTCATGGTCATGATAGTTACCCTCATTACAAGTGTCCATCTTTAGCTTTGATTCGTTATGCTCAGCAGCTCAACAAGCCCTGGAGGCAAAGGGAATTTCTAGTGGGGCAGTGAAATGCGTAGAGATCGAAAAGAACACCAACGGCGCAAGCACTCTGCTGAGCCGACACTAACACTATCTAGCTCTCAGTGTCGATTAATTTATGTCAGATAGCTATTGTTAAGCCCATATAAGTAACAAGGCGCTGCAGGCCTTTAGATTGTCCAGTTAGTAAGAGCAACAATTATAAATGACTCCTTACAAACACGAGGCAAAAGTATCCATAAGTTTCTAGTGTACGATTTGATTGCCAGGCCCTTATAGGTCATGCCAACTAATAAGCATGTGGATCACCTGCCACAGTGGAACACATGGAGCATTGGGCAACTTTTGTTTCCTTGATCTGCATGAAGAAACAAATCTCCAACCTAAGTGACAACACCCCTAACACAATGTGAATGACAGAGCAATCCCAGTCACAATCAAGGTGAGGTTTCTAGCACAACAACCCCTGATATAATAGTGACACCAAAAACAAAATTTTCTACTTGTAACTCTGGTCATCAATAACTAGACTCTGAAGGTCTTGTAACAGCTACAGGTACTATGGACAACAATATTCAGCAACTAAGGAGTCTCACATCTTTAGAGTTGGTGGTCCAGTCGCATGACTCCACATTTTTAACTTAGAAAAATTGGGATCAGCAGAATGCAGTGGTGTTCTGAAAATTTGCAGCTTCAACTAGGGAAGCAGGAACTCGACCAAGTTAATTTGCCACAAGCTCTACAGATATTTGAGACTAAAACAATATAGCATAAGATTTTTTAGTTATATATCTGATGTTAAGGAAAAGGGCAGCCCGGTGCACCAACCCCTATGTATGCCGGGTTCGGGGAAAGGGCGGACCACAAGAGTCAATAGTATGCATCCTTACCTTGCATTTTGCAAGAGGCTGTTTCCACACTTTGAACCCGTGACCTCAAAATCACACGACAACAACTCTACCATTGCACCAAGGCTCTGAGGAACCTACATCTAAAAGAGGATGATTGGTAAGAAGGAGAGCAATACCTGGGTGTGGCAGTCATGGATTCTAAAAGCTTTCCGAAATTAGTGTTTCAAGAAAACAGCAATCATGTATTTCTCGTAGAATGGCAGTATTCTTTGTCAACATCCACAGGCTAAGAAACTAGTCACTGCTACATGTTTTAAAAGAAATGGACCAAGACAAAGTACCAAAATTCCAAGAAAGATGTTGGGTTGAAACTTGAAACAAATTATATCTATGAAGGATACTACAGTACTTAATTCTATGATTCATCAGCAACCTCATTATCTACTTCAGGATGCCCATCAAACCGTAGCAGCACTGGTAAAATGTATGATTCATCATCCTGTAATCAGAAAGAAAGAGACGCAAGGGGGTTAAAACACAAGACAAGCAAATCTAACAGAGACCGAATATCCAAGAGTTAGCAACATATCATAGAGTAGTAACTTATGATTACTTAACTCTATTATCATCCTCAAAAGAAAAGCAAATCCTAATAAACTAACCTCTATTATTAGCCTTTAAAGAGATGCAAATCCCAAAACTAAAACCTCAAAAGTACATAAAGGAAACAATGACAAAGATGTCAACTGAGAGACTATCAAAGAAATCTGGATGACATTTAGGACTGAGCACACAAAAACATTTTGCTGGTTTCGTCTGACATGGGAAACTTACAACAGCTTAAAGTTGTCGAGACATACGCCAGGAAAAAGAATAAGAGCAGTAGAGGAAATCCCCCAGTTACATTTGCTGGGATCAGCAAAAAAGTGTCCTGCCTGGTCAAAACTAGTTCAAATCCATCCATTTGTCTTTTTAATGCTGTTAATTATAGATAATCCCAAGAATTTTCTTGAAATGCTTAAACAATCCACGAACCCTACCAAGATGAACATTCAACATATACTAAAACCATGGCTGGAATTAATCCTGCAGAATTGGAGTTTGTCTGCTTGTTTCAAGACTAGTTAGGACTGCATTCGGCTTTGATGCATGATCCTCATGTTTAATTTAGCATTTTAAGTTTTGTATCAGAATTAGAAGTTTTCAGAATGAATAGGCTTTCCGGGTCAAATTAGCTCGTTTGTCATAACAGGTGCATTTGTGATGGTTTGTAGATGATATCTTTGAAGTCGTGAAATTGGGCTGTACAATACAACGTGCCTGCAATCAAACACAAGGAATTACAACAAAAATGATCTCCATTGAGTGATGATCCTATTAGCCTGTAGCCGAAAATGCATTTAACAGCAAGCTTGAAGCAGAACCTTACCTTATCAATTAGAAGTTTTTATATCCTCTTTCTTGCTTTGCATTAGCTTTGGAAATTATCTGTTACTGTCCAACAAAATTTATGTGGACCAGATCATGCAACTTGTGTGGTTCCTGCGTTGTAAAGCAAAAGTTGACAAGACTAACCAAGTTTGGCTTGGCACCCTTCTGCGAGCAACATCTTGTAGCATTTCCCTCTCGTTCAACGGAGAAGCAGAAAATTTCTTCTCCCTGCACTGGGAAGAGTCTCTCTCGCCTCAAGGAAGCACCACCAATACAAACTAAAACTTAGCAGGAAGAATCCAATCCAAAAGATGCTTCTCTGCAGACCATCTCCACACTTGTCCCGCTCTGTTTGCCAGACCCACTTCTTCGATTTTCAAAACGCGAAACAAAACCTTTTGGTTTGTAACGCAACGTCAACTGGGAGAAGAGAAGCGATTGCTCCTAAAAGGGCTCAGAGATCGCCACTCGAGACTCGAATTTCTCTCGTTCTAGCTCTAGCTTCTCAAGCCTCTACAGTTTCGCAGAAATGTAGAAAGAAATTCCATTGAATTTTGCAGCTGAATACGACTTGAACCCACCTTCTCTTCTCATCAAATTCCATTGTTTCCTGTTGCAGTTTTGACAGACTTGGCAACAGAAACTGCCAAGTACGTGTTTCCTCGGAGGTTCGAGGCTCGGAATCTGGAAGAAGCTCTCATGTCAGGTGGTTATTATGTATGTCCGTTTTGAACTAGAAATTTCAAGTGATTTATTTTATTTTCAGTCTGGAATGCTCTGAAACTTTTCTTTGCTTGCATTTCTATCTTGGCTCTTCAAGTCCCGGACCTTGAAACTGTGAAATTTAGGGTTTTGACCCGGACGGAGCAGTACGAGATCAGAGAAGTAGAGGTAATCCTTACCCAGTCTATGTTTTCTTTCTTTTAACAACTGCTAGGCTCTTGGGTATAAACAATTCCAGAAATGAAGTATCAGGGAATAGTGTTAGACTGGTAAACCACAGCTCTTCATCATGCATGTTATCTAACACACAACTGCAGAACAGCCTTACTTTATAGCAGAGACGACAATGCCTGGAAAGAGTGGATTTGATTTCAATGCTTCGGGACAAGCATTCAATGTTTTGGCTGCATACCTGTTTGGGGAGGTAAAAGTAGAGAGAGGATGAAACTTAATTGTAGTGACTCTTTTGAGTTAGACACATTTACTAGTGATTCTGTTCTTGCACAATTTTGCAGAATATTTCAAGAGAAAGAATGGAGATGACAACTCCTGTTTATACTCGAAAGGTTCAATCACAAGGAGAGAAGATGGAGATGACAACCCCTGTGATAACTAAGCGGGTATACCTTTGACCGCCATGGACTGGATAATCTGGATGCATTCCCTAAATTTGTGTTTGAATTCCTGTGGTTTGATCCATGAAAGGACTCTTGATGGAACCTGTTTGGCATGTGACAGACCATAAGAAATTGTCCATAAACATTTACAATCAATAATTTGATTACTATAGACCCTTTGTTTTCCTCCCCTTCCTAGACCCTGCACACATGGGAGCTCCGTGCACGAGGCTGCTCTTTCAATTTGATATCGCACAGGGTTCCTTTCTTGTAGGCAGTTCTAGAGTTACACTTGTATCGATTGAAGGGTTTTTGAACAGGAGCAAGAATGGCATTGAGATGGCTTTCTTTTGTTTTTTTCTGTCTTTTCTTACAAAATGATCCACAAACTTAGACAATGCATCATTTGTTATGTGATGACTTAGATTAATCAGGAATATTAGATTACGTGTTTATATGTATGGATTTGAGTAAAGTTTAGAGATACCAGATGTACAGATTGATTTTTCCTAATTCAATTCGGCTCTCTTATGATTTTATGTACTGATTTAATTTTCTGAACTGTGTGGGAACTTTTTTGGGGACTACATGCACACTGTGATGATCTGCTCCAACCTTTCACTATGATTTGATTTCATCACTCTTTTCTTCAGTCGGGAGACCAAAATAACTGGCGAATGTCATTTGTCATGCCTTCCAAGTATGGTGCTGAGTTGCCGTTGCCAAAAGATCCCTCTATAAGGATCACAGAGGTTCCTGGAAGAATTGTTGCAGTTTCTGCCTTTGCAGGTCTGTACTTACCTTAACCTGTGTGTAGACTACAGGGATTTTGAACTTGGTATTAAGCCGGACATTCTATAAAGGAACTTATTTCTGTGCAATTATCTGTTTCCACTGGTCGAGGATTTCAAAAGTTGTTTCATTAAGAGATCATGAAAATTCGTGTATTTTTCATAGATATCAAGTTACTTTTGATGGAACCACTGAAGTTATTATTTTCAATAACAAAACAGTTCTTGGTTAGAACTAACAGTTTAGAACATCCCTTGAAGAACTAAGAACTCCTATGCCACTGCATTGCCCCAGATCTCCTGCAGGGATGCAAGATCAGAATAATGTTATTTGCTAGCAGCAACATAGGCATGTCAAGTGAAGCATATTGATTCTGTATTATCCAAGTTTATCATTAACATGATATAGCGCAGATTGTCAGATATTGAGACTCCTCTTTTCTATTCTAGTTTCTTTTCCCAGCACAAGGGCTCTATACATTGTCCTAGTAATCATGGTCTAAAACTTGATGAAATATTTGCTTAAGAATTGGATGGGTCCTTCACTATGACAAGACTATAGGCTGAAGTGCCAAACTCAATATGAAATTGGCTTGATCAATTTATATAATGAACCTCTCTGTAATTTTCTGTTATAACCTTATGATCAGTGACATTATTAGTGATTGTAGTTTATAACATGTGATAGGTATTAGGTAGTCATTCATCTCATTATCTAACTCTTTTTTTTTTTTGTTAAGATGCTACTGCATACAAATTGTACAGCATATCATAATTTTGATGTTGTTTTTATTAAAATGTATTGAAAATAAGTAAGTGCACTATACAAAATGTTTGTCACACGGTGGACCTGGTGAATTAGGCTCGACTGCATTGAAAGTTGAGATAACCGTACACAACCCAGATTTCTTAATCTTTTTTATCAAGCCAGTAAGCTCTGCTTAACTTCCAGAAAAAAAAAAAAAAAAAAAATCAAGGAAAAAATCACTTCACGCTTCTCCAAGTTAGATTTGGACCAACTTTATGATGTCCATTCAGTATTTGTTTGTCGAATTTGACTTGTGATGATAACTCATTGTGATACTGAGAGGTTGAGTTCAGAAATCTGATCCTGACCTGGAAAGGGCCAATCTTTGGTAGCGACGCATTCCAGTTGGCTGTGATTTCTGAATTACTTTGTACATATTAATTTAACTTTTCTACTTCAATTCAGGTTTTGTGACAGATGACGAAGTCAGAAGCAGGGAACAAAAATTACGGGATGCTCTAAGGAAGGATACCCAATTTCAAATCAAAGAGGATGCATCGGTGGAAGTTGCACAGGTACACCTTAAATAACTTGATTTTCCATTACTACAAAAAAGAATCATCTACTTATGATGTGGTTGCAGTACAATCCACCGTTTACGCTTCCCTTTACTCGTCGAAATGAAATCGTGTTGGAAGTGGAAAGGAAGAAAATTGGTGAAAAATGATTACCCATCCATAGTTCTTTGGATGAGTTCAAGGTTCCTCGGCTAATACACTGAAGCCACATAGATTGTAATTTATAAAAGCAGCAAAGTAATTTGAATGGTTACAGGTTACATAGTGGTAGAGTTGTCATGGCGTGACTTTAAGGTTATGGGGTTCGAGATGTAAAAACAGTGCAAAATGTAAGATAAGGCTGTGTATTATAGACCTTTGTTGTCCGCCCCTTCTCTTAAGAAATGTGACAAGAAGACTCTCGAAGTATTATGCTCTACCAGAAGTCAAGTGAGTGACACTTAGCAGAATCGGCTTGCTCTATCCGAAATAGTAGAGCCCATTAACTACTCCAGGCAGCAGTCTTGGCAAACTTATCTTCTGTGGACTTTTTGTCAATGAATAAGCGAATGGTGTGACCTGGCTACTTAAGCTGATTTCATGTAACACACGTGGTTTCCACTGGTGTCCTCCTGGATCTCGCCTTAGTTAATGAAGTTACCTTCTTATGATCATTTTTTGTTTTTTTCAAGCTAAGAATTAGACATCACAAGTGCATATTCCTAAATCTAATCCTCCATAATTGGAGATGTCGAGTTATCTAAAACTAATTGAGCTAGATATTTCAAGCTAAGAAATACAAATCACTTACATGCACTTCTAAATTTTATCCCACACTTGAGGGAGATGTTATCTTCAACCAATTGAACTAGACATTGGTTGGCTTCTTATTGTCAATTTGAGGACTGCTAAGCAGAGAAAGTGTCCATAGATCATAAATACTTTCAAATAGCTTTTGGATCATAAATACTTTCAGATAGCCTTTGTCGTGGTAGGACACGCTTGTGAATTTGCTGGAACATCGGATGTTGTATATGAAAATTACGATGATTGGAGAACTTTAGGGTCCTTAAAAACTGTGTTTTAGGCAGTGGAATTTAGATACAAAGTTTCAAACTTGTTCTTTTCTTCTGTGCAAAACATAACTTTTTGGATGCTAAAATCATTCAATACACTAGTGGGCATCCAAGGCCAAAAGCAATAAGATGTACTATCATCCATAGGAGGAACCCTCACTTATAGCCCAGCCTCCATCCATCATTCCTCATTTTCCCTATCCTGTTTCCCCACTTCAATTGGAACCATCACAGCTGGAAAATTTTGACAATTCAACGACCCTGACAATAATGATCAATAGCTTCTGAATGCACAATTTTACACGAAAAGGAAGCTTAAATCCACTTTACAGCCGAAAACAGTCATTGAATGGGTGGTTATAATTGTAGAACTCTAACTTATGCCTTTCACTAAAGCAAACCAATGCACGCTAGAACTGGCAAGTTCTCTAAATTCATGATTGAATAGTTTGAACCATTTTCCTTTTTTCAGGATCATCATACATTCACTACCCGCATTTGAAAGTGGATTCAACAATGGTAATGATTTGACTGATGAAATATGATGAATTCGGATTAGAAAATTTGATCCACCAATATAAAGGATCTCAATCTGATTCAAATGAAAAATGAGATTTGAACCCGTGGAACACCCAACTACAGTTATTGTCAATTCTTGCATCTTATGCTCCAAAAAGTGTCGAATCAAATCATAAAGTTACTACTTGAAGGAACATCTTAGAAGGAACCAACAACACTACAACTTAAAGAGCTTTTCTTTTGATTAACTACGTATAAAAAGATTTAATGTGTGCACATGTGAACACAATGATTTGCCACATGCAGCTGAGAGTAAATGTGAGGCCTGAATATTTGTTGATACAAACTGTTCATCATCTTAGTTCATATACATGTTGTCAGCCAGAAGAAACACTGGGTCGGGATATCTAGCTCTGAATATTTTGGTGCATTACGTATTAAAGTTGACGTCCAACGGTTTGGATCAACCATCTAAACTGTATTTTTGATCTCCATGTGTAAACCCTCACTGTTTTTTTTTTTTTTTAAGCGAAAGCAAATGCATTAACATTAAACTAGGTTTTTAGAAAACGTGGCTCTTCTCCGCACCAAATACAAAGGGAATTATGCTTAACAACCCATGAAGCCAGCTTAACTGCAGCTTGGTTACATTCTCTGAACACATGCTTAAAGATAATGTTGCCAAAAATGAGGAATGAGTTCCACGCATTCATTCATTGTCATCCGAGCTGACCACAATGGGAGCTTCGCCTTTACGGTCAATCTCCGTTGCATTGCATCTATCACAAGCTGCGAGTTTCCTACCTGCAAGAACGAAAATTGTTTTCAAGTGCTAGCTTGGAAACCCTTACAGTTCGAATACTAGGACACTATGAAAGCTCCAAAAAAGTAGAGGCCTAATATTTTTAGACACTACCTTCTTATTGCTTTTTCTTAGACTTCCAATGAAAAATTACACCAGTAGGATGATCCTAACTTCTGTTTTATTTTAACAATTTTGATCCGAAGCATAAAGAAACATAATGCTAAGAATCTAATAGAAATACCTGAAAATATGCTGCATATATATATAACCTTAGCATTTTAAATACCACATTCAGTGTGGGGTTAAAAGAGACTTTGAGGTGTGTGTGTGTGTATATATAGGTGTGTTAATTTCAACCTTTATATGCAGGAGTAAGGAGTAGATAACATTTTATTGGTTGAAAAAAAGTATAAAATAGAAAAAGTTAGAGGAAATGATAGTGAGAAACATTTTTGTGGCCAATCAAATGTCACGTACACTTTACACTCACAACTCTTTGTTAAAATTATTGCTTTAGCAAAAAGTTAAAGTGTAAAAGGCAAGTGACATTTGATTGGATAGGAAAAAGTTTTTTACTATCATTGCTTCTTTTTCTATTTTCTATTTTTTTTTAGCCAATCAATTGTCACTTCTCCTTGAACCTACATGGAACAGCTGAAATTAACACACTCCAGGCTAACAATACACATTGGTGATCCAAACATTTGTATTATCGGCCCCATCTTAAACAGGCTACGGACTACTGTTAGTCTAGTGACTAGTGAGCAACATGGAAGGCTCAGAAACACAAAACCTCTAGTACACATATTGACCAATCTGGTGATTAGAATTATTTGATGCATAAACTCTTGGGCTATGGCTTACATCCAGCAGATGTATGGCGTGGATCGCCAAATCTAAGCCTTACAAGCAAGCATACCCTATAGGAGTCTGGCCTCTGCAGTGGTGCAATAAGGGGCTTTAACAGATGATTATATGGGAGGATACTAACTGCTAAGTACTATCAATATTTCTTTCATAAAATATAAAGCAGGACGACAAGCATAAAAGAACTTTGTACAATACCTGTTTCTTTATTTATGCCTTCAAGCTCTTGAGCTTTAAGACACAGAGGGGGGGGGGGGGAATGAAAATGAAAAAGGAAAAGAAAAGAAAAGAAGGATCTTCAGTTGAAGCCAGTCCCTTCGGGTATGCTATCTAAAGCAGGCTTCCACCCATTGTATCTTTCACTCTGGAGGTTTTCATCACTACCAGCTTCATACGTACTTGACCTATTCTGACGATGAGCAATCATATTATCAACTGAGACTCCTCCCCTTGTTAACATCTCCTTCAGTTCCCGCTTCGTCATCACCACCTTGATTCTAATAACACCTTTTCCTGGTTCATCCGCTGCCGTAGGATAACCAAACTTTACTTTCTTCCTGCTGATCTGAGTAGATGGCAAAGGTGGTGGGAGAAGATAATAGAGGCACCCACTTTGGAGTTTAGTCTCTGGCTGGAGATGCCGGAGGACTGGAAGTGAGTCAGAGATTGCATGGCCGGAGAATTCGGCCAACACTTGATGAACTTGCAAGGGTTCATTGTACTGAAAAACCTTTCCATCCATCGTCATGATCTTGATAACCTTCTCTTCTACGACTAAGCAGTTCCCCATGTAGAAAGTATCTTGTGAGTACTTGTATAACTGTAAATGCAGGGAGCGAGAAGAATGTTTGGGTATTTAAAGGAGAATACTAAGGGCGGGCCGCCACAAAAGAAAAAAGAGACACCAGCATGATCAACCACCGTCCTAAAGGTTTCTTCTTGAAGGAAAGCTACAGATATCTAAGGACGCCTTTTCGAGTCATCCAAACCGTTGATCCTCCCATTGCCCTTGTCAGAACATTATTACCCTCCTCCATTGTCTTAGTGGTCGGTTATTTAAAATAGAAATTGCCGATAAGTTGGATGGGAGACTTGTCCACCTGAGTGGTTGACTATGAGAGTTTGTGAGAGATGATTGCTGGGACCAGCGTTGGCGAGGAGCCTGTAGCTTTAGTTTGCCGTTTAGATTCATCGGCTTTGAGAAGGTGGGCTGTGTATAATGATTAAGAGATCTTGTGTCGATCTTTTGTTGGGTTACTGGGTTAGGCGCAATAGAATGGGGGCCTTGGCTCAACGGCAAAGTTGTTGCCGTGTGACTGAACATTACAGGTTTGAGGTGTGAAAACAGCCTCTTGTAAAAATACAAGGTAAAGCTTCATACTATAGACCTTTTGTGGTTTGCCCTCTCTAAACCTTGCTTATGTAGGAGCTTCATGCAACTAGCTGTCCTTTGACTGTGTTAGGTGTGGTAGCTAACCATCGCTTGGTGTTAATGAGGTGGTAGTTACTAGTTATACGATGCTCACTTATTATTAGCAGGAACTTATGCCTTAGCAAACTGGTGAATGGTAGTCTAATTACCCAAAAAAAGGATATTTTTGGTGCATGAAACTCCTGCATATGCAGTGTCCGGGGAAGGGGTGGACCACAGAAGGTCAATAGTACACAGTTTTACCTTGCATCTTGTAAGAGGCTGTTTCTATGTCTTGAACTAGTAACCTCAAGGTCGCACCATGACAACTCTATCGTTGCTCTAAGGCTCCCCTTCAGTTTAATGGCCCAGTAAACCACAAATTGTTGGGCGTGACGAAGTGAGTCGTAGCTAAGCAGGGTTTTTCATAACCTATAACTCAAGAAATGAATGAAGATTCGAAATCGAGACCTAAGCGCAGGAGAAGCCCTTCTAGAGACCACCCGCAGCAGAAGGCTAACTTGACTTGTAAGTGAATCTTAATAAGAAGCAGGTTGTTTTGTGCACATGGAAACTAAACCTAATAGGAATTCTCAACCCAGGCATAAAACTTTGGGTTATTTGTTCATTAATAATGTTATGGACTGGGTCTTCAGGTTGCCAATAGCAGCAAGGAGGTTTTATCTGTGGATTCATATCCTGGCCTGTCCCTGCGCCAAACAGTTCTTTTTTTGTATTTTGTTTGAAGACGAGTTTCATGGCAGCAAAGCATGATTAAGCACCATTGATCTGATGCGGCCAAGCATTAATCAAGTCTTTGACGTTAGTTTTAGGCAATATACAGACGTTTTTTCCATGACTGCAGACCTGAAAAGAAAGCGGCCAGTCCCATTCAGTCCCATCGTACTTTCCGTTTTCTCTCCCCCTCTCTTTCAACAGAGCTTTAAGCAACACCTTTTCGGACTTCTCCATTGTAAATTACTCATCCATCTCTCGCGTGGTCTTCTGGTCCAGGCGGGCGGACATGCACCATATTGTGCCAAGTGTCCACCATTAGTGGGGCGGCACCGCCACGGCAGCTACTGTTTTGACGGGGAAGTTTTTACACTACCACCTACTGATCTCTGGACGCTCTGATTCCAATGATCCACACTTGAGTCTGCTGTGGATTTCACAGCCTAGGAGGATCACTGTAAGTGATGGACATCTGAGAAACTAAGGGTTTACTAGATTGGTTTGATGAATCAAAGACTCTTGGATCATCTCATGAAGATGAGACCAAAGCCAACAGGTTGGATCTATAGTTGGCTTGGCCAACGTGCCCAATTACGTCCATTTCACAGAGTGGGACCTTTCAAAATTGTTTGCACATTATTTTGTCAAAAATAAGAAATAAAAAACGAGTAGGGCCCAGTTTTTTTTTTTTTTTTCCCCTTTAATTTAAATGTCAGATACATTTAGAACCATCTATATTAATTCTAGGCCATGCTATGCATAAGCCATATGCCAAAGTTACAATCCATAAGATAATCCTAGGACTCATATTTCTGTCCTTCAGAATGACATTAAAATGGCCAAAAGTCAAGGGTTTACAAAAATGGTTTCAAAATTAAAAAATAAAATAAAAATGCGACCACTTGGGATTTCAAAAATAGTTTAAAAAATCCGACCACTTAAAAATTTTTATGGGATTTCTTTCATAATTTTCATCCAAGGGTAATGTAAGCTTTGATGATAACATAGATTCCAATTGTTACTTAAGAAGCATTTTATCCTTTGCATTTATTTCTTAGACCCCTCCTATAACATTCAATGCATGGAGTGTCATTATCAACTTTTGACAATGTATAAAAGTATGTGGGTCATGAGGCTAATTGTTGACAAGTTTTGAGAGGACTACTAATTATTCTCTTGTAGAGAAGATGTGGTTACTTGAAATCCTAAGTAATAAACAATACTTCTTGGCTGCTTATATAGAGGCCATGCAGTAAGTTGGCTATATTACTTCTTGTGCTCATGTTTCACTCTAGCCTTCTATATTGCTTGGGAAGCTTGATCCATTACATGTAATGATGTTCTAGAATATCAAATTTTCAAACTTAGGGAACTTTTTAGGAGATTTGTTGAGGCATTTTTCTTACATTCTGTTGACAAAAATGGCCATGAATGTGGCAAATATAAGGATGTTGACAGATACTCTTTCAAGCTGTTAGCTCCGCATGAGTGATATCCCAAGTTGTTCTTTCATTAAGCCAACCTACTCCTGTATAATGGCAGCCTGAGTTTGGTGCACTTGCGAATAGTCAACTCCCTGAGGTGAGTGGCCCCCTATGGGTATCCCATCTTTCTCTTTATAGGAAGCAGAAGTCAGGATCAAATGAATGATTCAAGCCGAGATATCAGAACTACAGTTATTGTCAATAAATGACTGGAAGACATGATTGAAGTATGAAGAAGTGGTAGCTGAGTTTGCCTATAGTCTTGCATAAAAATTGCTCCTTGAGAAGTAAGGATAATGGATCCTACTCCCGTTTTAGCCGATCCCATGAGAATAAGTACATTTTGAAGACTAAACAGGGTGTCTTTTTTCATCTTGTCAAGCGGTTGTGCAACCTTTGACAAGATGAGGGCATATCTAGAAACCATATTTTGGCCATGTTCATGACTGTTTTCTTCAAAAGAAATGCAAGGCAAATGTCTCAAGAAATCCCCCAGTTTGTTCCTCAAGGTTGGAAATAATTGTCTACAATACCTTTGCATCTAGCAAATCAAGCTTTCCAAGTAGCATAGAAGGCTGAAATGAAACAAGAGTACTACTTGGAAAAGAGATATGGCCCAGTTGCCACATGACCTCCACATAAGCAACCAAGAAAAATTGTTTATTTTTAGGAGTACAAGTGGCCACAACTTTCCAACAAAAGAATAATAAGTATCCCTTCCAAAACTTATCAAGAATTAGCCTCGTGCCTCCCGTACTTATACACTCCCAAAACTTAATAATCGCCCATTAAATTCAGAAAGAGGTGCTCCACTTTCTCTCTCCACATGCTAGAGATAAGAAATAAATGCAAAGGATAAGATACCTTCCAAGTAATAATGAGAATCCCTGATATCGTCAAGCTTACATTACCCTTAAAGGAAGAAATGACAAAGAAGTCTATCAAAATTTTCTAAGTTGAAGAGATGTTAGCTATCATGCCAAATCATTGGAAAAACAATCTCATATCACTAGAAAAGTGCGGAGTCATTTTGCCAACTCACCATAGGCTTCAACTATAAATAGGAGGCCTCCTCCAAGGGAGAGAACAACTTATAACGAGCTCAAAAACTTGAGGATAAAACTTTGAAAAACATAGGATCAAGGATAGACCCTAAAAAGTCTTGAATAAGTGCCAATCCCAGATATATATCCTCCCATACCCTCAGACCATGTAACTCTTTGTACATAGTAATAGTGTACTACTCCAGCATTTAAATTGAGTGTAACATTTCTATAGTAACCTAGAATCAAGTCAGGCCTTCACCCAAATATAATACATCAGATTTTAAGGCAATTCAAGCATTTTCCTTTCAATTTATGTTCTCTTTCCATTTACCTCAAGACTCCTTGATGGTTTTCCCAAATGAATAATATATAGAAGGAAAGCAAAACAAAGATCCAACCTTTGGGCCCCCTAACCTTTAGGTTATCTTGAGAGCTCTAAGACGTGTGCTAGGATGAAATACCACTATTGGTCATTCTCTCCTACAATGAACAGCGGGATGGAGTACTGCTGATTTTTCTTTTCCACCTTTGGCTACTCATCATTATCATTATCAAAGCCTTATCCCTATTAAGGGCCAGCTATACTAATCTTGTTCCTCCGTTCACCTCTATCAACTTCCATTGTTTCATTAAGTCTAAGAGTTAAATTATTATTTTTTCTCACCACTTCTAACCAAGTCTTTTATGCCCTTCTCCTTGCCCTTTTAAATCCTTCAATTGGATCTACATATTGTCTTTGTTGGACATGTTCAACCCGTCTAAGTCTATTGTTCCTTATCTTGTTATCCATTGGTGTTACTCGTAAGTTTACTCTTATGTTTTCATTTTTAACACTATCCTTTCTTGTCTTACTACCTATCAATCTCAACATCGTCATTTCCGTTATGCTTATCCTATGTATATGTTGTTCCTTAACTACTCACACTCTGATCCACAGAGCATGGTCGGCCGTATAGCGGTCTTGTAGAATTTTTTCTTTTAGTTTGAGTGCCACCTGTTGATCACACAAAACCCAATTGTTCAAACCCACCTGGATTCTTTAAGTATCCCTCTCAATCTCATGAATTATCGATCTCAAATATCAAAAGTGTTCTTTTTGAGTAGTTCTTGGCTATCAATCTTTATTGGTACTTCCATCACACTCTTCTCCTTACTAAAATTGCATTCCATATAATTTGTCTTAGTTCGATTAATTTTAAATCCTTTAGACTCTATAGCATCTCTCTACAAGTCAAGTTTAGGTTGATACCCTCCCTTGTCTTATCAATCAAAACTATGTCATCTATAAATAACATGCACCATGGAATCTCCTTGTGTAGATGTTTTGTTAACTAATCCATAAACAATGTGAAGAGGTACGAGCTCAATGTCGATCATTGTTACAATCTTATGGTGATAGAAAAACTGTTGCTCTCTTTGCTAGTGATTCTAACATTTGTTACCGCTTCATCATACATATCCTTAATTATGTATACATATCTCCATGAAACCCTTTCACCCAACACCCACCAATATTAATTCTCTTGAGATCCTATAATAAGTTTTTTTTAAATCAATAAAGACCAAATGGAGGTCATTCCTTGTAACACCCCGGATTTTTAAGACAAATTTTTTTTTTTTTTTTATAATAATGGCATTTTAAATAAGAGCATTTGGGATCCCATGAGAAAAGATTTATTTAACATTTTACTAAACCTATCTCAAAAACTCCGGGTGTTAATTTTCCTTTCACAAAATGGCGTACATGTAATTTAAACATAAATAAATAATCCGCGTATAAATCAACGTCAAATAAATAGGCGCCTTTATTTTAAATCAAATAAACATCAAAGACATTAATAATATGGCCCGGGTCTATCCATCATAACATCCCATATAAATGTCGATATATATCCAAAGATCTAAATCACATCCAAATATAAAGTATGCGATCCATAATAAAATTCAAATGATAATCCACACTAATGACTCACATTACTTTCTAAAACTATAGGGAAACTAGTCTTCGACGACTCTCAAGGTTTATCAACGGCCTTGCCTTTCTGTTATCGCGCTCGAGATCTAAGGCATTGCGAAACAAAGCAATGCCTCGGAAGCTATAAACTTGTGTAGGTACATAGACAATTAATGTAATAAATGAAAGAAATAATGAACAACGACATTTATGAAAAGTATAACATTTATGGAAATAGTGATATCATAATGCCATGTTCAAATAAATGCCAATTTATTCCATATGCTAAAACATGAAATTCACGAAGTTAAAACATGACATGAATCAATAAAATGGAGCATACATCCGAATAAGGGCACCCTAAGGTAATGGGTCCCATCACATCGCACTAACACGATCGGGAGTACACGTAGTCAACCTCGAGTGTCGTCACACCCGGAGCATATCATCAATAACCATGCTCATCATACATGCACACATAATAAGAATATGGGCCATCATGTGCCGGTGGCAACCCTCCATGGGTATCAACCACCAGCCGCTCCCCGTCGACAAGTAACGGGAGACTTAACGTCTGTCCCCATGGAAAGGCTCGGGCCGTGGTGTGGACTATCCATGTTACCAAACCCTACCGAATGCCATCTATGGGCGGGTGTCTATCATATCACAAACTCATCACATCATAATCTCGGAAGGTGGGTGGCGGCCCTATCCCTCCTAGCATGACGCCCACCGGGCGAGAGCACCCGTCATCAAATATAAAACACGGAAATCATATGTATATGCTAGAACTCAAGAGCACTTATAGCTTGCAATCCCCAAGACATGCCCCTCATCACAGGGTTAGCCTATCAAAGGACCGGCATTAATAAGCCTCTATTCTCATTTCCATGTAAATCCATGCATTTTCTATATATAATAAGAAATAAGTCTCTAAGTAAGCATAACAAATTAACATCATGCTTGTAAAAGCATTTGAAATAAGTTTATTCGGTAAAGATTTCAATTTGGAATAACCATCACATGCGCAATGTCGCATGAAATCCATGGTAAATAAAAATCGCAATTTAAAACACAATCACACATGATGCTATGTTTAAACATGGTTTAAAATCAAGGCAAAACATTAGTTGTCGTCACCTACCTCGAGTGTGAGATCACTAGCTTGCCAATAACTCCCTTTAATTGGTATATTCGAAATGCACACTGTACATGTCACATCACTATTTAAAAATTTTTCTAAATAAAAAGTGGTCATTTCTAAGTTTTTAAGTTAAAACTGAGGTCGCGTCGTCAATACGGTCACAACGCCTCTTAGGATCGTGATTTGGACCTCTCCCCAGCTCCCAAAAATCAAGTTTTAATGAAAACTACGCAAAAGGGGGCTGTGGGACCACCATAAGGTGGTTTAAGCCGGCGGCACCCTTTTCCGCCGGTTTATACCGGCGTACTCTGGCGCACGAAGACGCACGGCGTCGCGAGAGGCGCGCACGGGACGCGCGCCGCGCGTGCGCCGGCGCCGTGAGCGCACGCGCGCGTGCGTCACGGTGCCGAGCCGCGCCGCGTCCGGTCCCACCGCGACGGCCAACGGCGGGGGCGTCGCCGCGCGCGTCGCCGCGCACGCGTGCGACGCCCGGCGTCATCCGGCGTACGTCTGCTGTGCGTCCCGGCTGTGCGTCATGGCGTCGGCGCGAGCGCGCGACGCGGGTGACAACGGCCCAGGAGAAGACGGCCAGGATTCCGGTCGCCTCCCGGCGAACTCTGGAAACTCCGTTTTGCGCGATTTTTGCGCCATTTTCTTCAAATTCTCTCTAGAATCCATTTATGCCCTCCTTTTGCACTAATTTTCTCAAAAACCATGGTTTTTAAATGATTTTCCCAAGTTCCTAAAAACTTTCCTAGGTCTTGGTTTTTGAGTTTTAGGAAATTCCAGTTGGATCACTCCCAAATTTAAAGGGTTTGCTCTTGGGTGTCTTGTGCACTAGTTGGACGGTGCGATTTCCAACCGGACAACGTTTGGTCTATGAAATCACGCTCCAACGGTGGCGTGCACAAAACCCCAAAAATCCAATTTTTTCCTAATTTTTAAATGGTTTTCTAATTAATTTTCTAATTAATAAATACATAAAAACATAGGTTTTGAGGCTTACCTTGCACCTGGCCGGAGTTGCTCGTGTTGCCGGGGCTCCACTCGCCGGAAAATTCAAGTTTTACGGGCTACGGTTTTGCGTAAATACTCAGAGAAAACGCTGAAAGTGGAGCGTTTTGGCGGCTGGGGAGGGTAGATATAGGCACAGAGTCCCGGGGGGAAGAGAACCTCTTCCATTCACGCCTCTTTCCACGTCTCTCCGGCGATTTTTCCGGCAGTAGAGACGTGTGGAAGCGGGGGTGCCGGTATCAATTTGGGCCCCTTTTGTGTTACACGTTTCTGTCAAAAGACCATTTTGCCCTTACAACTTTGACGGCTCATAACTCCCTCGTTTGAGCTCCGTTTCTCGCGTTCTTGGTGGCGTTGGATTCGTATCGACGAGCACTTTCTAATTATTATGTTTTCAGGAAATAATTTCATCCATAAATTTTTATTTTA
This sequence comes from Warburgia ugandensis, assembly GCA_035236585.1. Taxonomy (NCBI): domain Eukaryota; kingdom Viridiplantae; phylum Streptophyta; class Magnoliopsida; order Canellales; family Canellaceae; genus Warburgia; species Warburgia ugandensis. The sequence goes on along the minus strand of CP141128.1, from coordinate 79,828,612 downwards.
ATTTATTTAATAATTTCTTATTTTTATCTTAAAAATTAAGGATATTACATTCCTCCTCTCCTTATATTTCTCCATCAATTGTCCGAGGAGGAAAATAGCTTCCATCATAGACCTTCGAGGCATGAAACCAAACTGGTTCTCTATTACACTCACATTATGTCATAACCTCTTCTTAATCGCTCTTTTCCAAAGTTTCATGGTATGACTCATAAATTTGATCTCATGATAATTAGTCCAACTCTGTATGTCTTATTTATTCTTATAGATTGGTACAATAGAGCTTTTCCTCCCTTCATCAAGCATTTTCTTTGATTATCTTGTTAAATAACTTTGTCAACCAAACTACTCTAGTCCCTCTCATATATTTCCAAGCCTCTGTTGGTATACTACAATGCCTTAGGGCCTTTCATGATTTTATCTTTTTCAAGGCTTCTTTTACTTTAGGTATTGTAATCTTAAGGTTGTATTTATAGAGTCTAACGTTATTTAGATATATGATCTTTCAATCTCTATATTCTCAAGGCCATTGTCTGAATTTAGTAATTTCTTAAAGTAACTTTCCCACCTTCAATTGATCCCATCTTCTTTGACCAGTACCCTATGGTAATTACTTTTAATGCATATAATATGGTTTAGGTCTATATTCTTTTATTCTCCTCTTTTTTTTTTTCAAATTTAAACATATCTTTCTCACCTTCTCTTGACCATAATTTACTGTAGAGATCATCAACGTCTTGAGTTTAGCCTCATATACTACTATTTTAGCAACCTTTTTAGCTTTCTTATATTGCTCCATGTTTTTATTTTTTCTAGTCCTCCGCCACCTTTAAAGAACATTTGTTTTTCTTCAGTAACTATATACACTTTTTTACACTACCACCAAGTTTTCTTTACTAGTTACCTTTTACCTTTACATACACCTAGAACATCTCTTGCCACTTTCTTAATAGACTTGGCCATGTTAGTCCACACCGTGTGTACTTCTATTTCATTGTTCTATTTTCTTTCTACCATCAACTTGTTTATGAATGATGCTATCTTCTATCTTTTTTAAGTTTCACCACTTAGTTTTTGAATGCATATTAAGTTCATTTCATTTCTTTTATATCTTATTATATATATGTATAAATATATTATAACTATTAACCTATGTTGTGTGGTTAGATTCTCACCAGATATCACCTTACAATCCTTATACATTGATTTTTAGGTATTCTTAATAATAATAAAAAAGTCTATTTAACTTTTTCGTAGTCTGCTTTTCAAAGTTACAAGTGTTCATCCCTCTTCTTAAAGCATGTGTTCACTAGAGCTAGGTTATATGTCAAAGCAAAATCTAGAATGGCTTCTCCTATGCCATTTCTTTCTCCAACCTTATATCCTTCACATACCCTATCTTTCCCACATGACCATTTAAATATGTTCCCAAAAGTACCTTCCCTATGTTGAGAGTTTCTTGCATTATTATCTCAATATCTTCTCAGAATTGTCTCTTAATTCTATCTTCTAACCCTAGTTATGGGGCATATTCACTTATAACATTTGTGATATTCTCTTATAAAACGAGCTTTATTAGTAAAATTCTATCACTAGATCTTTTTACATCAACAACTTTATTTTTAAAATTTTCATCCACTAGTATCCTATGCCTTGGTGCAATGGCAGAGTTGTCATTGTATGACCTTAAGTTCACGAGTTCAAGGTGTGGAAAAAATCTCTTGCAAAAATGCAAGGTAAGGCTATGTACTATAGACTCTTGTGGTCCGCCTCCTCCCCAGACCCTGCATACATGAGAGCTTTCTGCATCGGAATGCTCTTTTTTAATATCCCTACACTATTTCTACTACTGTCCTTTCCTATGTACCAAAGCTTATACCAATCATTTCTCTAATCTTAATCTCTTTCCACTTGGTTTCTTGGATACAAGCTATTTTAACTTTCCTACATCCCATTGTATCTACTAACTCTATACTCTTACCTGTCAATATGCTTATATTTCACACAGCAATACGAATCTTATTCTTCTAACTGAGTTTCATCACCCGCACACATCTAGAATGGCACAAGAACTTCTACTTACTTTCAACTACATCTTGATTCTAATGCAGCGCATTGCTTTCGAAAGAATGCTTTAGCAGCCCTTGCATGTTTCTCATTGCACGTAAATTCCGATACAATGCATCGATGATGGGGAAACACCTCATTGCATTCGTGATTCGACGCAGTGCATTGTTTGTGGGAAACGCCCTAACCTTGGTGAATGTTGAAATAAGGTTCATTCATATGGTTTGACGAAGGATTTTCCTCCAATTGGCACCTAACGCAATCCTTCTCTTTTATCCGGGCTTGAGACCAATAGTGAGATCATAAATCACACAAGTAACACCTTTAGCTACTAATTAAACAAAATTCCTCTCTAGGACTTCATTGTTTGCTGTTAATACACCAAATGATAAGTAAAAACCATTTCCATGAGTCAAGCAGGTGCAACCTTTGCAAGTTCCCTCTCATTTAGTAATCGAGGCAAAACCTAAATCTCCGGACATACTGTGAACCACTAAGTGCTTTGTTTACTCTTTCAACCAATTGTCTCCACTATCGTCAAATTTCATATATGATATTCCTCCTTTGATTGTCTTTTGTAGTGGTATGAAAAGATTCAAATTTTTTTATCACTTTTCTTTCTAATCGTAGACTCAAGAAGTCCCTAGTCCCCCGTTTGCTATCCAAAGGCCATGCATGGTCTAACCATACTATGCTCCCAATCTAGAAACCAATGCAATTCATACCAAGTTCCCCAGACTAAGTATGTGAATCACATCAAGCAAGGCATAAATGTTTTTGGTAAGCCTGATTAAGGGCTCAGTAGTAAATGATACAATGGACCACTAAGTCTATCCAGAGTTCATTATACCCAATATCATATTTGTCATCCTTGTCAAGATGTTTAGTACACTCCCAGCGTTAACATAACCCCACACACCAAACCAGCAACCTTGATCTCCCATTGCATCACGTGCATTACATTTAATTTTATGCGATCTTTTCTTTCTTCAGAGATGCCTATTTAAAGACCCAAAACCTACCAGCTTGATGGACTATTAAACCTTCCAAAATTTATTTTTCTTAAGTCTAGTTAGTTCAGAGTAATTAAAATTTCTTACTGGGGTGTACGACATTGAACGTATAGTGGATCTACATACGGCTAAGAATTACAGTAGTAAGGTGTGAGCCCAATATGGGCAAAAGACAAGAGTGGGGACTCCAAAACCCCCCATTTATCCACGGCAGAGCAATTATACCACTAACAGGTATATGTGACGTCCCAAATCTGCGTCCTATATATCTACACACAGTAAATGCCGGTGGACATTCAGACTATTGAGTTTTCCTCTCTTGACCATGAGGTACACCCTGATAAACACTGACGCAGCTTCTATAGGATAAGATTTTTCCCGCAAATTTGATCATGGTGCACCCCGGTAAACACTGTTGAACCTTCATCAGGACCAGGTTTGGTGCACCCTGGTGAACACTTTTGAACCTTCATCAGGATAAGGTTTTCTACGCCAATTTGACTATGGTGTGTTGTATACCTTATAACAGAGGAAAAAACGTGAGAAACGCTGCAAGTCATACACATTATTGCATAGTTGCATTGTTGAACACAGTACGTCGAAAGACCACATTTTTGAAGTCTTATTGATTGAGCATGTTTGAAGGGAAGCCTTGGCCCAACAGTAAAAGTTATCTTCGTGTGACCTTGAGGTCACGAGTTCAAGACATGGAAACAGCCTCTTGCAAAAATACAAGTTAAGGCTGCATATTATAAGCCCTAGTGGACACCCCTTCCCCGGACCCCGAATAGGCAGGAGCTTCGGGCTGTCCTCTATCCTTTATGATTGAGCATGTTTCCATGCCCATAAATTGGTCATCTTGGTCCCTTCAAATTTAACAAACAACGGTTCAAGAATCCTAATAGAGATGCCACATTTTCTGTCAGGAGCACGCTCATTATAGGACCCAACAGAGTTCTGATTTTATACCACCAAGATAAACATGTACCCTCTTCAGTACTGCTTATCATTCATGCGCGTGGCACCAAAGATTGTAGCAGCAACAATCTTTTTGTTCTTAGAAACTGCATTGAAAGCCAGTGAACATGACATAATTGTGTGGTCTTGATTTTCAAACCATTCCAAGTGGTAGTCATGAATGATCACAGCAGTTTTTAGATTCTAACAGCGATATTTATTATGTTAAACCCATTAAACCCACCACACACCTGATTAAAGTCAGTTACTATGGTGAAATCCAATTGAGTTCCAAGACAACCACAGGTCTAATAAAATGTCACTACCATCCAAGCAGTTGCACCAGAACTAGCATAACCAAAACGAAAAAATAAAAAATAAAAAATCTACCATTTCTTCATGATAATCTTAACCTACAAAATATCAAAAATCGGATTTCAGAGTTTAGACACAACCCAGACAGCAATTAGATACATCTGCTCACAGCACGGACTGCATATTTCAGAAGTTGCATGTCATTTTAATGCCTAGAGACGGCAATACTGAAGTCTCCTTCTCCATTTCATTAACGTGCAGAATTCTGCTATACTTTATCATTCAAGAAAGGAAAGACTAGCAAGGATAGAATCAAGATGAAACCAAACTAGAGAGCTATGACACAAGGAATGGAATAATCATTGTCATGAATGCATCGTAGGTAAGTGTTGCTGAACCAGTATAGCGCGGATCTTTCTCCTTGAACTTCTCGGTTAAACCCTGAAAGAGAAAACACATGAGATGGTGACATAAACATTGCATCCTAAAGGAGGAAATGACCAAGTTGCAATAGATTATCTCAAAACTGATAAAGCCCCATGCTTCTGCAAATCAGGCATAGTTCTTTTTAGATACAAGTCAGCAATGGTTACGATCCACTTGTTTATATATTTTCAATGCTTTCCAGAAAGCACTCATTCCACTATAGAAGGCATACAAGTGTTAAGGACAAATAAACCGAGAACCCTTAATTGTTGAATTTCAGTCTTCCAGATACGTGGTATTTGTAACTCCGCCGATGCCAGTGCCAAGCCAGGATGAAAAAGGAGGAAGGCCTTGCGTCAGATGCCAGCCGGCAAGGAAGAAGTTGAAGATAATTTTGTTATTTCTTTCCTACTTGCAAATCAATATGCATTTGTGTATTAGTTTGTAAGTAAGAAATGACAATTATCTCCAGCTTAAAAGTTTGGCAACCTTAACATGACATGAATCAAAAACTGATGAGATATGTGGTATATGTACAATATTCATAAGAATGTCAAGAGGCATACTATGTATAGGGTTCCAAGCCCAAGGCTAAGAACTCAGACCAGCTACATGATGTTATGATATGAGTGAGCTATTGAACTTGTTTTCTACTTCTTTTGAGGCTATTGATCCAACTCTTAGATTAATTAATCAGAGCGCTTTATGATGCTCAATTCATCTGTGATGGGGCTTTGACCAGTGGGCCACTAGATTTTGTCAGAGATAACAATAAATCAGAAACTAATAGTGGTCTTTCAAGGTTTCATTTAATGTCAAGATAGTTCTGTGCGAGCTAATTATTAACAAAATAGAGAGATGGTGAAATCTTGGCAGACAATTATTTTACTAACTTCAATATATAGCAAAATCCAATAGCCGTCAAGACATCACAAGCATCCCTTATCTCTTTTTAGGGCTATTTAATTATTTCAACAGTCAACTGAACAAAAGCAGCCAATGAACTGAAAGTTTTGAGTTTTCTGGTGCAAAAGCTCCACAAGTTCTTGCTTGATAGTCGACTAATGTTTAATTTTCCACCTTTATAATTGGACAATGGCCAGTTGATACTTGGGATTAGAACGTAGTCCAAGTTATAATAGATAATAAAAATCATAGAAGGATATTATAATCTTTTAGCAAATCCCCATGATATCACAGTCATGATTAAACATCAAGTTTTAACTGTATTCAATAAGTCGTGATAAAAAGGGGAATGATACTGACCTTGACGATCATCCCACACTCAACAAAGTTGTCAAAGTTGAGTCCACCCCTACGTCCACCTGTATAATCATATTTAGAGATCAAAAGTTGAAGAACTGAAGGTGGAACTGCATATCCAAGACTGAGCAGAGCATCCCTCAGTTCCATTGAGTCAATTTCCCCACTCCTATCTCTATCAAACTGCTCAAATATTGCCTGCAAACATATGGAGAAAAGTCAATTTCAAAAAGAGAAATACAGACTTTGCCAAAGTGCATGCTTTGTATGCATTGTTATGTCTCATTGCGCAGACTAAGGCACAATGGCATAATCTGAGCTGGAAACACATTAAAAGTGGTGCAGGTTCCATAATAGATACTTGCACCCCAGATGCCACCACATACGTCATCACTTAAACATGTAAATTAATTGCAAAAATTCAACAATAAGAAAATCAAGCAGAAGGTTCAACAGATAAGTGACCTCACCCATACTGAAGAGTTGCTAGGACACTTCTTGTTGGGAAGCAATATGTCTATTGTAAAATAATGAAGTAAATGCAAATATATGCAGGCCACAGAAGGGATTGAACAGTTGGAAGCTTGATGGAAATGGAATTTCTTAATTATACAGATACCGATCATAGTCATTTTTCTGAATCTCATAAGATTCTAGAGAGGGGTAATACTAGGTGCTTTTGGTAAGGTTAAGACTTATTAGCCAATGAATTACATAGCATACAGAGGGGTGGGGCATCTGCTCACACATATTGAGCTACAACATTCAGTGTAGTGGCAAAATAAGGGTTCTCTCCAATGGCAAGTGACAGGTTTCAGACTGTTAGTGGGTTTGGTTGTCCAACGCCCAAAAATAAATATTCACACACAGTATACATATATAAACACATATATAAATGAGGGGAGCTTGTGGTCCGCCCCTTCCCCGGACCCCGCATAGGTGGGAGCTTCGTGCACCGAGGCTGCCAAAATATACATGAGGGAGCCTTGGCACAACAGTAGAGTTGATCGTGTGACCTTGAGGTCCCGGGTTAAAGGGGTGGAAACAGCCTCTTGCAATGCAAGGTAAGGTTGCATACTATTGACCCTTTGGGGTCCTTCCCTTTCCCGGACAACACATGTGCTGGAGCTTCGTGCACCAGGCTGCCCTTATATACATGTCTACACATAGAAGGAGAGCCTTGGCACAACAATTGAGTTGTTGCCATGTAAACTGGAGGTCACAAGTTCAAGGCGTGGAAATAGCCTCTTATAAAAATGCAAGGTAAGGCTGCCTACTATAGGCCCTTTGTGGTCCGCCTCTTCCTTGGACCCTACATACGCCGGAGCTTCATGCACCAAGCTGCCTTTTTTATACATTTCTATGCATATATATACTCACTCAAAGGGAAAAAGGAAAGTAATTAGTCAATACTAGAAGTCAACTCTTAATTTGTTTTGCATATTTGAACACAAGAACAACACAAACAATCCTTCTCCATTTCAACTCTAAATTTATTTTGTATATAAAGAAGATTGATTTTAGTTCAATTAATCCTTCTCTATATTTACTCCACTCTTACAATATATTTGTGGGTGTCTAGATTCATAGATCCAATCGGTACTAGTGCCAATTCCAAACCTTTATCTACCTAGATTTGATAAAGTGGATTGAAGGGGAGCCTTGGCGCAGTGGTAGAGTTGTCGTTGTGTGACCTTGAGGTCACGGGTCAAGGCGCGGAAACAGCCTCTTACAAAATGCAAGGCAAGGCTAGATACTGTTGACCCTTGTGGTCGGCCCCTTCCCAGGACTTTGCATACGTGGAAGCTTCATGCAAAGGGGCTGCCCTTTTTATCTGATAAAGTGGATTCAGGCTATGCTGAAGTTGCTCTAGTTGAAAGGATGCATGTACTGCCTCCCTCCCTGTTTCATGGGTTCTATTTTAATGCATCAAATTGGTACTAGAGGTTGGGTGATTTTAAGGAGCTCTCATTGAAGTGATGCACCCTTTTCAGGATATCACATTGAAATGGTGCACCCTCCCTCCTCTCTCCCTCTTGAAAAAATAACTAGTAACAGCAAGGAAATTTTGATAGAGGTTTTGAACAGTAACTGTTGGCAGCCAGAATGCCCTCTGTAATAAATCTCCATGTGCGAAGCCATTTGATGAGAATATTTATGCTCCAAAACATTTTAGGCCTTGGATTGCATAATGAAGATTCCCAACACCCCAGTTTGACTGAATAATGATGGAAAATGTTTTCAATCAAACAGCAAAAAAAATATCATAACAAATAAGAACACAAACTATAAAGAAAAATACAAAATGGTCCCCTTCCTATCTGTGTTTTGCAAGTCTTTTGATTCAGGTTTTTTAATTACCTAAAAGGCATAATTTATGGCGGTGAATTCCAAATACAGGTCCTGTCAATTTAAATTTCTATTTTTTTTTCTTTTGAATGTTATGTGCTATCAACTTAATCAAAGAGCTATTCGGCTACATTCTTCCACTAACTACAAGAACCTGTTCAGTGGTGTTTTCAGCTCTAAGAAGAAAACTAAACGAACTTCAAGCAATGCAGAAATATATCATAAAAATGCATACATCAGCACAGACTCATTAACCAGCCTATGTTGAAGCAACAATGCTCATTTATGTACTGGTGCTGCTTTTCTGGATATAATTTAGCAGTAAGAGACAACCTAGCCATCCGCGTTGAACAAAATAGTGTTCTTTGATCTAGCAGGACTACTTTCTAACAACGTATTATTGCTTTATCTATCAGTGCTTACTGTTAAGGATACTATAATGTTTAAACCTTCAATAATTTGCACATCTTACCACCACAATCATGAAGACGGTCACGCTTTTCATTTGAAGTTCCTATTAACAGAAAAATGAAATTCCAAGGAAAAAAGGCAATAGTACTCACACGCCACAGTCCAAGACAGTCCCATAGCGCTGCAAACTCATTAGGCCCTGGAAACCAAGAAAAAAGAAGACAATTACCTCCCCAGAAAAAAAAGGGGCAAAATGATCCTTAAAGATAAATGGAGGAAGATAACCCAAAAATTATATTATTCTATCACCAGCAGAATTGGTCAACTCTGGGCCGCTACTTGCATCGATTAGATGAGCACAGCCATTGGATTTGCGGATTTTTACCCAGAATATCCTTCAGCCGAGCAGCCATTTCCAAGGATTGTGATCGTCTATTTGGTGAGACCCATGTGTCAATCTACTGTGTATGCTTGCCCAATTTAATTGGGGAGATTAGTCACCAAACCTTTCCGTTAATTTCTTCTTAAATTTAAGAAACGGAGTCAAAGTGAGAGGACCAAGAATCTGCTGAAATTCAATGTCAAAAAAGAAAACGAAGATAATCCTTCTCACCCATTCTCAAAGGATCATAAGAATTCTTGAAAAGGAACATGAGCAACCGAATCGTCCCGAAGTTGAATCTCCGATAACCAGAAGAAAGTGCTTCCTGCAACTCCTCCTCATCTATAAACCCACTCCGGTCCCTATCGACGTTCTGGAAGCTTGAGATGATCTCTGGAGGCGTTCCGGGAGGAAAATGCACTCCATGCGATGGAAACGAGGAATGCCCAGATGAGAAACTCTGCCCGTGTTGAGAAGGCGGCGGGAACTGGCCGTATTGAGGAGGAGCCTGGAACTGGCCGCTGGGATTATTTGACGAAGAGGATTGTTGCCCGGCGGAGAATTCAGGCAAGGGAGGAGCAGAGGGCGAGTAGGCATGAGATGGAGGTGCATTGTAAGCAGACATTAACAGGCTGTTCTATCAAAATGTCTGAGAGAGAGGAAACTTGGGTTATAGAAAATGAAGAAGAGAAATAAGGGTTCGTACGAGTGGATAGTTCGAAGAAGATGAGATGTTCAGTGAGAACTTTACAGCAAAAAATCTGAAAATTGAATTTGAAGAAGATGTGAGAGAGTTTTGCAGGGAAGCTAAAGCTAGCAGGGTTAGAAGCAGGGTAATAGCAAGGGTTTGGAAGGATCTCGGGAGAAGTGTTGCGCTGGCGAATTTTATCCGTTTTCTTTTGCTATTTCTTGATGGGTTTTTTTTTTCTTCAAAAAATGACATTATATTTTGATATTTTTATAAAAAAAATGTTCAATATATTTTTAGTTTTGCAAATTTGTCATTAAATTTTTTTAAACTTTGTAAAATTGAGTTTTCATCTTCTTCCTAGTTATTTGTTTTAAAATTTCGATTACCTTTCTCTTTTTTTGTTTGTTACTATGTTCTAATAAATAGGACTTTGGGTTTGATTTTCAGCTTTGTTAATCAACAAAAAAAATTTTAAATTAATCTTGCTAGATAAAAGACATTTAGAAAAAAAAAAATCAAGTTTTAGAATTTTAACTTTTATTCCAAAAGGCATCAAACGAAGAGCCAAAAGTTTGTTGTTCTCATAAATAGCAATAATATTTTTTTTATATTTTAAATTTAAATTTTCTTTAATTTATTATATATTTTTATTGATCAAAGATATTAATTATGTTATAATTTGTATTAGAAAGAGTTTTATATTAATTTTAGTTAGAAATTGAAGTCTAAATTATTAAATTTCATTAAAGAGACATAATAGGTAATGTTATACAGGGTGATAAATATTGTAAGTTTGCAATTAAATATCTCACTATTAGTTAGTTTTTATTAAAATCTAAGTCTACCATAAGATTTCTTGTTATCAAAATGTATTAGAAACCAAATTTCACTGAAACTAGGGAATACCTTGGGATGGGGTAAGGATGTTGCAAGTAATGGAACTTGTTGCACTTTTTTCTACAATTTAAGGAGTTGTGAGCGGTATGTAGTAGGAGGATCTTCTGCTGATAGCTCAAGATAAAGAATTTGCTTGTAGAACAATTCTATTTTTATTAGAAAGTTATTAAACTTAGTGGCCAAAGTCAAGTTAATCAGGTTTGCATATATGAAGTAGCATAGTCTATTAGAGAAGAGTAATATCAAATTTAAAATAAAAAAAACTAAGAGAAAAAGATGATAGAAAATCAATAGAATGACAATTTTGCAAAGCTCATGAAAATTTTATGATAAATTTATAAAACTCAAAAAATATTATAATTTTTTGTAAAAATATCAAAATATAAGGGCCATTTTTTTAATAAAAAAAACCCCTTTTTCGTGGGGGAAGGACATCAAGGTATCCACGTAGAAGACATTGAGCTTTGACAATTGACCCATTTTCTCCTGGGTGGCAGTTTGTAAGATAGTGGCTTGGTGTTCTTTTCTAACAAGAACTTTTTGGGCTCAATGATCTGCAATATTTTGGTTGTTACCGAGTCTCCATCTTCTATCTCGTTGCCATTTACTTTTATTTGGATAAAAAAAGGGCAGCCCCGGCACACGAAGCTCCCACCTATGTGGGGTTCGGGGAAGAGACAGATCATAAGAGCCTAAAGTACACAGCCTTATCTTGCATTCTGCAAGAGGCTATTTCCATGCCTTAACCCCATGACCTCAAGGTCACATGACGACAACTTTTACCGTTGCACCAAGGCTCCCCTTATGAAGGGGACAGCTCTAGTGCACCAAGCTCCCTCCTATGCAGGGTATGGGGAAGGGGTAGACCACAAGGGCCTATAGTAGGCAGCCTGACCTCGTATTTTGCAAAAGGCTAATTCCACGCCTTGAACCCATAACCTCAAGGTCACATGACAACAACTTTTACCGGTGTATCAAAGCTCCACCAAGGCTCCCCTTTTATTTGGATACGGGTGTAAATCAGTGATGCGACGGACCTTCATGTTACCTGAGGGAGAGCTTGTCGCTCCTATGGACCTTTTGCAAATTCTTTATACAAAGTCCAATTGACGAACGTGATAAAAAACAAAATAATCAGTCGAGTCCAGAGATGCAGTTAAGATCTCTAAATTATAAAAACTTTATTCACGATAGAGGTTATGGATAGCTTTCACGTAACGGTAGAGTTGTCGTCGTGTAACCTTATGGTCACGGGTACAAAACTTGAAAACAATCTCTTACAAAAATACAAGTTAAGGCTACATACTATTTAGATTTGGCTTCTTCCTGCTTATTTCTTTCAGCAGGACTCTATATACTCCCTCCAAGACCCTTGGACTTATGGGCTTACAAGGTTTTACTTTTGACATTAACACACTGTAACCTGCATGTCTCAGTCTTTTATTGTATGATGGTAAACTGCAATTTGGCTGATAAAAAAAAGAAAAAGAAAAAGACAGCCCCCCATGTACGAAACTCCTCTATATATCGGGATCGGGAAAGGAGAGAACCACAAGCGTCAACGGTATCAGATACTAATAAATATAAATATATATTCCTTTTCAGGCTTATCCTTGTGCAAAGTTGCACGTGAAGTTCTAGTTGAGCTGGAAACATGTTGCAGAAACTGTCAGCTCAATTATTGAATCCATCTCGGGGAGGTGAACAGATTTCTTTGACCATCAAGTGTCCTTTCTATGTATTAACAGCATTTGAATTAAGCATGAAAACTTTTAGATATACTTATACGCTTTTCAGTGTTAAGCATATAAGTTGCAGCATTTGCTATGCTTGAAATATTTTTCAGCCAAACAGCATTTTCTGATTTTTGTGTTAATTCCAAATGGCTGACCTCTTTTCATGCAAATAGGGTGTGTAGAAAGACTATTAGTGCTGCAACATAAACAGATCCAAACTAAGCTAGCATTTGCCATTCAAGAGTCTCTGAAAACTGTTCCATTTCCCTGGCAGTTGTCAAGATTAGACTAGTTTTCAAATGGGTAGGTGATATCCTAATGAGGAAGTAATTGAGATTTACCTCCTAAGGACTCGAAGAAAGCTAGAAGTAGTGGCGGTATTGTTTCATTACAAGAAGCAAGATGAAGTGCCAAAAGAAGGACACTGAAGAGATCAAGGTGTAAGAAGTTTGGCATCATTGGAAGTTAAGGGACAAAAGCAAGTTCAATTGGCTGACGCTACTGAACTATCTAGTTGAGCTGGAGTTACCGCATATACTACACAGGTGCATACTCGGTTTTCATAGGTTACAAAAATTATTCAGCTTGCTATACAATATGTTGTTCTTTGTCAAATTATATAATTATTATATGCTCAAATTATATAATTATGATATGTTTTCTAGCCTTGGACTTTTGGAAGCTGACAAGGAACTCTTGGACTTCCATAAAATTCAAAAAAAAATGTAGTGCTTTAACCCGCATTAAGTATTTCAAGCTCTAAACTTATTGCTGCTTTTCATATTGTTAATTTATAATTTGTGCAATAAATTGAAGACTAGGGAAAACACTTCATATGGTCTCTTTTAAGGGTTAAAAGGAAAAATAAAAAATAATTTTGCCCCTAGCTGCATCACGAACCTATCCAAGCTGTGTTTTTCATTTCTTACCAAGATGTATCCTTATTTAGGACTAACATTGTTATTTGCTTTGACATTAGGGTAAGGGTCTCACTTTATTACCTTACAAAGTTATAATATGCATTTACATGGGAGCCTTTCTGGATAATTAGAAGGGGCAGCCTTGGTGCACGAAGCTCCAACCTATGCGGGGTCTAGGAAAGGGGTGGGCCACAAGGGCCTGTAGTAGGCAGCCTTACCTTGCATTTTGCAAGAGGCTGATTCCATGCCTTGAACCCGTGACCTCAAGGTTCCACGACGACAACTTTTACCATTGCGTCAAGTCTTTTTTCTTTTTTATAATAATAATTATTCTTGACTATCCATAGTCTATAACTAGGAATCCTGTCTATGTATCTCAAATTATAAGAAGAGCCCAAAGGAAGTTTTAGCCATTTATGCCAATTAATAAACTTGAGCTGTGATGAATAGATTTAGATGAATTACTGATAGTCTACGACAAGGTTTCGCACACCTCTATTTGGATAGAAGTATGACATAGAACTTAGTGAGGTTGGAGCCTGACAGTAAGAACAATGCCTTGCTCCTTATGGTGTTTGAAAAGGAATAAACAAAAGATATTCCTCTTGCCAAAATAAAGCTTGTACACGGCTCCCACCAGTTACCTATGGCCAGAAGACGACATCATCCTTATGTGTATGAAGGATCTGCTCTTTGTTTCTAGTTTCAGTAATATGTCTAGGGAAAAGTCAGTTCCAGTATGTGGATTTCCTCCTATCCTCTTGATAGCAGGAAGTTCTGTTGGATTTTATCAAGCAAGTTATTTGATGTTTCCATTTTGAGGGCAGTCAAGTTTTAAGTTCTCAGGGACAAATATAGGAGACCTTGAGGGAAGGATTTGGGGCAATGCTATTAGAACTCTTCTAAAGTTGAAGGAAATTTCTTGAAGGCAAGAACAGTTGATCCTCTTGATGCCAAATAAAAATAGCCAAAGTTTATGGCCATCTCTACAAAGGATTCCATGACTTTTCCAAGTTAGGGAGAAGACTTTGGACTAGGAAAAGAGAAAGATACTATCCTAATGATGTAATATTCTCAATTTTTAACCCTAAATTAGTAATAAAATAAATAAATTAAATTAAAATTTTTATGTATGGAATTTGATTTTAAAACCACTAAAACTAGAAAGTACACGTTGATAGGAATTGAACGGTATATAGTTCAGATGAGTGAGATATGATCATTTTAATTTCAAGGGTAAATTGTCAGAGACGCAAATTAGAGGGGGTCGTTTTGCTAACGGCATCCCTTTCCATTTCCATTGCAGTTCTAATAGAGGAAGGCAGTGATTTGCTTTTCCATGCTAAAAGATATGATCTAACCCTACAAAAACAAGTTTCCCCTTCCATTCTCACGCTAAACAATTAGAGAAAAACCCCTCTTTTCCCTTTGCATGCTGCTAAAACACACGTGATTTTGCATGCACTAGAGGACCTTGATCTCCCCTCTATTGCTCTAATCAGGTAAGCCATATGCTCTAACTTATTTTTCACATTATTTCCCAACTTTTCCCTTACAGATCCAAGCTGGATTTGGGCTGAACGACCATTGGATGGCCTAGGAAGTCAAAACTGTGGAGCATGGTTAGACACATGTTAAGGACACCTGATCTGAGCCGTTCACAGGGATGCACAGAGGTGGACTACGCATGCGCGCACGGGAGCGCTGTCCCAAAAGGCCGAAAATTGTCGCGTGTCCTGGTGACCGTGACGTCGTTTTGTCGATGTGAACGTCATCCGTCGATATAAAACACCTTTTTCCACCGGTGTAAACACCTTTCGTCTGTGCAAACCGGTGTAAAATTTGATTTTGATCTGATTTTTTAATCTAAAATAGTTTTTCTAAGATTCTAGAGGCTACTGAAGTCGATTTTCGGTCTAAAAGGTCCGTTAGAACCATCTCGATGATGTGGATATAATTTTAGTATTAGAATCTTAATCTAATAACATCTAGTTAGGTCAAATTCATAAAATAACATCTAATCACTTAGATTCGGCGAGTCAAAGGGTGATTAGGTCTCAGGACTTGGATAACTAGATAATATATAATACTAACTGAGGGTCCCAAGAATCAAATTAGACCATTGATCTAACGCAAATCTTGAAAAATTATTGATCTAAGGATGATCTGACTGTCAAATCAAGGTGTAAATTATAGATGCTCATAAAAATGAGTAGATGAATATGAGATAGGACTAATTAATAACCAATAACATTAGGATTAAGGATCAAATCATAAATAAAGATCTTAGAGAACAATCCAACGGTTGGATCTCCATAGATTCAATTAAGATGAAATAAATAACACAAAATTATACCGTGATACTGACAGCTACATCAGAGCGTGCGAGCTTAGAGGATTACATGCTTGATTTGGGTTATTTCTCATTGAGGTAGGTAACGACATTTAATGTTATATTTTAATTTCTAAAACTTTGCATTATCATAGCATCTATGGTTGATTGTGATTGATTGTTATTCGTTTAATTATTCTGAGATTTTGTGAGATTCAACGTTTTATGCTATGATCAATATTAGATTTTGATAATATATTGAATGGGTTTTCATGATCGATTATTTTATGAGATTGATACCGTGTATTTTATGTATGATTAGTAATTATCTTTCTTTATTGCATCACTAAGATTAATTGGTTTTCATAACATTGATAGTGGAGGCTTGGTGGCTAGTCCTTTAAGAGGCTAACCCTGGGATGAGGGGTGTGCCTTGGGGATTGTGAGCCAAGAGTGCTCCTGATTTTACAAGATACATGATTTTCGTGCTTTGCGATTTATGATGAGTGTTCTCACCTAGTGAATGTCATGTTAGGAAGGAGTAGGGCCGGCCACCCACCCTCCGAAATTGTGATGTGATTGTGATGTAATAGACACCTGCCCACAAATAGATTTTGGTAGGGGTTTGGTAACATGGATAGTCCACACTATCAGTTCGGGCCTTTCCATGGGGACGAACATTAAGTCTCCCGTTATGGTGTCAACGGGGAGCGGCGGTGGTTGAGACCCTAGAGGGATTGCCACTGTGACATGATAATTCATACTCTTGTTCTGTATGCTTGCATGATGAGCATGGAGATATTATTATATGCCTGGGTGTGATGACACTCAGAGGATTGATATGAGTACTTATGATCTGTTATACGAGTGTACTCGTGGGACCCATGTATCTTGGGGTACCCTGTTTATTATTGTATGCTCATTGATAGTAGATCATATTATGTTTTACATCTATAAGATTATCATGTTTCATATCCATACGACGTATGTTTTATCGCATATGATGTTTTAAGTATATATTGGCATTACTTATTATATTTATACTTTCATAGATAATTGATCTACACATTATATGCATATTGTTATTCGATTTTGTTTTTCCTTGTTATTATATTAAATGTCTATGTACCTACACAAGCAATAGCTTACTGAGGCATTGTAACAATGCCTCATATACCGAACACGACAGCAAGAAAAGCAAGGCCATAGAAGGACAGTGATAACAGTAGAGACCACTTGATTTGACTGATAGATAACTCGATGTAAGTGGTTAGATGGACTACTGTTTGAACCTATTTTATGAACTATGCACCTTCATTGGATGGATTTGAATATGACATATATATATGTGTATTATGGGCTTGTTTTTAAGTATAGTGAATTATTATAATGGATAGACCATGAGCCACATTATTATGTTTTTAGATATTATTGTTTTAAAAATAAAGGCACCATTGATCTTAACGTTAGATTTGATACTACTATTGTCTTAAATTTATTGCTGCTTACTTATATTTATCTTTTAATAGTGGTCATGATGTTTTTGGAAAAAGGAGATAACACCCAAAGGTTTTTCAATAAATGTTCTGATAAAATAATTAATAAAATCTTTTGATTTTGAGATCCCGACTATTATTATAATTATTATTATTATAAAAAAGAAAAAAAATGTTATAAAAACCCGGGGTGTCACAAATGATTTCTGCAGGGATCTTTCCAAAGTGATGAGCTCCAGACGCACAACTCCTGCAACCGGGATCCTTTACCTTAACTCCTTGATCAATGAGGCACATGTGACGTTATTAGTCTAGATTATCTACTTGGTTTCAACAATAATATCATTAGTCCCTGTTTGATAAAGGCATACCTGACATATTATGTCACGTTCTCTCTCCTAGACTGTTGAAAATTTTCTGTCAATGTATCATCTTGTAGCTTATTAGATGAGTGTTGTATAACAAGAGCAACGTACTCAAAATAAGGGAGATCTATTTTGGTTTAGCCCAACTTGCGAATTAATTGCTTAAACTTATTAACTTTTGTAGAACAGTCTCTTTCTTTGTGGGTATAGTTTATATTTCCATATACTTTATACGTATAAAGGGCAGTCCTGGTAGACAAAGCTTCCGCCTATGCAGGGTTCGAGGAAGGGGTGGACTACAAGGGTCTACAGTACTCAGCCTTAACTTTCATTTTTGCAAGAGGCTATTTCCATGCCTTCAACCAGTGACTTCAAGGTCACACGACAACAAATTTACCATTGCGCCAAGGCTCCTCTTCGTGTGTATAAGACACTTGAACGTGTATATGTATACAAGTTTTTAACAAATTGAAAAGAAATCATTAGTTTTAGGTCTGAATCCAATTGGGTTATGTTGATTGTTTAACTGCAAGTGCATGAGCTATTGTAGTATAGCTATGCAAATACGGGTCAATCCCACGAGGACTTGATTTAAAATTATGGAGTTTTAAATAAAATTCAACTAAAATAATAAAAACAAAGATTATACTAGAAATAAACTAAAATCCAGATGTATGCAATTGTTCCAATGTTCCCAAATATTTATTCCAAGGAAAACAGAAAATAAAACTAAAATGCATCCTAGATAAGCTTGTCCTTGGATTGCACTGTCTCTAGATTAGTTTGTCCTTGAATAGTCTGTCCTGGATTGCACTGTCCCTGAATAGTCAGAATGAAGATAAGTTAAAACCAGAATAGCATAGGGACACAGTTATAATTAAACAAGGGACCCAATTGGTATTTCTGAAATCTGCCAGGGGACACAGATGGAATTCTTTTAGGGACACAGATGTAATTCTTTTGGGGACACAAATGGAATTTCTAAAATAGGACAGAATTGTAATTTCTGAGATCTGCAGGTGCAGATTTGTAATTTCCTCAGGGTTCTGGTTTTTCACAAAAAAAACCAGAAAAATGTTGAAAACTGGAGAAGGGGAAGAAGGAAGAACGGGGAGAAGAAAAGATGAAGGAGAAGAAGAAGGGAAGAACGCGGGTGAGAAAACCCAGAAGGGTTTTCTTCCCCCGTCCGTGTGGTGAAGGAGAAGGAGAGTAAAAAGGTGTGGAGAAAATGGGAGAAAACCCAATTCGGGTTTTCTCTCCCAGGACCGTCCGACAAAGGAGATGGAAGAGAAGCTGGCCGGAGGATGAGATGGGGAAGAAGATGGGAGAAAAGATTGAGGACAACCAATCTGGGTTTTTCCTCACTGGGTCGTCCGGAGGCAGGGAAGCAGAGGGGAGAAACTGGCCGGACTGGGTTGTGCGATTTTTCCCACTGCCGGAGAAGAAGGAGATGCCAGCCGGTTCTGGATGTCTGGTCCGTCTGGCTGGAGCAGATGGGGCGTCGTCCGCAGAGTGAAGTAGACGCCTGGTCTAGCCTACCGGCCTGGGTAGATGGGGGGAAAATGAGACAGAGAGATGGGAAGTAACGAAGGAGAAAGAGGGGTGACAGATTTGACTGGGGAGGCGTGAGTGGAACTAGGTTCGATCGGTGATGGGGATGAGAGGTGAACTGAGTAGATCTAGAGGAGGGTGAAAGATGAGGATGCCAGCCAGCCCAGGTGTGTCATGCACCTATCACCGGCTGGTCCAACCGAAGAGGGGGCAGAAGGAAACGTGAGAGAGAGAAGAGGGAAAGGAAGAGAAGGGGAGAAGAGGTGGAGAAAGAGGAAGAGAGAATGAGGGGGAGAGATGATCCAGCCTAGCCTCACTAGAGGAGGGAAAAACGTTTTTGGAGAGAGAGGGGAAGGGGTATAAAAAGGAGAGTGAGAGATAGAGATGTGAAAGAGAGGGAAAGGGAGATTGAAGAGAGATACGATAGGAGAGATAAGAGATGAGAGAGAGTGGGGTCCACTAGAAGTTTAGACTTGCTAGAACTCTGCAAGTCTTAAACTTTGTTCTGTCTTAGGACTCTTCAAAATCCACTTTTTTTCATGAAACTTCATCTAATCTCCATCTTGTATCCTTGATTAGATCTGGAGCGTCCACACCTGAGTTGACCTATCTGCAATGCACAGGACCCAATTAGCGCAATCTAAACCGTCCATTAGCTTTAATCGTCATCTAACCACTAAATTTTACAATTCAACAGTTGGATAGTCAATTAAAGCTAAAATGAAATATTTGATGTAAAATCTTAAAATTAATGGTCTAGATGCTCTAACCAAATACTAAATTAGGGGTATTTTGACCAAAATTAAACACTTAACAGGTTAGTATGCATGTTTCTGATTTTTAGAATCAATTCAGATGGCAGAACATTGGCAATCTTGTGAATATTCTCTTTCTCAAGGTATTGTTCCTTACTCCTCACATAGTGGGGTGTCCTTGAGTCTATCTATATTGGTATCGTCCCTTTCTAGAGGAATGTTTACCCATGCGTGGAACTGTAGAAGACAGGCATGTGACAGTCGGAAGATTGTCAACTTTTGACAGCTTATTCCTGCAGGTATGTTAATCACTAAAGCTTGCAAAAAGATATTATTATTATCACATGGTGGGGTTGGAAAGAGTTATCTACTGAGTTGGTCTATCTCCCCTGAGAATCTGTAGCCATGTAGAGAGAAGTATGTTGACAGGTGCTCTAGCCATTTTATGTGGAGGATGTTGTGGAACATATCAAAGTTGACTATCAAACCTTATCACCTTTGCTGCTATTGAAGTCATTTTTTTCTTTTGTATGTGATGGATTCAGCTATCAATTCCCACTTTGAATACTTCTAACATCATGCGTACCTTTATCTTCTTATGATGGTTGAAGATCAGTTTGTGATTCTTTTAGGCTGCCATCATCTGAGAATGATTAGCGTTCATTAGAAGTGTCATCATTTTTGGTTATTGCGACAATCTACTCCTTTGGAGGCTAATTAAGACTTTAGAACTGATTGTGTGTCTTGAGCTTTGGCGCAACGGTAGAATTGTCATTGTGTGACCTTGAGGTCATGGGTTCAAGGCGTGGAAACAGCCTCTTACAAAATGCAAGGTAAGGTTGAGTACTATTAATCCTTGTGGTCCACCCTTTCTCCGGACTCTGCATCTGCAGGAGCTTCAAGCACCAGGCCTGCCAGGCCTTTTTTGTTTGCTCACTATCGTATCCCTGACTCCCAATTAGGTTATTAGCATGTTGCCTTTCATCCTGGGAATGGACCAATCGACCTTGGTATTGCTAGTGTGAGTCCTACTAGGTCTTAACGTATCAGGCATAAAGTCCTACACACCATACCATAAACAGTCGTCTTCTAGGTGGCCTACTTTTTTTCCCTGTTACTAGCTTTGCAGAAATTGCCACCGCCCACCAGGTAAAGGTGAAAATAGGTAATGGTTGGCTTGTAGGTATATTGGACCTTACATGACAGCGGATGGATGATCCCACCAGCTAAATTGGTTTTCTATTGATTTTTAGGCTATCATCCCGTGGTTTGAACCAATATCTAATAATTACCATTGATTAAAACCAATGTCTCAAAATGCAAGGCATCATGCCAAAATGGGGCTGCATTATGAGGATTGGCGTTTCCCGAATTTGGGGAATTTGCTTGTGTTTTGCAAAAATATAGAGCTTGTATTGGCAGAAGCATTGCTGGTAAAGGCCAACCAAAATTTGAAAAAGAAAACTAAAATTTTTCCCTAAGAGTAGTTTTTACCCACATTAACCTGCATCGACCGCATTTTGGAAATTTATGCCTTTTGATACACTGACAAAAACAAGTTGATACAATATGATTGCTAATATCAGTGACATTGTTGCCATCACTGTGAATGGGAATTTTTTTTTCCTAATGGTGCAAAATAGAATGAATAGGAAGAAAAACTTACATAGATTCAGATGGGACGGATTCGAAGCACATGAAACAAAAGACACCACCATTCGAGCGTGCTGCAACAGTGACAATGGTAAACTACAGTGACATTTTTATCATTCTCAAAAAGAGAAGCTAAAGAATCTCGAAGTGATACGAAGGCTTGTCTAAGGTGGTGCTGCAACTGGTCCTGTTGGACACTCAAGCATTGGTGCTGAATTTGAGATCAACCTTTTGCCATGTGTCTGCATTTTTGCCTGCGGTTGTGGAATGCAGTTTGGTCTATTTTCCTAGGAGGGTGGACAATGACGTCGATGACATCTCATTCCGGCTGGGACTCGTTCTAGAGGTGCCTCTCTCGTGCTTAGGTAATAGGTTCGAGGCTTTCATGGTCGTGGGCTATCAATAGGAGCACAGCTTAAAGGGCAGTCCCAGTGGACAAAGTTTCTTAATAGTACATAGGCTTACCTTGTATTTTTGCAAGAGGCTGCTTCTTGAACCTGTGACCTCAAGGTCACACAACAACAACTCTACCATTACGCCAAGGCTCCCCTTCAATAAGAGCCCAGCTTGCCTACCAAAAAGAAGTATCGAAAAACTTTGAGCCTGTTATTTATCTGATCTGTGTCCAATTTGATGATGTTCCTTGCTAGTCGTTTATTTTGTGGCTGTCTTCTATCTTGCTGTAGGCCATCTCCATCATTCTGTGATTTTCGGCCTTTAAGTATACTGTCTCCATCATTCTGACTAGGAAAATATGAGTTCCAATTTTTCAATGCAGAAGGCTGAGCATCTCTCACTTAATCACTTAATCAGTAAATCTGTTTTTCATAATTTTCTGCACTATTTCACTCTGGTAACTAGGAAACTTTGAGCCTCTAGAGTAGTCTCATCCAGTTCCTTCGCACAAACAGCGGCTCTGCTGATAATTAGTTTTCAGTTTCAATTGAGAGAGGATGTTTATAACCTGTGATTAGCAGGAAAAAGTATAATAAAAAGGTATAAAAATCGTGAGGTAGAATTGGTCGGAAGTGCAGGTGACAATGACTTCCAGTCTATCATGAAATCAAGCATGGTTACCTTGTTTCCATTTGCTTTCGCCTGTGTTGCCTGTGATATGAAACTAACCTAACCATGGTGGTGGGAACGTCTTGTGTCTGTCTTTCTTTATATGAAAGGTTCTTCCCAGCTATAGTGGAGATGTGGGGCTCTTGTCCAGAAACTTCAAATTCCTTGTTCTCTCTCTTATTCAACTGCCTCCACTAGAAGTAAGAAAAAGCTTCCTTTATCTCTTTCTCGTACTCGGATCGCCCCATCTCTAGCTGTTACATGAGCATCTTCTCGTTGAACTAACCGAGTTACCCTTTACGTGTTGAGCCATTATTGGCCTTCTTTCGTTATAATTGTGGCCTGCATGACCATGATGCTCTGAGTTACTGTAACACTACCCAAGTGTTGATGAAGCATGAAACGACAGAAAATAAAAGGAAAAGGTGTAAATTAAACATGGGATTATTTTTCAGTGTGTTAGGCATGTAATATCTGTTATGGATGGTGAATGGCTTCGATTACCAGCCATGTACGGTTACTAGTTACCGTAACTTGTACAATGGTTTACGCACGCAAATACTGTATATGAAACAGTTGGTCGGTGAAGCCATTCCAAAGAAATTATTTATATAGGCATGACACGGGCATCTACTACCAAGCAATCTATTTCGCCTACTTTGGATGCACTGTCCACATTTAGTGGTTTCCACGAGTTCTAGTGATAGCAATCTGCAAGGGATTTCCTATTTATTTGCACATGGGTGTGGGTGTCTAACTTCCTTCCAGAAGAGCAAGAGAAAGGATTCTCTCTTGCATTATTATGATTATTATTATTATTATTATTATTTGACAGTGTATGTTATTTATTTAGGCATTAGTATCTTCAGCAGCCTGATAGAAACCGAAGAGAGAAGCGGCCTTACCGAAACTAGGGGGTAGGAGTATCGTACCGCTATTCATTCTTCCTACAACTAGGTTGGGGGGCCTCTTCACCTGGAGACATTTAATTTCTTGGACAGTTGATGACTGTACAGGCACATATACCGGGAAGCTTGGGCAGGGCTTCAGCATATGCATGTTCTGCATACCAGAAAGACAATACCATGGAGGCACATACACCGAAGCACCCGGATGCAGGCTTTCATCTTTGTTTTCTTAGTTGGGCTATTGTGACAAACCATGAACGCCTACTACAGCAAGATGATGTAAGACACAGGACCCCACAAACAGTAAGTTTGGAATTGCCTTACCCGATGTCATCCATAAACAATGAGCCTAACTGGTCATCGACTTGGACGAGTTGGGTTTCTGACGAGGTTTTACCCGGTGCTGGGCCAGCCAAAAGACTAGACATGCAAATGAGACCAGAACTTGAGTGATGCAAAAATACTAGAGAGCTCAAGATGCTTAAAATAGGAGAACAGAAATCTTGGCAAACAGAAGGTTTGGATTGTTTAGTACATGAAACTCTTAGCCATAGCCTATCTATAGGATGAGACCCAGCTGAATGATTTGATTTGGATCACCAAGGATGGTCCCGCCTGCAGTTCTTGAGCAGCATGTTGGTCGGCCGAGGACCACCATATAAAAGTTCTTTTGCATCTCGTGCTTTTGGCCTCTGGCTAGCTTTTGGCAGCATCAATAAGTAGAACCGACCACCCTCTTCCTTTCTCCAAACCAGTTTTAGGCAGATCTATCTAGAGGCAAGATAATGGCTGCCCGAATCGCCTGTTTGATCGCTGGAGTTGCGTGCCTACTCTTCGCCTTAGGTGATGCACAACGTAAGGAAGATATTACTGTTATTTTCTTCTATTGATTCAAAAGCTCAAAAGAAACTTTTAAGCCATTTCTTTTACTGAACAAATCTACAAGCCACTTGCATGTTCTTACTAAGGTTCCACGAGAATAGGAGCTTTGCGTTCTGCCTCTGAAAATCTCAGATGAAATGCTTGCCATTTTTCATTTGTTGAAATTCTCTTATGCAGAGGAAGGCATCAAGTTTGGCTACGTGGGTGCCATTGGGCCTGCAAGATGGGGGAGATTGAGCCCGGTTTTCCACGACTGTTCCAATGGAAAGCGTCAATCCCCAGTAGACATTGTGAAGAAGGATGCCGTAAGGAACCCAAAATTGGAACCTTTAACCAGAGAATACAGATCCGCCAAGGCTACCCTGGTCGATAATGGCTTCAACGTCATGGTTTGCTTCTCTCCTTTAACTCAAACAAAACACATGTTTTCTTCAAGTCTAAGATGAAAATATAATTACAAGACCGCCATTAAGCTCATGCCAGCAAATTTTTTAGAACACAAATGGATGGATGATTGGGTTCAGATATTTAGAGTTGATATGATGATGAGCTCACCACCTTGCTCATCACTCATCAGGCAGGTCGTGGGTCCTTCCATCTGTTCAACTTCGTATTCTGTTTGAATAAATATCACAAGTATATTGTCTAGTGCCATATCTAAAGGGCAGCCCTGATGCACGAAGCTCCTGTCTATGTGGGGTTCGGGGAAAGGGTAGACCAAAAGAGCCTAAAGTACACAGCCTTATCTTGCATTTTGCAAGAGGCTATTTTCATGCATTGAACCCATGACCTCAAGGTCACACAACGACAACTTTTACCTTTGCACCAAGGCTCCCCTTCTGTCTAGTGCTATATCTATACTGTGTATATTGGTCAGTTACTAACTTCTTTGTTCTTCAACTTTCCTCTTGAAGAAGTGCATGTTCCCTCTCCATTTTGTAGTCCACACATTGAACGGTTAGGATCGTCTGATCAAGTACTTCTTTTATCACATTTCTTCTTTCTTATTTAAGTAGAGAATCTAGCTGGGGGGACCTATAATGAATCAGGTCGTCTTAGTGAGTTCCCAGATCGCTACATCTCAGGGAAACTTGTGCAAGTGGACTTAATTGTGTGTTTTTCTAGTAGCTAGAGAGCTGCAATCACTCGCCACTTTTGGCTTTTCCATCTATCTGCACTCGTGATACTTGTTAGCAAACTCCTATTGCCATTATGGGATCTTGCATAGTGTCGTTTCAAGATAAAAGGTCAAAGGTATGCCAAAGCAAAAACAGGCATGCCAGTAGCAGCCCATTTTCTGCATTATTCATGTTTTTGGGATGGGAGATACGAGTCATGAGAATGGCAGTCGGTGAAGATAGAGATCAAGAGAAGAAGAAGACGGGAAAATGTTCTCTCGAGCATTCTCCTTAGATTTTAAGTCCCTTGATTTGGTGATGCCACTCCTCACTCTGTCATATATTTGTTTCATTAATTGGCTCTCTCTTTGGATAGAACTAAGCCTTTAGTGGCTAAAGAAAGGAGCACAAACCATCTGGCCGAAGTATCGGGCGGAGACAATGTGGAGCCGGGGGCCAGGTATAGATGCTTTTAGGTGTCATAAGGAGTAGATCTTGTTGTTATAGCAATTTTTTTAAAATCTGAACCGTTCATCATGTACAATGTACAGAAATGAAGCAACCCATGAGAAATCATCGTATTTGGGCAATCCTAATAACTTACTTTTTGTCTTTAAAAAATAAGTAAAATTAAATGGTCGTAATTTTTTACTGAAAAGCAAGATTCACTAAGGCATTCTATGGTTGCAAAATTTGATTTCTTGCTTATCTAACCCATTTTAAACATGATAAATGGTTTAGATCTATATAAAATAATCAACATGATTAAAAAAGACAGTTTCTACTCTCTAGGACTTGAGAATATCTACACCAACTGAAACTCAGTCCAAATAATTTCTATAAGCCTTGTTTTCAAGAACTGTAGGCTTGAAGTTCACACATTTCTCTTTATAAACATGGTTATTATTATTATTATTATAGATCTAACTTGTTCATCATGTTCTTCACATCAAAACAAGTAACCTATTATAAATCAATGCATTTGAATTATTTTAATTTAGGCCTTTGAAAATTTTAATAAAAATGAGTGGTCATTATTTTTCGCTCATAAATCATAGACTAAAATTACCCAATGAATATGAAATTTGATCTCTAATCTCTCTTTGCCACTTTGCCACTGTAAACATGATGAACAATTTCGATCTATATACCAAAGTTTCACCAAAAATGAAAAATATTGTGTAGACATATTCCCACAGTAAAAAGTGCACATGTACCGATCGGGACTCTTAAAATTGAAATTAATGTTAATGTGGTTTGAAACTCTGAACCTTGAAGCACTATCTACATCTTTTTTCTGTTTATTCTTTTTTTTAAACAAAAAGCATTAATCACTTATAATTGTGACTTCTGAAAGAACCACATTGTTAGGATTTGTAGATTACTCTATGCACTAGAACATCAGGTGATTTCTTATATCTTTTCTCTTAGTTTAGATGTATGGAAGCACCTATTGTGAACTGCTGGAGTTTGCAATTTGCCATATTTGAAAGGAAACACTGGTGTTGGAGAAGGAACTATATTTCTTTAATTTGGAGTAAAATTGAAGCTTGTACAACCCTTACTCTCTCATCCGGTGCCTCTTCCAACACAAAAATATGAGCTTCGCCCTGATTTGCCCGTGTACCACAAGCTTTTGTTGTCTATAGCTGATAAGTGGACGGTCAAGTTGATTTTGGCATATAATCTATATGAGATGGGCCTATGTAGTCAACAGTTGTTTGATTGGCGATCCGAGTTCCGCTTCTACATTCAGCCGGGTGTTAACTCAAAGTACAATTGAAAGGGGTCGTTTCCAATGAATACATTTTTTGGGCCATAACCAATCCAAGATGCGTCCCGTCAGATGAGTATTTTGATCTAGACCATTGCCAATTGGTGATGGGTCCCACTAGATGGCAATTTTTTATCACTATATAATCAGAGTTAGAGCAAAGATGCTACCAATCTGGTTCCAGCTTGCTTTCCGGACTGAAAATTGAAAGAGTAAAACAGTCATTTAACCCATGAAAATTGCAATAAAACTAAAGTAGCTCTAAAACTGGGGAGATGGCAAAACTAGTCCCTTATTTCTTTGTTCCCAGTCTTCATCAGCTTTATATCATACATACCCACCCACTATTTGAGTTTTTTTTTTTTCAGCTACGAATGGAGACTGATGGGGGAATGTTGAGAGTGGATGGCAAGAATTACACACTAAAGCAAATGCATTGGCATTCGCCATCGGAACACACGATTGACGGCATCCGGTAATCTTCGAATTCCAAAAGGAAAATTAATGACACATAAGGAGATGATGCTCGACCTTGTTGTTTCAGTGAGTCACCATTTGGTCTCCCAGACACTTTCTGTGAGTCAGATGGTTGTGATCACAACCGAACATCTTTGTCGAGACACATAGGAGATACTTGGGGCCCAGAATATTTCCAACCGGTTTTAAATTGTTAACCATCTGGGACGTCCATCTTCCACTGCAGACCAATTAACATTGGCAAGCATCGTCCGATGAAGATGTTTCTGCTCTTCCCATCTCAGATGCAGCCTTGAAAATGAACCTTTTGGAATCACCAACTCTAAGAGTACCACAAATTATTCTTTCTAAAAGGGCAATTCAGTACGAGAAGCTCCCGTGTACGTGGGATCTGAGGAAGGGATGAACCATAAAGAGTCTATAGTATGCAGTTTTACCTTGCATTGTTGCAAAATACTGTTACTATGCCTCGAACCTGTGGTCTCTAGGTCACACGACCACAACTTTACCTTTGCACCAAAGCTTATTCTTTCTACCACTGATTAATATGAATAAACTCTTAGTAGTGTAAATACATAAGAATGATCTAAAACCAATTACAGCTATCCGGTGGAGCTTCATCTAGTTCATCGGAGTGATGATGGCAACATCTCGGTGGTGGCAATCCTCTTCAAATACGGCAATCCCGATCCCTTTCTCTTCCAGGTAGGAGGACATATAGAGCAATTTTACTAGCAAATGCACTGCGCAAATGGATGGGAAGCCTCTCTTTTTTTAATAAGATTGACATAATTTTCATTTTGGAGGATGCAGATTAAGGATCAAATGAAGAGATTGGCTAAAGAAGTGTATGCAGGAGAAGCTGATGCACATGTTCCAGTAGGAATTTTGAAGACTAAAGAAATGAAGCGGAGTTGCCACAAATACTTCAGATATATGGGTTCGCTTACAACTCCTCCCTGCACTGAGAATGTCATCTGGAATATCTTTGCCAAGGTACGTATTTCCATCATTTCAAAGAGAAGCTATACTTGCAAATCCAAGCAGGGGCTGGTTTGGATATCTGGTGACCCAGAACATTCAATTGTGGGCCATCTTAGACTGACTAAAGTCTCACATATATATAATGCAATTTGAGGTGTCCAGTTTAAGCCTAAGAATGAAGGAGAGCTGTGACCTTAAGGTCATGGGTTTAAGGCTTGAAAAGGGCCTCTTGCAAATGCAAGGTAAGGTTGTGTACTATTGACCCTTGTAGTCCACCCCTTTTTCGAACACCGCATGCACGGGAGTTTTGTGCACCGGACTGCCCTTTTTAGTTTAAGCCCAAGAATGATAGCTTTCTTTGGGAGAAAAATTTTCGGGCATGGGCCGGCCATCTATGATCTTGTCTGGCAGATGAAAAGTTTGGGTCACAAAACAGATGGGTTCTACATTTATACTTTCACCCTCATAGACAGTTTTCTAACGTGCATGTGACTAATGTTGGATAAGATGCAACCTCAACATTAATACAGTGGGTAGTTGATGGTATCAAATCTTCATTACTTGGAAATATTAGTAGCCGTCTATATTGTAGACCATCACCGGCCATCAATTGGACGACTGATTTTGTATGCTGACCCACAGATCCACAATGTTGCAAATCCGTTGGTTGAGCCCACATAAGAAAACATGTAACAATGTCTCGTAGGAGGGCATTTCCAACCACACCTTATGGACTAATAATCCTCTGACAACAATGTTAATTAATTATGTATTCAATTACGTACTCTATATTGAATGCTATCGACCCAATACATATCAAGACAGACATTGGAGGACAGTGCATACGCGCTTGATTCAGATAGTTTTCCAAGAAGCGACACCCTGTGGCTAATCCACCATCCATATATGCATGCAGGTAAGAGAGATATCCGAGGAGCAATTAGCTGAGCTGAGAGCTCCCTTGAATAGGGTATGCAAGAACAACTCGAGGCCTACACAGCCATTGAACGGTCGACTTGTGGAGCTATATGACGAAGATCACGTCCGTTAATCTTATGATGCACGCTTAGTGTTGAAACATGTTGATGGTCATATATCGCAATCCTTGTTTAAGAATGTCGACAATATTATTGGAAAGCTTATAACGTACCTATACATAGAAAAGGCAGCCCCAGTGCACAAGCTCCCGCATATGTGGGATTTAAGGAAAGGGCGAAGTCTTAGTTTGTATTTTGCAAGAGGATGTTTTCACGCCTTGAATCCGTACTTATACATGTATGTAAAAAAATAGTCTTCCTTATATAAATACATGCACAAATATCCTGCGGCATCTCCCAGCATGATCATGGCCCAAAGGCTGCGAACTGTATCATGCCATTTCCTAGCGAGGCATGTAGAATATGACGATCGGAGGACAATAAGATTTTACTCATTTTAGATGCATGTTTTAGGCCAAAGATGAATCCGTTTACCCATCTCATATATGTTGGACGAGAACAAACAAAGAGACGGGCCTTGGCCTAAAAACTATTTTCCTTTTTTATCTGTCCATTACTTGGAAGAAACCAGAGGTTAGTTTGATGATTTAACTTTGACCATCTGGACATCTCACATCGCAGAACCTAATCCACCATTTTGATCTATATTTGTAACCATGTTTCCGGACTCGCTGAGCTATCCCATAAGACTAGAGAAATTTTTTTTTGCATCTTCTGTCAAGATGTGATCAAGAAGATGAATGGTTTGGATTTCATACGCGGCAAATATGGCTTGAAATCTTGACAAAATTCCAAGTTTAAGTACAGATATCCGTTTGGCTCAGATTTTCAGGTGTCCCTAAAATAGGGTCAACAAGATGAACGGTCAGACCATGTTGAGATAGTATGGTCGAGCTTAATTACAAGTGTTTGTATGTGAGTGCATGTCTGATAAACTAATTAGGCAGATTAGGACCACAAACAAGTCCGATTGATTCGAAAGGCTGAAACTGCGACGTTCTTCGGGGTACTTTCCAAGGATCGATTGCCACAAATTCTTAACGCAGGGACTTTGGGATCAGTTGGAGTTAATTTTAGCTTTCTATTTATTGTCAAAGAAAACAAACTGTATGCAAATATGGGCAAAAGATCCAACACTGCCGGCGAAAAATCTCAACAAACAATTTCAGTTCTCTATATATTAAGGGGAGAGGTGGTCAATGCAATTGTACATAAAAGGGATGAACTTCATTAATGCGTAGAGAAAGAGAGAGAAACCATGTCAATGAGTGCCCCAGTTGCCGTTCTCGCCGTTGTAGAAGTAGCTTTGCTGCTTGGCTCGTTTGCTGATGCAACTGGTAGGAAAATTGTCACGGTTTTTTCTTTTCTTTGTCATGGATATTATTCAAGGACTTTGTTTTCCGTCACTTTTGCCATGAATGGATTAGTTGGTTTTTCTTGTGCATGGGGCTGCGTCTGAATCTCCAGAAAAAGGAAAAAAGTTGGTGTTTCTTCATTGAGAAGTTATATTATAAGCCCCCCATCCCATGTTCTGGACGGGCAAAGTGAAAGCAGGGGCCTGGTTCCCGTCATCCAAACCATTCATCTTTCAGGGTAGATCTTAGATAGGATATGTTGCCAAAACCTCTCCAATTGTTAATTCTGCACTAGTTTTTGTCCATTTTGATATGTTGAATGGAAGCTAAATTGCCTTTCATATGAAAACTTATAGAAACAAGCCCTAGGATCACCAGTAGATGAGATTTTTCAGGCCTGGCCTGTCGAGGACAAGGATTGAAAAATGAAGATTCCTATTACCAGAAGTGTTCTGGCCTATTGTACATGTATTGTCATGTACTGCATCACAATGGTCTGTTTTCTGCAAGCAAAGACTGCAAAGCAAATCGTTCATGCTTTCTCTGACATACTCTTCTAAATCTAATCTCCAGTCAAAGAAAAGTGCCGACTCAAGCCTGCAACCAGACCAGCGTGATTCATAGGAGATGCCGAGTTGTATGTGAGCTAACATTTGTTGGCGAATGGTGGTTCTATCCTTGAAAAGAAACTTAGGCGTGTAGTTACAAAAGTCTGCAAATAATTAAATATTCTTTGTAAAAATGATGTCCCGATTTAATTTGAAAGATTAAAAAGATTAAAAAAATTTTAAATCATCCCACAAATTTTCTAATTCAATTAATAATTTCTCAAATTCTTAAATATTAAGGGCATATTCAGCAGCAAATCAAGTTAAAACAAGTTAATTTCAAATTCTATTCTTTTTTCTTTTTTTTCACAAACATTTACTAAACTTCATAATATTTGCCTTTCTATAGTTCTTACTAGATGTTCTTTTAGTGCAGGTCCTTTCTCTTATAAATTCGGTGGCCGAGCAACTAAGTCCTTCTCTGTTGGATTGGACGGCGTCTCAGTCCAAGGGGGTGGTGAATTAGATAACACCATCTCTCATGGAAAAGATAGTGCCTCAGTTACGACCGGTGGTCAAGAGACTCTCTCTCTAGCAGCGGATGGCTCCTCAGCTGGAATGGATGTTCAAGCAGGTACTAACGTCTTCGTTGGAGGGAATGCTGGCGCCTCAGCTGGAGTGGATGATGACGCCTTGGCTGGACGTGGTGGTGGTAAAGCAAGTACGACCGTCTCAGCTGGAGGGGACGATGGCGCCTCAGTTGGAGGGGGTGGTGGCAAAGCAGGTATGACTGTCTCAGCTGGAGGGGATGATGCCGCCTCAGTTGGAGGGGGTGGTAAAGCAAGTACGACTGTCTCAGCTGGAGGGGATGATGGCGCCTCAGTTAGAGGGGGTGGTAAAGCAAGTACGACAGTCTCAGCTGGAGGGGATGATGGCGCCTCAGTTGGAGGAGGTGGTGGCAAAGCAGGTACGACCGTCTCAGCTGGAGGGGATGATGGCGCCTCAGTTAGAGGTGGTGGTAAAGCAAGTACGAGCGTCTCAGCTGGAGGGGATGCTGGCTCCTCAGATGGAGTGGGTGGTGGCAAAGCAGGTACAACCGTCTCAGCTGGAGGAGATGATGCCGCCTCAGTTAAAGGTGGTGGTAAAGCAAGTACGACAGTCTCAGCTGGGGGGGATGATGGCGCCTCAGTTGGAGGGGGTGGTGGCAAAGCAGGTACGACTGTCTCAGCTGGAGGGGATGATGGCGCCTCAGTTAGAGGTGGTGGTAAAGCAAGTACGAACGTCTCAGCTGGAGGGGATGGTGGCGCCTCAGTTGGAGGCGGTGGTGGCAAAGCAGGTACAACCATCTCAGCAGGAGGGGATGGTGGCGCCTCAGTTGGAGGTGGTGGTAAAGCAAGTACGACAGTCACAGCTGGAGGGGATGATGGAGCCTCAGTTGGAGGGGATGGTGGCAAAGCAGGTACGACCGTCTCAGCTGGAGGGGTTGATGCTGCCTCAGTTAGAGGGAATGGTAAAGCAAGTACGAGAGTCTCAGCTGGAGGGGATGCTGGCGCCTCAGTTGGAGGGGATGGTGGCAAAGCAGGTCCGACCGTCTCGGCTGGAGGGGATGATGCCGCCTCAGTTAGAGGTGGTGGTAAAGCAAGTACGAGCGTCTCCGCTGGAGGGAATGCCGGCGCCTCAGTTGGAGGGGGTGGTGGCAAAGCAGGGACGACCGTCTCAGCTGGAGGGGATGATGGCGCCTCAGTTGGAGGTGGTGGTAAAGCAAGTACAAGCGTCTCAGCAGGAGGGGATACTGGCGCCTCAGTTGGAGGGGGTGGTGACAAAGCAGGGACGACCGTCTCAGCTGGAGGGGATGATAGCGCCTCAGTTAGAGGTGGTGGTAAAGCAAGTACGAGCGCCTCCGCAGGAGGGGATACTGGCGCCTCAGTTGGAGGGGATGGTGGCAAAGCAGGTACGACCGTCTCAGCTGGAGGGGATGATGGCGCCTCAGCTAGAGGTGGTGGTAAAGCAAGTACGAGCGCCTCCGCAGGAGGGGATACTGGCGCCTCAGTTGGAGGGGATGGTGGCAAAGCAGGTACGACCGTCTCAGCTGGAGGGGATGATGCCGCCTCAGTTAGAGGTGGTGGTAAAGCAAGTACGAGCGCCTCCGCAGGAGGGGATACTGGCGCCTCAGTTGGAGGGGATGGTGGCAAAGCAGGTACGACCGTCTCAGCTGGAGGGGATGATGGCGCCTCAGTTAGAGGTGGTGGTAAAGCAAGTACGAGCGCCTCCGCGGGAGGGAATGCCGGCGCCTCAGTTGGAGGGGGTGGTGGCAAAGCAGGGACGACCGTCTCAGCTGGAGGGGATGATGGCGCCTCAGTTGGAGGTGGTGGTAAAGCAAGTACGAGCGCCTCCGCAGGAGGGGATACTGGCGCCTCAGTTGGAGGGGATGGTGGCAAAGCAGGTACGACCGTCTCAGCTGGAGGGGATGATGCCGCCTCAGTTAGAGGTGGTGGTAAAGCAAGTACGAGCGCCTCCGCTGGAGGGAATGCCGGCGCCTCAGTTGGAGGGGGTGGTGGCAAAGCAGGGACGACCGTCTCAGCTGGAGGGGATGATGGCGCCTCAGTTGGAGGTGGTGGTAAAGCAAGTACGAGCGTCTCAGCAGGAGGGGATACTGGCGCCTCAGTTGGAGGGGGTGGTGGCAAAGCTGGTACGACCGTCTCAGCTGGAGGGGAGGATGGCGCCTCAGCTGGAGTGGGTGATCAAGCAGGTAAGGCCGTCTCAGGAGGGAATGCAGGCATGACCATATCTTCCGGAGCAGAATTTGACGTCAAATTCGGTTATAATGGAAAATATGGACCGGATAAATGGGGAAGCCTGAGTCCGGCATACTCCACATGCTCCACTGGCGGTAGACAATCTCCGATAAATATCCTCACTGATAAAGCTGTCCTCAACCAGAAATTGGATCCTTTAATCCGAGAATACGTCCCAGCAAATGCTACACTGGTGAACAATGGCTTTTATATTGAGGTTTGTTCTAAGCTTTCCATTTGCTCGTAGCAATTTTATTTCTCAAAGCAGCAGGTAATTTTTTCACGAACAAATATGTGGCATGTGTTATCTCTTGAGAGAAATTATCTGGATTATATAAACCAAACCGGTGTCGCCACAAGCCAGGGGTTGTGCCCACTGAGGCATTGATTCATGAGGAAGAAAAAAAAAAAGAAACAGAAAACACCTATATATCTGAAAGAAAAGGAAAAAGAAAGATTAGTGGCCTGACTTACTCTCCTAACAGCCACTTTGCGGTGCACATGTGATCCAAACCATACAATCTGTGCCTTCCTAAGGGAGAAGCTAACCTTCAATACAAGGGCCATGTAGATAAAGATCTTATAACTAGACATGTCATATCAGCGATATTTGCAGTAAAAACGATGACCACACCTCTTTAGCCATCCCATTCTGACACGAGCTTGGTCTTCTTATGCAGATACGATTGGAAGGTGATGGTGGGCGGCTGATGGTAAATGGCAAGAACCACACCTTGAAACAAATGAATTGGCATTCACCTTCTGAACATACCCTGGATGGCGAGAGGTAAGCCTTCGTAACCAAGTTACTGTTGTTTTTAAGAAAAAGAAAAAGGAAGAGAGATCTGGAAATTAGCAGCCTCGAACCCATAAAGCCATGCTCGAGAATGGGCGCCTCCTTCCACCAGTATGCTAGAAACCCTTTGCTCGAGACATCTGGATTCCCTTGTTCTCATCAAGGACTTATTCTTTTTATTGAAGACAAGCTGGGGCCTGATTATCAAGGCTTGGGGCCCAAGTAGAAAGGCTTATATTATCTAATGTAATAGATAATGCAGGCTTAGTCTACATCGTTATATGGAATAATCCGGCAAATAAACGTATCACAATATTGAAATATTTAATATTTCTCATACATGTTTCTCGCAAGAGAAGGGGAGCATTGGCGCAATGGTAAAGTTGTCGTCGTGTGACCTTGAGGTCACAGGGTCAAAGCATGGAAATACCCTGTTACAAAAATGCAAAGTAAAACTGTGTACGGTAGACCATCATGGTCCGACCCTTCCCCGAACCCTGCATAAGCGAGAGCTGTGTACACCTGTGCTGTCCTTTACATGTTTCTGGCAAGAAAATTAATAAGAAGCTGTTGTAGGTTTCCCGGAGAGCTTCACCTAGTACATGAAAGCAGTGAAGGCGAAATTTCTATCGTCGTCGTCCTCTACAAGCATGGAAATCCTGACTCTTTTTTCCACCAGGTACATGATTTAGAGAAACGTAGACTAAAACTGCAGATTATTGGGGAGACTGCTTTTCTTAATAAATTACAACACATTACCAAAAAAATATAAACATTCCATATAAAATGTTGTAGATAAGAAATCAAATCGTTGAACTCGGTAAAGACTCATGCGGAGCCAAGGAAGAAGCACATGTTCCCTTAGGAATCTTGGAAACTAAGCACATGAAGAAGACCACCGGAAAGTACTATCGATACAAAGGATCGATGACACAGCCTCCTTGCACTGAGAACGTCACCTGGAGCATCCTTGGCAAGGTATCTCATTCCTTGTTTAATCTGAATAGTGCATTCATAAATAACCTGTTTATTATGATTAGATTTGGCTTACATTGGCCGAGGAGCTCTTTGGTGATGGGTTCATTCCTTCCATTGCCCAAGTGGCAGACGGTTTGCCCACACCAAAATGTGATGCTATCTTGAAGGAACTCACCTCCTGATGTAGGGACTTCATCAATGATATAAACTATTCATCTATTAGTCCTTGCTTTGTGTTGGTTCAACTAAGGTCTCTCCAATCGTATCATATAATTCGAAGCAATTTATTCATTATTATTTCCTTGCCAAACAGATTATACGTTCTTTTACCTTGATTAACCCATGAATCCTGAATATTTGCAGGTGAGACAGATATCTAAGGAGCAACTAGATATGCTGAAAGCACCATTGCCTGCAGATTGCAAAGACAATGCAAGGCCTACACAATCACTCAATGGGCGAACTGTGGAGATGTTTAGCTGCAAGTCCAGCTCCCACTAACGTTTTCTACACATGAATGGCCATTGAACATGTCGTCGTGTTCATTACAATTGTAGAAATGGACAATCAAATTGATAGAGAAGGTAGAATTTAAGCATTTTTGCATTGCCAACCATCTTACTGGCATGTATCTGAATTTTGTGTGCTCCAGTCTTTCAAAGGAAGTAAAATTTCCCCCACTTCATCCAGGACCTAGTTATAATCTTTGCCTTAGAACATTCTGCAAATGTCATGTAATTTGTCGTTGGAGGCCTTCAATTTGAAGAAACCATGTTTACAAACTGGAATCGCTCACTTGGACCCCTCAGTTTTTTATGCTAAATTGACTTCCAATATATGGGCTTTGGAGATAGAGTATGACTTGGTCTGGTTTGGTCAGTAAACTTTGGTAGGTAATTGATGGGGAGGTACTTGGGATGATTAACGGATCTTCTGGTAGTCCAGTTTTCCTCTACTTCATCTGGCTTCAGTCCATTTACAGAGAAATTTTTGGGATAATTGTAAGGTTCAAGTGAGATGCCGATTGCTTCTCCTAGTTCTTCATGAAATGATGCAGGAACTGTTTTACTGGATCATGAAATCTTCCTGCATTAGATAGGCTGGTAACTTTGACAAGTTTTTTATGCTCACTTGGTTACCTTTTTCTTTACTGACTGATATATTGAAAGAAGAAGGTACTATCGAGATGATCAAGAAGTGAGATAAGGAAACACAGTTGTCGCCATAACGGAGTAATCAATCAATCTCAATGGATGTTCTGGGGATGAAACGTTGGAAACAACAGAGACAGGAATAAATATGGATAACTATCTTTTCCCTGCTATTGGCAGCCCTTACACATACTAAAACTATTTAAGAACAGACCCCCGTGAAGTGTTCCAAGCTGTCAATATGTTACTAAAAATAAAAATAAAAGAAGAAGAAAGAGAAGATGATCCCTTCGAGGGAATTGGACTTCTATTTTAGTTTCAAGTTGAGAAGAACTCCGATCTTGACAAATAAATATCTTCGTTAGCTTTTTAAATAAAAAGTTACATCATATATATATATATATATATATCTGTGTGGAGCGTGTTAATTTTAGCTGTTTTATGCATGTGCAAGGAGCAAGTGACATTTGATTGGCTGAAAAAAGCAAAAAATAAAAAAAGTTAGAGGAAATGAAAGTTGAAAACTTTTTCCCATCCAATCACATATTACATGCACTTTACACCTTCAACTTCTTGTTGAAATTACCGTTCCTTAATATCGGGTGTGTTAATTTTTAGCTATTTCATACACGTGCAATGAGCACGTGATATTTCATTGGCTGGAAAAGACTAGAAAATAGAAAAAGTTAAAGGAAATGATAGTTAGAAACTTTTTCCCTACCAACCTTCACTATATATATATATATATATAGAGAGAGAGAGAGAGAGAGAGAGAGAGAGAGAGAGAGAGAGAGGTTACTTTTCATGCCTCAAGCTTGAGATTTCTAAGTCACACGGCAACAACTCAGCTCTTTGGCCAAGGCTCTGAGAGTCCACTCTACATCCACAAAACTTATATTCCATGGGAACTTGCTTCTGCCATTGAGATTGACTGCGTTCCGTTATATGCATATATAGATACGTCTGAGAAGCTGGCATCTCCCAACATGGATCATACTTGTCCAGATTCAGGTGGAATGTTTACTTAATTAGTATGTTTCGGACAATCTTCTGTACAGCGTCGTATAGAAAATTAGAGAGCAAGGATTTGGTTACTTAGGAGGCAATCCACCTATAGGAAATGAAGGCGGATTGTTGCGATCGAGGATTCAAAGCCTACTTGGATTTTTCCAACCAAATTGATTTGGCTTCGTATTTGTCGAAGGTGAGCATTTACTGGTTATTTCCATGAACACAGCGGCATGATCTCAAGCACTGCTTGACGTAGTATTTCATAGTTTATGGGTTGGGAGTGGCATCGTTCCCTCAGCCTTCAAGCCGTTTATGTTGGCCGTTTTATCGTTGTGATGCAAGCCTGAGTTCTTCACCGGGTTATGCCTTTCAGTTCTTTCTTGCTTTCACATCCCATTGCTTGTTGTGTCTGTCAAGTCAGTTCTGTATTTTCCGTCTCTATTTTGGCTCCATGTTCTGATGCTGCAGTCTGTCCTCTCAGATGATGATCTTCTTGAACAAAATCTGTTTCTTTTATTCTTTCTTACGAATAAATCGCATCATTTACAAAATCAATAAATAAAGAAAAGAAAAAAAGATGTGAGTTAAAGGCCACTTTAGCAAGCTTATACAATCCGGTTTGTGCTAATAGATCTGACGATCAGAATTAGGAGTGGCAAAATATGACATGACACGATAACATGACTCTAACCCGACACGGATTTAACAGGTTAGGGTGGAGTCTTATAATGTTCATGTCATTTTCGGGTCACGCCAAAAATCGTATCGTGTTCGGGTCAATCAATGTTAACCCATCGTGTTAACCTGTTTAATATGTGACCTATTAATTTTCCGTGTTAACCCATCTAACCCACAAGCTGTTAACCAATCAGGTTAAAAATATAGGACAGTTCATTAGAAACAGTCCTATATTAGGTTCTTAAAAAATACCATATATTAGCTATTTTACATTTATTTATTCATGTTATACAAGTTGTGTCGTGTCAACTCGTTTAATAATCGTATTATGTTTGAGTCACGGGTTTTTGACATGATTATTAAGCAGGTCATGTTTGTGTCGACCTATATACTATAACGGGTTAGTCTCGACACGACACAAGCATGACCCGCCAACCCAAATTACCAGGCCTAATCAGAATTGATAATATGTAAGGATAAGCATACACGGAGAGGCAAGAAATTTAGGTGGTTTGGGTATTATGCCTATATTTATAGAGAGAGGAGGACTCTAGTGCCTTATCATATTACATAATGAAGAAGAGGAAAAGCCTCATCAACTCTCTTTTGCTTTTCTGCGTCTTAATTTCTTTCGCTCAAACTTACAAGCCCTAACATTACACACACGTATAGCCCTATTTATTGGATTATGCAAGATTGTTTCATCTAAATTTGTAGAGAATTAATCAGGATGGTCGAATCCATCGGAATTCAGACCGTTGAAAACCCTAACAAATAGCAGTAATGGATCGGTTACCCCTTGCGCTCAAAGATGTTGATCAAATGGGTACACAGATCAAAACCCGTCCTGTGGCTGTAGACGTTACCTTCATGACGATCCTAGGTCCTTGATCAATCACGCCCCACATACCCTTGGCCAGGGAAAGTTAAACCATGCATCTGAGAACTGATCCCCGTGGGGCCATTAGTGGTCTACAAGAATCAATGGTCTTACGTGCAGAAATTATCTTCCTGAGTGGACCCAGAAAGTTAACTTTATCCATAGATATGCCCATGACACTTTTGTGCAGCTGGTCTCATTTGACTTAATATCAGGGTGGAACATTTTGATTGGCTCCAACCATGTGAGCACGTCCATCAATGTCATGAAAAATCAGATCCATCTTGAACTTGGTCAGTCCTAGATTTGTAGTGTCAGATCAGATTCCTAATCAACTTAATCCAACGACGCAGAAAAGGAACTTGAATAATCATTACCTGTGGAAGAGACTTCCATAGGCACCAAATAATAACGAAATTGAAAATCAATAAATGCAGTTATCAGGACCGTCAATTTAATCCAAGCTTTACGCCGTGGAGGAGAGCACCGTCCAAGTCCAACCCCAGTGACTGTTGTAAACCTCTAGTCGTGCTTTTAACTTGACGGTGACGGTTTGGGAAAAAAAAAAAAAAAAAACAAGAGCGAAAAACAGAGACCAACGGTGTAGATTCATCAGAAGTGCCTTCACGAATGATGAATCTGCAGACGTTCAGAATCATCAAACAAGGGAGAATTTGGGTCCACAGCTTAACCATACCAAGGCTTACAGGAACTGATCGAAAGTCTTCCTGCTAGGTGTATGGTGTGGGCCCTTCCTGATACGACATCTTCGTGGCCGATACGGTTAACAGCGACGATCAGTTAGACTCGTACGACTTCACCCCTGATGACGATGGACAACAGAGATTGCCCCCAAAAAGACGGTCCCGAGGATGGGTAAGACAAATGTGGCTGGAATGCACATCTGGAGGAGGACTTTTCAACGTACAGTATCGATTGTGCAATTGACGCGTGCTCGATCGTCCACAAATTCAACAACAATGGGCCCCAATTTGTTTCACATGCCCTGAATGATATGACTTTGATTTAAAGGTGTCCTCTAATCAACTTTAACTTGCATTACAAGGTCTATTGGAGAATGTCATTATTAGAAGCAAGCTAGCTGCTAAGATGATAAGGTTGACCTGGGCCCACACAACTGACGTAAACGTGATCTGAGATTTACGTAAAATATTCGACTCGGGACATTTTGTCAATCATCGTATCAACGGTCCTCGTTTTATAATGCCACTTCTGGATATTATTATTATTCTCTCCTTCTTAAACCAAAATTTTTTTTTTCTTTTTAGAAACATATTTTTCTTTTTTTGGGCTTAACAGATAATATACTTGTTTAGTCTTGGCCGATAAAGTATAAGAAGGCCAAGTGTGGAGCCTGATTAGCTTGATTTTATTGTGTCCATATCGAATTGCATTGTGCTATGGCTTGGGGTTTGGGACAAGGCCGTAGAAAAATAAGAAGACTGAGTATGGAGCCTGATTAGCTTGATTCGATTGTGCCCGTGATGAATTACTTTGTGCTAAGGCTTGGGGGGTTCGAGACAGAACCTTCGTCCCTGATTTATGTGGCATGAGCTGATGAAGTACTACAATTAAAAGAAATTATGTAAATTTGTGCATTTCTTATTTTTCATCTTTTTTTTCTTTTTTTTTGTAACACAATGTCCTCTTTCTTCATCAAATCAAATGAAATTGCACATTTAAAAAAAGATAAATTAAACAGAATTAGATCCCACTCGGCAAAGTGCGAAGTGGGGCCACGTTTCAATTATCCAACGATTAATCTCGCGGAGTTGAGTGTGGAAGGATTCTAACCGTCCATTAAAAGTGCACAATCAGAGGCTTGCAAGTTCAGATAGGTTGGATGCGATGAACGGTTTAGATCGTTGAAACAGACTAATAATCTTGTCGTAACTTAAAATATCACTCCATAGATTAAGGCGAGTCACAAAAGCCAAACCCAATCATCACATTTTACTTTACCCACTGAAATTAAAATACAATCGCGATTATTTACAATAACTCCCTCTTCGATCTGCTGGACCCCACATACTCGAATTACTGATGGTGGGAAAACCGTAACTCAACGTGAAATCTTCCCGCGTTTCAACAAGAAGCGGGACCCACAGTTGCCCGATCGCGACCGCAGTACACCTTCTGAGGACGGCCCACTGCCCCGCGGCGCGAGACCGAATCTCCATCCGACGGCTTGAATTCGTCCACGCATACATCCAAATCCAGGGCCAGATCGCCATACCCACCCCACAACGCCGACCGGTGACCGGAAGCGAACTTCTTCAACCCAGAGAGACCTGGGGCCGGCGTGGCCTCTGCCTCTGACTCGTTGGCCGTGATCTGATCTGTTCCCGCCGGCATCTTCTTATCATCCGAAATTGGCCCCGGCGACTTCTCTTCGCAACCGACATCTCTTCTGTTTACACAACCGAACCTGAAAACCGATAGAAAACTCGCCCAGAACTTGGTTTTCTCCCCCGGCGATCTTTCAGTCGGGTTCCGGCGATCTTTTCTACGCTTGTTCTTGTTCTTCTCTTTCGGCCTAACCCTGCCAATGCACGACACTTTCGGAGATTCAGGTTCCGTTTCCGCCTCTGCCGTTTTAGCGGTTGGTTTAGGGAAGAATCGGACGCTCGTCGGCCGGTAACTTCGCCGGAGATGCAGGCATAGTTCGCCGGAATCCGGAAGCTTTGGTAACCCGAGCATGGAAGCTTTG
Organism: Warburgia ugandensis; assembly: GCA_035236585.1. Lineage (NCBI taxonomy): Eukaryota > Viridiplantae > Streptophyta > Magnoliopsida > Canellales > Canellaceae > Warburgia > Warburgia ugandensis. The sequence continues at coordinate 79,785,907 of CP141128.1, read as the reverse complement.
CCCTTCAAATTCAAATACACCCGTTGAGAAGCCGAACAGCCATTCACATGCCAATTGGAATTGGGATTTGAATTCGCATTACAAATCCCCCTGGTCGATTGCTTTCGCTCGTAGAAGGCGTTGCGGTCGACCCAATCTACTTCTTCTTCAATCGGTAGACGGAAAGATTCTGCCGGGAAGTCCGAGGCAATATCGGCCTTTTCCGGGTGCGGATGACCGTCGATTAGTGTCTCGCAGACAATTTTCCGATCGCCGCCCCGCATGAGAGTTTCGAGATCGACGTGCGGCATCGAACTTGATTTCTTGTTTGGGTTTGTGTGCGAAAGAAAGGAAGATATAGGAAGCAGGCGCAGAATTGAGATGGAGTTTTAAAGGATAGAGAAATTAAAGCAGAATGGAGTTCCAGTAACTGCTCGCGCTTGACTTGGGTACTCGGTCGTTTCAGACGCGGGCGGTCTTCTAGAGAGAGAGAGAGAGACGGAGGGGATGTGAAAGTGTAGTTTCTCGTTTTTTATTCGACAGAGGAGCGGTCGGTCTTAGAGAGAGAGGGGACGTGAAAGTGTAGTTCTCGTTTTTTTTTGTACGTACTCTAGCTTCCTCCGACTTAACAAATTACCTACTCTTTGCTTTTTACTTTTCTGGCTGAACCCTGATCCTAACCCTGCATCCTGAACCTTAATAAAAATTAAATTACGATCAATAATTGGCTCTATTTTTAGTTGATTGGACTTATTTTTTATATTTTTATTCTTGACGACTATTACTCTTAAGACAGACCAAGTTTTTGAATTGAAAGGAGTCTAAAATATGAAAATGTGTTTCATTACAGTGACTCAAAGACAGATAGTCAGAAAATGATACATTAAAAATGGTCTGATCTTTTAGATGATAGAATCATCCAGCCGCGAAGATATTTGATATTCAAGAAACTGAGAGTCAAAGAAATCAAATGAACAGGTCCCACCAAATAAAGATGAGAGCCCACATGTTGAAGTAGTTAGCTATACGGCAAGTTCGGCCTCTACTCTCTTGCAAAGGATAGCGTCATTCCTTGGTAATTGAATAATTCTTCATTTTTAGGCTTAAAAAGTGTACCAAATTTGAGTAGAGGAGAAACACATTTTGTGTGTCACGTCTAAGCCATTCAACTTGTGCTCCCTAACTTGTTTAATTTAGGCTACATGTAAAAAATCACTCCAATTGGATGATTATAAACACTAATTTTGTAGCAATTTTGAACTCAATGGATACATAGGCTAAGATCATTCGATCTGATTTTCGGTGTGGCATCCTTTTTCAGACATAAGCTATTCATCTTGCGCACAGCACTTGTGAAAAATCAAGCCAATCAAATGATTGTAGAGCACAAATTTTTTAATTTTAGGAATCAACTGTAGTAATCTTGAACTCAATTGTTTTTAGACCTTTTTATATTTTTTTCTTTTTTTTAATGAATAAATAGTTAGAAATTTTCAATTCAAATAAACATAGGTTGAAAACATCAAATTTTAGTGCTTTTACCAGCTAAGTCATTCCGTCTTTGGTAAATGACTGTAAAGAATTACAAAGCAAATCACTCGCACACTTTCATCATGCATATGTTTTAAGGGCTAGATTTGTTCTCTTACCTCTTTCTTCCTACATCTTCATCTTCTATACTTTTCCCATATTTCATAACAAACGTTAATTAAGCTGAAATTCCTAAAGTTGCATACAGGAGGAATGATAGGCTGGAGGCCCTTCAGGGCACTTCCCTAGAAGCACTTCTCATTTTTGCATGAATGAGACAATATTTGGATGATCGAACCCGTTCATATCACTCCCTTCTTAGATAGGTAGTTGTGTAGTAGCATGTGGAGTGTATAGTTGTACCTTCTAAATAATAAAAAAACTACAATATTTATCTAAAAAATAGATAATTACAAACTTTATATTAACAATTGTCTAAATTTTACTCCCAAATAAGTAATTTTTTGCAGGCTAACAATTATTTAATCATTATGACCTTTTATCTTTGAATATCAAAGACTGGAGCAACGAGATGAATGGGTCTAAACTTCTTGGGAGATGCACTAAAGGGCCTTTAGCCTAACAGTCTGCTTCATACAAGTTCTCTCTCGGGCTGAATTAAATGCTTCGATTTTTCTTTTCCTCTCTCTCTCTCTCTTGCACATCTATGTGCTCCCATCTCAAATCTGTCCATCAAAAGGAATGAGTAATTTACTAGAAAGAGATTAGACTTAGATGGTTTGAACATGTTCAAAGGAGACCAACAACGGTACTGGTTAGAAGGAGTGAGGCAATACAAGTAGAAAGTTCTAAAAGGACAAAGGCAAGGCTCAAAAGAATGTGGATAGAAGTGGTGAGGAAAGATTTAAAAACTTTGGAACTAAATAAAGCCATGATACTTGATAGAGAGGAATGGAGGAATAAGATTCATGTTGCCGACCCCTAATTGGGATAAGGTCTTGATGATGATGATGATGAATTTAATTTTCCCAACTCAAGCAGTAACTATTACATATAATACTGAAAATGATTTTGGAAGAAGGTTTTCATAAACTAACTCTTCATGTCTTGCTTGAGATGGATCACGACGCCCAGACAAAGTGGTAGTATTTGGCTTACAGTGCAGCCTTCTCTTCTTCGCCTGCCAACGATTAAGTCTTCAATTATACATTTGTCTAATAATATCAGTTTGGGAGGTTTTTCATGTTGTTTAACTTATTTTCCTAATTATAATTTATGCCTTCAAAGTTATAGATGTTTCTCTTACCATGCTTCAATTTTTCACTTACATGCAAGCATTAATCTCAGGATATATCTTCCAATATAAAGGGGGCCTTGGTGCAACAGTAAAAGTTGTTGTCATGTGATCTTGAGGTCACAAGTTCAAGGCGTGAAATCAGCCTCTTGCAAAATGCAAGGTAAAGCTGCCTACTATAGGCCCTCGTGGTCAGACCCTTCCCCGAACCCCGTATAGGTGGGAGCTTTGTGCACCGAGACTGCCTTTATGGAAAGCAACGAGAGTAATTTTGCTAACTTCTCAACCTACTTCTTGTATACCAAATTACAGCTAATCCACCTCCAATGGAAGAATTCCCTGTCCACTATTGCTTCTGATTGACGTGTAAATGAAGACTAATTTTGGCTGTCTTTCTTCTATCTGTCCCTTTTCTTACCTGTAAAGTTCCATAGTTTGTGTTGATGCCAAGGGAGACCACAAGACGGACGGTTTGACTCTCTGGCACGGTGTACACAAAATGTCTACTACACTTATCGGCAGCTTTGAAGATTAGAATGCATTTTAGGCAGGCTCTTTCCTACCTAAAACACCACTACTTGTTCCAAGTTTTCATGACTTTGTCTGAAATCCATGCCCATCTAGGAGCAATTGTCAAAATTGTAGGTGGAAGAGTTAGCTTCTAATAGTTGACTGCAACTGCCCAATTTAAGCTGTGTGTTTGCAAGGAACCTTTTGTTGCAAGCAATTGACTTTAACTTGCATTAAATGGCCCGGCGCCTGCGTCAATGGTTGCTGTATTTAATATCATTAATTACTTGTATCAGTCTGGTTTGATGGGTTAAAGTTCAACTCCTGCAGCCAGGATCCTTCCCAATGCGGGTATTTGTTTCCAAATTTAGACCAATTGATCTTGCTGCCCCCAAAGATGCCACCCAGTTTAAATAACCGATGGAATGAACATCTTCTATCCGATTTGCCCCTGTGAAAGGAATGGTTTAGCGTTTCTTATTGGAGAAACAAGCAAGGCTTTGGGAACCAGGAGTTGACGCACAAAACAGCATAATAGTCAGTCTTCCTACCTTTTGCTGATAATGACTGCTGTAGATTATTGAAGGGGAGCCTTGGCATGGCAAAGTTGTCCTCCTCTGACTTTGAGGTCACAGATTCAAGACGTGCAAACAGGCCCTTGCAAAAATACAAGTTAAGGGTGCAAACTCAGTACTATAGACCCTTGTAGTCTGTTCTTTCTCGGGATCCCACGAGCTTTGTGCACCGGGGCTGTACTTTTTTTATTGTTGTATACTACTCACAGTCAATTACATAATCAATTAAGTAAATATATCAGGGCCCGATTGGCAAGGCTCATTGAATAATTCATCATAACCCAACAGACTAGATTATATAAGTTTTGCAATCGGGCACTAAACAAATTGGCAAGGCTTATTTAATCTGGTTTATGTGATTCTGTTTGATTATTTCATATAGATTATATGGAATAATCCATCACAATCACATTAACCGGAAAATGTAAGTGCTGCCAATTTGGTCCTTGAGCAGCTGGACCGGGACTAGGACCAGAGTTCTACCAAATAGCAGTACGCTCGTTACTGCTGCTTATGCCTTGGCAGAATTTCAGGGCACATCCACCCTAGAGAACTAAGTATAAATGTTCCCCACTTTAGTTAATAATAGTTTAATCACGTCTGCCTAGTGACGGGTGTTACAATGGAAGCCTATAATAGGTGTTATATGAGTTGAGTAAACCCTAATTCAATTGGGTTTTGCATATTAAGAAGCAAAAAGTCCACATGGGGTGCACCATGTGCGTAGTTTGTTAGCTAAGACGTGCCTTTGGGTGGCACATGCCATGTGGGCGAAACTTGTGGCCTTCAACTTTGGACAATAACTTAATATTTGGTTGTTCTAATAATTTGTTTTGGTGGATGAGGAGAAGGACAGCTCCAGTGCACAAAACTCTCGTGTATACAGGATCTGGGAAGAGACAGACCACAATAGTATATGCAGGGTGCACCATGTGCAAGAGTTTGTTTCGGTGAAAGAGAAGAAGAGCCTTTGCTAATTCGGTTTGGCTTTAGTGGGCTTCACGAGATAAAGGTGAACTGAAAAGGATGGGTGCAGGCAGGGCCAGATAGAGAAACAAGTCAAAACACGGAACGCCACATACAGACAGACGACAAGCTGGATCCCCAGTGAAAGGAAGAACGCCAGGTACAGCCGACAAGCTGCATCCCCAGTGAAGGGAAGGCCGGTGCTGGAAAGAATATCGTCACTGACGATGTAGGATTCTGTCCTTTTAAGCTTCCAGAAGAGTAGGAATTGGAACTTTCCTTAGAAGTACACTGCAGAAGCTCGTCGGCTGCCAAAATTATATTCACTTATTTAAATTAACTAGCCTTGGGACACCCATGTTAAAGATCTTCGGGACCTTGTCTAATAAGACAGCAACAAGATGTCAATGCTTTGGATTGGATAATCGAAACTTGGGCCTACTTGCATGTATTGCTCCACCAGGCTTGACAATGCTCTCTCCCTTAATTTCGTGGGACTTTGAGGTTACCGTTTCAAGGTGTGGAAATAGCCTATTATAAAATGCAAGATAAGGTTGCCTACTATTGACTTTTCCTAAATCTCACATATGCAGGAGCTTTGTACACCGTGGCTGCCCTTTTTATGTTGTATAGGATTGTGACATGAGTCCAGTTGCGTGTGATGAATTCTATGCCCATATTTGTTGAAACTTTTATTTGTAAATTTGAGTTATTCATCATGCTTGGAATAGCTTAGATAGGCTACGTGTAATATATTGGATGCTTCTAGTCTATCCTTGTGGTAGTAAAATATTAGGCTATTACTTTTTATTATTTTAGAATCATCTAAATACATTATTTTTTATTGGGTTTCCTACTTTTGATATAAAAAAATAAGATAAACTGTTTGGATCCAAAAGAAATTCCTTGTTTATAAAAGAAAAAAGCTAGTGGACTTCATCACAAGCCAGCGTTTTGTCTCAAGCACACAAGGATTTTATAATACGTTGGCAAAAAAAAATCTTCTCTCTCTCAATATTGCTTTCTGCCTCAGTATTGATATGTGCTTTTAACATCTTACTTTCAGGTAACCAGCTCCAGTAATTCAGACATTCACTAAGATCCCCCTAACCAAAAGAGGAGAAACTCGAGCGATAGCATGAATTTTTATTAGGCAATAGGTGATTGGGTGAATGTAAAGCCTTTTGTGGCGCATCAGAGATTTTAGTATAAGCAGGTAGTTCTACTGAGGGAACTGAGAGCTCCATTCAGGAGATAAGACTCTTGCTCCATTTGGAAAAGAAATTCCTAATGGGACTGACAACAGTGGCTAAGAAACCCTGTAGTATACTTGCTAATAGGTCGAGCTACATGTAAAGAGCACAGAAGAGCCTACTTTATCTCCTTTCCAAAGGTCTAGGATTAAGTTCATGGCCACTCAAGGGGCATGATAAAACAAACCTTAAAATAAAGGTAAACCTATCTAGTGTTATTGACTTAGTTTGAAGAAAAAAAAAAAAAAAGTATATACATGCTAGCACAAAGCATTCCTGCTTCAACCTTCACCCCATGTCCCAATTCACGATTAGGCTCATGCCCTTGGGAAGAAGGTGCACATATATGGTTGCACTGCTATCAGGATAATCATTCATGTCCTTAATTTTCGTTACTCCGAGTTTGGAGTAAGGCCAGTCTTTATTTTGGAATGGTTTCTCTTCTTTCTCACATCAGTTTTCATTCCTGCCTTTTGTCATCTGAAAATAAACAAACAGTATTAGACCACCTCAGAGATTACAAAAGAAAAGCATTGCAGAATTTAAGATCCCAAACAAAATACCATATAACAAATGATTTTAAAATTTTCACTATTGTCCTTACTTTTAGCCAACATTCAAGTATGCAATTCAAAGGATGATAAAGGCCAAACCCATCACCAAAAGGGCTCTCTCATATCGGTCTAAAAATGCCCCAGTATGCAAATTCATTATGAGACCTTTTGCAATCCCAAACTTGAAAATCCATCTTCAACTGTGTAGCACCCTTTTTTTTTTTTAAGGTATTGCTAGCTTTTGCACACAAAAAAAAAGTGATTTTCAACCAAGTTGAAATCTACAAGTACTTGGGGGCAAGAAAACAACAATCAATCCGATTATTTATTTTCATAACTTATCCAAGGTGGATCAATAGTTAAAGGGCTTTTATGATATCCATGAATCCCATAAATAAAAACCCATGTTCAGATTTGGAGCCTCTTTATCATATCCTCCAATCACACAGGTAGGATCATCAGCAGCCCCGGTACACGAAGCTCCCGCATATGGAGGGTTCAGGGAAGAGGCAGATCGCAAGCGTCTATAGTATGCAGTCTTACCTTGTATTTTTGCAAAAGGCTGTTTCCATTCTTTCAATCTAATTACAGTGACAGCTCTCCTACTGAACCTCCTATTTTCTAGTCTTCAATTCATCTCTCCCATCGCCCCTTTTTTCTGTTTTTCATTGTCACATTGTGGACATGGTGTCAGCTTGATTTCGTCCAGTCCTGAAATTTTCTATTTACATTCTCCTTCTCTCTTATTCTCCATCCTTCTCTTCGAGAAGGAAAAAGGGTGTTGCCCTTGACTTAGGATATTCAACATTCCATCCCTCTCTACTGGATGGCTAAAATTCTAGGTGGCTCCACAGTTATGAAGATCTTAATCGCCCACAGTATTGCCCTTGACTCAAATGTTCAACATTCCAAAGCATCCTTTCCTTTGCTGATTCTAGCCACTGCGTCTTTTAGTATTGATATGGACGGTTAAAAATTTCGTCATCCATTTCATAACTAAAAGCAGCGATGACTAGGATCATTCAGTGTATGGGAATCTCTGTGATGTATATCAATTGGGTTAATTCAGAGAGGTTTTTGGTGTCATTTTCAGATACTTTAATTGGGTTTTCTGAATTTGAATGGTGTTATTGATGGAATGATTCTACTTTTGAAGTAGAGGGAGAAAGCATGTAACTATTAGAATGTGAACTTTTACTCTTGAACAAGAAGTGCAATTGTCTGCAGCTCCTCTTTTTTTCTGTAACAAATTGAGCTTCTGGTCTATAGACAAACCGATATGTAATTAAGCTTCTGCAGCTCTTGGGTAGGCAAAAGAGTACCATTGCTGGCCAAGCAGAAGCAAGGACCATTTAAGATTATGCTGCTGCAACTTCTGCAGGTTTTGGGGAACAAAGCAAGAGGCGCCTCTGGTGCTCTTAGTTTAGTGAGTTGATTCCAAATCAACATAAAGCTGCAGTAAGAGCTTCTCTCATTCCGAATGGACTGTGGAAATAAGTCCAAGGACTTGTGCTGTGTACCAGCACATCTAAAACTAAAAGTTCACTTCAATTCTGTTTCAAAACTTAAACAAGGCCTCGTAGATAAAAGAGGGCAGATTCTGGAAAAGGGGCGGACCACAAGGGTCTATAGTATGCGGCCTTACCTTGCATAAACAATGATGAATTACAAAAAGTATCTATACGACATTAAACCTTAGTCTCATCTAAACTAGATTATCAAAACAATGTAAAAGATTTAATGGTGTTTAAAACAGGGAGGTTAAACCGAGATGAAGAAATTAACATTACATTTTGACGATGCAATCACCTCAAGTAATATCTCAATTATTCTTTGCTTTTCACGTAATGTTCAGAGACCTGACTTAAAACACTTCTGTCATAATCACATAAAAGCTAAGTGATCATAACAACAGCTTTAAACTCAATTTTAAGCTGCATTTTCTTGAAACTTTCCTGCCACATAAAGTAAGAGGTTATGATGCTCTTACTTCAGATCTCTCACTGCAGCACCAAGAAACTATTTCAATTGATTATCATGTGAAACTATTTCAGTCACTGCAGCACCAAGAAAGTGTTTCAGTTACTGCAGAATTAAGAATCTATTTTACTAATTGCAAAAGATCTGCTTCAGCTGGCCTAAATGATGCTGGTCTTATTGATCCTAAGGCTCAACTTCACATAAAAAAGGGCAGCCTGGTGCACAAAGCTCCTGCCTATGCGGGATCCAGGGAAGGGGCAGACCACAAGGGCCTAAAGTATACAGCCTTACCTTGCATTTTGAAAGAGGCTGTTTCCACGCCTTGAACCTGTGACCTCAAGGTCATACGACGACAACTTTTATCGTTGCGCCAAGGCTCCCCTTCTTGCAATGCATTAGCCATGATTGATATTTTTTTAAAAATAATTAAAGAAAGAAATTACCATAGTGGTTGAATAATGGCCTTTCCCATAGTAACTAGTAGGCCGGCGGTTAGAGGCGCTCATGGATGCTTGTGTTTAACGTTAAAACAAAAGTATTCCTGGGGAGATACAACTATGCACTAGTTACTACTTGATCTTGTTGGAATCATATTGTTTTGACTTGAAAACACCCTTATCTTTTTAGAGCCTTCGACTTGGATTGACTCACGCCTCGTAACTAAAAGCTATTTTTTAATCTTCATTGGACATGTCCAAACCATACAACGCTTCATTCTCTCGTCTAGTTACCTATTTATGATACTCTTAGGTTTCCTCTAATATTTTTATTTCTAATTTTATCCATTCTTTGCTTACTCATCCATCTCACTTATTTTAGCTATGATCATCCTATGTATATGTTGTTCCTTAACTGTCCAATACTCTGATGTATAGAGCATGGATGACCTTACAATTATTTTATAAAAAATTTCTTTCAATTTGAATGACACTTGCTAATCGTACAAAACTCTAGAGGCACATCTCCATTTGTTCTAACCAGCTTAGATTTTCTAAGTAAATTCCTTTCTATATATCCACTCTCATAAATTATTAATCCCAAATACGGAAAGCAGTTGTCTTAGATCAAAGTTTTAGGTAACTATGGATGTTTATAAGGCTCTAAAAGGCAAATATTGCATTGTCCGATAATGGTCACCATTTTGCACCAGGAAGCCAAATTTTTGCTTCATGAATGTTGCATCAGCGAAGATGGAAGATCACATGACCAAGGAACCCATGGATTTTGGCCCGGGGGACGTGGGTCCTACAAGTTAAAGGGTTGAGATCACCAAGCATCTGGGCCCACATGTATTTCAGCAGCTAATACTTCTCAGGGGTAATGGACGCTAATCAATCATCCGTTGCCACGTGGCTGAGAATGTCAATATCCATAAAACATAACAAATTATGATTCCGACCGTTGGGCCCCCTATATGACCGTTGCGTATCACAAGCAACGGTTTCACATTCAAAAAATGTCTGTAACATACATTCCAGAAGACCTTTGCGCAACAAAAAACCAGAGGACACTGGAGAAGCTCAAAGATCCATCATCAATGGGCTGCGTCTCTTCCAAACTCGCAAAAGAAGATTTCAAGCAAGAAATTCTCATGGGCAAGTCTGATTACTCCAATCACATTGTGTCTCTCACTTCAAGCACTTACGGAGTTCTGAAACTCGATCAAGATTCCATCAGAGAATCAAGGAGATCTCCTCCTCCTCCTTTTCTCCTTCCCAAATCTCAAAGAAATTCACTGGATGAACCAGAGATCATCAATGCGTGGGAGCTGATGGAAGATCTTGATGATGGGAAATCGTGCTTATCGCCGCCAAAAATAACAACCCAAAATGGCAGCAAGCTCTTGACCCACATGAAATCCCCGAGGAAGCAGAAGAGATTTGTGGAGAAAGAGAACAAGTACCGGATGGGAGAGTTTGATAGTGGGGGAAGATTGGGTTGTTCTCCAAAGAAGCCTCTTAGTTCACTGGAAAATATACCGCATGTTGCAGTACCGGATTCAAGAATCCAGTCCAAAACCCCTTTGGGCAATCTAAAAATTCATGGATATGAATCACGTTTTTCGACATCCACTAGAAGTCTCAGCCCATTGTTTGATCCCGAGCTTTTAGCATCACTTGAAAGAGAACACACTGAACAGATCAAGAAGCTGGTTTCCCCAAAAACCAGAAGTAAAAGGCCCCAGAATGCAGATTCGATGCTTGAATCTTTCGAAAAGAAGTGCCCACCAGGTGGAGAGAATTCTGTTCTTCTATACACAACGACTTTGAGAGGAATTAGGAAGACATTTGAGGACTGCAACAGTGTTCGTTCCATTATAGAATCTCATAATGTTCGGATGATTGAGAGAGATATTTCAATGGATTCAGGTTTCAGGGAGGAGTTACGAGTGTTGATGGGTCAAAAGGGGGTGCGAGTTCCAATGGCTTTTGTGAAGGGAAGGTTGATTGGAGGCGTTGATACAGTTCTCAGGTTGGAAGAGGAAGGAAAATTGGGGGTTTTATTCGAAGGAATCCCAAGGGCGGCAGGATGGTGTGAAGGGTGTGGAGGTGTGAGGTTTATAATGTGTATGGACTGCAGTGGGAGTTGCAAGGTATTGGATGAAAAGCAGAAAAAATTGGTGAAATGTGGAGAGTGTAATGAGAATGGGTTGATTCAGTGTCCTATCTGCTGCTGATCAATTGAAGGATTTGATCTGCTTCAGGGATGATAAGAAATCTGAAGAGTTCTTCTCTTTTGGGTGTTGGATTTGGTTCGTGTTTTTTGGCTTTCTTGTTTCTGTTTATCGCTTGACACGGATGTGTATCCCCTGTATTCTTATTTATACTCACATTTTCTTCTCTATTGTGTGAAAATTGTTTTGCCGATTCATTGTTCTGCTCTGCATCTTCCTGTCTTGTGGGTTTGATTTGTTCATCTTTCCTTCAGTGCTTACGTTCCTCCCCAAGCTGTGGTTGGTGGGTGATCCAAGCCCTCTGATTGTTTACAAACTAGTGGTATGGCAACACTTTTGGCGCATTCTGAGCTTTAACAGTTGTTGTCTAGAAGAGTAGTGGCTGGGTTGGATGACTGTACCTTCGGGCCTGCTTATGCTTGAGATATGGCAAACCAATGATATGGCGCAGACAACGAGTGGTTTGGATCACCAACTATTTTTGACAATATTCTAAACTAAACAGCATCGGGTCGAAGGCATAGAAGTGTCACGCGTCTGCATGTTGGGACATGCCTCATTCAAAGCACCCATCTTGCATATGCAAGCAAAAGAGAGAGATCTGTCGGACCCAAAGTTAGCTATTGAGAAAGTGGTTGATCCATACAGTTCCTAGTGGCCCTAAACTTACAAGAACTGAAAAACTCGAGCATCCAAATAAATATGCTTTGGGGCTTTGAGTTCAGACCGGTGCTTATGCATTAGTTTCCGACTGTCTGTCCGCTTACTCCAAAAATATTCATCATCAGATGCTACAATTGGGCCTTGGCATCATGGTGTAGTTGTCATCGTGTGACCTTGAGTTAAGGCCGCATACTATTGACCCTTGTGGTCCACTCCTTCTCCGAACCCTGCATATGCAGGAGCTTCGTGCACCGAGGCTGCCCTTTAGATGCTACAATTGACTGGTTACCACGAACATGAGCATTCCCAATAAAGAGGGGTCCACCCGATTTTATGGTTAGGATAATCTAAATGGAAGGGTAGGGATTGCCTGAAGTTATGAATACGGGGCTTGTCCAACCTAAGATGGGTCCAGCAGAAGAATGGTTTCAACGGCCAAAGCCTGGGACTAACGTTTACTGTCAGCCCTATGCGTACGTGGGAGCAACAGGGCGATGTGAAGGACTTCCCTTTCCTTGGATGAACACTAATTCTGTAATACCTGACAGTACACTAATTAGGTAGCTCAGCTTGGCAAATATTTGGAAAAGAAAGGGCACACACTGTTTGCCTCGAAGTCTACCCATCAAGTTAAGTGTTTAACGCAGTGGCACAGCCAAAATCAAGGGGTCTCATTAGTTTCTCAAGTCACTCAAAGCTCTCTGTATATATGTGTGACATATCAGAGGTAAGTGAAATAATCGTTTGATGGGAGGAATCTTGGCTGGTCACAGCACCGTTGTAAGATGATCCAAGGGAGTTTTAGCACTGGATCAGAACTTGACTGATTGACCAAGATCTGTCCAAATTGTTTTATGTAGATTCATGATTTGTGAACTTCTGAGTAAACTAATTATTGCTAGTTTGATCATTTCCTGGTGGATCTTGGTGTTCTTGCTTGTTATATAAGCGTTTCAAGCAATCCTTTGGTCTTGGATGAACAGTAAATGGTTTTTAAACAAGTTAATTGGAATTATATTCACAGGACCCAAAACGAGAAAGACCGAAAAGAGTGACTTTATGAGTGGGTATGATGCAAAATGCTCACTCTCTTCCCGAAGTGCACTAAATAGTCAAATTTCCCTTGGCAATTGTTACGTGATATATCGTGACACCCGGGTTTTTACAACACTTTTTAATAAAAAATTTAGAAAAGTAGGGCCCCAATTTTTTTAAAACCAAAACAGCTAAAAACAATTTCAAATGAATTTCATTTCAAGAAACTTCGAGTGTCAACCATCGACTCACATCTCAAATAAATTTTTCATTTTTTTCAAGTAAACCTTTTTAAAATAAGTTATAACTCCAAGATTCATCCAATCAACAGTCACATTCCCAACATCAATATAATCAAGTCCAATGAGACAGACATACATATACAGTCCATGTGGAATTAAAACATACCTCAAAATGAGATATCTCGATCACTATTCATCTAGCTCATCATCAATCCTATCTTTCTCTCAATATCTGAGGCATTGTAATAATAACACAATGCCTTAGCAAGCAATGCTTGGTAGGTACATAGACATTTAATGTAATAACAAATAAAACATAAAAAGCAAAATTGAATAACAATGCTGATATAAGTGTAAGTCATAATATCCAAGAAATATAAGTATCATAAGCAATGTCAATGTAGTATTAAGACATCATGTGCAACGAAATATGAATCTTATGAATATAAAACATGATAATCTCATGAATGTAAAACATAATATGATCTAATCACGATGAGCATACAATAAACAAGCAGGCCACCCTAAAGTATGTAAGTCTCACGAGTATCTCATATACTCGTACAACAAATCATGAGTACTCATATCAATCATCTGAGTGTCGTCGCACCCAAACATACATAACATCTACATGCTCATCATGGAAGCATATAAAACAAGAGTATAGATAGTCATGCTGTAGTAGCAACCACTTTAGGGTCTCAACTACCGCCACTCTCTATTGACACCATAATGGGAGAGTTAATGTCTGTCACCATGGGAAGGCCCAGACCAATAATGTGGACTACCTATGTTACCAAACCCCTACCAAAAGTCATCTATAGGCAGGTGTCTATCACATCATAAATTTAGAGGGTAGGTGGCTGGCCCTACTCCATCCTAGCATGACATCTACTTGGCGAGAGCACCCGTCATAAATTACAAAATACAAAAATCGTGTATTTAGTAAAACTATGAGCACTCGTGGCTCACAATCCCCCAAGCACACCCCTCATTCTGGGATTAGCCTCTTAAAGGACTAGCCACTAAGCCTCCACCACTGATTGTATGAAAAGCCACCAGTCTCAATGATGTAATAGATAAAGAAAGATATTTACTAATTATACATAAGATACGCCATATCAATACCGTAGAACAATTGATCATGAAAAACCCATTCAATGTACTACCGAAATCTCATATCAAACCATGACATAAAACTTTGAAATTCACATATTTTCGAAATAAATAAACATATGACATTCAATCACAATCAATCGTAATAATATGATGATGCAAGATTTAAAAAACAAGATGCAACATTAAATGTCGTCACATACCTCAATATAAGATAACCTAATCAAGCATATAATTCTCTTAGCTCGCACACTATGATGTACCTGTTAGTATCATAATACTATTTTATGTTAATTATTTTCCTCAACAAAAATCTATTATAAATTTTCTCTCAAGTTGTGTCTATTTATGCATCCATTTATATAGTGATCCTCCTAATCTAGCTTTTGATCTAGGTCAACGGTCTAGATCGTCTAATTTTTCCTTTATTAATCAGTTTCCATAACATTTAATGCATATTTGCCTCATCTAATTATCGATCAGAGTTATAGTCTACCAATTTAATGTTTCTTGATTCTAAAAGATTCAATTTATTCCATCTCAATGGAATCTATGGTAATCCAACCGTTGGATCGTTCTTTAAGACCTTTATTTATAATTAGATCATTAATTTCAACTTTAATTATTCTTAAATAGTCATGTCTCATGTTCATCTGCTCATTTTAGTGTGTATCTACAATTTACGCCTTGATCCGACAGTCAGATCATCCTTAGATCGACAAGTTTCCCAAGATCATAGTCATAATCCTTTCCTTACATTCATCATTTAAATTATCCAATTATTCAAGTTCTAAGGCATGATCATCCTTTGATCGACCTAATCTAAGTCAGTGGGTACATTTTCTTAGGTTTGATTAACTAACTATGCTCAGATCAAGGTTTAGAGGTTAAATTCATGTCCAAGTTGCCAAGACGATTCTAACAGATCTTTCGGATTGAAGATTGGTCTTTTGTAGCCTCCAGAATTTCAAAAAAACCATTTCATATCAAAATCTAATTTTTTTTCACACTTTACATTGGTTTACCCTGTATGGAGTGGTTTACACCAGTTTATACTGGCGTAACCAAACATCCTTGAGACACACTGACTCCGGGATGCTCCACAGAACGCACTGTGTGCGTCCTAGTCATCGAGACGCTCTTGCAAGCATCTTGGTTTCTAGGACACCAGGTGTTCCAACCGTCCATGATAGCGTGCATTGTCGCTTCCGTGCTGCGTGTGTTGCATGTGTGCGCAAAGAAACGCCTTCACCCGCCATCTGCGACCATGCTTTCCGGTTGGCATCCCTGTCGCATTGTCCATCGGGGACGATGGACCCGAAGCGTCCAACTTGTTTTGGCTCGATCGGAGCCCCAAATGCTCCGATTTTTTTATTATCTATTTTCATTTCTGAGGTTTTTTGGTGCAAAGATCGCATTGGACGGATCAGATCTATCATCTGAGCTATCCTTATCGTGGGTCTAACTATAAACCACGGTTTTGATTTCCTAGGCCTTCCAACAGCCATTGAAACCAGATCTAGTCCGAATATGTGAGGGAAAAGTTGAAAAATAAGCAAAAGAGAATGATAAAGAGTTTAGCTTACCTGATTAGAGTTAGAGAGGGGAGATCGGGGTTCTCTAGTGCATCCAAAATTTGGTCTAAGTTTGGTGGAGAACGGAGTGAAGATAGCATTATCCTTAGGCTGTTTTTTGTTGGGAATGAAGAGGAAACTTACTTTTGTAGTTTAAGATCTAATTTCCTCGCAAGGAAAGTGGATCACCGCCTTCCCCCATTGGAGCTGGAATGGGAATGCAAAGGACTGTCGTTATCAAAACGACCTCCTCTAAATAGAGTCACTTGCCTAATTACCAAACTGCCCCCAGTCACACACCACTCTTATCAATAGTCCAGCAACTTTCCCCTTAGCGATGTGGGACTAACTCTCTGTCCCTGAGCCATCTCCCATCTACAAGATACCTAGGCTTTCACATCTTCCCTCCTTAGGGAACAAGCATCCCCCCGTACTAATCACGAAATCAGGCGCTCGCGCGTGGCTAGCCACACACCGATCAAGGGTTGGCTCTAATACCATCTGTAATAGCCCGGTAGCTCTCACATACAACAGTATTGTCTACTCTGGGAAATTGGCCGCCCATGCAACCAGCCTCCTCACGGTTTTGTTCTTTTCCGGCAACTTTTCCCTTATCGATGTGGGACGAACTCTCTGTCCTTAAGCCGTCTCCCATCTACAGGGTACCTAGGCCTTTACATAAATGTTCATATCTCCCTTATCCAAAGTTTGTTATTTGCATTCTTTATACCGTTTAATTCCTATTAACGACTACTTTCTAAATTTTGTAGTTTTAAGTCAAAATTTTATTTGTAAAAATTTTAATTTTTTTAATTCATTTGATTACTATGGGAGTAAAAATTTAGGATATTACATATATAGACACCTGTAACTTTTAAATCACGAGGTTTGAACTGATTGGAAACAACTGGACGGCTGGTTCTGGGTGTCAGACAGATCTAAAATGCTTGTTCTGCTGCAACAGTTGGGATTCTTCACGACGAGAAGTTGAAACAGCGATATTAGAATAACAGATGTCAGAAGTTTCTGCTTATCTAGTAGGTTCTGAAAGATCCCAATTAGTTACATGCCAAATAATTGAGGATAAAGCTGCATATTTTTGTTCAAGTCAAAGTTGCTTGGCATCAAAGAGTAAGGCCAAAGACCGCAATGCCGTATGCCATGGCTATTTTGGTTTATATACCCAATCAATTATAACTGATGATTGTTTTTCCAAGAAGATAGAGCAGGAAAACTGACGTAAAAATACACTGATTATAAGACCCGAGTGTGTGACACTTTACTTTCAAACTTAAGCGACTAAGAAGTCACCTTAACAATATTAGATGATCTCCTGACCGATTGGTAAGTGAAATTCATGTCTATCAGAGCCTGCGTCGACTATTTGAAGGAGAACAAATATTATTAACAGGAATAGTTCCAATTTGATAGAAGTGATTGCCCGAAAAATCCTGTGAAAACATTAGAAGAAACTTAGAAGTAACACCAATAGGTAACAGGGTGAGGGGGATTAGACTTGGATGGTTTGGACATGTCTAAAGGAGACAAAAAACGGCACTGGTTCGAAGGAGTGAAGCAATACAAGTAGAAGGTTTTAAAAGATTTAGGGGAAGGCCCAAAAGAACGTGGATAGAGGTGGTGAGAAAAGATTTAAAAACTTTGGGACTAAATGAGGCCATGATACTTAATGGAGAGGAATGGAGAAATAAGATTGATATGGCCGACCTCTAATTAGGATAAGATCTTGATGATAATTACCTGAAAAATACTCCGGCCTCGACAGAGGAAAAAGATTCCTTCAAAGTGTCTTGCATTCAATTAATCCCCCAACATCTTCTCATCTTACTCTAGGACTAGTTTCAAATACTTCTCATTCAAGCATTCAGCCAAACCTACCTGGCTCTTCATACTCTAATATCCTGGACTTTCCTTCTTCAGCATTCACAAAACCCTGTCAACAACATATGCAACATGGCCAATCCATGAACTCTTCATCTGTTACTAGTACTAGACGTACAAGAAAACAACATCTAGAAGAGTTACTGTGATAACAAAAGTATGCTAATTCAAGATGGTGAGAGAATTTGTGGATAAAAAGGGCAGCTCCGGTGCACGAAGCTCCAGCCTATGGGGGTCCAGGGAAGGGGCAGATCACAATGGCCTAAAGTATACAGCCTTACCTTGCATTTTGCAAGAGGCTGATTCCACGCCTTGAACCCGTGACCTCAAGGTCACATGATGACAATTTTTACCGTTGTGCCAAGACTCCCCTTCCAGGAGTGGAGAGTTGTGCACTTGGAATCTAATTCTTAAGTGAGGAATTGTATTCCTGGAACTTAATTGCTGTGGCTGCCCACTTCAGTCAAATAAAGTTGAATTGCCTGTATTTGAATTCAGTGGCAAACTTGCCACTGAAGATATTCTCACAGTGCTTTCTAGTTTCACTTGGGTGTTTCCACATGAATTTTCAACCGGTATTAGTTTTCACAACCGACAGACAGTTAGTTCATGCAGAAATGAATTCCAGGAATTCATCTGTCCTAGAATTGGATCCACAAATACCCAAGACCCCATTCCCCTCTCTCATGCTACAGTTTAGGCCTTCTCCATGAATGAAGGTTTCACATGTTGCAATAATCTCTCCCTCTCTTGACAGCTGAGCATCATTCTACAACTCAGGGATCCTCTCCTCAATGGGATATTTCTTGATTATCATCTGCATCATAGAACTCAATAATTACCTGCAATCAAACTCAAATTAAGTAGCAGCCCTGGTGCACGAAGCTCCCACATATGCAGGGTTCGGAGAAGGGGGCGGTCTACAATGGTCTATAATACGCAATCTTACCTTGCATTTTGCAAGAGGCCGTTTTCACACCTTGAACCCATGACCTTAAGGTCACACGATGACAACTCTACCATTGCACCAAGGCCCCCCTTCTAAACTCAAATTAAGCCTTATGAAGATAATTTTCCTTTTGAAGGTACCATCACTGCCCATACAAGATTGTTTGCAA
The DNA here is from genome assembly GCA_035236585.1 of Warburgia ugandensis. Taxonomy (NCBI): domain Eukaryota; kingdom Viridiplantae; phylum Streptophyta; class Magnoliopsida; order Canellales; family Canellaceae; genus Warburgia; species Warburgia ugandensis. The sequence continues at coordinate 79,766,984 of CP141128.1, read as the reverse complement.
GGGCAACGAGATTATTGCTAAGCATTACCTAATGTCTTTTGCTGTTGGACAAAATTATTCTCATAAAGTATGATGCAACGTAGGTTACATGGATGCTTGTCATGGCTGTTGGGATGACCATGGCAATAGTAAACTGAACACCATGGTTGATGGTAGAAAGAATGTTTACACCATTTGGAATGACAATATTGAGATAATTTACCCCCATGAAAGAGCAATTGCACCTTAATACATACAGGGGAAGGGTTTCAGTTTCTGTTGTTGATAGTTTGTAGAAGTTTATGAGAGTGGTTTGTTGTATGTTCTGATTGAATGAACGATGTTTCCACTTTAGCAGCCATGGTGCACGGGGCTCCCGTGTATATGGGTCTAGGGAAGGGGCAGACTACAAGGGTCAATAGTACACAGTTCTATCTTGCATTTTGTAAGAGGCTATTTCCACGTCTTGAACCCATAACCTCAAAGCCACACGACGACAACTCTACTGTTATGCTAAGCTCCTCTTCAATGATTTTTCCACTATAAGTGCCCAAATGCCTGAAAACTTTAGGCCTTGGGCATGGAGTTTGGTGCATACAATGAAGTCCACCTCTTTTATATATGGGCCCCATCTATGAATCTATGTACAGATAGGGCCTTCTAAGTATATAGGCAGACCCTAAACCGTTGATATTAGATATGCCAACATCAGTTACAGTCCAAATTGTGCCAATCCACCCACACCCGCTTGTGGCCAATGATATGAAATGGGTCCCAGAGCAAAGACTGGGAAATTCTCGATCAAATTGGTGGATGGTTTCAGAATCAGCAGTCTGAGCCAAGGACCCATGATCAGTATAAAAATTTGGCTATTTGAAATCCAAAGTCAAGATAACCAATGAACGAGTTTGATCAAACAGAAGTAGGGCCCATCTTGTAAATTGGGGGGAACAAGAGAACATCAACATAGTGGAGCGGGAAAGGTCCTGCTGGGCGCTCGTGTCTTTGAAACCCTCCCGCACTCGCTCGGATTTTCCCACTGCATTTGAAAGTCCGGCAGTTTTAGGGCGGGAGATAGAGAGATGGCGAAACCATCAGCCGACGTGGAAGAGCTGCCGCGGTCGATCGTGCGCAGGGTGGTGAAGGATAAGCTCTCGGAATCCTCCGAGGGCCAAGACATTGCCGTGCATAAGGATGCACTCCTTGCCTTCTCCGAGAGCGCTAGGATCTTCGTCCATTACCTTTCTGCTACGTAAGTTAAGACCATCCCTTTTTCTCTTCTGAATTTTCTTGTTCTTCCAATAATATTTCTTCTCTTTTCCATTTGATATTGCACATTGATGTTTGAGCCGCAGCCCTTGTTGTTTCTTAATCCTGTTACCCACATTTTACTTCTAGTGACGAAAACATTTGCTTCAATGGCAAATAGAGATAGGAATCATGGTGGCATATATGAAGATTTTTACTCATGGGTCTTGTCGATTTTAATAAGAATAGATTTTATAATCCACCTTCTGTAGGTCATGGCGCTTTATCATCCATCATATGTACTTGTGCTATCATATGGTTTTTGCTCTGCAGAATCTAGGATAATTTCTCTACATTTTACATGTTGTAATCTAAAGAACTAAGAAAGTAGTGGTTCCATGACCGGCGATAAGCCATAGGGCTTTTTAACAATTTTGACATGATCAATTGTAAGCTGGTTAGTACTCTTGTTATATACAGTAGGAAAAGAGGATCACAAAGTAAAGAATCCCCCTCGCGCAGGAGTATGATGCATTTTTATAATACTTACGACCTCACACTGAATAAACTACATCAGGTCTATCAGTGTTAGCATATGTATGTTCCCAAGTAGGAACATTTACATGCAATAAAGAATTTTTTTTAGATATAAGATGACAACTGAATATATATGTTGGCCTATAACGGAGGTTTGAATGGCAATATCCAGTAATTTATTATTTTTACATAAACTCTGCAAGAATCCAGACAGTAAGAGCTTAGCTATGGGCTACTGTATTTTGATTTGGGCTGTTTAGGGTCATAGTGGTAAGAAACAGTCGAATATGCCTTGGTCGAGTACCCAAATAGTGCTATTGCCTTCGCTGCTGCAAAACTTAGATAGATCAAACATTTGCTTCAGGAACCTGGCTTGAATCTAGATGCTCTCAATTTATTTTATGACAATCATATTGCAGTCAAGATGTCACCAAGTCCAGATTTTCATGTTATGACCAAGTTCAAAGACTAGAGAAATAGTTTCAGACTACACCTTAATGCAAGAACAAGTTGCAGATGTGTTCCCTTAGGGTCTTGTTGCAGAGAGGATCTTGCCAGCTTGAGGGGATAATGTCTGAATTCTACATCTGATATTTCAGTTCTGAGTATGTTTCTGGAATTTATTTATATTATAAATAAACTCGCACCCAGATTGTAATCTCAGTAAGGACACATTTCATGACATGCAAACTGTTTCCTTCTTTTCCTCTCTTTTCTCTCCTTCTTGAAGCAACTTTTCCTGCCTTTTCCCTTGATGGTAGGTTGGGTATCTTTAGAATGAACCTTCTAGAGTTTTACAGTTTCACGGGGCCTTAGAAGGCTGCTTAGTCTAGTTTCCAACCAAATTAGTCGAGAGTATGATAAGCATTTGGTAGTGCTGATTGAAGACCAAACTTGTATTGGAAGACCAAGACTGTCAGACTATATAGAATTTAGATTTTACATGTGCTTGATTGCAATCAAGATGCCATGGTTTGAGAAATTGAAGCCACCTACAGTAATTTGGTACTGCAATTTTTTCTGCTATGCATTTCAATATCATATTGAACTGTGTCATCCAATTTTGAGGCTTGGCTTGGGTTTTGGATATGTAATATATTCTGTAAAGTCTGGTTTGTACTCTTATTTGAAAATGAACTCCAGGGTCTCATTCTTATGGTGAATGCTAAAATGTGCATCATTAGTTGGCATTGATACAGGCTCACCTTCCTAGTTTTGGGACTAATTTCTGTGCTTATAGCAGCATTGCTTTGCTGAACAGACAAAATTGTAATCTCAGTTTACTATACAGAACATTCATACATCTGCATAATGGTAGGTTGCTTGGTAAACATGTTTCTTTCTTTGTACTCCTGTTATCATTAGAATCACACTTGGATATATTGGTTTCCATTGCATCTGTCAGATAACCATATTATACTTTTAAGTTACAGTCTCCGGAATAACTTTTGTTTTGAGAGACTATATCTCGTTTTACGGATCCATGTTGTCGGAATCTTAGATCTGCAGTCCATGTTGTGGTGAACTTTATTGAACAATAAAATTTTGCAGGGCAAATGACATATGTAAGGAATCAAAAAGACAGACGATCAATGCTGATGATGTTTTCAAGGCATTGGAGGAGATTGAGTTTCCTGAGTTCGTTGGACCTCTTAAGATTTCTTTAGATGGTTAGTACCTTATCTCTCATTCTGGTATGTTTCTTATCAGTTTTGAATCGTTAAGATCCTGGTTTAAGAATTATATTCTGCATATTCATTTTAGCAAAGAATGTAGTAATGTTATGTCAAGGAAAATTGTTGTTCTTCTCTAAGATGCGCCTCATGGCTATGATTCTGGGTTCCTTATTTGGTGACTAGGAGACACTTTCCATGTTTTGGCTGCTTTCTCATGAGTATTCAAAGATTCCAAAATCTCTTTTCAAGTAGAGATTATTGATGAGGGAATGCTTCCACACTTCTGCTCTTCTTCGCTACCACTTTTTTAAGTCCTCTCTCTCTAACCTGTACCTCAGTCACCATTAAAAACAAGTTTTGACCACCCTCAAGTCTTTTACGCAATTGATTATGTACTGGTCATAATCATTTATATTTTCATTCATGCTTTTATACACTTCTTAGGTCTCTTGCTTAGTAACAACATTTATAAATAAGAACTACTGCCTATATGTTTGGACTACTGAATCTATTCCCTTATTTAGATAGTCCATACATTTGTTAAATCATCCATGAGTAGATATAAACTTGGATAGGACACATAAAAGAAATTGCTTAGTCTTTCTTTAATATGTTTAGGCTGCAAACTCCCCTCTTAAATTCATAAGTATGCTATATGTCCATCTTTCCAGCATAGAGCAAGTTTTATGCTAAAGTTTTGAAACAAAAAAACTCCACTCTAATTCTACTTACGCAATGTCATCCAAGAAATTGAGAAATTGAGTGGAGATTGGGGGTTGTATTTTCCAAACGTTAACTATTGTTTTCCCCAATTTTGGGTTTGCTTGTATTATTTTCTTATTTGAGCTTATTATCGCAAAACCAAACATCTCGATTGAGTTTCTTTCAATACTTTTACCAGTAAAACACTTGTTTGGTGTCAAGTTTCCTAAAATGGGTCTTCTCAGTTAGAAGAATATTTTTACTTCTATTTAATCTATCAAAGAATAATACAAATATGTATATACAAACATTCCATGTTGATTAGCACCAAATTTTAGACAGTGATTATAGCAAGAAATATCGACTCTGTAATCCTTGGATTAAAGTAGGAAATATTGACTCTGTAATCCCAGGATTACAATGAGAAATATTGACTTTGTAGTCTCTGGAATCCTATGATTACAACCCATTTTCATTACTCTCCCTCAAGCTGATGCAATGATACTTTTTACATTAGCTTGGTAATTAAATGCTGTAATGAAAGGATTGTTTTCTAATCATTATCTGACGAGCATAATCTCAAGTCAATCCAAACTTCATTTATCGCCGGAAGCATATTCGATATCAACAATGCCCTTTACAATGAATAGATATTGATTGTATCTCACCAGGTAAAATCACTAGTAATAGGCATCATATCCTTGAGCTCTGATCACGAATTCAAATGTCAATTGAAGTGATTCAAGGCAGTCTTTGAGAACATCCTGCAAATGGATGATCAATAGCTCCCTTGCCTATCAACTGCAGTTCCTCCACATTGGTGATCGATCCGAGAAATTGAGGGCTTGGGCTTTGTACAACTTGTAGGTAAAACGGGGAGCACTGATAGTAAAGTAAGGGGAAGATTAACCTTTTATCCTCTCTTATTTTGGTGAAGATTACTTACCGACCTATAGAGAGTAACCCAATGAGAATTGGACAATCTGATGGATACAAATTCAGTTAGTGATTGAAGGATGTAGATGTTTCATGTAATGATGTGACGGACGGTGAACTGAGAATGGTAAGTGGTGAGCGATGCACGATGACATTATTGATCCTTGAGTACTTTCGGGTATTTGTCTCCCACCAGTCACCTTTACTTTATCGTCTTTTTTTCAATCGAGAATCATTGCTGTCTCTTTTCACTTTTAACTGCTATCATTAGCTATCTAACTAGTGGACCCATAAGCATCTTACTGAGCCTACTATTTCCCTATTCTAACACTCATCTAAAAAGGGGTAGCCCCGGTGCACGAAGCTCCCGCTTATGCGGGGTCCAGGGAAGGGGCAGACCACAAGGGGCCTATAGTATGCAGCCTTGCCTTGCATTTTTGCAAGAAGCTGTTTCCACGCCTTGAACCCGTGACCTCAAGGTCACATGACGACAACTTTTACCGTTGCGCCATCAATGGCCGTTTTAACCGAATAAACGATGCCACTGGGCTATTTTCTTTAGAACTTGACAAATTTAAATTCAAAGTAGAAAAACGACGTCATCCGTTTGAACGATAAGTTCCTTTTTTTTTCAAAAGGCAAATCAAGGTCCAACAAGCTTGTGTTCCAGAAATCCCACAACCAGAGATCATTAACGAGGTGGACCCCACTAGGGATTCTTGATGGGAGTGCTATCCCATTTGGGTTCTTGAGTTCGGAGATATAGCATTCTTCCAGCGAGATCATGGGCTGTTGGATGGAATAGCACAGGGACGAAATAGACAATGGCAAAGGCAAATTGCGTGTGATCAACTATAGTCGAGAAAGACTGCACTAAGTCAACCATAAAAAAGAATAGAGCAAAATGAGAGATCAACAAGATCGTAGATCGGCGATATTAGATGCAATCAATAAGATCGAAGATTTGTAATTGTAGATGCGATTGACAAGATATAAGATCGGTGGTAGTGAATGCGATTGACAAGATCTGAAATCTACAATTATAGATGTGATCGATGTGATTAGAGATTGGTGATTGTGGATCCAATCAATAAAATCTAAGATCAGCTATGTGATCAACAAGATTAGATATTGGGGCATATGATGTCTAAGAGAAAGAATTCTTTTGGGATTTTGTGGGAGAAATTATTGCCAAAAAGCCAAAGGAGTCTGAGATTAGAGTAGTTGGTGAGTGATACTAAAGAACAATTGATATGTCAATTATTATAAAGGTTTAGAACGCGTAGATGATTAAGGAAGGAGAGAGCGTTGATAGGCCCGTGGAGGTCAAGATAGGGAAGAGAAAGGGAAGCTGCTCAATTGAAAATGCAGTGGATACTGAACTAGGAGTCAGTACAACTGTAGACAATAGTACACTCGCTAGTAAAAGTCTTTATGAAAATCTTGGTGATGAGAAAGTAGAAGAAAAAGAAGTGAGAATATGCGATAAATCTGAGCAGGGGGGGCATATCTTCACCCCTTGGCTTTAATACCATGTTAGAAGAATTCTTTTACTTTTTTTCAATCCATCAAAGAGTAATATAGATATGTATATATAGACATTACATGTTACCTAGCACCGAATTCCATCCTGTGATTATGGCAAGAAAAATTGACTTTGTAATTCCGTGATTACAACAAAAAATATTGACCATGTAATCCCTATAATCCTGTGATTACAAAGTCAATACTTCCTGTTGTAATTACAGTCTGAAATTCGGTGCTAGTCAACATATAACCTTTGTATCTACATATATGTATAACTCTTTGATAGATTGAACAAAAGTAAAAATGTTATTCTAACATGGTATCAGAGTTAGGGTGAAAGATCTATCATCCCCAACCAAATCTGTCGCATGTCTTCATTTCTTCTACTCTCTTGTCACCAAAATTTGCGTAAAGACTCTTGCTAGCAAGTAGACTATTATTGAAGCTTGTACTAGCTCCTGGTTCGACGTGCACTGCATTTCTAACTGAGTCACTTCCCTCCATTGACGTTTGTAATCCCATCAATGCTCTCTCATCCATCAATCAACTCTGCACCTTAGACCTCCACAGTAATCGACGACTCAAAGGCTCTTTGGCCTCACTAACCAACTACTCTAATCTTAAGCTCCTTTGCCTTTTTAGCAACAATTTTTTCGATAAAATTCCAAAAGAATTATCTCTTTTTAGATGTCATCCGTCCGATCTTTGATCTTGTCGATTACATAGCCATTCTCATATCTTGTCGATCCCATGTACAATTGCAATTCTCAAATCTTGTCAATTGCATCTATGGTCACTGATATCATATCTTGTCGATCACATCTCTGATCTTATTGATCTCCCACTTCTCTTTCTTTCATCATGATCTTGCACAGTCTTCCTTAATAATAGTTGATCGCACATGATTTGGCTCTTCAATAGTCGATTTCATCCCTGTGCTATTCCATCCAATGATCTCGCTACAAAAACCCTATACCCTCGAACTCAAGAATCCAAATGGGCCAAGAATGCCTGGCAAGGTCCACCTCGTCAATGATCTTCCAGTCATGGGATTTCTCAGATTCGAGCTTGTTGGACCTTTGATTTGCCTTTTGAAAAAAGAAGAAGAGAAACTCGTCTTCCAAATGGATGATGTCGTTTTTCAAGTTTGCCCAGTTCTAAAAAAAATAACCTGTTTGCATTGTTTATTCGGCCGTTAACATAGCAAAGTTAATAAAATATTAATGAGGGTGTCGAAACAAAGAGATAGTAGGCTCAATAAGACACTCGTGAGTTTACTAATTGGAGAGCTAATTATGGTAATTAAAAGTGAAAGGAGACAGTATTATCCTCGATAAAAAAAGGAAAGGTAAAAGTAAAGGTGGCTGATGGGAGATGAACAGCCGAAGGTACCTAAAGATCAAAAGCATTATCGTGCTTCACTCATTACCTGATGTCCTCAACTCACTGTACTTCGCATTGCTACAGGGAATATCGACATCCTTCGGCCACCAGCTGAATTTTTAGCCATAAAATCGTGCAATTCTCATTGGGTTACTATTTGTAGGTTAATAAGTAATCTTTACTGACATAAGAGAGGATAATCCTCTCCCCTACTTTGATATTGGCTGTCATTATCTTGGCTGCAAATTGTACAAAGCTTAAGTTATCAATTTCTTGGACCATTCACCGACGTGGAGGAATTGCGGTTAATAGGTGAGGGAGCTATATCATCTGATTCTTGGGCTTGGAGAAAGAAATTGATTGGCCATCAAAAGCCCACTCTCATGACCACGCAACTCTTCCTCACCAAGAGATTGATCTCATGAAAGTCGTTCAAAAAGCCTCTGATATGAAATCTTTTGGCGGATCAAGTCTCCAACTATTATTGATCATCCGTTTTGTTGGAAGTTCTCAAGGACCGCCTTAGATAGCTTCAATCGGCCTTCAATTTCATAATTAAAACTCAAGGATATGATGCACATTATCAAGGATTTTATCCAATGAGATACAATCAATATTGATTAATTGTAGAGGGAATTATCAATTTCGAATCTACTTCTGGCAATAAAGGAAGTTTGGATTGACTTGAGGTTGTGCTAGTTACACAATGATTCGGAAACAATCATTTGATTACAGCGTTTAATCACTAAGTTAATGTAAAAAGTATCTTTGCATCAGCTCGAGGGGAGGTATTGAAAATGGTCTATAATTACGGGATTACAGAGTCAATATTTCCTGCTGTAATCACGGATTACATAGCCGATATTTCCTGTTATAATCACATTTGGAATTCAGTGCTAGTTAACATGTAACATCTATATATATATATATATATATATATCTTTATTACTCTTTAATAGATTCAAAGGAAGTAAAAATGTTCTTCCATCAAAAGATCCAAGAGCTATACACAAGTCCCTTTTTCTTTCCCTCTTTTTGATAGGTAAGCAGTTGTACACAAGTCTTAAATGTCATATTTCTTCAAAAGCCTTTTGGTTTCTACTTGTAGTCATGCCTTGTCACCAGCCAACTTTGTTGTTTCATGGAAAGTGTATGATGTCAACCTTCTCGACTTCCCAATCTAAACAGTGGGTCATTCTTGCTGATATTCGGACAAAGCCAACAACTTTACATTTTATGAAAATAAGCATTAACAGTGTTCCTATTGGTTAGCTAATACTGAACCATGTGCCTATTTTTCATATGCCCTGTAGCTCGTTGTTTCTAATATCATGAAATACTTTCGATATACATTTCTCAGCCTCTTGTTCATATGCCTTGTAGCTCTGACAATTTCTGCCTTGACGATGTTCACTTACAACCCCCCACCCCCCCAGCCAAAAACATGTGGTTTTGCCAGACAATTACAGGATGCAGGTTTGTTTTGGTTCATTCACTATGAAAGATTTGCAGGACAAATTTACAGTGAGTTTTTGTTTCTCCAACCTGCATAAGCTCTCAGCTTAAGCGCTAGCTCTTGGCTATGATCTCCATCTGAAGTTGGTTCAATCTGCTTTATGTGGGTCTGCACTTCATCAATGAAAATGACTCCTATGTTAACCAACTTTGTCGATTTGGTTGGAATAGTTTTTGAATTGGAAAAGGAGACAAATTCCTTTTCCTGACTGGACTGGAAGTGCCATGCTAAGTTTCCAGTGCTTCTGCATACATCATAAAATTTCTTGTTTTCAAGTGACAAAGGTGCCAAGTAATGCAGTTTTTTTTCAAAACAACTAGGTCATTGATTAATCAAAAGTTATTGGCTAAGTATTCTGTACTCCTTCGCAGACTTTAGGCAGGAAAATGCTGCAAAGAAATCAGAAGCCAAGTCGAAAGGAGCAGGCAAGAAGAGGAAAGTGGAAGAAAAACCAGCACAAAACAAACAAGGTGTTGGAGAAGATGCAGAGGAAGGAGATGGCCATGAAATCGAAGATGATGTAAATAATGATGAATGAGTTTATTTCCTATTTATATCCCGATAGGGAATGACATTCGAGTACTGATGACCGTTGGTGAGAAGTTGCACGACAGACTTCTGTCTTCAAGTCCAACCGACACCCAGTTCTTAATCCTTACCCTGGAAATATTCACGCATCTTATGAAGAAGGAAATATTTGTACTAACCTGACCTGTGCTGGCATGCCTGTGGTTATCTTTCCTTGCAACAGCAGTCCGTATCATATTATCTGTTGGAACTGCGACTCCACAGCAGTGGATGGCTTTTACAAAGTTGAGGATTTAACATTGTGGAACTATTCATGCTAGGTTGCCATTCAGTTCCAACAAATACCTAACAAGCCGAATTCTGATTTTTATTTCAGGGCTATCTCAGTTGATGAATGGGAGCCTTGGCACAATGAGAGTTGTCATCATGTGACCTTGAGGTCACAGGTTCAAGGTGTGGAAAAAGTCTCTTGTAAAATGCAAGGGAAGGCTGTCTACTATTGACCCTTGTGGTCTGCCCCTTTCCCGAATCCCACATAAGCAAGAGCTTTGTGCACTAGGGCTGACCTTTAGGTTATCTCAGTTGATCGACCAGTTAGCAAGATTATATTTCTAGCAGCCAAAATTGTCTAACCCCAATGTTTACTGCCTCTTACAATGTCGCACTTTTGTCTCGAGAACATATTAATCAAGGAGCCCCATTGAGAATCGATGCTTACGAGCGTTGCAAAGAAATCTCAGCCGTTCGATGCTTACGAATGCATCTGGATGATATTAATCACTTCTTTTGAGCTTTTCAAAATTTAATAAAATAGATTGTCTTGATTTTTATTCAAAGAAACGTAGACTAAAAGTATCTAATAGACATAAAATTTGATTTTGACACGATGAATGGCTTAGATATAAAAAATGAAAATAAAAAGTTTAGACATGCATGACATTAGGAGTGTGGGCTTTTTCACATGCACTTAGGCATAGACTCTTAATCTTAATCAGTTGAGAAATGCTAAACTGACCCCTAAGTAAGGTGTTTCAATGCCTGCATCTTATGGGGCCCACTTTTGTATAATAAAGTCTAATGGATCAGGAAAAGAAAAGGAAGATTAGTTGAAAGCAGGCCTGAGATTTAGATCATTGTTTATCAAAAAATTTAAACTATTTGTTTCAGCACAACTTATTAATAGTAGAATCAACCAATTCACTTTTTGCATATTTGCAATTACTTTATGACATTTTTGTAGAAAAGCTTAACATTTTTACCTTTTTGCAAATTTGCTGTTAGTTTTTCATCTATTTTTTCTGTTAATTTTCACTAAATACCAATATTACCCTTATCCCTTCCAGCAGCAGCTGTTTCCGGCACATTTTCTGGCGCTACCAAGACTGCTTTCCCAACCGATGCTACTCAGACCACCTCCACCCCTCTACCCGCACCCGGCTGAAGCTACCCAAATCGCACCGCCTTTTCACCGGCCGGTGCTACTACATTGGCTCCCACCAGCACCTGAACCTCCACCCTTACCCCACCGCCTCCCCCCTCCCAGCTTGGTGGTACCAGCCACCCTCCCCCGCCTGGTACCAACCTCCCCCTCACCCACCCGGCCAGGCCCCTCCACCTCCTCCCACGGCCCACCGCCAGAACCTCGGTTCCGCCCTCAGGTCGACTGCGACTATGCCCGCCTCACTTTCCCTGTTGCTGTATCTGTTTTCCGATGCCTTTTCCGACGCCTGTATGTGTGCTAGATAAGGGTAATATTGAAAATTTGTAAAAACTAACGGTGAAAGAGGATGAAAACTTAAAAGAATGCCAAATTTGCAAAAAGTTGAAAATGTTAGATTTTCCTAAAAAATGCTATAAAGAAATGACAAATCTGTAAAAATCCCTTTTATCTATTAGATATGAGCAAGGAGCACGCAAAGGTTGGGTCTATTAAGTTGTGGATCGCCGGTCACACCTTCCTTTACAGCTAGTTTTTTAGCATTTCTTCGATCAAGAATGCTGAAAGACTGACAGTACTGCCTCACAGGCATTTTCGGGCATGCATTCCAAGTAGAGTCACAGAAGTCTTGCGAGTGCTGAATTTCTTTTACTCTTGACTGTTCTACAAAACTGCTAGCATGCAGCGAGCACTAGTGCAAGAATTAGTCTGTAGACTACAACCATCTGGATCAGCCCTTCGATAATCTACACGTTCAACGGTCTCAGAGGCAAACATGCCACATGGTGTGTTGGCTAGTTGAACAGCGTACTAAGATCGTGACGGCAGTCTCGACAAAATTGCAGAGCTAAGAGACAGTTAATAAAGTTCCATTATCTAATATTTAAAATCCATTTAGGAGCAAATTTCTTTTACAAGGTGCTGAATTATTTACCAACAACTCATTGGAGATATCACTTCGAAAAGATTGAAAATGTAATAAATCCTTGAGGAAAAACTCATACGCCCACTTCAATGCCCTTTAGTATTTCATACCCATGTAAGTTCCCATGTTTGCTTCATAAGATCAAACTACTTGGATAAAAAATCTCGCAATGTAGTCTAACTCCATCATAAATTCATGACTCTTCGCCATAAAAACTAATCATAATTCCCTTCAACATGAAAACTTAATGGGTGTGTTTTAAAACATGCCAAAAGACTAAAATAACAAAAATATTAAGTAATATAAGAAAGCTAAAAAGGTTTTTAAGATAGTAACAAGTGAGGTTAATCTCAAGACATATGATGATCTCTATAATATATTAAGATTAAGATAAGGTAAAAGAGTAAGGACTTAATCCACATTAAGTGTATTAAAAGTAATATTCAAAGGATACTAGTTAAAGATAATGAGATCAAAGAAAGGTAGGAGCGTTACTTTTAAAATTTACTAAATGACAATTACCCTAAGGATATAGAAATTGGAAGTACCATAAACTCAAATAGCATTGAACATTATAGATTTGATTGTAGGATTCAAATGACTAAAGTAAAAGAGGCCTTAAAAAAGATGAAATTAGGAAAGGCCCTAAGAGGTTGTCTCGGTGCACAAAGCTCCCACGTATGCAGGGTCCAACTAAGGGGCAAACCACAAGGGTCTATAGTACGCAGCCTTACCTTGTAAGAGGCTGTTTTCAAGTCTTAAACAAGTGACCTTAAGGTCACATGACAACAACTTTAGCATTAGGCCAAGGCTCCCCTTCAAATCAAGAAAGGCCCTATGACCCGATAATATACCAATAGAGGTTTAGAAGTATATGTGAGATACTAGATTAATTTGATTGACAAAATTGTTTAACAAGATTATAAAATAGAAGAAAATACCAAATCAATGGAGGAAGAACTTTATTTTACTAATTTATAAGAATAAAGGAGAAACATAGTGTTGCATTAATTATTGAGGGATCAAACTTATGAATCATACCATGAAACTTTTTGAAAGAGTAATTGAGAAAATAGGCTACGGCATGAGACGAGTGTATAGGAGAATCATTTTGGTTTCATACCTAGTAAGTTTACCATGGAAGCTATTTTCTTGCTTAGACAATTGATAAAGAAATATATTAAGAGAAGAAAGATTGTCAATTGATAGAAAAATACATGGAGAGGAGTAAAGTCCTTTACCCAGTCTTTATTAATTTAGAAAAAACTTATGATAGGATCCCTAGAGTATTAATATGATGAGTGTTGAGCGAGAAAGGGGTTTTACGGGGGTATATAGATATAATTAAGAATATGTATAAGAGAATAATAACAAATATTAGGACTATTGGTGAAATGACTGATGATTTTTCTATCATTGTAAGGTTGCACAAAGATTGGCATTGAACATGTATCTTTTCACATCAATTATGAATGAGTTAACAAAACATATGCACGAAAAGTTTCCATAGTGCATTTTATTTACAAATTATATAGTTTTAATTAATAAGGCAATGGAGAACATAAATGCAAAGCTAGAGTTATAGATAGATGCAGCAGAATCTAAAAGCTTTAAAATTAGCCGAACTAATACAAAGTATATGGAATGCAATTTTAACTAGGATAGCAGAATTAGAGCACCGATAGAGATTGATAAGCAAGAAGTCCCTCTAAAAAGATACTTCTAATACTTTGGATCCATAGTTCATGAGAGTCAAGAAATTAAGAGGGAAGTTACCTAGAAAATCCAAGTGAGTTGAAACAAATGGAGATGCATCTCTAGAATTTTGTGTGATCAATGGGTTCCACTCAAACCAAAAGAAAAATTTTATAAGATGACTGTAAAGCTAACCATACTCTTATGAATCATTGTATTGGGCAATTAATGAACAACATCTAAATAAGATGAGCATCACCAAAATGCAGATGTTGAGATATTGAGTAACAAGACAAGAAAGGATATAGCTAAAATAAATAAAAAGTAAAACTTAAGAGCAGTTCCAATAAGTCACACGATGAGGTAGATTGGACATGGATCCACTTTAAAAACTTGTGAGACTAAATAAAATCATGACACTAACATTTGTACTCGATCCACTTTAAAATCTGATCAGAAATATTATTTAACAAACATAGTACTGCCTAAGTTATAATTTAAGAATTCAAAGGCAGGCAGCAATATTATTATCCCATAAAATTGAGGTCGTGTTATATCCTCTACATCTTTTCTCGCCAAGCACTGAATCAACTGCCAATAGTCACATCCATCGAGGGTTCATTGTTCTAAGTTGGCATAACAACCACAGTAGTATATCTTTGATTCTATCTTCATGACATATTATCCGTTTATATATGTCCTCCCAAAGGTCGGTGAATGGAGTTAATGGCCTGCAGGTTACAAGTAATGGAATTGACTGCGAAACCGCAACCTGCAGGGGTCGTATTCATGTACTGTTTCTTCCACGACAATTGGGAAGGCCACTGCAGGGTTCGGAGGCTGGTTTATCCTTGTCATTCGTTTTAAGTCAGAGCAAATGATGAACCACGTTACAGTGAACGAGCCCACCAACCAAAGCCTCTATCCTTGTATTATTATTTCTTCAAGGGCATTTTGAAAGGCAACAGCAGATTTTGGAGGCTGGATTATCCCAATCATTTCTCATAAATAGTATCAGACCAAGAAGCAAAAGCATAATTAATCATCACCAGAGAATTAGGAAGGCTTGTGGGTTCTAAGACTAGCTGCTAACATTTCTAGAAACCTTCTACACACGACGAACATTTCATAACCGGCACATAGACAAATAGGAAACACGTTTCCTGATAACTCCAGGAATAGAAGAACAAGATCAATAAGGCCGATATCTCCGACCACGGCTGTTATCAGTGTTTTGTCTCCCACTTGAGCCACTGCTTCTACTTCCTCCACCTCGTTGTGGAGGGCTCGACACTGGAGCTCCAGGTTGTTGCCTGCAACAAAGAAGTTGAGATCATATTTACAAATTAGTACACCTGGAATTCCGATGAAAACCATGACTCCTGGGCGCAATTCTGATAGAACAACACAAATCAAGGAACAACACAAATAACAACTCACAGAACATATCCAATTCGTCCATCAGGCAATAGCATTGGAACCATAGCCATGCCGGCAGGAGTCGGCCCCCTTCCATAGATCATTGGCTGCAAAGAGAAGCCATTAACCATCAGTGAAGAGCTTAAAAATAGATGAATGATATTATCCACTCTAGTCTCTAAGAAAAAGCAGACAAATAAATAAATAGAAGCACATCACACACCTGGCCAAAGCCTGGTCCATATCCCCCACCAAGAGCGCCATACCCACCACCCATAACACCATAACCAACACGAGGCGGATAGTTAGGAAGCAGTGCTGACTTTTGTGCATTTGGTCCAGCATCAGACTTCCGATCAGTTTGTGGCTTTGCAAGCGAACACTCGAGGACTTGACCTGGCAACAAGTACAAACCCAGCTTCAATCATGGCATTCGTATTCACAGACCAAAGAAGACAATTCAAGATCATCCAGACAAGAGAGCCCACCATCTAGTTCATATTTCTCAGTGTTCTTGAGAGCCTTCATGGCACTCTGCCTCTCTGCAAAATGAACAAACCCAAATCTGCTCTTTTCCTGTCCAGACTTTGCTGGTGGGAGTACAACTTTATCAACGTGACCATGACGTTCAAAGAGTTCTCTTAACTGCTCTTGAGTCACATTTTTTGGCAAGTTTTTCACATACACTGCCTTCACCTGCCAGATGGCAATTCAATATCACTCAGCCTAGCACACTGCAAACCCAAGAAAACAAATGTCCAAAATGAAAGACTAGGCAAATGAAGTACCTGCGAAACAGGAGAGGAATCAGCATTCTTAGGGTCAGCCCAGCTCACTGTTGGGGCATTTGTATCCAGCTTGAATTTTGGGCTTGACATCTTCTGCCTTGAATACTCAGCACATGCATGATTATAGTACTCAATGAATGCAAAACCACGATTACGACTAGAATTTTGTGGATCCTGACAGCAACAAGTGCAAACTACAAATCAAAGGAGCAATAAACCAACCACTCCCACAACACAAAACTGGGAATTGTCTCAAATAGAATGGGAAGAAAAAGAAAAACAAGGAAGTGGGCAATTGGATATACATCAGGGATAAAGAACTGACTACTTACCTTCAGCAACTCCACGCCGGTAACTCCAGGGCCAACCTCTGTCACAATCTTCTTCAAATCTTCCTCTACCCAGCTTCTAGGAACATTACCAATAAACAACCGATGCTTTGCTTGAGAAGAAGAACACTTCACTTTTCTTCCCTGAAACGTGAATATGCACATTGATAACAACCAATCAAATAGGGTACCCGAACTATGGGAGTCAGATATTGATTCTAAGAATAGAAGTAAACTGAAAGCTATAAACCAAACACCAAGCACTAGTATTCTCATTTTTTCTTAAAATCCATAAACCAATAATAATCAACATAATGACTTGCAAAGGGAACACAATGTAGAATCGAAAGAGATTCACTAAAAAATCAATGACTTATTCTTTGCAGATCAATTGGTTTTGAAGAATTCAAGAGTAGTGAGAGGTCACCAGCTCCTAGTACAATAATGAAAAATATAAATTGTGGTTCCAAAATGTGGGTAGTACTCATTATTGTAGGGAATAATTGATATAACAAGATTGAACTACTCAACTAAAGTTGTAATTTTTGTTTTCACAGAAATGACCTTTATGTTGTAGAAGTTGAAAACCAACAACAGAGAAGCAAAAAATGGAAAAGAAAATATACAAGAAAACAAAGAAATTACCTGGAATTCAGTATTGTTCAAGTCCTCGATGGCCTTTGCAGCCAACTCTTTAGTTCTGAAGGTCACAAAAGCATAGCCCTTGTTCTCAGTTGAATCCTTGCCTTTCATTATCCTGACCTGTTATTGCCAAACATCAACCTAAATGCAGTAACCATATTGTAGAAACAAGCAGCAGAAATACCAAAAATTTACCTCAGTGACTTCTCCAACAGACTCACAGAAGCTCTTCAGATCCTCTTCAGTGGCATTATGAGGAATCCCACCAACATATACTTCTGAACCATGAGGAGGAAGAGCTAGAAGCTCAGCATGCTTCTGACTCTCATCCTCATCCTTCTCAGCTGATCTCATCTCTGCATCACCACCAGGGCTCACTTCAGCGTCAGCTTCATCTGGGGTTGCATTACCATCTTCCTCTTCTTCTGCCTCTTCCTCTTCTTCCTCCTCCACTTCCTCGTCTTCCTCTTCCACTTCCTCTTCTTCCTCTACTTCTTCATATTCTACTTCCTCCTCCATAGTCTCTTCAGCATCGTTGTCTCCATCAAGATCAACCTGCTCCTCAGGTTCAACTGGCTTGGCAGGCTCAGCTGACTTTGGAGCTGCTGCAGCATTTGCTTTTCCTCGCGGCATCTTAAGTATCTAACAACAAGCTTGCAAGGCGACTGTAAAGGAAGCGCAGATGCCGGAAACATTTGTACAAGGAAGTACACAAATATGGAAAGGAGGAAATATATGAAAGGCCAACAGGAGTTGAAGAGTAAGAATCTCGGATGAATCAACGCCATGAGAAATGGCTCCAAGGAGTTTCAAAGTGAAAGATTTTCTCTTTAAAGGAATGATAAAAGCAGCAGTACCAATAGAGACAGGCAAGAGAAAGATTTCCGAATGATTATCAAGAGGATGATGCTCAACAGGTGCAAAAATGAAGGAAAGAATTTCCTGCAGTTTAGATACCAGGTTCCCGCCAAAAAACAAATTGGCCAGTTTAAGTGTATAACTATCTAACTTCTGGCACAATACCATGACAAAAAAAGAGGGGAAAAAAAAGAAGCAGAAACATAAGAAATTTATTGTGGAAGTAAAAGGAAGAAGTATCAACACACATTATCTTTCATATAAACCAAGAGCAAACTGAGAACAAATTTCTCATAATAGTTACACCAATCAAAGATTATTCAACAAGGAAAAGTACATGATTTTAATTTCCAAACAACATATTATCAATCAACAAGTTTAAGAGACATGAGCTCTTGGTCCAGGTTTCATGAAGTAACCAGGAAGCAGAAACTGTCAATGGCACGAAGTAGATTGGAATTGTTAAGTAAATGCAGAGCAGAATAGAAAGAACTTCATAGGGAAAAATAAACCCTATTCAGATAAATAATCCTGAGAAATTCTTCAGTTCCAGTAAGGTACAAAAGAAAATGCTGCTCAACTTGTTTGAATTGTTTAAGTGGGCTGTAATTAACATAATAATGTACGTGTGTATATAATTTGATCAAGTGACTTCATGACGACCCAAAATTATAAAAGGACAACGCATGCACATATAATTCCAAAGCAGATTCTTTGGGAAAACAAGTGGATAGGAAAGCTGGAATAATGATTTGACATCTCCAGTTTATCTGTCTGATCTTGCTTGCTGTATTTCCTTTATAAATAAAGCTTTTTCTTCAGTCAACAAGTCCGACATGCAGATATGCAACAAAAACTTCATGAATGTTCCAAAGACGAATTCACATCATGAATTTGGAAAGGGCTTAATTCAACAAACTATGTTAGTTCACACTAGGGAAATGAAAATCATCATCATCATCATCATCATCATCATCATCATCAAGACCTTATCCCAATTAGAGGTCCGCCAAACTAGAGAAATGAAAGGATAAGAGAAATACAAAGCACTCCATAAATTCAGGCCATGATATCAATA
Organism: Warburgia ugandensis; assembly: GCA_035236585.1. NCBI lineage: Eukaryota > Viridiplantae > Streptophyta > Magnoliopsida > Canellales > Canellaceae > Warburgia > Warburgia ugandensis. Next base: position 79,747,780 of record CP141128.1, on the reverse strand, counting down.
TAGCTGCAAGTGATCCCAGTCTGAAGATTTAGGTAAAGAAACATTACCTTGGAACTAAATCTATAAGTTTTAAACTAAAACCAGTGATAGTAGAAATTCAGTTACTATATGGAAATTTTGTCTCGGTATTTAAGGAATGATAACCATGTCAAGATTCATGAAATGAGATTTTAACATACTTTATATTCCTTTTTTATTACTACTTACTATTTGCAACATTTCCCTAGGGCCTCAGACCTTTTCTTTTGGATGGAGCTTCAGGAATATCTTTACATATGCTTCATCCAGAACTTCTCCTCTTTAACATTTTCTTCTGTGTGGTTGTTCATTACCTTTGAATCAAATGCATCTTTTCGAAAGGAGCTGAAAATTTTCAAATCGTAATTTGATGGCAACAAGAGATGGTAAAATCAATGAAGATGGGCATGGTAGCAACCTATGTAGTTAGAGGCACGTCTAGGCGCTAGGCGTACGTACTGCACCTGAATTTTGTAAAGTTGCAGGGGTCTCAGGGCCAGCGCCTAGAGCCTATATTCAGGCTCACCTCCGACGCCTAGGCGCAAGTGACAAGTTGTTAAAACCCAAAACCCCAAACCTCAATGTTTTTCATTTTTTCATCTTCCAACCCTATTTTCTCCTCTTGAAAGCTTCTACTGTGGAAACGACCATTCCTCTTCAAGATTTTACAGATCTAAGTGAAAAAAAGGTATGGATTCATGAATCTTCCACCTAAAACCCTATTTTTCTGTAAAAAAAGAAAACATAAAAATCAGTACCATTTTTTTTTGTGCCTTTTTTTTATAAACCTTGATGGTTTCTCATTCTATAGGTAGAAACAAACATTCCATTTGATTTTCTTGTTTATTTGCTATAGATTTAACTTCTTTTATGTTTTTTTTCCAATTTTTTGGAAAAACAGTTACAGTATTTTGAAATCACTTTCGTTTTTTTACATTTATTCCTTAAAACAAAATTTCATTCGCATCTATAGCTTCCATTCATAGAAATTAGCATGTATGAGTAATATTTCATCATAGAATTATGGTTCTATGTTTTTCTTACTTTTTTTGGCTTTTTGAAATTTTTACTATTCTTGATATTTATTTTTGCACCTCGTGATTCAGGCATGCGCCTAAGCCGGCCTAGGCCCTCCAGGCTCCAGGCGCACCCCTTGTGCCTAGTTGCACCTTGCACCTCTAACTACATAGGTAGCAACATCAAGGTTCAATTTGACGGACAAAAGGAACAATGTAAGAGTAAGAAGAGTTGCAAATTACCATCAGAGTACATATTGCGCAAGTTAAAATGGTTCAAAGATTAGTCACATAACAACAACTGTCAAGGGCCAAAACCAGTAACTATACTGACCTGAAAGGGAGAAAGCATGGTGCAATGTGTTTTATTTGGTGATTATTCAAATTATGGAGTGAATGGAAGAATCAAACAACAATGTGTCGCTTTACAGCTCTCTAAATTAGGCAGAGCATATCAATTATTTTCAGATCAACAGGGGAAAAGAAACTAGTGGTACAAATATATAGGACCCAAGAGAAAGCCATGATGGTAGAGTCTGGAAAAACAAAAGCGATGCTCTTCCCAGTGCGAAAAAGGGTTAAAAGGTGAACCAAGGAGTAGATCTGCATATTACCATAACTTTGGGTTGCAAAATAACTTTGTGTTGGAATAAATTTGCTGTGAGGTAGCTTTTAGTCAGTTATGGGTCACACATCTGTGAACAACCCATCATTCTAGGGATAGCTTCAGTTTTAGCTACATATGAGAGGCCGTTTCACCTTTTTATATGAATAGTGTAAGCATGCTGAAGTCTAGAACATTTTTATGAGTAAATCCAAAAATAACTAATGTCCTTTAAGTCGCATTGCCAAAAACTAACGAATCTCATGGTATGTCAATGTCTTCCCCTTACTAGTTCACAATATAAATAGAAGTCTTGTACTTAACATAATTAAGGTAAGAGGCTTGTGAGAGTACATGAAAATTTCTTTTCTCTTTTAAATGATACTTTCTTCTTCATGTTTTATCATCTTAACACGCATAAGAATCGAGCACTTGGTTCGATAGGTCTTTCAGCCATTTCATGTTGAACATACTCCACTAAATGAAATTCTATCGACACTTGATCTCAATCAGAAAAGCATACTCCACTAAAGCATATAAATAAGTAAAGAAATAACACAAAAAAATATCAAATTAGGCAATCTTCTCTAAATTAGCAAAGTAACCTTGCTGCCAACTCCTGAAAAAATGAAAATCAAAGTAAATGAATGTTTCCTAAAACAGGAAATGTGACCAAGATTTTTTACTTCTCACTCGTAACAGGTTCTCTATTAATACTTGGTCCACAAACTCAGGTCCCTTCTCCGTATCTATCAATTTGACCAAAATAAAATAAAATTCTCTTAACCTCAGTAGACCATTGTCGGAGCCCAAAAATCCCACATCCCATATATCTGTATCAGCTTAAGGCAGTTTTCAGAGCTCAACTTTCAGGAGTGAAAGAAGACCTTCGTGATTTACCAATGACAGCCCAAAATATTTTTTGACATTCTCCCCCTCAGTTGGAAAAACAAGCTCTACGGTCAAGAATAGTGAGAATCAGCAGGAGAAACAGTTCAGCTTCTTCCAATAGTACGCAGGGTTCTGATCCTTCACCAATCAAACAGCAGGGACTCAAATAATTGATACTTCAGATTCTAAAGCTACATCACAAAATGGAGATCATACCAACTGAAACTCTGAAAGGAGTGAGCTTACAATCCTCTGACCTTCACAAGACATCAAGAACCATGTCTTCAAGTCATGGGGGAGCAGTAGGGAATGAAAATTACTCCCAGAGAAAAGATGAGACAAGAAACAGCTCCAGTATACATACTAAATCCACTGCAAGGTGAATTGTACAGAAGTGAGGCCATGATACTAGCTCTTGAATGGGAATGTGGCCAAAGAAATATCATGGAGTTTTTCCCTCATTCCATTTTTCATTCGAGTGACGGACAAAAATACTTGATATAACTAGCGGCAAAAAGGGTTCATCTACAAATACTGAGTGTAAAAGGATGTCTGCAAAACATCACACGAGAACTTAACAAGACAACTGCTATGAATCTACTCAAATAGGAACCTGCATTATACGGACCGCGCCTAAAGAAATAAAAGAAACAAGATCATTCAGACTACTAAAATTCAACAAGTTGAATTCCGTACTATGAGCCCAAGATTTTCCATCAAAGAACCCGCATGACAAGAAAGCTCTAAGCTCTGACATGAAGTTGCATATGGTTCAGTGTACTGAAAGCAATCACTGAATTCTGAAACTAGACATCAGAAAAACGTAAATCAAGAAACAAATCGGTCCACGGGTTCAAGGTCACATGTCAGACTACAAAAATCTTAATTGCAATAAATTGGTTTCCAGACATGAACTTACATTTAGAACAATCATTATCCACTACAAGCGGTTAAAAATAACAAGGACAGAGTACCCAAACGGCGAGGAAAGAAAGCAGTGATCACATAACGGGACAGAGATTTTCCACTTCAGAAGGACGAGATGGAATCGGCAACAGATAGAAGAAAGAGAGAGAAGAAGAAAGAAGATTACCAGCAAACTTGCAGGCCGGAGAGCGCGAGATCGAAAACCCTAAGCCAGCCTTTTTTTCTGGCGAATGCAAAAAGTCATTATCAAAAACCCTAGCCCAACTTAGGGTTTGCAAACGGGAATTCGACAATTTGAACATGATTACAAAATAAGCCCTGACTTGACCGACGTAACTGATGACGTTGGAAGGGCATTTTAGGTCATTCGGACAAGATAGACATCTACGAGCTAGTTTTGGCGAACCGGAAGTTTCTACGGTGGTCGGTCGACCGAAAAGGTTACAAGTTTTGGGTGGGGGCAGACACGAAAATAGTGTCCGCGTTCTGGTGATCCAAACCGTTCATCTGTGGGTCCCATCTTAGAGGTTCAGAAAATGGGAAACACTGTTAGGGCATGGGCGGCTTGGATTATCCAATATGGAGCCAATAGATGAAAGATGAACAAAAATCCAAGCTCCACTTGCATTTTTAGACACCGAGGCGAACTTGTGTTGATACCTGAGAGGACATTATCCATTTTGTGTTTGCGTGAATACCTGCATGCATGACTGTCTCCACTTCATCACGCGCTTGTAGTAATTTACGAGGAGAGGAACCATTGCACGTCTAATCACTAACCGTTAGGAACGTGCAAATGTGGATGTGCCTTGGTAAGAGCCTTGGTGCAATAGTAAGGTTGTCATCGCATGACTTTGAGATCATGCTTTCAAAATATAAAAATAGCTTTTTGCAAAAATGCAAGGATTCATACTATAAACCCTTGTAGTCCCTCCTTTCCCAAACACTATATAAGCAAGAGCTTCGTGCACTGAAAGTCTACTAGGATTGTAAACCCGCACATATTTGATGTTGCCCTTTGTTTCCTATTCATTCACACGTACTCTGAAATCTAATTTTAAGCCAAAGGTAAAAACAAGTGACACAAACTATACCAACCATATTTTGAGACAGATATTGAATTATCTGCTTCCAAGTGTCCCAAAATAGGAGATTTCTCCTTGAAAGTAAGGGCAACCCCAGTGCACGAAGCTCCCACCTATGCAGGATTTGGGGAAGGGACGGACTACAAGGGCCTAAAGTATACAACCTTACCTTGCATTTGCAAGAAGCTATATTTTATATCTTGAACCCATGACCTCAAGGTCACACGGCGATAACTTTTACTATTGCACCAAGGCACCCCTTCGAAAGTGTGACTCACATTCTATTATTCCTCTCTTGAATCTCCAATTATCTTTAAAAAAGGGTAGCTTAGTGCATGAAGCTCTCCAGCTATGCAAAGGTCTAAAAAAGGAATGATTATAAAGGATTTATAGTACGAAGCTTTACATTACACTTTTGCGAAAGGCTATTTTTACGACTTGAGCCCATGAGTTCAAGGTTACACAATGACAACTCTACATTGCATAGGGCTTCCTTTTTCTTTTGGCTTTATAAATGTCTTTTAACGCAGTTAAAAAATCATGGATGATTCTAATATTAAAAAATATTTTCATCTTTGATAGCTAAAAATTTTATATACGATTATCTATATTCAAAATTAAAAAAATACTATCTTGTAGCATGTCCTTGTGTATGATTTTTGGACTAGAAAATATCTTAAGCTACGGTAATTGTCGTCATGTGACCTCGAGGTCACGGGTTCAAGACTTGGAATCAGACTCTTGCAAAATATAAGATAAGACTACCTATTATCGACCCTTATGGTACGCCCCTTCTCCGAACCTCACATAGGCAGGAGCTTCGTGCATTGAGGCTGTCCTTTGATACGTCCAAAGCCAAAGAATTTTCGTAATAACCAGACCATGCAGTGTGCGAAGCTCGTGTAGCTCGCAGGAGCTGGTCCGTCAAGACAATGACAAGGCCACACCCAATCAGGAACTGTCCGTAACGGTCTGAGTCACAATGACCTGACTAGCCATGGGAACATTCTCCAGAGTTTGACAAACCTAAAATCCTCCGTCCTTTTCCTTGTCTCCCTCCACAGTTCCAAATCTCAGAATCTCTTTCCGATGGCGGTTAGGGCAACCGTCGGTCGGTTTCCAATCGATCCCGAGATCCAGGAGGCCGGAAGTCTTCCGTGGGGAATCTCCCTCACGCCATTTTCTGCGACCGACGAACTCGGAACTCCTCCGATCTCCGGTGCCGACGGTCATCTCCTTCCTCGGTGCGAGAACTGCTGGGCCTATTTCAACACTTACTGCGAATTGGAGCAGTGGGCGTGGAGTTGCGCACTTGGTGGAACCATAAATGGATTATCCACGCAGGCGATCGCCCGCTATTCTCAACCCCAGTCTGCGCCCGAGATGTGCTCCATTTCGTAGATCTCGAATCAACGGTATACTTCAATTTCTACGGTTCCATTTAAATGTCAGAGTCGGGTTGACATTTTGAATTTCTTCTTTACGGGTGTATGTTTGTGTGATCCGATGGAAGTTCTTGCCGCCCAGAGGATGGGTCTACGGAAGAAACGCAAGCTCGTCCTGTCTATGTCGCTGCAGTCGATTTATCTTGTAAGATTTGAAATATTTTAATATCAACATGTTGACATTTTAAGTTATCTATTCTGCTTCAGATGATTGGACTATGACTATGGATAGCTACAATTGTACTGATCTTGATTTTCGGAATTCCGTAATTTTGTTGCCGTTCTGGTTTAGAGAGATTTTTTTTTTTGTTTTCCTTTGTTTAGTTATAACGAAAGTAGAATGTTGTAACTCAAGATGACTAGCTCGGAAGACTTTCCGAGGAAACTTAGAGATTTTGGGTCCTTTAACTGGTTGATTGTGTTGGAAGGATCCGTTGCTGCATCGTTAACTAGGTTGTCGCTCTAATTTTTTAGTTTTGTAACTTCGCATATAAGTGTTTGGATATGAATGGGAGACAAGATATTCATCAGTTTCCGTTTAAGCTTGCAATTTTGGCGGTCTATATCATGACTTCTCATTTAATCTGTGAAATAAGGAAAACCCCAGGCGTAGTCTCCTTGAACTTTACTCATCCTATAATGGGATGGAAGAGGCCAACATTGAACTAGCGACCTAGCATCAGCATGTAAATGCCTCTTTTCACCAACCACTAGGCAACTATTCTTTTGGCAGGAGATTCATTTGCCTGGATGGCGTTCGCTGTCTTCAGGTGGATTGGAGCTCAACTGTCATAGTCCTATAGGCAGCTGTGCTCAGGGGACTTCTAGGCATCAAGGTTGGCCTTTTATAGCCCAACTGAATTTGAGGACACTAATTAGGCAGAGACCAGGCCCAACTGGTGGGTAGCAGGTTATGGGCAACTTTAGCGGTGGAGCTCCTTATGGGAAGGTGATCTCTAGAATGTTATTGGATGGAAGGAGGACTCTAGCATGCCTGTTGAAATTAACCACTGTTATCAAGAATTTGGTGGACTCTGTACCACTCTCATTTACTGGTTTGGCAACTAAGATGGCTTTGTCTAGCTAGGGCAAGACTCAGCTGATGCACTTATAGATTCTGACTCCTATCTGATTGAGGATGGCTTTTAATTTGTCGCTGTGGTGCTTCTCTTGGGTTGTTGTTGTCATTATCCAGTCTGTGAACTTATTTTGTTATATTTCTCCTCTTTAGACTCCTTTTGTCATTTTGAAGAAGAAATTTAATCAACTTTTTCAATTCATTATGGGGTTTATTTGAAGATGTGTTTGTTTTGCAAAATTTGAGTAAATCTCTCTCTCTCTCTCTCTCTCTCTCTCTCTCTCTCTCTCTCTCTCTCTCTCTCTCTCTCTCTCTCTCTCTCTCTCTCTCTCTCTCTCTCTGTCTGTATATATATATATATATGTCGTAGCAATTACAAGGTGCTATGATTAAATGATGGCTGCGCTCATTGCTGTTTTCCTGCTATGCCTCTAAATTTTCCAATATTTTTGGGCTAACATCTATTCTTATGTGGTAAAATGATATAAAACTTGCTTTTTACCTCTACCCATGAGGAGGTGCTATTGCCAAATTGTTAACTGCAGCCCCCTCAAACACCCATATCCAAACATTGTTTTCATTATCAACTCACAATCTGAAGCAGCAGCTCTCACCTCCTTCAATGAGCTTGAACCGCCACCAATCATGTAGAACTTAATGTACATCCTATGCATTTCAAAGACCATATTTGGTTTCAGAAGAGAGAAAGAGAGAAAGACGAGCATGTGTACAGTTTTACATAGCGTCTGTTTTGCAGAAAATAATTGACACCATACAAGAAATGCTAAGCTTGGTTAAGTAGTTGTTGCTTTTCAAGCTGGATCAAGCATAGTCACCACCACTGACATACCCTCTCTACTCATATCAATTTGAACAGCCTTGTTTTAGCAGTCAATCTCTCTTTGAATGCTAATTCTATGCTTGAGCCTGCATTAGCATTTTGATGACTCACAAGAATTTGGAACTCACTCCTCTATTAGCAGCATTATGGAAGTTTTGAAGAGCCATTCTATTGATAATCCAGTAATATATTCTTCTCTGTTTACTAATTTCTTGTTTCTTGCTATGGATTCTTCTTTTTCATGAGCATTCACAAATATTTATTGGCACTCATCTTCATTCAGCATTCTGGCTACTTTTGACTGCCTATCAACTCCTCTGTACAGCCACCATTTTGAGAAGTGTGGTTATTCTCTTATCTAATGTCTTTTCTGCCATTCTCAAATGTTTTCCATTTATGAAGCTTATTTTTCTTCTTCATTACTCTTTATATCTGAATCATATGCCCTTGGATATGTCAAATTTTTCGTATGTTCTTTTGTAAGTCCACTAGGTCATCATCCGTGTTTTAATTCTTGAACTATTTTCAGCTTCTGAAGAATTCTTGGAACTTACAAAAGTTCCCTGTTAGCTGCTCTAGAAGGTATGTTATTGCTTCAGTAATTGATCATTTATTGCTTTCTCATGATTAATGTTTTCACCAGCTTGATCATTTCCTTTTTCTATTTCTCTTTATGATGTTGGCAGCTCTTGGGCCAGGATCACTGTTTCGGCTTGTTACCTTTATCCCCCCATATTTGGATGACACCTAACCCATCAATCTTGAAGATGCAATGCCATTGCTTTCTTTCTTGGCTCCTGTATGTTATTAGGTATATCATCCTGCAATACTGATTTAAACTTCACTGAAAGACACTGCCATATATGTTACAGTTATATCATAGATGTTACTATGTATAACTGTTAATTCATTTATGCTGAAGGCATTTATACTTAAGACAAAATTCTTAATAGTAATTCTTAAGTGTCTCTGAATGCTGAAACAGGTTGAAACATGCAAAGATCGCATTGCAGCTGCACTTGAAACACTGAAACCAACAACTTCCTGGGAAAGAAGTATAGCTGCAGGGCAAGGACTGGAAGGTTTGTACTGGGTGGGAGCGGTTTTGGAACAGCAATGGAAGCCCTTTTTAAGTACCGTGCATCAGAATATGGAAATACGTTTGTGTTGGGTATGGTAATGTCCAAGCAGATCTGACTGTTTCTTTCCAAAGCTCTGATATAGTAGATCACACTTAAATGAACACTGCAGTGTTATTCTTTTCTCTCACATGCCTTCCGTTAGTTAAAAAAACTGTTTTTTTCAAAATGGTACAGCTAGGGTATTTGCATTTTTATCTGGTCCTCCTGATTATGGAGCTGGTCAATTAGATACAAGACGTTATGGTGAGCAATATCCTACCAAGGGAGAGGATGCAGACCCTGCATTGCTTCCTGAGCAGACACCATTTTACAAAGATCTGGTACATGTTGCCCTTGAGATGCTCTAAATATTGTAGGAGCTACAATTAGGAAATAAACACTGATCAGCATTTTACAGGCTGCTGTTTCTGTTCAATCAGGTGTTTGTGTCGACATATTTGCCATCACCAATGAGTACACAGACCTGGCATCTCTAAAATTTCTGAACATTGAAAGTGGAGGCTCAGTGTTTCTGTATTCAAATACCGATGATTCAACACTTCCTCAAGACATGTAAGTTTCATTATGCTTTCAGTTCCATCTTTGTCAGATGGAACTACTTTTCAGCAACTTAACTATGTGTTTCTTTGAGATGATAGATTGATGCTGTTATTACAAATTGGAACAAGAATCTGACAGGACTGCACTGGCTTGAAAACAGTTTTCTTTAGAAACGAGACTCTGTCTTTAACAATGTTCTGGGTGTCTGAGAAGAATGCAAAGGCAAAATTTCAAATGCATTTTGGAGCACTACTGTTGCTTTGTTAGGAGAACATTGTGATCTTATCAATCCCATTAACTGTCATTTTTAGGGCCCAAGGTGCTGACATAAACATTCTGATTTCTGACAAGTAGCTATCTTAAAATTATATTATATGGGTTGAATCTTGACATCAACACTATGATGGAATAGCCTTTGAGGGAGAGGCCTCAAGTTAAATGCGGATGGTCGTTCTCTTGGAAATCCAAGTGATTGTATATTGACAGTTTTGATATGTCTGAGAAGAATGCAAAAGCAAAATTTCAGAAGCATTTTGGAGCACTACTGTTGCTTTGTTAGGAGAATAGTGTGATCTTATCAATCCCATGAACCGTCATTTTTAAGGCCCCATGGTGCTGAGTTAAACATTCTGATCTTCTGACAAGTAGCTATCTTAAAATTATTCTCTCTGGGTTGAACATCTTGATATCAACTGTATGATGGAATAGCCTTTCAGGGAGATTCATCGAGTTAAATGTGGACAGTGGTTCTCTTGGAAATCCTAGTGCCTGTATATTGACATCTTTGGTCCGTAAATGATTGAATTCTGGTTAAAATAGTGTAATCCTCTTGAGCTAAGGGTTACAATGAGGCATTCTGACTTTCTAAAAGTTGTGTTTCCAAACTTCTTTTCATCCTCTGCCTCTTTCTTTTATTTGAAGAATGTGATCAACTGTACTTTTATGTCAGAAAGGTTTTATTATCATAGGCGTTGAGAAACATTTTATAGTATATTGTATATCATTGCTAATGACAATGTTACTCCACAAAACAGAAAAGACATTTCCTTTTTAAATGTTCGTAATTTTACGCAATAATGTTGGAATAATTATTATTTTTATTTCTTTCTGAGGAGGATTTGATTCTCAGATGACTCATGGGACAGGTATCGGATGTTGAGTCGTCTATATGCCTTTGGATGCGTATTGAGATTTAGGACATCCACTGAGTTTAAACTTGGTCATTCTGTAAGTGATGTTTAAATTTACAACTTCAATTTAACACATAACACTGTAGTTTATTATTCCTCCCATGAGAGGACCTCATGAGATAAGCTAGCAATAGCTGGGAAGGTATTGTTAGGCTGGTTCACGCTATTGTGCATAACTGTGCTCTCCTGTGTTTATCTTTGTTCTTTTTTAAGAAGTTTTCTTTTGCCTAAGTACCAACAAAAACTGAACAGAAAACATAGCTGAGTTTAGTGGAATTCTCTGTGGAGTTCTCTTCATGTGGGCGTTTTCTATTTCTTTTTTTTGGTAGAGAGAGTTCGATGTATGTTACATTTGATTATTTGAACAATTTTACTGGGGAAATGATGTTTGCAGTGCATGGAGCCAAGTTCCCTTCACTGTGCTGTATATCCAGTAGTGATATCATATGCTACCCCCGACAAACAAGCATATCCTCTGCACTCGTTGAGCCATGCTGCATTGATAACCAGTGGAAGTCTAATATTTTTTCTGGATGCATTCACAACTCTTAGTGTATTCTTCATCCACTGCTGATCCTTCACTTCCCTTTCCTCCTCCACATGATTGTAAGTCTCCGCCCTTTATTTTGCTTCCATCATATTGTTTCAGTGAAAGATTTAAATTTGGTACAAAAGGTTCATTTTATTTATTTATTTACTTCTCAGGTTAGTTATAACTAGTTTCTGCTATATAATGCTTCCGTAGTTTCCAATCACACTGAATGAATACCGACTATATACTTTACGTGAAATTTTATCTTAAATCTTTCAAAGTAAGAATGAAGTCTTCATAATGGTCTCTTTTTAGTTATGGTTTTCTTTTGTTTGCATACCTGGTTTATCAACACTAACATGTGGAGAGAAAGGGCTAATTCGTTTTGCCTTTGGGAAATGATATATTTGCCACCCACTGTTGGTTCATTAACCCCTTACTAATACTATGGACAGCTATAAATCCAGGCCGGCCAAGACTGCCGAAGATCCAAATCATTCACAATGTTGCCCGTTACTTCAATCTTCCATGCTTCAAATTTCTCATCCATGGATGATCCTAGCCACTGTTTTCTTAAGTTGTAAAATGAACAGTCAAAAGTTTCACTGCCCATTTTATGACTAAAGGCAGTAATGGCTAGGATCATCAGATGGATGAGAATTTTGGAGCATGGCCTATCTATGTCATGGGCAACATTATAATGATTTGGATCTTCCATTTTAGTAACGGGCAAATATATTGTCTCCCTTTTCCTATCCCTAAATCTAAATTAATTCAAAATTTAACGGTAGGTACGTCTTTTGTTTTTCAATCTTGAAACTCAACTGCTAATGTATGTACTTGGAGAAACTCAAAACCAACTATCATCATCAACTCCAACGCGTTTGCATCTTTACAAGTGGACTTGAGACAGCTTTGTCTATTTCTATTTTTTTTTGTTTAATTTTTTTTTTTTTTCATTTCCGCTCATAATATGTTAACTTTTTTGTTTTAGGCCTACTGCGGATTACCATCAACAAACTAAAGCAAGCAAGAAGCATCACACCAAAGCTGTTACTTATCCGTGGAGGACAGGATGATGCCACAGCTTTTGAGAACTGTCTAATTGAAGAGCAAGATGTTGATGGAAGTGGACTCACGAGTGTCCCGGGTTTTGTTTCGTTCCTCCAAGAGATATCTCAGCACTTGGGAGTACATTTCTTGAGGTATTGTGACCTAACAGCTGAGTGCAAGTTAAATGGATAAACATCCCAAGCGAGATATTTAATGGCATTAGCCAGAGGAGATTGAAGGGAAAGAGTGCAGGAAGTCCACGGCAGAGTGCTTGTGTTTACAGTTCCTAGTGGACCGCATTCTAGATTGATTAATGGCTTCTCCAATAAAGGGCAGCCCCGGTGCACAAAGCTCCCGCCTATGCGGGGTCCGGGGAAGGGGTTGACCACGAGGGCCTATAGTAAGCAGCCTTATCTTGCATTTTGCAAGAGGCTGATTCCACACCTTGAACCTGTGACCTTCAGCTCACATGACAACAACTTTTATCGTTGCGCCAAGGCTCTCCTTCTAATGGCTTCTCCAATGCGATTGGAAATAGCTCCAAACCTCATAAGCTGTTTGGTGTTTCAAAATCAGCATTGCTTCTGGGTCTGCCACAAATTCGAGCACTGTACTCATTGACAAGATAAGGCTGCGTACTACTGACCCTTCTAGTCTGCCCCTTTTTCGGACCCCGCATAGGCAGGAGCTTCGTGTACAGAGGCTGCCTTTTTGTACTTATTGACAAAGGTCAGCACGAGGGAACCATGGAGGACTTCCTCAAAAATGAGGGTTTGGCTCCTTGTGTATAATCTTGACGAGAATTCTTTTTCCCCTCGTCGTAGATGTCCAAATTATATTGTTCATCAGAGAGTATAAGATTGTTATACGGGTCTTGTCTGCTTGATTTAGTCAAAAAGAGTAAAATTATTAAATGAGCCAGTGGCGTAGGAAGGAGCGTCTCAGGTTGTGGGCAACTCATGGTTGAGTGCATTAAATGATCAAGGAAAAACACCCATTTCAGAACCTAAATAAGCAACCAAATTAACATTGGCCCTTTTGTTGAAGGTCGTTTGTGCTTTTCCTGGGAGTATGGCATGGGTTACTTCAGAGCCGGAGCACCTGGTATTCGGACATTGGCTCGGTGCATTAAACTTCCAATTACTAACACTGATCTTGGTTGTCAATTTTGTCCCCTTTTGAAATAATAAAAAAAAAAAAAAACATACCCAGAACGGAACTTACACCACCAGCATACAACAAAACCTAAAAACTGAAACTGAGAAAGACTGCATCATTAGCATGTTTTTCTGTTGGCGGGGAGCTTATCTTATGGAGAGGAGAAGCTCAAACTAGTTCCCTTTTCAGGGAGAGCTGCGACCATCCCTAGTATACACTTTGTTAGCTGATTATACGATGGATTTGTTGTATCAATTTATACCCAAGAGGAATTAAGAACCAGGACCCAGCACTGATTTAATGGATAATAACTGCAATTCACATCACAATCTATTCATGTATGATCGGATTGCATCTTTGAATCATTCAGCCCGGCTCCTCCTCCTGTGATGCCGGCACAGAGTGCCCACTATTAGCATCTAGAGGTTCTTCCCTGTACATCTCTTTCCTTTCCTATTCGTTAAGTGGAATATAGGGTAGTAGATGGCCATTGAGGAAGGAAGCAGCATCTTCAGTATTCTAGCCTCCAGATCAATCTCTCGAGTCTACATTTGACCGGAGTAATGTGTAACTGAAGACTGCAAATGTCAGCCACAAGCCAGTAGCATACTACCGGAACTGTAAGTCCAAGAAAATAATGGTTTGACCTTTGGAGGCAGAAGCCAAAGAGGATACATAGATGAAGAGGCTATGACAATCCATTCCAGCTGAAGCCAACCAAAAGCAAGAGTCTAGTGCATGAAGCTGCCAAACATGTAGGGTCCAGAGAAGGGGCGGACTACAAAGAGTTTATAATATAAAGCCTTATCCTGCATTTTTAAGAGGCTGTTTTCCAGCCTTAAACCCATGACCTCCAAATCACTTCTAAATCACTTGAAGACAACTCTATCATTGCACAAAGGTTCGCCTTGTTAAAGCCAACAGAAAAAACATAATTGACACTCTAATTAGACAAACAGAACTGATCACTCAGCATACGCCACAAGCAGGACCAGGAAGGGTTGCGAAAAGCTTGGCCCACGCTCCATTTACATAAAAGACGGTGTCCCCACATTTGGTTGATCCCATCCATTCATATCACCACGATTCATCCTGAAGACCCTAGATTTAGAATTTTAGACTGTATGTTCTTTATTGTAAAGTTTCTGACTCATATGTTTCGAGTGATAAAAAAGTGCAAATTTTGTACCCAAAGATGGATCAGATGAGTGGTTCTGACTCATATGTCCGCTTAGCAAAATCAAAGAGCAACAGCCAGCCTATATTCTTCACCAAGACTCACATGGGAAAGGCTCGGGATCTTTGTATATTATAAATGGCTCGGATCACTCGAATAGTAGGACCCACTTACTCCTACCTGCTCTGCTTATAGCCGATTCTCCCTCCCTCCATGTAGCAGCAGCTGAATTATCGCAACGCGTTCCATTTGCAATGGCAACAACTGCTCCCATTCTACTGCCAGTTCCAACCTCTCAGTCCAATACTTCAATCCATGCAAGTTCGAAAACTTCAACTCTCTCATCCTCAAGCTCTATTTCTCATCTTCTACAGACAGTTTCAGACCTTGAATCTCTCAAGCAAATCCATGCCCACATAGTCAAATCCCCAAACCCACAAACTCTCCAACAAAGTAACAGGCTCATCAGCCTATATTGTCTTTACAACCAAATGGACTTTGCCGAGTTGAGCTTCCAAAGAGTCCCAATCAAACATTCATTTGCCTGGAACATGATGATTAGAGGCTTTTCAACTCATGGGTTTCCCGAGAAAGCTCTAGAATTCTACTCGCAAATGCTATCTTCCCAAGCCCCGCCGGACAAATTCACATTCCCATTCGTCCTCAAGGCATGTTCTGCCATTTCCTCATTTTTTGAAGCTCGTGAAGCACATGGACGGATCATTAAAACTGGGTTGACTTCTGATGTATATGTTTCAACCGCGCTCGTTGATCTGTACATGAAAATGGGTGAGGTAGACGATGCGCGTCGACTGTTTGATGATGTTCCTATGAAAAATGTTGTTACCTGGAATGCAGTGATTGCGGGCTTTGCTTGTAATGAGTTGGATTCAGAAGCATTGAAGAGTTTCTGGAAGATGATGGAATTGGGTGTGGAATTGAACTCGTCAACAGTGGTTGCAATTCTTCCTGCCGTCGCTCGACTGGGTGCCATCAAGGAAGGGAAGTTCATACATGAGTGGATAGAAAGCAAGGGTATTGAGATGAATGACTTAGTGGCTAATTCTTTGATTGCAATGTATGGTAAATGTGGGGAATTGGATTATGCAAGGAAACTCTTTGATGAACTGTCTGAGAAAACAGAGGTATCTTGGACTGCAATCATCTCAGTGTATGCCCAGAAAGGGATGGTAAGTGAGGCTTTGGAGCTCTTCCAACATATGCAAATTGCTGGACTTAAACCTACTCGAATTACAGTAGCAAGTGTTCTTCCAGCATGTGCCGATCTTTTGGATCTTAAATTAGGGATGGATATTCATGGATACAGCAATAAAACTGGACTTGATGTTGATTTGATTGTGAGCACAGCTCTTGTGGATATGTATGCTAAATGTGGCTGCATAGATGAGGCCCAGCGGGTCTTTCATTCAATGCCTATACGAAATGTGGTATCTTGGAATGCGATGATAAGTGCTTATGGATTACATGGTCATGGAGATGATGCATTAGACCTGTTCCTGCAGATGCAGAAGGAAGGGATTAAACCCAACAAGAGCACATTTGTATCAGTTATTTCTGCTTGTAGTCATGCTGGGTTGGTGACAGAGGGAGTCAATTGCTTCAACTCAATGAGCATCGAGCATGGCATTGTCCCCGAAATGAAGCATTATGCATGTGTGGTAGATCTACTTGGACGTGCAGGACATCTTCAAGAAGCACACCAGTTCATAAACAGAATGCCTTTGGAGCCTGATGATGTTGTATGGGGCGCCCTGCTTGGGGCGTGTAGAATTCATAAGAATGTCGAGCTTGGGGAGATCACTGCAAAGAGACTCTTTGGGCTCAGGCCAGAAGAACCAGGGTACTATGTACTATTGGCAAACATATATGCAGCTGAAGGCAGATGGAGTGATACACAAAAGCTTAGGGAAACTATGAGGGAGAAGAAGATGAAGAAGGAAGCTGGTTGCAGCTCCATTGAGGAAGGTGGCAGTGTTCATTCCTTTATTGTGGGTGATTTCAGGCATCCTGAGTGGGAAAAGATCTATAACAAGATGGAGGAGGTTGAGGAGAAGTTGAAGGAAGAACGGTATGTGCCAGATACTAGCTTCGTATTACATGAGGTAGAAGAGGTCGTAAAAGATAAAAGGTTGGGTGTACACAGTGAAAGAATAGCCCTCGCTTTTGGGCTTCTAAAAGTAGGAATTGGAATCCCTATTAGGATAACTAAGAACTTGAGAATATGTGGTGACTGTCATTCTGCTTTTAAGCTGGCATCTAGAATATATGAGAGGGAGATTATTGTGAGGGATGCAAATCGCTTCCATAGGTTTGAGGGTGGTCTGTGTTCGTGTCAGGATTACTGGTAAGGTTCACAGCTAGAACAGTGTAACCGGTGCAATATCTTGCAGAGTTCTGCATGAATTTATGTGATGCACATTGTCAAGCCAAAAGGCTTGTAAACTAACAAAATACAAAAGAAGAAATGAATTCTGTACAGCAGTTAATATTTGTCGAGTCAGAGAAGTAACACGGCACAAGTTGTGATGTGGGTGATACAGCAGATCCGAGTGACTATAACATCTTAACACGATGTTCTTGAAGATGGACGTAGCATCATCTCTTCGATAAAACGAGTCAATGGGTTATCCAGCTTACTGAAGGAATTTTCTGTCCACGGGAAGGCTAGGCCATGGCCGAAGTCTCAAGAGTTTCTTGAATTGGAGAATCACAATGAAGTGAGACGACTTAAATTCAACTGATGAGATGATTTTCATCTCAACTCATCTCAACCTAACTTAGAAGTACCAGTGCGCGAGAGACTCGGGAGTGGATTGATACTAGAGAAGGCCGCCATGGAGGTGGATGAACTGAGAGAAGGCAAAATAAGCAAATACAGTCGGGAGACCAAGAAGAACACTTTCGGTTGATTTGCATCAAAAAGGAACTCAAAGTTTAGACGAGGCCCCTGATAACAAACAAATACTTCGAACATAGTGCCAGTGGTTTTGAGATGAAATGAGCTGCCAGTGATTTTGAGATGAAATGAGCTGCCAGTGGTTTTGAGATGAAATGAGTTGCCGTGAGACAGATTATATCTAGGTTGAGATGTCCAAATTTGGCATGAGATGAAGTGAGATGACTTAGAATTCAACTTAAATGTGAGTTAAAGATAAGATGATTCTTGTCTCAACTCATCTCAAGCACTGCTGACAATGAGACGAGGAGAATATTTCATTTAATCTCAGCTCAAGCACCACAAAGTGATGTAGCTCATATCATCTCATCTCAAGCACTACTAACCCCTAAAAGATTTCTCAAATAAATTCAAGATTGGAGTTTAGAGAAAGGAAGCCTGATATCGTAAGCCTAAAACAGACCTTAGCAACCCGCGCAAATGTGTACGTTATCTTTCAATACACAATGCAAAGGTCAGCCCCTCAGTACACAAAGCTCCCATGCTTACAAATTCCAAAGAAGTGGCACACCACAAAAGTCTTAGTACACTAGCCTTACCTTGCAATTTAGTAAGACTATTTCCTCGCCTCAAATCCATGACCTCAAGATCACAGGACAACAATTGTACTACGATTACAACTCTACCATTACATAGATTTCAATGCAGAATTTGTTTCCAGACTTTTATTACCACCTATTTAAAAACGGCAGATTAAACGCTATAATTAGCAGAGATTCAAATCTTAGGCATTTCCAATCGACAGTAGATCGTATCATGTATACATGTCGCATGACAGGCAACACCATCAAAGAGCACCTCATAATGTCTATATGGCAATCAACCGCCCATACAACCTATTAATACTGGTCCAAGCATTAGTAGCGGACGTCAACGTAGAATGACTCTTTTTATCCTGCGAACAGTCAGCTCCGGTCGTAATTTTTGCGGTGCGTCTCTTTCCTTGGAAATAGGAACGAGCATGCGCAACCAGTAAACCAACAAGTGAAACTACAAAGGACTGATCTGCTAATAAACTTCCCATCCAAAACTCCATAGCAGAAAGGCAACAAGTTTGGCCACAAGGGGCATCGAACGAGAGATTAAAACAAAACATACCACGGCATAAGAAATTAAAACAAACATTTGAGTATCATCAACTACCAATTAACAAAATTTAAGTGCCAATACATCCAAACCAGGAAAGAAAAGTAACACGCTTTGCAATAAAGTAAGGCCGTTTGGTCAATTCTCTTAAGGAAACATCTAACAAGAAAACAAACAGACGGCTATAACCAGAGGAGAGGACTCTAGGTATTGGTGGCTCTGGTGTAAATCTGCTGGCTGGAGTGAGCAGAAACCATCCTAATTGAACCTCTTGCCATTAAATCTTTGATTGCCCTCCTGGCCAGCGATCCATTAATCTGGAGGGTAAGACAGACAACATTCCATTAATCAACCATCAGTGCGGAAACAGTGTTCTTTTTCAGAAGCAAATCAAGGCACATGATGGAACTGATTGTTCCTTGTCATAAACCAGCAAGTTTGAGAAACACTTATGATTGATGATACATGTCTAGAATGCATGGATAGATGCTCAAATAAGTGAATGAATCCTTCAATAGAAATAAGCAGTGCTTCAAGACCCGACCTCTAAACTGATGTTTCAAAAACAAGAACATGACTAAGCAAATATAATGTATATAAAGAAGAAAAGCATTTTCGGATGTAAGTGCCACTCAATCATAACTAAGTACATGCCTCCGTACGACCCGTTGCTTGTTATACCAAGCGAAGGAAAAGGAACAGTGTTATGTTGGAAAATTAATATCTTAGAGAAGGATATATGACTTTCGGGTTGTCACAACACGTGAATGATTGCTAAGAAAACTATTTTGTTCACAAAGAAACAAAAAACCAGAAACCGTTAAAGAGAAGGCCGAAGAGAACTGGTAGAAAGGATTGTGATGTTTGATGTCACTAACCCGAAACTGGCTCATACACATCGCATCTGGAACACAGATTAACAAAAAACATCACAGATGAGGTTTCAGGCGTTCAGCCCAGTCAATCCTAATCATCTAATTAGCCAAGGGAATTTTCCAGAAGCTGGATTCAGAATGTATATTATATGACAGCGATCATGCATGCATATAAATACTTGCAAGTACTGCCTCCTCAGATACTGTGTCAATTGTAAAGCATACAGATCCATGCAGAAGCAACATTAAGGTTGCTAGGATTTCAATTAACTACAAGTATATCACATGAAAATCAGGCCATACAAGGAGGATAGCACCGTAAGTAGGCACATGAATTCAAGTGAAGTGGACTGCCAATACTCTTATAGTAAGTCAAATGGTACTGAAGAGAGACTGCAAGCCAATTACCTTCATGTAATTTGCTTAAATATAATTCAACACCAGTTACCAGGATCAAAGTAGCAGCATAAACTGCACCCAGTTATGGTCAAATGGATTGATGAGACATTGACCTATCTATTGACATACACAAAAGCTGTCTGCAAACCCAAGCTTATACTATATCACTTACATCCAAATACCACTATCAGCACCAAATAGCAACTCAAAACTGATATATTGCATGCATGCACACACGTTGATCCTAACAATGAATCTAATTTTCTGGTTACACTCAATATATGGCAAACCACAAAATACATAGATGTGATATTTCCTGCTTGCCTGCCCAAAAACAGATCGTATGAAATTGCCACCCTCTCTTTTAAGGGCAACCTTCTATGCAGAGCTTGAATCTTAAATAGCTATTTCAAAATAAGATACCATTACAAGGAGCAAGCTTCCAAAAGTTGTATTCTAGGAGCAGCAATGCTCACAAAGAATCCACATCATCCTAAGAGTACCTTGGACTCAGCCATTGACACCATCACAATATCAAATAGATCTAAAATGTCTAAGGTGGAATCCAGTCTCAGAACCAACTTGTGGCCAACTAATATATCAATAACTGGCTTTTCATACACTAACTTATTACTTACCTTCTTTGGTTCATAAACTAAACATTCATGAAAAACAAACCTATGACGAAGACAACGCTATCTAATACATATTTCACAGTATGCTTATGTACGAACACTCAAATATTTACTTAAAATAGCCTACTAGTGGAGGTAAGTATCTAAGAAACTACAATCATCCACACTCAGCAACCATCTCAAAATTCACTACTACCCCAACAACATTGTACCAGTATGAAAAAGACTTCAAACAAAGCTTTTAGCAAATCTCACCACAGACTAGACAATTAAATTTCAATGCAGCACAGGATAGCATGAGGCATTGGACTCACCAGCATTGTGTACTAGACGAATCATCACAACCATGCAGAACAAGGCCTAGAACTATACACCAGCATCCATCTTCACAATAATCACAGCATCTTCAGGATAAAACTCAGGTAAGAAAAAAACTCACAACCAAGAATGTAGTGGACAAAGGATTTGGAAATCCCACTCACCACAGTCCAGCCAATACTGCTTAGAATGACTAACAAAAACTACATTCTCAAGTCAAAATATCTTCATCTTGATGAGCAAATGATTTTCATACGACAGGGAGAGAGAATCAATTCCAATTTTGGGGAGGGACTTGCGAGACCATGAGTTTTTTTTTTTTTCCACTCAGTAAATATCATAACAAAAGCCTCCTGTCCTAAATTAAGTGAGTAGTCCCCAGTCATGATACACTACAGAAGGTCATATATACCACTAGAAACATTCTTGTGAAGAAAACCAAGGGTGAATAGGTTTCAGTGCAAAATTTCATCAGGAAAGGAGGTCAATTTCACGAGCTTTTGACCATATAATGGGGGGAGATAATACAGGAGATCTCACTAAAAGGGGTATTCATCTCTCATAGGTTCGGTGATCTCGATAAATGCTTAGAACAAGAAATATGAAAAATTTGTAAACCAAACCAAACGTATATCGAAAATAAGGAGAGAGAGAGAGAGAGAGAGAGAGAGAGAGAGAGAGAGAGAGAGAGAGAGAGAGAGGATACCCTCAGTCTGTCGGACAAGATGGAAGGAGTAATAAGCTTGTACTTGGGAGCTTCGGAGAGAAGCTTGTCGTAACTGGCCTGATCGAACAGAACCATGTTGTTCACCTTCTCCTTTTGCTTTCCCTTGCTCCATTTCTGTAAACCCAAACCTCACATAATCAGACAAAATAAGAAGATCACACCACTTAGAACATCCATAGAAACCCTAATTCATAACCAAAACAAGCATCTAAATGATTTCACTACGGAAAGTAAATCCCTAAACCGTCACTTTGAATCCAAAGTCCTCGAAGATCTAAAAGGAACACTGTAAACCATTGCCCAACATATACCTTCTTCTTTTGTTTTCCCCCTCCCGATTTAGCGGGCTTAGAAGATGGTGGTGGAGCCTTATCCTTCTTGGGAGCCTAAAACAAAAACAGAAGCAGCAAACCCGCCATTAGAGTTAGCAAAGAAGATAAAAGAGCAGAAACTGATGGCAGATCGAGTGAAAGAGATAGCAGAAAGCCATGAAAAAGGAGGAAACAAAGAGATATTATTCCATTACCATTTCGCTGAGGCTGAGGTGGATTCTAGGGTTTCAGAGCCGACGGAAACCTCTCGCGGAAACCAGCTGGGGAAGGGGCTGTGGGGAGAGAAGGGGCTTTTTATTGATAAAGGGCACAAGTGTAAATGTAGCAGAATAGGGTTTTCCGAAAGCAGGTTAGGGCTTTCCCACGTGACAAAGATTCGCACGTATTTAAGCCCTCGCCACAATTTTTCAACAGAAAAAAAAAAATTTGAAGGGGGATACATCAAGTGCGCACTTGGGTTTTAGCTATGGGATGTGCGCACAATAAATGAGAGGAAGGGCAGACACAAAAATATATAATAAATAATTTTATTTTGTATTTTTATAAGAG
Source organism: Warburgia ugandensis (assembly GCA_035236585.1). Classification (NCBI taxonomy): domain Eukaryota; kingdom Viridiplantae; phylum Streptophyta; class Magnoliopsida; order Canellales; family Canellaceae; genus Warburgia; species Warburgia ugandensis. Next base: position 79,725,185 of record CP141128.1, on the reverse strand, counting down.
GCTATGATTGTACTTTGAACCTGTGACTTCGAGATTACACAATAACAACTTTACTATTGCGCCAAGCTCTTTCCTTAAGCAAGTGCATACTGTACAGCCAAGTTATCATTTTTCTAGATGAGATGAGATGGATTATATTACTCTTAATGATGCCAAATATAAGATGAGATTAAGTGATATCTCCTCATCCCAATGTTAGTAGGTATTTGAGATGAGTTAGAGATGAAAATCATCTCATCATAACTCACTATTAAATTAAATTTTCAGTTATCTCGTGCCAAATTTGAGACATCTCGTCTTAGCTTGAGTCGGTTCAAGCTAGATCTTATCTCATCTTATACCCAAACAGCTCACTACATCTCAAGCCCGACTAACACCACCTGTAAAAGATTTAGCATCCTACAGTGTCGTACATAACATGCAAGTAGGCACTTAGTTTTACCATTGCTTAGAAACAAAATAAGCTGGTGAAAGTGGAGCCCGTACGTGAAGGGTTGGGTTGATGGAGCGGCTAGAGTGGATGCCATTGGCTCCATTTTTCCCGTGATCCAAATGGACAGTTAATGCTCACCCATGGTATGGCCCGTGCACTAGAATTCAATCTTATGAGATGTGACACCCCGAATTTTTCCACATTAATATGATAATAATTTACAAAAAAAATATAGTCGCGATCCCTGTTTTATAAAAACTTTGATTTCTAAAGTGACCAAAAATAAAAACTTAAACAAAAGCATTTTTTTTAAAGTTCAGAAAGTCATACAACCACAAAACTATGGATTTAACAGTGAAATAAAATATCATTTCCACTGAACATCCGACAGAGTTTTCTCTGTAATTTGGATCATTGCACATGACCAGTGCAATACAAAATCACCTAATAAACAATGTATAATATATATCATAAAGGAGACTCAGTTTCCACACCCATCCACAACTAAATGTTGTTTTTAATAAAATATACTCCAATAATGGATAAGAAAATATAGCCACTACCAAATACCCAAGTCCATCCATACAGCCATCACATCCAACATAAATCCACATTCTGACATCTAGGTTACATTACATTTTTTAACTAAAGTACAGCCCATACTCAAAACCCAAAGTGAGGTCTTGAACAAACCTGATCATCTCTAAACATCGTCTGTGCTTCGCTGGAAAGCTGCTATCACTTTTACCTGCTCTGTCAGCGCATCAACCTGTTGTCACTCTCTGTATCTGAGGCATTACAAATCAAAGCAATGCTTCAACAAGCCATGCTTGTATAGGTGATATACATTCAAGTAAACTCAATAAAAACAAATCACATGGCGCAAGGCATAAAGATCATAAAATGATCAAACATAATATAAAGCCTTAAATCACACGATGAAAGACTTACTAAGTCCATGAAATAAATAAGATATCACCAACTATGATATTAGGACATGCACAATCCAAGAAAATCTAGAAACACATGAATGCATGTCAAAAGTATCAAACATAATACACAATCAAGCTTTATGAGTGTCTCAAGTACACTCACGGCAATGTGGGGTCAACTCTATGTACCATTCGCTTTCACCCTTTCACCCTTTTACCCTTGCACCCCACAGGCGCTCAGGCACTCACGGGAATGACGCGTACCACTTTTGCTTTCATCCTTTCACCATTTCACCCTCACAAGCACTCATGAAAAGTCGCGTTGCACACTCGCTTTCACTCTTTCACCCTCACGGGCACTCAGGCACTCACGGGGTGAAAAAATTGCATCCTACCACAGGATCAATAGTCTCAAATATCAAGTCAGAGCGGCTCCCCATATTAAAAATACCCATAATCAAGTGGATATCACGAAAGAAATAAAAAACAATGCATGCAATAACCACCAGAAAGATAGCACGCACATGAGATGCTACATGCTGAAATCAATCTCACGTATATAGTAAGACATAAATCACATGCCTTAAAACTCAAATCAACATTTGAAAATCATGAAAAAATTGTGAATGAAATCACCTACCTCAATATCGCAATATCCCCAAACAAATGCATAACCAATATAAAGGTGTATGCCCTGATGTACTTGTCATGCCATAATTCATGTCATAGTTAACGCATATAACCAAAACCTAAAACCTGATCAATTATTGATCAGCTTGATCTGAATCATCTAATAGCATTTAGTAGTTTTGCTATTAAAAAGTTACTCTAAACTAGATTTTTATCTTAAATCTAGGTTCGCCTTATTGAGACAATCACAACGCCCCTTTCGGATCGTGATTTGGACCTTTGTAGCTCATAAAATCAAAGTTTAAAGGAATAAAGGGTAAAAAAAGACTAAAATCCAGAAAATGGGCCCGCCGCATGTGCGATGCATGCTGTCTGCACGTGCACGCACTGCTTGTGGCGGGCGCGTCTATGGACACGTTTCGTGTCAGAACTCGCGCGGGGTAGCGGGAGTGTCTGGGGACGCGCTTTGCGCGTGGGGGACGAAACAGCGCGCGTGGCGCTCATTTGAAGTGCTGCGAGTCGCGCGTGTGGCACGTTCTAGCCTCACCATGTGGCGCGCGCTAGTCATGCCGTGTGGCACTCCCTTGTCCCTGCATTTTTCCTCCGTTTCAATCGCCGTTGCCAGAGACGACGACCGGACTGGTTCGCCATCATCGACAACCCCAAGTGCTTCGTTTTTGTGATTTTTACACATGTGTCCAGTTTTTCGCATACATTTCATTTTCACCCTCTATTTTCACAAATCCCTCATAAATCTATCATTTTTTCACAAATTTTATCTCATTTTCAAAAACTCCCATCATACTTTTTTTTTCCCGAGTTTTCTGCTTAAGATGAACGGTCTAGATCCTCATCTGACACCATTACATCGACTTTTTCCCAAGGCAACACTAACGCCTAATTTTTTATCAGATGATAAACTTTGAAAACAAATGTACAGGAAAGAGTGGGGCAAGCTTACCTTGGTCCGGCTAGTTAGAGGTAGGTGAGAGCCCACTGCGTTCGTCCGATTGCCGGGAGTGCCTATCGTGTAAGAATCGTCACCGGTGGGTGGATATTACATAGGATTATCCATATTATGTTAAATGTTTGTATTTCATTCTTTCCAACAGTATACTTCTAATACATGCAATTGTGATATGTTTGCCAAAATCAAGTGATTTTTCTGTGGAAACCTGCACGAACAATTGTCATTTTTTAATGGTTTTTTGCTTCTCACAGTTACTCTTTCCACACCTCTAGATATCTGATACCAAATCATCACCCTTTTTCCTATTTCTTCTATAATAGAGTTGGCTGTGAAGCCATGAGGGATGAATCTTAGGATGAGTGAGGTACTGAGAGTTAGTCCTACATCGTTTGGAGAGAAGGAATTAGGCGGTTTATAAGAGAATAGGAAACTCTCCTAGCAACAAGGCATTTTTCCTGAGAAACTGGGGTGGAACAAAACTGTAAGAAATGTATAAGCATCTCAAAGCAGACAATAGTATTGATGTGGGACTCCCATGCTGTTACATTGGCTACCTTTGATCGGTGGCCTTCAAATGGACTGAGAAAGGAGCAATACTTTACATTTTGTATATCATTCATCTACGGCAAAGCCTCGCCAAACAAATAGGAAGGGCAGCTCAGTGTAAGAAGCTTTCAACATATGTAGGGTTCACGGGAAGGTACGGACCACAAAGGGTCAATAACATGCATTTTTACCCTGCATTGCAAGAAGCTGTTTTCACCCTCGAACTCATGACCTCAAAGTCACACAAAGACAATAATATGGTTATATAATTGAAAATGGTCGCTCCCATCTGTACTTTACCTGCTACTTTTTAAGAGAAAATATAAGTTGATGATTGTTATCTTTCCATTACTTAATAAGTCCATCAAAAAGCCAGAGAAAAACCCCATCTATGTGAGTTGTTCTATAGATGAGTGGAAAACTTGTCCATTTTATCCATCTTAAAGCAAGTTATTAGAGGTTTATCATCTTCACTAGGGTTAAGTGTTGATGCATGATCATCCTAAGGCCTACTAGATAAATGTTTCGAGTTGTATTTTCAGCCGTTGGTATGTTTATTTGACTAATTGTTCATCCATAGGATGATCCTGCATCCACTCAGGCGATGGTGGCAGATGAACCCAATAGAACTCGTGTAATTGATGCTGCAAGGTAAGGCAACCGGCATGACCTTGCATCTATGTTGAGCAAAGTGCAGACGTTGCCTTACGACCTCTGAAAATAGAAGATTTAGACTCCACTGCAAGCATCCCAGGCAAATTCGGTTGCCTGTAAGTTAAGGATTTGCACCGTGGCTCGCTTAGGAGACCAAACACAGTACAACACGATAACACAACTCAAATTTAATATAAATGTAATGGGTTGGGGTTAAGTCTTATTATATTTATATTATTTTGGGGTTGACCTAAAAATGATATACAAAAAATGATATCATGTCCTATGTTTACTGATTGTGTTGACTCATCTAACTCGCAATCTACTGTATTGACCTACGTGACTTGCAACTTAATTACATAATTATATTATATGAGTCATATCATGTCGACTCATTTAATAAATGGGTCGTGTTCGAGTTCCAAATTCTTGACACGAGATCGAAAAAGAACGGGTCGGATTTTCCAAAAGGCTGAGGCCCACTTACCCTATTTAGCAACTAGAGTAAACTTACGGCTTTTGACCGGGCGACCACCAGACAGAATTTCGTTGAGGGAAAATCAAGCACCCAGGACCAGGAGGGGCAGTTAAATGCTTGAGAAGCAGAGTCGTTCTCAGGCCGGCCCTTAGGGTTATTTCTTTTCTCTTCTAGCTCGAGCAAAACCAGGTTTCTGAAACCCTTGATCGTACAATTATGGCAGCAAGAATGGCGGCGAGGCATATGTTTCGGAGGTTCTCGAGCGGCGGAAAGATCCTTAGCGAGGAGGAAAAAGCAGCAGAAAATGTTTACATCAAGGTGCCTTTTTCTCGCTTAATTCTCCTCCTTTTTATGCCGCATTTCTGGTTTTATTTGGTGTTTAATAACTAAGAGATGTTAATTTATATACTTCTTCATGTCTTGCTGTTTCTCTGCTAGTATACGTTACTGGATTATGTATTTTGGGGTTTAGGGCTTTACTGTTACTTTAGATGTTCTTGCATTTCCGTGTCTTTGTTTTAGATGTTTTAATTTTAGTTTCGGGATTGGAATTTAATTATAATTTGGATGTTCTTGGCTTTGCTTCTTCTTTGTGGATTCTGATGTTTGGTGATCCCGTCTGAAATAGTTCTGTTCTGGCATTTTTGTTGCCTTCTTTGGTGACCTACGATTTTAGCTCTCGATAGTTTGAGTTTTCTTCGTTATATATAGTTTGCTTATTTGTGAAGATTCAATTGTTGTCCTTCCCCTCCTGCAATCTGATGTTTGCCAGGTGAATTGCCGGGACGTTGGATTTTCAGGGCTTTGGTTTTGGGCCTTTTCAATAGCCTTTTTCACCAGAACCTGTGAAATTGTTATTTTAATGACTAATTCTCGTTATAGGCTTTTTTGACACTGCATAGTTACTCAAGGGTTTTGGGTTCTTGAGACTTTTATATTTTAGTAAGAGAGGAATGAAGCATGCGATATATTTAGATCATCAATTTTTCTTCTCTTGCAAGGTAGAGTAAACTGAGAAATTAAAGATATAGAGGCAATTAGCTGGTTTACTAAGCCATTTCATTTGGCAAGGTGAACTTTTCTTGGAAAAAAGGGCTATCTTTGAGGGTTCCTTAAAACTGCTGGATATTTACCAATCAATTGTGAGAATATTAATTGCAAGTTATCATTTTTATCGTAGATTGTGGTGGTACTCTTCAGATCATCCAAGTAGTCTGTTCTTATCATTCATTGCTGTCCAACCCATTATTGGTGGCTACCCCTGCTAATTTTAGAGATCCACTATTGCCAAATATGTATCTTACAAGAAGAAGCTTCTCCAGGTCCTGACAGCCATAGCTATGAAACTGAGTATCCAGAAATGTTATGAGAAAATCAGTGAAGATCTCCAAGTGTCTGAACAATATTCCACAGCCATATATATGAAACTGAGCATCCAGAAAAGTTATGGGAAAATCGGTGAAAATCTCTAAGTGCATGAAGAATATTCCTAGATTTGACAGATTCCATTTTCGGTATTTTATCAAAGTGAAATTTATGCTGGGGATGAAAACTGCTCTTTGAATTCAGACTGACAACTACAGTCAGCAATCTGTCACAAAAATATTAACACACTGATTGTGAAATTTCTATACTAGCGAGGGGCGTTGGTGCTAGATTTGGAATCCAAACTGAAGATCACCTCTTGAATTCAGATATGTTCAATTTTTGCCTGTTTTCATGTATGATCCTGATACATACCCCACCCTTGCTACAACTGAAAAATCACAAGTTGCTAGGCATATCTTGATAGCCTTTACTTCCTTTTCTTTCTAATTGTCATGTTTCTATAGGTCTTTCTGCATGATAAAACAAATTTGTTAAGAGAAAGTGGGGAACTACCCAATTCATGTTTGTGGATAAGGCAATTTTCTGCCCAAGGAAACTTGGTAGTTTAGACATTTTTGCATTACTTTTGGGGGGATTTTGAATGAATTGACATTCCAACTTGTCTACCAACATCAAATGCAAGATTGTTGATTGGCATCTGAAAACTCCAAAACTCAAAATTGTTGCTATAACGAATTAGCTATTTCATTCAAATACATTCAGATCTGAAAATCTGTTCTGTATAGACATGAGATGGTGGTGAAGACCTGAAAACTTTACAGTGTCTGCTGTAGGTCTTAATCTTGAAGATATGTCATAAGGCGGTCGTTAATAACATTGTAAAGGACCTTTAAGTTGCTCTAATTAGACAGTAACTAGTAAAAATCAAGGTCTGCTGGGTCTCTTTGACATGTTCCTATATCCTGCAATTTTACTTGAAAAAATAAATGAATATCTGTTCCTATTTCTGCATTGTTCCATGAGTACTAGTGAATTGGAAATTCTATCCCTGGGAAGCATGAAATGTGTTAAAAAATTATTCTTAGTATGCTTTATACTGCTCAGAATTATAAATTGATACCATGATTATAGCAAAGGCATATTCAGGAAATCTTTTTAAGCGATACAGCAATTAGATTGTGTATACATCAGCTGCTGGATTTTAATAACAAAACCATAAGAGGTAATGTTGCTTTACATCATTCATTGGTATGCCTATGTGATATGTCATTCTATTAATAGGATTCTAAATAATATGGTTGACCAAAGGGTGGTCTGTGCCTTGTGTTTTTTTCTCAGTATGGCCTAGATTACTTCCTTGCGAGTTCTGCATTTATGTTAGGCTTGCAGTTAGATGGACTTCACAATGTATATTACATTTTTTATACTGAATGGTTTTTTTTGTTGCACTGCAGAAAATTGAGCAGGAGAAACTTGAGAAGCTTGCACGCAAGGTGTGTTCATATCATTTCCTTGGCATGCCTTGTAAATGTTCAAGTGGCATGCTTTTTGCAAAGTGAAAAAATGTGGTTGATGCACTCATTCACTTGTGGTAACTAAAAGAACTAAAGTCAGACAACTGCCTTTCTCCGTAGTAGTCAAGACTTTTGCTTGTAACATCGTTACGACGAAGTTCATGGCTACTTTGCAGTCAGTGTCTGTTATGAAATACACACAAATTAGTGATTATTTAGATATAGGACATGCCCTTACCTGAAGTAGGAAAAGGAGATACCAATGTTTAGAAACTCAGATTTGGAGGAGAAATCTGGCCAAGGTAAAAGAGTACTGGTTACTCAGTGTTGGAAATGGCTACGGTTTATTGTCTCAGACGAGTCAAAGGAGTTTTTTGAGTGAATTAAGGGGGCAAATTTCTGTCTTGCACGAGCACTTGGTAAGTCAAATCTAGTAGTCTCAGCCAAGTTAATTGTAGACTTGGAAGGCTTTTGCACGTGCAATTGATGACATGTTGGTAGCCTCTTATATTTGCTGAATATCTCAGGTTGGTTCATCTAAGCATGTCATACATAAGTTGCTGTCAGCTGGTTTTTTGTGTCTGTGAGAATCCTGAAACAGTGAAAATTATTTGAAGAAATTTCAGTTCTGTGCCTTAATGTGTGCACAAATTTTCACTTGAATACCTATAGCTTTGAATTCTCACATTTGTATCCTGTGGTACTCAAGTGACTCAATGTGGGCCAGCTGTTTATTACCCATTAGTTTTCATGGACTGAGCTGGCCTATGTGACTTTTACGTGAGTTATTGATGGGCAAAAATGTCACAAATTTTGAACAACTTCTTCTTCTTTGTTCCCATGGTTTCTTTTATCCTTCCAGGTCACTACTACTAGTAGAAATATGACAACGAAACAGGACTGTGGAATTAAGTTTCTGCTGGATGAAAATCTCTCACCAGTTCGTATTCCTTGAGCATCGGCCTCATTCCAACTCTGTTTTCTCACCTTGTTACTGTTTCTACTAATTTATCAAGGGACCTGTGGAGGAAAATGCTTGTGGGCTTGTATCCAAGTTTGCCTTTGAAAAGAAAGAAAGCTTATGATGGAACTCAGATTGTTGGGGCCCAACTTTCTTTTCCTTTGTGTTCTCTTCAGATCTATTCTCTATACACTCAAGTCTTAGATAAGTAGTGTTTGCGAAGGTCCCAGCAGAGGGTAGACTCTATAGCGAAACCTCTCCAACACTCGCGCAAACCTTCACAAAAAGAGAGCCTTTTGGCTTGGCTGCTTCCTAGGATGCCTGAATTATTCTGTGGTTTTCAGTGTGTCTGAAACCATGGCCACATTTATACTCACAATGGTCCTTTTTTTGCTGCAATATCTTGTGGCTTAGGCCTCCTGATTGTTAAGCAAAATGCACGCTTGGTGTATACCCAATGCAATCCAATTTCCTTTTTACTATTTCATACTGCAGTGAGTTTCTCACTTGAGTTGTTCTGGTTGGATCAAAGATCAAAATGCATATTCAGTTTGAAATCGTTGCAGTTAAGATGATGGGTCATTTTTTCTCTCTTTCCTCATTTTCTTACTTTGAATAACATCCGAGCGGAGTCGCAAGGAGGAATCTCTCTTATAGGCTACCGTGGAAGGAGATTAGTTGGGATGTGCAGAACAAAACTATTATTGTCAACTGACTGAACTGCAGTTGGCCACGAAATCAAGATCAACCATAATTAAAACCTGTAAACTGAGAATGTCCCTCATATGATTAATCTTCCAGCCGCATACCCCATTTCTCTTCTGATATTGCATATATCTGTGGTCTTTCTTGCAAGGGAATAACTTTGGGATAGCGAAGATCTGAAAATGTGGCCATGGATCTCTTTCAATTGAACTATGCTAATGCAATTTTGCAACAACGGTATGTTTTGGTCTTCCATTTCTCTGACGATCATTGTGCTGATTCTCATTCCTTTTTATTGAGAAGAAACCATTGAGAACTGCAAAGGTCAGCTGTTTGAAGTATATCCTCACCGACCCAAATATCGCTCGGATTGAGCAACATCCTAGTATATGGAATCTTTGGTCCTTGAAGAAAGTTGAATGGGCAGATATTGCCAGGATGTGTGATTTCTGTTTCATTTCTGTAAATGAAACGGAGAAGAAGCTGTCCAAAATTTGTGACATTTTTGCTCTTAAATAACTCAGTCATGTGGGCCAGCTCCGGCCATGAAAGCTTACAGGTAGTAAATGGCTGACCCACATTGAGTCACTTAAGTTTACCATAGGGTACAAATATGAGAATTCAGAACTTTAGGTCCAGAAGTGATAGTTCGGGCAAATATTAAGGCATAGAAGTGAAATTTCTTCAAATTATTTTCAACTTGGAAATGTTAATTGGATGAAATTAGCATTTCCATAAATTACATTCCATTCATGAATTATTATGTGGGCATGTGTGACATTGTTCTAGAAGGCTGTTGCATCGATATAGGATCCCAAGTCAGAGTTTGAATACTTTAGATGACCCATGAGGTTCTTATCCAATCGTCATCATCATCATTGAAGCCTTATCCCAGTTAGGGTTTAGCTACATGAACCTTGTTCCTCCATTCTCCTCTATCAAGGATCATGGTTTCATTTAATGCAGAAGTTTTATAAGTCTTTTCTCACTACTTTTATCCACTTCCTTTTGGGCTTTCTCCTTGTCCTTTAAAGCTTTCAACTTGGATCGACTTACTCCTTTTAACTAGTAGCGTTTTTGGTCTCCGTTATACATGTACAAACCGTCTATCTACCCTCCCTCATCTTGTTACTTATTGGTGCTAATCCTATGTTTCCTCTAATATTTTCATTTTTAATTCTATCCTTTCTTGTCTTTCCATTCATTCATCTCGACATCCTCATTTTAGTTACGTTTATCCTATGTACATATTGTTCCTTAACTGAATAATGCTCTGATCCATAGAGAATGACTAGCCTCATAGTCATCCTGTGTAAATTTCCTTTCACTTTGAGTGACACCTTCCGATCACACAAAACTCCAAAGGCACATATCCATTTGTTTCAATCCACTTGGATTTTTTGGTAACATCCTTCTCTATTTCTACACTCTCATGAATTATCAATCCTAAGTATCAAAAGTAGTCTTTTTGGGAGACTTATTAGCTATTAATCTTTACCAGTATTTCACTTTCATTCTTCTTCTTGCTAAAATTGCAGTCCTTATATTATGTCTTAGTTCTACTAATTTTAAATTCTTTTCACTTTATAGCATCTCTCCATATCTCTAGCCTGTGTTTACACCCTCCCTTGTCATATCAATCAAAATTATATCATCTGCAAATTATATGGATCATGGTATCTCCTTGTGTAGACGTTTTGTTAACTCATTCATAACCAGCATGAAAAGGTATGGGATCAATGTTGATCCTTGGTGTAATCCTTCAATGATAGGAAAATCATCGGTCCTTTCTCTAATGGCCCTAGCAATTGTCGCTACTATCTCATATATATTCTTAATTATATCTATATACCCCTATGAAACCCCATTCTCACCCAACACCCACCATATCAACTATCTCGGGGACCAATCATGAGCTTTTTGTAAGCTAATAAAGACCACGAGAAGGTCTTTCCTCCTCACCCTATACTTTTCTTTTAATTGTCTAAAAAAGGACAGTCTCGTTGCACAAAGTTCCTGCCTTTGCATGGTCCAGGGAAGGGGCGGACTACAAGGATCTATAGTACACAGCCTTATCTTGCATCTTTGCAACAGGCTGTTTCCACCCCTTGAACCCGTGGCATCAAGGTCACATGGTGACAACTTGACCATTGCACCGAGGCTAGTCATGACATGGTAGGAGATAAGCTAATGTGAATTTTAAATCATTTTGTGACAAATCTCATTCCCCTTGTATACCTTTCAATTGAATGGACTGATCTACTTTGTTTCTTAAGCTGAAACATGTTTGAGTTTGTTGTGAATTTTGCTCATGTAAAGCTAGTCATGACATGATTATATTTCCAGGGGCCAGCAGGAGAACAACCAACGGCTGCTGGGACAACCAAAGCTGAAGCTAAACCAAATGGCCCAGAGACTCCGACAGCAAGTGCCTCAACCGACAAGGAGCGCAACTATGCAGTTGTCGCTGGTGCGGTTGCTGGTTTAGCTGCTTTGGGTTGGTATCTCAAGTCGAGGTCTAAGAAAACAGAAGATATCCAGGACTGATTCTTCCTGGGAATGGATCATGTTTACTGATAAATTTCAGGTTTGGAAGCATCTTGAGAAGCAAACACATAGTTTCATTTTAAGACATCTTTGCTCATAAGCCTCTTTCCCCGTTTCTCATTTGTTTCTGACTTGAAGGCCTTGTCTGATGGGTTTGTTCATGGAAAAACCATACATTCTTACTTCATAATGACGGCACTTGCCTTTGCTATGTCTCAACCACTTTTGCCTCTTTTTGGCGTAGTATTTGGCAATGGGATATATCTGAAGTCATGACCCACACGATGGTGCAAACTTTTCTGTGGCTAAATGAGCAGTCGTTGTTTCTACTACGACCTGCAGCTTTGGTTGACCTAACTCTGGTTTTATTTGGTTCTTAGCAATGCAAGGACCTTGTTCCAAAGGTTGTTTCTTTGCCTAAACCTATTGTACATGGGCAGAACTAGTTAGGAAAGATTTTTGTCACAACATGAACCTCGGAGCACAAAATAGTTTATATTATATTCACCACATGCTCAGCAGCTCAACCCTGTCTGAATAGGTGTGTATAAGATGTTACATCTTTGCTTGCGACATCAGCAGCAAAAAGCAACCTAATTGAGGATACTGACGTTGTCAAAAGTTTCTACTGGAGTGTCCTCAACTGTTTTGCCTAGAGGATTTCACCATCATCGTATATATGATCTGCTGGCATTTCCTAATCATCCATATCAGTAGCCATTTTCATTTACCCTGCATGGTTTTGCATCTACGGCCGTTTCCTAGAGAAATTTTTTGCTTACTTCTGATTGCTCCCACAAGCAAGACCCATGCAGATCCATCCTGTCGTGCCGTTGCCAAAACTGGGAAGATGGCATGTCATATGTTTTACGTTAATTTGCTGTTGAATTTCGCAACCTGCTCTGCACAGAGGGTGAAGGATGACGGAAACCCGTGAAAGCATAGTCTAATATCAAGAAAAAAATACGAATCAGGAAATATTCTCATTTTCAGAGTAGTTTTTCTTGTTGGATGGTGAGTGGAGAGGAACCCACTATCAAAAGGTTACGGGACGGGGCGCTTAACAACCTTAGCTAAGAGCTCCTACGCCAAGAGAAGGCCACTTTCTTGACGACGATCTTACTTCTAGCAGTTGTCTATCCATCACTCGTCTAACAAACTAAATTTGTGGTGCAAGAAAAGGCAAAGGTTTGGATCCATCATCTCTGTTTGCCTTCGTTCTAATAAAATTTTCTTACAGCTTAGATCTTACGTGACGGTTTTGATGGAGCCGTCCACGAGATATAATCTGAAAACGGTTCCCATGGAGCCGTCTATAAAATATAATCTGACAACATTAGAAAAAGGCTGTCTTGCTTATGAACCGCCTGCTTATGCAGAGTCTGGAAAAGGGTCGGATTCTGGAAAGTCAATAATATGCAGCTTTACCTTATATTGTAAGAACTATTTTTATACCTTGAACCATACGGAGTCTGAAGAAGGTTGGACCTAAAGGGTCAAACTCGAATGATCGATGGATAATGGCATGCAGTCTTACCTTATATTGCTAAAAGCTGTTTCCACACCTCAAACATGTCACCAAGGTTATACAATGACAACTGCACTGTTAGAACAAGGTTGCGAAGAGCACTGAGGACACAAAAGTAGTAGCACAATTACGGCAAACTGAAAACTGGTTTATATGTCGCCATTTTGTATAACTACAAATACAAGTTGGCTAGAACTTAAAAATGATTCCAAAACATTACCAAAATACATGGGTTTCAAGCTTTTCTGGACACGAAAAAAAGCCAGCCCCGGTGCACCTGGGGAAGGGGTGGACCACAAGAGCCTATAGTAGGCAGCCTTACCTTGTATTTTGTAAGAGGCTGATTCCATGCCTTGAACCCATGACCTCAATATGATGATAACTTTTACTGTTACGCCAAAGCTCCCCTTCATATGCCAAGATTGGTATAATTATTAATTACCGGGGTCATATTCTTGTCTCTCTCATCTTCTTATAGAGGGCGAAGAAGGCCCCGTCAACGGCCACGACCACGCTGGAGACAATCATCAGTGATTTAAGCGTCTGGGCGACATCCTTCTTCTTCTGCTTCTTCTCTTTCTCGGCTTCCTGTCGATCCTTCAAATCCAAATTAGCAAACAACCAAGGCGATGTTAGTAATGAGAAGTGCGTTTTAAGGTGAAAACATCTGGCCAGCAGGAATAAATCATAACCGTCCGATTGGTGCTTCCAACAGAAACTTAAGGCTAAACTGTGACACCTGGTCCCCTCTCATGGGACAATCACAACCGTTGGTTCCATATTGTGACATCGAGATTAATATGAAAATTGAAGAGCATTATTCATCACGCATGAATCTTTCACTTCTTCTCATACATGGCTCGTAAGGATACTAAAAAGCAGAGATTGAAGGTCAAGATTATCTAAACCAGTAGATTTGTAGATGGTTTACTAGATCAACGGTGTCTATCACCTTACGCATCAGTGGATATTTGCTTTTCTAGCTCTAACTGTTTGTTGTTTTTACGACAAGCCTGGCATATTTGGGCTTAGTTTTGACGTACAAATTGGATACTTTGAAATGAAGATGCCTTCATCTCCTTAGAACTAGCCATGCTGTAGGAGACAGGATCCACCCGCCGGCGGGCAGCTCCCCTTCCGCCGATGAGACTGTAACCTCTCCTGCTTCTGCCATCTATACGCCCAGAAATTTTTATTTGATTAACGGGATTTCGTCTTCTTTATTCAAAATTAAAAAGCTTTCTTTATTTTGCGTAGAGGGGATTGTCAGCGTCATATGCACCGTTAACCCATTCCTGATGAAAAGTCTCTGGCTGATATTGCTTCAGATTAAATAAAATCAGACTTCAATTTATGCATCCAACCAATTTGGGACAGCCAAGTCCCATCTAATTATCTTGAAAAAGGATTATTTTAATGCACCCTTGATATCTGAATCATTATCAAAGGATTGACTATTAATGCGTATGGCTCCAATTAGCAAACCTCGTTGAAATAATCTAATAAATAAAAAAAGGGCAGTCCGGTATACGAAGCTCAAATAAATAAGGGATGTGAGTCTCCAGTCTTACCTTGCATTTTTTCAGGAGACTGTTTTCATGTGTCAAACTCACCTTCTAAGCCATACCCAACAACTCTACCATCATGCCAAGGATCCCCTTCATTGGATTCATCAATAATGACCACATTTGGTACTTGATCGCAAACATTTGGTGTTTGGTTAATCAACGACTGGGTTCTGAATTAAGCATGAAACCAAGAAGTCATCGATTGAAATATTATTACAAGATTAAACAAGTTATGTTTTCTCAATCTTTGGTATATTCATATCCACAACTAGCAGAAATTTCTTCCAAGGAAAGGCTTTGTGGTGATTCCCTGTTATCAGAACAGATGCACAGACTCAAGGAAGAGATGGAAATCTAGCCATAACCAGAGCTTTATCCAAGGATCTTTTGCTCAAACTGCACTTTCAACTCTTGCCGCCAAAACCACGAGGACTCGGCCTTGCTGGTCCTGTGTTGGAGAACTGCTTCCGGGATTCTGACCTCCTTCTCCTTCTGGCTGTGCCAGGAGGGGCCTGAAAAGATAATTACATTGCACAAAAGTCAATCCCAGTTCAGTTAAGACATCTTCATCCAGGCATTTGCCCACGCTTCTATCGTTAGCCAACAATTTCTTTTCAAGCATTAATGCACAACAATTGCAGTTGAACAAAATCAGCTGTGTAGTATCCCCCTCTATCATCAGTAGCCAGGAAATTTAGTCAAAGAATTAACGTATCTTATACTAGTCAATGAGCTAGTTTTCTGAATGAAGGGAGAGATATTTTATTGCAGCAGCAGTAAAACTGAGATGGTCAAGGATCAAGCAATCAAACAAAGAAGAAGAACTGAAAACCCATAATTGAAGGAAAAACTCAAAAGAAACAACCTGAAAGCACACACCTCAAAACCCAGAAAACATGTACCAAACCAACCTTAATCACCCATGAAACTAACAGGCATGGAATCTCTACTAAATGCATATTGAGCAAGGCCGGACGCACAAGTGCAGGGATTTGTCAAAGATTACAGATACAGAAGCTTGCAAGCATTCCTCCCATCACTTGCAACGAAGGTAGAGATTTGTCAAAGATTATGGATCCAAACGCTTAAGTAGCCTTAAATGCTCAAAACATCCAAACTATGACATTTTCTTTTGCTTGACGGAAGCTCTCATGATGACTACTTAAATATGAGAAATAACTTTCTAAACTGAAATAGGGAGGTCACCTGAAAACTGCAGCTAGTACTGGTTTGGCCTGCAGTTCCTTGCCCGGCTAAAGACATGAAATAGTTATTTTAATAGACGGTGAGCTAATTTGGCCACAGAAAGCTACAATCGCACTGACAAAATGCACCTTCTTTAAATTGTCAGGGTAGCCTCTTACTTGGACATGGCTAATATTAACATGTTGTTACTTGTTAGCATAAAAGAACGGGCCTACATGTAGATCAGTAAAACATATGCAAATGCATATGCATTGAAGTGAAGGCATGATTGCAGCATGGAGTCGCTAGGGCATGAATAGGATCTAACATATGGAAATGGAAATAGATTTATGTAAATGTCTATAGAAAGGGAGGTGAAAGCATGGTTTCACTCAACGTATTATCTTTGTGCGTGACACTCAGACACGTGGACATATGGGTTTCAGCTGGAGTCACAAGCAATAGCTGTGAATGTGAATATGCAGATGTGGCATAGGTTCTGCCTATGCCACACCTGAAAGCATTTATACATAGATGTTAGTGGATAACAAGGAAACATTGGTACCTTTTGTTCAGCTTTCAGCGCCTCCTCAAGATTGCTCAATGCAGGAATAGACCCTCCTTCCATCACTCCCATTAAGTTCTTCATGCGTACTCGCATTTGGAAAAGTTGCGCCACAAGTTGACTCACCTGAAACAGCAAGTAGCTGATCTATCATATGCTTGGTAGGATGTAAGTTCAGTGGAGTCATGTTGCTTTGCTGGGACATGCTAACATGAGCCAAAGAATATCTTAAGAGTTAAACCAATCTCCTTCAAACATAAAACAAGATGCTCTAAATGAAACATGCCTGCTGCTCAGTTTTCCCGGAATCTGTTGCAACTCTCTTCCTCCTTGTAGGTGATTCTGCCAACAATTCAGGTTTTTCTCTTTCCTCTGCAGGTTAAACACATATATAAGAACGGATTCAAAATCTACAAATAAACTCACTAACAAAAGGAAAAAAACATGGAATGTCTTAGGTCATGTTATGTCTGATGGGATTTGCAGGAAAAGTTTCTTTTAGACCATCTAAATTTTAACAGGAACATGAAGTTAATAAAAATAATTACAGACAAAAGATACCAGGAGTCATTGCTTCGATCATTGCTTCCATTAACTTTAAGCTTTTTTCAGCTTCACGAATTTGAGCTGGAGTCACCTGTTCCAGGTAGAAGCATAAGGAAGTTTATAGTATTTTGTGTTCACCACCATATTGGCAACTAAGAAAAAAACAAAGATTCCTGGACTTTCAGACCGGGGTTCATAGCTCTGCATGGGTGTGTCTGCGTCTATCTTTCAGAAAAAGAAAATATAACTGACAGATGACATACCAATTTGCAATTTACTAACTATTTTTTCATAAAACAAAATAAAGAAAATGTGGCAGCATATAAGTAACCAATGGTACTAATTTCAGATCAAAAAGAAAATAGATCGGTAGAATATATACCTTTCCCATTCCCGGAATCATTCCAATTACACGGGTCATTGAACCCATTCGTGCAACAGCTTGCGTCTGCTTTAGGAAGTCATTGAAGTCAAACTTTGCACTCATTATCTTTTTCTGCAATTCCTCAGCATCTTCTTGCCGCATCTACTTGTACAATTCAGGTTAGAACAAAATTGTAATCCTGCACTCTCATGGAAAATAGAGAACTGATCAGCACTTACAACTTCTTGTGCTTTTTCCACAAAAGAAAGAACATCTCCCATTCCTAAGATGCGGCCAGCCATGCGATCGGGATAGAAAGGTTCTAGGTCTTCCACACGTTCTCCACGTCCAACGAGCTTGATTGGCTTCCCTGACACCTGCATTGACCAAATCCTTGACCATTACGTAAGAAAAATGACTGCAAGATGTTAGCCCTAAAGGTTTAAACATTGATATTTCAAATTATTTTGATGACAACAAAGCATTTATGTATTTATACTAATAATTCTTTTTAAGTATGTGTTGAAGCAATTATTCAAATCAACACAAGACATCACAAATTTTATGAAGGATCAAAGATTTCTACAAGAAGAATCATGGTACAAGAAGCAAGCCACATGCATGAACAAGTCAAGAAAAGTCAAAGAAAGACAAAACTTGAAGATTTAATTCTCAAAGTTTATTTTTGAGATCATTGCTTGTATGTTTGAATGGATATGAATATTGGCAAAGCACACACTCATGCATTTCATTATTACATATTTTTTTTCAGCATGAAAAATTATTTTTAAATTAAATTTTTTTCATTTAAAAAAATTTACATGATTTAAAAAAAATTTATGATCAAATATTAATTAAATTATGTCACAAAATATTTTTCATCGTTCAAAATATTTATTGATGATGTAAAATCATGTCATAAAAATTTTATGTGCATTGACAATTTTTAAAGACATGAAACAATTATTTTCAAGGAATATTGATGATAATATATATATATATATATAATAAATTTACACTATATTTTATTCTTAGTAGCGTACTTAATGCATGCTTGTACTTCATGTTGTTGCACATGCTAGTACTTGTCTTATGTGGGGAACATATGACACCAGTAATGCATGCTTATACTTCATGTTATTGCACATGCTAGTACTTGTCTTATGTAGGGAACATATAACACCACTAATGCATGCTTCCACCTTTACTAAGCTTCAAATTGTGCTATAAAAAGAATCCTTTACCTCCTCATTTTGCATTCATTCATTGCAAGAGAAATTAAGAGAGATTGAGAGCAAAAACACTCCAGAAAAATCAGCCTTGCTACTGCCCATATTTCTCCAGAAAAATCCTTCAAGCAGTGTTCTTCTTGAGTGGTCAAAGAGCCATACTTTTGCTATCATTTGCTGAAATTTTCAGAAGCTCTAAACTTCAGAAACTCACTTTAGTTGCTGCCCTTCTCTAGTCCAGAAAATTTCCTAGTAGTCCCACTTTTGAGTGTTCAAAGAGTGCTATTACTTGTGTTTTTCATTGCTATACTTTCCTACCTGCTAATCACACATAAAGCTTATTCTCTTTTGCTAGCAAAGCTCTCCAGATTTATTTTTCTGCTTAAAACTCGCAGCCTATTTATTTTGAAGCACATCATTGCACATTGTTTACACTTTTGTGCATTGCTTTTTATATTCTTTCTTATATCTAGCCTAAAAGAGGATTCATTGTACTTAACCTTCATATTCTTGTATTTGGTGTTTAAGGTAAACGCCTTAGATTCTTGGTGTTTAAGGGTTTAAGGTTGGTTTACCAGATCAAAAGACCTTGGTTGTAATGGGGTTCTTGCCTCCTATTGTTAAAGCAAGTGAATAGGGGAAATCTCAAGGACGGTTGTTAGCCTAGGGAAACAAAGTGGAGTAGGTCTTGGATATAAGGACCGAACTACTATAAATCCTTGTGTCTCTTGTCTCTATTTACTTTCTTCGTAAGCTTTATTTTTTTGCTTATTTTCTTTACAAGCACATTTATTTTCCTTGAGTTGAAAAAAAGTGTTGAACATTGTTGTTTTAATTTTTCAAAAAGCTCAATTCCCACCCCCCCGAGTTGCCTACGTGGACTTTCACAAGATGTGAGTCATAATCTATGACAGAGAACTAACTCATACAATGTTCCACACTGAAGAAGAACACAAAAACTAAGATGGTGAAACTGTGGACTGGTAACATTCTCCTGGCCATAAGTTGCACAAGAATATGATGCTCCACTAGGAAGAAGAAAAAATCTCTATTTAGTTCACTGAGTGGTGCAATTGTACATGCAACTCGATTGAAAATATTCCAATACTAAAGAACTATAATTCAAAATAGTAAACTAGGTTGCTTGTCAAAAGCTAAATGGCTGAAAGAGATAGGCTTACAATGCTTGAAACATTTAGTAAAGCTAAATATTTACGCATGCAAGAATGAAGCCTAAGGTTCCATTAGGAATACAAATGAACAGGCATGCTTAAAGAAAAAGAAATAGATACGAACAACTGATCTTAGAAAAGTTTCTATACATAGGAAAGAACTGAACTGAGAAATGTCTTAGTAGTTAATCTCGAATGTAGCATTTCCTCCAGGAAAGTTCATCACTTTGAATGTGATTAGTTCCACAGAAGGTTATTTACTGCATGAGTACTGTGTGTGGAGAATATAGTGTAGATTGTTTCCTCTGTAAAGTGAAACCAGTTTATGTAAAGTAATAAAAAAACCAACCTCTTTAACACTTAAAGCAGCTCCACCTCTAGAGTCTCCATCCAGCTTTGTCAATATGGCGCCAGTAATCCCAATCTCTAGATTGAATGCCGTGACAAGAGCTGCAAAAAGCCAAAAATAGAATAAAATGAGAAGGGAAATTTGTTAAGGTGAGACATCTGGCTATGCAATAGACCGTCAACTGTAAGGATATTGCATGCTTCTAGACAAACCAATGCTAACTTCTCTCAGAGAGGAATTTGGTAATGTAGGACTTCTGGTTATGCAACATACTGTCAACTGTGAGGATATTGGACGTTTCTAGACAAACCAATGCTAACTTCTCGCAAGATAAAGACTTGCATTCGCATCATAGTTTTGATGAACAAAAGAATCCTTACTGCTTATCTTAGTTCAGATTCTGAGGATGCTCACATTCAGATCTCTCCAAAGGGTCCCACAGCAAGTTAGAATTACTCTAACGGTTTGTCTATTTAGTACTATAAGACCAACTTGATAGATGTGCCTATTTGATCAGCAGATATGTTCTCTTATTAAACCTTTGTTCTAAAGCAATGAAAGACGCAGAAGCCCTACACACTTAGCTAGGTTACTGAAAACTGTAA
The DNA here is from genome assembly GCA_035236585.1 of Warburgia ugandensis. Classification (NCBI taxonomy): domain Eukaryota; kingdom Viridiplantae; phylum Streptophyta; class Magnoliopsida; order Canellales; family Canellaceae; genus Warburgia; species Warburgia ugandensis. The sequence continues at coordinate 79,704,375 of CP141128.1, read as the reverse complement.
AATTTATACATCAGAATCTACTCCTCTTCATGCCAAGTTTCCTGAAACTATGAATGTTCCCAGCATTTTATTATGTGAACCAAAAAGTGCACATTCCAAGGAACCAAACATATAAATTCCAACTAAGAGACTATTTTTTCTGAAGGATTATTAGTTTCTCCTTGACTTCCTAGGATAGTTTTCACATTTGTTTGACAAGGCTATGGCCGAAGCCTACTTTTTACACTGAATACTATTAGAAGTGTCCATTTGATCAGCAGTCAATGTGTCACTCAAGAGGAAATGAGAAACTGGGATGTTTATACATTATTGTGCATAATTGCATAAAGTTGTATGGCTTTCTGACAATTTTTTTTTTTTTTAATAATAAATGTGTTTCACACTTCCACTTCATAGGATATTTCACTAAGCACACTGATGCAGTACTACTCGACATTACAGATAGGCTTATCAGTTATGAAAATGCAGAGGAAAATGATTAGTACATGCTTTTGCTGCTACTGAACCCAAGTGATAATCTATTGGCCTTAGAGAAAACAGTGACCCATAACTAAAAATTTCTAATTAGCCATTTAGAGACCATGTAATAGTTGGTCACAAATCTAAGAATGTCTTCGTCTTCAGTTCTTAAAATAGGTCCTAGAATACCTGCAGCTTGTTGACCAGTCATAGCATCCACAACAAGCAGAACTTCTGTTGGGTTAACAGCTTGCTTCACTTCCTTTAACTCGTCCATCATTGCTTTGTCTATCTGTAAGAACATGTCACCAAATCGGTCAGGTAATCTTGATGATATTGCACTTATAAACTCTCAGCTTGATGAAGTAATCAACCAAGCTCAGTTGACTCAGACTTACGTACCATGAAGTCAGAGCAAAACCCCAGTCTGAATCTAACAACTGCTGTTTATAGTCAACTTAGGGCACATCCATGGTCTCTTAAATTTAATTTGTAGCTCATTCAGAATTCTGACTTTGTTTAGCAACTCTAGACTAAGGTCATCTTAGGTATTTATTAAGAAGACATAAATCCTCAAAAAGCATCTGGTGAAACACATCAAAGACAAGTAACAGAAAACAAAAGGTTTTGTGGAACCTGAAGTCTTCCTGCAGTATCCACTATGACCACATCGGCCTTCTTCTTTTTGGCCTCTCCAAGACCCCTTCGAGCTATTTCTGAGGGCTTTACATTAGTTCCTTCTGTATAAACAGGAACATCCACCTGTCACAGGCTTGCACTGAATATGAGCAGGAAATGAATAGCTCAGAGGTCAAGTTGATAAAAGGAAAAGTTACTTTCTTTTTTTCTCTTCTCAATCTTTTTTTCTCTTCTCAAAATGCTAGTTTTCATTATGCAGAAAAAAAGACTTGGAAAAGTAGCCAATTACTGCTACCAAAGAAAGAAGAACATGAAAGCTAGGAATGCTCAATTCAATATACATTAGTTAAATGAAATAACTGGTTAGAAGTTAAAAAGTATTATCCAGTGCCATATCCTATCTCTAAAACAAATTTATTAAAGTTCGTTTAACATTTTAAATAATGTTTCTAGGACCATCTTTCAGATGCCATACTGTTGATGATAAGAACTTGTTTTAGGAGCTATATAGTCTCTTTCTAACAATGCTTTCAAAATTCTTGACTATTGTAGTTAACTGACATGTGAGAACAAGTGTTGTAAACTGTAAGACACTTCTACTTACTATAAAACCTTTCAGAAAAACCAACATCATAAGCATGTAGACTGAATTATTGAAGTATTCTCCCATAAGAATCAAAATCGTCAGTATCCAATTCTCAAATACTGCCACCAACTAGACAAGATACACCAATTAAGCAAAGTTTATCAGTTATTCCCCTCTATGTCTGCGTACTATGAATTCAATATCTTTTCTCTACTTATGTGAAACCTGAAATGATCATTCAGCAACGGGTAGTGCTTGGAAGAAAAATCTGAGACAGTTGGAAAAAGTCATAAACAGTGAATTGTTGACTTACCTGTTTGCCCAAAATTTCAAGTTGGTCAATTGCTGCAGGTCTGTAGACGTCGCCTGCTATCAGCATGCAATTCTTTCCCTGTACTACATGTATGTCTATTAACATCAATAGGCTAAGGCAGGATTCACAGAAAAAGACAACGATGCCCATAGAACTTCATCCAGCATCCGTAGCAAACCTGTTTCTTGAGATACAATGCTAACTTTGCACAGACAGTAGTCTTGCCAACTCCTTGAAGACCTGCCAGCAGTATAACTGTTGGGCCAGATGGTGCAAAAACCAGTTCAGATACTTCTCCACCCATCAGTTTTACTAGTTCATCATGTACAATCTGCAAGTTCCAGAATCACAGGATTATCAGTTCAAGTAATATGGTTACATTAGCTTGCTATGATATGGCCCCTGAACTTTAACCTTTAAAAAATTCCATAACTCAACTGCATAGACTATTTACAAATTGTTGCTTGGGATAAAATCATGCTTAGCTTAAGATATATGTAACTGTTAGCCACAAAGGTTTAGAAATGCCAACTCAGAATTAGACTTTGCTGGGTTCCAATTTGATTGTAAATGACTTGGTCGTCAGGAACACAGTGACTGCTTGTGGTTAGAACTCGTAGTTGGATTGTTTTGGTAGCTCTGTTATTGGAAACAAATGAAGTTACATGCCTGTCCATGTCTAAAGTAGCCTAGAATAGTGTTGCCTTTAACTTGGATTTAGTTAAGTAACACTGGGTTGAACAAGGTTTTCCATATTTTTTAACTGAGATTGACTTCAACTGCTCATCTTAGGTTGCAGATGATATAAGAACAACTCAGCCAAGTCAGAAGATATGGTTTAATGCTAATGGTATTATGTATACAATAAATAAGTGACATACCTTTTAAATCATACTTCTTGTATAAATAATGAGGAATTATCTAGTGACATAAAATATAATTTAAACAAAATGAGATCTGACAGAATTCAAAGATTTGCTTGCATGATTGCCTAGGCAAGTTGACTTAGAAATTGCACTTTGGCTGGACTGTTTCATGCACAGCATCACTAGATCGAATGAGCATAATGGCAAGACTTCATTGGTAGTATCAAATTCTATTTGAGAAATTCACGATTCATTATGTATATCTTATTAAATCACCCTGTCTAACTCCATTTTGATTTGATAGATCTTGGTCACCCCTACCTTCACTAGCTGCTGATCAGGTCTCACTCCTCGAATCAAGCCAACACCAACAGCCTGTTCACTTACAGCCTGCACAAACCTTCTGACAACTGGCAGACTTACCTGTATCCAGAACAGACATTAGCTGTCTGTCTGATAGCAGCAGAGTATCAACACAAAAATGAAATCTGAACGGTGTTGACCAACTTACATCTGCCTCTAGGAGAGCTCTCCTGATATCTCGCATAGGTTCCACAATGTTCTCCTTGGTCAAAACATCTGAAACATAATGAATTATAAAATAGACAGCTCTTAACAATCCAAGCAAGGCTTAGAAACTAAAATCTTACCTGAACAGAATGTTGCCAAAGTCAGTTGATTAAGTGATTTGAATTTTCCCCAGGTAAATGATTCTGAAGTTCAGCTTTTTTACTATGAAATCAGCTTCCTTCAAGTTTCAAGAAAGCTGGTCTCATTTACAAGTCTGTCCTCCTTATCAACTTGAGTTGGCTGGGCAAATTGTCACAAACTCAACTATCCTCTGTTTCAATAACTTGTAGGGCGAATCTTTCCCTTTTACCCTATTGAACTCTTTTGACAGTGAAGTTTAGTCGGATATTGGTTAGGAAGCTAACCAAAAAGGCTAAGAAGAGAAGGCTGCACTCATATTGAACAAGCTCTATTAGATGGGCACTGACCCAACCAGACCTAACACGGTCATGGCATGCATGCTTGTTGTATTTTAACCTATAGGAAGCTCATATAAATAATATGATTGCTCCTTGGAATATTTTAGATTTTAAGCTCATTTAGTTCCAATTATATCTCTAACAAGTTAGGATATTGTACAATGTCTATTTTGCTGTTAATAATGTGTTTACTGGCGGCATAAGTAAGGATTAACCTTTTATCTGTTCTATGATTGTTTCCCATTAGAAAGTGAGTCCATGTTACAAGTCTGAGGATCTGCAAAAACCAAATTTCTGAAGTATGTTCCTTTAGCCTTTTCATTCCACTATTTCTTTGTTCATTGAGTGAAACATAGGTGTGTTCGCACACTGTCAACTGTGCAAGTCAAAGTTGTTGTAGCCTTGAGGCAGTCAGTCATCATTAAACCAACCAGTATTTTAATCTGAGCAGGGGATGATAATTTCCTCGGAGGCAATGCATTTTTACACACCTTAATTGATTGTTAAAACGTATGCTTTAGCTAAAAGCTTACTGCAGTTACATGTAATTGCATCTATTTTCTTGAATGCCCTGTTCGAGTAGAATCATAACTTGCTCGTCTCTGGGATTATCTAATGATACTTCACCAACATATTTGAACATAAATTGGGGATTGAGTATACATGCCGGAAAATCCCAAATTGCAGTCAGGTTTGAGAAACCAAATTTACTACATTGGTTCATTCGATTCTTACCCATTATAAATCACAAAACTTCGAAATTGAAATGGAAAGAAACACAAACCTTCTCCCTTGAGTTTGCTCCAGGCAGCTTCGAGGCCACCCGTCAACTGCCCAAACATTTCTGCTCTTATCATTCCTCGCCTTTCTCTCTTAATGCTCTGACTTTTGGAAGCAACCCAACTCCATATCTCTCTCTACTTGAAAAGAAACCCCAAAAGCGTACAATTAAACAAAAGTTGAAAACATAATTTTTTGACAAGTGCAGAAGCCTGTCACTTTGAGAGTTCTGAAAAGAAACTACTAGCAATGAGCTAGAAACCAGAGGCTCGAATCAAATGCTTTTAAATGATTCGAATATGAACTGCAACTACTAGTTATTTCCCTCTGAACTTACTGTGAAGAGATTCTTAGAGGAAGACCCGATGGAGAGGCTGGAACCCGCCCATGGAAAAGCCAATTTGGCTGAGAAGCGGGGTTTTGTGCCGCTTGTGGGTTGTAGCAACCATCCTCCATTTCCAGAGAGGCAAGATGAAGTTCGGGGATGACGGGAAGAGATGCTCGAGAAAGAGATGGCTTCCATTGCCTGGACTGTTTGTGTGTGTGTGTGTGTGTGTGTGAGAGAGAGAGAGACAGAGCGAGAGAGAGAGAGAGAGAGATGGCTATCCTCCCCAGCTCTCGCAAACGCAATCCACCATTTTATCCGTTTCCCGGATTTTAATTTTAAACGGCGCTTAAAAGAACGGAAAGGATATAATCGCCCCGTATATTTTATGGAGTTCTTCCACCACGATGCGGGAAAAGTACGCTGAAAAGGACGAAGCCGAATACGTCTCAGATTTAGGTGATCCGAACCGTTTATGCTGTTGCGCCTGCCCTATTTAGGCTTCGTACCAAAATTCCCACCCATAGGAACCTATTAACCGCTAGATATTTTAGGTAAATGTTTCAACGTATATGATATAAATGTTAAAAAGCACAGGGCTTAAATCATCCAATCGTCATGATTTTTTATCGTTAGCTAATATAGTGCCGGATGAAAACAATGAACGAATCAGATCATCCAAAGACTGCCCAGCCGGTTTGCATTCTTTTCCGCTTTAGAAAAGCATTTTCCCTTTTAAATAGGCTTAATTATGTAAAACAAACTCTATTTTTTGACCTTTTCATTTCTATCCTAGATCTGCACCACTGCACCCCAATTCAAAAGGTCATTAGAATTGTGCCCTAATTTAAATGAAAATTTTCAAATGCTAAGATAATGTCTTATTTTTGGATGCTGCCTTTTTATTGTTTTTTTCAAATCAAAGGCATTCATATGTTTGGCACCTATTTTTAGTTATTTTTTAGAAATAATGTCACCTTATTTTTTATTTTTATTTTTTAACAGTAAAAAAACATAGGACTGCAAGCATCTAATGGAAGTGATTTTTGTTGTAGTGATAATCTAAGAGATTCTGAATATTATGAATGGGTTAGATCTTGAAAAAATCCAACCAAAGATCACAAAAAGTAACATTTAGATATAAGATTTTTGCCGTGAAGGGGAACCTTGGCGCAACGGTAAAAGATGCCATCGTGTGACCTTGAGGTCACAAGTTCAAGGATTGAAAACAACCTTTTGTAAAATGCAAAATAAGGCTGAGCCCTTGTGATCCACCCCCTCCCCAAATCCAACATAGGTGAGAGCTTTGTACAACGGGACTACATGATGAATGGTTCAAATCACCCTCGACCTATATCTTTTGCATTCTTTCAATGGAAGAACTCAGCCAAACAAGTTGAATGTGTCAAATCATCCAAATATTGATACATCTTTATTGCGGTTTCATTTTTCATATCTCCAACATCTCTCTTCCATAAAGAAAAATAAAGATAAAGCATTATTGAACTTCAACACGATTTCTAACAATAAAGCATAGGAAGTAATAAAATTGCCCCTACCATTTTTTTTCTTTTTATAAAATAACCGTCTACTAATATTTTGGATGGCTATAACTCTACGAGAGTCTAATTTTATGAACATCAGCGTCATTCAGAATGTTGCCCTTGACTTGATAGGTTATGATCCAAAATTCTCTTCCATTGGATAATCTTAACTACTATTTTATTGAGTTGTAGGTCAAAAGTCATATCACCTATTTTATAACTAACAACAACAATGGCTAGGATCACCCAATTGATGAGAATTTCATACCACAACACATTTAAGTTAAGGGCAACATTCTGAAGGACTTTGATCTTTATAAAACTGCACCCACATAGTGATATAGAAGTCTAAAACATTAGTAGTAGGCTAATTTATAAAAAACAAGAACAATGGTAGAGTTATTGTCATGTAACCTAGGTTACGGGTTCAGGGTGTGAAAACAACCTCTTGTAAGCTAAGGCTGCGTACTATTGACCCTTATAGTCTGCATGTTCCCTGGACCCCGCATGTGCGGGAGCTTTATGCACCAGGGCTGCCTCTTTCACGCTTTTGGTTTGTTTTCACAGACAAATATGGGAGCTTGTAAATAGATAACCAATAAACAGTAGAAAAAAGAACCAAATGGGCCACCCAAGATATGACGATGAACATTATACCATGGACAAACTAGCCTTTGAAAGCCTTTTCACAGTAGTAGATTAGAAACCAAAGTGCTGCAAACAGGACAAGCAACCGTGACAAAAAAGAAGCACAAATCGTCGTACCATATTCTTTATACACAAAGCCAAGGTCCCAGACTGGACAAAGCCATCTAAGGGCATACTGGTTTACTTCTAATCACTACCCAGTCATATCAGCCTTTGTGAGCTTCTTCACCTTCAGATTTCTGAGAAAGAACAAGAACTAAAGTGAGAACTATTAAATTAAGCAAAGCATTGATGGTAGAAGAACAGCTAAAGGTAAACACGGTTCCATCAGAAAATGTTGACATGGTTCATTTTCTGTAAAGACAATAATCTGGCCTTCATTCGCCAACGTGCATACCCGAGTCCACACAAATTAGAGCTGATGAAAGATGATTCAGATTTACAGTTGGAGAATTGAGATGTAAAAGCTAATAATTAAGTTTAAGAACAAGATACATATGCCTTGGCGCAACAGTAGAGTTGTCGTCGTGTGACCTTGAGGTCACGGGTTTAAGGCGTAGATATAGCCTCTTACAAAATGCAAGGTAAAGCTGCATACTATTAACCCTTGTCGTCCGCCCCTTCACCGGACCCTGCATTCATTTTGTACTGATTATAGGAGAACATGAAAGAAGACCACATAAGTTCAATTCTTTCGTATGTAGCATGAATGATTTTCCTTTGGCGAACAATTCACTAGGAATGATGTTTTTCCTTCATCTTTCTCTGAAAGTTAGGATAGAACTATATTGCTGAGAAAGACAGAAAACTACAAAACGGGAAAGAATTTCCCAAGAGAGGGAGCACCATATACACCCTTGTTTGTCAATGATCGGCAACATCATCGACCATTCTCAATGCAGAAAAAAGTTTAATTAACACACGAACTTGTTGATAAGATGTAATAGCATGCAAGTAGCAGGGCTACGAGGAAGAGCACCCAAGTAACATTTGCCAGTCACTGTAAAACTAGAAGCTTCCACCCAGTCACAAGAAATTTTTTCATCACCATTACCCGAGCCTAATAGGACTCAAGAAGACTTTGCTCCTTTTACTCCATTATTTCGGTATACCACCAAAATACAATGAAGCCAGGTCTCCCAAAGAACGGTCACCAAGGTGCTATCTAATGGTGAGAGATAGAGGTAAAGAGCCAGGGTGGCATCTTCTCTAGCTTTGGTTCCTTTCCTATCAGATGTCAGGCCAGTTTCAATCAAGATCTTGGACTGAAACCAAAACTCACCATAAACTAGTGTCCCAAAAAAAATCCAGTTGCATGCATCAAGCACAATTTTAGGCACTGAATAGACCACAGCCTCAATGTCTGCTGATTTCTCCATTCTCGAACAGAGAGAAGCAACTGGAAAGGCTTTACAAATCAAGTAACACCCAACGTACTGCAAATCATCCAAGAATTACAATAGAAGTTGGTATATTCACAGGAAGAAGTGATATATAGGATCATCTTTTCCACATTAAATGCTTCAATTTGCCAGTAAGAATTTCTTCCTCTTCAAGAAATGAAGGATGTTCCCATCTGATAAAATAGCTAAACTTGAGGTATAAGAGCTTCCAAACAAAAAAAGATTGTAAAAACCAACTAGCTTGCTTGATTTAGGTTATGACTAGCCAGACAATGGTCATGCTGACACGCTGGAAGCCTCTGATAGCTTGTTCACATAACTCCATATTGGCACAGGTCAAATGCAACTGCCAACCACTTCCAGCTGATAATGAACCATGCTTTCATCCATCGTCAGATTGATACAGGTAAAGAAAATGAAGAACTCAGTTTGAGAAAAAAGGCTCATCCTCAAGTAATGGAAGACATCGCAACAAACTGCACAGCTTTTGCCTTCTGCCTAATAAACTGAAATAAGGATGTTAAGGAAAGGATGTTGCAAGTCCACACGTGAAGCTGTTCGATAATCCTGCAGGAGATACAGATATTCCCTACCCAACAATCTACTAGCTCGAGAAGATAGGAAATTTTGCAGTCCTTACATTCTCCCTGCCACGCCTCGACCACCTCAACCCCTTCTTATCCAAATTAGTATATAGTCTCGAGAATGCATCACAAAGGGTATCATATCAAACCAAAGATCTTCCTACAAGCAAACACCATTGGGGGCATTGCAACTCGTTTTTTAGCCCTTTGAAGGTTTGAGATGATTTGTATCATTTATTGAATGATGCTACTCGTATTGGATTATACAATGAAAAATAGAGAAGAAACTTTCGACCTCTTTTACAAACTGCAGTCAGACAATAAGGGACGCATAACTTCAAGTTCTCGTCAGTTCATTGAAGCATGGAATTGATTTCCAAACCCAATGTCCTAATTCCTAAAACTCCTGAAGGAATCATCATTGTCTTGAAATGATTGTGACCCCAATAGAAAGGCAAGTCCATAAGGCTTAACGGACAACTTTTGTTGTTACCACTTGCTAATTGATAATGAGTAACCAACTGACGTTCAATCCATAGTGTACTCATATTTTTTTGAAGCAAATACGTTCAATCCATAGTGTACTCATATTTTTTTGAAGCAAATCTTTTGTTCTCTATGCTATTCCTGCAACCAATCCCATATCAATGAACTCTCCACTAGATCAATGGCATACAATTTTTCTCATTACTGTTTCTCAGAAAGGTATAAGAATATTAATGCCCTCGATGATGAAAGATAATCCTCCAGATGCAACATCCTAGAAGTTCTTCTATTTTCAGTGAGGAGAGATCATTTTCAAATCTAAGGCAAACTTTAAAAAGAACATGGTTACCAGCAAAAGGGAAGTGTTGCTCCTCCTACCATTGAGGAGGATGCTCACTATCTCAGCTAGACCAAATAAGAACAGCTGCAGTAAATCGAGACATTGGACTATGAGAGATACTGAAGACATAAGAATACCCATGCAAGATATTGAAATGTTCTCCAGTAAATTGCAGCTTACTAACTAGGTTAATGAAATGCTGCATTCAAGATATCCGTCTCTTAAAATTTTCTTCCTTTTTTATTTTCTTTATAACATAAACCTTGTCTCCTTTGCTCTATCAACCATCAAGAATCTCGAATTGTCACTGTTGTACATTTGGTTGTTCCCAAAGGAATAACCTTTCTTATTTCAATGAGGAGCCAAATAAAGAATACAACACAGCTCCGCTTTTAATATAATGCATATGCACCCAATGGAATATTTGCAATAAACATTAACTACCGCTTTCACCATATATGAAATGTTCGAGATACCCATCCAACACCAACTGAATAGGCATGAACGACAACCTTGAGTTTGTTAAAGCAAAACAGTCCTTTACATCTCATGTTATTACGCTTTTAGTTACTCTGGCAACATAAAGAACAGACCAGCAAACATGGTGATGCTTTGGTTTGTCCTGTATTACTTTAAGAATTAGAATATGGAAGTTCCACAAATTGAGGACATAGACAGTGGTTGATATTGTACCTCGACACCCAGAACAACTGTTTCAGAAGATGACATCTATCAAGTAACTAGATTCGATTAGAATCCATCCTACCTCCAAGATTTCATAGAATTTTCCTATGGTACATTCACAAAGCATTATAATATATTAACTCCAATTTCTGCCAGAAAAAACTGAGGTCTGGAGAAAATTACATTCTAGAGCTTTAAAGAGATGCTTCCAAATATAGAACTCTAACATTATCTACTATCTGATAACAATACTACCAAAGAAACTTACTTTTCCTTTTGAGTCTTTCAACCACCTAAAAAACTTCTCCCATTAACAGGAGTCAAACACAGTTAGCTTAGTATTAACGAGTGAACGGAGAAACATGAGAAAACAGCAGGCCTGGTATTAGACATATTCCTATTTTCTTTCTTCAAAATCTTACTCTCCTGCTGCATACATGTCCGTCAATCCAATAATTTTTATTTTTTTTACTCCACTGTGTTTATACTTCATATATTCCGTAGTAATGAAGCAATCTAACTACGTCGTATTTCTTCACCACTGCCTGACTGAGGCAAACTCCTCAGGTAAAGAGCTGCTGCTGAGGCCCAGCTCAAGTTGAGAAACCAAGTTATCATCACTTTCAAACGGATCAAATGGTAGCGTAAAAACATGGATTTTATACGGTTGGTTTATTTATCAAGCGATGATGTTTATATACCATCTTTAACAGTCCAATAAACAGATTAAAAATAAAATAAAATAAAAAAATCACTTTCGCAGTACCATCTGATGTAGTTCAGATACCAAAATTCAGCTTAAAAGTCCGAAAATAAATAACAGAATAAAACTAGTCGGGAAAACAAATGAACTGATTCCTACGCAATCAAATAGACGAAGAACCCTAGCAATCAAACAACTACACAAACCGGAAAAGGCATGAAATAATAACCACTTAAGAGTCAAACAGCTGAAGAAAACACAAAACCCAGAAGCGGATACCTTGTCCGACTTCTCTTTCTCTGCCGCAATTTTCTCCTTCTCCGCCTTCCGCTTCAGTTTCTCCAACCTCTCCCTCTCCATTTTCTTCAGATTAAGAAAGAAAGATCGCAAATGAGAAAAGAAAAAATAATCGGTGGCGAAAATTACAGCTTAGGAGAAAAGAGATCGACGGAGAGAGCAACCTGGATGTAGATGTTCTCAGCTGCTCTTTCTTCCTCGCTCAATATCCTACCCGTGCCATCGCTGAAATAACGAGGAATCCTTGAAGCACCACCCTCCATGAGACTAAACGCAGAGACTCGCCTGATCACAGATCGCATCGCCATTGCCGGCTTTTTCCAGAAGTTGACCGTCCGCAGAAGATCAAGGACACATGGCTTCTAATAAGGGGAAAACTTGGCATCCCAAACCGGGCTTTTGCTACCCCACTTTTCGAAGTTTCCCGAGCAGATTAATGCCACTGTGCAAACAATTTCATATCGCCCTCCAAAAACCATGAATTCCCCCACCTAAGCCATTTCACATGGGTTATGCATCAAAAGATTATCAAGCTTATGGGTGGATGATTAGGGTTGATCATTGGGATAGTCCACCTTATAGAAGTGGAGTTGTAGGTCGCAGCTTCGGCATAAGCAGAATCCTCGACGAACCATGAGGTTCACGCAATCTTATTTTGTATTTTATGAGAGGCTATTTTTATGCCTTGAACCCGCGACTTCAAGATCATACGACAACAACTCTAGATTGCGCTAAGGCTCCCTTCACCTTATCAAACTAGGAAAATAATATTTGCTGCCACTTATTAGGCCCCTCACTAATGACTCCAACATCCATAGTTTCAAGTGAGTCTAGAACTTTCAAGATCTAAACTATTCATAATATTATTGTTCACGACTTAGATGGACTATGATCTAAAATTCTCATATACTAGATGGTGATAATAATTATAGCTTTTAGCTGTAAGACTGTGAGGTGGACTTAGAGTCTTATCCACTTTATAACTCAAAGAAAATAGTCGCTAAAACCAAATTTGCCATTTTTTGCATAAAGGGTGATTACTTTTGGGTCATTTGACCATTTCATACAGATGTTTCATAATTGACAACATATGGATGTTGGTGATTTTAACATTCTCGAAATTAGGCCTTTGTGGTCCGCCCCTTCCTTGAATCTTGCATAGGCGGGGAGCTTCGTGCATTGGGACTGCCCTTTATTTATTACTATCAAACATACTCTTTGTTAGATGCTACATCATCGAGTCGATAAGATTTCTTTATAAGGTAAAATCCAAAGAAAGAGGAATTAGGCGAATTGGTTGGATCATTCTAAAGTGGGATCCCTTCATGCAAACACTAGCCCATTCTTTTAGTACTTTGGCTAAGAATTTCTAAAATGTTCATAGCATGTTAATGAAGTTTGAAGTCATTCAATCTAGCCTCAGTTTGCTTAATTCTGATTTGGCCAAAGCTAGCTTAATCTAGCTAGATATTTTCAGTCGAAAATCTTATTTTCACACGATTTGCCTCAATATTGTGCTATATGAATAGAACGCTTTATTTTGAAAATGAGTGCGGATAGTTTATAGGGTAAATCATGCAAACAAAATTTTCTTTTTGAAAATATTTGTAGATAGCTTTTAGGCCCTATAGTGTAAATGTCTCATTAGAAATAAATAACTTTTAATTTGAAATGTGGGGAGGGAGTTTTTTAGTTTGGCTATATAATAGCTTTCATTTGAAAATGGGCATTTAAAATAGCTTATCATTTGAAATGAATGCAGATAGCTTTTAGGGCCCGTAATGTAAATAGCTACTTATTTAAAAATGAGTGTACATAGCTTATAGGTCCCACAAAAAATAATGCCAAGAGCATCTGAGAGTTACTTTTTTATATGTGTGTAATCCACGAGATTCCAAATTATATGAATGAATTATATTTTCAAAAAATTAAGCACTCAAAAGTACCAGATTCTTCATCAAGAATACTTAAATCACAGCATGACAACTTTTGACTCTTTATTTCTTTAAAGAGCAAGTTATCTATTTGCTAATGTGCGTTATTTGGCGAGGGATGGCCAGATACTTTTATTCATAACCAACATGCTAGATTAAAAAAGGGAAGCCCGGTGCACGAAGCTCTTTCCTATGCGGGATTCAGGAAAGGGGCGGACTACAATGGCCTATAGTAGGCAGCCTTACCTTGCATTTTGCAAGAGGCTGAACAAGCCAAATTCTACACATTTTTCGTTGCTGGAATTTTGTGATTGGCATAATCTGTGAGCCACTAGATCATCGCTACAGAAGAAATTAGATGAACAGTGGGATTAACTACACATGGAGCCCATCATGTAAAACTAGGGAATTCCCCATCCAATAAAATAGTAAGCCCAAATTCTATAGAAAAGGGGCAGACTACAAGGGCTTAAAGTATACAGCCTTATTTTGTATTTTGTAAGAGGTTATTTTCATGTCTTGAATCTGTGATCTCAAGGTCACGTGACGACAACTTTTACTGGTTGAAAGGTTAAAATCATTCAACCACTTTCATATTCGGGATTCAGGATATTCGAGGGAGAGAATTTAGATGAAGGGATCTGATCTGGTAATTAAAGTAGGGCCCAGCGGATGAACGATTTAGATGCACTAGATTGTACGGTTCACATCTACCAAAACGTGGGCCCCATTCCCATTTATGGCTTGGCGAAGAGTGGGAAGGGCGGGCAGCGGGCAGGTCTATTAGCCTCGCAGTTTTCTTCCTTATCTTGGACTCCGACGAAAGAGAAACTGAGAAGGTAAAAGAAACTGCGAAGCCTCGAAGGAAGGTTTTGCATCTCCACGCGGGCGAGCGAGCGATAGAGAGATGTATCATCCATCGAGAGGAGGCGTTCGTGGCGGTCGAGATCGTAAGCTTCCTCTTGCCCCTAATTCTAGGGTTTTGACCTTCTTCCAGGGCTCCAACCCTCGAACGCAATCTTTTCACTTTGCTTTCCTCCATCTGAGATCACGATACCTGAAAATCTCTCCAATTACATAATTTACATGGTTCCGTTATTTTCTGTTACTGATTTTCTTATCATATGCTTATACTTGCATGATATTATTTCCATCTGGTGTGAAATAGCTGGAATTCCCGCAAAATCTAGGTTTACGTTTTCTTTTACATGCCTCGTTTTTATTATGGAGCTACCATTAAATTGAATGGATAGGAAAGCCTTGAGATCTGTGCAGAGAAAAATGAGGATGCAATTAGCGTTACTAGAAATGAAACTATGCCCATTGACTGAATGTCTATAGCGATGAACCCAAAAAAACTTGACTTGACATGAACCTTGGATAGCGGCGATTTATGTAGACCTGCCTGGTTAGTTATTCAACATATTTGTTAGCTCTTTAGGACTGGAAGTAGGGCTAAAGATGGGCGAGCCACTGAGTTTGATGGTTCTTTTTTTGCTCGTAATGTCAGATGTCCAAGTGCTGAGTTGATCTGCGTCCTAGACTGCACTCTTTTAGTAACTAAAGTCAATGGGCCTCCTGAAAACTTTACTTGCAAGAGTTACCAACAGATCCTATTTGTAGATTTCATAGTGGTTGGTTTATGTGTTTCTTGGTTGGCTGGGGATATATTGAAGGGGTAGCTTTGTCTGTGTTCTCTGGGAAATGGCTTGATTTAAGATGAACTACCGATGGTTAACTGTTGAAAATCTCAGCTTGCCATGTATGACCTTCTGGATTTTGGGAACGTGCTGGTTTGGTCTTGTTAATAGCTAGCTTATAAAGGGAAAGATACATTTTTCACCAAGAAAAATGTTTGAGATGCTGCAACCAGAGTTTCTGTCTACAACCATGGTGGCAGTTTCTTTGTTGTGTGGTGCTTCTTCATATATTGGATCTGGCTCTTGAAGATGTCATGGCTGTTCTTATTGTGTTTTGCTCTCCATTTGATCTTTCTGGTTTGCAAACTGAGCAAATAAACATTTAAATAGTTATACTCTTGAACTCTTCAAAATTGTTGGTCACTTTATTAGGATCTCCAAATTGAAGTACATTCCTTTACATTTTGCTTGAGCACATAATTAGTTGGGAAACTGGCAGGAAGCAGAAGAGCAGAGTGACACTGGAAGCAGAACTGCAAAATAATATAGTACCCGAAGTATTTAGGCTTCATTACATTCAGCATCTAGGTGGTGCCTTTTAGAAGTCCAAAAAATTTGTGTGAAGATTTCAGTGTCTATGACCTTACCTTAACTTCTTCTCTAGTTGATGTTCTTCTATTCTTTATGTAATTTATATCTTACTATATGTCTCTTGTCGAGTTCTATCAATTGTTTTTGGAAATCACAGGAGCGACTTCGAATGTTTCTTTCTGATCATGTTTTATGTCATTTAGAGTTCAAGTGGGATGATGTGAAGGTCGATAAGCATCGGGAAAACTATCTTGGCCACAGTCTCAAGGCTCCTGTTGGAAGATGGCAGAAAGGTATTTCTTTCATTCCTTGATATCTGATTAATTTTATGTTGTCTCAAATAATTTGATACAGATGCTTTCTTAAAGATTCATGCTAGTTTTTCTTAATTGGTGCAGATGATCTCTCTCTCTCTCTCTCTCTCTCTCTTGCTTCTTGGTTAACTTCCTAGTCCAAACCCAGATTCATTCATGGGCCTTCTTGCATTGATAAATCTAGTTACTCTTGGTTGATGGAGATTCAGATAGATGTAAGTAGGCTCTTGGTGCAAACTGCACTGGAAAAAGTTGGGCTAATGAACAACAACCAATTGGAATGTAAAAATGGTGATTTCTGCTGGTGGTGAACATCACACAACTTAGTGGGCTTTTTGATCAAGAGAATAACTGCTGGTAGAAACCAGATTAAGTAAAAAGAAAAAAAAGAGTCTGGAAATGTTTTAGAAGAGCAAAAATTCATGAAACTAAAAATTCGTAGATGATAAAATACTCAAAAACAACTATTAATTTTCTAAAATCATTTCAAAGGATAAATGTTTTTTAGAATGAAAGTTTTTCTCGTCTAGAACTGTTTTTAGCATCCATCTTTCAGCAACTGAGCAGGAGGATCTTTGATCGGATAAAGTGTTAGTTCCCCCTATGCTTATCTATGGTAAGCTAGCTTTCATGAACATGTGGCTACAGCATAATGATTAGTATTTGAGAAGGCCTAATACTCTTGCCCTCAAAAACCCACCAGTCCCCTCTGAAAATGCTTGACCAGAACCCTGCCCTAAACTGCTCTGGACCTTCTGTCGTGAGGATGCTATTGCTTGAAACTCCCAACAATCAGTGATCTCAATATCCCCACATTACTGTATTTCCACCTCCCCATCATTGCTAGGATATAATTTCAGCAATTGGCTATCTGATATTTTGGTTGTCATCCACTTCAAAATCACTGGATCCCAATATCAAGCACCAGGCAGTGAAAGAAGGAAGAGGCGTTTTGGCACAGTGTGCCTATTACGGTCGAGATTTTCAATCTTATTGGGTGGAAAAGGGAGAAGAGACCTGCATTCTCATTCTAAACAAGATGAGGGTTAGTGTCAATGGAGGAAGAATCCATTATTTTTATCTTCAATTTTGGTTTCATCTATCTTAAGAGAAATTGTCTCTCTATGAATAGACTAGCCTGCTGTGACGAATTAAAGTGGGAGGGAGCCTAAACATGGGTGGAAATACCATGTCTTGCTATTATCATTATTTATGCTTCTTTAGTATCTCCTTAATCAGAGTGTTGATTCTGTTTCTTATGAGGACAAGAGGGAAAAAGTGATAAGTTGCTGTTTTTGATGTCCTTTTAAACTTTCTTTCTTGAATGGTAAGTGGAATGGGTGTTGGTATTTAATAGTTTTGAAAGCAAAGATCTCATATACTATTCCTTTGATCTTCTTACCAGGGAAGGACCTACATTGGTACACCAGGGAAAAGAGTTCCCTTAAGTCAGATGTGGAAGCTGCGCGGGCAGAGATGAAAGCCGAGATTCAAAGGATCAAGGAAGAGGAAGAACAGGCAATGCAGGAGGCTCTTGGCTTAGCTCCTAAGCGTTCTATTCGACCCCAAGGTAATCGACTAGATAAGCACGAATTAGCCGAGCTTGTAAAGAGAGGATCCACTGCAGAAGACTTGGGTGGTGGCCATGCTGAAGCAGCACGTGTTGATGGTCTTGGCTTTTCAAGGTAAGTTGACTAACATAGTAATCACTGGCCTGCCCTTCAAGTGACTGAAATATACTAGTGTTTTGTACCATCAGTAGTAACTACTTCTATAGTCTTCTCTCTTAAACTGCCAGTTATTTGCTTTTGAATGTTGAACACACGCGGCCATGGGTAGCTTTGATCCCGGATCACCCAGGTGAGAGGCTCCTTGGGCCATGGTTCTTGAAAGGCCTTTGTTCAATTGCCAGTTGGTTTTAGTGCTGTATGTTTATCAACTGCTTCCGATTTGAGCCTGGGGAAGGATTGAAAAATTTGTCATAATCTAAAATGTAGGTTGTCTAATATATCAAGGAACGTCTTACTGTACCAGCTTATAAATAAGATTATCTGTTTAGAAGTTGTGTAACAGATGCATAGGCTGCTCAGCCACATTTCCGTTATCTATTATGCTACCATGCTTGTGATAGCCTGGATCTTCTGTTGGTAGTCTTTGCTCTGGACGTGTGGACCATCACACATCATAAGGTTCTAAACACCCAATTCTTAGCCCGCAAAATGGCGCTTCTGAGAAAAACCAGGAATCGAGTCAATATACACATTCAACTTGTAGAATTCGACCATTTGCCAATGCAAATTTTGGTCTTTGGCTCAGCAATGACAGGGCACAGTTTTGCTCATTGGTTTAGGTTACCATATACTTGGCGACACATTGTTTGCCTGGCATGCTATTTGTCACGGCCATGAGGGTTTGTGACTTTCTTGGGAATCTGCAGAGAGGAAAAAAAAGATTTAGGACTATGATTCGGGGATATAAATTTGTGCTGATCCGCTTGTCAGTATGTATCAGCACGTATGTGGTTTTTTTTAATGCAGATTTCTCTTTTTTAATTATGGTTTTGGAAAACTGATGTCTCTGTTTATTTTATGGTAGATAACTGATTTGAGATTATTACTCAGCTAGTTTTCTTGATTGAATCTTATAAATCAGGGGAGATTTCAATTCCCTTTCCTCTATAAGTTGGTCAATAATCATTAGATTTGGCAGTTAGGCTTATGAAGCAACATGCATTTGTAAATGATGAAGTCTATATTTAGGACTATAAAGTACCTAAACACTTCAGAATAGCTAAGTAAATCTAGGCATTTTGGAACAAATATTTGCAATTAATTGGAAATGATAATAGTTTGTATTAATTATTGTTGAAATTTTTCTATTTAATTTTATTGCAGATTTATTAAAATTTTGCATTATTTATATAATTACTTAATTAATTAATTATTATTCGCCGTGCCCCTGTCTTGGATTTTTGAGACCTCGCTGTGTTGAACACATGGACACGTATTGGGTCCCTGTTCCCGTGTCTCTGTCCTCAGATCATAGGTTTGGGATTATTGTTTCTTGAAATTTCAGAAATTGTTCTTCATTGCTGTCACACAAGAAAATTATTCTTGCTCTTTTGGAAATTGCTTCTTGTTAATTGCAGGTGTAATACCTGATTGTTTTTGCGCAATAACTTGGAGGCTCCCAGCTTGGAACAAGGCTTCTCTGTTGCTCTAAAAGAATTGAATTATTTCTGTTTCACTGTCATGTCTGTGAAGCTACTTAACCCATCTTGTACGATTGCAGAGCACACCGCAGTTACGCAGAATCAAGCCTTCTTCCCTCCACACAGGAGATTCCTCCCGAGGGGTCAAATGCAGCTCCACCTATGTCAACTAGGAGAAGTGCAGAGGAAGGTTCCGAAGATGAGAGCAGGAGAAAACGGAAGCGGGATGAAAGGAAACATGAGAGGCGTGAGGAGAAGCAGGAGAAGCGCGAAAAACGACGGTCCCATGATTCGGATGGCAAGAGGAAACACAAGATGGAGAAGCATAAGAAGAGGAACGATTCCGACTGATCTTATCAAGGGCCCAGTCGTCTGATGCAGTGTATTATTGTTCATCACACTAGTGACAAAAAATACATTCTGTTTGCAGGCCTTTCAAGCGCACACCCCCTCTCTCCACTGTGGGGATCTGCGTTCCTGTTATGGAGAGGGTGGTGTTCGTATCCACCCGAGAAAAAAATATTGTTTGGGGTTGACTTCTTGTTGTCCTTGCTGGTTTATTTATTTACTTTTAGTGGAAGATGAGCTTTGGCACAGTTGTCATCTTGTGACTTTGAGGTTGCAGTTTTGAGATATGAAAACAGCCGCCCGCAAAATGTAGGGTAAGGCTGTTTGCTATTGACCCTTGTGGTTGACCCCTTTTTTAGACCTCACATACATGGGAGCTTTGTGCACCTTGCCGTCTTTTTTTTAGAAGCGAATCTGCGACCAATCAATCGTATTGCAGGATACATGCCGAGTTGATTGTTGTCCAAACAGGTTTATTTATTGTTTGCATAATTTTGAGCGCGAAAGAGAACTAGAATGATGAAAAACATACTGAGTTGATTGTTGGCCCCAACAGGTTTATTTATTGTTTGCATAATTTTAAATATGAATGTGACCTCGAGGTCACACGTTTAAGGCGTGGAATTAGCCTTTTTTAAAATGTAAGGCTGCCTACTCAGGTCCTTATGGTCCATTCCTTTACCAGATTTCGCACAGGCAGTAGCTTTGTGCACAGAGACTGCCCTTTATAATAAAGAAAATGATGAAAAACATTTTTCTCAAATTCTGTGCCAATCATTGGCCCGTAACTTGGGGAGAAGGGGTGAGAATAAAGACCTATGCTAGGCAGCAAGAGATCGCGTGAGAATAAAGGCGCCTTAATATTTGCTAATTCTATAACAATGGGGGACTACAAGAACGGTGTGTGGTCGGGTTACAACCATACTTTGCCCAATGAAAAGCAACGAAGGTTGTTGTTGTCATTGTTTATTTATTATTATTATTATTATTTTATAACAAATAATTATTAAGCAAACAACACAGGACTGGTTATTCTAATTTTTTTAAATCTACTTGAAATCTCTCCAACAAAAATAAAATTGTCGTTACTTAAAACCTCTAGCCAAACATAATAAAAAGAAAGAAGCGCCTATCTGTGTGCAAAGAACTCAATTCAGATCTTAAGTGATCTCTTCTCATCTCAAGCATCACTTAACACCGTAAGATCAAACATAAGAAATGGTGTCATTTTATAGATGCCAGTGTAAATTAGATATTGCATGTGCTTGCACTAAATAATCCCGGCAGGAGAATGCTAAAATTTTAAAGATTTTTTTGGTTTTCGGACTACAAAAAATGTACAAGGCTACAACCCATGATGCCTAGCCTTTTGTTGATCCATATCAATCAATCTCTTGAAGGGGAGCCTTGGCGCAATGGTAAAAGTTGTTATGGTGTGACCTTGAGGTCACTGGTTCAAGGCGTGAAAATAGCCTATTGTAAAATGCAAGATAAGGCTGTGTACTTTAGCCTCTTGTGGTCCGCCCCTTCCCCTTCTCCTACATAGGCGAGAGCTTTGTGCACTGGGACTACCCCATGCTTATGATTTGAAAGTTGCAACTCTTTGATACCTACTCTCATTATTAAAGTCTAATACCAATCTTTTCTCATTCATTTACACTCCCTCGCACGCAATCCTTAATTTACTCCCTGGCCAATGGGAAACCTACAGGACCAAGCTGCGACCAAGTTCATGCTCTTGATACAGAGTGGGGTCAAGGGGGGCAATTTTCCCCCTAAGCTCCCTAAAATTTTGGAAAAAAACAAAAAATTCCAGTAGGCTTAGGCACTCTTAAGCGTCACGTAAACACTAGATGACAGCTGTTTATCTCGTATAGCACATAAAAATTAAGTAACTGACTTAAAATCATCACATTTGGATAATTCTAACCAATTATTTTGGGTCTTTGAAAAATAAAATAGAAATCAATGATCTTGATTTTTGACTCAAAGAAATATAAAATAAAAACAGTTAATGGTTATTAAATTTAAATTTTCGTCTATCCATCCCATTTCAAACTTGACCAATGACTTAGATATATGGAACCTAATCACCGTGATTAAAAACAGACATTGTATACTTTTAGAATGCTTGTGAGAGTCAACATCTAGCGGGACTTAATCCCAATAATTTCTACAAGCCTTGTCGGCAAGAGTCTCAATAAGCATACTTGGTTTTGAGCATGAGAAAGTCCACGCCCTCCTTTTTTCACACATGATTTATTTTTGATTTTTTTTGTAAATCTAAGTTGTTAGTGGTGTTCTCTGTACCAAAATGGGTAACCCAATATGGATCAATGCACTTGAACGGTGCTAACTACTTGTTTTGGGCTTTTAAAAATATTAATAAAAATGGATGAACTTTTTTATGTACAAGATTAGGTATAGATTTCTTCTCACGCTCAAGAGTGTGTACGTGCCTACAGAGATTCTTCCATTAACTATTAAGATAAAAAATTTGACATTGATATAAGGTGGTTTGAAACTTTGAACATTAAAACATTATTTATATATTTATATATTTTTATTTATATATATTTTTAAAACAAAAGACATTATCTACTTATAATTGTGATATTTAGAATTGATATAGCGTACCACTAAAGCAGCAAGCATCTGACGTTCCAATCATTTGGGACGACCGACGGGTCAGCCGACCAACTCCAATTTTCTTTCTTTTTCTCTTTTTCAAAAGACACAAGGGATGGGCAAGAGAAGAACCAAAACCTGCATTTCTTCATCTGCCCTCCAACTCCTCTTATAAATTGCAAATAACCCTACAATCGAATCTCTAAAACCCTTTCTAATAATCGATTTGATCGCACCTCTTCAGAATTCGGACTGTTTGAGCTCCGGATTTATCAAGGGCCTCATCCCTACGCCTTTTCCTGTCTTTTCCCTATTTCTCGCGCTCGAAAATGGTGTATGCAAATCGGGAAATGGCAATATACTGCTTCGACACTCTCGTCACCCATTATAACAGCGAACAGGCGCCTCCGCCCGCTTTTGACGAAGGACAACAGTACGTTTGTAGGGTTTCAATTAGATATGCTATAGCAAAAGAGGTTTTTTTTTCACTCCATTGAATAGGGTTTGGTTGTTTGGGTGTTCTAATTGATTAATTGACTAACCGTCTGTTTCTTGTTATCTAAATCTGTAGTAAAATCAAGTACTTTTGAAATTTTGTTTTCTCGTCCTGTTTGATTGGTTGGATGGTCTTCGTCTTGGAATTTTCTCTTTTTCATGATTTTATCTTTGGTGCATGTTGATTAACTGCTCGAGTTTACTGTTTCCCTTTTCTCTTTGTTATGGATATCTGCACAGTACTTTTGCAGGTGTGGTTCAGGTGGGTTTTGATAAATTTAGAACTACTACTTTATTTTGTTTCAGAAGCTCTCCCCGTTTTAGTATTCTAGGCCTAATTATTTGGCTTTAGGAGGCTATTTTCATTTTTATACCCTTTCAGGTGTTACTTAGTCAATGCTTATCTGTTTATTTCTTTTCTTACAATCTAGGATTAGGTTAGAAACGCAGAGGCAAAATTTGTATCCACCTTGATATCTTCTTCTACTGCAGTAGCTATGATTTTTCAAGTGTTTATGCTCTGGAGAAGTCAAGTGGCATCTCAAGGTCGTTAGTTTAGAGTTTAGATGCTTTTAGGTGGCAATAACCTGTGGGTAGAGTCAGGAGATTACATTTGATAGGTGGTGTTCAAAATGGATGAGACAAGCACTGGGAATGGATACCTTTCTTAGGGTTTTCCTCGAGTAGAAGTAGCACATATTAAGAGGACAAAGGAGTCGTCTTTGTGAGTTTTGGATGAAGGGCTCATCGATAGAATAATATATTCCAACTTCATCATGCTTTTATGAAAGGCAGAAGCATTGATGTATGGGATATCTTGCCCATCAATATGGCCATTGATGTAATACTTTTATCCATTCTGAGTTGTGTTTGGAGCAGACAAAGTTGAATGATGCTCTCGTTGTTGTGTAGGGTGGTCAGGTCTACTAGGGTTCTATTGTGGTGATAATTTCTGGAGCAAAATTAATAAAGTTGATGATGATGCATCCATAATCTCTTTGCTTTTCTAGCGGAAGTCTAATTGGTTTCTTAAGTTACTTAAAGTCAAGAAAACTTCTGTTTTCCCCCTCCTTCACTTTGTTGATGGACGGTGGCATTGAGATTCTTCTAAATATACTAAATGAGAGTTGACTAACTGAGGGTTGATGGCAGGAAATTCCTCTTTGTTGATATCACATGTGAATTGATAGATGATGTGTTTCTCCTTGGGGTTAGAGTCATGCCACAATGGAGCTTAAGAAGCATTGGTATGCATTTTGAGATTGTTTTGTTGACTTGGGCTCAGGTCACTGTAGATGAACCACTTGAAGGATTTAGAGATAAGGGGATGCAATTTGGGATTGTCTTCTGTTACATATCTGGTCTGCCACTCGAAGGGAAGTTGCAGCGGAGATTCCTTGAAGCAATGATTGAGAGAATGTCTTCTTGAAGAGAGAAATAAAAAGACACAATGTTATGGCCAAGCTGGTCTCATGCTTCTTCATAGTTCAAAAACGAAGAGATAAACTACACCCCTTGATGGTCACTGTCTTAAATAAAGGACTTAGAAATTACAAGAAAGGCTCTCTTTAAGGTTGCTATCCTCTAGCAATCTAAGTCAGCATCCTCATTAGCAGACTGGCAAACATGATGAAGATACACATATTGGCTGTAGAAATACAAGCCATAATATCCTGAATGGCTTTTGCCGATTTCCAAAACTTATGCCTCCTTGGGTTACATTCACCGCATCCTGTTGGGTGGCTTGCCATATGCAATCAATGGCTTGAGATGAGACAAAGCCCACAACTTACCATAAAATTTGGGAACCAAAACCTCAGCCTAATTGGAAGACTTGACATGTCTTATGACCAGAAAGGCCAAGCCAGTGGAGTCATTGCAACCTGTAATATGCCACTAGCTTCATCTAGGTTGGGGTACCTAAATCCAGAGCCACCAAAATTTAGCTGGAGGGTGGGAACAAGGATACAGAATGTGATGCACTGACAACTTGGGATGAAAGTGGTCCAGTCTTAAGCTGAGAATCAAAGAGGAGATATTCACACGAAATTTTGATGAGAAGATTTATTTAAGAATGTTATTAAGGAGTATAATCACACCCTTCCCAATGAAGAGATCCACACCACCCTGTCTTGTTACCGGGCCAATTGAGTGCCAAATCACTTTCTGAAGTTGAAGATATCTTGGTGGCTTGTCTTTGAACCGGTTCCCACTGACTTAATTGCATGGATCAAATTTTTTCCATCATCTCTGACATATGGGTAGATCAATGGCAATTTTGCTAGCTATTTTCTTTTGCTATATAATGTTTGGACTCTATATATACTAGAAAAATAATAGCCTTCTTCTCCCATAAATGCACTTAGTTGGCAGTTGAGAGAAATCATTATATTGTGTATATTCATTTCCTTTGTTGGTTAGTTTAATCTCATGTGAAAGCCACCTGGTTGCAGCCCATTGTTTGTCACTTGGAAGAAAGCTGTTAATGGTGAGGAGCCTCGTCTTCGTGGCTGCATAGGTACCTTAGAAGCTCGCTGCTTGATTAGTGGATTCAGGGACTATGCTTTGACCAGGTATATTTTTTCTGCGGGTGGGTTCTATTTCTCTAAAATCATTGACTTGTGTTTCTTAAAAGTCATGTAATTCATGCATGGCTGAGTACTTGGTTGCATCTCTTGCTTGAGAAAAATTACATGGTATAGGGAATATCTTGCCCCCTGAGTTTCCTGTACATGAGATCTGTCCAGATTTACTGTTGCAAGTTCTGAAACTTTGTTTATCCTTTCTTTGTCTTGCTTTATATATTCATATTTAACATGAGACTGACTATGTGTTGGTGGTATATTGGGCTTGTTGGTCATTCTCTGGATCTCATTTTCATTCTTGTTATGAATATATCATGTATCTGGATATACTTCTCACTTATATTTTGCTTCATTTCACCATTGTAACATTATTAGACTTTCATATAGGATGAACCAATAATAACTATTGGTCATGTTGTCAACACAAGTCATTAAGCCCGACCACTCTGCCAATTTTTTATTTTATTTATTTTTGAATGTTGGGCAAACACCCGCGAGCAGCTGTGAACCTGTGAGCTACCACAGAAGAACCAGCTTCTTGCGCCACTGTGCTCAAAGGCCTTTAGATCACTCAGCCACCACCACAGTTTCTGATTTGGCATGCATATTAATGGCGAGTTTTGAATTTCCCTTAGAATTATATCATTTGTGGAACAATCCCAATTGGTTTTGTGGTTCCTAACCTGATTTTACTTCGGTCAGAGTCAAATACCCAAGTTGCCTGGGAAAGCCCTGCTACCACCTACCTTGATGCACAATTGTCCAGGCAGACAAGTGATCAGCAAATCAGGAGAAATGGCACACATTTGAAAAAAATAAATAAATAGGTAATGGTATTCCTTCCTCCCTGTATAGACATATGCACATCCAGCCTATCAATTTTAGGAAGCTCTTTGAAGTATTTTCTGCTTTTGTCACCCTTGAGAAATTGAAAGGCTCTTTCTGTTTCTTAAGCCCAAAGTATGCATCATAGCTAACTAATTCATCGAGCTTGAGCTAAAAGCATGCCAGACTATATGTATATCCCTGGCTGGCAGGTCTTCGCGGTGATGTTCATCAAGGAAAAAAGGAAAAATAAGAGTCCCAACCAGAGGCAAGTCTGTGCGCGTGTGTGCCTCTCTTTCTCTCTCTTGCATACAAAGAAGAAACCAAAATTTAGTCTCCTAACTGTGAAAGTGGACATACAAAAATCATTGCCAACAAGTCTGTTCTCTGAGGCTGGCTATCTCTAGTCTGTAGGTTCTAGTTCATCCTCCTGAATTTTGGCACCTGTTCATTACATATTACATGGCCCAGCAATTGTATCCGGTTAGCCAATACTAATAATCTTTTAGAAACTCCTTTTGCCATGTCATTTTGCAAGTGATTCCTTTCAGCTAGTCTCTGATCAGTATGTCTTGCAGAATATATTCCTGTGAAGCTTCCAGAAAAGAAATCCTCTAGGCTCCCCTGCTGCATCTGACAAGTCATGACGTGCATTTCTTTGACCATTTAGCTTGCATTCTTTTTGAGATTGTCAGCCTAGTGACATGGCAACATTCTTACTACCGTGCAATTCAGAAACTCTAGATATCTGGATGGGCATATATGATAAGGCAACCATTTTGGGTATCAACATCTTCTCCTTAAATAACTGTGAGAATCTCTGAAAAATTAGACATGGTAGTCCAGAGGACTTCAGACAATATTTTAGGATTTGGGAATTGGGATCTGTTTGGGTGATCATCAACAAGCAACAGCATATTGGCTGCTTGGTTATATTTGATTCCACAGTTTTGACTTCAAGACCTGCTAGGCATAGTGTTGTACAGGGACCAGGATCTGGGTGCAACTTGGTACTTTCCGAGATTCCAGTTTCATATAAAATGCTATAGTAGTATCCCATGCATGGATACCTAAATGAACTATATGATTATGGATATGTAAAATGGTGACTATGATGAAAATTCGGTAAAAGAAGCATATGCATGTGCTCACATTGGTGTTTCTTATCATTTTTTATTTGGATATAATGTTGCCCTACAAAAAATACCTGGTTGGAATGCGGTAGAATCCCATTAAGTTAATGGCCTTGGGGCTGAAGATTTTCTATTGATTCAAACAACTTTTAATTTATCGGAAAAGCTCATTGAATTAAAATATGTAAGCGTCTATCATTTGTATCAAAATCTCGTTATTGGAAAATCCTTGCTCTTGCCTTTATCTTTCTTTATTTTCCCTGCAACCTTTTTCCAATCTTTTCTTCAATAGCTAAACAAATCCATGTGCGTAAAAACTCACCAGGGCACCATGGCATTTCATTTGAAACGTTAAGAAGTCAACAATGACAGATGAAATTTGAATAGCACTTTCAGCTCTTTCCTCAATCAATAAAATGAGAGTATTAATTGACGTAAAAGGTGGCCCTTTAAAAAAAATTCTGAATATGTGTTATCTTATTATTTTGCTGGATTGTTACTTTATCACGTTGGCCCAAGATGGGACTAGACATTTTTTATTAGCTTAACACAATAATTAATTTACTGGAAACTAATTTAACATGATTCTATTGTTATTATGCCCAATGTTATACTCTTCGATGAGGTGATACGCTTGCCACATGGACTAGTGTCTGCATTTTTCTCAATGTAATACATGATTTATTCTGATCTCATCAAATGAATATGCACTACTGAGTAGAACTCTCTATTCCTTCAATCATAGATGAAAATTGTTATAATTTCATTGCATAATAAATAGAAATCTTTATGCTTTCATCTTTGGTGTCATTTGGCGTATTGCAATTCAACTATTTGTGTTGTTAGTTGTTATTGCTGCTATTTAGTACATGCTTAAGTGTAACTATAAGGTACAGCTAAGTTGCTTACATGGTGTTGGACTAGTTGGAAATGTTGTTCCTTTGGTGATTGTGCTGGATTTGTGTATCCTGTCTTTGCCTGCAAAATGTAACCTTACTGGTTTCCTTATATATTTATCTTGCAGTGCTCTGAGGGACCGCCGGTTCCCTCCCATACAGGCTAAAGAATTACCGTATTTAGAATGTACAGTTTCTATTCTGACTGACTATGAATCTGCTCTCAACTACCTTGATTGGGAGGTCTGCCTCTTCTTTCTTTGAGTGCTCTTTTTAATTCCCAGGTGATTTTATGTTCGCAATAAAATGAAGCAGATAATGATAAAGGAAACAACTTCATTACAGTTATGTGATAAAACATGAGAAAAAGCAAAAGAAAAGAAAAGAAAGAGAGAGGTCTCTGAAGATGAAATGCTTTCAGTGTTATGGGAGTGAGATGATTTTCTAATGCAGCTGATGGGGAGTAAAGAGGAGCTAAGATCATCTTCATAATAAACAGTTATGGAGCTTTAGCAAAAATGGAGAATTTTATCGAACACTCCCAATATACATCATCTATGCATAACTTTCTCAAGGGGAATTTACACAAAGCAAACTTTTAATCTTATTCCAATTAATCCAGAACCCACTAGAAAGCCCAGTAAAATCAAAGTTATAAGCTAACTGAAAAGTGTCTAGATCCCTGTAGGAACTGCCTAGAAACTGAATTAATAATCATGGTAATTCCTGTAAAGGAACAGCAGATTTCCTGAATTTAACAGCCAATGGACTGCTTTGCGCTCCTCCGTTATGACATTCGTCTGTGTGGCCCATCAGGACTGTAATTGCTTCCCCTTCTGTCTTAAACTTCACAGGTGGAGCCTGGGTGGGCTCGCCTCTAACTGAAGTTTTCACTGATTGTGCCTAAACATTCTCCCTTCCCTTCTGCGGCAACTCCCTCTCTCTTACAAGAACTCATTTTCAAGTCTTCAAATATCTCAGTTGTTCTGTTGGTCTTCTTCAAGTTGTTATCATCACTGTAGGAAGATTGTTCAATTGCTTGGTTCTTGATGTGTGAACCAAGCAATTGAACTCATCCTGAAGTCTTTATACACTTCAACTGTTGTCCACGTGTCTTCTTTGGATGCTATCATCAATGCACAATGATTATTCAATTGCTTGGTTCTTGCTGTCTGAAGACTTTGAACTAAGTGATTGAATGCATCCTCAAATCTCCTATCACTGCAATTGGCATTCCATGTGCCTTCTTGTTGTTATCGTTAGTATACAAAGCTTGTTCAATTGCTTGGTTCTTGCTGTCTGAAAACTCTGAACCAGGCCATTGAACTCGTTCTTAAGTCTTCGCTCACTTCATATTCTCAAGTCTTCACTCACTTCAACTGTCCTTCCATGTGCCTTCTCCTATTTGTATCATCAGTGTACAAAGCTTGTTCATTTGCTTGGTTCTTGCTGTCTGAAGATGCTGAGCCAGGCAATTGAACTCATCCTCAAGTCTTCCCTCACTTCAATTGACGTTCCATGTGTTTTCTACCAGTTGTTGTCATCAGTTTTGCCCATTATTTGTCTCTCTAGAATGCTCAATTCTTCTAGCTCTTCTCCTTCATGGTTTCCAGACAATAACAATCAGTAGAAGGCACAAATGTTGAACTGGTGAGATCTTCAATTAATTAGGATCAGTCAACCTTCTGAGGAACCATCACTAGTCTTCTGCAAAAATTGTCCATTTCAAAAAAAATAATGGTGGTTCTTAAATTTGCGACCAAGCATACTTTTCATTGAACTGCCATCAGAAACTGCTGTCGAGGTCAAATAAAATTTGCAGTAGTTTCACAAGTGAAAATACCCAGGATTTACTAAATTTTGAAGCCAACAAATTACTACCCTCCTGCTGATGTTAGCATGAACCATGTTGACATCAGCCGTATGGTCCATCAGAACTGTTAATTTCTTCAGTTTCTTTTCCTTTTCCACTAGGAATTTCTGAGCGGCTAGACTATTGAAGGTGTTTAATGGTGCCACCTGCTCTTCGCTCTTCTGAATAACATTGATCAGCAAGAAGCAAAATGTTTCATTGCTTTCTTCTGTGTTTGCATGTAATCCAGGACTGAGATGTGGTCTTATGATCTACTTGAAAACCATCCAAACAATGTTAATGCTAGCACACGTTGTAGGAATTTGATTTTTCCATGCATAAAGTGGATATTTCATTGTTGCAGGTAGGAAAACATGGTCTAATTATTGAATTCAATGACCCTGAATACAATATAAGGCATAGTGCGACATACTTGCCCGAGGTGGCTGCACATGAAGGTATAACCTATTTCTGATCAGCTGTGATTTTGGAGGGATCCTATATGGTGGATTAGCATTTTTTCACTTGGAAAATATGGGTGGGCTAAAATACAAGTGGGACCTGCTATATCAATGATTGCAACCATTCAGCTAACTGAATTATGGACGACAGATATATAAGTTTATTCACCGTTTGATAATTACAAGCTTTGATACAGTGCTTTTGGATGAATCCATTGCTTTCTGGCCTTTTAACTGTCATTTTGAAGGGCAAGTGGGATTATCAGATGGATTATAAGTACGTGGATCATCCATAGCATGGCCCAGAATATAGATGGTTTGGATCATTGAGGAAAGTGGGCACTACTGGTATCTTTGCCTGCTTATATTTTCATGCGCGTGCACCATGTAGGAACTCTTCTTTGAAAGCTTAAAGCATGTGATAAAGTCAAGTAATTCAATGCAAAGAATTGTTTTTTCCTTGTCATGGATGATTTGTGCTTGTCTTAGTTGAGGCATATAACATATCTTCAACTGCGTCGTGATTCCCGCCAAATTCAAATTTATATCAAGTGGACAGAGAAAAAAAGGATGGAAACGAAGTAACTGCTTGATTCGCCCTATTTACTCATCATGTGGTTGTTTGGTTTCTTATGCTGCAAACAGGTTGGACTAAAGCAGAGACAATTGACTCACTGATGAGAAAAGCAGGATACAATGGCACTATCACCGAGTCCCTCCGCAAGCGCGTCCGCGTGACGCGCTACCAGAGCACTCTCTACGCAATGCACTACAGCGACTATGCTTCCTATGTTAAAAGAACAAGAGGAGAAGTCCCTGCAATTGTTGGATCCAAGCCCAACCGCTGATTAATCCTAATGCTTTTATATAACCAAGCTAGAAATTGGAGCACTATTTACAGTTGGATGGAGAATCTGCTATGAATTCCATTTCTCCTAATTTATCTGTTTTCATCATTCTTCAAATTGCATTTGAAGTAAAATAAAAGGAAACAACTTGCCTAAAGGATGTGTATTTATATATAAAACTCAGGGATTAACAGCTTCAAATGTGGAGCTGTATTATGTAAACTTTAAACAAGTGATTTAAGCTATCTTGCTGTATGTGAATTTATGTGTTAAATCAACTTCTTGTTGCTCATAGCTTATTTTCCTTCAGTTTCCTTTGGAGGTAACAAGGAACATGCAATAGAGTATTTGGAAATGGAATCTGTAGCTACATCTGTATCATGTCACTGATGTTTTATCTACACCTCTAGATTCCCTAAAATGAGCTTCATGCAATTTGGTGTTGTGTGGGTTGTCTTTGCCTTCTGAAAAAGCCAATGTCAAATCATGTGTTGGTATTTGTATGTCATTGACTGTATGCTGAAGGCTATTCTGAAATTCACTAGTGCCTGGCGAAATATGATCATAACCCTCTTGTTCTAAAGCTGAGAAATTTGATAGTGTTGGCAAAATCTTGACCAATTACAGGATTAACATCGTCCAGTGGAAAACCTATTGGGTTACAGCCTACAGAGGATTTGGACTGAAACACATGCTCACATTTGGTGGATCAGCAAGGGCCAAGACGTTGCAGTTTCTAGTGAAGATTAAGGTCGAGATGAGAAAATTGAAGAAACTGGTAGCTTGGGAGTTACATTTTTATGGTAGTTCATAAATCACCGAGACTTGGCAAATTGGAAGTGGAGCCAGTGTTGGACTCCCCCTGTTTTCACCCTTTCTGTGCCATAAAAGGGTAGCCTGGTTCACGAAGCTCCTGCATATGCAGGGTCCGGAGAAGGGGGGAGACCACAAGGTTCTATAGTATATGCTATTTTATCTTGCATTTTTGTAAAAGGCTATTTTCATGCTATTTTCTTTATGCATTGGTGCCACTCAACAAGAACTCTTGACCATTGACTCTAATATTGTAGAGCTGCTTCTGTGAATGTCAGAAGGGGAGCCTTGGCGCAATGGTAGAGTTGTCGTTGTGTGATTTTGAGGTCACAAATTCAAGGCGTAAAAACAGTCTGTTGAAAAATGCAAGGTAAGACTGTATACTATTGATCCTTGTGATCTGCCCCTTCCCTGTATCCTACATACGTGAGAGCTTCATGCATCGGGGCTACCCATTTTTAATTCTGTGAATGCCCATCAAACTACTTATCTTCTGAGCTCTTTAGGCCATGCCCCACAAATTCTTTTGCCAGCATGCATTAATTCTTCTCAGGTTCGTGATCAGACGATCACAATTATTTAACGAAAAGACTTCTCTCAATGAGTACGACTTTGCGAGAAATAGGACAAGTTTTCTTGTTTTGGAACGCAAAATCGATCTCACACATACGTTTGCATTATGAAGGTAAGCCTTAGCGCAACAGTAAAAGTTGTTGTCGTTTGACCTTGAGATTATGAGTTCAAGAAGTGGAATTAGCTTCTTGCAAAGTGCAAGGTAAAACTGCTTACTAGAGGCCCTTATGGTCTGTCCCTTTTTACGATACGTTTGGATTACAGTCATTACATATACTTTGATAAAGTTATCGAGAAAATGATAAAGAGATGGGCACTTGCATGCCTTTGAGGCTAACATATGACACGGTAAATAAAAGGGCAGCCTAGTAAGCAAAGATTTCGTATATGTGGGGTCTGGCAAAAAGGGTGGATCACAAAGGGCTATTATACTTAGTCTTGACTTGTATTTTTGCAATGTCGGCATTATGTTAATCTGCAAGCTGATGATAAGCCTGTCTCATTGGCTATAATTGGATGTGCGAAGAAAAAGTGATGGACAACAAAAATCTATAGCATGTAGCCTTATCTTATATTTTCATAATGTTATCAATGTCTGTCTGTTGATGATGAGCCTGTCACATTGGCTCTGATTGGATGCCTCTAAACCATGAGGTCTGGGCGAGGGCTTTCAGCAAAATGTAGACCATTGATTGTTTGTTGGACTTGAGGGTGAGATATCCACCTACCATGGAACCAAAACTTCATTGATCTCCTATTACAACTTTAACGGCATAGATTCACACATAAATTTTCCAATGTGGGGTCTCCTAAGTGCGCCGCACGGTTGATCAAGAAAGTGGAATTTCCCCACTTGCACTAAATTCTTTGGAGTTTCCCACTCCGGAGGAGATTGGAATCTCAACAGCCTGACTGATTCACAGATAAGAGAGGGAGAGGGAGAGAAGCAAAGGGAATTAGGGTGTGAGGTCCGATCTCTCTGCCTTTGTCCTTCAATTCATAATCTCTCATGCATCCTCCTAAGGTGTTGGTTTTGTTGAAATTTGATCAATTGCATCATTCACGGATTCCATGTTTCTTGCTCTCGGATCCCACGCTTTCAGTGTTCATGAGTTCTTTATTAATTTTACATGCGTTTGGGATATCGCTAATTAGGTCAACGGTTCTTCACTGCGAGATTCATGTGTTAACATTTTGGAAATTGCTTGACTCGGGATTGACTCCCTCGATCACTGTACATAACCGAACTGATTCTGCCATTCTTGGAATTGAATTGTGTCTGCCATAAATGTCTTCCTGCATATAGTTAATCATTTGGATTGCCTTTTTCTTATGGATGATCTGATATGTCCTTT
This sequence comes from Warburgia ugandensis, assembly GCA_035236585.1. Taxonomy (NCBI): domain Eukaryota; kingdom Viridiplantae; phylum Streptophyta; class Magnoliopsida; order Canellales; family Canellaceae; genus Warburgia; species Warburgia ugandensis. Next base: position 79,670,227 of record CP141128.1, on the reverse strand, counting down.
TTTCCTTTGTTTATTACTTATAAGAGAGACAAAACCTAGGGCCTAATATTGGCTCTTAAAAATTACAATAATTTCTCAGCTAACTGATTCGTGCTGTTGATGGATGCTCATTATTTAGTTAATTTGCCAAGTAGAGCTCTCAGATGAGTTTCATTACATGTGGCTTATGAGCTTGCGTAGTTAGTTTGGATTCGAACTTGTAGAATGTGAAAACTCAAAGGAATTTTTTACAGCCATACTATGTTAACTATGCCAGTTCTATTGAATCTTTGAACTACTGTTATTATTTGAAGTTTCATACAGGAGCTATGAGTCAGCAAGGTTTGATATATAGTTTCGTCGCAAAGGGCACAGTCGTACTTGCAGAGCATACATCATTTTCTGGAAACTTTAGTACTATTGCTGTTCAGTGTTTGCAGAAGCTGCCTTCGAATAGCAATAAATTCACCTATTCATGTGATGGTCATACATTTAACTTTTTGGTGGACAATGGATTTGGTAAGTTTGTTGTTTGAGCTATCACATACTTTTAGTTTGTACTGGAGCTAATGCATCACTTCATTGTATGTTCCTTCCTTGCACAGTTTTTCTTGTCGTTGCTGATGAAGCAGTTGGGAGGAGTTTACCTTTCGTGTTTTTGGCGCGAGTGAAGGAGGATTTCATGAAGTGTTATGGAGCAAGCATTGGTGCTGGGGATCCTCACCCCCTTGCTGATGAAGACGATGATCTTTTCTTTGAAGACAGATTTAGTATTGCATACAATCTGGATAGGGAATTCGGGTATGTTCAACAGTCACCATATGATTGTAGTCTTTAAGTCATTGGTTTCTTTGGTGTATTAAAAGTTTGAAACTAGTGCTTGGTTGAAACAGACCAAGGCTTAAAGAGCATATGCAATATTGTATGAGCCACCCAGAAGAGATGAGTAAGCTATCCAAATTGAGGGCTCAAATAACAGAAGTGAAAGGAATAATGATGGACAACATTGAAAAGGTAAACACTTTCTTCTACCCATGTATAACAGTGTTTGTTTTATACTTGATCTTGTTATCATTACTACATATTGCATCATTTTATTAGCTAATTAAGCTTTATAACCTTTTTGGATCTTCTCCATCATGATACATATCTAGTGGTGATGCTTCTATCACCTAAGACTGTGGTGTTCTAGCATAATGTCTGTCAAGTTTACATTCAAACATGTAATGGTTCAAGAATTCTTTTGGAAATATTCTTTATTTCAATCATGTGTCTATTTAGAAAGTTCTATAATTCTTTATTAGAACTTTGTGCACATTTTGAAACTTGTATATATAATACCTGGTGAGAGTCTAACCTCACAACATAGATTAATGGTTATGGATATCTACATTAAAGTACGTAATAAAGGAACTTAATAAATTTTCAAAAACTAAGTGGTGGAACTTAAAAGGAGAAAAGATAACATCATTTACAAACAAGTTGATAGTAGAAAGAAATTGGAATGATGAAACAGAAGTAAGCACCATGTGAACTAATATGGCAATATTCATTAAGAAAGTGGCAAAAAATGTCCTAGGATTATCTAAAGGTAAAAGGCAACCAACAGAGGAAACTTGGTGATAGAGTGAAAAACTACAAAAAGTTATTAAAGAGAAATTTGTGAATTTTAAAGCATGGTAAAAGACTAAAAGTAACGAAAACTTTGAGCAATATAAGAATGCTAAAAAGGTTGCTAAAAGAGTAGTAAGTGATGCTAAGATCTCTATAATAGATTAGGAATAAGAGAAGGTGGGAAAGATGTGTTTAAACTCGCAAAAGCAAGAGAACGGACGAGTAAGGACTTAGACAACATTAAGTGTGTTAGAAGTGACGACCAAATGGTACTAGTCAAAGATGACGCGATTAAACAAAGATGAGAAAGTTACTTTTAAAAATTGCTAAATGACAATTATCCTGAGAATATAGGGATTGAAAATACCATAAACCTAAATAACATTGGGCATTATAGATATGATCATAGGATTAGAATGCCTGAAGTGAAAGAGGCCTTGAAAAAGATGAAATCAGGAAAGGCTTTGCGGCCTGATAGTATACCAATAGAGATTTGAAAGTATATAGGGGATACTGGGAAAGTTTGGTTGTCAAAATTGTTTAACAAGATTGTGAAATGGAAGAAAATGCTGGATGAATGGAGGAAGAGCTCTATCGTACCAATTTACAAGAATAAAGAAGACATATAGAGTTGCACTAATTATCAGGGGATCCAAGTCATGAGCTATACCATGAAACTTTTTGAAAGAGTGATGGAGAAGAGGCTATGACATGAGACAAATGTATTGAAGAACCAGGTTGGTTTCATGCCTGAGAGGTCTACCATGAAAGCTATTTTCTTGCTTAAACAATTGATAGAGAAATACAGGGAGATGAGGAAGGACCTCTACTCCCTTCGAACTGATATCCAAAGATTCTCTGTCATAAGATGGTTTGAAATAATGGTGTATTACAGGTTCTGGTGCAATTAATGTATAGTTATAGGATGAGCATACAAATGAGCCAAAACATGGATAACGTAGTGGTTCGAGCTAGTCGAGAGTACGAGATTACTGACCGAAGACTCTTCCATTGAGATGGGCCGGATAATCTTTATTGACTTAGAAAAAGCTTATGATAGGGTTTCTAGAAAGTTCATATGCTTATTGTTGGGCGAGAAAGGGGTTTCACGAGGGTATATAGACATAATTAAGGATATGTATGAGGGAGCTATAACAAATGTTAGGACCACTAGCGTGGAGATCTGTGATTTTTCTATCGCTATAAGATTGCACCAAGGATTGGCTTTGAGCTTGTACCTTTTCATATTGGTTATAGATGAGTTAACAAAAACATCTGCATGAGAAGATTCTATGGTGCATGTTATTTGCAAATAATATAGTTTTGATTGATGGTACAAGGAAGTAAACACAAGGCTAGAGTTATGAATAGATACATTCGAATCTAAAGGATTTAAAATTAGTTGAACTAAGAGTATATGAAATGCAATTTTAGTAAGGGGAGGAGCGGGAGTGGAGCACCAATAAAGATTGATAACTAAGAAGTCCCCTTAAAATAAACTTTCGATAATTGGGGTCGATAGTTTATTAAAGTGGAGAGATTGACAGGAAGGTTACCCAGAGAATCCAAGCAGGTTTGAACAAATGAAGATGCGCCTCTGGAGTTTTGTGTGATTGGAGGTTGCCACTTTTACTGAAAGGAAAATTCTATAGGATGGTTGTGAGTCTGGCCATGCTCTATAAATTAGAGTGTTGGGCAGTTAAGGAACAACATGTACATAGGATGAGTGCCATTGAAATGTAGATGTTGAGATGGATGAGTGGCAAGACAAGAAAAGATAGATTTAGAAATGAAAGCATTAGAGGAAACTTAGGAGTAAAACCAATAGGTAACAAGATGAGAGAGATTAGACTTAGATGGTTTGAACATGTCCAACGTAGACCAAAAAGAGAACTAGTTAGGAGTGAGGCGATCTAAGTCGAAGGTTCTAAAAGGGTAAGGGGAAGGCCCAAAAGAATGTGGATAGAAGTGGCGAGAAAGATTTAAAAACTTTAAGACTAAATGAAGCCATGAAATTTATTAGAGGGGAATGGAGGAACAAGATTCATGCTACTGACCCCTAATCGGGATAAGGTCTTGATGATAATGATGATGCATAACTTGGTTCATCTTTGTAACTTACCATAGTAACTGTCATAAGTATGTGAGAGACTGATATTGGTGCCCAATTTATTAAGATCTAAGATTTATTCCTCCTAGTTTTGATATCCCAATGCATTTAGTTCTGTGTTTAAACAATTCTTTCTTTCCTTCCGGTTGCTAAGAAACCGTAAACTATACAATCGTTTGTCTGTTTGGTTCCTCTCATTTACCTCTATCACATATCTCTCCAATAGGTTGAAGCAGATTTTGATGAAATTACAAAGAGCTCCTAGTTCTTGGCTCTTTCAAGTTTCAACAGAAAACTCTAGGTACAGCATACGATTATATAAGAATAACCATCACCTCAAATGGGAAGATTGTCCTTTAAGTATTCAAAACACTCGTGTCATCTAATCCATCATGCATCTCATATGTGTCCCTTTTTGAAAATGCTTTTAGAAGATAGAAATAGCAAGGGACAAAAAGAATAAGAAAATTAAATCTTAAAGTTAAAGATAGATAATATAACTAAGGCATTTTTGCCACAAAGTCTCTAATTGCTAAAGTTTCTGCTAATTATTAGCTGATTATTTGCTATTTCCCAAAAGTTAGGATTTTAAATATTTATCGCCAAAGGCCTAAAATGTCTGTAAAACCAAGAAAAATCTGCTTCCCTTTTGCAGCTTGATGTAAAAGTACAAATTTACCCTTATTTTGGAGGGTTATTTTCTATTCTTCCTCAATGGTTGGAGCTTATTATTGAAGGAAAGGACTTGCATGTTAAATGAGGCATCTGTAATCCTCTGTCTGTGGTGATCAAAGGCCTACAAGAGTTGTACATGCAGAAACTGAAAACTCAAAGCAACATCTGAGCCAAGCTAATGCAGAGAGCTTCTCTGCTGATGGTCTCTCAGGCAACTTATTTTGGAGTTTTAAGAAATGCCTAAGAGTATTGGGGCTATTTTAAAGCTGCACGCTATGAGTAGTTACTGTTCAGTGCTCCTTTTTTCTTGAAGGGTCCACCTTTACTGGATCAGGTCTGTTCAACTCATTTCTCCGCTTTCAAATATCTTGTAGTCCAAAAAATGTTATGATTGGATGACTCTAGCACAAGAAGATAGTGTCTTTGCTTATTCAAAGTTTCATCAGTTCCTGTGATAAAAAGTGCGTTGCTGCCAATGCTAGAATAATCTAATCATCAGTGTTATGGATACAAGACAGCGAAAGCCTGAAGAATTAGATGAAAAGGCATGATCAAGCAAGGGTGGATCCCTTCATGAAAAAAGTGGGTGTTTCACAGTAAGTAGCTGGCATGTTGCACTCTATATTGGGATTCCTACTCTGTTAAGATTTTACCATCTTAACTGCTGGCTAGGCAGTTGTCATCATCTCCCACAGACAGATACCAATCACATATGGGCCCCACATGTCAGTGATCCAAGCCGTTCATCTCCTTGGCAATGTCTTAGATGGGTTATATCCAAATAGTCTCATCCATGCAATCATCATAACCTTGTATCTTAGAGCATCTTAAGTTGTAAATCACGGCTTCACAAGTTGAACTGCAGGGATTATTGAGATGTCTAAAGTTTGGTAAAGTTATTGAAGTTCTAAAGTTGGGCAAGCAGATGCACTTAAAGAAAATAATAGACTTAGCTAATGTTTCTTGATTTTTGGGATGTTTTGTTGACAAATTTCTAGCATCCTAACTTTTGGGCAAATAATAAATAATTATTGATTGTCAAACATATTAATATGTAGGGAACTTTTACCAAAAATCCACGGAACAAAAGAAAATATCAGAGTTGAATACGCAAGTCAAACCAAGTTTTGGCAACTTTGATAGAGCCAAGTCTGGTGTGAATCAAAATGCACCAAGTCATCCTTGGGCAGCCTAGGGTATTTGGCTTGGGGATGCATGGGTCATATGTGTATTGTCGGTTTACCAATCAACCTAAAAGCTTAAGCTGATAGGAAGCGGGCCAACAATATTTATATCTCTAGCACATCCCCTCACATGGAAGGCTGCTTTTGGGCTCTTGCATGTAGATTTGCTCAATGGGAGATCTCATGATTCGAGCTCACAACCTCTCAGTCAATAGAGCTATGATGCCATGTTAGATTACCATTCATTCTACAAGCTTAAGCTGATCGGAACTGGGCCAACAATATTTATATCTCTAGCATGTATTTTCTCAAATCTTTAGTATGTTTAGGGGTATTTCTTGATGTTGGAGAGGTCACAGTATATCAAGTTTGTGACAGTTTTCCTTGTTTTGAAACAAACAAACGGCATCCCACAACCTTGGAAATGTCTCCATTGTCATGCTCCCTCTATGTAATTCCCTGTGGACACACTACCAAGTCCTGCCACAGGTTTGCGCAGCAACCACCACTCTTGCAACATTTCTCTAGCATGTCAGTGTTGACAGTGGAAATCAACACTCTGGAGGAATGTAGCTATTACTTAAATATATTATCAATTTTAGCAGAGTTGTAACATCCATGGTGGTTATGGAAGAAGTGGAGAAATTTTTCATAAGAAATTCGACTTTGCACTCATGCAGATCCCCCAATGTAGTCCACATAGTGATGAAGGAATGCTAGTGGGCAAGGATGATCTTTGGCACTGTGGAAAATGTGGTTTGTGGGACTAGGTCATATATCTTATTCTTGGAAAAACTGACTTGAAAGAGGAAGACAGACTAGAATGACTGGCACTGCAGAAAAATGTGTTCATGGGACCATTTTGTAGATCTTGTTGTTGCAGAAACCTACGTGTAAGAGGAAATGTTGAAATTTGTCTTAGAAGAGCCTGAAAACTGGAAATGAAGAAGTGCTGTTTATGTACGCCTCTTGACATGTTGTGTAACAAGCACAATTGTTGTGTTCACTGACTCATGAAACATAATCAGCTGTCCGGTCCTTTGTCCTCTATGTTACCGACTTATATGCATACTTTTGATCCTTTAATCTCTGCATGTGTACCCCATAAAGCTCCAACGAGAGCCGATAGGCTAAACTTGTAAGCTCTGTGACCTACAAAAAGTCCTATAGCATATAATCCTTTGTCTCACTGGGTTCTCCAACCAGAAAGATTGTGGAATCTCTGGAGCTTTTCATTTCCCTATACTTTGGCCTCTTTTAGAGGGTACCTGTGAAAGATATGCAGAAGCAGCTTCTAGAATGGCCTGAAGACCAAAACTTCTTTGATATGCCCACTTGTCTGAATTGGTTCCAGTCCGCCATTTATCTATCCAAGAAAGCTACTAGTTTATCTTCCTTACAGATTAAGCACTGTTCAGCATTCTGATTGCAGCTCAACTTCTCTTAGGTTCTGGATCGGGGAGAGAGGATTGAACTACTAGTGGATAAAACAGAGAACTTACAGTTCCAGGTAAGTTCTCAGCTCCTCTTCTGCGAATCTATTGCCTCTCTGTACCTATGTTTCAGAGATCCTGACAGATCTCCTTTGTGCCTTTTCTCAATCTCTGTTTATTTCAGGCTGATAGCTTCCAAAGGCAGGGAAGACAACTCAGGCGTAAGATGTGGCTACAAAACCTCAGATTTAAGCTGGTGGTAGCAGGTTCCGTCCTTGCCCTTATAGTCATACTATGGCTGACGATCTGTAGAGGGTTCAAGTGTTCATAGAAGAAACTACATTGTAAATGCCTGTTTATATGGAGATTGGCAGGATACAGTAATTTCTATCACGCATTTAAAGATATACTGAAATCTCTGCTCATGCTTCTTGCTGCAAAAGAGAAAAATGGTTGTAGAAATTTCTAAAATTTTAATCAATTTGGTGTATGTCTGTAAAGTTTCTTCATGTTTTATGGGGCTTGGAAATTCTTGCTCCCTTAGATTTGCTCTATAGAGAGAACTGGTGTTCATGGATTAATACAGAAAAGGTTCCTGTCGACTGGTCATCTCTTTGTTTGCATTGACTAAGAGTAGCTAACCCCTGGATCTCATCATTGGTGGAACATGGCCGATGATCTGGTATCCAATGTCATTGGTTTTTAACTTACAGAGCTCTTATACAGTGAATGTACATACTTTTGAAGGAAAATTTTGAGTTCCTGAAAACCATTGATTAATATGAACCGCACTTATAAAGTTCGGATTTGGAAATGAGTTGGCTAGCTAAATATTTATAAAATTCGGCAACTGTACATGTAAATTTGAAAAAAATAGGAATATATATTAAAGCTTTTCATTTGAAATTTTAATTAGACTCCCAAAACGTGACGGAGGCGTGTAAAGGTTTCTTTGGGCCGGACAGAGATTGGCCCTCAAGTGCAAAGGCAGAAGGGAGCTTGACTGCAAGACCCAACCGTTGAGCAAGGACGAAAGTCGGCCTTAATAATCTGACCGTGTCGAGTGGAAGGGCTGTCGCCCAACGGATAAAAGTTATGCTGATCTTTTCCAAGAGTTTACATCGATGGGAAGGTTTGGCACCTCGATGTCGACTCTTTGCCATCTGGGGCTGTAGTATGTTCCTAGGGTTGGGCTGTTTGCCCATTAAAGTAGTACGTGAGCTGGGTTCAGCACGTTGTGAGGTAGTTTGTTTCATATTAGGTATGGGCGTTAGAGCATTAAGAGGACCTTTTCGTAGTACAAGAGGACCGAGAAGGATGCACCTCTGGTGTACTAATTATCGTGCCCACGGTAAATGCTGGGTAGCCAAGTGCGGAGAGCGTGGAGTCGATAACTGTTGTGGTAAGTTTATCCCAAGATGAATGCTCTTCTATTCTAACTTTCCTAGAGCCTCCAATAGCATAACCGAGACAATGATATATTCTCTTTTCTTATGAAAATAAAGCAACAGAAGTCTTAAGAATCCAAGATAAGGTCACGGTGAGATGAGCCATTTATTATTATGATAGGTGTCAAGTACAAGTGAAGTAATATATGATATTATCTAAAAATTTGACAAATAATTATTGAAATTTCAGTTATTATAGGTCATTTAATGTTAATTTCTTGAAATTTGCTTTGAACTTGATAGATATGGAAACTTATGACTTATTTAGGAAGAAATTTTGACTTTAAAAAAAAACTCAATTATTCGAAGAATGTTGTGACTACGATATCGACCACAGCTTTCTGAAAAAAGAAAAGAGGAGTATGGGTCAACCGATATGGTTCGGATCATTAACTCAAATGCTATTCGCAGTTTCAGAAGACAACTCACCAAGTGAATTGCAGCCGTTCGTTTCAAATCAATGGTGAACTTCCTTGGAGTCATCTAAGATGGGGGTTCCCCTGACGAATGGTTCGGATTACAGTAAGATCATGATACGGCCAGTGGAAAAGTTCTATTTTTTTAAACCAAAATATAAAAAGTCGATTACCTCAATACAATATTACGCAAACTGTCTTTAATCGAGCAACTAAATTAGCCCGTGTTTGTTTATTTCATAATTGAAGTATGCAGTTGTAGAAGGAGAGCCTCGGTGCAACAGTAAAAGTTGTCCTCGTTATGTGACCTTGAAATCACAGGTTTAAGGCGTGAAAACAGCATTTCTGATCCGCCCTTCTCCACGATATGCAGGAGCTTCGTCCACTGTAGCCTTCTTTTTTTAGTCGTAATCAGCGAGAGTGAGACGTCTTCGGCTGCCGAGCGTCTAGCGATTGACTTGACTCGCCGCTCTTCATCGATCGTAATATATAAACATCTGATCCTGGTCATCATCTTTCTTCCATAGTCTGAGTAATGGGAACAACGCTTCCCAACTCCACACCCCGTGAATTGCCGGTCGAAGCCAAAGTCGAGGCATCTCCTCCAGCAACTGAAAAGCTCGATGCCGGAATTAACTTCGTTCTCAAATCTAAAGGTATTTCATGTTAACTCCTCTGAACTCATTTCTGATCTGGAATCAATCGCAAGTTTTTCTTCTCTTTCCCTCTTCTTTTTTCTCTTCTCCATTTTTAGTCGGATCAAGATGACTGGAAACTGATTTGTTGGAGTTCTCAAGACTGACTTGGTAATTCCTACGAATTTTCTTTGTGATCTGTGGCATAATTCTCAAAGGGGAGGGGATGATGTTGGTCTCTGCCATTCCTTTGATCAATAATACGCAGACGAGTGGACCTGCCTATTAGATCTGCACAACGTTAGTTCTCGTCTCCGTAGTTACAAAAAAAAAACCCTCCGTTTTTCTCATTCTTGTTTAAAAGACTACGGCTTTTGTAATAAAACGAGTCTTTTTAAAGTTTTTTCCCATTTTCGACACTTGAAACCCGTCTTTTTATAAAAACATCGAATTTTACGATTTTCTTTTCATAAACTTTTATTTTTGAAAATTTCAAATGTCTAATTTCTAAAATTCAAATTTGCTTATAATAATATTTCTTACTTTGTCTATAATAATATAGTTTTATGTCTAGAAAGTTATTAAATAAGTTTTTTTTGTTTATAATTTTAAAAGTTGTCATCTTTTTCCTTGCGTTTTTCCAAAAAATTTGACTTTTTTCCTCCTAGAACTTTGCAACCATGGTCGACAGTCTGTCTGTTCAGCCATCCGATTGTATATGGTTCCGAGAAAAGGGCGGATCTCATGCGTCTAAAGTATATTATCTTACTTGTATTTTTGCAAGAGGCTATTTTTACGTCTTGAACCCGTGACCTCAAAGTCACAATATACAACTTTTACTGTTGCGCCAAAGCTCCTCTTTATTTGCACTCAACAAATCAGAAAGCCGAATTCCATCTTAATGGGGTCCAGTGGAACGAATAGTTTGATCACGTATTTTTTTTTTTTCATTAGTGAAGTAGAGCCCTTTACTGACTTGTTCGAGGACTTTGAAAACTTATCTTCTCCACATATTTCTTGCTGGATGAATATTTTATATTTTCTAAATCAATCTTTTAAGGGTACTTTATTTTATCATTCAACGAAACAAAAGGAAATGATTAATAGTTTATTATAAGGCCTCTTGCGTCTAATTTCTTCTTCTGCTGGGAAAAGAAGTTTTATCAATTCTCTTTATTTTTGGAAGGAGAGCCGTGTTGCAATGGTAGCTTGACCCTGAGGTCACGAGTTTCAGGTATGAAAATAGTTTCTTGAAAAAATTAAGGTAAAGCCACATTTGTGGAAGCTTCGAGCTGCCTTTTTTCTATTTAAGTAGCATATGTTTCCTTGGTTATCATAGATCCAACTCATCGGCTCTGACTAATGGCTTGCTTTTGCATCTCTATTTGATTGAGATGGCCGGTCAATAAATCAACGATCCTGATCAAGCAAACATGCACTGGCATCGGTGAATGCTATCTCGATGGAGGAACTCGTATATGGCTCCCAAGTAGATCAGATTGACAGAGACTTGCGTCAAGTTAAAGTAGATACCACCCTCGGATGAAAATCGTCTCTAAAAATTTGATGATCCTAAGCATGTTAATCTTTAGAGTAAATTTGGAAGCATTAGAAAATTCAGAACAAACGGAGTAAAGGCTTACCCTGTTGCAGTCCGTCTAAAATTAACGTGGCCAGAAGAGTTTAGGAAGTTGGTGACCGAATGATAGGGGAGCCTGCAGTCATAACTATAATGGTCTTAAGGTAGTGAAATTCCTTGCAAACTATTCTTGTCGACAACAATTTAGGGTTACATTTGCATTTTGCATAGACAACTGTGCAAGCTATTTAAGCTAACCAAGCTTAGCCACTGTCTCTAAAGGGCAGCCCGGTACACAAAGCTCCAGTGTATGCTGGATTCAAGGAAGGGGCAGACTACAAGAGTTTATATTATGAAGACTTACCTTGTATGTTGCAAGAGGCTGCCTCTATGCCTCAAACCTGTGACATCGAGGTCATGAATTAGTGAAAGTAGTTTGTTTTAATAGCTGTTTTGGATCTCTATTTTGTCTAGAGGTTGGTTTGGATCTCTATTTTGTAATTCCCATTACAAGGTTTGTGGTGCACATGTTTTCAGGTACATGGCTACATTGCAGCTATCATTTATCGACTTCAATAGTGGGTCCACCGCTCCTGAGCCTGCCCTTTGCATTTGCATCGCTAGGTTGGGTAGGAGGAGTTGTTTGCTTGACCCTGGTAACATTGGTAACCTTCTATTCCTACAACCTTGTCTCACTAGTGCTGGAACACCATGCTCACCTTGGCCATCGTCACCTTCGCTTCAAGGACATGGCTCATCACATCTTAGGTAATATCTAATTAAGATGAAGCTCTTCCATCCAATATATATATATATATATATATATATGTGGATCTAATGAAAAAATTAGAGTATTTGTTTTGTTTGGGTTTGTGAACTCAAGTGTTCAAACAAAGCTTCTTCTTTGAAAAAAGAAAAGAGTTATAATAGGAATAAATTTTTTTTTTTTCCAGTTGGTAAGTAATAAAAGGAAAAATTAAAAATAATAAGAATGAAAATAGACCTTGGAGAGTAGTTTTTCTTTTTCTAGTTACACTTCTATCAATGCAATAAAAAAACCATTCCTTTCTATTTGTTTGTCCCATCAAATGGAAAGAAAATGAGACCCCCAAGATGGTGGGGAAGGAATTTATCATGTTGATGACTAGTTCATATATGATAATTGCTCGGTAACTTATGTTATATATATAACACAAGCACATCTCTTTCATATGTTTCTTGGATTAAGATGAGTAAGATTGCAACCTCATTGCAATGTGATATATTAGGCATGCCAACTTTTACACACTAATGATTGATCTGAATCATGATAGGGTCAGATCTGCCCATTGGTACATATCTGACTGCTTGGATCTTTAGATCGTAGGATTACACAACATCACACACAAAGAGATGAGGAGATTTACATGGTTTGGCCAAACAACCTACATCCATGAGAGAGGATTTTATATCATCTGATTAGATTACATATCTCCCACACCTCTCACTTATAAATGTTTGTATTTATAGGAGATACAGAGGTCTGAATGTCAAATTTCATGGTGGTATATTCTTCTTTTACGGTGCTGTCAACTGTTAAAGTTTGAAAATCTTGAGTCGGTGTGCTGAAGTTCTAAAACGTCGGCTGATCTTCATCACATGCTCACATGGGCATGGACCTTATGTGGGTCCATCCCAACAATCTCTCTTTTCATGCTTATAGGAGGAGAATGCACTATACATTGCTACTTTATTTGACTCCCCCAAATTATTAACACAACTTTAATCTAGTCATTTGTGCTTTTCAGCGAATCTATTGTGTGTATTTGCAACTTCTTTTGAAAGGATTGCTACTCTCCTTGCTCAACACTCTATATAGAGATTAAGTGCTAATCAGTTATCGAGTATAATACAAGCACCTAAAAGCCTATCACTTAAAAGCTTGCCACCTAGAAGCCTACTAGTGTCTTGTGCACCTGCTCTCGGAGGCCACCCTCGTTGGTTGCTTCAGGTATCACTCAAAGTGGTCGCGTCCACTCGGAATGGTCAAAAGGTCTGCTCACCGAGTCCACTTAGAATTATGCATACTTTTTACCGAGTCATCTCACCACCATTCACTGAGCCATCTTACCACCATTCACCGAGCCATCATATTAGTGTTCTTGAGTCATTGAATTCACTTACAGTAATCACTATGTCTACATTCTGCACTTGTTCACCAGATCCACTCATCAGCTGTCACTAACTCTAATTTATCAATCACCGAGTCTTCTCATTAGCTGAATTTGCTTGAACAGGGGTGTCATTATCAATTTTTGAGGTGCTCATCGCTACTATTGCAAATCATCCACTTTTGCAACTCATACTGTTGCAACTCATCCACTGTTTGAACTCGATACTATTGCAACTCTGTCCTATTACAATGTGTATAATTTCAACTCATAACTGTAGTAATGCACGCTCTGTTGTAACTCGCATTGTTACAACTCAGTCTCCTGTAGCACTGATATTATTGGTCCTGGAGCAATACTATATCTTACATATACTCTATCTAAAATCATTACAGTTCTTATAGCAATCCTGTAACGGTACTGTAACTTCACTGTATTAGTACTGTTGCAGTAATGTAGCACTAAATTTTTTTGGTTTTTGTTTTTACTTTCTGCTATTTTCCACCGATAGCTCTTTCAATGGCTTTTCTCTTGTCGGCTTTTATTTCTTACCCGCATGTCATGGTTTGTCACAGATGCTCATCGACTCATTGTGGCTGCATCCTTCTATCACCAGAGATTGACAGGCTGATTTTAGATTTGCTCGTTGCTCAATCTGGGTGATCATTGATATCTTATTCAGTAATTATGGTCATCCTGCTGCTGGCAATCACCACTCTTTTTCGGCATCACCGGTCCACAGCTCCATCTGGTGTCTCTCCTCTATTAGTCTCAGATCTGGGCATTTCTTTATTCTTTGCAGATTTCCTCCATCCAACCATGCCTTTTTTCACTACAGATTAGCGATTGTGCTTCGCTCTATTTGGTTCCTTTCTTGCTATCGATGGTCAGTTGGAGACATCTCGCCCTATATCCTTGCTAAAGGTCAATTTTGATCTATCCAACCAACGAGAGATCTTTCTCTACTAGAAGATCTAATCCATCAACTGATTTTCGATCTTCTTCTTCTACTACTACCAGTGAATAATGGATCATGATCAACAAGTTTCTCTGTGCCCCTTTCTCCAACATTGAGATCTCCCACATGCCAAAGCTTCCTCTAATGGGTCATCTGTGTTGCTTCTATGCTTCTAATCACGACAATCTCCTCTTGCTATGGGGACTCTGGAAAAGAAGAGTGGAAGCCAATTTGGATGAGTCATAAAGCTACATTGATAGGCGTCATCCATAGGAGAAAACCTTTTGTCGTTCTGTCTCTGGCCATTCTAGTGAGTTTCTAGCTGCTGTGTCGCCTTCTTTTGCTAGTATCTCAAACTTTGGACCTTTGGGTTATTGACTGACCATGCTTTTGCCGCTTAAATGCTAAATTTGGCGAGATTGAGGAGCTCTTTTCCTTTCTCAATCTCAGATCTACGGCTGCAACTACAGATATTAAAAGGACATCAAGAGATTGGTTTTCTGTGATGATCACTGGCATATGCATTCTATCCTTTCTACGATGATTACCTTGCTTTCATACTAGATGTTGAGGATTAAGGTCCTCGCACATGATTATTGACACATATAATACATGCAAAAGAACATTATTTTTACTTGGTTCGGCCAAAAGTGCTTACATCCACGATCGTAGAGCAACTATCCACTATAAAATGAGAATGTACAACAAGGAGGGATTACAAGGATATCTACAGGTCTATGGATGACAGGGATTGTGGTGGTGTTCTACCTCACTCTTCAGATCATCCCTATTTATAGGGATATTTGGAGCTCAATTTCAAAAGGATAGTGCTGCAATTGTTGAAAAAATTTCATTAGTGTTGTAATAGTTAACGACAGCAAAAAAGTTTGAATACGGCTGCTGACAAAATTTAATTCCGTCGGTGGTTGTTCTTTTTTTACTAAATGGGACTGGACCCTACAAATCTCTCCCTCCATGCCCATTAATTGAGAGAGGTTTCTTTACATGTGGACTTCTAGTAGAAGCCCATTAAGTCAGTTCCTTGCAACGCTTGAACTTGCTTCGAGATAATGTTTGCACAATCATGTCTGAATTATTGTCGTTAGTATGAATCTTCTCAAGCTTTAATGACTTCGAGTCTAAAATATCTCGGATCCAATAATATTGAATATCAATGTGCTTTAACCTTCCATGATTTGCCTTGAATGCGGATGTTCCTGATAGGCTGTGGTATGGAAAAGATGTCTCCTATGATTACTTGCGAGTGTTTTGGTGTACCCAAAGATGAGAGGTCCAAGTTAGATATCAAGACCAAACAATGTATTTTCATTGGCTACGAATAGGATGGGTTTGGCTATAGGCTATATGATCATATTGTAAAGAAGCTTGTTAAAAGCCATGACATGGTCTTTATGGAAGACCAAACCGTTGAACACATTAACAAAGCCGAAGGATCAGAAACTTGACATTCTGATATTCTGACTGATTTGGATCCAGTTCCTATTTCACATACTCTATGTATAGATGGTGCCAATGACCATGGTGATGCACTAGCTGATGTTTAAGATGATCAGGTTGAAGGTGAGCATGAAGCTGCTGATAACATGGATGTTTTGCCGAAGGCTGATGATCTTCAGTAAGAGGCTCTTATGAGGAGTCAGTAGTTTCATTGAGACAGAGTTCGAGAGATCGTTGACCTTTCACTCGATTTTCACCAAATGAGTTTGTGCTCCTCACTGACGGGGGAGAGCCTGAGAGCTACATAGAGGTTGTTGAAAGTGAACAAAACTCAAAGTGGATTGCAGTTATAAAGGATGAGATGAAATCCTTGCAGGACAACCACACATTTGAGTTAGTGAGATTGCCTAAAGGCAAAAAAGCTTTGAAGAATGGGTGGATTTATAGGGTGAAGTATGAGGGTGACACTTCACGACCACGATATAAAGTTAGACTTTTGGTGAAAGGCTTTGGTCAAAGAAAATGAGTTGATTTTGAGGATACATTTTCTCCTGTGGTAAAAATGTCTTCAATCTCAGTTGTATTGGATTTGGCCACCAACCTTGGTATGAAGGTTGAGTATATGGATGTGAAGATAACATTCCTCCATGGTGACTTAGCAGAAGAAATATATGTGGAGTAGCAAGAGGGCTTTGTTGTTAAAGGCAAGGATAACTACGTTTGTAAGATGAAGAAGAGTGTATGGCTTAAAATAGGCTCTAGGCAGTGGTATACAAAGTTTGAGCAGTTTATAACCTAATAAGGTTATATAAAGACTACTTCATATCATTGTGTATTTTTGTAGAGATTCTCAGAGGATGACTTTGTCATCTTGTTATTCTATGTTGATAATATGCTTATTTTTGGATGCAGCTCTTTAAGGATCAGTCAGTTAAAGAAGGAGCTAAACAAAGTTTTTGCTATGAAAGACTGGGACTTGCGAGACAGATTCTCAAGATTTTTATCATTTGTGACAGGAGGAATAAGCGGTTATGGTTGTCTCAGGAAAACTACATAGAAAAGGTACTTCAGCGATTCAACATGAATAAAGTAAAAGTGGTTAGTACATCTTTTACTGCTCACTTTAAGTTTAGTAAGAAGCAAGTTCACTTAAGTGATGATAAGGAGTATATGCAATATGTTCCTTCTACTTCAGCTATTGGCAGTCTTATGTATGCCATGGTATACACTAGACCAGACATTACATATGTAGTTGGTATAGTGAGTCATTTTTTATCCAATCTAGTAAAAGAGCATTGGAATGCAGTGAAGTGATATTAAGATATCTACGTGATACTTATAAGTTGAGTTTGGGATTTAGCACTGGCAATCCCGTACTTGAGGGCTACACTGATTCAAATATGGTTGGTGATATTGACACGGGGAAGTCTACTTCAGGCAACTTGATTACCTTGTAGGAGGAGCTGTGTCATGGCAGTTGAAGTTACAGAAGTGTGCTGCCTTGTCTATAACGGAGTAGAGTTTATTGCAGTGACAGAGGCTTGCAAAGAGTTACTGTGGATGAAGAAGTTCGTAAACAAACTTGGCTTTATACAAAAGAGGTATGCTTTATTCTACAATAGTCAGAGTGCTATACACCTTTCAAGAATTCTACTTTTCATGGGAGGTCAAAGCACATTAATGTTCGATATCATTGGATATGAGATATTTTAGACTTGAAGTTGTTAGAGCTTGTGAAGATTCATATTAACGACAATAGTTTATATATGATGACGAAAGCATTACCTCGGATCAAGTTCAAGATTTGCAGGGAAAATGGGCTTTTGTTAAAAGTCCACATGTAAAGAAACCTCCTTCATTTAATGGGCCTAGAGGGGAGATTTGTGGGCTTTAGTCCCATTTAGTCAAAGAAGAATAGCCACTAATGGAATAAAATTTTGTTAGCAGCCGTATTCAAATTTTGTTGTTGTCGTCAACTATTACGGCATTGATGGAATTTTTTCAACAATTGGAACATTGTCTTTTTGAAATTGAGCTCCAAAAATCCCTATAAGTAGGTATGATCTGAGAAGAGATGTAGAACACCACCATAATCCTTGTCATCCACAGACCTGTAGATATCCCCATAATCCCTCCTTGTTGTACATTCTCATTTTATAGTGGATTGTTACTTTGCAACCATGGACGTAGGCACTTTTGGCTGAACCAAGTAAAAATAGTGTTCTTTTGCATATATTCTGTGTGTGAATAATCCTGGGCAAGAACCTTAATCCTCAACATCTGGTATCAAAGCAAGGTAATCGTCGTAGAAAGGATAGACTGCACATGTTGGTGATAGTCGCAAAAAACCAATCTCTTACTATCCTTTGAATATTTGTAGTTGCAGCCGTAGATCTGAGATTGAGAAAGGAAGAAAGCTCCTCTATCTCACCAGATTTAGCATTTGTGTGATGGAAGCATTGTAAGTCAATAACCCGAAGGTCCAAAATTTGAGACACTAGCAAAAGAAGGCAACACTGAAATTAGAAACTCACTAGAATGGCCAGAGACAAAGAACGACGAAAGGTTTTCTCCTACAGATGGAGCCTATCAATGTAGCCTTATGACCCATCCAAATTAGCTTCCACTCTCCTCTTCCATAGTCCCCATAGCAAGAGCAGATTGTTGTGATTAGAATCATAGAAGTAGCGCAGATGACCCGTTAGAGGAAGCTTTGACATGTGGGAGATCTCAATGTTGGAGAAAGAGAGGCGCAGAGAAACTTGTTGATCATGATCCACTATTCACTGGTAGTAGAAGAAGATAAAAAATTAGTTGGTGGATTAGATCTTCCAGTAGAGACAGATCTCTCGTTGGTTGGATAGATCAAAATTGACCTTTTGCAAAGAGATAGGGCGAGATGTCTCCTATTGACCATCGATAGCAAGAAAGGAACCAAACAGAGCAGAGCACAATCGCCAATATGTAGTGAAAAAAAGGCATGGCCGGATAGAGGAGATCTGCAAAGAATAAAGAAATGCCTAGATCTGGGATTGATAGAGGAGAGACACCATATGGAGCTGTGGAGTAGCGATTACTAGCAGCAGGACCACCATGACTATTGAATAAGATATCAGTGATCGCCCAGATTGAGTAACGAGCAAATCTAAAATTGTCCTATCGATCTCTAGTGATAAAGGGATGCAGCCACAATGAGCTGATAAGCATCCGTGACAAACCATGACATGCAAGTAAGAAATGAAAACTGAAAAGAGAAAAGCCATTGAAAGAGGAAAACAACCAAAAGAAAAATAATAATAATTGGTGCTACAGTATTACAACATTACTGATACAGTGAAGCTATAGTACCACTGCAGGATTGCTACAGGAATTGTAATGATTTCAGTAGTAAATATCTATATAACTGATAATGTTGGTGCTATAGGAGACTGAGTTATAATAGTTTGAGTTACAATAGTGTACATGTTACTACAGTTATGAGTTGAAATGGTATGCGTTGCAATAGGACAAAGTAGTAATAGTATCGAGTTCAAATAGTAGACGATTTGCAACAATAGATGAGTTGCAATAGTAGACGATTTGCAATACTAGTAATAAGCACTCTAAGAATTGATAATGACACCCCTATTCAGGCAAATTCAGTTGATGAGAAGACTCGGTGATTGATAAATTAGAGTAAATGACAACTAATGAGTGGATATGATGAACAAGTGCACAAGGTGAACACAATAATGGACTCGATGACTCAAGAATAGTAGTAGGATGGCTTGATGAATAGTAGTAGGATGGGTCAGTGAATAGTGGTGAGATGACTTGGTAAAAAAATGTGCATAATTCAGAGTGGACTCAATGAGCAGACTTTTTGACCATTCTAAGTGGACATGACCACTTCTAGTGATAAAAGACACTGGCAAGATTCTAGGCACTTGCATTATACTCAATAAATGATTAGCATTTAATCTCTATGTGGAGGGTTGAGCAGGGTGAATAGCAATCCTTTCAAGAGAAGTCATAGATAAGCACAATGGATCCTTGGAAAAGTGCAGACGACTAAATCAAAGTTGTGTTAATAATTTTGGAGAGCCAAATAAAGTAGCAATTTATAGTGCATTCTCCTCCCATGGGTATGGAAGAGAAGATTGTTGGGATGGACCCATATAAGGTCCATGCCTAGACCAGCTGATGTTTTAGAACGTCGGCACACTAACTCAAGATTTTCAAACTCTAACAACTAACAATGCCTTAAACGAAGACTATACCACCATGCAATTTGACATTCAAATCTCTATATCCTCTATAAATACGGGACATTTGTAAGTGAGAGGTGTGAGAGATATGTATTCTGATCAGATAATATAAAATCCTCTCCCGTGGATGTAGGATGTTTGGCCAAACCATGTAAATCTCCGCTTCTCTTTGTGTGTAATGTCATGTAATCCTACGATCTAGAGATCCTAGCGGTCATCTAGTATCTCTGTCTATGTTTGCCCTGCACTTAATTGTGACAATTATAACATCCAAGAATTTGCATCTTCAGTCTTGAATATGGATGACAGCAAATTGTGCACGAGTATCATTTTTATTGGAGGCTGAAAACATAGTTAATCGGAAGTGTGTTTGTCTTAAAGGCAAGATCTAACATGGAAAGATATGAATGGATGGTTAAGATCAATTGTATGAGTGCTACATGCACAATTGGGTGCCTTTGTCTAATTGCGATCCTATTATAGTAGTTTGTGGGTAAAATGTGTAATCCATGCTCATTAAATATCTTCATTTTGGTACATCTGAGCTGTTCATCATATTTCGAATGCCAAAAATAGGTAGTGGATGTAAAACCAATGGTCTTGGATGATCCGAACCGCTTGTTTTCATTCTACCAAAATCAACAAAATTAGATTATATAACTACAACCATTCAATTAGTATGAAAATTGAGTTCTAGCCTATTTATGACATTCCTGATATTTTAAATGCTTTAGATCTTCAATAAAATTTTTTACATTGCATGAAAAAAATAGGCACACAAAAATAAGCATATACTCTTTCCCTTTACTTGAGCTTGTACACTTATTAGGACTTTGATTACTTTTGATGAGCTTTTTCCTGTTGGTATATGTAATTTTTAAAACAAAGCTAAATAATCCACTCTAGAATATAGTTAAATTGCTTTATAAAGAAATGAAGAACAAAAGATTTCATGTTGTCATTTAAGCATTTTCAATCATGAATTCTGCTACTAGCAAATGCTCAAGGCGGCATCTTACTTACAAATGCTGTTGTCCCATCATTTCAGATATAATTTTCTGAAGATTTAATCTATTCATATTATTTCTTTTTCTTAGATTACATGTATACCAAAAATTGAAGGGGAGCTTTGGCCCAATAGTAGAGTTGTTGTCGTGTGACGTTGAGGTCATTGGTTCAAGGGGTAGAAACAGCCTGTTGCAAAATGCAAGGTAAGGCTGTGCACTGTTGACTCTTGTGGTCCGCCCCTCTCTAGACCTCACATGTGTGGGAGCTTCGTGCATCGGAACTGCCCTTTACATGTATAGCAAAAATAAACCATTTTTTGTTGTGGTTTAAATCATGCCCATTGAGATATAAAAGTTAAAAAATCATTAAGTAGAATTATCGGATTGGCATAATTTTTCGTAGTTAGGCAAAATATAGTGGCAGGAATAAATTTTAGTTCAAAGAATCTCTTCCTTGAAAGTGCATGAACTTTGCATAATTTCTTGCTTAAAGTAAACGGGTTGACCCATCCGCAATTTTACATGGTTGGTTGTCAATTTTCAATGGTCGTAGACCCATGACCTGGGTTAAACAGGTGTGGGTCGGGTCAGATGGGTTGTGTGCCAAAGTCGACACCTTTGGCTTGGTCGAGGGGCATCGTATGAGGTACATGGTTGATTAGGAGCCTTCTATTGATGTGATTTTCTCATACTGGTCATTTTCTGGTGTATCTGAGTGTAATTTCCAGGGATCCATATAGTAGTGGAGTGAGCCAAAGACAACTCAAGAAGTTACCTAAAAAAGGGCAGCTCCAGTGCACGAAGCTCCCGCCTATGCAGGGTCTGGGGAAGGGGCAGACCACAAGGGTCTAAAGTACACAGCCTTATCTTGCATTTGCAAGAGGCTGTTTCCACGCCTTGAACCCATGACCTCAAGGTCACACGATGACAACTTTTACCGTTGCGCTAAGGCTCCCCTTTAACTCAAGAAGCTATCTGTAGGTCTCAAAACCGCTAAAAGTCTTGCATATAAAAGGGCAACCCAGTGCACGAAACTCCTACATATCCAAGGTTCGGAGAAGGGGCGGGTCAAGTAGGTTTATAGTAAGCAGTTTATCTTGCATTTTTGCAAGATGGTATTTTCACGCTTGACCCATGACCTCTGAGTTACATGCTAAAAGTCTTGCATATGTTATGCCTAAAATTGAAGGGAAACCTTGGCGCAATGGTAAAATTGTCGTGTGTGACCTTGAGGTCATGGGTTCAAGGCGTAAAAATAGCCTCTTTTAAAAATGCAAACTAATACTATATACTATAGACCCTGGAAGTTCACCCCTGACCCTGACCCTACACATGCGGGAGCTTCATGCACTAGGACCTAAAATTCTTCTAGATAAAGAATCCTAATTACTACTAAGTCTAAATTGAAGGGCTCAGAAAGTTGTAAAATCGCGACAATAAAACCTTAGATCATTCAGATGGTTTGTTATTGTTTGATCTAAGTAGATTGTGTGGGTTTATCGGCGATATATGTTAGACAGAATGTAGCCAACGAATGACCAATAATCACAATGGGCTGAATCACCTTAGTCTTACACCTTGGACACTTTGTGTCATTAACAAACTATAACATGCGAGAAAAAAAGACTTAGCCCAGTTCATCTTTCCATGTTTACAGTAAGTTTTGTGATTGGCAGGACCCAAATGGGCCCGTTACTTTGTTGGCCCCATCCAGTTTACAGTGTGCTATGTTGCGGTCATCATCAGTGCCCTCCTAGGGGGACAAAGCATGAAGGTTAGGGACTTCCTACTGTCTTTATAGTAAAATGTAAAAGCAGAGGAGCATTCTAGGATTACCAAACGGCTCTACATTAGGGCTTGTCATTTGATACTGGCTAGATTAGTGTATGGTTGACGATGGTTGATGAGGTTTCTAACTATCTATGTTGCAGTTCATTTACTTGCTCAAGAATCCCGATGGAGCTATGAAACTTTACGAATTTATAGCCATATCGGGTTTTCTGATGCTGGTGTTGGCTCAAATCCCCTCTTTTCACTCCCTTAGACACGTCAATCTTGCCTCTTTGTTGCTCTCTCTAGCCTACAGTGCTTGTGCCACGGCCGGCTCCATTTACATAGGTAAATAAATTTGTACAGATTCCTGTGCTTGGCTTTTCATCTGAATGGCTTGTCATTATTAATCCTGTCACACAGGAAGGTCTTCAAAGGCACCGCCAAAAGACTACTCCTTAAAGGGTGGTGCAGCGGATCACCTATTTGGGATCTTCAATTCTCTTGCGGTCATTGCTACAGCGTTTGGGACTGGGATAATCCCAGAAATACAGGTTTTGTAGCTTTTCCCTCTTGTTAGTTGCCCACCAGTTAACTATAGAAGGGGAAAAGTTTTACCCAGAAAAAAATTAGCTAATCCTGACGAAAAAACTATTTGGCCATTCTATTCATTAATTTGCTGAACCCCGTCTTAGATAGGCCAATGTCCTAGGGAAATCTCCATCACTAGACGAACTAACCAATTCAGTAATCAGGCCTTCGTTAGAATGGTTTTAGAGTTTCCTCAACTCCACTTACAATGCAGAAAAGTAGTGGCTCGGGTTATCCAGAGAAGATACGGAGTACATCTTCATCGAGCAGCTGGGATTCACTTGTGCTTCTAGTTGGCTGCTGGTGGAGGTCTCTCGGGTGTATACGGCTGCTTTCGGTTGCATGAGCATTGGATTCAATAGCAAAGCCTCTGTAGATACTGAAGGAGCTTGTTGATCGTATAAAACCTTAAATTTTAAATGATAGAACCAACCAAAGTAGCACAAGCCTGCCAATGACGATTAATGCTGCTACTAGTGGGGTAACTTGTGGTATCTATGAAACGCAAGGGGCCCTATAAGTTGCACTACTTATAGGACATTGGCCTACCGAATTTGCCTCCAGGCAATTCCATCAGTCCTGGGATTTTTGTCATATTGGTGAAAACAGAGCAGCTCGATGCATAAAGCTCATGTATGTGAACCACAAAGGGGCTATAATAAGCAGCCTTACCTTACATTTTTTCAAGGGCTATGCCTCATATCAGTGACCTTTAAATCACATGACGAGAATTCTATTGTTGCGCCAAGGTTCCTCTTCTTTTGTCAAATTGGTCAGTTCCTTGGTATATGCTTTGGTCGCAAGTTGATCAACCAAGAAACCAAGTAAAAATGTGGACCTAGATCACTCAAGTACATGAAATGGCTAGTAAGTTAACTTAGGAGGATGGGGGTTTCAAGTTTTAAAAACTAAACATTCACAAGATCTGAGAAACCAGGCTTCTCTACAATTTAGTGCAACTGACAACATTTCTTTTTCAGGCAACTCTAGCACCTCCTATCAAGGGGAAGATGTTCAAGGGACTCAGCGTCTGTTATTTGGTAATAACCACAACTTTCTTCAGCGTCGCTATTGCAGGATATTGGGCATTTGGCAATCACGCAGGTGGCACTGTTACCGGCAACTTCATTGTTGATGGGAAACCTCTCCTGCCCACTTGGTTTCTTTTGACGACCAATCTTTTTACTCTCCTACAAGTCTTGATCATTGGCGTAGTAAGTGTTCTGGGCTGTCTCATTGATTAAATGTTCTGTACTGTCAAATTGATGCCATCCAATTGAAACACCGAGCAATTTCTGATGGTTCGGATTCGATGGCCAAAAGTTCTCTCACTGGGCTAACTTCATCAGTGATCCAAATTATTTATCTAGAGTATGCAACAAATGAGTCTTATATAAAGGATCCTTTGGCCTTTGTCTTGTGAAAATTTATTATATTGATAGATGTAGATTACCATGCCATTTATTTTCTTACCATCCAGTTGAAGGCAAGAAATAAGTGGATTGCAATTGTTAAATATAGCTTATTTTGCTGCCAGTACTACTGTCTAAATAGGTAGATGGCTTGGATCACTAAAGACTGGGCCCCGACTAAGCTTCTTAAACTACTAATTAGTCTCAAGTTTGCAACATCTAGAGCTAATTGTCACCATATGTAATTTGCTTGATGTAGGTTTACATGCAGCCGATGAATGTGGTGTTCGAGAGGCTGCTGGCAGATCCAAAGAAAAGTGAGTTATCTATTCGTAATGTAGTTCCTAGGTTGATTTCTCGTTCGACTTCGGTCATTGCAGCAACTGTTCTTGCTGCAATGCTTCCATTCTTTGGAGACATAAGCGCCGTGATTGGAGCCTTTGGCATCATGCCTCTTGACTTTGTTTTGCCTGTTGTTTTCTATAACTTGACTTTCAAGCCATCTAAATGGGGTCTACTTTTCTGGGGCAACACCACAATTGCTGTGGTCTTTTCAATTGTGATGGTGATTGGAGCTGTTTCAGCCGTTCGACAAATAACTCTGGATGCAAAAATGTATCGTCTTTTTGCTAATGTTTGAGAGAATAATTAGTCGATGTTTTCTTTTGAAAGGTCATTTGTTAATGTTAATGGTATGTCTTGCTATCTGAGACTGTGAGTGCATGAGGTATTAGTGAAACTTTAATGTAATCTTAGTGGTTAGTACAGTTCTCTACAGCGGAAGAGACTATTTTCATACAGAAATATGAACGGCCAAGAGTGCCAGTGGAATCACTCGTCGATGATCCAAACCATCTGTTTTGTATGCAATGATGCTACAGAAGAGCCACCCACCTAGCTTGAAAACCATCTAATGCCAGCTCACTATTGGTAGTGCTTGAGGTGAGATGAGAAATCCCAATCTCATCTCAGATCACTGTTAGTGGTTCACATACCACTTTCTATCTCAAGCCCTCTCAACTTATTCGTAAAAAGGGCAGGCCCGGTGCATGAAGCTCTTGCGTATGCAAGGTCGGGGAAGGGGCGGACCACAAGGATCAATATTATGCAGCCTTATTACCTTGTATTTTGCAAGAGGCTGTTTCCACACTTTGAACCTGTGACCTCAAGGTCACACGACGATAACTCTATCGTTGTGCCAAGGCTCAAGCCATCTCAACTTATTGGTGACGACAAATATATATAAATTCAAAGTCCCCACTTTTCTCTGTGGCCGGGAATTAAATTTAGGAGCTTGTGAGTTATTTGCTTTGTAATTCTTCCATTGTAAATAAATAAATAAAAACCCCACTGAGGCACTTTGCAAAATAAACACAAAAGTAGGAACCGAAAATTAAGCATTTAAGGTGAAAAATGGGAGGGGAAAATGGTAAGCGGTATAATCATAGCAAACTTCTAGATAATATTCAGATTCAATCTATGTTGGCATCAAATTTTGTCGTCTAAACCAAGTGAGACACAGATTATTTATGTTAAGAATCAAGATGAACCCTCTATCTTACTAGCCATGTGCAAAAAGCTTACAGTTTAACTTCAGGAAGACCCAAAGGAAGGCATTATCACCATCCATGGGTAATTTTTATCTGCTGCTTGATATCCCAGTGCCAAACAGTCCCTAAATTTAATGAAGTACATATAGTAGAAAGAAAACAGATGATTTTTTATCAAATGAAACTTCATAAATAAAATCGTAAATTTAAGTTACTTTCCACAAACTACTGGGCAAATTTCCGTGCTACTTACCATTGGAGCTGCTTTTCATCCGAAGATAGAGACCATACCAGGTTCAATCCAGGTGCCAAAGCTTGCAAACTTGTTTCCCTGCAAATTTCCACGCTAAGGTTATATCTGCATTCTTCAAAAGAGTAAAACAGGCAACCATCTTCACCCACAAAGTTCAGAGAAATAGATTCGGTTTTGCATTCCTTGAAGGGGTAAAACCAAGGAAAGAGAATGTTCGGCGACTAGCAAACAGCATCTAATCTCCCAGTGAATGCAGCTCTTCCCGGACCATCTCACGAAGTTCAAGCAAAAAACATGAATTGATTCCTTCAGGTGACCAATATAAATATGCAGAAGCTTTTGTTCAGAATGCACCAAGTAATTCTGACCAACAATGTTTTCTAAAAGCTCCTCATCGGATTACTCTGTAAGATCTTTGTGGGGTGGGCTTTTGAAGAATGGACCAAGTACTAAGCCTGGGATCATACACTAGCCTTCCATTCAGTCACGCAAGATCCAACAGTGCGTATAATGTCCACTTTGGCCAAAGTTGCACGGTTTTGCTCTTTGCTGTAGGAAAAACGCATACACACTGGGAGGGCTGGCTAAGTCTTATCACCAACCCTGCTCCTCCTTGGGTGATATGAGACTAACTCTGCTCCGGACATCAGTCTCTTTTACCTGGAATCACTAGGCCTGGCACTGCTAAACATCCTCATCCGTACTTGGGAAACCCACGTCCTCTCAGACCATGAGTGGCTAGCCCACCATCACGAGGAGAACTGGCTTTAATATTAATCATAATACCCAGGGTCTAACAGGTGTATATTGTCCTCTTTAGCCAAAGCCGTACGGTTTTGTTCTACAATCCTAGAAAACCAGAGGACAATGAGATAGACAAAACCATGGATGGAGAAAGCAGTGACTAAGTCCAAGTATCATCCCAGTGACAACACGTGTAGATATCAACCATACAAGAAGTATAACCGACAATAGACCAGTGGAATCACCATGTTTAAGGTGCATCACAGACCTTGCATTTGCAACCAACATTAGTCAAGAATTGATCGTGTGAGGAGGAAAGCAAATATAAGCTCTCATTTACCTTAGCCTTGAGGTTGAAATAAGAGCACCTAGACAATCTTCAAAGTTAAGCTAACGCAAACACGGTGGGTGTAGTTAATAACTTAGAAAGTGTGGAATTACAAGGGAAAAGGATTGTGTAGGTGAGCTGCCCATCATTTTCAAGCAACCATTAGTTTACCAGTTACTTGCCAATCTACTCACGAAGTGCATAAATTTTCTGCAAGTCCAAAAGGTACCATAACTAGGAAATATGTACAATAGCTATTAAAATGAGAACATAAAAAAGGTTGACATGGCCAACATGCCCATGTCTTCCGGATTTAACATGAAATTCAATATGCTCTAGCACTTCTAACCATTCAATCATTTAACATGAAGGGGAGTCTTACCATAACAATAACAGTTGTCATCATGTGACCTTGAGGTTATGGGTTCAAGGTGTGGAATCAGCCTCTTGCAAAATACAAGGTAAGGCTGCCTACTATAGGCCCTTGTGGTCCTCCCCTTCCCCGTACCCTGCATAGCACGAGCTTCGTGCACCGGAGCTCTCCGTTTTTAGATATATTCCATGTGGACCTCATCTTGAAAGCTTTGTTCAGTTTAATTAAGTTCCTAACACCTAAACCACCACGTAGCTTACTTTTACAAATTGATCCCAACGTGGGTATGTAAAGAAGATTCTTGGGAAAACACCCTTGCTTTCTTTGGAAACACACTAATTCCCGTTTAGCTACTTTAGAGGCTGCTGGGAGTAATTACCCAACGAGGAAGAGGCAACATTAAGGAGCACAACTTTACCAGCTTTGAAAAAGTAGCACTCTTCAATGCCGCAAGCTTACCATCAAGCTTCTGCTTCTGATTGGGGGCAAATTGTTCAGGAGATCTTCCCCCCACCCTAAATAAATATGCAGTTCTAAGCATTTTCCTTCGTTCTCATTAAAAGGGGAGCCTTGGCACAATGGTAAAGTTGTCGTTATGTGACCTTGAGGTTACGGGTTCAAGGCGTGTAAATAGTCTCTTGCAAAATTGCAATGTAAAACTGCATACTATAGACCTTTGTGATCTGCCCCTTTTCCAACCCTACATATGTGAGAGCTTCGTAAACTAGGGCTGCCCTTTTTCTCATCACAAATACCAAGTACTTTCTTGAGAGCCTTTTTCTCAAGTTTGTCATTACCTAATGCTTTAATAGTCTCGTGAGGGCTAAATCACATAAACTACTGCTATTGCTATGCATCCTTTTGAAGGGGAGTCTTGGCATAACTTTAAAGTTGCCGTCGTGTCACCTTGAAGTCATGGGATCAAGGTGTGAAAACAGCCTTTTGCAAAATGCAAGGTAACCCTTGTAAACTGCCCTTTATTGCTTTGCATCCTTTTGATATGTCACTTCATCTAAAAATGCTTACAAGTATTATATCTTACTTATGGATGAATTTATGCGAAATACATGCCTAATTCCTTTATTTCGTCTAGTTGAAGCTTCTGATTGCTTATTCAATTTTATACAATGGTAATCAATATATTCAGTAAAAATCTCACAAGATATGGGCTTATTAGGGAGATGGGATTATCTCCATTAAATCAAGCATCTTTTAGGTTTGATGATCTTCAAATGGTGGATCTCTTAATTACCAACTTTAGTTCTCAAAGATAACATCCCGTACAAAAAGTTATTTAGCCATAGAAGGGAGCCTTGGCGCACCAGTAAAAGTTGTCATCATGTGACCTTGAGGTCACGGGTTCAAGGCATGGAAACCGCCTCTTGCATAGGCAGGAGCTTTGTGCACCGGAGCTGCCCCCTTTTTGCCCCACATATAACCATCTTAGAATCTTTTAACCTAAATATTGACCCTTTTGTTGGCTTACTAATTAAAGACAAAATAGAGTCATGAATAAAAGTCCATGCATTTATAATATATCCTATAAGTATTAAGGTTACTCATGCTAAGGTTCTTCCACTAAATTTTTATATATTTCTCGTCATATTATTTTCAATGAGGATCACTTTAGGGATGTAGATGGACCGACTCCATAGAAAACCAAACTTGTAACATTAAAATTTTATATTTCTTTGTATAATACTGTTCAAAGTTTGGGTTCTACTATGAAAACCATTCCTATACCACCAATTCTTGAGTATTTAGCGGTTATAATACACAGAGGAGAAAAATGCGAAAGACAAACAATTAAGATGATGAAAGTTGGTCGTGCATTATTTTTTCTTTAATTATTTATCTAACAAGTAATCATATATCTGTTATTTAGCTACTATATAAGTAAGTAAGATAAAAGTTAAAAATTCATATCATGCTATTATTTATGGTATATAAAAGTTAACTATGACATAAATTAAAATAGGCAAGCAGTTATATTTGAAAAGACGCAAAGGGTAACAATATAACAAATATTAAAAAAACCAACCTATTTGCTCGAGATTTCAACCTTCTTATTGAAAAATGTCAACCACGTTAATCAGAGTTACCTGTTCGAGAGAGAGAGAAGGGTGGGTAAAAAATGAGAGAGACAAGCCCAAGGAGAGAACAAATTGTGAGAGTTAGTGAGAAAGAGACTTGGGGAGAAAATGTGAGGGGAAGATGGAAGAATGTGAGAGTTTTTGTTTTATTTCTGATTTACTAGTGAAGAAAGGTTTTGATTTTCAGTTTTTTATGAGAAATATCATGGTTTGGGACTTTGCTTTTCCTCTTGCAAATTGCAAGGTAAGACTGCGCACTATTGACCCTTATAGTCTGCCCCTTCTTCGGACCTCGCATACAAGGGAGTTTTGTGCACCAGGGCTGCCCTTTTTTAATTGTGGGCAATTTTATCATTTGACTCTCAAACACTTCCTTTTATTTCCTCAATTTTGGTACATTATGGGGCTCCAAATGCCATGTAAGATTGAAATACCAGATTGATGGCTTGGGTTAAAAAAAAAAAGTGAATATATCAGCGACCTGGTCACTGTGCCTATTTAAAAATTCATAATTATAAATAAATTATAATGGTCATCTATACAAGTAATCTTTATATTAAGTGTTAAATTAAAATTAAAATAAATTAAATATAAAAAGTATGAAAATAACTAACTACTAATAAATTTTATTTTATTTCAATAGGCTTTAATATACTAAAGTTTAAAATAGCACTTTAAAGGCATTTCTATAGACTAATTAATATGTGTCGAATTTTAATTCCTATATCCAACATAAAAACTAATATTGTACCAATAAAATTCGGTTTAAACTAATATCGTATTAATAAGATTAATAAAACTAATACCGCACTGTCAGTTACGAGTGAAGAAGCGTACCTTAATTTCTCCAAGAAGCAAGAGGTAAAATTACATTCATATCCCTTTAAATCTTGCAAATCTTATCTGTCCTCTTAAGACATGGAGGTCAGTTACCGGAATTCGAGTCCCTTCCCTCTGCAGACGGGAGTTTTGTAGGGCAAGCGAAAAAGAGGCGGAGAGGTGGTCGGAGAAGAGCGAAAAGGTAAAATGGAGGGAAGGCGGTTGGTAAAGGTCTCGGCTTTACAGTTCGCTTGCTCCGAAGACCTCACCTCCAATGTCGACAAGGCAGAAAGGTGTCTCCTTTTCTCAATCCTTTAGCTTCTTAATCATCTATCAATGGTGCACTCGCAGTATATATCAGTGAATTTAATGATCTGATTGTAGGGTTTTTTCATGCTCCTTTCACTTTTCCTGGTAATTTGCTTTACGTTTTGGGGTGCATTGTCAACATGCCTATAAGGTTCTTGTGCAATTGCTCGGCTTTCTTTGTACAGTTCAAGGAGTACATTGATAGTGATAGCCTTTGGTCATAGATACATGTTCCAGGTATCTCTAGTTGACTAGTACTTTGAGGAATTTTTGTTCAAGTCATCGATAAGCCCTGGTGATGGTTTTGTGTTAAATATTAACTGTTTGAGTATTCTGCTTGGGGCAGTGGTCTGACTTCAGAACATCTAAATTGGTAGAAGACTAAGGTTTCTCGATGGCATATTTGAGCTCCTTTTTAGTGCCTAACAAGCTTCTTTTCAAATTCCTTAAGGTGTATGCAAATTCTCTTGGTGTTCAATATATTCAGGTAGCCTGGAATTGGCCATCGGCAAATCATGATGAGCAATGCCATTTTATTTTTTGGAATTAGCATTTGAAGGTGCAGAAATTTCCCATTACAAGTATCTAACCAAGAAAAAACTTCTCCGGTGATAGCTTATTGCTCTTGTATTGGGCTAAATGACAATGTTGCATCCTCGTTGTTTTGGATATGAATTTGGTGTTCACTGTACATCAGTAAGAAAGAGTATATGCATCAAGAAATTTGGAAACAAAGACAGGTCTGATAGCCTGATGATCAAATTCCCTCGAAATTTGATCGAAGGGTCTAATTTTCTTTCACCATGCTTGAGTTCTGATGATTATGAAGTATGCCACTAGAAAGTTCTGAGGTGGGTCTGATGTATGCCCTTGCAGTCAATCTGAAGAAATACAGTAACAAAACATGACATTTTTTAGTGGCACAAACTTAACTAATCTGAATTATGCTCCAGTATAAAATTGTTAACCTCAGATTAAAAGCAAACAGAGTTTAGTTAACTGACAAATGTGATCAACCTGTCAAACTGGAAAATGACAGTCTGATGTCATGAGGTAGAACCGGCACTGTCAGTGAAGAGTAGTTTGAGATGTATACGGTAGAAGTGGCTGAAAGGAATAAGCTATTTTGCCGGTTCACCAGTTGTAAATGATGGAAAAATGAAAATTTTTGTAGCTACTGTAATTTTAACCACGTAGACTGGTCTTGAGATGGATATGTAGGCATGTTTATTATTAAAAGGAACCAACTCTGTGAAGTTGCTACTTCTTTCATATAGTTGAGTCAAATGCAGGTGGAACAATTAATTTCCTAGGCCAGTCTGAATTTTTTGACATTGCCCAGAACATTCTATGCAGTTAATTTTAGTTGTTCTTTATTAAAAAAATAAATGTCACCCTTTTGTTAAATTGTCCATAACAACCCCCTTTGGAGCAGGTTGGTTAGAGATGCTCAAAAGAAGGGTGCAAACATTGTTCTCATTCAGGTATTTCCTTGAAGACTTCAAATAATTCAGTTTCTAGCAGTATTTTTGTCAATTTCCTTTTTATCCACTTTTCAATGCGGCCATGAGGTATATCGACCTTTATATTTTCAGTATCTTTGTTTTTTTGCTGTGCTGTATATTCTTTTATTTTAGCAATCATCTAGGAAAATCAGTGCTATTTTTCTGTTTTAATTGTGTATTCCATTCACATTCAATAAAATGCTTTTTAGTTCATGCTAATAGCTGTTTTTGTGTCATGTTCTAGTGTGCTTAAATTTGAGCATCAAAAGTTAGACTCATCTACTGCAGAATGGTGAATAGGTTTGTTTGGTCAAACAGGAATTCCTACATCCATCTTGACAAGTTACTGATGTAGTGATGTCCTTTAACAGTGGTTCAATCACGGCTTTGAGTTATTATACACTTCTCAACCCAATACATTTGTTCATTCAGTTTATGGATACCTAGAAAGGTGTAACCTCAAGGTTGTTTGCTTAAATTATTATAACTGTCGTTGCATTGCTTCCAGTAGAAATGAAAATATTCGAGGAAATTTAGGGATAACACCAATAGGTAACAAGATGAGGGAGACTAGACTTAGATGGTTTGGACATGTTCAAAGGAGACCAACAACGGTACCGGTTAGAAGAAGTGAGGCAATACAAGTAGAAGGTTCTAAAAGGGCAAGGGGAAGGCCCAAAAGAACGTGGATAGAAGTGGTGAGGAAAGATTTAAAAATACTAGAACTAAATGAAGCCATGGTATTTAATAGAGTGGAATGGAGGAATAAGATTCATGTGGCCGACCCCTAATTGGGATAAGGTCTTGATGATGATGATCATTTTAACATTAGTGCCAACTGAGAGATTAAAGAGCATCTCAAGGAGTCTGGTTTCTTCTATTTTATTTCTTTCTCTTTTTTTTTCTTTTTTTTCTTTTTTTTTTTTATAATACTGTGGTACATTAATTTGCAGAAGTCAGACAACAAATAATAAAATTGCATCAACTTGGACAAGAAAATGGTTGACCAGTGCTACATTTTTCTCTTGCTTCTATCCCTAAAACACATTTATGTGGTATTATGTAAAATGTAAATGGATTTTATTTTTACTAAACAAGAAAGACTTCTGGTGCACACATTAGAAGGTGGTGTGGAGTTTCAACCCTGACGTTAAACCCAGATTTATTTAAATGGCTGTTATTGTGAAGAAAATGTAAACTCAGTTTTTTACTTTATGTGTGGCTTTATCCTCAGTCAGCATACCTGAGTTGTGACCTATCTACTTCCAAGATGCCCAAACATGTGGCAGGTTTTAAGCTCTACATTTGCCATTTACATAGCCTGCTAAAGTTCAATAATTCCAATCATCATGTGCTGGAAGTCAGACTGTCAGAAAGAAAGAAGAAGCTTGAATACTTATTAAAGCTTTCTGTCTGTAGTAGAGGATTAGTAGAATAGGCGGATAAGGCTACCTCTAAATAAGTGCTTCACTCTAGGGTTGCAGATGGTTCTAATAAGAGTAATGAATTTGTCCTTTCTTAATTAGTAATACAATGCAATTTACCCACTTACTTCACCTTTTAATAGTGATCTGTTGTGATATTTTACATGCGGTAGCTACTGTATTTCAAATTATGTTGTAGAGTCTTAAAAAAGGAGCAGACCAGTGCACGAAGCTCCCATGTATGCGGGGTCTGGGGAAGGACCAGACCAAAAGGGTTTATAGTATGCAGCCTTACTTTGCATTTTGCAAGAGGCTGTTTTCACGCCTCGAACCCGTGACCTCTAGATCACACGACAACAACTCAACTGTTGTGCCAAGGCTCCACTTCTAGAGTCTGTTTGAACTAATTATGGTAATGTTAGCAATCATCATGCTTACCATTGCTCTAGTATGTTTTATTCAAATTATGGCCTCCAGTTGGGATGTCTTTAGGTATGAGGTATATTAATTAATTCATGTCCAAACCTTCTATTAAAGAACATCTTAAATGTGGTAGCAACTGCATCTTAGATTGCATGATGGATTTTGTCCGAACTAATAACGGTTATGCTAACAATCATCTTGCCTACCTTTGATATTGTATTCATTTATTCCAACTATGGCCTCCGTTTGGATGTCTTTAGGAATTATTTGAGGGATATTATTTCTGTCAAGCCCAAAGGGAGGATTACTTTAGACGAGCAAAGCCATATAAAGGACATCCTACAATTTTAAGGTAGAGCCAGCTTTTCCAAAAACACTCTTAGTCTTTTGATTGCAAGTGACCTTGTTACTAAAATT
Source organism: Warburgia ugandensis (assembly GCA_035236585.1). Classification (NCBI taxonomy): domain Eukaryota; kingdom Viridiplantae; phylum Streptophyta; class Magnoliopsida; order Canellales; family Canellaceae; genus Warburgia; species Warburgia ugandensis. The sequence continues at coordinate 79,635,323 of CP141128.1, read as the reverse complement.
AGAGATCCTTCTATTACACTTGGGACACTGAAAACTTTAGATTTGTATCTGCAGGATGCAGAAACTCGCAAAAGAGCTGGGAGTTGTCATACCTGTTAGCTTCTTTGAAGAAGCAAACAATGCTCATTATAATTCAATAGCTGTAATTGATGCTGATGGGAGAGATCTGGGACTATATAGGAAGTCACATATTCCAGATGGACCAGGCAAGTATTTCTGGCAGGATTTCTTTAAAAATATCCCTTGCTTCTATTCAGTTACAATGAATGTTATTCTATTCAGGTTACCAGGAAAAGTTCTATTTCAATCCAGGTGACACCGGCTTCAAGGTGCATTTCTTTTGTTCAAGGCCATCAGGATCCAAAATTTATACTTATGTAAATGCATTAATTTGTACTTTTTATTTTTTGATAGAAGTAATGAAACTAATGATCGTGATGTTGTGGGAGCAGGTCTTTGAAACCAAGTTTGGCAAAATAGGAGTCGGTAAGAGTACCATGTTGATAATCATTTGCCCCGGTGATATGGACATATTAGATTAAGATATAAGTGCTAGAAGCATTTAGATTATGTTACTGTTTCATTATTTTCTCCAAACAAGGAGCTGTACTGGTGCTCATTCGCAATTTCTATCCTTGAAGTATCCCTTTTTTATCTTGTGACAGCCATATGCTGGGATCAGTGGTTTCCAGAGGCTGCACGAGCAATGGCTCTTCAAGGTGCAGAAATATTGTTCTACCCTACTGCCATAGGATCAGAACCACAAGATCAAGGACTGGATTCCCATGAACATTGGAAGCGAGTAATGCAAGGGCATGCTGGGGCTAATTTGGTTAGCTTTTGTCAACTATTGAAATTATTGCTCTTTAAATTAGTGTTCAATGAATGATAGAACTATTTAGAGGCCAAGATTCCCATAGTTAAAAAAAGCAGCCCCATGTATGAAGCTCTCGCATATGCAGGTTCCAGGAAAGGGGCAGACCACAAAGGGTCTTGGCACCAGCCTTACCTTGCTTTTTTGCAAGAAGCTGTTTTCACGCCTTAACCTATGACATCCAGGCCACATGACGACAACTCTTCCGTTACATCAAGGCTCGCCTTCTAGATTCCCATAGTTGCTTATCTTTATTGATCTTACCTCAATGAGAACTGCTAGCTGGATGCGCTAGTTGTGTGTGTGGCTGGCTACCGCACATCTATAGCGGGCGCTTATTGCAAAAATCATTTATACAATGTCCAACATATATTATGCAACTGGGGAGCATCCAGGACACTCATCAGTTAGAAAATCCTTCCTTAGACGAATGGAAGCGCAAATGTAACTTAAACATGAATGTAATTGAGAAATAGTTATAAAGTGAAAACATTACTTTAACTGTTAGCAGTGGAAAAATGCAAGGTAAGGCTGCCTACTATAGGCCCTTGTGGTCTGCCCCTTCCCTGGACCCCGCATAGGCAGGAGCTTCGTGCACCGGGGCTGCCCTTTTTAGTGGAAAAATGTGCCTAGTAGACAAATCTTTTAACATGTATTAAAAGTCACATGCTTGTTTCTTTTCAATATTTCTATCTTTAAAGGAAAGAAGAAGCTTTCATGAAAAAAGAAAGAGTTGTATCATGTGTGTTTGCTTGACACATAAAAAGTAACACCCTCATTCTGCTTCTTGAATGGCACATCATATTCAAATAGTACAAAAGCATGAATTAGCATGCACCATTTGCTAACAGAAACAAAAGATGAGAGCTAAACCGGTGGAGAGATCACCATGACCTCTCATAAATCTTGTGAGCCAAAACACGAGTACATGACCTTAACAATTTCCAGGTTTTTCCTAAACACAGCTTTCTTGACTTGAGAAAACCTGCTAAGCTCTGGACTATGTAGAACATGCAATACCCTTTAGTAATAGTGTTGCCCATTACGCTAACTTCAGTTCTAAACATCCGAGCCTGGTTCCAAAAACCAGGAGTCTATAAGAAACAATATTCTAGTTTTACACTAAACAGTCCACATGAAACTTTGATCCCTAAACTGAACAGCCTGGGAGCTCTTGGTTTCATCAGAAAGTTCTTGTTTTCTTTGTGATTCAATCTGAATAAAACTCCAATTAACAGTGCATTTTAAATGAGAAATCCTTTTCCAACAAACTTACTAGTGAGGCATTAAGGCCTGTATATAACCACAAATCTTTTATGTGAACTTGGCCAGACATATGGTTACCATGATTTTGTGGAGTGTGGACAATGACTCCTATCAATTCACACCTCTATCTACAATCTCAAACTGTTTCCTTTCATAGAGAAATAACAAAAGAAACTCCATCGAGCTACTGCTCTTACCAATGTTCAATATTAATGGAACTTGATCCATTCATTGACTATCCCAATTCAAAGACTTATTCGGCCTGAAGTGCATCCTAATGCAGGTACCTCTTGTGGCGTCGAACCGGATTGGAAAAGAGATAATCAAGACAGAACATGGAAACAGTGAGCTTACGTTTTATGGAAATTCATTTATAGCAGGTACCATTTGTTGTTGCTGTAGATACAATTATCTTTGCTTTAATGCTTGATGCAGTTCTAAATCCACTTTGCTCTTTTGATGCAAAACTTCCATGTGAACAACAGGGCCAACTGGAGAAATAGTTGCAGCTGCCAATGACAAAGATGAGGATGTCCTGATTGCAGAATTCGACCTGGATATGATAAAGTCCAAGAGGCATAGCTGGGGAGTGTTTCGGGATCGGCGACCAGATCTATATAAGGTGCTTCTAACATGGGATGGCAGCAAACCTTCTCCATGATTCAACTTGCCTTGAGTTGTTCCAGATATTCCCATGTTCTTGAGATAACTAGCAGGCTTGCATATATTAATAGTACAAGAATATTTAGAACTTTCCGAGTTTCTGACCAAGTTCAACATGAGGTCAAGGAAGTCGTGTACTGAGGCTCTGTATTGTTTTCTGTATTAACTCTGAATAAACCCTCTCCCTGCAAAAAAAATGAAGAAAATTAACATGAATTTGTAGTGTACCAATGGGTTTTATTTTCAGATGTTCACTGGATGTGATTTTTGTGATACTATTTCAGAAAATTCATGTTGATTACTGAGGTTTCCCCCATCCAAACTGGATCGGCCTATGTCCTTGTATTTTGTTTGGATCGGTAAGCCCAGTTTAATTTTGCCTGCTCATACTGTTCACGTGAAAATGTACCCGCCATAAAACGTCTCCAGCATCCTTTCTGTTCAATTTCTCCAACTAATCTGAGAATTTCCTGAACTTCTTGGAAACCAATCATTTCCAAAATCGAACTCCGTCACTCCAAAATAAATCACTATCATGTGGGTCCTGCATATGATTATCTAGAACAAGATTTTACTCAATGCCTACCGTTCATATCCTGCCCAAGATCTTTTGGGTTTTTCAGCCCCTGGTCCATTCAAGTCCAGAAAGTGGCCTGTAGCAAATAACCAAGATATTTGCCAGGAGGTGGAGATTCATTTGAGTCTGAGGATTACGAATCCGAGCTTCTCTTTTGTGCCACAAAAAAAGCTGAAGAAGCTTCCTTGAAGGATGCCAAATCCCATTATGACGAATGGCTCAAGACAAAGGAGATTTTGTTTCGCAGCTTTGGGTCCCTGTACTTGTACTATTGAGGCCTTAATTCTACTTGAATGATTTTATGTGCTTTTGGACTTCCCTACGGGCAATGGCTGGTTAGGCAGCGGGAGGTACTTGACATAGATGACATATTCCAAACACATGAAAGCTTAGTTCTAAATAAACGAGTGGGATGTTCCAAGTGAGTCCATTACTATATTACACGCGTGCAGCTTGCTATCAGTTTTCATCAAATTAAAGGCTAATGTTGAGATTTGATTTCATCCGGACACTTGTATGTTTTTGTGTCAATGAAATTGGGCAATCTTATCCTTGGGACATCTTTTCATAAGGTGTCTTTATCAGTTAGATTTGCAGTCGGAAGTCAAGTGGTTCGATCTTTCTTTTGGGGTGGAATGATAGCATTGGATGCAGCTAGCTGTACTGAAATACCCACATTGTTGGGATGAAAGCATGATCTAGACCGGTGACGACATATGGGTTCCATTAACATGCTGTAATCTAAATGACTTTCTTATCAGATGTTCTTGGAGTTGCACTTAGCTCTGGACTGATCTTGCTTATGTTGCTTCAGCTCACTCTAACAGTACTGATCAATTGTGGTAAGAGGCGTAGCTGAGGTTGGCCTAGTCAGAGGCGTGGTCTGGATCATTTTGATTTCACAGTGGTCTGCCAACATTTTAAGGAAAAGAAATGAAAATTCTTAGATCAGTCCCCGTAACAATTGGCACAGTCACTGAAATTTTTTAAGTTTTTTCATCGACCAAATACAAGGAGGGGTTAGAATCAGCCAAATTCATCGAGTCTTCTTTCCCATCCTTCTACATCTTGTCCCACTAATCCTGAACATTTGCCTTGTCAAATCCTTCTCGGATCCGAACTTTGTAACTATGATGATGCCAATTCACAATTTGTCACTGTTGTACTTGTAACACGTCTCAATTTTCTCTCTCCATGCCTAAACCCAATTTTAGCTTTTTCTGAACCATTTCGGACGAACCTCTTTACATGGCCTTTATGTTGTGTTCCCCAACTGCCTTATTTCATATCGATCGCCAATTTGTTTCATTCTTTCTACAACGGTCTAGATTCAACGATAAAAATACAGTTATAAGGTGCTCAAAACATTTTAACTGTAATTTGCCAAGAAAACTGAAATAACCATTCAATCGTCATGATTTTTTTATCCCTTTCATGCAAAAGTGGGCCACTACTTGCCTTACTTAGACAACTTTAAACAGACTTTTGAAGTACTTAAATATTATTTTTGGGTATGAAAATGGGAGAATTTATATTCCCTAACGAGAAACTACTGTTACCACAAAAAGCTGTCTAGAGCAGTTGGTCGTAGATAAAAGATGCCTTCTTTGTCTGTACTTCAGGTTATGGGTTCAAGGTACCATCAGGGAGAGTGACAAGCATTCCAATAGTGGGTTTGACATTAGTGCAAGAGTGTATAAAAAAGGCAGTCTCGGTGCATGAAGCTCTCACATATGTAGGGTATGGGGAAGGGGTAGACCACAAGGGTCTGTAGTATGCAGCCATGTATTTTTGCAAGAGGCTTTTTCCGCCCCTTGAACCCATAATCTCAAGGTCACACGATGACAATTTTACCATTGTGCCAAAGCTTACTATATGATAATGACAAATAAATTTCATTTAGTATAATCTTTCATATTTTTATTAGAGCAGTTTGAGGACCAGAATGGCCTCTACCTCCCTGCAGGCCATATGTTGAGTCAATGGTATGCCTCATAGGGAGAGGCCTCATCCTCTTATCTTCTCTTATCTGTGATAACGTATAGATAGGAAGAATAATCCAATTTGTGTGGATCATATCACTGTGCGTGCCACTATTCTCGAAAGTGGACCCAACTTTGTGAGATCCAGACTTTCTACTTGATGTGGGCTTCACTTGTCATTGCTTACAACTAGACATGAACAATCGGTCTAGCAGGAAATATGGTTAGAACTTTCCTAACAGAATGTCCACGAGCTTACTTTATCGAATTCAGGAAATTCATGTTCTCCTAAAATTCTTGAGTTGTGGATATAGCAATTTAAGGCAATACCATATCATTTATTAAATGAAGGGGTGAAACAGTAAAGTGTGACCTTGAAGTTACAGATTCAAGGTGTGAAAATAACCTCTTGCAAAATACAAAATAAGGCCAGCGTATCAGGGAGCTTGTGCAACGGGGGCCGTCCCTTTACCATACCATTTATTAAATGCCATTTATACATATCAAACCACAAGTTTACGGATGAGAGAAGTGAAGTTGATTCCTTCTACACTCGTTCAAGTCCTGGTTCCGAAAGTTGGTTTTCTGATGTCTCTGGATAAGTTTCTCAGTTTGTTAGAGTCCTTTTCGCGTTTGAACAAATCTCCCGCATCTCCCCAACTAGGACTATGAGCACGCCTTCCATGTTATTAAGGAGTATTAGTGCATGATCAACTCGTGCAACTGAGGTCCTACAATCAAAGCTCCACCAACAAGTGGCAAAGACCGAATTTGCTCTTCTAAATTGGCCACCGCGTGCATCTCCATTACCCATACTTGCAATAAATGCCCCAGAAAATCCAGGTCCACCCAAATCACTACATCTGCAACAAATAGATAATGATGGGTACCTTATCAGACCAAAATTTCGGGGTTCCATGAAAAATTCACTGTTGGATGGATTGCAGCATGAGTGCAGGATGGATTTGGTGTCTATGGCAGAGAAGGAAATTATGGCATTACAATTTGATTATGAATTGCCTCGGCAGAGCATTAACACAGTAATGGTGCTTGTTTTTATGAAAATTTTTGGTGAGTTTTATCACCAAACAAAAGCCTTCTGTTCCTTCAAAAAAAATTTCACAATGCAGAGCTGATTATAACTCTCATCAAGAAGGAACAAACCCAAAAGTCTAGTTATCTTTTCATAAACCAGATCTCTTTACGACATCCAAGAACAGAACCCAATATTTACATGGTCTTGTATCTCTGATTATTGCTTTATCTCCACAGATGATAGAACAACCAGAGAAAATGCATGTTCAAGGCATCTATCACCAACAAACTAAGAAACTTCATTGCTCATCTCTGAAAATGGCTTTTCCTCTTCTTCTTTTTCTTCTTCTTGACCGTCATCTTCTTCTGCGGATTCGTCATCAGGATGTAAAAAGTGAAGCTTCAAACGTCCATCTTCTCTACAAGCATGAAGAAATTCCTGGTTTGGGATTCTTATCTCCTTAAGAACAAACCTTCCATCATGCCGGTAAGATCGAAAATAAACCCAAGGTTTTCCACTCCTCCCTATAGAAGAAATAGGTGGCGGAAATGTACCATTTGTTCTTGATCTCTTAATACAGCCACCCCCATTTAGATTCTCGGAAATCCTGACAGAACCAAAAACCTTGTCCTTCTCCTGATTACCACAGTCATCACCGTCCTTGCTCTTGGAATCCTCTACATCATCAGAGCTCTCAAATCCGAGACCCTCCGTACAAAGCTGTAAACTTTCTGAGTTATTCGTCGAAAACCCGTCGTTGTGCTTGAAACAAGACGTGTAACGATTCTTGGAAGCCTCCACCGAAGAATCCGACGATGGGTCCTTCTCTTTGGGTTTTGGGCTTTGGCTTTGATCCAACGGAGATGATGCTAATGATGTTGACGACGAAGACGAAGGCGGTGGGATAGAGGATTCGGGTTTCTCTTTGAAATGAAGCTCGCCAAATATCTCTGCAAATGATGAGAGCTCAACTGGTTTCATGGATTTGATCTGTTTCCATGCGTTCAAGGCTTCAATGAGTGTTGGGTTTTCTGGCATTGGTTTTTCAAAAAAGTGTTGCAGGCTACCACAGGCAGCCATGGTCGTAAACTTGAATTGATAACAGACAGACAGACAGACAGACAGACAGAGATACAGAGAGGGACAGTGAGGATTTGCAGAGACAGAGAGAGAGGGAGAGATGGTTAGTGAATCGACAGGGAGGAGGAGAAATATAAGGAGGAAAAGAGAGAGAAGGGGATGGATATGGGAGAGCCACGGGCTTGGAATGGGGTGGTGGTGAAAATTAAGGGACTTGCTATTAATGGGGTGGTCGATGTTGTTTGGATTCCAGTTGAGAAAAATAAGGCCCCTTGCTGGTGACGTGTGCATTACAGGCCACACCCTCTGACTGGCTTCATTCATATGCAGCAAGGGTCGGTCCATGCTGGTTCACAATTTTTATGCCAAATGCTTCTCACATTCCTTTATTTTCACTCTTCTCTGTATGCATCAACCGAGACATAGGTGGGTAGTCTTGGGTGCTGATTTACTAGGTCATTCCCATGTTGTGATTTGGTGCAGCTGTCTCTACATGCAGTGTTGGGTCAAGTGGGCCTTAACCATTTCGTATTCGTGAATAAGATCATCCATATCTTAGCTAATTAACAAACTACATATGTCAAATGACGTTGCATATCTGTTGACGAGAGATACATACAAACTGTGATCCATGGATTTGCAGAAGATGATCTGAATGTCTGTGCTGGCTTCGGCTGATGACGGTGAAGTTCGAGAGCAAAGTTCTGTATACTATATTTGGGATATGCTTTTCAGGGATTAAGTACGGATTAAACGACTGGTTCATAGAGAGGCCAGGTATGTGAGCTCGAGCATATTCCTAATAGAACGTAAGGATTGAGACGTTGGCTTCTCGTCCTATTTGGTTCATTATTGCGCTGCTAAACAGGTTGTATGATAAGTAAATACAGATTGATAACGACGGTAGCATTGATTGGTCAGAGTTAAGAGCCTGAACGGGGGAGGCCTCCATTCAGTGGACGACGTTGAGAGAATCACCTCCCTCCCGACCATAGATAGGAAGGTCAATTATTTGGGTGTTTCCTTTTAATCATTGGGAGAATTTTTGCCTCCGGTCATATTCCAACAGCGAATTGCCTTCCATAGTAAGTAGCTTTGCGATATTTTCGTTTACCACCACTCGCTGAAGATCAAGCTTTAGCTCTATCTCTTTTAGATGCTTCCACAGTTTCAATTCCCAATTTACTGGTGGAATCCAGTTCAATAACCCAAGATGGTAAGATGGCTCAGTGCACGAAGCCCACGTACACGGTCTGAAAAGGGGCAAACCACAAGTCTACTGTACACTATAATACAAAGCCTTATCTTGCATTTTTACAGTAAACCTGTAACTTCCAGTTTGATAACCCAAGATACTATCAATAATTCACAGACAAGGGCAATAACATATGAGCACAGTGGGGCCACGCCCAGCAGCTTTGTTCTTGGGCAACAGCGGCCACTCATCAGCCTCCATTCAATACAATCGGGATTATGTGATGGTGCTTGGAGAGCATCACCTGTTTCGGCCGATAAAACATAGTACCAACTGATCCTGCTTACATGACGACCCTGCTGGTTGATAAGATACCCTAAAATATGAAATTATCTGGGAGCAGTTAATATAAAAGGGCAGCTCCGGTACACCAAGTTCCTGTATATACGGGGTCTGAGAAAAGGGAAAACTATTAAGGGTCAATAGTATACAGCCTTATCTTGCATTTTGCAAGAGACTATTTTCATGCTGTGATCTCAAGGTAACACAACGACAATTCTACCGTTACGACAATTCATCCTAGACGCAGTTAAAATGAGGCAAAGAAAATCTAGAAAACAAACCATGTCCCAATACACACATGTCACAAGTGGAAAAAGGAGTTATTGCAAGCTAAAAACAGTTAGCGTGGAATAATATAAAAACCAACAACTCTTACACCAAGGTTAAAAATTAAGCCAGAACCAGAAGCAAACAAACATTCACAATAATTTCCCAAACTAGTGTCAAGGACACATAGAAGTACAGTGCCAAGACAGGTGTCAATCTGGCGGAGGAACCACCTGTTCATCGCCAAGCTTCTACTCGCTCGACCCTGGAATTTATACGGCTAACAATGCTAGTTCCTCTCGATTTATCGGCAGGGGCAGTGACCCGAGCAAAGGACTGCCCACCAACCTTTCTTAGTCCCTTCCTGAGATTTGAATTACTAGATTGGCCCACCCTGTTCCTGAGATTATTTACCTGAGCACCTGCCTTTGGAGCATTCCCAGTATTCTCTCTTCCGTTTGTCTTTGTTGGGATATCATCATGTACTGGAACCTCACGGTGGCAATCACCGGTTGAGTTCCCATCTCTTTTTGCGTTAGCCTTCTCACAAGAAGTTTCAAGACAGTTACTCACACCATCAGCCAGTGTGTCCTCTTCAGTAAGGGGAGTGAGACTGTCTAAAGCTGGCTCACCAGCAACATAATCATGCTCTTCTTCTTCCTCCCTGCAGGCATCCAGACAGGGTGATGGGCTATGATGGTCATTCTCATCAGAAGGGTCTAAGTGAGAAACAGAGGCAGCCTCCACAGCAGATTCATATCTTTCTTTGAGCGTCTTCACAATCAATGTCTTGAGGAAATTCATCACTTGTACTGCATACATCAATGCAGTCAAGGGATCTGCCATCTGCAATTTAAGGAAGTTACTGATTCTGCACATTTAACGTGTTCTTCTAGAAATAAATATCAGCATATTGATGAAAAACAGGGATAAGGAAGACAAAAATAGATGGGACGGGATATTATCATGTTACACCATCAAAGGGAAGAAAGTATTATGATTGTTATTGCTGTTGTGAGAAAGAAATGCTTAGTGGGGCAATAATCAGTCACCTGAGTCATGTTAGGGGCAAACACCATCGCAACATTGCGAGCATTCATCTTATTTCGCTGTTCCTCTTGAACAACATCAGCCATTAGGTTGATCGCCCAATCCAGCAGAGCAGCTTCGGTTGGTGGCAGAAGGCTGACAAGCTGAGCGCACTCCTCCTCTGATTGGCACTGCATTACCTGCTCAGGTCTGAGAGGGTCCAAGACCCCACTCGGAAGTTCCCTAAACCAAGCCTTCAGGCATCATAATTCAGAATAAGCCCATTGTTCACGTGAGTGGTGATTGTTTGAAATGAAAATCACACAGTAACAGCAGGGAAAGAAAAAGAAAAGAAGGATAGCTAACACTTGAGTGATTTATGAGAGAAGCAAGTTCGTCAGGTAGTAGCAATATTGTTCATTAGATAAATTTTTTCCTTTAATTTGACAGCAATAAAGTGAAAGGTTTGATCAAGAGAAGACAAGAGAAGGGAATGTGACATAATCTCCTACGATAAGCAAAAAAGAAACGGAGAGATACTAAATCTCAATAGTGGGAGACATGTCACATGATAAGAGTCTCGAAGTGTACATGGACCAAGGCCCTCCTTAGGTGGACTCATCTTCCACCAAGAGATAAACAATGGGATAAATTAAACACCTGCAGCCCTGGAAGATGGGCAAGAGCTTTCTCAAAGTTACAACCCACTATTCAAACATGAAAAGAAAGATATCTCAGTATTACCTTTCTCATCTCAAATTATATATCCAACTCTGGTCCTACTTAACTTTGGAAGTGGCATCCAAATTTAGCTCCCACCAAGTTGGGTACAAGGACAATCTAGCTACAAATTTATTCTTCCCAATGAAGTTCCAAGCTATATCCTTCCTTTTCTACACGATAGCTAATTCCAAGCATTCCAATCATCTTTTCCAGTGAGGATCCAATCAATTATAATAAATTTGATTCTAGAATCCACCAACTTGAAGGGGAGCCTTGGCGCAACGGTAAAAGTTGTCGTCATGTGACCTTGAGGTCACGGGTTCAAGGCTTAGAATCAGCCTCTTGCAAAAATGCAAGGTAAGGCTGCCTACTTTAAGCCATTATGGCCTGCCCCTTCCCCGGACCCCGCATAGGCGGGAGCTTCGTGCACCGGGGCTGCCCTTTTTAATCCACCAACTTAGATGACCAGCTTTATTTTAAAGAAAATATGATAGGGGACTGTGTCTGAGATGATAATTTCAGGTCATTCAAATCTAGCAAGCATATCAGCAGGCTGGTTGGCCAACGTCCTAACATGCCGGAACCCAACTACAAGACCTAGCATACTTCCCTCTGTCCCTGGAAGGCATCAAAACTTCTGAGGAACTGGTTTATGGTATGTTGTCTAATGGATAACGTTGACTGAAACCCCTTCCGCTGTGATAGGCTGCATATGAGAATGAGATCAGAGCCTGATCCCAGCATTTATATTGTGGATCTAGCAAGCCTGTCAGAGCTTGCCTACCGCCTAACATGCTGGACCACTACAGGAAAACCTCCAACACTTTATCTTAAGAGTAATGCGGTCAAATTTTCAAGAAACTGGTACATAATTTCATTCAATGGACTTGCCTGAATCCACTTCCACATTAGAAGGCGGTACATAGGAATGAAATCAGAGCTTGACAAGGTCCCAACTGACGGCATTTAGGCAGACATCTTCAGAAACACCTTCTATCTTAACAAGGTCCGACCTGATGGTAGAGCAGCAAACCATATGAAACCCATGGCTCTATCTAGCTCCAATGGTATCAATGGAATTGATATTCAGCAAAATTCCATCAACGATGATGCTCTAGCACATTGACTTCCTCCATTCTTTAATTTTGACTCAAGGTTTCAGCTACTTCAATAGCTGTAAATAACCACCAAACTTAGGATTCTTCCACCAATTTTCCAACCTTTCTTGAACTACAGACTTCAAACCATTAGCATCACACTCAAAAAGTTTCAAGGCTGAGCTGCATTCCACCAGACCACGAAGCAGATTGCACAGACTAAGATTTGGTTTTAAGAACTGAGCACAAAATGCAAAGTTAAGGCTGCATACTATGACCATTTGTTGTCTGCCCCTTCCCCGGACCACGCACATGCAGGAGCTTCATGCACCAGGCTGCCCTTTTGTCTTTTTAACTGCGTACAAACTAAGCCCTAGCAAGTCAGACTTCAGTCCAAATTCACAAGCTTCGCTGACATATAATTGGAATAGGATATTTATCACACCAAGTAAAATTTTCCTCAGAGGTCGACTATCTCATTTATGAGAATTGAGTCACGAAGATTCATATTTGGGTGCACTCACCCAAATATTTTCTCACGCTTGATTGAACTATGTCAACCAGACAGCAACCAAATCTCCATCATCCAAGTTTAGAAGTAGAGTAAAAAAATCTTCCTGACCATTGTGGTAGATCTCAGATGTTTCTGTTAAGCAGTGTATTTCTGAAAGGCAGTAAACACACAAATGCCCCAGAGAAACCAAAGATACAGAGTTTGAAAATAAAATAAGATGAGCAAACTTAGATACAACCTTCATTGCAAGAAAAGGACACTAATAGATAGGTTCTCAAAGATGTCAATGTGGCATGTTTCCTCTTCTTTATCCACTTGATGATGCATATTGTGATAATCCTCCATATGTGACAAGGCTTAAAGCTGTGACCCAGAGATATTGGAAAATGGTGTGAAGGTGTAATAGCACTATAACCAAACCTTGTTCACACCACTGCACTTTTCTTCTGAAAAAAGTGGAATGATGCCATCACAGGCTTCCTATTACAAAAATAAGAAGCATTTAGTAGACAGAGAACAAATGGTAATGGTGGGGAAGGCCTACTATAAAGCACCAATACTGATGCTCTCTTTTCTTTTCTTTTTCCATTAGTACTTCAACTTTTACTCCTGATGCATCTGAAAAATCGGTTCCACTCAGGACTACTTGCAACTAATATGTTCTTATAAGTTATTTCCTGTAAATCTTGTCCCATAAACTTACTTTCTCCTGAAAATCAACACATCTTGATTCCCGCCACAAATCATGCCAACTAGGACTATGGTTAACAAACCCAATACGGACTATTTACTGTTTCTCTATCATAGTTAACAAAACACACGAGTATTCTCACAAGGAAAACATTTTGCTTCTTTTTATTATTCACTTGCATAACATTGATGATTCAATTGAGAATCTTTAGTTTCTCAAGGGATTAGGATTATGAAGCATTCATTTTTTAACCTTTGGAAAGAGAGAGACATCAGAAAGGATGAATGGCTCAAACCAACAGCACTTCACAATCCCAAATCAGAAAAGGTCAGTCCATTCCCTTTGACATGGTGCTGCCTATTGCTAATCCTCTTTTCTTGTTTTAAATTCTTTATTATTCCCACTTGCATGGTTTGACCTCTGAGACCATACATTCGCATGTACCTCTATCTTCCTAATAGTTCCTAAGAGACAGATGCAAATGCCAGTGCTACTAATTAAACCATCAAGAACTTAGCTGATATACAAGCACGCGGAGTGTTGCAGCTGCCAAAATCTTCCATGACTACATGGATAATCATGTGGACCAAACAACTTGCCTTGATTTGATAAAAAAGGAAGTGACAATACCTAACCAATTCAATTGCTAGGGAGGAAACCAGCATATGCTGTTCATTTAATTTCTGTTTATCTTTGACAGTGGAATTTATAAATGAGAATGTCTCCTGGAATGGACATAATAATGACTGGATGAGAAGGAACTCTTATCTTAAATACGAAATCCTAGCTCCTACATGCATATGACCCCCAACTTTAAATTGCCAATAGCTTAAAATAAAGGTCAAATCAACAATCTTAATCACTAAAGAGATGATTCAAGCAGGAGCAAGATTCCTCCATGATATGTTCACACTCCACTAACTGCTTATCAACTATTCCCCTTACATAATAATCCATAAAACTGTGATAGATAACCGTATTAGGACAAAGATAAACACAGTAAACCAAATACATAGCTGGAAACATCAAAGGTAAACAGTAAACTAAATATTTAGCAAGAAAAACATCAAAGGTACAGAAAAAATGCACCTATTTATCTAAAACATCTCAGATGTATTTTCAACAAAAAAAAATTTAAACTAAATGGGGGTACACACACGGGATAGGCCTTCAATACTTCAAAATATCAAACATGCTTGTCAGCTCTATCTTTTGCATAATTTGAATGTTTGACACCCTTGCCTGACATTACGACATTCTCAGCGTCTATACCTTATCCTTGTTCCCTTGACATGGATCCAGTGGCTTGGAGCTGCTATTCATTTTGATGCTTCCCCATAATCCCCTAATTTCTAACAATCAGGTTATTAAACCCTTTCAGCTGTTAGAGCCTCCTTCGCTCCCTCTTCCTAACAAATCTGATAATTAAGGTAACTCATCAAAAAGTGACCTCAAAGGACAAGATATCTTCAACCTTAGTGGAACAGAGAAGTGTCCCTTTCTTGCTGCCTTCTCCCAAAGTTGGGTCGGATGATCATAAATAATAACAGAAGGCAACACTCCAAAGCACTACATCTAACACTTCACACTTCATCCTGAGCAGCAGTAATGCATGAAGCTAGACCTAGATGAACGGTTTTACTTCCATTAAACTATTTAGAGTAGATCTAACCTAGAGTTGGACTACAGGAGAAGTTTATTCTGTCTGAAAGGATGCTTAATGAGCTCTTGAATAAAGCATACCAAGATGCTTGTCTGCAGATAATCATCTAGTCCTAATTAAATGTGGATGGATCATTTGGTTCAGTGAGAAAATGTGCAAAAAAAATCCATCACCAAAAAATCCAGGTTACTGAAAGCAGATAATAGGGCAATAACTAAAGGCCCACATGCAAAAGCATATGATTAAGGTTGAAAAATATGCAACTAAAACTTAGAAATTTAACCACTAGCGATGCTAGTAGCTACAAGAAGTTGTAGGAGAAGCATTGATTGCTATGAGTAGCTAAGAGAAAATAATATGGCAAATAGTACCTTTATCAAGCCTGCCAAACAATGAACATCAATGTCATCTGGTACAATGCCCCTGTTTAGCTGGTCTCTTACATTTTCCTCTTGGCTATTCTCAGCATTAATTCTGAATATGCCTTCAGCCTGCATTTTGTATCCAAATGGTGAGACTGATACATGCATACAGGGCATTATAATGCAGACCATACACACAACTAAAAACAAATCCCAACATACTTGGAGTCCTCCTTGAGCATATAATCGTCTCTGCATGAGCAGGAGTATTGTTGGTACACTATTTCCTCTAGAATCAAAGGAACATTGCATGGATTCTGTTGAGACTCCAAAAACACTAGCACTGTGAAATAAGCAGTAATTAATCAGAGGCCTTGGTAACAAGATAAACAACCTTAATTCGGCAAACTAGGTAAAGCACTACCACGAATTTGGCAAACTAGGTAAAGCAATGCCATGAGGAAAATGGAAAGATGCAGCCATACAATAAGGTCCTTAAGACAATGGGAGGGTGTGGATGGATAGTGAATGCCTATATGTTCTACAGAACTACTCTAACTTGGAACACATGGATGCTCTCGGAACAAGATGCAGGTACATGATCATGAAGACCTTTAAGAACTTGTTCGCTAAGTCATCCTACAAATGTTTTATAATGGTAAAAACCTACTTTAGATGAGAATAAGCAACATATGATACTAAAAGTTATAGAAATTTATCAGCAAATCAAATTTTAAATATTTAACACAACATCAAAACCGAGAAAGGTAAGATGATCAATGATTTAGCTTCCATTTATGCATCTTTAACATAAAATGGGTAGCCCTGGTGCACGAAGCCCCCATATGCAGAGTTCGGGAAAGGAGTAGACCACAAGGGTCAATAGTATGCAGCCTTACGTTGCATTTTGCAAGAGGCTGCTTCCACACCTTGAACCCGTGACCTCAAGGTCACACAACGACAACTCTACCATTGCGCCAAGGCTCCCCTTCATTTAAGCATCTTTAACATGCAAACAAAAATATTAGATATCTTTCAAATGAAGCAGCTTTCTTACATAAAATCCACAGACCAATTAAAACTTGCATCAGTGCCATGTTGAGAAAAATAAGCTAGATTTCCTTGATTATGAAAAGATTTTATTTTAGCTTTTTGGATATGTTTATTGTTGAAATCCAACATAAAAATGGGAAGAGGAAAACAGAATGCATGAAGATCCAAACCAATGCATATCATGGATTATGCCCAATAAATTCGAGAAGGGCATCCCTTATGCAAGGAAGAAACGAATTCTATATAGACTTATCAAGATGCAGCTATCCACCATCTCTCATACCAGGAACTTGAATTTTGTATCGCAAGGTCTATTGTAACTGACGTCGTCAGACTTTCTAACAGAAACCACCCGTGGAGTATTATTTTGGAAAAAAGCAAGTTGGCATTCCAGAAATGTCAACCTAACTGATTTAGTTTTCTTCCAATGATGAGGAACACATTTACAAACTTTAGAAATACACACCCCAAATAAAGATTATATTTCACATTTGACTTAAGTTTAAAGCTCAAGATCAATGATCTCTCCAACGCAAAATGCTTTCTTAACCTTTTCATCATGCTTCATGCCTACCTTAGTTCTATAACACATCTGGTGAACCGCCACTCAAAAAGTGAAAATAAAAAAGCAATTTTTGGGATTCATAAGCATATGAATGCAAAGAAGGTACTCCAGAACTGGAAGTAAAACCAATAACGGAAGAAAACTAAAATCAAGTTCCTGGTATGAGAATTTTTATGAACATTTTACTTGTTTAGGGTGTTGCATAAGAATTTTTTAAAAGCATTGGAACTTCAATGACAGCTCACAGGCTGTTGAGGAATTATTTGAATGCTTTACTTCATACCATCAATAACCACACCAAGGCAGCCAAAGATATGTGAAGGTGTTCTGTTGGCAAGAGGACAACCAAGTCAAGGATAACAATAAAAGAGAGTTAAATGGTCAATACTGACTCATCTTACCACTTCAATGGTTCTTCATGTGTATTTTAAAACAAGTTTAATGTGCCGCTCAACCAAGGGAGTGAAAAAAGTCACTAGGAGGATGCAGACTGAAGATGCCCAAGAGACCACACGAATTCCCTAAATGATTGAACAAAAGGCAGTAAGGACAGCATAGTCTTTTACTGCCAGCATAGTTCTTGAAAGAGAATATGTAATTCCAAAGAACTTGAGCATAACGCCAAAAACGAGGATGAATCCCCACTCCACAGAGATTCTATATGCATTTGTGGAAGTGAGAATCTATTCTTGCAAGTCAATATAGCTAACCATACAAAGGCTGCAGGCCTTAAGTGCCATCATGCAAGAAGTAAGCATTAAGAAGGCTCTTCAGTCTCTCTGATGACATCCTTCAACTGTACTGGGTTGCATTATAAATCTCGGATGGATTGCTTGTACCCCTTTATGAGGTGCAGTATAGGCAGTTGGCATGTCACTATTCACTAGTCTGCATGGTAAAGACAGCAACTGGTAAAAGGTTCAGTGTCAGTTTAGGCATCTATCAGAAACAACACCAGTTGAATCGTTCATGTCAACTCTAAAGTGCTCTCAAAATTCTACAAGACTGGATCACCAAAACTCAGGTGTCTTTTCCACTTTGACATGGTGGGATATGCTTCCTAGAATATTATATCCTACTTCCTGCTGGACCAATCAATAGCCCCTACAATATCCTCTTTTCCAGTGACTAAAAATGGGCAGCCCCAATGCACGAAGCTCCCGCGTATGCAGGGTCCAGGGAAGGGTCAGACCACAAGGGTAAATATCTTCTTTTCCAGTGACTGTAGCTGAAAATGATTTTTGTCTTCTGCATTCGTAAGCCTCCAAGCATCAGAACAGCTTCTGAAAGGTGCTCTGGTTTAAAAAAAAAAAGTCAGTATTTTGCTTTTTAATGAGGCAGACCAAGTATCAACATGGAAAATGGAAGCCATACTTCTCAATCCCATAGCCCTGAAAACACTCCACTTCATGCTCCTACTAACCAAAAATTAAAAAAGACAGCCCATAGCTAGGATGGTTGAGACATGTCTCCACCTAGAAACCTAATTTAGCTCTGACTTCAATCACAAGATACCAATGTCAAAAGTAACTCTAGAAAAATTCTACCAAATCCAAGACAAGTCCAACCAACCACAGGAAAGAAAAGAAAATAACAAAGCTGTTTTCCAGTTTCCACACAATTTCCACAAGAACAAACCTCCTAGTACAGAAGCCTTTGCAATAACAATAAAAAACAAGGATGCAAATCACTATCATTATGAAATTCCTTGGCATCAAATTCTTGATCTAACTAAGCCAACTTAAAATTGACGAGTAAACTACAAATATATGGTTGGCCATTTAACGGCACAGAACTTCTATAGCAACCGACGGCAAAATACCTGCTGGACAAGAACACCAAAGTTCAAAACCAAACATAAGTTTGTGACACTGCACTTGCCACTTATTGACAGAAATGAATATAAGAGAATATCACTAATTCTACCTTCTAAACAAGACATATACTGCATACATACTTAGATCCAGACACAAATAATTGCTATACCTAATAGAGGATCCACTGCTTACCTAAAAAGAAAAATAGAGAATGCGGTACATTATATTTAAATAAGCAATAACAAAAACCTAAAATAAATCCGGGAAACAACTTCATTTGAAGAAAAATCAGACAAATTATTATAAAAAAAAAAGAGTCATATAAAAAACTTCAACTCCCCAACGTAAAACTACTTCATAAATTCGAACCCCCTCTACCACGAAACAGACCACATCTTCAGAAAGTTCACAAATTAAGATGTCGACCACAGAAGGACCCAGAATAGAATAACTTCCATTTGAAAAAGGCTATAGGAGAAGATATATCCATCACAAAACTCCTCAAATTATTATTCCATCAGCTCAAACATAACCCGTGACATAAAATTCAAACCAATTACACAGGAACACCTAATCTTATTCAGTAGAAACTCCTACATTTTCAAAGTGCCAAGATCCCAAAAATGTGACAAAATCCGACAAAGAAAAATATATTAACTTTATAAGGAAAAAAAATGCCCATCTCATAAAGACCTACCAATTCCGAAACCCATTTTTTATAACATAAAAATCCCCCAAAAATATCAACCGACCTGGCACTGGGAGGCCTCCTCGGAACTTCTGGTTCGAATTCAACGGGCAAACCAAGGAACCCATTAAACCGATCAAACGTGACATGTGCAACATGTTGCACATTGGTCGGCCAGCTGATCTCCATTGAACAAATCTCTTCTCTTCCAGTCCTGCACGCCACAAGGGACTTTCTGAAAACAGTCACAAGAAGGGCTAAAAGAGACAACTGATCTTCTTCTTTCTTCTTCCTTTCCTCTTCTTCTTCTTCAAATTCTTCTTCTTCTTCTTTGCTGGAATTATCCTCTTCCTGTTCTAGAGAAGGGTTAATAAGGGTCTGGGATAGGGTGGGGTGTGGACCATCATTGGAAATGCAGGATAAGGAGCTGCTTGGAGAAGAAGGGAAATGGGATGGGGAATGAAGGACTTCTGCTGTCATGTTGGGCAATTCAAAGGGTAATCAGAGGATTGAAAAGATCAACCATATCTTTTCTATTTTTTCGGGTGAAATTGAAAAATAAAAATAAAAATGGAGGTGTATTTGTGAAGATTATAGAGGTGGAGAAGGGATTGGTAAACGAGGGTTTCAATATTGATTGGAGTTGGATTGAAGGAAGGATTTGGGGTGGTGGGACGTGAGAATCATGAAGCTCTTTCTTTTTTGTTTCTGCTTCTTCTCCTTCTGTCTTTGGAGATTTGATGAAGCAAAGGCTGTCAGGCAGGCTAGAGAGAGAAAGAGAGATGAGACTGGATGGGATGGGATCTTTACGTTTGTTTATTATGTAATCGTGGATGCATCGTAGAGGGAGAGAGAGAGAGAGGGTGGGTACTGCTGTAGATGGGAGTATGAAGTGGGCTCGTCTGCGTAACTGGGACGCCTTCCTTCTCCCTCTTTCTCCCGACATTTTTATTAGACCAAAATGCCACTTGGATTACAAGGGGGTGTGCCCTTCAAAGTTTCTTGGATACCCGAAATACCCCTGTTGTTATCCTGTCTTGGACAAGTTCATAGTATGTGTAGGGTCCAAATATTGAATGATCGAAACCGTTGCTCTTTTATGGGCTAAATCTAGATCGGATACCACTTCTAGTGGTGCTTCAGATGAAGAAATATCTCCTAATCCCATTGCTAGTGATGCTTGAGATGGATGTGGGTCATCTCAACTCACCTCAAGTTACCTCAGGCAGCTCGCTCCATCTCTAGCACTACTAACACCATATGAACCAAAGTTAGGTCTTGCATCTACTTTTTCTGCATGTAAATCTTTTTACTGATTTGCAATCACAGATCAAACCGTTGGAGAGTTTTCCCCTTGATTTTTTCCTTGGGCTAATCCAAAATGACATGATTGGGTTCGAGTTCTAGTGTTCTTAACAGTTTGATTGGTAGCCTGTAATAGATAAAAGAATACAATGAAACAGCTTTCACCCCACGGCCCCTAATCTTCTAATGCAAAATCATGTAAGCATATAGACAGACGCAACTCCTGCCATTTACCACTGTTCCGATGCATCCAACGCCAGCATCTCCCTAACCTTGTGACAGAACTAGCCAAAAGATGAAGCACCCATTAGATGAAGAAATCTAGCTAGTCGATGATAGACTTCAGTCCTGCTGTTGGCGCAGAAAAGTTGTTTATTTGTTT
This sequence comes from Warburgia ugandensis, assembly GCA_035236585.1. Taxonomy (NCBI): domain Eukaryota; kingdom Viridiplantae; phylum Streptophyta; class Magnoliopsida; order Canellales; family Canellaceae; genus Warburgia; species Warburgia ugandensis. Next base: position 79,614,152 of record CP141128.1, on the reverse strand, counting down.
GGATTGACTAGTTTAATCTTTCTGTGTGTAGTTTGTCAGCAAATGGTTAGTAGAAGACAAACTGGGAAGCAAACGCAGCAGCAGAGTACTAAAAGAAACAAACCATCCATCATTTAGGGGCATTTGGGGATTAATGCTACAGAAACTTATAAGGTTGGATGTAAACTAAATTCTGAAATTATAAGGCCTACATACAAGTACATCAGTGGGCAACCAGGTGCACAAAGCTCTTGCATATGCAGGGTCCAGGGAAAGAACGGACTGTAAAGGGTCAATAGTATACAGCTTTACCTTGCATTTTTACAAGAGACTGTTTCCACTTCTCAAACCCATGACCTTTAGGTCACACTGCAATAACTCAACCATTGCTCACAACCAACGTGAACCAAGCAAATCCACATGTAACATTAAGGCGTACAGCAATTGGCTTTTGTTGCCACAAGCCTAAAACAAAGGCTAAGAATATCCAATGGAGATAAAGGCAACGGCAATATGTGGGACTTGTTAGAAAAGAACCTCAAGGTCCCCATCTTGTTTAGCATTTTTGTAAATGCAATGGCGAATACATAAATAGGGCATGAAACTCAGTTCAAATGAGTACAAAAGTTCCAAGAATTTAGAAGTGCATACATTCCAAAGATGCCAACCAGGATGGATGGACAAGTAATTTGGTGCCCAAAGTTGAGTGTTGGTGGTCCAAAACAAGTTATATATGTACCATATCAACAGTAAGTACATAAACGAGCAATCACTTAATTTAGGGAATTGAGTATCTACCATGATGACATCTTCAGTTTAACACTTATTCAACTCATTATTTATCTCCTTCTCACAAGAGCAACAACTTGACAGCTAACCAAAAAATTACCACACTAAGAAATTGTAATATTAAACTAATGTCTCACTACTAAAAATGGTAGACTGCGATAACGATTGTTTTTCATTATTTACAAAAAAAATTTCCGTAGCACGTGAAAAAATAGTTTCCTCAAATACGTTAGATTTTATCAGAACTCGGCAGTTAAGCACGCTTAAGTAGGAGTATAATTTACCTCAAGAGGTAAAAAAAGAGATGATACACTCAAGAGGGTTGCCATAGAGATATATTTATTTATTTAATGTATTTTTCTCAGCAATGGAGACAAAGATAGGAGTAGACGTCATGAGTAGAAAAGCAAACGGTGTGAAGTGCATAGGAAGGAGGATGGGGACAGAGAGTCGCTGGGAAAAGGTACAGACAGTATGCTTGTCATCAAACAAATATGCCAAAAGTGCTTAACTGGAGCTGAGATTCTCTAGACATTCTCTATGCTGCCATGGTAGGTGTAACCACCGTCAACGCGTATGTGTGGACCTATTCTTGAAAGACAGTAGAAAATGCAGTGACACAGAAGCAAGCAACCCTTGTTCACTGATTTTAACGGTTGGTTTTTGGTCCCACAGTTTGTGCCAAAAGCTTTTCTTTGGCGATCAATCTGAGCCACTCAAACTGGTCGGTGATCATCCAAACTGTCATCCTTGAGTCCGAACCTTACATGCACGGGACACAGCTAAAATCTGTCTGACGGTTAGAACTGAAACACTTGTGTGATCTTAAAGCAGTCTAATGAGGTTTAACTCTCAAGTCTACAGCAGCAGCACCCATTTGTAGTCCACCAACGATGGACCCAACGAGATGGCCAACAATGACTAATCCTTCTGCATTAAAGGTTGATTGGTAGATTGACCGAGGACTAGCAAGTCTACAGAAGCAGAACCCATTTGCAGTCCAGCAGTTAGCCAGTCACGATGGAACCAACCAGATGACCGACAATGACTAATGCCGCTGCATCAAAGGTTGATTGGTAGACTGACCGTGGACTAGCAAAAGCAAACACAGGCATGTTGTCATCCAATTCCCATCTCACATTGAAGAGCATTAAGTAAGGGTGGTGGTGATACTTGTTGGTAACTTGCTGTGCATTCGTTATAATGACAGGATATGATTGTTGGTGTGTTTTGTTAGTCAAATAAGACATGTATTTTGTGCTGTGGGGATATACTACTACTTCTACTTGTACTTGTACTTGTACTGGATGAATGAGATGGGTAGGAGAGGCAAAATATGTCACAACGGGATAATACGACTCAAATCCAACACGGATTTAGTGGGTGGGGGTTGAGTCATATAGTGTTTGTGTCACCAAAATCTGTGTTGTATTCAAGTCAACCCATATTGACCCGTCGTGTTGACTTGCAAACTTGCAACATGTTAACCCATCTGACTTGCAACCTGGTAATTAGTCATGTTACACGAATCGTATCGCGTCGACTTATTTAATAAATAGGTCGTGTTTGAGTCACGGATTTATAATTATGTTTGTGTCGACCATGTATACTAATAGGCCAACATGATTTGCCACGCCGAGGGGGAACTAGTAAACACTGTTTTGGTGATAATGATCTTCTTCTCCTAGTTCATAAATTTATGATATTTACAACCCCTTTCAAAGTTTTGCTTTGATGGATAGAGAGATGGAAACCCCTGAGTCGTGCCTGACCGCCTTGAATCCAGGAGAGGAGAAAGCTGGGAAGGCTTTTCCTTTTACAGAAAAAGGAGGTCTTTGGGTCGCATCTTCTGAAAAGTGGCTACGGCACAGAAGGTCTTTGGGTCGCACCTTCTGAAAAGTGGCTACGGCACAGAATTTAACTGTTTCAAATTCAAAACCAGCCGCATCTATACTATGTATGATAACAGATTCAAACGGTAGGGGCAAGTTTTAAGTACTAAATTACCCTCTCGAAATGACCAGGATGCCCTTGCCACTTCCCCTCACCAAATATGCCCATTTTTTTTTTTAAAAGCCGCTTACCAAGAATATGCTGCCTAAAAATAAGAATAACATTCTATTTTGTTATTCTTTTAGTTTCTAATGAAATTAGTATTATTTTATATTAGTTCCAGAAATATTGCCTCCAAAAATTCCCAAAAGATGTTATAGTGTCCTTGTGCTTGTTGGACGAAAGCCTCTCCTAGATGGTTGATGATCCAGCTTGTTCATCATCTCAAGTAGACATTGTTTAAAGTTACAGGTTTAAAGTGTGGAAACAGCCTCTTGAAAATTGCAAGGTAAGGCTATGTACTCTTGATTTTTGTGGTCTGCCCCTTTTCTAGACTTTGCATACGCAAAAGCTTTGTGCACCGGAGCTTCCCTTATACTGCGTACAATTTTTAAACTCGCTGGGAATGATTAACTCCAGTCAGAACACTAGAATCATCCAACATACAAGATTTCTGGTAGAGGACCTAAGGTACACCCCAGAATGTGAGCTCTTTACGAATGTCTTTGGCTCCCACATGTATTAATTTGGGGAGTTCCTAACTTCCTATATGCGCAATGTAAAATATCAGTCCAAACTACAAGTAGGGCCAACTTTCCTCAATCAGCAAAACTGTATATCTTCTAGTTCATGCTAAGTATGATCTATGCATCAAACCTACTAACCATCTGTAAACCCAGGAGTCTCTCTTTTTTTGGATAAGGAAGCATTAGTTCGACATATTATATGAAAATAAACAAGTCTAAGTGCTGAAGTACCTTCACATCTGCCTTTATGGCATTACATAAAAAGTTAGGACGATTGTTGTGCCCAACTTTGCTACACTTCTTACTAAGAGCTCAAGTAGTTAGGATATCTGCTGGTGCATTTTCTTCATCACTAAAAGTAGGGTGGCTACAGGTAGGTCAAGGCAGATTTTTGGGTGGCTTTGTCCCTGGTCCCAATGCTTTGATCATGCCCCTAAATGGCTTTGAATCACAGATTTCTGACTCTAATACTGTTAAGGTCAAGAGGATTTTTGTCTCTTAATGACAACCTCTATGGGTCAATTTAGATTAGGTCCTCTGAGAGGCCAGCTTGCACTTCCTCCAGTAAACAACAGCAAAATTCCAATAGTATACTAGATAGAATGTCCAAATAACAGATTGCAGTGACATGATAAGAACTATATATAATGGTGATATGCAAACTTATATCTCATCATAAACAATTCATGTTACTATATTAATAAGATTCTATATAATTTTTATGAACATTTTACTTAGAAGACCCAGTCAATGGTGCAGCTGCTATTTTAGAAAAGGATATCAACAATTAAGTCATAAAGCATGGGACGAACAAAAGTCTAATGCAGTTGGTTACAGACAACTCGGCATCTTCTCTTAAGTACCCTTTATCACAGGCTTGAGTCATCACTTTCCCCTTTAGGTGCGGCCATAGTTTTTCCCTCATGAGCCCCCTACTAAATGGTATTGACGGCTATAACTGCAGGTTTAAGATTTTTAAAGATCCAAATTGTTCAAAAAATTTCCCTTGACTAAGATGGGTTATGCTCCGAAATTCTTATCAACTGGATCCAAGCTACTATTTTCTTGAATTTTAAGATGAATGGTAAAAAATTTCACTATCTACTTTATAACTCCAAAAATAGTGGCTCAGGCATTTTTTCCCTGAAAACTTTAAAGCATAGCTCATCTTAGTCAAGGGCAACATTATGAAGGGTTTGGATCTTCAGAAACTTAATCCCAACTCCCAAACATGTTGCGATGACAACAGAAGAACGAAAGCCCTTACAAGATCTACCGCCACCATGGCCCCTCCGAATGGCAGACAACAGCAAGAAGAATGAAACGTGCTCAGATTAGTGCAATCTCCTTGTAACTGTTACTTAGTGGCCTGCAAATGCAGCATTGACCACAAGAAGATTGCTCCAAGAAAAACTAGTCAATGTTCAACGGTTGCGTTTCAACTAACCATCTCTGTCCAATTGGTGCACTTTGTTAACCACGATAGTGAAACAACAAGGCCGGCAGACAGAGAAAATGGTGCAGTCTCATTAGGATGTCTGATATTTCTGTCGTTGGCTTAATCCACCTCGTGCCAACATCCTTATCAAAGAAAGGCAAAACTACTCTTTCTTACTAGTAACGATATCAGAAGTCGTAATCACTTGTATATTCAGACGTGCCTCCCAATCCAAGTATACCCATCAAAATAGTATTGAATACAAGGCCTTCTTAGAACGCATACTCAGGCAATGTCAGTTGCGGGTCAGGCAGTCTTAAACTATAATCAATCCTACAAAGATCATCCCAAGAGGAACTCAATAAAATTAATTCAATCTTGAACATATGATTGCAGAGGGAAAAAACCAAAGAACACCAACTCTCGTCTGATTCATAATTGAATCAAACATCTCTCTCAAACCAGAAGAGAATCCAAAATATGGTGGTTGCAAATATACAATAAAAACACAGCTGGGCGGTAACACCACTACTGCATCTTGACTGGTTCGAGAGCTTCAACCATAACCACGCTGTCACCCCTGATAACCTGCAAAGACAAATGTATAACGAGGAAACCCGTAAAGAGATTGATGATCCAAGACCTGGAGCAAGAAAATGAGGAAATAAAACGGAAAAGTGACAAACAAAAGAAATGTACCACCATTCCTGTTTCCTTTATCTCACTGTCGTTAAGTTCCATGGTTTTGTCAGATTCATAAACTGGTTAAACCCACAAAGGATTCCAACCACGATCCTGTTTGCACTCAGCTTAACTGCAAGATGGAGTTTTAGTTTTAGCACATTTATTGGTAGTGATTAGTAGCCGTTTGACCTGAAGGTTACAGGTTCAAGGCATGAAAATAATCTCTTGCAAAAGATGCAAGGTAAGACTGCATACTATAGACCTTACATCATTAGTGATTAATAACAGCAATACTCCAGTAAGCTTTGAGTACACTAATGTAGCTCAAGCAGTTCAAAAGGCAGGCCCATGATCGAAGCCTCCCATATGCAGGGCCTGGGGAAAGGGCTGACCACAAGGGTCTACACTAATGTAGCTCAAGCAGTTACTGATAATGAATTCCAGCTGCTACATGTAACAACATATGAAACTTTTCTGGAGGTCGTGAGATATAAACCAAACCAAAGGCAAAATGAGAACCAGATGCCACTCCGACACTTCAATCAGGCTTTTTTTCTCTTATAATTTAGACATCCAAAAAAACCACAAATCAGAAGCATGAATCTCTAATAAATCCAACTAAAAGCGTGGCTGTTATGCCCCACACTCCTGAGAAAACTACATAAACAAACTTATGTTCTATGCTCTATGAAAGAGTTGGACAGTTTCCAGAAGTAACATTAATCTTTAACCAATCCAGATATACGAGATGTTTTAAAAGACAAGCTGTATGTCATTTCTTAAAGTCAGAAATACATGACGTCGATTCTTAACCAATAATGATCACATCCATAACAGAACCATAAAACTCCCATTCACAAGGTCAATATCTAATCTAGCTTTCCCATGCAGCGTATGTAAGGTCACGGACCACAAAGGGTATTTAGTAAGCAACCTTACCTTGTATTTTCACAAGAACTTATTTCTTGTGACTTGCAGATGAGGATGACAACTTTACCATTGAGTCAAGGCTCCCTTTCCCATGCATTCATAATATAATCTATGCAAATTACACCAAAGTCAATATTGCCCAGTGGCTAGGTTGGGGCCCCTCTCTTGAAGTAGGTCACGGGTTCAAGGTAATGGATCGCATATCTTTAGAGGATGTAAAAAGAAGAGTTTGTTGTATGTTGAGGGCGATTACTGAGAATACATGTGGAAAAGGTGTATATATAATAACCTATGTGAGTTACCCGTTCAAATATACATACACAAGCGAGCTCAATAAACATACACAAGCAAGCTCAGACCCAGTGCAAGATCAAAACAAGAGCGAATCTCCTGTATTACAAACGGATATAGTATCCAATCCGTTTACACCCGGATCAGATTCTACCTGCTTAAACTGTTTTCGGTGCTATTTTGCTTTTCCTCGAGGAATGCTACAACCGACAGGACCATAAGTTTGCCTACAGCGTCCCTCACTTTACCATGGTCAGCCATGTCTCATTTCCTTTGACTCTTGACTCTCGAATCTTGTATTCGTGATTGGATGCTTCCTCTTTTTCTCGGATCTGATGAACGGGTGGGATCCACACGGTAAAAGCGTGTGCTGTACAAACAAATTTATTGTCTAACATTCCTCTTTTTGGAGCTTCCGGAGCCTGTGGCGGATGTTTAGGGTGATGACTCGTTAAGCAACCTAAAGTCGGCTTTTTCCTGTTGTTTTCGTCTCTGCAAACTTCGCCACTACGAATTGCAGGTTGGTTATCAAGTTAGATCATGGGTTCTAAACACACCTACGCATTTTCCATTAGACCTGTCAAACAGGCGGGTGAGGTACGTTACCCGTTTATTACAACGGTGACAAGTAGCCTGCCCGCTCCAAACCCATAACGGTGGGCAGGTCCGGCGGATAATTTAGCGATGAGAGATCAGGAGACCGAGATTTGAAAGGTGATAAGAACCTAGAGAAAGGAAACTTGCAGCGCTGGACACCGAGATTCTTGCCTACAAACGAGAGAGGGAGATTCTCCCCATACACCACGGAACAGACTAAACCCAGAAAAATTGGAAGACAGCTATCCTAACTATCGAAAACAACTCACAAGATGACTGCAAACAGAAGCTTGGATGTGCTCAAATTACAGTCAAGAAAACAAGGTTCTGAAACGCCGGTACACAGTGAGCTAGAGAAATTTACAAGCACCATGCACATAAACTGTGCATGCATGGATAAAGAAAAAATATGACATCACGAAGACCTGCAAACAAAGATTGGCCAAAAAAAACATGGTTCCTGTTTTCTGATACTGCATTTTATTTTTTGTTTTATTTTTCTCTTGGCAATCAAAAGATGGTACTCGGCAATATAATTTCACTTGGACTTTTGACACACCCGCAGCAGTACTGAAATTGCATAAGAAGTACCAATCCAAGGTTTGAACACTGTTTGTCAATGTTTGAAGATTTTTACCCAGCTGAAAATGCAAGATATTCTTTCATCCCTTTGCCGAAAAGGGGATAAGCAACCAGGGACGCATAAACATGTACAAATGTAAGAAGTAGAGCTATTCCACTCCAAATCAGTGGGGAATGTTTCTTCTGCCTGAAACCCCATAAGAAATGCAGTCCCCACCGCAGCAAGCTATCCATATAAACAAGCACATTCTCTCAACAAACATCTAAAACAATTCTCGCTTACTGGAATCTGCAAGCAGAAAACAGTGCATCAAACGACACGCAACAGCATACAATGGAACAGAAGCAAATTTTATACTGATTTTCAATTGCAAAGAGCCCAGAAACTAAACAACTACCAGCTTTCTGCTACCAGAAATCCGGGAAGATATGCTTATTCCGCAAAAGAAGAAGACGAGGGAAAAGCAGAAAAAAATGAGTCGACCCTAGACAAAATGGATTCAAATTGTAGTGTTTACTCTCTAGAAAAAGGAAGAAAGAAGCTACTACATCAATCTAACCGAGAGAGAGAGAGAGAGAGAGAGAGAGAGAGAGAGAGAGAGAGAGAGAGAAACTTAACTTATCGAAGAAGAGATTCTAGATTCTCTGGTTTTCCGGCATGAGTAGACCAGGTTCCCCGGAAGAAATCCTAGATCCTCTATTTTCCGGCAGAAACACATGAAAATTCCTTAAATTTAATTGCCTCTATTCAAACCCTTTCTAAACGCATTTGCAGTCGTAAATGTGAAAACCATGCAAGCCCATAAATGCATTGAATAGTGAATATTCCTTCCTAAAGAGTAAAGACCATATATCGGGCAGTAAATACTCAATACATGCACGCATCCTGTGGCTAGTTTAGACCTCCAAAGCTGGCTTCTCATGCTAATTTGAGGCTCAAACTGATATATATTTTTTTCTAAATTATGAACATGGACTTAGCAATCCTATTCCATACCACGTAGGAAGACCCATTGTTCTTCCGATATTAGAATTTACAACTTGCGAAATGCTAAAAAAAGGGGCAGCCGTAGTGCACGAAGCTCCCGCCTATGTAGGGTCTGGGGAAAGGGCGGACCACAAGAGCCTAAAGTACACAGCCTTACCTTGTATTTGCAAGAGGCTGTTTCTACGCTTTGAACCCATGACCTCAAAGTCATACGACGACAACTTTTACTGTTGCGCCAAGGCTCCCCTTCAGTAAATGCTAAAAGTGACAGGAATACAAGGTGAGGTAATCAAACAACCACTATTTTTGGAGCCAAAGCTTCGGATCATGTGACCCATTCATTTCATTGCTCTAGCTTTGGATGTCTTGTAGGAAAAAAAATGTAATTTGTCTGATGCTAGCATTTGAAAAGTTGTCCATTGTTTGTCAAAGATAGAGTTGTCACCATGTGAGGTTCTAAGAGTGTAAACTTTATTGTGTCGCTTAAGTTATATAGAAATTCCTAAACTCAAGAATTAAAAATGACAAGTTCTTCGTTATCCAAAATTGAATAACCGCTTAAAATAGCGAAACAGATTATATTTTGTTGAGAAATCCAAAATGATATGGATATAATCTTCATTGTGTATTTTGATCAATTGTATCATTTCTTTGTGGATTCCCATATGAAACTTTTGTATCTCTGGGTACTCATTTATCATTTCGTCCATCAAGAATAGTTCTTCTAATTTTATGAATCTTTTTAGAACATTCTTTTCTTAAATATCATTAAAAAAGGTTTCGGATTGCCTTCCACCAATTAGTAACCTAAGGTTCCAAACTTTTATTAAATGAGAGAGAGATCCACTAGGGCAAAGAGACTCTAGATGCAAGATATGAGAGGGGCCTCTTGCAAAATTATAAAATAATATTGCGTACTATAAACCTTTTGTGGTCCACCTCTTCCTCAACTCCATATCCATGGGAGCTTAGTACACCAAATTTCTTTTTTAGAAAAAACTTATTTAGCTTTAGTATTTGTAACTCATAAATTACATAACTCTATTATATGCTATGTTGGCCTGTATAGTCAAATCCTTGGATTGAGAAGCTCATTTTATAGAAGTTTTCTAATCCACCCATGCTGGAATTCATGGAAGTATCATGCTTTTTGATGTATACATCCAAAGTCAGATGAAAAAGTTTGAGTCAAATTTTACTTACTTTATTCTAATAAAATCGTCACCGTTCAAAAAAATAAAATAAAATAGAGATTAAATATTTTTTTTATCATTTTCGAAATCATTAGGAAATATCATACAAGACGGTAGAGATGACTTTTAAGATGGATCCAAGATAAGCTGGTAATGATACATGACCCCACAATTTTAAAACTAATTGGTTTTCATTGTAGGCTGATGGTATGAATTCCGTGATAAGATCTTGGCCATTCATCTTCTTGACCCTTATGTTTGGTTATATATGAAAAATCACGTCAATTTTATGATTCGAACCCGGGATGCGCCAGTGCAATGGGAACCCGGCAGGTGCAATTCCCACTAACACGTTGTTGTCGTCTAGTAATCTCCTCTTGTCCGTCCCCCACCTGGAGCGTAGCCCCTCTACCACTGTTCCTGGGTCCTACCAATGACATGGGAGCATTAGAGAGAGAAAGAGAGAGAGTCGATTATCAGACCTTTGGTTACCTCTCTCCCTTGACGCTCGCTCTCTCCAAACGAGATTGCAGCGGCTACGGGGAACCGCACAAATATCACAAAATAACGAATCCAAATTCCTCCCAGGTGGGTACCCACTTTCTCTTTTCTTCCTTTGAAGCTTCTTTAATGGCGTTCTCCCTTGCTAGCAATCTTCAGGCTATTATGCCTTTCTTCTAGTCCGATCATTCGTTTTATCTCAGCATAAAATCTCAGAAAGCAACATTTTGCTTTCCTGTTCTTGATTTCGTTTTTACAGATTCCAACCTTTGCTTGGTTCTTCTTTAAAGGAGTTTCCTTCGTTTCTGTCAGCTCTTCATCTGCTTTTCTTCCCAAACGCCCTTGAAATTTGAAATCTCTAAAGAAAAATCGTTATTCATTTGGTTTAATGCGGGTTTGATTCACCCGATTTATTACGCATTCCTTTTATAACGTCTTTTTTGAAACTTCAGAAATCCTATCTTGATCGTATAATCCGGAAGACAATCTTTTTCGGGTCTTTAAAACTTGTTCTGGTTGTCTGGGGCGGTGATTTCTCCCGTTTCTGGTTTGTCTTCGGATCCTTTATACCGGCCGGTGGGAGTCTTTGTTCTTTGCCACGATTCTCTTCCTTTCACAGCTCCGTTGCAGCAGCATTTAGAAGGGTTTGCCACTTTCTCACGAATGTACATCCGCAGAGCTGTTTCTGTTTCTTGAAGAGATAAAAAAAGATTGTTCCGTTCGACAATCAATCTGAATCTCGATAAGTTGTTAATCCATGCATTCTCTTTTCCTATAATTGTAACTGGGTTTCCTTTTCGTATCTTGATTTCAGTTTCCGGCTATGGGGAATTGCCATTGCCTGGCCAAGAAAAAGAAAAGATCCAAAAGGCTGCCTGCAGATATCACTCCTTGCCGTGTCGCCAGAGGTGCTCGCGTCGTTCGTCTCTTCGGGCTGGCGTCTTGCCCCTGGACGTCCTGCTTACGAATCGTGCTCCTCTACAAGAACGTCCGACTCCAATTCTTTCCGGCAGAGGACCCCACTTTCACGACGTCGGTCCTACAATGTGGCTCCGAGAGCATCTCCGGATCTTATACCACTCTCTTGCAATATCTCGAAGTAAAATTTCCCAATCCTCCGCTTCTGGTGCACGCCGGTTCCGATCGCCCGGAGATGGCGATCGTCGCGGTGGCAAGGCTGCAGCATAAGAGCATGACATGGCATTTGGACGGGCTTATGATTTGGGCAGCGGATATGGCGGCCAGATGGGCACGTGGCAACGTAAAATCCGTTGATACTTCCGTGGGGAGGCCACGGATGGAGGTGAGCAAGTTTGGGAGGTGTTATTCCCAACTTTTGGAGGTGATGCTGGAGCATGCTCAAATGGAGGAACGAGTCATTTTCCCTCTCTTGGAGAAGGCGGATAGAGGTGACGGATTTTGTGTATCTTTTCTCAATTTTTATTCCTTTTTATTTTTTGTTTTACATTTCTATTATAATGATTTTTTAGCAAAAACCTCAGTGCTATCAATTCCCGTCTAAGACACGCAAGGCAGCAAATATTGATCTGTGCTCTACGTTGCCAATGTCTGCCCTTTTTCATTGGCAGAGGCCACAGAGGTCAAGAGGCAGGACCGGCCACATTAGTGAATTCCATCATTTATGTGTTGGGTGTCCCTTGCTGAGCTAGGCTTTGGTAGGTGTGGGCCTTGCTCATCCTCATTACTATTTTAGGCGAGTAGGGACGGTTTAGGTGGGCACCTACTCTTTAAACATTGGGATGATCTTACAATTGAAAATATGGTGTTTGCAAATTATACCAGGAATCGTTCCTCAGAGTAACAGATTGATCCGATATGCAATTCAGAATGGAGTTAGTTCCTGCCTTATTGACTCCCTTAATTCTAACGGGAAGACGTTCTGTCACAGGATTGTCTACAGCTGCAAACGAGGAGCACGCGAGGGATCTACCCATCATGAACGGAATCAAAGAAGCAATCAAATCCGTTGGAGTTCTTGAGGCTGGCAGTATTGCTTACCACGAAGCCATGTTGAACCTGTCCACTCGATTGAGAACTTTGCAGGTGGGTCTTTTAATCTCCTCCTCTCATCACTTGCAGTAGCCTCAAGGGCAAAGCATCCAAAAGGTCAAGCAGAAAATAGCAGCCATTTGATTGATCTCAAGGTGTATTGAACTCTGGTCCTGACCCTGGACGGGCTCAAGCTCATCCTCCATAGGCGACCATAAAAGCATGGATATGTCAGTAGCAGAAACAAATCTATAGGCCGGGAATGTCCTATCAACCATGGGATTCACTGATGGATGGTCTGGATCAACTATGGATGGGGTGCACCAAGCAAGAGCACTTAGCCAAGTTGGTAAATTGCATCATCTGATTATTGTGTTTCTTTTTTTCTCAGGACCATTGCAAGGAGCACTTCGAAGAGGAGGAGAAAAACCTGCTGCCAATTCTTGGCGCTACGGAGCTAAACATGGAGCAGGAAGAAGCGGTATTAGCGCAGTGCTTTGAGGTGATGGAAGGCAGCCATTCTTGCCTCTTACACTTTCTAATGACGGGCCTCCTCCCTCAGGATGCCATGTACTATTTACACATGATTTGTAGTTGCAAGTATTTTAGGCAACGAGCTGGCCCAATGCTCCAAGTGCTGGCTGCCCGGATGGAAGGAAAAGAAGCCGTCGTATGGGATTCTCACAAAGGGTGATCTCTGTAATGGATGTGGATTGCTCCTCCTTACACATTTCCCTCACATTTCAAGTTCACTTCATTCCCAGGCAGTGGCTGCATTTTTTCACTTGTAGATGCTAAGCTTAGTTACTCCCTGAAAAAAGGAAGAGTGGAATTGAAAACCCATTGTTCTGTTTTGAAGTTGGTAAAGAAGAAACTGACCAATTGATATTGGAAATTCTGGAACTGCAATTTTAAGATCCCGTTCTCTACCTCCTTCATCACAACTTTTTCATGCCATATCTGTACAGGCTCCATTTTTGGGCCACGGCCTTCCCACAAATGGACCATGGTGGAACCATGGGATGAAGCGGATTTCTTGTGGTCGACTTGTAAGTTTAAACCATAATTTGTGTGGTTACTAACTTGCAATTGTCTAAGTTTAAACACCGAACGTTCTTTGACGGGCTGTTGATGGCACTTGGTACTGATGACAACGAGCAAACGATTCTTCAACAAAGAGAATGGTGACATGAAATGCGTTGAAGATGCTCTCATAAGTTGGGGTCTTATTGCCATTAAATTTGACGCTCTCAGTTTGACATAGTAGATCCCATCTGAACGATCGAGGCCCATATGACTGAATCTGTACTTTCTCGATCTAACTTCGAGCTAAATGTGTTTGATTATGATCTTTAAACATGATCTATTCTTTGTAATTGTGTTTGGCTGTTCATATTACAGTAGCGAAAACCCGCTTTAACTTGTTCTCCATAAACAATGGCCGAGTCGACCTTGACACCAACACTCTCAAATATAAGTTCCAACTGGATTTCATTCATGACCGAGAAACATTACAATCAGTAGACAGCGCTTATTCACAAGATCTAGTGTGACATATGTGCTTATTTTCATTTTGAAAAAAAAAGAAAGAAAGAAGAAGAAGCAAAGGTATAAATGGTAGATGAGCTGTCATTAAAGTTCTTCATTTGTGAACGATTCAAAGCCTGGGAACACGTACCTTAGAAATTTGATATTTCTAAGGAGTAACTCTGATTGAGATGATCTCAAATTAAGGTAATTGGCTCATCCAATGACCTACTAATAAACGGTTTGGATCAATCTAAAAGTGGAAGCTTCCACCAACAAAAACACCTAAAATACCTCAACTTTTCCCCATTTGGTGCCAAAATGCCCCTTAACTTCGCTCCTTTCCACTCCCTTGCTTACTAAACCCCTTAATTTTCTCATTTTTTGGTTTGACAAGTAGGTCTAACCTCGCCATTTTACTGGTTTTGGCGGGAGCTCTGGTTTTTCCGGCAAAGACTCGATGGGTTCGGCTCCTTTGCCTGATTGGATTTCTGAGCCATGCATCATGGGCATTGACGAAGCTGGAAGAGGCCCTGTTCTAGGTAGGCTTCTCTCCCCTTCCCCCATCTGTCTTTCCATGCTTTTGCCTACGCATATGACCTACGCGATTTTGATAGGTCCAATGGTCTATGGGTGCTTGTATTGCGCCCTCTCCTATCAAAAGACGCTCGCTTCCTTGAATTTCGCAGGTTCGGTTTTGTTTTGCTCCCTCATGACTATCATTTTTCCTCTCTTTGTTTGATTGTCAGTGAAAATGTTTACTCTTAGTTTTTCTTCTTCTGGAAATAGCACGCATTTTGGAATTAGGAATGATTTTATACTGATTTTGGATCTTGATTTGGTAATAAAAAGTGGATTATGAATAATGTAAAGAAATCCCTCTACATTAGACAAACGCCTCTTTCTAGATGTCTCAAGATGAATGTTTGTTGGGTTCGCTGCCATTTTTAACAATAATGGGTACCGATAATTCTGAAAGCTTTAAAAAAGTTGGATTATTATCATATTGGGAGGTAATTTTCTCATCAGATAGATGTGAGCCTCCTCACCAATGTCAAATTTGGGAGCCACATTAAGTCACTTCTTAGTTTCTAATCTTTTAATGTTTAGACCTCAATGTGACAAAGTCATCATTCAGTCACTCGCAAATGGGAAGTATTAAAGTCTCTAAACCGCACATAAGGACTGTTTGAGTTAGCTTTGCTTATTCCTAGTTTCACACCTTTGAGTGTAGACTGACTCAAATAAAAGGCTAAATTTCTCTGTCACTTGAAATCCTCCATCAAGTAAAATCGAGTTCTAAAGGTATTTCTCTCTTGTTGATTTTATCGCTTCTATTCATCAAGCAGGCTTTTCAATTTTCTTTTTAAAGTCTTTTTTAGGTTTTGTACAAGTTACATAATTTACATTTGGCTTCATCTTTCACAATCTGTGGTGGTTGATGTTTGAATTACAACTCCTTTTGTAAAACTTCTTGGTACAACTGTTCTGTATCTTGAACTTCTTTGTCGAATATCAATCTTTCTCCAGTTCCATTGGTCTTCCAAGAGTATCTACGTACTAGTCCTTAGTTGAATTTGTTAAAAGTGGGCATTCAGATCCTAGTGCATCTTTTGAAGCTGACAGGTTCAGTGAACTTCCTAACTCTCAAACTGGATCAGGACACACTCTAGCACGGATCTCTTCTAGTAGCATCACCAATTTCCAGCTGCTGATGCAGCATTCTTCTAGTTCACCGAGCTTCTTTGAACGCTTTATGGACAGAGCTTCAATAGGCGAAGGACCCACAAACACCTATACCTTTTTTCGTGCTTGTTATAGCCCGTGAACCATTCTCATTCCGGTTTCTTCTCTAATATTCCCTCTATGCTTTGGTACCGTGAGACACACAAAAACTGAAATGTTCAACTGTTGCAACTGTTATCTTGAAGTTTTTGATATGGTCATTCATAGCAGATGCTAATCCATTCTAGGAAATAAACTAGATTGGAATTTGTCAAGCACAATTCCAGTTACTCCAGTGTTATCCTCTAAGGTGGAAGCTGTGTCAACACAATCCACTGAAGTTGCATTGTAAATTTAAACACATATAGAATATGATTTTCCTGATGTATCTTCTCTAAATATCCTTTTATAAGTCATAAATCTCAATTTCTGTTCTCATAAAATGGTTATAGCTCATATTGTGAAGGCAATCACCAGAATGTTGATAACTCAATGTCCAGTAAACTCTTCTGCTCATAGATTCACATGCACAGTCACATAGCGGGTGATCATGCATTAACACTTGGCACTGCTTAGGGTTATAGAAGAATGAATAACATTTGCTTGAGTTGTTCTCACAGATCAAATGATTATGCTTGTTGCTTCATTATCTCCTGCAGATTCAAAGACTCTAAAAGAGGAGAAGAGGGAAGAATTATTTGAAAGTTTGAAGGCTGATGATTCTATTGGATGGGCTGTGGATGTTATTGATCCAAAGGAGCTCTCAGCTAAGATGCTGAAAAGGTTAGTATAGGATGACCAATAGCCCCATTCAACAAACATCCAGTACTTGCACCAAAAGGGCAGCTTGGTGCACGAAGCTCCCCCATATCCAGGGCCCGGGAAGGGGCTGACCACAGTACTTGCTCCATTTGACATATAATTCCTTTTTTTTATTTGTTTCAACAGAGCAAAAATCAATTTGAATGAAATATCACATGACTCTGCTAGTGGCCTTGTTGCTAAGGTTCTTGACTTGGGAGTGCTACTAACTGAGGTAAAACTCCAACTTGCTGAATGGTTTTTGTGCTTCTTAATTTCATAGCGACTTCTGCATTTCAAACTTTCAATATTCTCTTTAGTTCACATTTTAAATTATACTTTTTACTTATTTTTGCAATGTTGAACACAAGCACACATGAGGAGCCTCAAACCCTGATCACCCAGGAGAAAGGCTCCTCTTCACTCCACTGTGCTGGAAGGCCTTTGCATTGCATTTTAGATTATGCTAACATAACTATCTTCCATGTTTCCCTCCAAATGCTGCAGGTTTATGTGGATACGGTAGGAGATCCAGAGAAATATAGAATTAAGTTGTCTGAAAGATTTCCAGGTGTCAAATTTGTGGTTGCCAAGAAAGCTGATAGTCTCTATCCAGTCGTTAGTGGAGCAAGCATAGTAGCAAAGGTTGATAGTTCCTTCTTCTGAGGCCGTTATGAGACGTTGTCATCTTAATTATCAGCTTATTTATCTTAATTCTAAAGTGGATGTGTATCTTTGTCAAATGTCGTTGTTATCTAGGTGACCAGGGACAGAGCCTTGCGTGATTGGGTGCTTGATGAGACAGCAGAGGATATGCATAGGAACTTTGGATCTGGATATCCAGGAGGTGACTTTGAACCAGAAAATTGTGTTCATTGTCTCTGCCTCTTCAAATCAATGTGACTGGTGTTTGTTTGGTAAAATTTTCAGATCCTGAAACTAAAGCCTGGTTGGATCATCACAAAAGTTCGGTGTTTGGATTTCCAACATTGGTGCGCTTCAGTTGGGGTACATGCACGTCCTACTTCAAGGACATTGTCGAAGTAATATGGTAGGTCTAGACCCTGAACCGTGTTCAACTTGCTCCTGATCTTATTCTTTCCATATCCAACTTCAAATTTCTGCTAACTTACTTTTGTCCATGAACTGTTCATACTTTTAATATTTATTTTTACTTTGAATTACCGTCTTGCTTTTTCTCATGTTTGGTGATGATGTTATATAGGGAGTCTGATAAACAGGATGAGGATGGGTCCAATGAAAGAAAGGGTAAACGCCAATTGAAATTGGGCAGTCTTGGTATCACTGGGTATAAGAGGAAGACTGAGGAAATTGAATCGAGTGGCAAAGGTCGCTGTAAGTTTTTCCAGGCACGCAAACTGGAGCAAATCAATCATTTCCGGTGACATGATCTGCTTTTTGCTCTGTGGCTTCTTGTCTCTTATCCATTTGTATGATTGGGATTTGTCAAAGAAAGATATTGCTAATTAGAAGTAAAAGATTGCTCTTGGTTAAATTCTTCTTTATTCTTAAGATCAAAAGCATTCTGCGGATCAGTTGTTGCTATGCTCTGATGTCACCAATATCGTCTTTCACAAGAACAAGAGGGTCTTACAAAATAATTAAAACCCAAAGCAATCTCTAATGATTACTTCTCAGTCAAAAACCTCTGATACGAGCTCCATGACACTCTGACAATCACTGTAGATTCGTAGGTTAATCACTACCCTGATTACCGATCCTTGGCTTGTGCTAATGAGTCCACAAGTGACTGCCAATTTCTCACTATGACAAAGTAGAGATTGTCCTTTTTCCATCTCTTTCAAATCAAGCAGCACATCTGATTCCTACATCTGATTATGTTGTGGGTGTGCTTTGTCTGCCACAACAAACTCATGAATGGAACCATTTACCTCGGTCAAGCTACTTCCTGACATTTTCTTGATTTCCCTTACTTTCATCAGAAGTCTCAGCTTTGCAACGTCATTCCATCTACCATGCAAAGCTTACAAGTTATACAGCAAGAGATAATTTGCATCATATTGAGGCACCAATCGAAAGAGAACCTTTGCAGCCTTCTCCAAGTTCAATATCCCCATGGACCTGGCAAGAAGCCAAAGAGGACCACGATATGACAGCATTGAGTTGAATAGGCACTTCTTGAATGAGGCAACGAGCCTCATCTAACAGCCCCTGACGATCTGATCCACCATGCGACCATAATGCTTGCTAATAGGGATGATACCTTCATGCTATGGAAACAGTCAAATTCCCTCTTGCACTCAATCCTGTATGACTCCATGCTCGTAAAACTCCAATCAAGGTTACAGTGTCAGGTTTCACTCTCTCCATTGTCATGTTACTGAAAACTTCAAGTGCTGCTGCACGTAGTCCAGGCATGGCTAACCCAGCACTCATCACAGACCGAACATGTACGTATTCTTATATCTATTAGAGCAGTAGCAAACTTGACATTCATTTCCAGCCCGGCTTTTGCCATATAAGCGTGAACCCACGTACCAGTCTCCAGAGCCCCAATATTCACACAAGCTGTGAGTGCACTCACAGCCGAAAGCTCATTAAGATCATACCTTTAACCTGCATTCTATGAAATCATCTTAATCAATCAAGAGGCTTCTCCACAAGATAACATCCCTTTCAGGTATTCTCAGAGAGCTGACGAGAAATGTCCAGATGATTGCACTTGGCATACATGTGGATGAGAGCTGCGCACATATGAGAATCTGAGTGGAGCCAATGAACAAGTATCTGCGCATGGATGGGCCGTCCATATTCAGCCACTGCCATAGAAGTGCAAGCTTTCAGTAAGGGAGGAAAGGTGAATTTGTTAGGGGGATGTCGTCTTGATTGAGGAGTTGTAAGCAAAGTAGGAGACAAGTGTTGGGGTGGCGGATGGTGGTGGTCATGGAAGCACTGTATGCTCTAATCAAGTTATTGCAGAGATGGGTGTTATGGGCACAAGAAAGAAATAAGCCGGTGAGTGCAGGGTCGCTCCTTAGAAGATTGGTTTCGATGATCTGAGCATGGAGCTGTGTGAATGAGGTGGTAGATATGCATTTGTGTAGAAGGGAGATGGTTTGGTGTTGTAAGATTACTGAGCTCGGAGCTAAGTTGTAGTAGTGCTGAATTGATAGGATTTTGGCTGATGCAAAGTGAACAAGGGAAGTTGGGCTGTGATCATCATCATCATCGAGACCTTATCCCAATTAGGGGTCGGCCAACTTGCATCTTTGATCACGACTCTTAAATTGTAAACTATTAACAGGCAACTGCATGGTTCCTATGTCATGCTGAACGGATATTCCATAATAAGGTAAGTCCAACAAAATCAATGGTGTACTTCTTCTGGGGGCCCACAAAAATGCTTGATTGATTGGAGATCGAGGTACTGGAAAAAGTCTGCAATCAGAACGCAATGCTTTAGAGGTCAGACGTTAGGCTACTGCAGATGCAATGGGTGTTGAAGACACTCCTTGTTAGTGCCCAATCGAGGAAATTCTTGAGACCTTGCTCTAGAAGTAATAGATGAGACATCTCGGGGGAAATCGGACCAAGACTCTGCAGGTCCCTATATGGTCCACAAGATCAAGAGTCTATGTTCTGTTCCCCTGTAAATTGAACGGGCTGTTCTTTGTTCAGGGATAAACAAAATTATCCAGATAATTATCTATCTAATCAATGGTCTGCCGAAATGGCTGATTTACACTATGTCTATTCATCTTTTAAGCTGATATTAGCAGGGACAGTATCCACGGACTACTCTCCCAGTGCTGTGCTGAATATGATGTATTTGCGGCTTATCGGTCTATCATGCATGTGTAATGTAGAATTGTAAATGTTGACTTATTTTCAGCAATAAGCCATTAATCTTGTTCAGATTACCTTAGATAGACTAGGTATGAATTTCAAGAGCAGTAGATTCTTATAACTTAAGTTATAAGAGTTGAAAATTAGAAACACTGATTTTTTTTCTTTGTTCATAGAACAAAGTAGCTAGGACTATCCAAATCAACAATTTTTCAAGGTTCCCCTAGTTTGGAGATGAGAAACAAAATTAACAATTTAGATCTTTCAAAAGAAGTTAGTGTCTACCATTTATATTAATTTTTAAATTTAATTTCTTAAGTTGTGCCCTTTTAAATGGATATTGGCTGATGGATCGACTGGGGTTGTGATGAAATGAATCAGCTTGATTCAATTCCTTTTTCTTTGTGGATCAAATTTATCTGCTTTGCATCCACGGATTTTAAAAAGACAGAAGGGCAGTTTTAGTGCAACAGTAAAAGTTGTCGTAATGTGACCTTGAGGTCAGGGGTTCAAGGCATGAAAACAGCCTCTTGTAAAATGCAAGATAAGATTGTGTACTTTAGGCCCTTGTTGTCCGCCCTTTCTTCAAACCCCACATAGGCGGGAGTTTCATGCACCTAAGCTGCCCTTTTAGATGAATATCTGCAGATTTTTACCCACTTTGCCGGGGCTACTGATGGCTGCTCTAGACGTGCCATCTATTTTATTGTACTAAGAAAATTGGAAGCCAATCTTCGCGGGGAACAAGTTGTGAAGCTTCTTTTGTTGGCCGAACCCAAATTAGATCACTTGCGCTAGTTTTAGGCTTGCTGGAACTTGATCAAGATCATCCTCCTGTCACGTACAAGAGGAGGACAAATATATATATATAAAAGAAAAAAAAAAAGCAGTCTGGAGCACGAAGCTCCTACTTTTGCAAGATTCGGGAAAGGGCAGACTACAAAGGTTATATAGTATCTAGTCTGACCTTGTATTTTCACAGCCAGTAAATTTTAGTTACATGCTACAACTCAAGAAGGTGAGCTTTGGCGCAATGGTAAAAGTTGTCATTGTCTGACCTTGAGATCACGGGTTCAAGGCATGGAACAGCCTCTTGCATGATGCAAGATAAGGTTATATAGTTTAGGCCCTTATAGTCCGTCCTTGAGCAATATTATGGAATGTTGCCACCAACTTGTATTCCGTATCGTTACATGCTACAACTCAAGAAGGTGAGCTTTGGCGCAATGGTAAAAGTTGTCATTGTCTGACCTTGAGATCACGGGTTCAAGGCATGGAACAGCCTCTTGCATGATGCAAGATAAGGTTATATAGTTTAGGCCCTTATAGTCCGTCCTTGAGCAATATTATGAAATGTTGCCACCAACTTGTATTCCGTATCGTTCAGCACTCTTTTGATCGTCAAGTCATTTTTACTGTAGTTGTTACCTCATGAAGCTCCCCCTACTCTTTCATGGACACAATCCGGACTTTGCCAAAATGAGTTGACTCGGAAATTAATGCACAGAGTAGTTGTAAGACTCGGTAAAAGATGCAGTTTAGAAGTCTACACCCCAACTGACTCGGTTAAGGTTCGAGTTGAATCGCCGCTTTTTGATATCTTTACTCTTGCATGTTTGAATGGGAGTCTTGGCGCAATGATAAATTTGTCGATATGTAATTTCGAGGTCATAGGTTCAAGGCGTGAAAATAGCTTTTTGTAAAAATGCAAGATAAGACTGCATACTTATAAACCCTTGTGATCTGCCCTTTTCCTAGACTTCTCGCACCGGAATGTCATATTTGCTCTTACGTGTTTGATGGGTCTAATAATAGGGCCGGGCATTAGTGGGTGGAAAACAGCCCGTTTAGTTGTCCCGATAAGTATCATCAATTAAAGTTACGAAACTATACTAGTTCACTTCCTCAATTGGTTGGTTTGTCTCCCAAGCATCCCGCGCTTCCCTCCCTCTTCGTCCTCCCTGAGCGAAGGAGAAGTTGGTCGATTACAGGTATTTGTATATCTCTCTCTCTCTCTGCAATCCAATGTTGCCAATCTATTGTAATTATTTAGGATTCATTTTTGCACAGGACCCGATGAAATACTGTTATTTTGTTTGCATTGAAAAGAGAAATAGCTTGGCAGAAAACCCTGATGTTTTCCCTTTGTTGATCTAATTCCTGTTGGTTTCTGAATTCTATTTGAAATTTCTGATACTTGTCGTAGTCTCTCTCTCTCTCTCTCTCTCTCTCTCTCTCTCTCTCTCTCTCTCTCTCTCTCTTCTGTAGAGGATTGGAAACATGTTTTGATGTCTGCATGCAGAAATTACTGATCTTGAACTTTTACGGTAACGAAAACATCAAGGAAAATCTTGAATTGCAGACAAGGAACTTGTCATGTAGTGTAAAAGTGACGCTTTTCAGGCTCTTCTCTGACTATTATTATTCGTTTTCATTGATTTTAATTATGCTATAACTGTTGCACTTTTCATTCTTTCTTCTGATATTGTCGTTTCTATTTTGTGCACTGAATTTCTGGGAAGTGGAGGATGAAGAAGTCACCTCTTCCAATGGAGAGTTTGGGTGATACCAAGAAACGGCTAAATGGTAAGGAAGGCTTAGTGAAGCTTTTGAAACTGCATTTTGGGTATTCCGAGTTCAGGGGAAAGCAGCAAGAGGCCATTGAAGCTGTTTTATCAGGTTTCCTTATCTTTTCATTTTGTTTTCTTACTTTTAAACTTTTTGCTTAGCAGCACAAGTTTTCATGAACAAAGTTTGATTTAAAGGGCAGCCCTGGTGCACGAAGCTCCCGCCTATGGGGGGTCCGGGGAAGGGGTGGACCACAAGGGCCTATAGTAGGCAGCCTTACCTTGCATTTTGCAAGAGGCTGATTCCACGCCTTGAACCTATGACCTCAAGGTCACATGACGACATCTTTTACCGTTACGAACAAAGTTTGATTTATCAGGAGATAAAATAAGGAATATTGTTCTAATGGTTTTTAAATGCTCCTCTGGATTTTCAATTTGTCACCAGATAGCATATGTATTTTAGCTAATTATTTCTCTTCAGCTAATCACGTTAGCTACTATTTTCCAGGGAGAGACTGTTTCTGTCTCATGCCAACTGGAGGAGGCAAGTCAATGTGCTACCAGATTCCAGCGATGGCTAAGACAGGCATCGTGCTTGTCATTTGTCCTTTGATTGGTGAATCTCATTTCCTCATCTCTATTCTTACATCTTGGATAGTGTAACTTGGAATCACTTTTGGGCAACTCTGACAATTCTTATTGCTTTCCTGGGGATTCTTGTGAACAGCACTAATGGTGAGAACTCACCCCCGTGTATAGCTTTCTTTTTCCCTCAGATATTCCTTTTGGGATTCTAAACGTTCTGTTGTGGTGCTTTATCTCTTCATAGGAAAACCAAGTAGCAGCTTTGAAGGAAAAAGGAATTCCTGCAGAATATCTTTCATCAACTCAGACATCAAACATCAGAGATAAGGTGAATATCTGAGTCGTAATTATTTCTCTTGGTGCAACCTGTTGAGCACAGCACAAACTTTTAGCATGCCAATTTCAGTGAAACTGGAAGAGTTAGTACTTAGTGTTTTCACAAAGATTGCACAAACCGTAAAAGTATATAAAGCATCAGGAAGCAATAAGTTTCCAACAATTGTGATGGTAGCTTGGAGTAGGATATTGTTTGTTTGCAAAAATGGCTATTCTACTGTTAAGATATGTGTAGATGCTATGACTTATAACTCTAGACTGTAACTTTATTCCTTTTGACCATTGTAGAGTCAACCCTAGCAGAATGTTGGCTCATTTGGTTGGTCTCAGGCCTTTCTTTTAAAAAATTTATTTAGAAATTTTCTATATCATTCAGTGGTCATTTCAAAATCCAATTCATCAGTCACTGTTCATTATAAAGCCAAAATTTTAGCTTAATCTGTTTTCTGATAACTGGAAGTTGGATAATAAAATTTTTTGTTAACTGATCTCTTAATTTTGCAAATTTGCTTTTTATTGTTTCTCTTATAGTTATACACTTGCTTTACTGCTGAAACCTTAACTTGGCCTCTCCTTTTTATTGTCAGACTACTAACATTAGCATGGTCAAAGCAGTAAGTAGATATAGATCTCATTCAAATTTGCCCCAAGATAGAAGTTTTGGACGGATGACCTTGATGTTGTGCATCTAGACATTGAAACATTTGCTGCCAGCTATCTTATACTTCTTGAAACAAGTCTTATATTCATTTAAGTTTGCTTTCAAATTTTTTTGATTCTCTGTGACATGCTTAAGTTGTTTATTCTATGCTAGATTTACGAAGACCTAGACTCTGGTAAATCATCCTTAAGGTTGCTCTATGTAACACCAGAGTTGGTTGCAACGTCTGGATTTATGTCAAAGCTAACAAAGCTTTATGCTAGATGCTTGGTGAATTTAATTGCAATAGATGAGGTATGGATTTATATGACCTGTATAAGTAGGATTTATGCTTTCCTTGTTGCAGGTGATGCATCCAGATTTTAACATGTCATTATCTTTTCTCTCTCTTTCAGGCACATTGTATCTCAACATGGGGCCATGACTTCAGGTTTGGGAATCTGATGCTCAGCCTTGAAAGTTACTAGGCAAAGATGAGATAAGACATCTACTAACAAGAACATGCTGTTTTCCTTAATGTTCTTAATCAATGGCAATGCATATTCTAGCATGTACAGTGAACATTTTATTTGCTCAATATTCATTATTGGTTTAGGCCCAGTTATCGCAAACTTTCTTCTTTGAGGAGCCGTCTTCCAGATGTGCCAATATTGGCCCTTACAGCTACTGCTGTTCCTAAGTAAGTTACTTCAGTACATTATCTACTTTGTTATTTTATTTTCTATTCATAAAAGTTGAGAATATGACTGGAAGTTTCTGTCACTATTTGACGTTTAAAATCCCGAATGAATCACAGACTTTCTTGACTTGTGTTTTAGCACTATTGGGTCAACCAAAACCTCCTTTAACTTGTCCAAGTCAAGAAAAGCTAACTGCTTCAGTACCAAGATAATGAAAAACTGACCTTTTCTGTCATTGACTTACCTGAGTCAACTCAATGTTACCCCAACTGAGTTCTTGTCCCATGATCAGTTTATAGACACCAAGGTAGAAGATGTGCTTTTTGGGAGCTCTTACTGCTTTAAACCTTTTGGGTTAAAGCTTTTAAATTTTTATTTCTGTATCTGGAGTTGGAAATCTCTCCTTTTTTCTTAATTGAGACATTGTCAGAGGAAATGCGGCGCTTCACTTTGATTGTGAATCCAATTAGTACCTGATGGCTGTATTGAATAGATAAGTAGATATCTAGCCCATACAAGAACATCCCCATACAAGTTTTTTCTTTTTTCCTTCTTGGAAGTTAGACATACAAGTGTGCACACATGTGCGCACGCACACACACACACACACACAAAAGAATATCTGTCCTTTTTGTTTGTCCAGCTTCATCTGTTCCTTAGTCAGAAGCATGTGTTCATCTTAATATTGCATTCAGTGCACACATAGGCGTAGTGTCATGTTTATGAGCAGTACTTGAGATTATCTAATTGAAGAAAGTCAAATGTAGCCTATCAGAAAAACAGAAACATTGACTCTTAGTCCAATATGATATTTTAGGGTTCTCTCAGGGGCTCAAGTTTGTCACTTTTCATCAGAAGAGGTTCTTATATTGATTCTTGTCCTACCTCCAGCTGTTTATCAACCAGAGCACCTTGTCTGTGCAAGTGTTCTTTTATTTGCTTCCTAGTATGCATCAAACCAAATCTTCTGGCGAGGACCTGAATTATGTTACTTTTTTTTTTTTTTCTAACCTAGAGAGTGGCATGTAGGTTCTCTCAGTTAGCTTTTAATGGAATGTTGTTGTTGCTTTAGTACTGAAGATGGCTGGTTTAAAGCATGAGCGGGCAGCCTTTGAAAATATTAATGTCTCACTCTATTTGGTTCCATCCTATGTTGGTTTGTGTAAGTGGGTTAGCTGATTATGTTGGGGGAGTTCTTGGACTCATGTCCTTTTTCTGGAAAGGCATATAACAAGGATGGTGGATTGCCTTTAATTATTAGATTTTAGTGGGTGCAAGTCTAAATACTCTTAGCAAGTTTGCACCTAGTACATGTTATATTTTCTATTATTGAAACCCCCATTTGAGTTAGCAGGACAAACTTCTTTGCCATAGGATTGAACTCTTCCTGGTTGGTTTTTGTGTTTTGCCTATCAAGATAGACTTTCTCCTTACCTAGAGGATGAAAACCCTCCATTGATGGATTCAGGCCCAAATACTTGGGGGAAATGTCCAAAGCAAAGATGTTTTTTTTTTTTTTCTCAGATAATCTTATGTGTGAAAACTTATACGTGGGGAGATCTCTCTCATTCTTTTTGTTGTATGCATTGACACTGGTGTGAAGGGAACAAAATATAAAATGACATTTCCCTAGATCTTTTGGGCTAGAGAGTTAACTCTAAAGGGTAAAAGCTTGTTACAACATATTTAAGTTGAAGATGGTAGCCTGAATTGCCTATTTAAAGAGAGTATTTCTCTAACAACAGAATTTGTAAAGCATAGGAGACCATAAAATAGACAAGTTTCTCATTGGAAAGGGAGGGGAACGACCAATTGATGCAAAAGGAGTTCTAACTACAAAAGAAGTTGGAATAGCAAAAGGAGTTCTTGCTCCAAAAGAAGTTGGAATGACCATGATGATAAGGAAAATTTACATCCACAAGGAGCTTCCTGGTCATTTTAGATATTTCTCTCCAGGGGAGTATGCCTCTCATGATATGATCTGACCTCTGGAAAGCTGGTGCGGGAAGCAGCTTAGAGCATGCAATAAAACAAGGCGATGTGGCACAGGAGGTCAGAGCTCAAACCAACTAAGAGTTCAGAATAATGTTCTACATTCAACTCTAATTGTTTGGAAAAGGACTTAACCTTGCATCAACACAGCTAATTTGGTGTTAGCAATTAATTAGGTCATTCCTTATGGGCAAACTGTCTCCTTTTGTCTTTTGGTGGCCATTTGCACTAGAGATAAATCTTAAAAATCTACAGGGTAGAGGAACCATTTATAGTTACAAACCCTGAAATCTTGACAGACTGATCCATCTTTATGGGGTGCTTCTCTTTCCTCTTTATTTAAAGGGAAAGCCTCCCTCAAGTTCATTGACAGTAAACAGTAACCCTGCTTGAATATAGAAACTTCACCGTGAAACTTCTAGCTCTTGGCTTAAAAAAAAAGAAAAAAAAAGTAGCTTGGAGTTACAGACCTTCATCATTGTGTGGATGCACACATGCAGCAGGATGGAGGGAGGAAAAATTTGCCTTATACAATCTAGCTTGACCTGGTCCTACCAAGAGCAGTGTTTTCCTGTTGCAAATAAGTGGGAAGCTAGCTCTATGATGGCTATAGCTGCTGACAATATTATCCTTTAAACAATCTGGTAATAAATTATTCTGTTGGATTCATCCATGTTTGGGCACCAAAGAGGATACTACATCTTAGAATGGAACTTTGTATGTGAGCTAGCAAGCATGTGTTTGGAGTGATGATGGCATTTTCTGTCAAATAAATTAGCTGCAGCTCTGGCCATAGTATGCCATTTACTGCAGATTTGATTATCTTCTTGCACTGCAGAGTTCAGAAAGATGTGATCGAATCATTGTGCTTGCAACATCCTCTGGTTCTGCGAGCATCGTTTAATCGTCCTAATATATTTTATGAAGGTAAGTGTTTTTATATGAACTTGTGGCATTCAAAATTTCTTTGAATTTGACTTTGTTATCCTGCAGATTTGTTTGACTACTTGATCGACTTGTCATGCATAGTTATCCAGCTGATGTTAAATTTAGTGCCATTTTGGAATATGCATTTCTTCTGCTTTCTATCTGGACTAGAGTTATCTGGTTACAATGAATAAGATAGGTGACAAATGATTGCTTATTTTTGTTGATTATCTGTTGCTTTTACTTGCCTATCACCTCTGAAAGTCTTTGGGGACAATTGTGATAAATGTAAATAAATTGTTTCTCCTCTGAATTCTAGCAAGTCCATCTTAATTTCATCCTTTATCTTTCTCCACTGAATTGACATTATTCCATCTGGAGAAACTAACAAATGGAAAAAAGATTGCCTCCTCATTTGGAGACGTGGAGGCATCAGTCTGTGCTCCTACTTGTTATTTCATAGAATGTTTTCAAGTGGTCATATCTCCATGATTAGCACTGTTCAGTGCTATAATATGGTTTTTCCTTTTCCTTACAAAAATTACAAAACAATATGGTCTTTTCAGCAGGATGTGGCATTCATGTTGGTGCAGCAGCACATATTTCGTGCTAACAGAAAAAGAGAGACGTGCTGGTGAAAACTACTATTGCTTCTCCAGACTTAGTAACTGGCTGCTCTGATTTCACCCTGATGCTGCTTGCTCCTGCATCAGTGCACATGCTTTTCAACTTTGGTTTATCAATTATTGGTGGCTCCTACCATTAGCAAGAATGTTATGTGCCTACACTTCTTTTCCAACAAATATCATCTTGTTATTGGGAATTTGGTGCTTTAGGTGTTTATCTCATTCAGTGGATGATGAGGGACTATCGTTCACCAGAAAGACAAACAGAAAAAGAAAACATTTGATGACTTGTGCCTTTCTTAATCTTCATGTGTACTTCCATCTTTTGATAGCATGCCAATATCCATCTTGCCATGCTCCCTCTTCATAGAGCTCTTCTTCTTCTTTTATGAGAAATAGTTTTCATCTATTCTCCTCAAGATCTGTCCACAATAACTAATTTCCTCTCTGGGCACTTTGTTGATTGATGTCCTACTTGATTCCCTGTGCATAGGCGAAATGATCATATGACTTGTAGACTTCATGGAAATCCATTACTAGTAGTTCCAGCAACTTGACCTTGAACTAAGCTTTGTTGATGTGCTTTCAAACCTTCTCTATGTATGTTTCTTTCTTCCATCCAAATGAGCTTCAACTTGGATGCTAATTGGAGAGGTCACATCATATAGATGGGTCTGAGTTGGCAAGATTGCTGCATTTTCATTGTATGCCCATGACATATGGACGATTATTGGTTTTTCATTTCACGAAGTTCTTGAATGTCAAGCATACCCGGAATTGTTTTCCTCCCTTCCTTGAACATAAAATTTTGAAGCAAGGGCTGTCTGTACATCATAGGAAGGGATTTTCTTAAAGATTTATTTCTCACATTTTAGATGTTGATTTTCAATGTTTAGGAACCAGATAGTTTTCTTGTTTCTCGGAGATTTTCATCCACTAGAAGATTCATGTATGTTGTTTCTCCAATTTAAAATTTGTTAATATGTAATTCACTGTTAAATTGTGGATACCAGCTTTCGCTGTAGGCTTTTTTCCTGATCATTAACTTCACGGTGATACCCCAGTTGTTCCTTCACATGGATGATTCTTCTTGGGGTCAAAATTAATTGGCATGAATTTCATTGTTTGTTTCCTGGATTCTGCTAGACTGAAACTTGGAGGAGGTCAAGCAATTGGTTTCTGCACTAGAGGTAGGTATGGAGAAGGTTGAGTGGTAGGGCTGCATAATATCTTTACCACCTTCAATTATCAACTTCTCTGGTTAGATTTAATTGTACTATGGAAATCCTGAAAATCTTGAGTTATAGTGTGAAAACCTTGTTTGGGTTTGCAAATGAGTGACCATTGTTGACAAAAGCGAAAGATAGAAATTCCACTCTCAAAGTAAGACTGTTGTGTCATACAATCAACTGTTCTTGAAGCCTCATTTTGTTGTAAGATCCAAAAGGTCTTTGAAGCCTTCAAAACTTTGCCAGCAATTTGATGTAGCTTGAGGAAGCGGCAGAAATCTGAACCATAAATATTTGGAAAATTAGAAATGAATTTACTGGAAAGTAAACAACCTTCATATGATTAGAGAAGGCAGCAGAAGATCATAAAATGAAAGCTGATACGTCGAGTAGAAATTTTGGAGAAGAGGTAAGAATAGCTAAAACATGGATGCATTTCTTTACCAGCAATAGCTTCTTGCAAAATGCAAGGTAAGGCTGCGTACTAAAGGCCCTTGTGGTCCACCCCTTCCCCGGACCCAGCATAGGTGCGAGCTTCGTGCACCGGGGCTGCCCTTTTAGGAGGAAACAAACATAGAGAGATAAAATTCCTACAAACTGAAAATTTCTTTAAAATCCCCTATAGAATTCCATCTATTCAAGTATTATATGGATAGAACTCCCAATTTGATTGCACTGCTGAACATGCTTTCTGTTAGAAAGGTAGCAGCCTTACATATTGTTATAATGTTATCTTTGACAAGCAGAAACAATTTGTTAAAGGGGGTTGCTATTTTGTGGTAATGGCTTGTCTCCAGTGAGGCCCAATGGAAGATAAAAGAAAACTTCACACTGCTCAAGTTGGCATGAATGATATCCAGCCACTGCTCTAAGCAGTGTTGAGCAGCGTAAATACTTTGCCTGATATCTTTGTCTACCATGTATCTGTTTCTAGATGATATGCTGTTAATTTGCAATTAGTCAAGAATATAAACAAATTCAAAGCTGATAGATTGATGCCTTCTTGCCTAAAATGTATACTTTTCAATAGCCACCATCTTACCTACCTAAAAGTTTTGACTTTTGATGCAGTTCGATACAAAGATCTCCTTAGTGATGCCTATGCTGATTTGTCCAATCTGCTTAAGGCTGCTGGAAATGTCTGCTCAATTATTTACTGCCTTGAGCGGACTACATGTGATGAGTTGTCTGCACATTTGTCAACAGATGGTATTTCTTGTGCTGGTGAGCAAATTTCTACTATATTTACTGTAGTCTTCAATTAACATGTTTATTATAACCATTATTTTCTGTTCTTCTAGCTTATCATGCAGGTTTGAACAACAAATTACGGAGCTCTGTTTTAAATAATTGGATTTCTTCCAAAATACAAGTAGTTGTTGCAACAGTGGCTTTTGGGTAATTCTATTCTGTGTTTCTTGGCTAAGTTTACTATTGGATGAAGTTTCCTTTATGTTTTTCTGATGAAATAGTTAACTGTTTGCTTATACTTCCAATTCCTTCTAATTGGTGAAATGTATGACAATGATGCTTGCCGTTCATTTGCATAGATGTAGCTGCCTAAATAAAAGTCGTGTGTATTTCAAAAAGCAAAGTTCTGTTGAAAAGGACAGATCCTTTCATAAATTTAAGGCATAACTGTGTCTCCTGATATGCTTCTTAGTATATACAATGTAAAGTGTTTAATCTAAACCCTAGACCATTCACTAATTAAAAGATATGTTGCAAGAATATGACTCTAACAGGAAGATGCATTGATGTTATTAAATAGGCACAAGATGTCAGACATTAGTTCTTTGGTAAGTACCACATTGAAATCTCATTTTTAGTTGCTTTTTTCTTTTCTTCTAAATGTTAGCCGCCTCAAAGACATGACCTACACAAAAGTGGCTATTTTTTTTAGTTGCTTTATAAATAAGCAATTTAAATTATAGCTGAATATAAGGCGGCTTGAAAAAAGCAATTGGTTTCCTTTTACCATTAAAAAAAGATTATACACACACACACACATATATATGAGAAGATTTCAGTTCATGAATATATCTGCAATATACCATAAGACAACAAGTTTCTGAGCTTTCATTTTCTACGTTCAGTTTCTCAACTAGGGGAATATTTTTGTTATAATGGGTATGGTTGATGAAAACTGAATCCATTGGCCAGCAAGAGATAACTGTAATAGGTCATGTTCTCATAAAAAAATAATTACTTAGACCAAGACCCTAACCAGACTGTTAATACCAATGCTTAAATAGTAGTTTTCCTTCTTTTATGTTTGATTTATCTACAAGTGGATTCCCCAGTCATAACTAATAAAATAAGCTTTTGAACGTTTGCTTAAGTAGGGAACTGTTGTCACTATTAGTTAATAATGTGTAGGTAGCATTAGTGGAATTGTTTATTTTGTCACACATTTAGGGTTCACAATGGACCATTTTTTTTACTTCCTTACCAGGATACCTTCCATTCTCTATTCTTCTCTTTTGAATGATTATACTTATTTGACAAGTGCAGCTGACATGATACATGTGAACGTGCTATCTGCCATTTCTTGGTTCATATGATATTATATATAATAAATGTATCTTATATTTAGCTACAGTGTGATGACAATTTCTATCTTTACATCATCATCATCAAAGCCTTATCCCAATTAGGGGTTGGCTACACAAATTATGTTCCTCCGTTCACCTCTATCAAGTGTCATTGTTTCCTTAAGTTCAAGAGTTTTTGAATCTTTTCTCACCACTTCTAACCACATCCTTTTTGGCCTTCCCTTTACTCTTTTTAAATATTTACATTTTTTGTGCAGTAAAATTGCTGTGGTGGCTACTGTTTAATATGTGAAATGTTGTTATGATGTTCTTTTTGGGCTCTCATGGTTGGCATGTATAGCCTGTGTCTCGACAACAACATGTGAAAGATTATTTATTTATTCATTTATTGTCCTAACCTTGAGTCTAGTTTGATACACTCTCGTGGATAACCTTTGAGTATGGTTCTTTGATGGCTTTGATTGCGTGTTGGAGCAACTCTGGTGCATGTATAGATATTGAGCCTTGAATTCACGCTGCTCCAGGATGGTATGCTACCATATACTTTTGGCTTTGGAAGGCTTTGCGCATATTTCTCTTTCAGGATGCTTCTGTCTGAAAATATCTAGTCAACTGTTAAGGAAATGGCTTATTGCCATGTCACCCTGATTTGCAGGGTATA
The DNA here is from genome assembly GCA_035236585.1 of Warburgia ugandensis. Classification (NCBI taxonomy): domain Eukaryota; kingdom Viridiplantae; phylum Streptophyta; class Magnoliopsida; order Canellales; family Canellaceae; genus Warburgia; species Warburgia ugandensis. The sequence continues at coordinate 79,580,888 of CP141128.1, read as the reverse complement.
GATAGAAAGGATGTCCGATTTGTCTGCCACTTCAATGTTCCCAAGTCAATGGAGGCTTTCTACCAAGAGTCTGGGAGAGCTGGGCGAGATCTGTTGCCATCAAGAAGTTTGCTGTACTATGGTCTGGATGACCGCAAAAGAATGGTAACTCTATATTTGATTTTCCATGTTCCTTGATTAGGATTTCAGTGAACTTGACCAGTCTGCTCAGGTGGTTTAGTGCCTCAGACAACCAAGAGATTGTGGGGTTCGGGGTTGCTGTTACCTATAAAAAATGATTAAGTTTTCAGTGGATTTTATTAAGTATTTATAAATGCTGGCAGGAATACATTTTAAGCAATGCCAAACACAAAAAGTCACAATCTCCAAGCACTCAAGACTGCTTGTTGAAAAAGACAATGGCAGATTTCAATCAGGTGCACTTCTTACTCACATGAAGAACATTTAAAACAAGCTTGCATTATCTGTTACACTATTGGATATTGGATACGTGCAACATGCAGATGGTTGAGTATTGTGAAGGGTTTGGCTGTCGTCGGAAGAAAATTCTTGAGAGTTTTGAAGAACAGGTAGTAGGGATTTTTCCTTATCTTTTGTATGTATTACGATGACCTTTTCTCCTACACACCTGAGGAAAGCCATTTATTTATCTTTATCCAACGTAGGTTCCTGCATCGTTATGTGGAAAATCATGTGATACATGCAAGCATCCAAACCTGGTTGCTAATACATTGAAGGAACTGGCTTGCATTCCTAGCAACTGCAGACATACTGGGCTATCTCCTATCTTTATCAAGAGGTACTGTCTCCTATCTTTATAAAGTGGTACTTTGGTATATGTAGCAAAACCAATTTATTTCAGCTCTTTCTGCTCACGTGTTAGCAAATTTTCACATTGTTCTGTAGTGTCCTAAATGAATATCAGATTATTTATGCCTCCACTCCAGTTTAAAGAATGATCACATAAAACCATTTTTGTGGGGACTGAATCTTTTAGTCTAAACAAGATTCTTCATCAAGATTTAAACCAAAATGAAGGATATCAAATTTGCAGGTGGCAGGCAAATAGAAAGTACCTTAAAATTTAATAGAAAAAGTCTTATTGAATCACTATGATGTTAGAATTTTGATACCGGAAGGTGAGGATTGTGCTGGTTACAGCTTTTGATACAATCTAGATTCTAGACCATGCTATCCAATTCTTCTGGTGATATCTCGTCTCTTTCCAATTTTGGGTTTTATGGGCTATGTTTCTTGCCAAATGAGAAAAATCTAATTTGACAAAGTCTTAATGGCATTCAAGAATCCCCTGATACTCTGATGGTTGTAGTCCCCTCCCTCCCTCTCTCTCTCTCTCTCTCTCTCTCTCTCTCTCTCTCTCTCTCTCTCTCTCTCTCTCTCTCTCTCTCAAAGTAAAGTTTATCAGCCAGTTAACTAACTTTTTAGACAAGTAAGCATCTGAGGATTTATTTTATTTATTTTTTGGTTGGGGGGGTGGGAGGCGGGGGGTGATCATTATAAATAAGCTTCTGAGGATTTCAGCTATCACTTAATAAGCTCCAAGTTTAGATACTGTGCAACCCTGTAGCAGCTATAGCTGTTTCTGCTATTTAGGTTAACGAACAGAACCTGTGTAGCTTCTTGTTGAGATCCACTTTTCTATCTTCTTTTTTTGTTGTTGTGAACAGTGTGTATTCAGATGCTCTTCTTAATTACAATTTTATCTTGTATATATAGTAGTTAGTCCTGACATTTAAGAGGATTGACTCTCTATATCTGACTGCTACTACCATGATCTGTCCTTGAGTCCTTGTTCTGGAAATAGTTATTGCATGGTTCAAGAGAAGACATGGTTGGTTGGCTTCCTCGTGGAATTGTTGTGTTTGGGCATTTTCATGGATGAACACAGGTCATCTAGTAGGATTAGGTCATATTTTGTGGTAGCTACAGTTTACATGTTGTGCATTTCCATTTAAATTATTTATGAGTAAAAAATGCATGGTTTCTTCTTGATTTTCAGCTGAAAATGTAACTTTCTTTATCTGGTAGATCACGGTGTAAAATTTTAGTAAGATCTTAAACTAGTATGCAATGCGTGATTTTGTCCTTCATGACATATATTGTGTAATTTTTTATTGGTTTCAGCTCATCAAATATGGACTTAGAGGATCAAGATTCTGAATTCTGGAATCCTGAAGATAAGGAAAGCTCTGATGAAGATATATCTGATTCTGATGGTATCTCACTGGACTATTGAGAATTTCAATAGAAAAACTTACTTTCTTCAAGTAAATGTCCACATTCCTTTTGTTTAGTCTTTTTCCAACTTCTCCTTAAACTTCAGTTGGGAAGAGTTTCACTGGTAACTTTAATACAGTGTGCTGCATTAAGCATCTAGTGAACTAAGATATCAATGTTGTTGCCAAGAAGAGATTGGAAACTGCTGTGAAATGGAGGAAATGCCAATGAGACTTTTGTAGTCACTTGGTCATGGATTGAAGTGAGCCTATTAAAAATTGAAACTTAATTGTAGACCTGCTAAGAATTCCTAAGCATTTTCCATTTTTGAGATTGGGAGTTTGCCTAGTTCATATAGTCCATATGTGATTTTCTGTGTCAGTAACTACAAAATGCACTAAGTTGCAAACTTTGGCAATGATAAAGTGGTAGTATTGTATTAGCTTCTCGTTTAGAACCAGTAAAACACCACTTCTTATGTCTATATTTTAAATTAAGATGGGTAAAATTCCATGAGGCATTATTCATTTATCACATTTACATGCTAGGCTGGCTGGCTATTTACAGTTACTTTATGCTGGATATTTGTAAGCGTGGATTTATTTTATGCTAAAAGAAAGGTTTGGACATATTAAGACGTGGCTGCCTGGCATTTTGGTCATAACATTAAGTTGACTTCCATTCAGATTTAAATATTATGAATAGGGAACTTTTATCAAATTAGCAGATGTGGAAGAGTGAATAATGAAATCTTTCGTCATATATTTTACCATCAAAATTTGTATATCTTTTCAGTTTCCATTTATCAATCAGTAATCTTGGTCCTCAACTTTGAGCTGACAGATGATGTGGAGGCTGCCAAGGACCTAGCGAGGTCACATTTATCGTCAAAATCAGGTCTAATGGAAAAACTTGAAAGCTTGGAGCACGCAGAAGAGGTTTATTATCAGAAAGTTGCACCCAAGAAACAGGTTTCTTCTTATATCCTTGCACATTTTCTAATAATCAAAAGGGCATGGGAATAATTCCTTACATATTATTGAAAAACCTGTCTTGGATAAGATGGATTTACCGTGTGTAAGAAAGCAGTTACATATGTAGTAATTTCACCATATTAATGAGTGCATCCTTAATGTTTGGCATACTGTTGTTTTATTAGATTAGATCAGTGTGCTAACGTCAAGTACTGTATCTAATTCTTGTCAAATTAATTGTTGACTTCCACCTTCTGCCTTAGAAAAGTATCTCAATGTCTGGCTTGGTTTGTTTTGATAGGTCTATTCTGAGTACTAAATTAAATTTCTGCATTGAACGACGTTCCAAAAGTTAAGTTTCTGCTGTTAGGGTATGAATAAGCTTTTATTCAAGTTTTTGGAAGTTCCTCTTCATGACATGAACAATTTATCCTTCCAGGATTAGATGTTTACTGAATCTCATCTCAGTCAAATTGATAGTCTAAAAGATTCTTGTTTTAAAGGAGTTTCCATGAGTTTTATGGCTCAATGAAACAATGCCAAATAACACAACCTGCTTGCGGCTGTTATTAAGTCTTACTAAATTGTGTGATCTTATTGCTGATGCTGGTAAATACATCCTACTGATTCAAACTGAAATGGATCACTTTGCAATGTGGTACATGAACTTTGTGCAGTTTATGGTTTTAAGAAAGAAAATGGGAGATAAACTATATTGGATTTGCTATATTGTTGTCATATTCTACCGTTGTTTCCTTTTCTGATACTCGGAGAAAGTGATCTGTTAAAGTATCAAAATTACCAGGTATTGTTAGATGGGTATCAGTGTAAGTGATGAATGCAGGCATGGTTATGGAAGTAATGCATGTAGGTAAATGGAACAATTAGATTATGAGCCCATGTGGATTGAGTATCTAGTTTAACTCTTTTTTTCTGAACTGTGACATTGTTAGCTAAATACTCACACACACCCTTTAGGGGACTTGAACTCATGACCTGCATGAATGAGACCCACTTGCACCACTGCACCCCATTTGCTCACCCGAGTATCTAATTTGACTCTTAATAAACAAGTTTAACAAAAAACTGAATATAAATAAAACTGGTTGCAAAATTAAATTAGCAATATGTGCTCATCAGTATGTTTTGGACCTTCTCTTTTTCAGCCCAAAATTGGCTGCGTTGAATCCGGTCCACACACTATTAAAAAAAACAATTGGTCAGTGGTGTATATATATAATGAAGTGGCTAGAATATTTTCATGCTTTCAAAGTAAATATTGAAATATGTATACAGATCAGTGACGTTGCTGACAGGAGGGCCATATCTGAAATGCTGAGACAAGCAAGCAGGCAAAGGTTGTTGCATTCGCTTCAGCAGTCCCTGCAGCGTCTTGGCAACTTAGTGTAAGCTGCTTTCCATCGCATTATGCTTCATTTTTCCATTTGTTGGGAGAAAGTTAGACATAGACAAATGCATAACCCCTCCTTGGGCACTGCAAGAAGGGTTTGGTGCCTTCTGCTTCATTGATTCACTAGATAAACTTTCTCCAGAAGAAACTATTTATTTTGATTTTCTTATAAAAAACGAAGCTCCCGCCTATGCAGGGTCTGGGGAACGGGCGGACCACAAGGGCTTAAAGTACACAGCCTTACCTTGCATTTGCAAGAGGCTATTTCCACGCCTTGAACCCATGACCTCAAGGTCACATGACGACAACTTTTACCGTTGCGCCAAGGCTCCCCTTCTATGTTGATTTTCTTATCTGATTTCTCAATATTTCTTGCATAATCCTTTATCATATTCATCTAAAGCACTGGCACGGTTTACTGTTGCTTTGCAGGTTCGACGTTGACACATCTGCTACCATCCTCGAAAATGAGTGCTACAAAAAATATGGGAAAGTTGGGAAAACATTCTATAATTCACAAGTTGCAATTATAGTTAGGTGGCTATCATCATCGAGTTTATCAGAGATAAATGACCGACTAGGTGCCAGTTCTTCCCAGTTTAATGATGTGTCTAAGGCTAACGTGGCATCTTCTTCTTTGCCAGTAAAGTCTGTCGATCAGGATCAACAGCCAGTAGAAGCAGATGCAGAGAAAACCCATGAAATTCTTCAATCAGAACGTACTTCAAAACCTGTACAAAGAGAAGCTCCCTACCAAAATGTAGTACTTCCTTCGATCCCATCCTTCACGGAGTTTGTTAGTAAGAAGGGAAATGAGCATGAGAATAAGCATGCGCCAGTGAGAGTTCAGAAAAACAGATACATAGGGAATCATGGTAAAGATTCTGAAGAGAAGAAGATGAGGATGCAGTGAGATCCGTTTTATATGTTGTTTTCTGCGCTAATTATTGTTGGTCAATGAAAAATCTTTCATTTTATTAAAAAAAAGAAAGAAAGAAATTCTCTCATGTGGAAATTATCTTTTTCTAGCAGAGTCTCAGGCTTTTTCGTTGATACATCCAGTATATAGTTAACGTTTGATGTGGATTCATTTATCTAATAGAAAGTACATGATGTTTACTGGACCCCTCTTAGATAGTTAGACCTTGAAATAGGGAGCGTCAGACGGTCTAAGTTCTTCAAATGGTCAAGATTTTATCACTTCTGTTTTGAGAATTTTGAGTGGTCCATTTTGCACCGCTAGAATGGCAGTGTTCTAGGATCATCTGAATGAGGAAGGTTTTCTGCACGGCCTATCTGTGGATGGGCCAGAAGATAAACTCTTTAGATCATCCACGGTTGGGCAGGCTGTAAGCTTGAGCTGCCCAAGCACAAGATCTGTATCTTATGCTGTTACATGACATTTAACATTCCTGATTTTGAAAATTCCCATGGTTAAATTCAAGAAGATCAGAATTTAAAAAAAAAAGGAAAGATAGAAGATGATCTGAATTGGTTGATGAACGAAGTTAGAATCACTTTTCCTCTCAAATGGGGTTGGCAATTCAAACCAATTGACAATAGCAGGAATTGTATGGTGTAAAACATAAGCTAGTACATGGAGCATTGCGACAGTCATTCTTTGTCGGATCATTGAAGTCGGTGGTGGAATGGCAGTATAATGGGCAGGTCAAAGACCAACATATCCCAACAAATGTGTAGTGCGGTTGGTAACAGACAACTCTTTGACTCAAACATTTTCGAGTTACAAAAGTATTTATTGAATCATTAGCACCACATAAAAACATTCGTCCTAAAGTAGCTGTTAGTAAGAATGACAGAAACTCGTTTGTTTTGGATATAAAATGTCACGGGTTCAAATCTTGCCATCCCTATTACTTCTCCTATGAATAGTAACAAGGGATCAATTGAGATCGATTCAAATTGGACATAATCTAATCTCTTTTAAAATACGCTCAATTGCAGGTTTGAGTCACCACTTTTTCATTGACGTGCCAGCAGTGCCAGCAAATGTGCACCTCTTATCATATGCCTTTACAATATAGATAAAATTGTTTTTAGCATAAAGATCCGTATCGGGTTAATTTTTTATTTTTTTATTTTTGGTAGAGACTACGAATCCACTGAAGAACGCGGTATCTTGTTGTATACCCAGTTGAAGTCGCTACAGTAGGCTGTCCACTACAGAGGTCGTTCATACACTTAGTAGCTAAAACAATAGCAGAAAACCCTGAAGAAGATGTAAACAAACAATTCTGCCACACACTGTCAGAAACATACTGCCCTAGGAAGGACCATGTGAGAAGAGACAGTAAGTAGATTGTATTCAAGCACAGTTGGTTGCAGTCACCAAGGCATTTCTGGTAAAACACACTTAGTGACAGGTTTTAAGTTGCTGCTCTCCCTTTTGACTGGCAATTAGATATAGGAGAGTGCATGAGTTATTTACTTTGTAATTCTTCGCTTGTATAAAAAAATGTATATCAAACCAAAAGCTACCACAAAAAAGGTCCAACTGCATTACTAAGATGAAAAAGTTTGTGGTAGGCGTAACTTAGTAAGCTCCCCACCGGAAGCTGCACAAATTGGAATGGCGACAAGATTATATATGCACATGCATGTTGAAGAACCAGCATATGAAGGGGAGATTTGGCGCAATAGTTAAGTTGTTGCCATGTGACTTAGAGGTCATGGGTTTGAGACATGAAAATAGCCTCTTACAAATTGTAAGATAAGGTTGCATACTATAAGCCCATTTTAGTCCGCTCCTCCAAATCCCACATACGCGGAAGCTTTGCGCACTGGGCTGCCCTCTTATGTTGAAAAACCAACGTGAAGCAAAAACAAGCTTTTCAAAAGAAGTGTGTAATAGGTTACCCACTTGGTGTGGCCTAGACTGCCAAGTTAGCTTAATGGTTTCAAGGAACAAACTATACAAATGTAACGAGGGACTTTCGTCATCACAAACAGAGACTAAAGTAAGTGTTAGATGCAAAGCCAGTGTTTATACTCTTAAATACAAAACCAAAGATGCTGATAACTTGGCAGCATTCCAAGAAACTTCTCAACCTGAAGTTGCACCAAAAGAAATAGGTCGATTCAACAGCTTTTTATTTGATTTCTCGTGGAGTCAAATTCTCATCAGCAGGGGTGAATACAAGAACTGCCCCAAAACAAATGTCTTTCTTCCCCGGTTGGTTGTTGTGGCAAGCTAGTAATGAGCACATCCACCAACTTGAAGAAACTAAATCCCAAGTCACTCCTGGCTAAGGTGGAAGGTAATGGTAATTGAAGCTGCAAACACAGTTCTAGCTGCCCACAAATCCAAGCCACAACTTCTAGTTGCCCACTTACCCAGTTTTAACCCAAGAACCTCATTGGTATAGTAGAGAAACGTAGAGGCGGAATCTGCCCCCTTTTTGGTAGCAAGAAGCGGAGCCAATGTGATGTGTATTGTCGCCAATTATGTCCCCTCCCTCTATATAATATGTAGCCTTCCTCCCTCCCTTTGAGATCGCTCGCACTACTTCTCCGACTCCATTTTTCTTCACATTCATACACAGAGGAGTGGCTCCCTGCAAAATATATATACTTGAGATACAGAAAAGGATATATGTCCACCCTACCGTTACCCTTCTTAACGTCACAGATTCCATCCTACATTGTTACTATTCCCAGTAACCAACCTCTTTCATTTCTTCAGACCTGTACAACCACTTCCACAATTGCAAGGATTCTTGCTTCTTCATCTAGACCACCATCTGACTATCCATTAAATATCTTTCTTATCTGCTCACCTTTCCCTTGCTGTCAAGGAATCTTTGTGCCAGTTTTCAGCAGTTCTGCAAATTTAGTCCCGTATGGCGGGTCAGGAAGAGACGGATTACAAAGGTATATAATATGCAGCCTTATTTTGTATTTTTGCAAGAGCCTATTTTCATGCCTCGAGCCTGTGATCTCCAAGTTACACGACAGCAACTCAACCGTTACCTTAAGACCCCCCTTCGTTTCTAATATACATATATGCGATAAAACTTAAATGATAATAGCCTGGTTTAATTAGCGCAATTCTTTGTCGTGGAAGAAGTATATGTTTCTTCAAATTTTCCAACTTCGTTGTTTTGACTTGGAACAATTAAAATTTTAGCACAATATCCTATAGCAAGTAGAAGGGAAGTCTTGGCATAATGGTAAAAGTTGTTGTCGTGTGGCCTTGAGGTCACGGGTTCAAGGTGTGGAAACAGCCTCTTGCAAAAACAAGGTAAGGCTGTGTACTATAGGCCCTTGTAGTCCACCCATTCCCCAGATCCCGCATAGGCGGGAGCTTCATGCACTGGGGCAGCCCCCCCTTTTATCCTACAGCAAGCAGAAGACTTTAGCACAATGTCTGACTATTGACTCTTGCTCAAGTTCATCCTAACGCTCAAAACCATTCCTGGGCATCTAAGAAACCAGTGCACCATCCACCAAGAAGACATCTGAAAATGAGAGGTATTTTAATATGGTTGACAACTGTTCCTCATAATAAGCAACTCTTGCTTTCTGTAGACCCTCTGTGGTCCGCCCCTTCCTGGACCCTGCATATACGGGAGCTTCATGCACAGGGCTGTCCTTTTATAGTCAAGCTCTCAAAGTACCTTATTGTCTACATTTAGCTTGGGTCTAATGTAGCTCAGTGCTAATTAAGTTGTTTTACTAGTTAGAGGAGTTTCTTTTAGCAGACTGACAAATCTAAATGTTGTATCCTACTTTTGTTGTTTCAGCTAGGCTGGTTGTTAATTTTGCAGGCCTTATTTCTTGTGATACCGCTTGGTTTTATGTTCTACGCAGTTTCATTATTTTATTTGGTTGTACTGAATGTGCTGGTGTTTTTTGCTCCTTTAGCATGGCATTTGATGTTTCTAATAAGCTGCTACAATGGTGCTTATAACATTTTCCATCTGCAGCTGCATGTATGACTTGGGAGTTGGCAGAATCAGGCATGGACTTCATCACTTCAGCTATCAATGGAGCTGATTTGGTACCTACTTTTTCTGCTGGGTCAGTGGATGACCTGCGCTCAGAGGTCGCACGTAGGCCAGATTCAGCGTTACATTTTACCTGTCTTTGTTCAGAGATTTTTAGTCAAAGGAATATCTATTTTTCTTTTTAATTTATTGTTTCTTCTTGAATTCAGTGGAAGACCTTGATCTCTTCCATTGAGAATGCGCCCCACGAGCAATTGTTGTCCTGATTTTGTAATTGTGTGCATATGATGCTAATTCCCATCTTCACATTCTCTTGTAGATAAATTCTTTAAACTATTCTCGATTCTCTTCTTTTCCAGGAGTTTTAAGGGCTTTTGGAAAATAATTTATTCTGCATAAAGGAAGAATGAGACTAGAGCACCTATCTTAGTTGGAAGGTACCTCTTTTTGGCCTCAGCATTCAGAACCAAACAGACAAGACATAACTTTCGAAGATGTGACCAAATGCAACAGAATTTTGATTCTGTTTTTCAGTTGTGGTTTACCATAAATCCAGTATTCATACATTCATAACATATTTAGTAAGCATCAGCTATTTAGTAGCTTTTGCTGCAAAATTATGATCCTTGGGAGAGATAGATGGTAAATCTACAATCTTGAATGCATGTAGCTGAGCCCTCACATCAAATGGCTGGTCCTATCATGTGTGATGAGTTTGTTCCGCTGCTTGAGACTCCAAGGTCCAAACGGTATGGTTTGGAGGAAGTTAACTGAAATTTCACTCTCAATCCTCTCAAGTTTTCCTACAAAAACTTACAGTTTCAGGTTATTTCGTCGTGCTGATATTAGAAGTTTCTAGTGGGAATCAAGTTTAATTCTCAAACCTCACAAGTTTTTGAACAAAAGTTCAGGGTTTAGGTTTTTCATAGAAACGATATAAGAAGTTTCCAATAGGAATTGGATGGATAGAAAATTGATTCTGAAATATACAACTGAGTCCAGTTAGCCAAAGGTTCACGATCAGGAATGGTACCAAGAATAGATATTGGTTCCTACATGGGGCATGTCTTCCTATTCTAGACTGTTGATCTGGTGGATCGTCATGAGGTGATCGAATCAGTCCTCCATTTTCAATGGATTTCCTTCTATAAAATTTTGAAGGCCTGATAGAAACGATTTCTTAGCTTCAAATGAGGCGTATTAATCAGAGGATAGGATAATTTGCTCAAGGTTGTGCTGAGAGCACCAGGTTTATCTGTGCTTGCTGATTGGATTATGGACCTGTTCATGTCCATTGCCCTGTGGGTTGAAGGAAGTGACTGTCAGGAAGGAACCTAGATGCAACCTTTTTCTGATCATCTTTCATACAAATTTGAGTAGCTGGTTCATATATTTCAAAGGCTGTGCAATTTAGGTCACTTCAAATAGTTCTTAGACCATTTTTACAACTGTTACTGAATTGAGTTTTTGATGTATTCCTGCACAGGTTACAGTCTCTATTTGACTGAATGACCTGAGGAACCAGATCGAGCAGAGCAGAATCTTGAGCACAGTCTATCGCTCTGCATCCGCCTTGGGTTCTGTCTTCCATCCATTTCCAGTGACAGGGCAACAGTTACTGGGGCTGGTGCAATTCTTTGCCCAGTGACCAACGGTACTCAGGTAACCCAGGCTACTTCCTTGAGCAGCAGGACCAATTTCACATTATCTATTTCTTGCAACCACAATAATTTGTATATGCTTATAATGAAATAATGTATGCACAAGGATGTATGGGTGGATAACAAGATGTTCATCTCTAACTCTATATATGCATCAAATGAAAATGCAAATGAGAATCTCAACCATAATTGATCAAAACAGATTCCTATAAGATTGTTGTTTGCTGGTTCATTTATGATTGACTCTCCTGCTTATAGTTGCCTGAGCAGGATGCAGTAGCAGGGAGCTCTCTTGCATCAGGTAGCTAGTCAGCAAGGGGAAGCTAAAGATGGTTTTTTTATTTCTTTTGCTTGCAAATGAATATGCATTTGTATATTAGTTTGTAAGGAAGAAATGAAAATCATCTTCAGCTTTTTAAAACTACGGCAACCCAAACTATGACATGAATCGAATACAGACATTCCCTCAAGTTAGGGCGTTCCCCATAAGCGACGCGCTGCATCAGATCCCGGGTGCAGTGAAAAATATGCACGGGTTGTTAGGGCGTTCTCCCATAAGCGACGTCCTACATCGGATCCCGGATGTAGTAAAAATGGGCAAGGGCTGCTAGAGTGTCCCCTCAGAAGCGACACGCTGCATTAGAACCCAGGTGTAGTGAAAAATGGACATGGGTTTATACCATGGAGGTAAAAAAAGGCGATAGTAAATAGGGTATCTCCAGAACATAAGATTCGTATCGCCACATGGAATATAGAGACACTGACAGGTAAGACTTTGGAGTTAGTAGACGCGCTAAAACGTAGGAGAATCAACATCGCTTATATCCAAGAAACTAAGTGGAAAGGGGCTAAAGCTAGAGAAATAGATGAGTATAAATTATGGTACGTAAGAAAGGAAAATAATAGAAATGACGTAGGAATAATAGTGGATAAGGAATTAAAGAATAAAGTTGTGGACGTTAAAAGAATTAGTGATAGAATTATAATAATAAAACTTATTCTAGGAGAAAAGATTTTTAATGTTATAAGTGCATACGCACCACAAGTAAGGTTACAAGATATAATCAAGAGACAGTTTTGGGAAGATATGGAGGGAGTCATGCAAATACCCAATACTGAGGGGATATTTATAGAAGTAGACTTAAATGGTCATGTATCGAAGGATAAGGAAGGATATGATAGAATACATAGAAGGCATGGTATAGGTGAACGAAATGAGATGTGGGAGAATATCCTAGATTTTGCTTTGTCATATAACCTGTCCATTGCAAATACACTCTGTAAGAAGAGGAATGAACACTTAATAACCTTTAAAAGTGGACTTCATAAAAGCCAAATAGACTATTTTCTACTTAAGAATAATGAACGATCTATATGTAAGGATTGTAAGGTGATACCCGGTGAGAGTTTAACCTCACAACATAGGTTAATGGTTATGGATATCCATATCAAAAGATGGAGAAAAAGAACTGAACTTGATACACATCCAAAAACTAAGTGGTGGAACTTAAAAAGAGAGAAAATAACCTCATTAAAAAATAAGTTGATGGTAAAAGGAAATTGAAACTATGAAACAGAAGTAAATACCATGTGGACTAATATGGCTGAGTCCATTAAGAAAGTGGCAAAAGATGTCTTAGGAGTATCTAAAGGTAAAAGGCTATTAGCAAAGGAAACATGGTGGTGGAGTGAAATAGTGCAAAAAGTTATTAAAGAAAAACGGATGCGCTTTAAAGCATGACAGAAGATTGAAAATAATGAAAACTATGAACAATATAAGAATACTAAAAAAGTTGCTAAGAGAATAGTAAGTAAGGCTAAATTTAAAGCATATGATGAGCTCTACAATAGACTATGAACAAAAGAAGGTGAGAAAGATGTGTTTAAACTTGCAAAAGTAAGAGAATAGAAGGGTAAGGACTTTGATCATGTTAGGTGTATTAGAAGCGATGATCAAAGAGTATTAGTCAAAGATGATGAGATCAAATAAAGGTGGGAAACATACTTTCAAAAATTGTTAAATAACAATGGTTCTGAGAATATAGGGATTGAAAATACTATAAATCTAAATAACATTGGCTATTATAGATATGAATGTAGGATTAGAATGCCCGAAGTAAAAAAAGCCTTGAAAAAGATGAAATCAAGAAAGGCCATGGGGCCTAATGGCATACCAATAGAGGTTTGGAAGCATATGGGAGATATTGGGGTAGTTTGGTTGACTAGGTTGTTTAACACAATTATAAAATCAAAGAAAATGACGAATGAGTGGAGGAAAAGCTCTATTGTACCAATTTATAAGAATAAAGGAGACACAAAGCTGCACTAATTATCGACGGATCAAACTTATGAGCCACACTATGAAACTTTTTGAAAGAGTGATTGAGAAGAGGCTACAACATGAAACAAGTGTATCGGAGAACTAGTTTGATTTCATGCTTGAGAGGTCTATCATGGAAGCTATTTTCTTACTAAGACAATTAGTAGAAAAATATAGGGAGAGGAGGAAAGACCTCCGCATGGTCTTTATCGACTTAGAGAAAGCTTATGATAAAGTTCTTAGAGAGTTAATATGGAGGGTGTTTGGTGGTAAAGGGGTTTCTTAGGGATATATAAACATAATTAAATATATGTATGAGGGAGTGGTAACAAATGTTAAGACCACTAGTTGTATGACTGGCGATTTTTCTATCATTATAGGATTGCATTAAGGATCGGCATTGAGTCCATACTTTTTCACATTGGTTATGGATGAGTTAACAAAACATCTGCACGAGGAGATTCCCTAGTGCATGCTATTTGCAGATGATATAGTCTTACTTGATGAGATAAGGGAGGGTGTAAACATAAAGCTAGAGTTATGGAGAGAAGCATTAGAATCTGAAGGATTTAAAATTAGCCAAACTAAGACAGAATATGTGGAATGTAATTTTAGCAAGGAGAGTAGGAGTAGAACACCAATCAAGATTGATAACCAAGAAGTCCCTGTTAAAGACCACTTTTGGTACTTAGGATCAATGATTCATGAGAGTGGAGAGATTGAGACAGAGGTTACCCAGAGAATCTAAGCGGGTTGGAACAAATAGAGATGTGCATCTGGAGTTTTGTGTGATCGACGGGTGGCACTCAAACTAAAAGAAAAATTCTACAGGATGACAATAAGGCCGGCTATGCTCTATGGATCAGAGTGTTGGGTAGTTAAGGAATATCATACTCATAGGATGAGCGTCGCAGAAATGAGGATGTTGAGATGGATGAGTGGTAAGATGAGGAAGGATAGAATTAGAAATGAAAATATTCGAAGAAATTTAGAGATAGCACTAATAGGTAACAAGATGAGGGAGACTAGACTTAGATGGTTTTGACATGTTCAAAGGAGACCAACAACGGCACCGGTTAGAAGAAGTGAGGCAATACAAGTAGAAGGTTCTAAAAGGGCAAGGAGAGGCCCAAAAGAACGTGAATAGAAGTGATGAGGAAAGATTTAAAAACATTGGGACTAAATGAAGCTATGGTATTTAATAGAGTGGAATGGAGGAATAAGATTCATGTGGCTGACCCCTAATTGGGATAAGGTTTTGATGATGGTGGTGGTGGTGCATTTTGTGTTCGAAGGAGATGTAGTTAATGAAATAAGCAGAAAATGATGTGTTTCCTCAAACTTTTCCCACTTCGATACCAATTTGGGGAAGCCAGCTTATCTAGTTTCCCAGGAGCTTCGAGAAACTATGGTCCTGTACTATATTGAATCCTTCAGTTTGGAGACTTTAAATGTCAAATGCCTTTCATTATTTGTAGTGGTTTTGCAGTATGCACACCTATTAAGTCCTTGTTTAAAGTTGGCTAATATCTTCCTTGTGCAGAACTGTGAATCTTAGATCCCAGAGTTTCTTCTTTTTGGGATCACTCTGTTTTGTATTTATGTTAGGAATTTTCAACTCCTGTCTACAACTGGAACATGCTAAAGACTTCTTCTGTTAAAAAGCTTAAGAGACGAAAAAACACAGAAAAAACACACAATGACGAGTTTCTGCTCTTTCGACCATCATTTGGTGCAGTGTTTCCTGAGTCCAATTTGGTTTTCAGTTTATCAGCTTTACCTCCCATTCGTAGCATGAAGTTTTTATGTTATTTGTTTACAGAACAACCATTATATACTTTTATTGTAGAATGTTATACAGAACAAAGAATTTGAACTAAAGAGGTTTCTCATTTCTCTTTTCGATGATGTTACAGAAACCCTGGCTGTCTGGTCCAGATATATTAGACATGATTACTGTAGAAGTTACAAACCAAATCACGGTAGCTAAAGGTTGGGCAGGAACAGGAAACATACTTGACATCGTTAACATCGGAGCCAATTCCAATCTCATGTATTTATACATGGGGCCATATGGTTGTATGAGACAAAGCAAAAGTTAAAGAGCTTAAGACTTCAGCAGTCAAGAGAACTGCACAGTTCACATGCCACTGTTGAGAGACATTTTTTTTTTTTTTTTGTATAGTAGTTCATGAAACTATGCAAGTAGAGCATAAATAATTAAAAATAAGAAAAGCCATACAGGAAAGAGTTCCTGGCTCATGACCCTGGTGTTTTTCTGAATTTAGTCTCATTTCCACATGGGGCAATGATACTATTGTACAGAGTGGCTATGATGAGAACCAGTCAGCAGACATGAAGGCTGGAATTTATCTAACACAGGTCTGTGTATGGCAAGTTGCGGCTATCACAGACCATGATCGGTGATCATTTCATGCCAGTTTATAAGAGACAAATTGAGAAGCTCATTAGGGAATTCGAGAAGGATGCTTCAATTGACCCTTGTGGGGAAGTTTCTTCATGAGAAAAAGTTTTGTGAAGCTACAGGATTTGAGATGTCAATATATTATAAACTGGAAAGTACCTCAAATTGTTGAAATTTTTTCATTTTCAAAGTCTCTTTCCGGTCCAGTGAGGTGATTATACCTCCATTGGTTGTACTTATCATATTTATTTCGTTAAGAGAAAAATAGTCTACGTGTTGTTGTATTTATTGTCTTTATAATGTCATAGTGTGTGGGGGGGAGGGGTGAGTACACGCTATGGGCGTGAGAAGAAGTAGAAGACCAGTTTTTGTTTTTTCATGAATGGTATTTTTTTTTGGAAGATCTAATCTATTCATGTTATCAAGTTAAATTAGGGAACTACAAGAAATCAATGCATTTATTGGGAAAAGGTCTTGATAATGATGCTGATGCATTGGATCTTTGAAAATAGGAATGAGAATCCAATTGCTGTGATGTTCAACTGGAAGAAAAATTGGTTAAAAGTGTCCTCCGGGAATGAAATTTGGTCTTTAACCTATCCAAGCCATTCCTAACATGTTAAATCTACCAAAAAGAATATCATGCTTAAAAAACTGTGGCATCTACCTATTCACATGCCCTTCTGTGTCGATTCCAACCAGAACTCTTCTTGATTTCTGTGTCTTGGATCAACTTAAAGTGTGCTTCATTACCATATCTATTACACCAATATGCATATTCACTTCTAGCTGCTTGCATCCGACCCTATGCATTTAATATCCGTTAAGGTTGTCAAAGTGCTACAACAACTTCATCAGTGCACAGTCATACAGGAAAACTCCTGATTAGCCCACACTAATGAGTAGATTAGTTCAGCTGTAACTTTCCGATGAAGTTGGTTTCCATGTTACCCAGGTAAAGATGGCCCTCGTATTCAAGAGCAGAGGTGACAAACGACATCACTTTTCCTTCCGAATCATCAAATGACTTGAGGATCTTTCCATCCAAGTCGACATTCACAACCGTTGCCTTCCTTCCAACACATCTGACGACTTGGAAAAGCTTGGGAAATGTTGCCAGAAGGTGTTTGGCCACCTTGGACCTGTGGATGAAATCCATTCCCGGATATCTCAGCTGCAAGATATTAACACGTATCTTCATCAATTTGAATTGTATAATTTAACATAGTATGTGACACTGAAGGTTATAAAGGGCAGCCCTGGTGGCGTATGCAGTGTCCAGGAAGGGGTGGGCCACAAGGTCAATAGTACAGTCTTATCTTGCATTTTGCAAGAGGCTGTTTCCATACCTTAAACCCATGGCCTCAAGGTCACATGACAACAACTCTACTATTGCACCAAGGCTCCCCTTCATGACACAAGGCTATCTAACATGAAAATTGTATGGTTTTGTTTGAACGTGAATTAAGAGTTTACAGAGATTAATTTGTGCCTGACTTATTAATGCATGTTATCTGTAACCTCAAGTAAGGCAATCCAGAAAGAGCCATCCGCTGCCAGATTGATAGTCTGGACCTCCTGGAAGATTGTCAATGAATATATCTGTCTTCCCAATCGATTCTCCCTTCAGCCAATACCTCAAACACCGGAATCTACACAAATAACAAAAGTACGTAGAACACTAGAACGTTCAAATTAATGTTGACAAGAGGACCATAAAAAGGGGATCAGCAATTACTGATTTGGATCGCCCTACCGAACCCGTCTGAATTGGAAGTCATTTTAATCATCCCATCATGAGCAAAGCTGACTAGAAATTGCAAATTTACTTACTTCCATGTCTCGCAGATGACCAGAAAATCTTGGTTAGGTGAGAGAGCAACTCCATTGGCGAAGCCGAGATCAGATAAAAGAACTGAAGTCTTCTTTGTGAAGTAATCGTACTTGAGAAGCCGACCATGAGGTTTTGCCTCGAGAAAGTCTAGAAACCATTCACGTTGCCCAAATTTCGTGCTGGCATCGCTGAAATATACACTTCCATCCGAGGCTTCTATCACATCGTCTGCCAACCTATTAAATACAAAAAAACACTGCTGTCTATGAGAATGCTTGTGTTCCTTCGAACCAGCAAGCCAAAAATGAACTCACGAGCATATCAATGATTATTATTCTTCGGACCTCACTTTTGATCTTTCTGTACATTTAATTGATGATGTACGTGTATGTGAGATCTCGAATTTTGCCCAACATAATGCAAATCAAAACATTTTTGTTGTCTATAATTTAATTAATGTAGCTTGGGCATTAAACATGAAATGCCCATCTCTTCGAGAATGCTAATTCCGAAGTTAACTCAAGTTTAACTAAAAAATTATTAACACAAAGATTTAACCTTTCACATGGCACTCTATTAAAAGATAGCTCCCGGTAGACGTGGTTTCAGCGTCTACAATTATCATGACTCATTTACATATAGCCTTTGTAGATGTACACGGTGAAACAGAAGAGGAACACATGCACTAATTTTTATGCACAGGTCATGAAGAAAGACCATCGAGGGAGTAGACTAACTACTGTCAAGGTTGTCATGAAGAAAGACCATCGTCAAAAGCTACCGTCAAGGTTTTTGGTGCAACACGATTGGGAAATGGCCGGGTTGCATAAGCCAATAGTCCAGAAAATCCAAGCTTCAATTATTGTTTGCACAGCAGTCAAACCCGGCTTTGTGGATCAAGGGTTATGAGTATTCCGTGAAGACCATATCGGGGGCATCAGAATGTACTCGTTGCCAGTTATCGTATCATGGAATTCAACATGACCAAATGGAACAAATTGGCCACAAAATTAGATAAACTTTATTCATACTATTTCATCAGAATCGAATCTAGCAGATCATCTCTGCGTCAATGTGAGAAAAGGTCCTACTGGTTCTCTAATCTGTGTGCCACTAGATCAGCATTCGCAGTCAGCAGAGACAAATTCATCCACTGTAATAGTAATGAGACACTCAAGGAACAAGCTACATTTCTCATAATCCACCCCGATAATGCGTACAAATCAGTTTCTACACCATGACGTGCCGTAGCCCAAAGGTTATAACTAGACAGAATGTCATAATCGTTTGATTACGGAAGTTTTGACGATTATAAGCTACGTGTTCCAACTTTCGTCTGTACATTTTCACCGCCCACTGGCTGTTTCAACTTTCGCTTTCACCTAGAACTAGAAGATATCAAATGAACGGTTTAGATTGATCGAACAGTGGGTCCACTAAAGGTCCTTGTGGGTGTGTCCTCATTATAACAAGTGACAAGGAACAAAGAGACAACAGGAGCAGAAATACAAAGTAAAATCAGAGCAGGAAGTAGGAGAGGTGCCCACAAGCTACAAACCAAATGCGTTTTGTCTTGTACAACGAAAGCAGTGACGCAGCACGGAAGACCTCCTTATGTGACGCCAAAATCACGTCCTTCTCGACGTGGCGTTTAGTGAAGTCTTGTATGGTGCATATGGTTGTCAACTAGTTCAGGGATTTTTCTTTTAACTGCAAACTCACAAATTCTAAAAGGGGCAGCCCCCTTTACGAAGCTAGCTCCGGTGTGTCTAGGATCTGCTAAGAGTCTATAGTGTGCAGACTTACTTGGTACTTTTGTAACCGGTGATTTCCAGATCACGCGGTGATCACTCAATCATTGTGCCAAAGCTCCCTTCTAAACTCACACATCCTATTCGTCTATATATACATCCTTCCAAATGTATTTGTTCTTTCAAAAGTATTCACGAAACATCCACCTCAATATATATACATAGGTTTCTAGTTAAGAGGCACCTCAGGCTAGCTAACCACTGAAAATTGAGACAAAAGCACTAAAATCTTCTCCCTTAAATGATGTTTATCAATGTTTTTCTGCAGCGAAAAAAATGGAGGACTCAGCAAGTTGAGAAACAGTGGTTAACAGACTGGATTGGTCAAGATCTTTCAACGGAGAAGATTTTCGGGAATGAAATCTATTAGAATGTGGCTCAAAAGCTGAACGGCTTAGATTGCCTGCGCCCCCTTGTATTTTTAGCAGGACATATGCCACAAAATTTATCTTCTTTTAAGGACCCGACCAAAATGGAAAGAAGAAAAACCATTACCTAAACTTGGAACCTTCTACTTCAGAAGTAAGAACTGTAACGCCTGCGTCACCAACCTTAAACAATCCCTGCAGTTGTAAAACCCTTGTTTCAGTTACTAGAGCAGAGTTTTTCACAGGGGTCATTCCTAACTTGTGAATGTAGTCAATCACCTTATACGCATCACAGACTAAGAGATCTCCATCCATTGACATCGAGACTCCAATTAAATTTGGTCCACCGATCATCTTCCAATCCTCCCAGGACCCATTCTTGTGCATTCGTTTAATCCATCCATCTCTTGTGGCGGTATACAGTGTTCCCTCTTTATCAACTACTACGTCTTCCGGCCGGTCCAGAATCCCTTCTCCAATTTTATCTACTACCTGAAAAAACAGTGAAAACAAAATAAAACCAAGAAGACAATCAAGTGAGTCTAATAAGCGTTGAGAATCTTCCCGAAAGAATACGATTTTGCGGGTCAAAAATTACCTGCAAGAGGTTGTTGGCCTTCAACTCTGAGGGAAACATGGGAAGTTCAAGAACATCTGGAGAAATGGGGGAGTAGATAACGATCTGAAGTAGAAAAGCAAGTAAAACAGCAACTGAAATGCCCGTTAAGGCTGAAAAAAACGGTGGAAGCATGGTGGTCTCGAGTAGGTTTGCTTCTGAAGATGGGAGAAGATTATGTTGCGGATTGACGGCTTGAGGAAGATGTATACTTTCAGAACTGAAGTAAGTTTTCACGAACGACAAAATTTACTCATGCTTCCTTTGTCATGATATGCCAGAACATTCTTTCTTTACATTTTTTCGGAGTTTTAGTACGATGGATGTCCATATTTTCCTTTGGAAAGATATCATTATGTGATTACTAGTGGGATTGTCATGATATGCCAGAACATTCTTTCTTTATATTTTTTCGGAGTTTTAGTACGATGGATGCCCATATTTTCCTTTGGAAAGATATCATTATGTGATTACTAGTGGGACCTACATATTTAATGATCCAATCTTTTTGTTTGCTAGGCCGTTTTACATATGACCCATGCACCAATTCAACCATATATATTCGACGACGAAAGTTGCAAATATCAGATATTAAATGGACAGTTATAGAATGAGAAAATCAGCATTGAAATTTTAAAAAGAGAATTTCAGCGTAGGGAGATCCATCGAACACCCCTACTAAATTATATGATATTTTTGAACCAAAGGAGTTTTGTTGGCCAGTAACAGGAAACAGACTAGACATCATTAACATAGGAGCCAATTCCAATCTCATGTATTTATACATGGGCGCATATGGTTGTATGAGGCGAAGCAAAAGTTAAGAGCTCGAGACTTCAGCAGTCAAGAGAAGTGCACAGTTCACATGCTACTGTTGAGAGACGTTTTTTGTATAGATAGTAGTTCATGAAACTATGCAAGTAAAGCGTAAATAATTAAAATTAAGAAAAGCCATGCAGTAAGAGTTCCCGGTTCATGACCCTGGTGTTTTTTCTGAATTCAGCCTTATTTCCATATTTGGTCAGTCAGTGAACCACTAATGAGTAACAATATTCTAATGTCAATGACGGATGAGGCTATCGACTCTTACAAATGGTGATGTTGCTGAGATATTGACACGTTATTATTTTCTCGTTCGGTTTTCCTTGGCACGTTATGATGCTGTTTGTGGTTTCATTTATGTAACCTATATTCATCTGTTCAATATGGTGACTATAAAAATCTGCAGGTTGTCATGAAGAGAGCTCTAAACCCGGCTCAGGCAGCACTGACGGGTACATCCCGGCAGCTTGGGTCCCTGTCGTTCCACAACAGCTGCTTCACCCTCAAACACACACAGATGAAAAACATGAACGCCCGTCCACCACTGTAACAGAAACTATTGAGCCTCTTCTAATGTCTCATGAATCTGCAACAATGATAGAAACTGAAGAACTGCCAATATCTACAGCTGTTAGTGTGGTATGGACTTCTCAGCAAGAGGACTCTTGCTCAGAGGAAACAGGTCTCCGTGCTGCATAGATTATAGTAGTGATAACAAGAGTGAGGATCTTGACAGACACGGCAGAACTGAAGACCGCATGACAGAAACAGAGCTTTTGCAGCAACTTGAGCATGAGCTATACAAGCAAAAGAGGGTGATGCAGCTGATGTCGCGAAACAAATTAGTGAAGAGGAGAAAGCAGCTGCCGCTGCAGTGAGAGGGAGCTCTTCAGGTAGTTCCTCGCCTGAAGTACCAGAGGTGCACCTGTTTTTCCCCCAGGAAAGATCATGCACATTGTCAACCTCCTTGCGGAAACCACATGCGGCAATAATGCTATTGAACAGTGGCTGTGATGAGAACCCGTCAGCAGACGTGATGATTGGAATTTATCTAACACAGATCTCTGTATGGTACCGTTGTAAGAGATCATGGGTACAAAGTTTGAAAACAGTCTCTTGCAAAATGCAAAGTAAAGCAGCATATTATATACCCTTGTAGTCCACCTTTTTTCTGGACCTGCATACTTGAGAGCTTTGTGCACTGGGCTAGCCCCTTATGTGCCTCTATATGGCAAGTTGCAGCTATCACAAACCATGATCGGTGAGCATTTCATGGTAGTTTATAAGAGACAAATTGAGAACTCGAGAAGGAAACCTCAATCGATGGCTATCCTTGCGAGGAAGTTTCTATTGAAAGATGATAGTATTTTACAAAAGTATAAAGAAGACTTTAGAGGCTAGAAAAGGATTTACAAATAAAGAATGGACTTCGCAGCTTGAAAGGAAGAGATAGAGCTTATATTGATTTTCAAAATTTGCTTGATACAATGTATGACTAGCCACCCCTATTTATACTACTAACACCTTTTTAATCAATGGTTAGGATTTTACTAATATACGTTTTAATCTTGTGATTACAATTTGTTATTGAAATGCTCTTAAAAAATATCTAGTTATATTTTCACAGCATTTAGATAATGCTAATTGACATTTGTAGCAACACTTTCTAAAAAAGTGGACTTTCTAAAATATAGGCTAGGAAATAGGCTTTTATCTATTCAACATGAGCCTTTTAAAATATGGGCCCTTACCCAATTAAGTTTGGCCCAAATCAAGTTTACATTTCTAATAGTTTCTTCATGAGAAAAAGGCTTTGTGAGGCTACAAGATTTGAGATATTAATTTGTTATAGAGTAAACTGGTAAGTACCTCAAATGGTTGAAATTAATTTCTTTTTAAAAGTTCTCAAATGGTGGGGGGGGTTTGCATGCAGTCCCGGTAGAAGTAGACAGCAGGGGCGTAAGAAGTAGACAACCAGTTTTTGGCTCTCTCTTTTTCATGAATGGTTTTTTTTTTTTTTTTTTTAAATCTGATTGTTCACGTTATCAAGTCTACATAAATTAGGGAACCACAAGAAATCAATGCATTAATCTGCATAAGGTCTTGATAACGATCATGAAGAATTGGATCTATGAAAATAAGAATCCAATTGCTTTGATGTTCAACTGAAAGACAAATTGATCAATTGTCCTATGAGCATGAAATTTGGTCTTTAACTAATCTAAGCCATTCCTAACATGTTAAATCTACCAAAAAGAATATCATGCTTAAAAAACTGTGGCGTTGTGTCAATTTCTACCAGAACTCTTATTGATTTCTTTTCCTTGGATCAACTTAAAATGTGGTTCATTACCATATCCATTCCACCAGTAAGCACACACTTCCAGCTGCTTGCACCCCACCCAATGGATTTAATATCTGTTAAGATTGTCAAGGTGCCACAGCAACGTCATCAGTACACAGTCAAACAGGAAAACTCCTGATTAGCCCACATTAATGCGTAGATTAGTTCAGCTGTAACTTTCCGATGAAGTTGGTTCCCAGGCTACCCAGGTAGAGATGGCCCTCGTATTCAAGTGCAGAGGTGACAAACGACATCACTTTTCCTTCCGAATCATCAAATGACTTGAGGATCTTTCCATCTAAGTCGACATTCACAACCGTTGCCTTTCTCCCAACACTCCTGACGACTTGGAAAAGCTTGGGAAATGTTGCCAGAAGGTGTTTGCCTGCCTTGGAGCGGTAGATGAAATCCATTCCCGGAGATCTCAGCTGCAAGATATTAACAGTATCTTCATCAACTTGAATGGCATAATTTAACATATTATGTGACACCGAAGGCTATAAAGGGCTGTCCTGGTGCAGAAAGCTCCCGCATATGTAGGGTCCAGGAAAGGGGAGGACCGCAAGAGTCAATAGGGCTGTTTCCACACCTTGAACCCGTGACCTCAAGGTCACACGACAATAACTCTACTGTTGTACCAAGGTTCCCCTTCATGACACCGAAGGCTATCTAAATGAAAATTGTATGGTGTTGTTTGAAAGTGAATTAAGAGTTTATACAGATTAATTTGTGCCTGACTTATTAATGCATGTTATCTGTAACCTCAAGTAAGGCAATCCAGAAAGAGCCATCCGCTGCCAGATTGATATTGTCTGGACCTCCTGGAAGATTGTCAATGAATATATCTGTCTTTCCAATCGATTCTCCCTTCAGCCAATACCTCAAACACCGGAATCTACACAAACAACAAAAGTACGCAGAACACTCGAACGTTCAAATTAATGTTGACAAAGAGTACCATAAAAAAGGATCAGCGTTTACTGATTTGGATTGCCCTACCAGACCTGTCTGAATTGGAAGTCATTTTAATCATCCTCTCATGAGCAAAGTTGACTAGAAATTGCAAATTTACTTACTTCCATGTCTCGCAGATGACCAGGAAATCTTGGTTAGGTGAGAGAGCAACTCCATTGGCGAAGCCGAGATCAGATAAAAGAATTGAAGTCTTCTTTGTGGAGTAATCGTACTTGAGAAGGCGACCATGAGGTTTTGCCTCGAGAACGTCTAGAAACCATTCGTGTAGCCCAAATTTTGTGCTGGCATCGCTGAAATATACACTTCCATCCGAGGCTTCGATCACATCGTCTGCCAACCTATTAAATACAAAAAACACTGCTTTCTATGAGAATGCTTGTGTTCCTTCGAACCAGCAAGCCAAAACTGAACTCACGAGCATATCAATGATTATTATTCTTCTGACCTCACTTTTGATCTATCTGTACATTTAATTGATGATGTACGTGTATGTGGGATTTGGAATTTCGCCCAATCTAATGCAAATCAAAACATTTTTGTTGTCTATAATGTAATTAATGTAGCCTGTCATTAAACATGAAATGCCCATCTCTTCGTGAATGCTACCTCGAAAGTTAACTCATTAAAAAATCATCAACACCCAGAGTTAACCTTTCACATGTCACTCTATTAAAAGATAGCTCCCGGTAGACGTGGTTTCAGCGTCTACAATTATCATGACTCATTTACATATAGTCTTAGTAGATGTACATGCTTAACCCAAAGAGGATCATAGGCCCTAATTTTTATGCATGGTGAAATAGTTTTTGTTAGATATAATCCATTCATTATGTAAAAAGTGGATTAGATAGGCTAGACATAAGATATTATGCCCATAGGATGCTTTTATGTCATGTATTTTTAGGTAAACAATTATGACTATTCATTTTATAAAGTTTTCAAAAGAACTAAAATATGTGGCTAAGAACTTTCAAATGCATTGATTTCCCATGGGTTACCTATTCTTAACATTATAAATATGATGAACAATTTAAATTTGCACAAAATGTTGTAACATGCATGGGAAAGGGTGTGTAGTATTCCTTCCTTTCTTTTTGAGCATGTACTCTTACGGGAACTCTTACATTATACAGCTGATGGCCCACACCACGGGCTTTGTCAGATGGTGGAGGAACCTGATAATGGTAAAACATGCCAAATTGTGTTATCTCTTAGTGGAGCATTTTCCTTACAATCAACCGAGAATGACCAACATCGTAAAATTTAGCTATGACAAGAAAGTCATCAGACGAATGAACGTTGAGAATGTAAAACCATAATGCCCGTACGCTTAAATTTTGCATGAAAGACTCTATAGATGATCCAACGAGTTCATCTAATTTCTTTGGCTTTTGTATGCCTGGCAGTTAAAAACGCAAGCAGATTAGATGATTCTACTATCTGAACAATGTGCTTGTGATCACAGAAAAGTGAGAGTTTCAAATTTCTGTACAAACAACTCTGTACATTTAACAATAAATCAAAAGGTTTTTAGAATGCTAAAATCTGGAATTATTGGGATTTTAGTTTATGAGATATTCAAAGCCAAAACAATCAGACGAACGGATTTGCTCAACCAAGGGTGGAACACTTGATGCAAAAGGTGCGGCACTTGCACTCAAGTGCCTTGTCCATACAGTACTTCGTTTTGGCCCCCAAAATACTACTCCCTCAAGATTAATAGTTCCACTCCTCGCTTGTTCAAAATATGGAGAGTGAATATGACTTCTCCAAGGTTTTTGGTGCAATATGATTGTGAAATGGCCGGTTGCATAAGTCAACAGTCCAGAACCCGTGATTCCAAAGTCTCACACCGACAATTCTACCATTGCGACAAATCAGCATCAGCAGAGACAAAAATTGTAACGAGACACTCAAGGAAAAGGCTACATTTATCATAACCCACCCCGATAATGCGTACGAATCAGTTTCTACACCATGACGTGCCGTAGCCCAAAGGTTATAACTAGGCAGAATGTCATAATCGTTTGATTACGAAGTTTTCACCATTATAAGCTACATGTTCCAACTTTCGTCTGCACATGTTAATCGCCCAGTGGTTTTTTCAGCTTTCGCTTTCACCTAGAACTAGAAGATATCAAATGAACGGTTCAGATTGATCGAAACAGTGGATCCACTAAAGGTCCTTGTGGGGGTGCCCTCATTATAACAAGTGACAAGGAACAAAAGGACAACAGGAGCAGAAAATAATGCAAAGTAAAATCAGAGCAGGAAGTAGGAGATGTGCCCACTAGCTACAAACCAAAATGCGTTTTGTCTTGTGTAACGAAAGCAGTGACGCAGCACAGAAGACCTCCTTGTATGGTGCACACGGGCGTCAACTAGTTCAGGGATTTTTCTTTACCTGGAAACTCACAAATCCTAAAAAGGGCAGCCCCCAAAGCAAGTTCGGTTTGTTTAGAGTCTCCAAGGAGTTTCTTGTATTTTTGTAATCCGTGGCCTCTAGGTTACATGGCAACAACTTGACCATTGTGCCAAGGTTCCCTTCTAAACTCACACATCCAATTCTTCTATATAAATATCCTTCCAAATGTATTCGTTCTTTCAAACATATTCACGAAACACCCTAGTCAATAAGTATACATTTGTTCCTAATTACTCCAAAGGAATGCAATGCACTAATTTGAACCCATAACTTACTTACAAAAAAGGCAACTCAGCGTAACCTTTGAAAATTTTGAGACACAGGCACTATAATCTTCTCTGTTAAATGATGTTTATCAATTTTCTTCTGCTGTGAAAAAATGGACTCGGCCAGTTGAGAAACAGGGGTTAACCGACTGGATTGGCCAAGATCATTCCACGGAGAAGATTTTCGGGGATGAAATCTATTAGAATATGACTCAAAATCTGAACGGCTTAGATCGCCTGCGCCCACATGTATTTTTAGCTGCACATATGCCACATAATTTCTCTTCTTTTAAGGCCCCGACCAAAATGGGAAGAAGAAAAACCATTACCTGAACTTGGAACCTTCAACTTCAGAAGTAAGAACTGTAACGCCCGCTTCGCCAGCCTTTAACAATCCCTGCAGTTGTATAATCCTTGTTTCAGTTACTAGAGCAGAGTTTTTCACAGGGGTCATTTCTAACGTCATTTGGACAAACAAGTATGTGAATGTAGTCAATCACCTGATACGCATCACAGACTAAAAGATCTCCATCCATTGACATCGAGACTCCAAGTAAATTTGGTCCACCGATCATCTTCCAATCCTCCCAGGACCCATTCTTGTGCATTCGTTTAATCCACCCATCTCTTGTAGCGGTGTACAGTGTTCCCTCTTTATCAACTACTACGTCTTCGGGCCGGTCCAGAATCCCTTCTCCAATTTTATCTACTATCTGAAAAAAACAGCGAAAGCAAAATAAAAACAAGACAGCAATCAAACAAGTCTAATAAGCGTTGAGAATCTTCCCAAAAGAATACGATTTTGTGGGTCAAAAATTACCTGCAAGAGGTTGTTGGCCTTCAACTCTGAGGGAAACAAGGGAAGTTCAAGAACATCTGGAGAAATGGGGGAGTAGATAACGATCTGAAGTAGAAAAGCAAGCAAAACAGCGACTGAAATGCCTGTGAAGGCTGACAAAAACCGTAGAAGCATGGTGGTCTCGAGTAGGTTTGCTTCTGAAGATGGGAGGAGATTATGTTGCGGATTGAGGGATTGAGGAAGATGTATACTTTCAGAACTGCAGTAAGTTTTCACGAACGACAAAATTTACCAGCAAATTCGTTCTTTATATTTTTTCGGAGTTTAGTACGATGGATGCCCATATTTTCCTTTGGAAGGATATCTTTATGGGGTTACTAGTGGGACCTATATATTTAATTATCCAATCTGTTTGTTTGCAAGCCGTTTTACTGATGACCCATGCACCAATCCAACCATATTTATTCGACGACGAAAGTTGCTAATATCAGATATTAAATAAACAGTTCTAGAATGAGAAAATCGAGACTCTATAAATGAAATTAGAAAAAGAAAATTTCAAACAAGGGAGATTCATGGAACACAGTACTAAAGTATGTGATTCTTATGAACCAAAGGCAGTTTTATTGATTGGATACTAAATTATATGATGTTTAAGTGAAATCTATAACTTAAGGCATATTATAAGGGAAAATGATATGGAGACAATGGTGAGTACGCGCTGTTGGATCATGCAATTAAGTGAAAGAAAATAAAGTAGAAAATAAAACAAAAATAATTTAAATCCTTTATTTATTTATTTTCTGTGAATTTTGGAGAGAGATTCTGACGTGGCGTATTTAAAATCAAGTGCTCTTAGCACAACTTATTATAAAATAAAGTGCCACTTTTTTGTATAAAATTTTTGGGGGCTGTGATATATTCAACCCTTTTTCTTCCCCGGGCGACCTTTAGTCATACAATACCGGTTGCCCGTAGCCTTAGGTAGCCCAGAAGCCTCATGACATCAATGATGGCATTTGCATAATTTTAGAAAGGTTTGTTTTTGGCCTTTAGCATAATTCAATTTGAAACCATAAACCACTTTTCACGGAGATTTTTCACTTCCTATTAAAATCTTCCTGCTAAGCAAACAGGTTAATGTCAAACTTGCAAGTTCTTTTCTCATGGAAACTATTCCTGTTTTGGAAAACTTTGGCTAGGTGGGCCTTGAAAGTGCTCACCATCAACCCTCCATTTGGGTGGTAAAGCTTTACTCAACCGTTGTGGAAAGAAAAAAAATCTCATCCATAAGATTATGGCTTATCGAAACAAACTTTAATTATCTTCTTGACAGAATCTGGAACGAGGAATTAACGGATGAAGGTGATAATAAAATCATCTCATCAAGGTTGCCCTTCAGCAGGATTCTTACTTGCCACCGAGTGGGCAGAGACTGGCTAAACTTGATCAATAATAGCTGCCAGACAACAAAAAAGATTAAAAAAGGTAACCCATCGCACATAGCTCCTGCATATGGGTTACTTGCAGCCGAGTGGACAGACACTGGCTAAACTTGATCAATAATAGCTGCCGGACAACAAAAAAGATTTAAAAAGGTAGCCCATCGCACATAGCTCCTGCATATGAGTGGTCTGACGAATGAGCAGACCACAAAAGAAATATTGTTCAGTCTTACCTTACATTTTTTTAAAAGACTGTTAAAATATATTTAAATAAAGATAAAGCTTTTATTGCCGCCCAATATCCTTTTTCTCTTTCACATATTTTGCGAGCATGCTTTTTTGACATAGAAGTACGTTTTTTTAAAACTGCCATTTAAAAGGAAAGTGGCTCCCTTTCAAATGATAACAAAGATATGAACAATCAATTAGTCTACAAAGTTACTTATGGTTTGACTATGGAAACATTTGGGGAAGAAACTATGCTAGAGCCGGGGACGTCATTGCCGTTGCTCATTAAGGTTGGCTAGCGAATGGGTATACGATTGAAGCCCATGCTTCCGTAACATTTGCTCCAGGAGAACTACCCTGGATCTTGCCAAATATCTGCAATACTAGGAGGCTCCCTAACACCCTACTAAGTGATGGTCTCTCTGATGAAATTCCTCCATCACTAATATCTTCTGGAAACAATTGCGTACATCTAACCGTCCGGTCAATACGTTAAGCCATAGAAGTTACAACGGAACACGAACAACTGGGATCATTGGAAGACGAATCAAGAAGCTGAACCAATTTGATTAAGCCGACATCAGCTCCATTTCAGCAGTCTAAAAAGACGATAAATTTGCGATTTACCCTCTGGTATCCGAAAGTAGTTCCTGAACCCCGAAGCCATTTCCCAGATAGTAGGTCAAAATGCGTGCCATTGTATTACACCGGCCACACGGATCTTCTGACTTGTTTAATCATTCGACTATGCTCTTGGTTTTCTCAAGGCAAATTGGCAGCAGTACATAGTTAACACGCCCAGCAACCCGTATGAAGCTTGCAGACAGAGAACAGTTAATGCCTTCGATAATCAATCACTTGGAGAGAGACTTCATATCACTGACTTTGCTATGATCCCACCATACGGCCAACCTCAAACCTCCAGCCGTACAAGCACGGATTACTGTAAGCTTGAGTTGCACCTGTGATCTAGAATCCTTCACGACTAATTGAAAATTTTGTAAGCAGGAAACAAAACAGGACAGCTTGGCTCCTACCAGGAGAATTCCTGCACTGGCGCAGGCATCTTCCTTCTCACAATCGACAACATTAGGCACTCCCTACGGCCAAATATAAAATAAGTTGCGCAAGGAACGTGATGGAAGTGCTTAATTTGTTGCAAGGGTATAAAGCTAGGCTCCCATAAAAGGACCAGCTGGGGATAGATGAGACGCAAAATTCAGCGGAAATGGCAGGTTGTGTGCTTCCTCTATCACAACGAAAGTAAGAAAAAGAAAGGCTAGAGCAGCCCGCCGGAAAAACTTCTAAAATCTGACGTGACTACACTGCTCTTTTAAGCTTGAGCCTTAATAATACAATTTTCCTTTTCGCCAGGCATCTTTTCTAATTTTCTCTTCCCCCACGTATACACATACAAGAATGTACAGTGGAATTTTTGTATACCTTACAATGTCAATATATCACAACTCGCAGCATTCCTGGCTGCGGCTCAGTGCACTCAAGGCCCTCTTCTTCCAGCAGGTATCGCTTGATGGCAACTGGCAGCCTTGCCGTAGTGCGCAAGCCCTTGGTATGGTGACCAGTCCCGACACAGATCAGGACTTGTAAGCGCTGTGCAGCAGACCTTGCTGTGCTCCTCAATATGCTAAGCTCGTGCTTCAGCATGTGAATGGCTTCACTCGCATGTAGCCCGTGCAGGTCAATGATCCTCTCATGTCCCCTGCCATAGCTCAGTTCTTGTCCAGCCGAATTCCTGAATCGTTACCAAAAACACCCGGTCAGGATCCTGTTTTAGATAGTCATGCAACATATCCATCATGACCAGTGTCACGTGTACAAAGAGAGCAGCTCATATACAGGAACCTTGGATAAGACTTTAATCATGGATAGTAATAATCCATGGCTATTGATAGCATTAAAATTTGACATCCTTAAAATTCTTGCTGGTTATTCTCAAATAATATATTGTAAGGCTAATAATAGCGGGGGAAATAATTCTATAAATATGGACACTCAATCCAAGGAATCATTACCCCTATGCAGAACAACTCAGACGTATTATTTAGAGGATATCGAGTACACAAAAATAGGGCAGAAGAGTGAAACGGCAGCGCAAACCCGAGGATGAGCACCAAACAAGCACCTATGTGAAGTATTCATTGCAGGAATAAGAATTTAGAGGTAACATTAGAGATGTGAAAAATGACAATAGCCACAAATGGTACAGGATACAGCACCATTTGGACCGCAACTAAGAGCCCGTACACATCAAGCTTGTGTCTAGGAAGGTTCATATTTAATATTATTAATTTTTTGTGACATAGATAAATACTCAGAGTCTCGAATAACCTTAAGTGAACTCGTGACCTGCAGGATTGAGATCCACTCTTGTGCCAATGCGCCACGCTCTAAGATTCCAAAAATTAAGAGAAAAGGCCTACTAGTTAATTAATTTGCCAAAAACAATGTTAGTTTGTAAGTGCTCAGACCAAACTCAGCAACTAACCAACACATAGACTTAAGCATGCATTACCACGTAGATGCATATAATTGTAGCATGTGCAGACACCAATACCTGATGAATGCATAGAAAAAAGGAAAAGCATAAACAAAGTGGCAAAGTGTGGCAGTAAATTTTGCAAAAGATGATTGTGAATGATGTAGAGGTGAGGAAAATTTCTCACATTTAGTAGTCCATGTGCACACATTTTACGCAGGATACTTTTGGAAACTAATTGCAATTATCTTTTGAGAATTAATTTGTGCAATATGCAGTGTGCAATATGCACAGTGACCAACCTCTGTCGGTATATGGAGTCTCTAGCCTTCCCATGAGCAGCCTTCATCTGGAAGTTACGCAACTGCCCCTTTACACTTAATTCCTTTGCAAGGGCCTTATTTCCAATAAGATATGCTTGTCTCGCCTGTTACAGAGCGTTTATCAAGATCATTTGTGCTGAATAAAACTAAAGTCACCAAGTAAGACAGAAATTTCACAAAAATAAGTTAGAAATTACAAAACATGAATGGTAACTCATGCTTCCTGCATCTTACAACTTCTTGATATTTTGCCATGAGAACACGCTTCCATACTTCGTAATGAAGATACTCTCAAACAAATCATGAATAAATGTTCCAGATTGCAATATAATGTTTTAGAAGGGGAGCCTTGGTGCAACGGTAAAAGTTGTCGTAAGGTCACATGACCAAGGCATGGAAACAGCCTCCTGCAAAATGCAAGATAAGGCCGTGTACTTTAGGCTCTTGTGGTCCGCCCCTTCCCTGAACCTCGCATAGGAGGGAGCTTTGTGCACCGGGCTGCCCTTTTTTTTATTGCAATATAATGTTTTCCACTAATAAAGAACTGACCCTCATTATAATTCTTCACATCAAAATCAAGGGTTGGCCAGTCTGGAAAGAAAGATTTGTGGTAGACACATTAACATTGGGATACTTCTGAATGAGTTATGTATGCAGTATTCTTCATAAAAGAATGTTTTACCATATTCCCACCATTTACATTCCATTAATATTTGCTTTTTCCATTTTTCAGTTTTTCCGATTTTCCACTTGGAAACTGATATTCAAACACCCTTTTGTTCTAGAGCTTCTTCCATTTGTGTTATGATTCCAAATAGTTCTTCCACAAAATAAAAGAAGTTAAAAGTAAAGAATGGAGGTACAAAGGATTCTCTATCACCATCCTAAGGTTTTCCAAACTTTTTCTTTTCTTTTCCCTTTTTTTTGAGAGCTTGACTCACACACCCATGCACAGACCCATATCCTGGTCACCCACGTGAGAATTCCACCTTGCACCATTTGCCTGATGTTCAAGACTTCATGTGGGCTACAATTTCTTGAAATGGTTTTTAATAACAGTCCTTTGCTCATTGTGATAGATTGTTGGTTTAGATTTCCATACAGGGATGTATAAATAAGAAATGAAAAGATATTTTATCCTTGTCCCTTTCATCATCCATCATCCATCAAGAGAAAATAAAAGACAAAATTCCCCTTTTCCCATGCATTGTAAAACATGTTTTGTAGATGTAAGCCGTTCATCATGTTCAAAGAACCAAAAGTAGGTAACCATAGCAATGCATTTGGAAGATCCTAACCACTTGATTTGGATCTTTGGAATAATTAAAAATTGATGGTAGTGATTTTTGACAGAAGGGGTGCCTAGACACAACTGTAGGGTTGTCATCGTATGACCTTATGGTCGTGGGTTCAAGGCATGGAAACAGCTTCTTGCAACGCAAGGCTGCATACTACTGACCCTTTGTGGCCCACCCCTTCCCCAAAGCCCGCATACACGGGAGGTTCGTGCACCGGCTACCCCTTTTAGTGATTTTTTACCCCAAGAAGTATAGGCTAAAAACATCTAATGGACAAGCAATTTGATGCATAGCCTATCTAAGCTATTCCTAACAATATGAATGGGACAGATCTATAAAACTAGTTTTACCATGCATGGGAAAAAAGGCACGTACTTCTGCCTCTCCTCTTGGACGTGCACAATTACCAGACTCTAACAATAGAAATTAGGATACAGCTTAGTAAAAGCAACTTGGAAAATTGATATAAAGAACACTTAAGATGCTGTGGACTTCTAACATATAAGGACTTACAAGATACAGTTTCATGAATCCGTATAACTATTTAGTAGAAGAGAAGACATCGGAAACATGATTTTGTAAAGGCAAATGAAGAATGGGGGAATTCAGTGCATCATGAATTTTCAAGAGGATGGTAATATTAGAAGAGCTTATTATGAGAAGGCACAAGAAGCCTGAGCAGGTCCCAAAAAATTGTAGCAGCGTGACTAGTGCCTTCCTATCCTATGGGCTTCGCAGTCAATATGACATAAGCTGAAATTTTCTACTAAGACTTGAGAAACAGTAGTTCCTTCTTTTTTCTTTTCTCATTTAACCACCCATTTTCGAGTCAACCAAGTCAAACGCCTGCAAATGACAAAAAAGAATATCACACCATGTCATCTTTGCCAAAGAGGCCTTCACATGAAATGTTTGGATCATGTTGACATCCTAGGTGGGGGATAGCTCATGCACTTCCCAAAAGTTTCCGTCTTACTGATGACATTTTTAAAATTAAATGGGAGAAACAAGAATAGGAACAATGAAAAACAGCATGGAGGAGAGAAGCATTACAAATAAACAATAGTATAAAAGCTGCACATAAAAATAATAAAATTCAGGCACATCACCACTTCAAAATAATAAAAGCCGTGCACAAAATATTTTGCCCAATTATGATATAGGACATGCATTTATTGTCAAAATATGGTGCACAGAAAAGTTAATGGAAAATGAAAAGGCCCATGGTGGAAAATCAACATGATAACTCTTTTTCTTATGGTACCTGCTCAAAATATGCATTCCTAACTCGTGCGTGATCACGAGCTTCCTCCCTCAATTCCGAATACATATTTCCTGCCATGTCAACATTGGAAGAAGAATTACAAATGCATGAGAAGATAAACAGAGCACAGAAGCATGGGATACTAAAGCATAGAGAAGGCCGTTGCTTGAATACTACCCACTGCTTCTCCTGTTTCAAGCCACACTGGAGCTACGCGAGATGCACTGTAACTTTGGGCCTTATCCCCATAAACAGATTTCCCATACCCACCATACGAGCTGGCTAAAAGTTGTGAACTTCTACTGGTGCCACCGTGGATATCTGTAGAACCATTTCTCTCATATTTCCATTGAGAATCCTGAGGTGCAATTTTTCGGACAGCTGAAGCAAAATCTGTAGTCCCTCTAAAAGCACCAGCAGAACTGGACTTGAAGAGAAGAAAATTATCCTTGTCAACAGATTGGTATGGATTACCAGTCTGTTGGAGGTCATCCCCACTGTACTTTGACAGACCATTTTGCAAATCAGGCACTGGAAGTGCAGGAAAATCCAATGAGCTCAGGTTTGGAGCTGACAGGGCCTTTGAGTTCAGATTCTGATTAAAACCACCATCAACCTGAAGCTGCAATTGTGGTAAAATGAATTGGCAAAACCTTTCATCCCTAGACAAGCAATAAGTTATGATGAAATATGCTGATGATATTATGCCCCAAAAAATGAGCAAATACTACAACATACCTGTTGAAAAGTTGATGTATCAATTACCAAAACTTCCCAAACTTCCAATTGAACATATAACCAAATTCAGAAACCATAAATGCAGTTTCCATCCATGATAATGATCAAACAGCAAAAGTGGCTTGAGCATCTAAAGCTGTTACTAATAACTAATAAGCAGAGTCACATAAGACAAAGTTAATTATGAAGATTTCTTGAAAAGGATTCATTCATTACTGCAAAATTCTACATAGTTGTTAATGAATTCCTTTTGATTGTTGCTTGAACTGAAACAAATTATTAATAGCTAAATTAAGAATAAAACTAAGTAAAATAATATATATACATATAATAAAAACCAATGCGTCCATATTTTCATTAAGAAGGATAAATTGCTAGTTAGACATGATAACAGTGGGGCATAAAAATTGCCCAGATGGGCTTGTGAAGACCTTGTTTCCCAGGTCAGATGTACACACTCAGCTCCAATCTACTCAGACCTGCTTTCACCCTCCAGATCCATTCTCCTCATGAATCAGGTGATCTGATGTCATGAACAGTCAGCATTGCCAAAAAGACTTGAATGGCATCAAAAGGTACACTAGCCAACGATGCTGCAGCAGATTTTTTCCTGCATAAGAGAATTGTGCTCCACCACTAGTGCCCAATCCAATTTGTGATGCAACACATATGTTGCTTAATTATAGAATATACAGACATTTTTATTATATATTCTCTAGTGAAATTTATGTTATTTTTCTCATAATGAATACACTTGACTAAAAAGGTTGTAAATTCACTATGCTTAAATAAACAAATTATAGTGGACAGTAATACATTATGAATCAACTTCAATAGTTAAATTATAATATTCAGAACTGTTTTAAGTGAAAAGCCTGAAATTGGCAAAGGATTTGAACTCTTCTGACAGACAACGCTTACCAAATTTCTAAAATAACAAGACATGCCCCTTAAAATAGAGTACCTTCATCTAATGAAGCTTTGCACATTAGAGTTTCTAAACCTAGAACTGTTTCATTTAAATTTACAAGTTGCAATCCTCAAAAGATCTAACCTGAAAGCTGTCAGGAAATAGACATGCCTTGCACCAGAAAAAGAAAAAAAAAAAAGAGATGCACCCTACACAACAATAATATAATAGTTTCTAGAATGGAACACACCTCAAGCTGCGTGAGCATCTCAATAGTCAAGTTCAAATCACATCCATTTGCATAGTAGACATCTGCCAGGCTTTCAGCAGCAAAACCAGGGAACTGTGACACCAAAAACTCAACAGGGTTGATTTCGGTGTCATCTAAAACAGCATTTTCACTTAATAATTCACCTAAGAAACCAGCATTTGGATCCCCACTGTACTGATTCCCCTCCTTTCCATTGGACAGCTGCTGGTCACCATTCAAAAAGCTTTTGTTCCATGGACTAGCTGGCAAATTCAAGTAGGGAACAGACTGATCTTCCAGGTACATAGAAAATGAATGTCTCATTTTCTCGCTCGAGCTTATGTCATCTTCTAGATGAGAAGGTATTTCCAGCCGCTTGCTCATTAACTGGCCACCACTCGTGGATGCCGAGAACCTTGGATTTTCCAGTCCATCATGTATGGACAACCCTGCAACTGAGAGGCTCCCAGGTCCTTGCAACTCATCCTCACCCGTGAACTTGAAATCGGGCGTAATATCGTCAGGAAGCTGGTGGCGCCAGTATTGATGGACCTCGTCATCAGAATTATTTGAAACGGACGATTCTGACCGACCTAAGACTGCTTTTCCAGAAGTTCCAGTAACATCAAGCCTCGTTACATCTGCATTCTTCATGTCAGCAGATGAAGATCTAAGAGCACGAGGAACAAACTCTGCTGCATTCGGATTTAGTGCTGTTATCTTATTTGACATACTCAATTTTGAATCTTTGTTGGTCGAAATACCTTTAACAGACAAGTTCATCTTTATGTGAGATATAAATAAATGATGTACTGTACACACAAAAGCATTCGACTATGGAAAGCTGTGTTCCAAATTGTATCACCCCAATCCTGCAGGATAAATCCATGTTAGGGTTTCATGAACATCAAAAAGGAAAACCTCTATGTCAATAATGTAACTTCAACTTTCACACACAAAACCAAATTTCAGAACAACGACACCCCCCCAAACTAAAAAAAAAGAACTAATACTTGTTATTAGAGAGAATCAAGCATGAACAAACCACGTTGTTGCAAAAATACTCAGAGACAAGCAGAAAGGCCACAGAACTAATTATAAAAGTTGAACAGATCACCTCAATGGTTGGATTTCCAATCATCAACAAGCCAGCATATGTAGGACACATAATATGATGAAACTCTATGATTACACTTCCAGGAAATTAACCTGCTACAAATGAAGCTATAGAACTCAATGAGGATTATTTAGTGCAAGTCAAAGAAATACTTTGCAGTAATCAAGGTCAACCAACACAACTTGTGGTTATGTTCATCCAGGAAGCATAGAGGCTACAAAGTCACAGTATTAACCGCTAAACTGATTGTCCTGTGAAATTAGAACTCATTCACTCTTTTGAAATCAGCATCATTGTATTATAAACAAAAAAATATATAAAGCATGGACAAGAAAATGCTTATTGTTAAGACCATATCTATTATTATATAAGTGGTCACTGTAGAGCAGTTTGTAAAGGCAATGAAGAAGCATAGAGACCAGATAAAAGAGGAAACAGCAGTTAGAAAACAAAACTAGTCAATGGGAAGCATGCTGACAGGAAAAATGCATTGGAGAGGAAAGGTCAGCATAACTGATACAGGGAGAAACATATACAGAAGAAACTACTTCTTAACATCTTTAAAACTGGACCCGAACAGATAACCTGAGAAGGCACCGCAATGCCCTCAAAAACTGCATGAGAAGAAGAAAAATAGGCATCAAACACCATGTTATTTCCACAATAACAATGCGTGCTTCCTTGATCAAAAATACACTTCAAATTATTATTTTTATCACTTTTTCTTATTTTTACAGAACTTGTAGGAACACAAGAGCAACAATGGGTTGTTGTCATCGTCTATTATTATAGGGTTTAATGCATAATCACATTGAAACAAACAGTCTATGCATGTTCATATGTTGCTCACAATCTCACATATCGACTCATATTTATCATTTTGAAGGATTTTATTCAAAATGTGCCACTTCATCTTCCCTTCTTATTTCTCGTCATTTCTACTGATTTTCCCTTGGATTACTTTTATCCATATCATATTTCAGGACCATTGTGATTTCAACTAGCCAAGTCACCAAATTGAGTGAACTCATCCTCTCAGTTGTAGTGTGTGACAATCCATTCTGAAGCAATGATGGGGAATGGAAGCAGATCTCCTTCTAAGTTCAATCTAGTTGTTCAGATTCCAGATTGCCTTGGAAACTGGACGTCAAATTTTTGGTTCTCAAGGTCATCGCTTGAGGAAGTCCCAAACGTTCTACAATAAGGAGTTCATGTGCCAACACAGTTTGGGCTGCACTCTAACAGGCCCAATAATCATCATGTCCACAGTAAGGAGGTATAATTACATTTTGCGGGTAAGTGCGAAGAGCTAATAAGTTCGGTTAATGAGGACTGAACAGCTAAATCAGAATTAGCTAATGAACTTGAAGATTATCTGGAACCCATTTGAAGATCTTTTAGGAGAATGAACAAATCACAAGGCATATTTCATTAGTGATTCCTAGAAGAGGTTGTCATTTTCAGATAACAATCAATGTTGCTTCCCTTCATGTCAAGTAGATGATGGTCCTGCACATCCAGCTACATTAGTATGGGTTCTCCAATTACCTCTGGTAAAGCGGAGCCAGTACATCCCTGAACCACAGATAATGGGCTTGAACTACAGATAGCGCGTCTCCATTTGTAAAACGTCAAGAAACCTCAAATTTCCAAATTGTCACTAAATTTAACCCAAAATGTAGCCCGCTAATTCTGCTCATTTTCATCTCTGCAGATTGTAAATCAGACAGCTATTATGGTATCCAGCATCTATGAAATTGTCATCAACTTTGACACATTTCAAGTATCCTGAAAAGAGAATGGTTAGATTGGTATACCCAGAGATCTAGGAGGATAAATATAAAGTATCCTCTCTTTCCTTTCCTTAACTCCAACACCGGTCCTTCAAACACAACTCCCACCAGATTATAATTATTAAAACCACAAAGAACAGTTCCCCTCTCTTCCTACGTTATTCCTCTCTCTCTCATCACGTCTTTTGTCCTTTTGCGAGACTCACTGAAACCTTATCGCACCAAAATCAAGGGAGGAAATACTATTAGAACTGATGAGGAGACCAGATCCAACCACAAAAAAAAAAAAAAAAACTCATTTCAAAATAGATAAACAAATAACTATCAGAACCAGGAGAGAGCACGAGTAAACGGAAGAAGATTACAGATGAAAAGATTCACGGAATTCCTGCAGGAAATAGAAAACAAGCAAACAACAGCCAGTAAAAGCATCAAGACAGGAGAATATGTACTCGCAAAAATAAGCCACAGAACTGCATTGATAGACAATTCTAATTGAACTCCATGACGAAAAAGTCCCAAGAATCCCCAGGGACCTCATCTTGACCACAAAATAGAAACCCTAGCCAAAATCATGAATCCGAGACCCAAAAGGAACGAAAGGAAGCATTTTGCATCGACAAAATCCATCCAGAACACAAGAAAACCTACACAAATAGGATCGTAAACGAAAAAGGAAATCAGGAAGTCAGATTCGATTATCAGATAATTCTGAGCCACAGATCTCGAAGATAAGGAACCGAGCTGGAACCAAGATTACCGAAAACGCGAAAAATTAGGGATCTAGAGAAGAGATGCATCTTTTACCTTTCCGCAGTTCGATAAGAGAAGAAATCGAAGAGAACCAATCCATTGATGGATGGGAATGAAGGAGAGAGGCAGAGAGAGCTGCTTTTCCTCTTTTTTCGCAGTCCTGATCGCTCGTATTTCTCTTCTCTTCTTCTTCTTCTGGTTGGCTGCTCCAATGTTGTGCTGCAGCTGCGATTTGGCGTTTCAAACCCTCGTCGCGACGACCACCGCAAAAAGACGCTTCATACGAAGCCCACCCCTTCGCCACTCGATTCGACGACCCACTCTCTCAATTGACCCTCTCGTTGTTACCCAGAATAATTACAGAGAAAAGCCTCGTCTTTGGTCGAAATGTCAAAAATACCGCGCCGCGCAGCGAATCAAACAGAGTGACAAAAAATCTAAGATACGCCAGGGTGTTTTGACATTCAAAGGCACAAGCAACGGCGTCGAATAAAAGCATATTATGTGCTGTCAAATTCCAGCCGTTCTTTAATAATATTATTCTTTTTAACGTTTTTTTTTTTTCTACAACAAAGTATGCAGAGATAAAGAGGCAGAGATTCATCTAGATCTTGATCAAAATAAATATATAAATAAAAATATAATTATTTATTTAAAAAAAGATTCTTATTTTTTTAAATATTTTTTAATTATAACTTGTTTGGTTGGAGGGTAGACGAGCCAGCAAAGCCCAAGAACCAAGAAAACCAAAGAGAGCAGTCGAAAAAAAGTGACACCTCGAGCGCACCTCGAACTTCCCACTTCCTGTTAAGTATAGCAAGAAGAGGCGTCCCATTATTATCCGCGTGGATGGCTTTTGGCTTTTAATGAAAAGATTTGTAATCAATATTTTCTTCATTTTTCCTGAACCATCCATTTTCCAGTCTAAGAAGATCTTTTTGGGACACGACCTACCTAACATGCGGCTCAGAAGTTGAGCAGGAGCTAATGTCTAGCCTTATTTTCCAGGCTGCAAGGCCATGGACGACCCCACGACAATCTAAGCAGGCCCAAAAAGATCTCCTGCATCGTACATTTTAATATTTTATATCTGATAATCCTAGTTGTTGACCTATTAATTAATGGTCATCAGATCACTCGTTTAGGTTTATCACCTAAATGTTTGGTTTGAATGATTTAGATCACATGATCTAATAGAGCTAAACTTAAAGCTACCATGGAGTTTATTAGTAGCCCCTAGTCACTTAAGTTTATTTAAAGCTAAGAACCCTTAGATCCGGGGCAACAAAGGGCTCTCCAAGTAATTACATTAACTCCCAAAAAGAGATATAATCTTGTTAAGCTGAAGGTAGATTAACGAGAAGGCCGAGTAAGATTTCTTTATTATTTATAAGTTCATCATCTTGTGTTTTCTCTTGTTCTTAGGGAAGTAATCGATGTATAGTGCTTGGAAAACTCCCTTCATTGGCAGAGTTAAGTCTTCTTTGATCTCTCTAATTTTTGTTATATTAGACCTATTTGCTAATGTTTCCTAATAATGGATGATATATATTAAGATTAGATGATAATCCGAGCCAATAATATCCTAGACATCATTTTTCTTGTGGCAAATCTGTTCTTAGGCTAGCAAATGAATAAAAAGGACAACCTCGGTATACAAAGCTCTCACTTATGCATGGTCTAAGAAAAGTGCGGACCACAAGAGCCTAGCAAATGAATGAGATCAATAAATCATTAGAGACCACTTTGTGCTTTCACGCTGCAAACGGGTGAGAGTCGGGTGACCCATCTCCAGTTTATGCATACTATCTGTTTGCAAATTACCCCAATAAAACTTTTGCCTGGTTCTGAAGCAAATCGACAATCTATCATAAGTAGTTGACAATCTTCCGTTGGAT
Organism: Warburgia ugandensis; assembly: GCA_035236585.1. Lineage (NCBI taxonomy): Eukaryota > Viridiplantae > Streptophyta > Magnoliopsida > Canellales > Canellaceae > Warburgia > Warburgia ugandensis. Next base: position 79,538,118 of record CP141128.1, on the reverse strand, counting down.
GAACTGCATTGCTGATATTGACTCTGAAAAACGAATTGGTAGGTACAGCTAAACCGTGAACAGCAAACCATATCATTGTAAAAATTAAATAGGTTCGATCTATAATCATCGAAGCCTTTAAAAAAATCTACTAAATTTATCGAGTTGTTTCAAAAGATCAATGCGGCCAGCTATTAATGGAATTTTCTGTTAGCTCTCTGTAAAGTAGAAGTCCGAGCACTTGCACACGCTCTAGAGAGAGCTTACACAAAAAAAGAAAAGAAAAGTTTCACGCTGCATGGAGAACGTGACACGGACTTCCTCAGCCGTTCTTGAGCATAAATTTCTAACCATCCACGCGGATGTGAGCTGGTAAAGTGCATTCTTCCAGATGCTAAAACGGTCTGCTCGGGCCGACGCTGGATGGGTTAATTACAAGATTTCCACTGTTGGAGAAATGAGGTAAAAGTCCAGATCAAACGTAGATGCGACGCATTATATGGGAGTTTGCCATGTGGTAGATCCATAATTCCCGTTTTGATTGCACTTTTTATGCTTAACCATAGAGCTGCTAAAGGTTGTCATAGTTCCGATAAAGCTATCCGTGGCTAAAGTGAAGAGTGTCACTGTCAAAACTAAGAAGTGCGATGCCACATCTTGGGCAGCGGAAAATGACGGAGAATATATCCCTCAACGTGGCCAAAGGGGCAGCCTCGGTTCACAAAGTTTCCGCTTATGCAGAGTTTAAGAAAAAAACAAATCACCAAGTGTCTATAATAAGCAGCTTTTCTTTAGACTTTGTAAGAGGCTGATTTCATATCCTTAAACATGGCAGAGACGCAAAATTTTGTTTATTTCATTCCAGTCGCGCCCGCGTGTAAAAGTTGCTTAGCTTCCCACATGCAGCAAGCGGAAATTTCGGTTTCTTCGGCAAATGCTTGCGGCTCCATAAGAAGTTCTTGAACTTGGAGAATTGAAGGCATAAACGCCTCATTCTAATAACTAGAACGAAACATAAGACGTTCAACTTCTTCCATGTTATTTTCTATTGGAGAATGGAAACTCTGCTTTTCAGTGTAGCATTGGGATTGATGGCCCTTGTAGTAATTGGCTGCACATGAACTGACCAGACTTCAAGGACTCGGAAGAGTTGCTTCTAGTGTGATAAGGTGACTGATTTTTCTATTGGAAACACATTTCTGTGTATACAATTTTTACTCAGAATTGACGCAGCTAATGGAAGAAGTACCCAAAGCAGGGAAGCAAAAGAGTTCTTATACGGTGTTTTCATGTGTAGATGGACAGACTTGTATGTTCTACGCTATTGGTAATCCAAACAATGCATCTTCTGGGCACATCATATGTGTCGAATATGAAAATCTTCTCCTGTGGATGATGTTGACATTCTAGTCTTACATAGACTCTTGTGATCCGCCCTTTTTTCAGACTCCACATGTGCAAGAACTTTGTACATCGGGCTGCCCTTTTTAAAAAATAAGAATTGTGAGAGATTTTAGGGAATAAAGAAAAGATGCATATCCACTTCAATGATGCAGTGTAATAAAAATTAATATGGTGAGGATAACGGGAATCGAACCCCATCCTTAGCTTGGAAGGCTAGGGGTTATAGTCGTTGATTCATCATTTTTAGCGTCTCTAATTTAAAACCGAACGTAAAACTTTAATTTTCTTCAGCTCCTTTGTGGAAGATAAATGATTTTCAGATTTAAGGCATAAATAAAACTAAAAAAAAAAAAAACATCTTCCAATGAAAATATGTTTTGGAAGGTAACTTCCTTAATTGTCTGTTTGGTTGGGAGAAAAGTAAAAGATATTGATTTCCAAGAAAAAAAGAAATCTTTCATGAAAAGTGTTTTACTCCTTGAAATTAAATTGGATTCTTGGTGAAATTTAATTTAAAAGCTCAAAGCGTTTTCTTTTCTCCATGAAAATCAATTTTCCTCACTTTCCTGCTAAACAAAGATGCACATGCTGTTTTAATAATCTAACTAAAGGGCAGCTCCAATGCACGAAACTTCCACCTATGCAAGGTCAAGGAAAGGAGTAGACCACAAGGGCTTATAATAGGCAGCCTTACCTTATATTTTGCAAGAGACTGATTTCATATTTTGAATCTATAACTTCAAAATCACACGACGATAACTTTTATCATTGAGCCAAGCTCCCTTCTGTTTCAGTAATCTAACTCCGTCCATTGCTAATGCATGAAAGTGCATTGGAGTACGTTCACAGACATCATGAAAGCTGAGATCTGCATAGTTATTTCATATACACGGTCATGGTGTGCGGCGATTTGGTCATTTCAAGCATCGGTGGCTGTGATAGCAACATCTTCCTAACCTGCATACCTCTGAGGATATAGGCTGCCATGAGCTTGGACTGGAGTGAAAACCACGCCTTTTTAAATAGTATCGGGGCCCACTCTTTCAATTATTTAAACCACTGTCACCCATATTAGATATGGATGAATGACATAAAAATCTCCTCCATTGGATGATTCGTTTACATTGTTTGATTTGTGGAGGACTTGTTGACGAATGTAGAATTTTGCATTTTTATTTCCAACCTTCTATTCAAAAGGCACAAAAATGGGCTTAGGATTGATAGACGGGTTTCCATTGTGGTGCTGAACTCATACTATATAGCACGCCATACTAGACAGAAATGAGTCAATTATTGAAAAGAATTTGACCCAACTTGTATGTTTGGCCCCTAGTAGGTTGCAAGTGAAACTATGCTAATGTGCGACATGGATATGATCGAATCTCTACAAGTCTAGATCACCATTATATTACTTCAAATATGGGCTTGGACAGTCAAATGACATGTTGGATAATAAATGATACCATCTGCATGTCCATCTTTATTATCCACATATCAAAGAGATGTGGGTGTGTTAATTTCAGCTGCTTCATGCAGATGCAAATAGTAGGTGACATTTGATTGGTTGGATAAAAGTAGAAAACAGAAAAAGTTAGATGAAATGGCGGTTAGAAACTTTTTCACGGCCAGTCAAATATCACCTTCAATTTACATCTGCAACTACTTGCTGAAATTACTGCTCTCCTATATATATGTGTGTGTATAAAACTTTGTATCAATTCAAAAATGAACTCTGGTATCATCACAAGCGTCTTTAGAACCCAAAAGCCTCAAAGACATTCAAGAGCATCCACTAATGGCAATTCAGACTCCTATAGGCATTGTGCAAGAGCAAAATATCACGAGGCCTAACAAGTGGGAACAAGGAGTTAAAGGCTGACTTGTGTTCTACCAAGGAGTTGCACACAAATATCATACGAGTTTAGCAAAAAGAGAAACTGCAACCCATGACAAAAGGCAAGCTTAAATTACCTAAGAAGTGGGTGATTCGTGTATGACAACCTACAGGGTTGATTGAATTGTTTACCCTTCTAGTTTGTCTTGACTAAGGATTTTTGGATTGATGGCAGAACCATGCGTGCTTGGTAAGACCCTTAAACTGTTGACTGAATGCCGGTCCTCGAAGTTCAGCCACTTAACCTGGTATTTGCAACTACCTACCTCTTCCTACAGTGGGTGTATGTTTGTGAATTGACACAATTGCTCTCTCTCTCTCAACAAGGAAAAGTGTCAGGAAAGACACCATGTTGTCCACGACTAACTGCGCTAGATGAATTTCAACATGCTTAAGTGCCCGTATGATTGAAAGAAATTTAAAATTTTATTGGGTCTTTGGACTAATTCCATTTCAAGGCTGAAACACTTTATGTAAAAAAATTCTTTTTTTTGGAAATAAAGTTTCGTATATTTCCTACCAATCAAACAGTCACCAAACAAAGTAAAAAGGACAGTGTTTACCAGAAATAGAAACAGCAAAAAGTTAAAAGTTAAAAGGAGATCAATATCCACCTTGAGATGTTTTCACGGTGGCATGTCCCTAGTTATATCGGACTTTCATGATTGCGATGTCTGCCACCTTTTGGAACCTGCAATCGGCTGTAGAAAGGACTAAATTTTCTGGGACAGTCAAAAGCCAACTAAGTGCTCCTACGCAAACAAAAACACTTACAAATTAGCATGATAGTGGCAGATTAAGACCATTCAACTGTATCCAATTCTGGAGATCCTTTGAAAGCGAGATTCCAAATAGAGTGTTAGCACACAAACTCGATTAGTCCTACCCATTCTAAGGTTCCATAAAAATGGAAACCGAAAAGATTTATCGAAATTGATATTGCCATTCAAAGCTCATGAAATTCCAGACCTCTTGCATTCTGCATTTTAGCTTCCCAAGGAATGCTTCTGCAGACGACACGTTAAGTGGGGGAAAGGGCATGGGTGGTTTGCGCTTGAGAGAGTGAACTGAAAGCTGTTGTTCATCAATTGGGATCCTAATGCAATAAAATGGGGTATTGCACCTCGAAGTCCACCATCTCTGCTTTTTGACAGTCCTCCCTTTTTTTGGCAGGCTGCCCAAATAGACAAATTAATGACTTTCAGAATGGAAGAAAAGTCATAGAAGGAACAGAATTGGCCATGCTATTTAGGCCAGTCGAGGAAAATGATAATCATGATTGATGGAAACAACAGTTAGAGTTTAAAAGCTGAACTGTCTAGATGAGCTATAGGTAAGGCCTGGCATGTAATGGTGGATGTCACAATCAGGTATTGGCATATTGAAGCATTCCTCTTACGCACAAAGTGGTTGTGCCAAAAGGACATAGAAAAAAGAAAAGAAAAAACGGTCCCTCAGATGCTCATTGACTGTAATGGAGATAAGCTTCTTGATGTTCTAGATTAATAGATTTCTTCAGTTAAGGTATTCAAGAGGTCATTTGCAATTAATCTTTATTAATAGATTTCTTGTTCAGTCAAATCATAATAAGGATAGAATCAATTTATACCACAACATTTACTCTGTATCTGCTTTTTCTTTCTTCCATTGATGGTTGATATCCACTTTTGTGAATGTCTTCTTGCAAGTTACTGCAGTTCATGTGAAATCTGTTTCATATCTTTCATTGGTTCTGCCATCTAAAATAATAACTTAAAAGGCCATGCTAAAGCATGAGGTGGATGACACCGATCTATCAAGAGTTTGCTGGATTTTGATTTGACTAAATTTTACAAGATCTATCAAGAATTTGAGCTTAAAATCTAGTTTTTACTAAATTTAGCAAGATATTTAATTCCTCATCTTGCAAGATGTCTGAGTGAATTTATTAGAGTTGAAGAGAGTTTGATCAAGTTTGACTCAAATTTTATATAATATAAGAGATATAGCTAATCAATAGTTTTGTATAATACATGAGATATAGTTAATCGATAGTAATTAAGGTAACCCATTATTATATAATAAAATATTATGACCAGATGAACTTTCTTTGAGCCCACATTATACTATTATCTTATTTGGCCACTTATGCAAGATGGGTTAGGCTTTCTTGATGGACTAATATAACATTAGTATTTCGTTATTCATATTCTCACACTATGAAACTATGTAAAGTCCCACTTTGCGAGAAACTTGTGTGGGCCTTAAATGAAATATAAACCTTGTAATTCATTGTATTTTTGTCACCCAGTTTTACTCTTAGTATTAATCACAGGCAAGGATGCTCTAGACTGCCCACGTTGTTTACAAAAACTGGATTGAATCTTTACACCGATTCCTTCTTTTTTAACAGTAACAACCAAAATTAGATATTAACCTAAAGTTCCTTGAGAGCATCTAAAAGCAAGACTCTCTGTGTCTCTCTCAGCACATAAGTTAGTATTCAAAGTTTTATAACTTATCTTGTAGATTCCTCTACTTCGGAAAGGTTGCAAGCTCTTAACAAAGTCAAGCTATATAAGAGGATCATCTCATAATGTATTCTGTGAAGAGACCAACTGATTATTCATGTATTTCACTTGCTCATGCCATCAATGAAGCTTGGTCCATCAATGGTTCTGACAGATCATTGTTAGAAAAATGGATTTCTCAGTTTGCTATTACCAAGATGATGAATGTACCGAGGTATAAAGATAAAGACAATTGAATGTTACAGCAAATTTAACAGCATTTAATTATGGGTATTAATGCACATCTGTAATCTGATAGTGAATAACAAAAATCCTGATGGAAAATGATAATCAAGCACTGATAGGCAACCAGTTCCACAATAATTTGCTATCCAGAATCCTTATATTTAAGCCCCTCATTCAAGGTTTTCCACTAGTTGTTAGCCCTTGTTTTTCCTTAATTTCCATTTTGTCACAACTCTTTAGAGCTTGGATGCTCTCATCCCTTGATAGATCTCCTGGACCATTTTCGTCTTTTATTTTAATGAAACAAACTTAGATGGTTTGGACATGTCCAAAGGAGACCAACAACGGCATTAGTTAGAAGGAGTGAGGCAATACAAGTAGAAGATTCTAAAAAGGCAAGGGGAAGGCCCAAAAGAACGTTGATAGAAGTGGTGAGGAAAGATTTAAAAACTTTGGGACTAAATGAAACCATAGTATTTAATAGAGTGGAATGGAGGAATAAGATTCATGTGACTGACCCTTAATTGGGATAAGGTCTTGATGATGATGATGATTTTAATGAAACAGAACCTTGAAGATAAATGAGCCAATGGTCGTTGCTTGCTGCATTTGTTGAAAGAGAGAGATCAAAAGATCATCTCTCTGAATTCTTGTTTTTCAGTTGCGCAATTTGCTAGTCTCTTCACATGCTCCCAAAATCTCCAGGAAGCTTCAACAGAAGAGGTAAGTCAACTTATAACATTAAGAATATCCTTCTTGTACGCTTTTTTAAGAATAAAGTAACTTCAGATTTGGGAACAACGACTCAAATGCCTTAAAATTTCTGTGAGTATCTGGTAGAAATTAGAGATCCCTTACTGTCTACGTGGGTCAACTGGTGGTGTGGATATATAGAGCAACTTGACATGGGACATTAATTTAAGAAATTGACTTAACACCTTTCATTAGTCTTGAGGCTTTTGGCGTATTAGCTAGTTACTTCCTTAACAAGATCAAACTAGAACTCCAGGATTTAACTTCTTTTTTAAGGGAAAAAACCATATAATTTAACTATTTAATTTGAATTTCTAACTAAATTTCCACGTGAGTGCCTGTGTGTGTTGACGCTCTCATACCCATAGCGTAAACTCTCATATATAATTATAGATTTTCTAGATCTAAGTCATTCATCATGTTACGAACAACTTAGCTAGGTTACATATTAAATTTCATATTCTTTGACTATTATTTGCATATGCTTATGTTTAAGAACCAGAATAATCAGTTCTTTCAAAGACTTTAAACAAGTGGCTTAGATCATCCAAATATATTGATTTCTCTTGGATTACTAATTTGTATATGCGAACATAATGAACTGTTTGGATCCTTTAAACGAGACTAGAAATAGAGTCTATGCTATCAAATGTTGATGAGCATCTCTTCCTACCAAAACTCTTTAAACATATTATCTGAGGGAAAATTGATAAATCGAGGCTCTGTTACCAGGCCAAAAATGAGACTTTCTCTCAAAATGCCGCGTGTGCTTTTTGACCAATAAAGTGGACCAACTATTTGAGCAGGACCCTCGCTTTGAGGCCTAGTTAAAGAGCCTCAGTTTATCATTTTGATGGTTTTTCATAACTTTTGCACTTTAAATAGTAACTCATATTTAGTTGGGTAATCGCATTCTAACCAGGACCACCAAACAATTAAGATTTCTTCTTCTTCTTCTTTGGGTAGTTTGTTATCGTAGTAAGAATTATAACTGTGGAACCTTTCCAAGAGAAAAACGAGGCGGTACTGCAGTGAGTTGCACATTGATGAAAAAGTTCTGCTTGAAAAGTGAAAATTTTGCTTAACAAAGACCACTATATATTCACTGGTTTGCTGTAGAGAACTTTCATTTAGCCTGTTGATAGAGCCTTTCCATGCTCTAGGCAACAGTCGCAACAACCCAATATCAAGTGTACACATCTAGAGTTCATTGGCAGGCTGAAATTCTAGAAATGCGGTTCACAATGCCTTTTATTTTTCCTGCTTTCTAATGGTAGGAGATATATTAAAGGAGAATGTAAACAGTAACAAAGCGGAAAGCATTCCTACAAAGTACAAACAGCAACTAATTACTATGATCAACGTGGATCAAATTGAACTCATGGGTAGGAGGGAAGGGTAGAAAGAAATCGCCGAAGACGGAAGGAAAGCTCCTTTAGCCAACATATAAGCAAATTTCTTGCAAGATCTAGGACGTGAGCAAAGTCTACTTGTCTATCTGAAGTCCACCACGAGCAAGAGTGGCTAGCAATGTTATTAAAATGATGAACCGCCCATTTGTTTGGCCCCAGTACTGGTCTGTGAGATTCTGAGGCTGTAACCCATTATAACCCAACAGGCGAAGCCCACTTTTGCTTTCTCAATTGGGACTTATTGAGGCTTTACTCAGTGTCACGGACCGTTGTTACGAAGTCCACGACCAAGGTCTACAGGCTTTAAGAGAAACTCCTTTTAGTTGGGGTCTAGGCCCAAGAGACTTTGACCCATTATCAGAGGTCTGTGCATGAAGGCCTGTTTCTAGAAGGCTCATATTCTGAAATCATCCTTATAAATATTGTAAGAATGTTCCAGAAGCCAATTTAGACCATGCATGTGTAATAATCTTAAGCCTTCATTAAGGAGATGGAAAGGGAGTGAACTCCTACAAAATAAGGAGCTCTCTCGTTTGTAAGACATCTCATAAGAAAGCATCAAAGCATAAGTTAGTGGCAGTAATATATATGGTCTTCTTTTCTAGTTTCTTGCTCTCTTTTTAGAATTTTTTGTAAGCTTCTGCAATTTAGGCTGAACTTAGCCTTGGTACCTTGAGTGCATTTCAAAATTAAGTGTCGCACGAGAGTCTAAAAATTTGAGCCCGTGACATAGGCAATTCATATTTACCCATCTCTCTTGAGAGTAGGCCATGCCTACAAGTGCTCGCCAGCCAAACCAATTACCCCAAATTATGCAATTAAGTCTACGATGGGCATCCGGGCTGCCATTTGCTAGCCCATCATCCCATGCCATTTCTTGTAAGTTCCGATTTTTTTCGAGAAAAGGTCAAGTTTTATTGATAGAGGCGAGGACAGCTCCCCTCGTGGCACATATAGTATACCAGCGCTGTAAGAGTTGGATCAAGCTGATCCACTTGGGCATCACCACGCAAAAGTCTGCAACATATGTTTGCCTCAACTCTTACATCAATGTAAAAAACGGGACTTGTCTTAGTCTTCGGAAGCCTTCCTGTTGCAGTTGATGAGAATAGTGCCTAATTAGTAGGGAACGAACGCCGTTCCTTGCAAGGGTGTCTACCTCTTCATTTGCAGATCGGTAGACATGATTGAAGGAGATTGCATTACCTTCGGCAATCATATTGATTTTTTCTATCCCAGAACCACCATTTAGGCCATTGATCTTTCTTTAAACAAGCTTATTGTATTAATGAGTCGCCTTCTATCAGCAATGTCTGGCATTTAATTTGTGACCAGATGTCAAAACCATTGGCAAGAGTAATAATATCAGCTTTGGCTGCATTGCCGTATCAGGCCCATCAAAATTCAGTCTGAAGCTATCACTTGGGGAAGTTGACATTTTGGAGTTGGTTTTTAGTTCTTGTTGGGGAACATAACTACTTCTGACCACTTCCTCAGAATAGTGTAAACTGATTTCACTGGAAAGAGCCCATTCGCATTTGGCGACCAGATTATCAAGTCTTTTGTTCTTGTGTCAATAACGGCATCTTTGAGAGAGGATGCTAGTCGTTCTAGTTGGCCTCCTTCTGGCCCTCTGTGATCTTTCGAGTTGTATGTTCCAGCTGATTCTATTGCCATCCACACGATAATTATCCATTGTCGGAGTATATGGAAATTTGAATGCTCTATGGATCCTTGGACATGTAACTGCATGGGAGGTATCTCCAACCCGGTGGTCCTGCCAGAACCTTTCTTTGTTGCCTTTGTAAGCTTTGAACCTGAAGTTCTGTTTGAAGAACCTTAGATTTTTGGTATGTCTCTCCACATAATGGATCCCTTAACCACCATAGATATTACGGTTTATATCTCGAAAAGAGTCCATCCGCACTTGGCAACCGGATTATTTTGTAAATTATGATTTCACAGGTAGATTTTGAGACCACACTGGACGAAGGTTTGGCACAAGCATGTCCTACCTGCAAAGAAAACAAACAAAAACGAAGCGTCCATCTTGAGTACAAGTGGAAAAGAAAAGGGGATCGAGAAAGGTACTTTCATCAGATTCAAGAAACCTTTAGCTATGAGCATGCGACCCCTAAAAAGACATGAACGAAAGGTTCAAGAATAGATCTGTTCAAGGAACCTGGCATCTGTCAAACACTCAAACTAAAGGTGGATATTATATGATTCGAATCCGGGTAAGAGTAGACGCAACTGTGCAAGTGGTGAAGTATACACACCCATTTATCATCTTCCGAAGCGATTAAATAGGCTACATGTCAAATTTCTTGCCAAATGGATGATTTTGATTAGCCTATGTTTCTTGATCTGACAAACTTGTCAGATCTTCCAGGAAGCGCTCAGGGTGGTCTACTTCTTGACATGCGAGCAGTGCATCACTTATATTTCACTTGGAAAAGTATAAGCAAGGAAAAGTGCAAGAGAACCCTATTTTTCCATTGACCCTCATACAGAAAATTTCTACAGCTGATGGATGATTCTAAGTGTTTGAATTGGTGAAGGCTTTGTTGCTGATTGTATTGATTTATTTTATACCCAATCATTTAAATGCCACCAATCACATACTTACAAGGCTTTGAGTTTTGGGCGAATCTTTCTTGTATAGTCCTTGCCTTCACCGAAAATGTGGGCTCCGCACGCATACTTTTGCCTCATATTTATCAAATGAAATTACTAAAAGACCACTTGATCGGAAATATAATACTACTAATACTTATTTTTCGCATCCATTAATTACTCAATCCATTTACAGAAAACATCTGCATTGCTAGGGGAAAAGAAAAGGGATTTTTGCAAAAATGACATTATATTTTAACATTTTTATAAAAAAATCTAATATTTTTTAATTTTACAAATTTGCCATTAAATTTTCAAAAACTTTTCAAAATTATCATTCTATTAGTTTTTCATACTTTTTTTCTTGTTAATTTTTATTAAATGCTAATATTACCTTTGTTCTTTGCCCTCTGCCACCACTACCCTGGTCAGTGCTACTTGATCGACAGCTACCACATCCCCACCGATAACCCTAGATCCACCGATGCCCGCGCCAATCGTGTTACCCCATCCTCCCACGCCGGCGCTACCCAAACCAAGCACAACCCAGACCTCCCTCCCCCTTCCCCCACCCATGGGATAGTGAGCAGATTCCCTCGTTGCTAACCTCATATCCCCCCACCCATAATGGTGTCGTCCCCCTAGTGATCGTTGGCGACCCCTCCCAGCTCTACCCAGTAGACAGCACCCCGGTCCCACCCTCCCAGGTCAACTGTTCCCCTACCTCCAATTTCCGACGTCCGCCTCTCTCCCCAGGTCACAACCCCCGTTTCCTACGCCTTCTCCACCCACCACATGTCTTTCCAATGTCTGTTAGACAAGGGTAATATTAGAATTTTGTAAAACTAACAGGGAAGGATGATAGAAACCTAACAGAATTGCAAATTTGCAAGTTCATGAAAACTTCATGGCAAATTTATAAATTTGAAAAAAAAAATATTGGATATTTTTATAAAAATGGCTAAATATAATGCCATTTTTGAAAAAACCCAAAAGAAACAGGACAACTAAGTGAAACCCTACTAGTATTGAAGAAGGAGACGGTTAACAGTTACTATCTTCCATTAGATGATCAGCTTGGTCAATCACATAAGTAGAACATCCATGCCGATCAGATCAATTGCTAATTAACAAAAAATAATTACTAATAGATCCTAAGATGGCTTTCATCACTAAGCGATGGGAACATGATGGAAACCGGGGAGCTCGCAAACATCAAGCAATAGTATGCGTGTAAAACTTGGGCGCAAGGGATAACGAGATGGCCATGCTTCATCTTAGAGACGACTTGCTAAGTATCAAGCAAGTAACAGTAAAATAAAGGGTTGTTTATGGGGCTGTTCGTCAAGACATTCCGTGATGGAATCCACTTCGATGTCACCTACATGTGAAATCCCCTGTACCGACAAAGCTTGAAATCTATTAATTATGAAATGTCACCTAAAGGTGCATTCCCTAATGATTGGAATTCACCATACATAGAATTCAATTCCATCTTCATTTGCGGCCACCTTTGAGTTTAAGTTTTTGCTGGAGTACCAAGTTTTGCGGCCACCTGCGTTATCCACTTCATGATAGGAGACTCCCTGAATGGATTTTTCTGTGACATCATGAGAAGGGACTCCCTGAGTGGATTTTTGTGTTGTATTAGGGCTGAGAAGTTGACGTTTGGAGATTACTGAAAAGGCAATGAAACCATCAAAGGTAAGATGAAAAAGGAAAGTTGGAACTAGGTCATAATCTATTGCAACTCCCGAATTCCATCCACATGCTCCGATTGCTCGCGTGGAATCCATTAGTTGGGACCGGCGACAAATAGACGACCGAAGGACAAAAAATGACAAATGAAGCACCAAACAAAATCATCCTAACACCTATTTAATGGACTTTTAGCCAGTCAAATGCGGATCATTGATTATCCATGGACTTTTGGGTCATATCTTACATTTGGGACCTGGGAGGACAATCTTGTTCTCCATACAATGGCCATAGCCCACGCGTGGGAGATCTTAGAAATTACATAGTTACGGATCATGAGGGAAATGCTTACTTCTGCAGTTGGAACACTAGAAATTCTACGTGGCAGAATAGTTGAGTGATGTGGAACCTTAAGGTCCACTGGTTACGTACCTCACAATAAATTGATGTATGTCACTAGCGTATGGGAACGAGACTGGTCATGCGGGCCTGCTATTTTATGAACCATATCTGACAATTTGTAACCCATTAGATAAGTCCTTATCTCCAATCAACAGACAGTCAAAAGGTCTATCAACCACAGTCGCTGATTTTATCATCGGATACTGTTACTAAAGGATGCTACAAGGGGCTGTTTGGCGTGCAGACAACAAGCCACTGATAAGCTTGTCATGAATAGTAATCTCACGGTCTTACTTTATATTTTATAAGAGGCTGTTTTTTAGAGTCCCATGACAACTCTACCATTGCGCCAAAACAGCCCACGATTGAAATGAAATTATTCAAATGAAAAAGCCTCAAAACCTTCCTGATTGTTCTCCTTTTATCAACGTTTTAAGGGTGTGAGTTGAAGGGAAGAAAATCAGTCATGAATAAGCTACAATTTAAAAGGGAGTTATCCTCCAATATGGAGGGAGAGAGATCATGTTTTGGCAAAATGGCACTTAATGTATGCTAGAGATGGGTGCCACAATGTTTTTTTCAAAAAAAAAAATTTTTGAATGTTTGATATACGTACTCACACTCACTCACTGACACATCCTTACAAGTTTTAAACTCTTAACCTTTCAAAGTTGAGGCTCACTCTTGTGTACAATTACGCACCTTGTTTTGGCAAAATGGCACTTCCTGCATGCTTAGAGATGGATGACATATTGGTTTTTTTTGGATTGGTGGACACATGTACTCACACACACTTGCCGAGTCTCAAACTCTTGACCTCCAGGGTTGAGATTCACTTAAATTGTGTTTTGACATTCCTAAAGCAGTAAAATCAGTAAAGCACACTGCCCTCCCTCGTTCGGAGAAGTGCCAGTTTCCTCTGTGCTTTCTTCCTAGGTATGCCTCCAATATTCTCTATGAAGAGGCTCACTTTAAAGTGTCCCACCAGTTCATCTGATTGTCCCGCTTTTGGTATTTCATAATTAAATATCATGATTTTTGGATTACTTTAGCGTCTTAAAAATCATCTTTTGGAGAGTTGATTTTTCACCGTTCTTTATACAAAGTTTCTAATTGTCTAATTCTAGTGATCAAATATATAATTTTGAAATGCTCAGATTATATGCAATCTGCATGCCTTTAAACTGCTAATCATCTAGAAATGAAGAAATCATATGAATACTTCAGATCATCCCAAGTGTGCTCCCTTCATGCAAAATGTGGTGGTAGGGAGCACCCTCATCCTAGCATCTTTCTTGCTATTTTCTTTTATTCGAACCTGTTAATCACAGTATCTCTCCTAGAAGAGGCTTGGTCACAGATTCATCAGTTTTCACGACTTTCGATTTGGGCAAAGGCTGGGATTTAGGAGTGTGTGAATGATGATCGCCTAAGCATAATATCTTCTTTACATCCGCTTCATGGCGTCTATTTCATACGAAAACAAAGGACCTCGGTCAGTCAAAATTCAGGTGCGAGGACTTATCATGTAGCTAAATATCTTGCTGCATCATTTGCCGAAAGATTATTGGAGTCGTAGTTAGCAAAAGGGGCAGTCCCAGTGCACAAAACTCCCGCCTATGTAGGGTCTGGAGAAGAGACAGACCACAAGGACCTATAGTGACGATATTCCATAAAGATCTTAAGTGACGATCATACTGGTCTAAAGCGACGTTTTATTTAAATATGAAAACAGTTTTTCCTACCTAAAAAGGAGAGCTAATCCATACGGTTAACAGTCGATGTGATCCGACATTACTAGTGGAGCAACTCTCCTCCAATGCTCCACCTTTGGTGCCAAGCAATCACACACTAATGGAAAGAACATGTCTTGGTGGCCATAATCTTTCATAAAGCGCTGGATATTGGACATTCATTGTACAGAGCTCATTTAGCCTCTGTCATTAAGAGGGATTTGGACTAGTACCAGACCTTGATGACGAAAAGGAGAAACTAGACCTTACGAGCACATGAGATTGAGTAATGCTAGCCTAATGTCACGGACTTGCACTGCAAGGCCCGTGACCAAGGCTTGCAGCCTCTAAAGAAGGTTCACTTGGGACATGGACCTGACCTTAGGGACTCAGGTTTGCTTGTGGATGTCCATGGAACTTGGCCTGAATCTAGAAGGCCCGGTTTCTAGAAGTCTCTTTAAATATGTAGAAAGGTAAAGGGTTAGAGAAGTGTGTAGAGTTGTGTAGAGTTCTCTAGAGAGAGTTCTATAATAGTCCATAACCGTTGGATTGTAGACATTTGGAATAATCTGGACCATCCAGTAAGGAGGTGGATGGGGGAGAGCAAGTATAAATAGATGTAAGCTCTTCACTTGTAATCAGCTCAGATAAGCTCAGATTAGCTCAGAGTTCAGCTAAAGTGAATACATTGGGAAAGTTCCTTTCTGAGTTCTCTTGAGTTCCTCTCATTGCTCGAGTGGGTGAGTGAGTGTAGCCCTAGCAAGTGAGAGTTTGGGGTTTAAAGGCTGACTTGTGCCCGCTAATAGGAGTTGTGCACAAGTGCCACACGGGTTTAGCATAGGTGGAAGTGCAACCCCGTGACACTAAGGCCCTAAATGGACATAAGAGAAGCGCCCAATATTTGGCAATAATGGGTCCTGCTTTTGAATGATCTGACGTGCTCATTTCTTTGATCTAGGTTTGCACCTGAAGAACTGTACTATTTATAACAAGAAATTGACGATTAGAAATTTTGTATAACAATGGTGCAAATTCAACTTCAAGAAACATTGCATGATGCTAGAGTTATCCAATCATCGCATGTTTTAGTTTACTAGTTATCTAAGCCCAGATCAATGAGATGAATGGATCGTATCATTAAAAGTTGGGCCCCCCTTAATACTGAATGTTGGTGCTTGTGGCTAAGTTCCATTTAAGGCTTGTGGTCTAGCATTCCTCCAGTGGATTTGTCAAATCTATATATACTCATTGGTCCTCTTATATCCTTATTTGCCTACACAGTAATAGAGCGTTGATTTGCTATAGAAACAGTATTGCCCACTGAAACCAGGGAATGTATGAAATGATTCGTGGGCTTTTTCCAATTTAAGTAAGATCTTGTCTCATGATAATCAACCAACGCCTGATGCATGACATAAAGATACAAGGGCCAGGCTGGTATTTTGTTCCCCAATTTATGAAGAGGTTGTGGCCTGGTTCAAGTCCATTCGCCTACTAACTTCCAGAAAAAAAAGTGTGTTTAAGAGGATCATTTTGGTTTGATTAGGTGTATACTGTGAACCGTGAGGTCTGAAATGCAATTTGGAGGGCTTTTGTTCCAAAAGAAGACTATCATACCAGTGTATGAGGGAGCAGTAACAAATGTTAAGACCACTAGTAACGTGATTGGTGATTTTCCTGTCACTGTAGGATTGCATCAAGGATCGGTATTGAGTCCATACCTTTTCACATTAGTTATGGATGAGTTAACAAAACATTTGCACGAGGAAATTCCCTAGTGCATGCTATTTGCAGGCGATATAATCCTACTTGATGAGACAATGGAGGGTATAAATATAAAGCTAGAGTTATGGAGAGAAGCATTAGAATTGGAAGGATTTAAAATTAGCCGAACTAAGACAGAATATATGGAATGTAATTTTAGTAAGGAGAGTATGAGTGGAGCACCAGTCAAGATTGATAATCAAGAGGTCCCCGTGAGAGACCACTTCCGATACTTAGGATCATTGATCCATAGGAGTGGAGAGATTGAGAGGGAGGTTACCCAGAAAATCCAAGCGGGTTGGAATAAATGGAGATGTGCATCAGGTGTATTATGTGATCGGCAAGTGCCACTCAAACTAAAGGAAAAATTCTATAGAATGGCTATAAGGCCGGCCATGCTCTATAGATCAGAGTGTTAGGCAGTTAAGGAACATCATACTCATAGGCTGAGTGTCGTAGAAATGAGAATGTTGAGATGAATGAGTGGTAAGACAAGAAAGGATAAAATTAGAAATGAAAATATTAGAGGAAATTTAGGGATAGCACCAATAGGTAACAAGATGAGGGAGATTAGACTTAGATGGTTTGGACATGTTCAAAGGAGGCTAACAACGGCACCAGTTAGAAGGAGTGAGGCAATACAAGTTGAAGGTTCTAAAAGGGCAAGGGAAAGGCCTAAAAGAACGTAGATAGAAGTGGTGAGGAAAGATTTAAAAACTTTGGGACTAAATAAAGCCATGATATTTAATAGAGTGGAATGGAGGAATAAGATTCATGTGGCCGACCCCTAAATTGGGATAAGGTCTTGATGATGATGATGATGATGACTTGGGTTTGCTTTTCCTAACAGGCACTTTTTATCTTTTTGGGTCCAAAGTGCCATCAGAGATGATCAAATTCGTATCTAATAGGTGATAACAATGGTTTACCCTAATTGTTGTAATTATGCACCCACAAAACCTCATCTACGGCACCACCTGCAGAAGGTAAACCAGTCCCGATAGAAGTAGATGCTCCCTATAAACTTTTTCTGGAGATCTCAGCCGTTCATCAATGTTTAGCCTACAGAAATTAAATAACCCAAAGATAAGTAATATATTTGGATGATTTTAATTACAAGTTTTGAGTCTTTGAAAAATGAAAACGGGCTAAAAGCATTTACTGGCAATGAAATTTGATTTCTGGCCTATATAAGCTATTTAGGACAAGATGGTCCGTGAGATTAGGAGTTGCGATCACTTGGTGAACACGAGAACTTGATCAACGATGCAGACGATACTGTCCTGTATTCGGTCTCGTAGAGTAAATAGGAACAAACTGAGCTCAAATGAATTCACTTGTCATAAACCACTGGAGGATGTAAATGATAAAAAAGAGGGCTCATTTATGTACATGACTCTTCTGATTCTTCGGAAAATTCACATACAACAAACACATCTGACATGATTTTGTCTTATGTTGATATCCTCTAGTTGGTTTTAATCCATTTGCAGGCGTCCTTTGCATTGGGCTCTTCCTTCTCAGTCATGCTTTTGCATGCATTTGAACAAGTAGCTGGAAAGGAAACCATTTTATTGGTCCAATCTCCACATCTCATGAAGAGCATGCTAATGGCTGCATCTTACAGTAACACTTGCCTTTAGCAAATCCCCACATTTTGTTCATGCAGGCTACTGAGTAGAGAGAGAGAGCATGGGATCCATAGCCTTATTAAAGATGGGTTACTACCATCAAACTTCAAGGAAAAGTTGCATTGGATTCTATTAATTAGTTATCCTGCAACTATTACATTCAATGGCCTCCTTGACCATATAATAAATCTGTCCCATTCCTGTCAATGCTTACCAACTTCCATCTCAGCAATTTCTCAACTGCGTTTTTTCACATTGTTTTTGGAAGAGGTCAAATGCAATTTTCACATGATCGATCAAGAATGTGACCCATTACCAATGGATAGACACTAGGAGACCGCGTTATGAGTTTCACATGCATGTGGCTCAAAACATATGTGATGGGAAAGAACGAAAAAAGTATTTGCAAAAGCTGCTGAAAGCATTTCCTCCAGTCAAGAAAACTTGCACATTTGAAGACAAACATTGTACGCCTTTTGAGTTGATGTTGCATACACATCGAAAAAGAAGACAAACTTTGTTTCCTCTCGAGTCGATGTTGCATACACCTCACTGTTCAAGGCTGGACTTAGGCCAGTTATCTAACTATTTATATTTTTTGGAAGAGTAATTTAAATATTTAGTAAGAATCTGGGAACCTTAGTTTACAATTGATGTAACTTCTTCATTTGACTCCCATCTCATGAGGCAATTGGCATAAGAACAATCAAATTTATTGATGGCAGAGTACAGAACAAATTGACCCTTGGATTATGCCAAAGGCCCAAAGCAAGGTGTACGTCGATGCCCATAGTTTTGTTATTTATCGCCACGATATCGATTGTACCATTCGGATCTTCTGGTTCCGACACCAGTCCCTTTGAACTTAGAGAAATCATTTGGTGCTGTAAGAAGTAAAACATATAGTATATGGTACAAATGTAGAAGTACGGCCTGATGCTGGTGAGACAAACCAGTCATCTGCAGTTACATGTCTTTGAGGGAAGATGCGCAAGAAATCTCATCCACTCAGTTCAGCCAGCCTTTAGTTTTATAGACTTTAAGATGGGACTGTGGAAGAGCACAAGTAGGGGCCAAATTTTGCGTGGTAACCTAAACCGTTCAATCTTCTGTCACCTCTTTTCTGTGGGCTTCGTCTTGAAGAATTTCGCAGACTGAATCAGTTCATCGTTTAGTTCTTCTTCCTTTTTTCTTTTGTGTTGTGAAATGGTTGATATATTTTAGTAAATAGCATGATGCATGCTAACGAGTAAAGATAACAACCCAATAAAGAAACATGGGTCGAGCACATGGAACCGCTCTCCTAAAGCATGCCCGGACAATCGGCCAATACCCTGTTGATCAAACATTTGGATTCATAGCTCGGTCCTGGTTATTCGATCCGTCCTAGGCCCTATGATCTGCTTTATCACTTGCGCTATAATCTCATCTTCCATATGATCTGTTTTATCGTTTGCTCCATGTTGTGATCTTGGGTTTGTAATTGCTCTATAATCTCATCAATAACATCCATGAGTAGCTACGGTAAGTTTGCCGGGTCTCTCGTCTATTAGTTGCATTTGCCAAGTCGCTTTGGATGATGTATGGTAGTTGAAAGCACTCCCTGACAATTCTAACCTCCTCCCTGTATTCTAAAACCGAGAATTTTGGCTGCATTAGCGTCCACATTGTCTAAGGAGCCTGAAAATTCAGCCAACCTCCCTCAATCCCGGATAACCCCCCAATCTCAGACTTGAGTCATCATAATTTAATTTGATCATCCGTGTTCTGGACGACCCACCTTTGAACTGGTCTTCTACAAGTAGCAAAACAATTCTTCATCAATTTCCACGTCGTCAAGATTTGCAGCATGGATTAGTTGCTGAAATTAGCGTTGTCAATACCGTACTGCCGGTAATACCTACATACCACGGTACTACCCCAAATACCATTTCGGTCAAATAACTATATCAAGGGGTTAGTCTATAAGAAGGGGCCTTGGCACAACAGTAAAAGTTGTCGTAGGCGTGGAATCAGCCTTTTGCAAAAATGCAAGGTAGGGCTGCCTACTTTAGGCTATTGTGGCTCGCCCCTTCTCCAAACCCCGCATAGGCGGGAGCTTTGTGCACGAGACTGCCCTTTAAGGGGTTAGTCTATAACTACATTTTAAACCATTGCCGCAGAAATTATTTCTTACACAGGTGCTTGTCTTCCTCTCTTCTATTTTATCTAAATTTCTCTCTCTCTCACTTTCTGCCAGAAGATGATGATCCTCGAATTTTCTTAATTGGCAGCTTGAAAAAAAAAAAGAACTTGCAATTACTATGAGTCTACGTCTCTATGGTTTCAATGCAGTCAGTAATAATCTGCAGTTTTTTTTTTCTTTCGTTTTTTAGTGTGGTGTTGCAGAGAGCTTCCTACGAAGTATGAACACTACTCTATAATGAGGTTGGATTTCTCTACTTGTAAATGAGCTGAATTTGTCATTGTTTCTCTTGCTAAGTTTGGATAATTATGAGATGGCACTTTTATGATGTCATTTGTTGAAGCACAGTTGAGTATAACCTTTTATCAATCTTGCCACGAGTTAGATGGATAGTTTCTGAAGCTTATCATAAGATCTGAACCATCATAATATTGTCCTAGTACAGATGGGCATTGATTTAAAATTCTCATCTATCAAATGATCCCACCCACTGTTCTCTTGAGATGCAAATTGAATGGCAACATGCTTCACCGTCCATCTTAAAACTAACAGCACTAGTTGCTAGGATATCTCATTGATAAGACTTTCAGATCATAACTCGAGTAAGGGCAATATTACGAACAATTTAAATCTTCCAAAATGTGGGCGCATCTAGAGTGGTAACTGTTCGTGCTTTTTTAGCAAGAGATCGCTACCCTTTATGTAATGGACCACCATCGGACCCATTTTCCAGCGTGCTGTCTATCTTCTGATAAGTAGTAATCTGAAAATGACCCTTTCAATCAAGGGTTATAGTCATCATTCTTGTGTGCTGGCCCAGGTCATCAACAGCCTAGATCACATCATTATAGACTAACAAGTAAGATTAATATTAAAAAAAAGGTAGCCTGGTGCACAGAGCTCTTGCACATGCAGGTTTTGAGGAAAAGATGGTATAAAATCTTACCTTAACATTTTGCAGCAAACTTTCTCCGCTGAAAACTTCACAGCGACGACTTCACAGTAGCGCTCCAAGTAGGATTAATACTGTGGTAAAAAAATGTCTCCATACTAATGCGGCTTCTTCCCCACAAATGCCAATTCATTAAGCAAAGTAAACAAAAGCTACGTAACTTCCGTACCAATGCTGATAGATTCTCCACCAACTTGTCATTATTTCCAAATTTGTGTCAAACAGCTGTTGGAGAGACTCTTTCAATCAATCAGCAGTACAACTAATATTATGAAACTTCGCTTTTCAGTCCGACCAAATCAACAATCTGGCGGTGAAATATTCAGTCACTTCTCAACGACACCCTGTTACAGTGAATTTCGAATGCAAGTTCCAAGTATGACAGGACAGGATCCTCATCCACCTGAGCCGATGATCATTTGGGCCCACGTATGTCATGCCAGCATCTTCTAGTATCTATCCGGGTTTTGCCCTAACATGGAGGTGTCTGCCCCACAAATTGCAAAAAGTGAACCCATTAGAGAATATTTGTTTTGTTCTATTATAATGGATAGTGCTGCCATTCGTATTATTTGAGAAGAACTATGCTGCTTTTTATTATTTTTCCTTCCTTCTGATCAATCATATGTATATTATTCATTTCGGGGTTGGGATCGTCTGATACATGTAACTCCAAGGCTAAAGCATGTACATCATCTTTAATTCTTGTGAATGGACTTAATACAAGGCTAGAAATTGGGGTTGTCAGGGACTCATGACTGGGATTTCATTGTTTCATTTAGCTTGTCCTGCACTTGTACATTGTACATCCAATCCCCATGTGAGAAAATGAATAGCAGAATTAGGTGGTTTGTGCCATAAAAAAGAAGAATGAAGAAAGAAAACGCAAAGGTTCTGTACTTGTCACTAGTTAGAGCTGATATGGCTTTGTAAAAAAATTTAAGCAGTCTCGACAGTAGAGAATTTGATTTTCACTTCATTCGGCGCGAATTGAATGCTTCTTATACGCATTACTAGAGTTCATTTTCACTTGAGAATCGAAGTCCAAATGCTCAACCCCCTCAAGAGTTGGATACAAAAGTGCTGTCTGTTATGTACGCCCTCTAATACTAGCATACCACGAGTGCGCAAAACAAGTAGAAAGGGAATTTTGTTTAGGCTTAGCGCGATAGTCTTTCTTATATTTGTTTTGCACAAATGAGAGAGGGGAGGTTGGGTACATATGTAACATTACAAGAAATGTTCACAGATACTGGCGCTTTGGTGTAGATATAGGCTAGTAACCACCATGAAATGATCAGGTAAATTGAGTAAAAGGCGTCGCTTGCTTAATTGGGTTATGGGTCAGCTTTTGGGTCCACGCCTAGCTGGCAGGTGAGCTTTCATTAGGAATATACAAGCAAAGAAAGGACGTGTATGGACCATATATTCACGTATTCAAACCATTCACTGGTTGAACATGCAGACAATCGTTCTATGACCCCCAAAATCCACCTGTCAAAATGATTTTAGATCCTTCTGCGTGTGATCCATATTGACTTATAAATCCTATACAAATCATAGTCTGAATGGGAGAGCCTAATCAGGCATGACTCATCCTAGGTGGGGTCTAGCTAGCAATTGAAAGGTTTGGATCATCCTATAAGTTGTCTTACATGTGCCTTTTCCTGCTAAGATGCTGGACCAGAGAAGCATTCGCCTATGAAAGGGAGAAAGACAGGCCGGTTCATTAACAGCTCAAACATGAATGCTAGTAGTCGAATAGGAATATCGTGAAGAACACTTCGCGATGTTGTAAACAATCTTACGTGGAGAGACAGTCATTAATTTTGTGAACCAGAGAGAGAGAGAGAGAGAGAGCATAAATTGCGCCCCGGAAGATGTTTGGGGCGTAAACCAGCTAAAAGGTTCGTGTTGTACCAAGACTTTGGTCATCTATATTAGTCATCTTGGCATTCTTAGATAGGCCATGCCCAAAGTCTCATCCGAATCATCCTGCCTTTGCTGTTCTAAGTTACATATTGTATACCGCAAACACTAGTAGTTCGGATACATTGAGCAAGAAAGGCCGGATTTGTCCCCCGAAGAATCGTTGGGTGTAGCCAAGAATATGAACAGTTGGGAGTTTACAGTATGTACCCTACATGTATTCCAAATACCTATTTAGATGGAGAAAGATCAGACCAGATGAGATAACTGGTTTAGCCACCAGGGACATGCTGAAACAATTGTCAAAGAGGGTGATCACACTCACCAGTACCATGTTAAAGCAGGTGGCATCACTTCTCTCTTTGAAAGCGAAAGTACCAGAAATAAAGGATTAGGAAACAAAATGGGCAGGGACCATAACTTACCACACGAGAAGGGAGAGAATTCCCATAGTTTTCACGAGCCCCGTAACCCAGAAGAAGCCATAATTAAGTTGGAGCCTTCCCTCCCCCGACTGACTATAGACCAAAGCGTCCTTCAATGCAAAGAATAAATAGCCTAGCTAGGAGAAGAATCATTTCTTTTCAGAAGTTTTGCCATTCTTTTCCTGCTCCACCTCTAAATTAACAAGCTGTCCTTTTTCCCCATTGATTCACATCTCATCAGCTAGAAGATTATAAGGCCATGAAGTTCACATGAAGATATTTGTTATCTAATCTGTTTAAGCCTGTAAAATTTATAGAAATAGTTAAGCTGCTTCTTTTATGTCTGGCTGGATGTACTTTATCCTGAAAATAGTACCCAATCGAGAGGAAAATGATTTGGGACACCTGAAAGCAGGACTGACCGGAATTGAAAATAAAAAACTCTGCTTTAACGGCGAACATGCGTCCTTTAATGGATCCAAGCAGGAGAGCAATATCTCATTGAACCTCAGACATCATTGCAGATAAGGTGATGGATGAGGCTGTAAAGTTGGTAAGCCACCTTATCAAGACTTCGATGATATTACTCCCACATCTAACATTTGATTCTGTACCCATTGAAAGACGACACTCGTTATAGAGAACTGCCCACTTGCCGTCCTGGTTGGAGGCAACGTAAGTAGCATGTTGCTACCAGGTCTCACAACAAATCCGCCTTTTCAGAAGGTCCATTCTTTTACTTGTAACACCAATTGGAAGGCGGCCTGGTCGAATAGAGGCCCTTCAGTTCATGCTTCTTCCTTGGTCACTCCAAGAGATCTACTAGAAAGGCAAGTACATTTCCTGGTTGAGCGAAGATTGGGACTGTTGATTTAGTGGCCATCACAGAGGACCAATTCTGTGTGTGCGCGCGCGGGGGGGCCTTGCATATGTACATATGCAGATAGTAGATGCCTTTGTTACCATCAGCATCTAAAAGATACCTGGAAATAAGCATCTACAAGAGTATTTCTTGGGTATTAAATCCAGAAAAGAGACTTGAAAAATGATGCAATCTCCCACCATATTATCTAATTGTACTTAGACAAACCCTTAACAGCCCCTGAAGTCTTGGGGAATGGGGCAGCTCTGATGCACAAAGCTCCCACGTATGCGTAGTCTAGGGAAGGGGCGGATCACAAGGGTCAATAGTACGCAGCCTTACCTTGTATTTTGCAAGAAGCTGTTTTCACGCCTTGAACCCGTGACCTCAAAGTCACGCAACAACAACTATACGATCAAGCCAAGACTCCCCTTCTAAAGTCTTGCGGAATGGAGTACCTACTATCCATTTGAACGTCTTTGCATTTGTCAGTGGTGCGCGTTATGTAACTAGATACAAGTAACAGTTCCATTTACTGAGAGAAGAAACATTGTTAGAGATTAGATGTCTGATTGCACGAGTTTTGGTCTACTGGAGATGGAAGTGGGTCTAACCGACCATATGGACTGGATCAACCGTCGGAGGTCTAACCTATTCGAAGCATTTCTCAGCCAACAATTAGGCAGTCCGCAAAATCAATGCATTTTGGCTGTAGCTCATGGATGGCAGGACCCAGCCCATGAAAAATCACATATTCGCTCAGTTTTGGTACGATGAGAAAGAGCCTTTCACTCGTGACCGAGGCATTTCCTGACTTGGAGTTTAACCAAATGCCAAACTTACCATCTGGCTCTCCCAAGAAAATAATTTGGCCGAAGAGCTACAGCCAAATGAGGTTCTCCAACTTGTTCACGTCACGGTCACCATATATTGACAATCTCCCGTCGCCTAATTCATTGCACTTGCACTCAACCCGGCAGCCCAATTTGGGTTAAGAATTGTTGGCCCTCCCCGCCTCACCTAGTGAGAGACAGTTAATGACTGATCCACCTACTTGGATCTTAATCCATTTCATGAACTAATAGACAAATACTACCTTAATTGACACATCAACAACAAATAGGAACAACAATCCGTCTGCGTTATATTTAATTCAAAAAATACTATGAAACAAATTTTAAATGTTGCACTGTCACTGACATGACTGAACGGGTGCATGTATGTAATTGATTTTATGCTAATCCCACTTTCATTTCTGGTGAGTAATCCTATTTTCAGCTAACAAGAAAGGATAATTGTCACACTCATCTTTTGTTCTTAGCTCTAACAGTGCATCTGACACCGTGGCTATCAATATCGGTTCATTTTATTTCTTCTTTTTTGCTGGTTCTAGAAAAAAAGAAAAAGAAAAATGAACTCATTGAAGCTTTGCTCAATTAAATAGTAGTATCCAATGATATGGATACTCATAGAGCAGTCAATTTTTATCCATGTAGCTGCCTGCATAAGGGCCCATGACATGTGCATTTTGTCTTCAGGGAGGCACCTACATCATGTGGTCATAATCTGATCACATTCTCCGCAGTCAACATTGTAGCATCTGGTTAGAATATATAGCAACCAAATAGGAAAAGTGTACGTCCAGAAGTAGTAAATTAAGTCCTTAACCCAGTCAATGGGTGCCGCTCCAAGGTTAAGTGTCGTGGAACCGTTTCACCACATTAGTGAACCATGAGGATTGAGTAGTAGTGAGCCAAGCTTTCACCTGGGACTCTCGTTTCCATTAAAATGTTATGCATACAAGGTTTACGTAAATAAAATTAGTTGGCAGTTCTAAGAGCATTAGATAAGAACAATGAAGGTGTAATGTAGCTATTAACCTAAGCAAAACATTTCTTAAAATGTCTAACAAACAATGTCCTAAGACTTGTGGCATCAACTTGTTTATGGGACCATAAAGATCTGACTAGGTCCATATATAAGATGGATGCTCTTTGTTGAGGTGGCGTCCCACTGCACCCTAGATTTTCATTCCTGTAAGAAACCGGGATAATGGCTATCCTTATATAAGCTTTCCATGGTTTTACATAAGCTAAAACAATTTGGCATATATGAAATAACACCAAAGATATCAAGAATGACAAAGTTAAATAAATCTGATATTTAACATATGTTGAAGATATTGTTGTTAAATAAACTTGATATTTCACATATACCGAAGATATCGTAGTTAAATAAACCTGATATATCACATATACCGAAAATATCATTATTAAATAAGCTATATTCCTGAGATATCCATTAAATAAGCTACATTCTTGAGATATGCATAATATCTCAGACATGCCTAACATATGCCGTTCAATAAACCCCTTTTATAAACGTCAATTGATGCAAGGACTAATTACGAACGGCAGTGAAAATGAGCAAGTAACATAAAGTCTTTTGCTTAGTTAAATTTTTATTAATTTATCTTAGCACTTATTAGATATTTTCTAGGATATGCGGACATAGCACCGCCGTTGTTGCTTGAGTCGTGCGGGAAGAGGGTTTTGGGGTGTGGAATTGGTGGCGTATGCGTTGGCCATCGCCCTGAAGACGTGGTACAAAATAATTGGCTGAATGTGCTTGGCGTGGTCGACCCGCAAATAGACATAATTGAGACAGCTGGCATGCTGACGTGCAACATCGCGGATGGCCAATCATTGGGGTTTGTCTCGGCTACGTTACACAAAGGAGATAAATCTTCTCTCTCTCGAGGACCGTAAAACCCAGAGACGCAGAGGAGAAGGCAGAAGAAGGGAGAAACGGGACAACTTTTGGAGGAGAGAGTTCATGCAAAAGATCGCCAAGCGTTCTTCTTCGGATTTCGGATTTGAATCTGGGTGGTGGATTTCGCGAAAGATCTCATTTTTCTACTTGAAATGTCTTTGATCCGCGAGCGGAAGCTCCTTGCAGAGAAAGTGGAAGAAGAGGAAGATACTGCCGTCTTGTGGGAGAAGGAGAGGTGAGAAGGAGGAAGAGGAAAAGATTGGAAAGTTTATTTAATACCCTTAAATTCGTTTCCTGGGGTTCGATTAGGAATTAAAGAGATTCGAAGCGTCGGAGGTCGAGAAAACGGATCGAATAGGAGGGAATCCATCCGTTAAAAGATCGGTCCGAATATAGCAGAGTTATTTTGTAAGTTGAAACAACGGTAAGCATCATCGTCAGAAATTCCATCCTGCAGCTCCATCTTGGAGGAAGAGGAATTTATTTTTGCGTTCTGATTTTGTTTATCTGGTTTTCTTCCTGCAGACCGATTATCTGGAAGTGGAAACTGGAAGTTCTAGAGGTTCTGTCTATGTCGGTAACAGTTATGGGCGAAAAAATTTCTGTTTCTGCTCCGGAATCTCAGTCTACTGCCTTGAAAATGAGCAACCAGATCGAAGTGGAGTTCGCGAAATGCGATTGCTGTGGATTAACGGAGGAATGTACGCCGGCTTATATCAGCAGAGTTCGCGAGCGATATCACGGCCGTTGGATTTGCGGCCTCTGTTCCGAAGCGGTGAAAGATGAGATTTACAGATCGGAGAGGCTTATAGGCATGGAAGAAGCTCTGAACCTCCACATGAACTTCTGCAAGAAATTCAACTCTGAAACTCCAATAAATCCAACTGAGCATCTGATTTCGGCCATGAGACAGCTGCTTAGGAGGAGCTTGGATTCTCCCAGAGTTCTGCGGTCGACTCCTAGCAGCCCTCACAGAGAGGAAGAAAACGTTCGCGGTCCGCTTTCTCGTTCCGGAAGCTGCTTTTCTAGCTTGGCCAGTTGAAAGAACTGCCAAAGGTAAAGAACAAGGTAAATGGAGAGAGAGAGAGAGAGAGAGAGAGAGAGAGAGAGAGAGAGAGAGAGAGAGAGAGAGAGAGAGAGAGAGAGAGAGAGAGAGAGAGAGAGAGAGAGAGAAGGTATTTCCTTCAAATCGAATAATTGTGGAAAAACTTTGTCTTTCTAGGCTTCAATTTACCTCACCAGTTTTCTTTTCTTGGTTAGTTTATATGTTTACTTCTTTCTCATTAATCATTTTGGTTTCTCGGTTTACTGTAAAGACTTTGATCGAATGAATGAAGAACAAAGGAGGTTAATCTCTTTCTCTGATTCGTGGGTACGTTTCTCAGCAGTTGTTCTTCTCTTTTTCTTATAAATATACGTACTGGCTAGCATGTAGCTCTGGTTTTGGTGCTCGCCACGCATTTCCACATAAACTTGTACCAACAAAAGTAAGAACCACTCTTTTCTTCATCTCTGCAGACTAAAAATTGCAGTAAATTATTGATGATGATCTTTTTTGGGCGATATTTTCCGATTTATCAGCTGGTTTCTGGCTCTTACTGGCCTTATTTCCTCTCAAAAGGAAGATTCGGTGCTCAAATATAACGGAAAATCAGATGTTTTAAAAGCTCGGATTGGAGCAACAAGGGTATTGAAACCGTCTTGCACTTCAAATTTAGCTGTCGTATGTTCTCCCCTGCTATTTTGGCTGGCTAGTTCGGCTTTTGATACCTGCTCTGCTCTGCCAGCTGGATGTTGCCGACCAGAAATGACTCCACACTTCTCTCTTATTGTTTAACGTATTTCCTTCCTTAAGATTGCCTTCTTTGGGTGTCTATGGATTGAGCCAGCTGGCGATTCTTCCATGATTTATTTACCCCAGACGCTGGTGGATATTCATTAATGGTGTTGACAAGAGAATGCCAAGGATAAAAAAGTTGCAACTGAAATGATGGGTGGAAGTTACTGAAGCAGGTGGGGGAAGGGGAGGATCGTGGGATATGCAGAGGATAGTTTGCAGAGGTTGCAACGATGCCTATGTTTTCTCTAAGATTTCCTCCTGGCAAATGACAACGAGGTGGAGACGAGGGGTGTTAAGGTTGTCGTCTGACGCGCCCAATACGAGATGGTGGGGGGGGGTTGGGGCGGGATGTGTGGCTCAGTCGGAGAATCTACAGTAAGTTCTGAAAAGAAAACTGCTTTACCCTGCAGATTAAACGTCCTTCTGCTGGGGTGCATTTACTTCCTCCGTGGAAGGACGGTTGAGGCATTTATGGTAGATTTTTGGACCCACTACATGAGATGCACATTATCCTGGACCCACTTACCTGATTTTAGCGATGATCTAGCCGTTCAGATTACTACAGACAGCGATCTAAACAATAAAGACTTCCAACTCTAAATGGTATTTGCCTGCGTAAATCAGTAGATGAGTCTTATATTAGGTATTCGTGACCACAAAATGTTGCCTATTAATTGTAAAATGATAACCCTTAAATCAACAAAAGTTTGCTTTCTGAAGTGTCCACGTCCACTAATTAATGCTGTTCAGATCTTCCAGGGAGAAGTTTCCCTGAAATGAGTGGTTTGGACGGCCAAAATGTGAGTCCCACGCGCACATTCGTGTAATAATACTTGACAGGTCAATGGAGGGTGCGGTGTGAATAGGAATTTGATCGACTTAAGAATTAGTCTGCAATGTTTGATGTGTATCAAAAGTGAAAACAATAACGTAGATGAAATGGCTTAGGTTTTGCCCAATTCCAGAGACAGGTCAATGGAGGGCCCTACTAGCGGAATGGTTCAGATTAAGCTTGGTTCACGTGGATAAGCCTGCCAAGAGCACATGGGTAGGGTCCTAATATATGGTTGGGTGCGGGGCTTTAATTCATATGTTTTCATTGTTTAATTATATATCGTATCTTTGTAACTGATTTCGCCAAATAATTAAGATCAACATTTTTTTTGCTGGAAGCGTATAGTGCCGTTGGTGGCAGACAGGCTATGTCCTCATAAATAATAATAATAACAATAATTTCTAAAGACAGGGGATCCCCTGAAATAATAATAATGATTAATTATTATTAGTTATTTTCATTTTACATGTTACAATAGAGATGATATCTGCACAACTGCTGTTTCTTCTTTCCTCAATTTACACCCAGGAAGGGGTACCAACAACTCACGGAAAGAGTACTTGGAAAGCAGCTCCTGTCAAAACTAGGGAGTGCAGACATCATTACCTTTTTCTATGCTTTTGCTTCTTCCTCTTGCCTGTATCTAGTCCAATATAGAGACTTTTACTGCACTTACCATCAAACATTGCGACCATATTTCTTAATTTTAAGTTCTTTTTAAGAGTTATTATCTCACTTATTTTCTATAATTTAACATCGTCTAACTGCCATTTTCTCTAATTTTTTCTGTTTTATCTTTCTGTTTTATGGGGGCTCTACCTTTAGAATGCTGTTCTAATTTTGTCTAATCATGTTTTGTGAAATAGTTGTCATCTTGTGACTTTGAGGTCACAGGTTAAGGCATAGAAATAGTCTCTTGCAAAATACAAGATAAGACTGCATACTATTGACCCTGCTCTGCCCTTTCCTTGAATACCGCATATGCAAAAGCTTTGTACATGGGGCTGCCCCTTTTAAGTTTCACGAAAGAGTATTCTACATTATTTCACTAGCTAAAAGACCACTGCAAACACGATAAAGATGACTGTTTTAGGGAGAGACCAACTGAGGTTCAACACGGCACCTTAACGATGCATAGATATCAATTAGAACTGTTCCCATAATCAAATTAACGTCTTTAAAAAGAGGTTTTTACGGGTAATAAGAAGTAAATTGTGTGTTCTTCTAGATAAAAGAAAAAAAGAAGAAAAAAGTTTAAGCGGTAATCTTTGCTATTTAGTATGTGACTGGACCGACTATTGCGCTTGAGGGTTCGTCGTGTAATCAATGGTCCTGTTCGTCACGCCTCTTCAAACTCAGTGGTTCTTAAAGATGAAATACAGAAAATGAACATTCTCATTTGAAGATAGCAACACATCTCCAAGAACTTTCCAAGCGTCAAATCTTGTGGTTGCTATCTGAGATTACGGATGTGATTTGAGTAAATAAAATGTTTCCTCTTAAACCTTAATTTGGTAAATCAAATGGGTTTTGATAAAACAATGAGGAAAACGTAGGGCGCAGTCGTCTTTCAGCTCTGTTTGAGATAAAGCTCTCAATTTAGATTTTAAGACTTGGTTTGTTCCTTGTACTTTTACGTAACAAGCTAAATTTTCACAACAATATATATTTGACCGTAAAGTTATGGGTTCAAGATGTGAAAACAACCTCTTACAAAATGCACAGTAAAACTGAATACTATAAACCCTTTGTCTGGACCTTGCATATGAAAGAACTTCGTGCACTGGGCTACCCTTTTTTCATATAACACACATAGTCCACCACCTAATTTGTACATAAAATCATACCTTCAAATTCTTTCCTTTCGAAATAATTGTTGCACTCCTCCCCTTTATTCCGCAGTTTTCTAATTAGCTTTAGACAATCATACAATTGTTTAAAAGTAGAGGTTCACGAACATCCTTCCTTTATTGCCGATTTAAGCCTTTGGCTTGTGGAGAATTTGTTGTCGAATATAAACCTTTGGCTTTTCATTTCACAATCAAAGCCAGAAATAAGAAGCTCACGTGGGTCGTCGTCGGAGGCTGAAATTTGATGCTGACTCGTAGTTCCCACTTGTACTTGAGCCGGTCCGTAATTGTCTGAAGGAGAATATGCACATCCATCGTATGAGATCTCTCTCTAGATGCGGGCAAGTATTGTGGAAGCTTGTGGAAAGAAGAAAGTAATATATGCAAACATTCCATTGCAGGGGCCTACAATAGCCAAAGCTCAATTATGGATTGTGAACTTTTAATTAGTTTATATATTCGGAATATGGTACAAATAATTCCAATCCGGTTCTTTAATTTGCAGCATCTTCAGAGCACAATACAATTAAGGAAAATATATCTAGACCCCATCTCCACTTGAATAATATCAACTTAATTGGCTGCTGATTGTATTTTGAGAACTGCACTAACCTTTACCAGCTGATCAAGGAAGTACAAGACAGTGGGAGGTGTATCTGTATTTTGTACTAAAGCAAGAACAGGGATTACAAAGACATGTCACAAACTACTAAGAAGTTGGCCTTCGCTAGTTACTTCTTGGTTGGCAATTGAATCAGCAAGTGGATTAACAGATCTGCTAGTATGTTTGAAGAGCAAAACACAGTGTAATCATAAACAAATAACAGCGCGAGTACTTCGATGAGAGACTAAAATAGTACTGCCACTGAATTAAATTTGGTTCCAGCAAGAATTCCGAAGCAAATTGCACTCTCCTAAATCTAATTGCCGGCCAAAGGAAAAAGCAGGGCTTCTAACCCGGGACCAGTGCATTGCATTTCATAGGAGATGTCAAGTTGTCCACGACCAGCTGCATCAGCAGACTACAAATTGAAGCGTTGAGGATCGTCAGATGGGTAACATTTGTCACAGACCATGTATAGTAAGCCTAGTTACAGTAGTCTCGGAGATTCACAGTTTGCATCATGAAGTAGGTGTAACCTACCGTATATTTTGCCCACTATAAACATATATTGCATTACGTACATGATGCGGCTACGTGCATGAAACCCTAGACAGCTATATTACACGGGAACAGCAAAATGCTGAAATACGTAGAGGTTGCTAGTTATTGGAAGGTTTATGGTAGTTTAGGAAGGTATCATCTAGGTAGGTCCAAGCTCTCTGGCTGCCTAGTTTTTCTTTGAAAAGTAGCTTGCCTAATCAAACAATGAGATGATGTCAATTACGTTGAGAAGAGCTACATATAACGAAGCACGCTTCCTAATCTATCACATGTCGTTGATTTTCACATTATCTGTTTGTCAATGCCTTGAAGTGTGGGTTAGTTCTAAAGACTAATATTAAGTCGTCACTGATTTGTAGCGTAGGAAGGGGAGTCTTGGCGCAACAGTAGAGTTATTGTCGTGAATCACGGATTGAAGGCATGGAAACAACCTCTTACAAAATTCAATATAAAATTGCGTACTATTGACCGTTGTGATCCGCCCCTTCCCCAGATCCCACATATGCAGGGGCTTCATGCACCGAGACTTCCCTTTATTGATTTGTAGCGTAGCATATCTGTCCTGCATTTTTGAGCTTTTCTCTGTGGGTAGCTATAATGTATAAAACTATGGGATCATAGACTATGTGGCAGAAGTGAAATCCATATCTTTCAATCAGACTTGCGACTTTACAGAATAAGCACTGATGTACAGTCGTGTAAACCCGATTGAGTAAGCCTTACCGACGGACCCTAACGGTTTTCTTCACGTTTCTTTGAATGGAATTATTCCGATTACCCGTTTTTTGTTTTGCTTGCTTGTTAACAAAAGCAGCAAAAGAAGGGGAAATTTCACATGAAAGAATAAGGAGAACACCCGAGCTAAGAGCATCGCTAGTAAGTCAACCTTAGATTGTTTATAGATTATTATAAGTTGGTATTATTTGTTGCTGATCCTGATCTAATTAGAATAATGGGTAACCAAATTGGCATTGAGACACACAAATACGATTCCAACGTGGATCGAAAGAGACATTGCAATTTGACAACTTGGCCACGTTTCAATCATTTGATTGGCTAGGAAGATGTTTACAATCTGCTTTTAAATTGATCGAGATTAATTAAAACGCGCAACAAAAAATAATGAATTTTTCTCTATCTTTACCTGATCCGAATCATAAGCAATAATAAACACACGTACACGCATATATAATGGCGATTTGCTTGATATCATCATAGGGTTTAGACCTACAGCGACCAACAGGCGGCAGGCTTTTGGGGTTCTAAACCTTTCATCTTCTAAATCCTGTTAGACAATTCTCCAAAATATCAGCCATTAGACAATCCTAAGCATCTGATTGCTCATGATTATTGCACCTTAAAATAATAATCAAGGACAATAATCATCCAACAGAGAAGTTTTCTATGCCTCGACCTTTTAAGATGTATAGTAGGGATCAATAGGAAGGCTGAGTCCCACTTGCATGTACTTTTAGGACTGGTGTAAACTTTTGGAATGTTCTTTGGTTTGGTCACAGGATCGAGGAGGTGTCAAACCTAAGTAGATGGTTTGAAATCTATATTATTGTACCAGTAAGAATGGTAGGAAGAAGCACCTGGTTATACCTTTTTAAGTAGTTAACCGGTCATCGGGATCAACACTGTTCATCATGTGGATGTCGATTTTCAGAATTTTGAGAAGCCTTTGTGGTAGATGCCTAATGATCGGTAGACTGTGTTGGGATCAACGGAAGTGACCTGGTCCAGCCCATTCATATCAACTATGATGTATGTTTCCATTTAGTGGAATGTCTTAAGTCCTTCACGTTAGCTTTTCATAAAACCATGGAATGTCTTAAGTCCTTCACGTTAGCTTGTCTGCCTTTTTAATCACTTTGAAAGGTCAACTAATCGTTAGTTCCTTGGAATAGTTCTTTTTGTCATTATTACGTATAGCCTGCAGAAGTGTTTCTTGTTTATTGAATAGACAATGGCATATAGGTTGAGCAAAAACTTACGGTCTTTATGTGAGTTAGACGTGCAGCTGGACGTACATCTGCGACCAGATTTGATGATCCAACAACTGATCTGCTACGCACCATCTTAGGTAGGCAACATCCCACAAGTCTCGCTCGTAATGTCAATCAAACCTAATCCAACTGTTAAAGATTTTATTCGCACTTTCTCTAATTTTTTTAGTCGTCCACAGAGGACTAGAACAATTCTTTAGCTGCTGGGTTAAATTGGGGCACGAGTTTTTACATACACAGAGACCATGTAAAACCTCTCTTTACAGAAACAAACTTCCTAAATTCAGAAGGCTTTTTTCTTTTTCATTTACAAAAACCAGTAAGAGTGGACTCCTTGAGAAACATGGGCTCTCGTCAGAATGACTACGTGAATAGTCATACACGTTTCCTTGAGCAACTTAAACATATCTGAGAAACCACGTCCATGACGTTTCTCCAATAACAAACACGTGCCTGAAAACATGAAAAGGCAAATTTCCAAATCAAAAGCATATTTCTTATTGGGCCAAATACCGGTGAGAGAGGGAGTAGACAAAATACCAAGTGTCCAAAGAAGGCATGACCCAACAGCCCCAAGTCTACGACTTTCTTCTCAATTGCCAACCTTTAAGTTTATCAAGTCTAATTGCAGTGAATGACCATCGGATCCCTTTCCTTCGACCTGGAAACACGAATTATGTAACTCCACAGACCAAATCTAGCGCATGGGGGTCGGGGCTGCATCACTCTTACTTTGTTACCATCATAGTTACAAAAGTTCGGGAACAAGTAAGACGGGGCAAAATATCATAAAATTTGGAAACATTTGAAAATTATTGAGAGAAAGTCAGAGAAAAAGAATTAACTTCTAATTACATTTTTAAGTAAATTTACAAATAGTATTTGAGAATTTGATATATTATTCTTCAAAACTTGAGTTGGATTTTGTAAATTTAAACACATTTGGAAATATATAAAAATTCCGGAAAAAATAGGAGAATAAAAAGTGGGGATTTTTAGAAGAAATTTCAATTGTTCGGAGTTTTTTGCAACTATGGTTTCCATTTCTGGACAGTTTTGCTGCTGAGTTTCTTTATTTTATGACCATCTTTTTCAAGGCCAAAAGTCAAAGGTTCACAATGTCCTATGGGCTTGATTTGGTTCATACCTAGCACCACCCAAGGAGAGAGTTTCCCATTTAAAAAGTACTCACCGTCTTATAGAACTTATACCAGTGACAGCCAATGGATAGAAAAATAAAAATTCAAAGCTTAAGTTGACACCAAACTTCCGTTTGTAGACCTAGTTGTCAAGGAGATAACTTGAGAATTGAACGCAAATAACCACCAAAAATGAATATACACACATACACACACATGTGTGTGTGCGTGTGTGCGCGCAAATGTACATGTGTAAGTAATCGACCGTACTAAAGACCTCAAACCACAACAACCAAAAAAAGTCACTTTGTTCAACGCACCTGATATCTTGACACCCTTTCTAATAGGTTGCACGCCCCATCCCACTCTTTCAGCAGGCTCTCATTCCACTTGGACCCACCCTTGTAGGCTCCGGATCATTCACGATCTAGTCTGAACCCTACATGAGTTATATGCTCTGAAGATTTCGCCCATTAGCCACTCTGCCCTTGAGTACTACTATGGATGACAAACATTAGTACCATTCATTTTCCGCTTAGTGAAGCATATGGCTTAGGACTTTTCACTGCATAGTTCATCCAGGATGTGAACAAGGCTTTGGATCTCCCGAAAGGTATGCCCAGTTGCAGTTATACCTTGCTCAAGAGTGGGATACGGCCTTGCTGAAAATGGACATATGCTAATATCAGGCGTCATCTCCAAATGCCTACATTCAAGCGCACATTCCTTTAATAGAATGCAAAGGTTTTTTTTCCTTCCCATCTAAGATGGACATTCCATCCTCCAGATTTGGATATGCATATATTAGGACTTCATTTGAGTGAACCGTTAATGTCAATGCGCATAAACCAACACATTATTTGACGACCAAGTTTTCTCAATGACATTGAAATAACAGACAACGAGCGGCTGCAATACAAAGCACCGGAAGAGATCAAATTTTGCATGCAAACCCAAGGTATGAACATCCAGGTGCAATGCAAGTTCAGACTCCATATGATTACATACATTTGCACGTGTAAGGACCTTCATCTCATGTGCTTCCACTCAGATTTTTCATGGAATATAGCCCAAGAAATACCCTTCATGTTCATCACAACCGCTGCTAATTCTTTTCTTTTTTATTTCCCCACCCAAAGAGATGATACTGGATACTTCATTTCTGTAGAAGAATGGAACAGATATTGTTAATTGGAAGAATGTGACAGATTACTGTTACTGCTGTAATTGTGAAGATGCATAAAATATCACAAACGCATGAATAAACAGTATAGGAATTAGATCATCCAGGGAAGTTCAATTACCATTAAATGTTCCCATCAGCCAAAATTTATTCCCTGTGCCAGTGGTAGTTCATTGCCATAGTTGATCGTGCTGTGAAATAGCATCAGTAAGAATCAGATGAGACCTGAATTACCCAGTAGGCAAGATCCAAATTTAACACGGAAATAAGAAGCAAATTACAACCACAGATTGAATAAGCAAGCACACGTTAAAATAAACAAGAATCTAAAGCAATATGAATCTTGGTTTAAATATTATAAAAGCTGACTGACTTGACACGGTTTAGTTCAGCTCCAGGTATTGGGTCCAAAGTCCACCACTGAACTATCATTTATATCAACCAAGATAAAACTTGAAAAATTGTCAGCCAGCATAATGCCTTCAGAATTAGGAGATCTCCGAGTCATTTAAGGGTACATCAGCAGCTTTTGTGAAACCTACTAGGTTTCTGCCGAGTAAAAACCAAATTGTGATATCTTAAAATTTTGGGCTCGAAACATAATATTCAATTCAGACTTCCCCACTGGTTAGCCCTCACCTCTTTTAGGTTATGAAATATTATTTACATACAATGCTAGCGAATTAGACTCGAGTGATGTAAACTTTAGATCTATACAAAAGGCTTCACACTTAGACAATTCTGTGTGCATAGAAACTCAAAAAATAAGGATATACTGATCAGTTTCAAAACATAAGCATGCCAAAATCAAAACCATGAGCATATGTACAGATCAACCGAAGTGCTTTATTTACTACAGGAGCATAGTAGCTTTCTCATGGATTGGCAGGTATGAAATTTACCA
This sequence comes from Warburgia ugandensis, assembly GCA_035236585.1. Taxonomy (NCBI): domain Eukaryota; kingdom Viridiplantae; phylum Streptophyta; class Magnoliopsida; order Canellales; family Canellaceae; genus Warburgia; species Warburgia ugandensis. The sequence goes on along the minus strand of CP141128.1, from coordinate 79,500,047 downwards.
TGTAGAATAGCGCATGCATTGTCTAAGTACAGGAGCATTATAGCTTTCTAATGGATTGACAAGTATGAAATTTCCCATGTAGAACGGTGCAGGAATTGTTTTACGCACAGGAGTACCATAGCTTTCTAATGGTTTGACAAGTATGAAATTTACCATGTAGAACGGCGCATGTATTGCTTCCAAGAGTCACTTCCTGCTTCACGACCTCCTCCTGTCGCCTTCTCACCGCCAAAAGCACCACCAATCTCCGCACCATTTGTGGGTATATTGACATTCACAATACCACAGTCACTTCCCAGTGGACTGCACAGGGCTCAAGAATATGAATTACATAAGACATGCAGGAGAAATTTGTACAAGCAAATGAATCCATTGGATAATTGTTACTTTGTTACTCAGAAGTAAAAAATCAATACTAAAAAGAAACAAGTATCCTTTAGAAAGATAAAAAAAAAAAAAAAAGAATACAACAAGACCACAAAATCAGATTTGAAATGGAAATCCAGTACAAAGTACAGCAGAATGGGACCGTTAGATTTGATTCCCCAAACTACAGTATAAGAATCACATTTGGTTGTGAAAAGTGAACATAGAAACTGGAGTTCAGGAAGGTGATATTTGAGAAATGGTTTTCCTTTTCTGTTGGAAAGATCAGATTAGACTGATATATTGTCTCTGAAAATAGTGGCTAAAAGAATGCATTCTGAGAAGAGGGTGGAAGAAGGTTAAGCCATTAAATATGCAGCGACAAATGTATTAACAAGAGAAATAGAATAAGTGTTGTACATAATATTAGGGCTAAAGACTCTTCAGTTTACACACTTCTCTTCTGACGGTCACAGTTCCCAATCAGCTATGCCAATTAATTGCAAATCTTAAAACACCGATAGCTGTCAATATCATCTCATACATTTGTGTCGAGATCAAGGTTCAAGACATCAGTACTGACTGCATATTGGCCAAAGGCAAATTATACATATCTGTTGGATCATCAAAATGCACAGAAAGTATCAGAGATAACCCTGTGAATTGGGTAATAAGGGTACTAAGGGTCTCAAAACAAGGGCATAAACAATGTTTTTGTGTTTACATTTTATAAAATGATTTTTTTTAAAGGTAATGACTAGAGATTATATCAAAAGCGATCAAGTAGATTACAAAAAATACAGATGGTAACAATAACCAGAAAAGGGCCAAGTGGGGAAGGGTCAGAGCCAGACTGCAGTCCAATGGACGTATCTGGCCGTTAGATCCTCCCCACACTAAATAAGAGCAATACACAATGATCTTGAGTTTATATTTTATTTAATGATATTTAAAAAAAAAAGTAATAATTGGAGATTATATTAAAAGAGAGCAAGTTAATTGCAAAAAATACATATATTAACAATAATCAGGAAAGGGCTAAGTGTGGAAGGGTCAAAACCAGACAGCGGTCCAGTGGACGTATTTGGCTGCTAGATCCCCCACAAACTAGTACTTTCCTAATCAATCTGCAGAAACTATATCCCTTACAAAAGTATCTAAGAACAAGAACTGAGAAGAGTATTTCTGACTCAGATACAAGACTTTGCACATAAGACTCCATGGATCACGTTATTTGCAGATGACATAGATTTGATTAATAAGACAAGAGAAGGCGTAAACACAAAGCTAGAGTTGCATAGAGATGCTATAGAGTATAAAGGATTTATTATTAGCCCAACTAAGATATAGTATGTGTAATGCAATTTTAGCAAGGAAAGGAGTGAGGGCGAAGCAACAGTAAAGATTGATAATCAAGAAATCCCTCAAAAAGATCACTTCGGTACTTGGGATCGATAATGCATGTGACTGGACAGATTACCCATAGAATCCAAGTGGGTTGGAATAAATGGAGATGTGCATTTGGAGTTTTGCATGATAGGCGAGTGCCACTTAAACTAAAAGGAAAATTCTATAGCACGGATGTAATGCCAGCCATGCTCTATGGATTAAAGTGTTGGGCAGTTAAGGAACAACATGTGCATATGATGAGCACACCCGAAATAAGGACGTTGAGATGCTTAAGTGGCAAGACGAGAAAGAATAGAATTAAAAATGAAAAAATTAGAGAAAATTTAGGAGTAGCACCAATAGGTAACAAGATGAGGGAGGGTAGACTTGGATGGTTTGGACATTTCTAACGGAGACAAAAAAGAGCTCCAGTTAGAAAGAGTGAGTCAATCCAAGTTAAAGGCTATAAAAAGGCATAGGGAAGGCCTAAAAGGATGTGGATAGAAGTGATGAGAAAAGATTTAAAAACTTTGGGATTAGATGAAGCCATAGCACTTGATAGACCGGAATGGAGGAACAAATTTGAGCGGACTCCTAATCAAGATAAGGCTTTGATGATGATGATGATACAAGACTTTGTACTTAATCACTTTATTAGTTAAAATGCCTTATCCTAAGGTCATCCAGAATACATCTTCCTTGGCAAGCTTGTCCGCCTTATCGTTAGCTGACAGGTGCAATGATGAAAACTGATGTTCTCATCTCTAGTTTCAGATCTAATCATGTCAATGAGGTTCAAAAACTCCATGGCGGCATCTTACCTGATCTAAGCCATCAGTTAACAACTGCCAAGTCATCTTCAATGATAAGGGTATGAACTTTAAATTCTTTTCAAACTTTAATACCTGATATAATTGAGAGTTCCACCTCAGTAGAATTACTCCACCCAATAGGCCCTGCATAATTGAATAGCAAATCTCCAATGGAATTGAAAAGCAGCCCGCCATAACCAGATGTGCCTGGGTTTCTAAAAAAGGCCCTATTGAAGTTAGGTTCGAAGGATCCCAATGACAGAGGATTACCACCAAGGTTGAGGCTTATCTCGGCTGGCCACATACACTGCAATCTCTTCCCATTTGCTGTTGATTTCAAAGATCGAGTATCTAGCAAAGTCCTTCAAAGCTCAAAGCCAAGTAGCCACTGAGAACATAACTTTTTCTTTGATTTGTTCAGGAGATCGACAAGCATTTAGAAAGGCACCTTCTGTTTCTTTCAAGCCATAACTTCCAATGACAGCCATAAAGCCAGAAATCTACAGCTGTTTACCTATTCTTTTAAGTCTCATGCCCTCCCATTGGAATTATAGAACTATTGAAAGAGAGAGGCATCACCCAGGCTGCACTGAATTTATGCAAGACGTGATCCAAATATCTTGCAACAACACACGAGAAGGGAATGTGGTCTCCAGTTCCGCATGCTGACTGACATAAATGACAGATCGATGGGCCAGCTTGCCCAAAAGAGATGAGCCTGTCGAACATCAAAAACAAGACTTGCACCATTCTCCAAGCATAGAATGATATCTTGGGGGGGAATAAATCTAGAAATAGGGCTGCAAATGATGTTTGCAAAGTCCCAGCAGTGGTTCTCATTAAGAAAAGAAAGATATGCTGTTTTGATAGAGAAGGCAACTGTTGGACTCTGCTTCCAAATAAGCAAGTCACATTTGTTGTGTTGAATAAAAACACGATGAAGTGAATTTAGTAATTCATCTAGTTGCCTCACTTCAAAGTCACGAAGACTTCTTTTCAAGGATGGTGAGAGTAGTCACATTATTAGAAAGCGAATCATGAGTGAACCATGTTTTGCGATCCACTATCATTAGCCTTACAAAAATATCTTTAAGGCACCCCAATTGATGCCACTCAACCAACCAAAACTGAATGGAAGGCCCATCACGGACATACATCTTAACTCTTGATTTAAAATGCTCCAGAAGTTTGGCAATGTCCCTCCAACATAGATCCCCATCCAAACTTAGAAAGCTCTATCCACCAATTGCTAGACAGCTTATATCTTTCTCTAAGTAGTTGTTTCCAAAGTCCTTCCTTAAATAGTATCATCAATGCCATTTTAGCAAAAGAGCTTCATTCATGCCTTCAAGATTTCTAACCCCCAGTCCTCCCATTTTCTTTTCTTTACAAACTGTGAATATATACTTTTTTATGTCATCTCCACCTTTCGAAAGAAAGTTTTGTTGAATTTGCTCTAACTGATAGAGAACCTTAGAGCATTTAAATAGAGACAGAGTAGATTGGCAACTTCAATGTTGGGATTTTGATAAAAGTAAGATGATCCCAATAGGACAAACATTATTTTTTCCAAAATACCAACTTAATCTGAAACTTTTCAATAATTGGCTAACATTGTAGTGCCTTAGGCTTTCCAACCATAAGAGCTAGACCTAAGTACGTTCACGGTAGTGATCCCTTTTTACACCCAAGATCGCTTGCAATGCTTTGAGTGAGCTCATCCACCACGTTGATACCATAGACCTCTGGTTTGTTGAGATTGACTCTTTGGCCCAGAATCATTTCATAGGCTCTAAGAATGGATTTTATGAGCACCCCTTGGTCGTGATCATAGCTTGAGATTAATAGAGTGTCATCCGCATACTGCGACTGTGAAATTGGGAGGCTAGATCTAGGCACCATTAAACCTTTGTATTGATTGGAACTGATTGTCTTTACCATAATTTTGTCAAATACCTCACCAATTATGAGAAAAGGTACAAAGGGAGTGGATCACCTTGGCGAATGCCTCTAGAGCTTTCAAAAAATCCCTTAGGAGACCTGTTAACGTGAACTGAGAATCTTGCAGACTTGAGACACTTCACAATCCAATCCCTGCATCTAGTATTGAAATTCATCTTTTCTAGCACCTTATCAACAACCTGCCATTCGACACAGTTGAAAGCTTTTTCCATGTCGAGCTTACAGAAAATGCTTCCCTCTATGGATCTGTGCATAATATCCACACATTTGTTGTGATGAATGTGCAATCAACAATGTTAACAGCAACTTAGAGGCAGTTCGTGAAAACTTCAGCAATTATTTTGTAACCATTGCTGATAAGGCAGATGGGTCAACAGTCTTTGGTATTGTTGGCCCTAGCTTTTTTGGGTACCAAGGCAATGAATGACGCTCCCATATGCTTGTTAATCTGCTTCGCATCATAGAATCTCCAAATGAAGTTTATAACTTTAGTTTGATAAAACTCCACCATGCTTGGTAGAATTTGTAGTAACCATGCAGTCTAGGCACATTAGCACCATCAGATTGGAAAATGGCTCATTCAATCTCTTCAATAGTAAATGGCAGATCCAACCAGGATTTAGTGTCATTATCAATAATGGTGAAATCAAGCTTTTTGGGGAATGGCAAGGGCTCACGGGAAGCAAAATATAGAACTTTATAATAAAGTACAATTGCATTGTAAATAAGCTTTGGGTCCTCCTCCCTGTGGCCATTGATTATAAGACAAGAGACATGATTAGCTCTTCTTCTAGTATTAGCAATGGAATGGAGATACGCTGTGTTTCAATAGCCATTCATAAGCCATTTGGCTCTAGATTCTTGCCATCATGCAAATTATTCTTGAAATTCAATCTCACTAAGTATAGCCTCAGTATCAGATCTAAGGAACCGCTCCTCATTCGAGAGGAGATGTTGCTCTTCTTCAAGGTTACAATGAGTTAGTTTATCATGGAGGAGCACTAGCTAATTTTTCTTCTCAACAGCCTGCGAGTTAAACCAACTTTTGAATTTTCAGGTGTTTCAATTTAATAGCATGGATATCATCAGCTGTTCCTGCAGAACTTCTTTCACTCCACCAAACTTCCATTAGTGAAAATAAATCCTGATCTTCCAACCATTTGATCTCGAATCAAAGTGAAATTGGACCCCTAGGATGGCTTTCACACACGCAGATGATTCTCAAACAAGTAGATTTGGCTCTATAAAATTAAAAAGGGCATTGATACGTTCACCTCTTCTCTTTTCCCAGCCACCCATTTTGTATAGAGAGATCAAGATATTTACAGACAGAAATGGGTTGGCTAGGGAAGAAAATAGGTGAATATCTCAGCACCCAATTAAAGATAGTGGCAAAGCTAAACAGACCCACATAATAAAAATAAGTAAAAATGTCAATTATTAATAAAATGAAGAGAAAAGATACCAATGTAATGCAAAAGAATAATTATATAGCCTAGCAGTCTAAAACAAAACAAGTACATGCATAGGCCTAGGTGGACAGGCATGTTCAGGAAGACAATGGTAAAAGAGAATCAATTCGATTTTCATAGACAATAGAAGGAAAAAATCAAATGAGCAGGGTTAAGGAAGTTGAGACATAATTCTTAGTCTGACATTATTAAGAATACAAGTTAGTGCAAAAAAACATCCTTAGTTGTTTGTCATTCTCAAAACTGGGAAATATATAGAATAAATAGGGTCATGAGAAACAAAACAGTGATCCAATGAGAAGAAGAGTACGAATAATAGATGTAATCATGTATATCCACAGCATAACTTAAGATAAAATATATTTTACACCCAGTTATATGAAGAAGTGACAGCTCCCAAAGAACACCATACATACCCAATCCATTTAAATATAACCTCAGGTCTGCGCGTGAAGATCGAGCTACTCAATCCTTGTGGGACAGAGTTGTTTATCTCAATTGCTTCTTTTAGACTCTGTGCAAAGTACAAATTTGGTCAAGAATTTCATTTTGTACATAAACAGACAAATTTTATTACAGAAAATCTTTAAATATATAAGATGAGCTTGTAGGTAACTTAGGTAGAACAGAAGCAACTGGGTGAAAGCACAAGTTAAAAAGGAGATGTGAAAACTAAATTCAGTGAGCACTTACTACCTGAAATTTCATAACATAAAGAACAGGACCAAACAATTCTTCCTTTACTACAGGTGCAGTGGAAGTAATCTCAACAATGGTTGGCTGCACAAAATTGCCCTCGGATTTTATGATAGATCCACCAACAAGGATCTTTCCTCCCTGCATAAAATTTACTCAGACAATGAGAGGAGAACCTAAGAGAAAAGAACACCAATGAAAACAAAGAAAACTAATATCACTAACAGAAGAAGGTAGGTAGTGGTTCTGATTATTTGCATAGAATATTGTCATTTCTTAGTTCATGAACCTACGCAGTATGAGAACAAAGCATGCCTAAACAAGCTGAAAGAGTAATGATCAATAATATCTAATCACTTCAAACTTGGAAATTAGCAAAGCCTAAAGTTCAGTTGCTTCTTCACATTAACACATAGAATATAGTCTAGGTAAAAGATATGTTTAGGTTGTTTGCCTCAGTTCGCTTTCAAATATAAAAGCTTTGGATTTGAGGTATCCTTCATCAATGAACACTGCACCTGCAACTGACAACATCAACTAGCAAAAGTATTTTCAACAAAGTTATACCTATTAGAAAGAAACCCTAAACTTTTAAAAAGCATAAATCACGAAAAGTGAAAGGTAAAGAAACTAAAAATGTTCCTAAAAACCTATTTTTGGCCCTTCTTTATGCTGAATTTCTGTGCTTCCATTTCCGTGCTGACAGTTTTCCATAAACATGTTGAGTTAATCATCAATGTTTTCTCCAAGTTAAACCCAAAACAGTGTCCTTGAGACAAAGTCACATAAACTACAGCCACATGCTATTACTGTTACACCATTGCTACTACACTTCTGCAGAAGTATATCACCGTAATAGAGGCAAATATGCAATTCTTTCTTCCTATACCAGTAACCAGTACATAGAACAACAAAACACCTGAATCACAACAATAGGACAAGAAAGAAGACTCGATAAATAAATCATAAGAATGAGAATGAGAATGAGAATGAGAATAACACGTGCCTGAGATTTGATAACTTCAATGCCTTTCACAAAGTTTTCCACTGAAGCACGGGTATGCAGCGGTCCTAGTAAGGTACCTTTCTCTAACGGATCTCCAATTTGAGCTTGCTTGTAAACTCCAACAAGTTGGTCAAGTACATTTTGGTATATACTGTCATGAAGAAGCTGAGTACAAAGGAATTCAGCTTCAAAAACTTTGAATTGTATCACAAATTACAAATTAAAACAGATATCCTTATTGTACCAGCCTACGGCATGTTGTGCAACGCTGCCCAGCTGTACCAACAGCAGCGAACAGAACAGAACGCACAGCTAACTGGATGTCTGCGTCGTCCATGACAATAATAGCATTGTTTCCACTTAGTTCAAGCAAGCATTTTCCAAATCTTTCACTAACCGTTCTCTGAACCATTTGTCCCACCTGTTATTGGAAATGCATGAGAACTGCTAGCAGGTAATACCAGTTATGATCATTGAATTTGTCATCAGTACAGTGTAAAAAAACCTTTACTATGATTACATAGGTACAACATTTTCCACTGCACAGGTCAGGGTTCACACAACTAATTAGTGACAATAGTAGAGAAGATACACTTAAAACATTGACTGGAGATATCAATGCTAAATCAAAATCAAGAAGTTTCAGAAAGCACCTGTCCTGTGGCTTCAAACATTTGACAGGAACAAAAATATAATTCCAAATAATGTGGTTGCACCAATTAATTTATAATGAATTCAGTGTTAATTCAAACATTCCTATATTGTAACATCAGCCTACTTTTATCGTTGGTTCCATTTTAGCCTTTCACACCTTTCGTTTTTGCTGGGGGACCATCCTATCCCTTTTCTTCCACTTTTCTTTTCTACTGCAACCCTGTTATCTTTCTCAAAAGAGAAGGATTGCTCATAATCAAAAAACCGTTAGGAGGCATTGTGTCAGCAATTTGATTAGAGAGTGGAAGCTGTAACTGGAATAAATGTTGTGTGATGGTAGCAGTATGGAGAAACTTAAAGAATAACAAACTCACCCATGTCAATTAGCTTTATGCAATCTGAAGCTCTGTCATGCCTAGACTCAGGCAATTGCTTAAGACTGTTCTTTGCCAGATTCTATTCCAATCTCAGAGGCTCTTGGTTAAGTTTTTCCTGGGGTGTTGTCTAAGGCACGAAAATATAGTCATGACAAGGAATAGAATATGGAAAAGGTCAGAATTCGGGATTTCTGGTATACTTTAATTTGAGGGAGGACCATTACCAAGACAGACAAAGACGAAGATCAGTTTGGCATGCAAAAACCTGTTTGCCAGCATAGTAGCCTATTAGCCATATTTTTCTGCATTATAGAGTGGGACATCTAAAATAAATGTTTGGGTGCTGCCAGAGAAGTTGACTGCTTCTTCTAATTGAGGGTGGTACAACATGACCTTCCAAAAGAAAAGTTTTGGTTCCAATCTCCCAGAGGATGTTGGTTAAGTCCTTTTTTGAGGTACTGTTTAAGGGCTGATAATCTAGGCATGACAAGGAACAGAGGCCAGACCTTAGGGGCTTCTGGTAGACTTGAATTCCAGGGAGGACCATTAACGAGATAGACTTCAAAAAGGAAAAGCCCTCTTTGCCAGCATAGCAGTTGATTAGCCATCTTTTTCATTACAGAGTGGGACCATCTGAAATAAAATGTTCAGGTGCTGCCAAAGAAGTTGATTGCTCCCTCTACTTCAAGTTTTATGTGTATGTGACTCCTTTCATGGTACTGTGAATTTTATAGCTCCTGACCAACAGAAGTGGAAAGAGACTAAGGGAGAGGGATATACTTGATTTTTTGAATCACCGAAAGAGAAGATGGAGAGTAAACTTCTTAAAATGAACTGAGCATTTAATCAAGAAAGACTTTTGAACATTCTGTATCCAAGATTTTGTCAGAGAGTGAAAAAAACTTCCTTGAGGAAAGGTCCTAGAAAGAACATTCTCCTTCGCCTGTCGTCACCCTCTTTCTATTAAGCTCAATGTGAATGGCTGCTTCTTGGCCGACCTTGGTCTTGCAAGTATAGGAGGGGTCTCAGCAGATAATAAAGGCACTGTGCTTAAATGTTTTCTGAATTTGAGTGGATCTACGAGGCTCAAGTTCATGCTCATAAAGCATGTTTTCCATCATGACTGTTTTTTTCTTCCTTCTGGCTGGTGGTTGGTCCGGGGGATCATTGTCGAGAAATTGATCATGGAAGGGCTTGCAATGAATATCATTTCCTGCATGAATGAGTTGAGCATAGTTGGCCATTTTTCTTCCTTGCTTTTATTGATGAGATTTTGGGCAGAAGCTGAAGAGCTCTCTATCATTCTACCAGCAAAGCAATTCAGCTCACAGGACGCCACTGGTGTTTGCAGAAGTTTCATTTTTGTAAGGCAACCTCCGGATCATAGTGTATTTGCTCTAGTCTTTTAACTTCCTAATATTTGAGCCATTGCTTATGGGGTTTGGGGGTGGGGAAGAAACACTTGAAGATGGCAGCCAAGAAAGCAGATGAAAAAGGAATACCACTTACGAGAAGGCAACTCAATTAATATCATTTCCTGTGCGGCAATGAGTAATGGCCATGGTATCTTGCTTGTTTTATTGACAAGATTCTGGACAGAAGCGAGGGCAGTCCCTACCATACTCTTAGAACCACAAAAAAATTTGTTCAGGGGCTAACATAGGTGGGTAAATGGGGAGCCCTAGTGCACGAAGCTTACGCATATGTGTGTTCGGGGAAGGGGCTGTGAAGCCCTGGGCTGATGAGGGAGAGCCAAGAGAAGGCTGGCAAGCTTCTAGGCTGGGGTGAAGGGCAAGGAGTTAGTCCTACATCGCCTGGTGAGAGAAAACTGGGCTGTTTATAAGAGTTCAGGGAACTCTAACAATCACAACGCGTTTTTCCTAGGAAACTGGGGAGGAATAAAGCCATGAGGGGTGTATGGGCGCCCCAAAGCGGACAATATTGTAACTGTTGGAACCCCAGGATGTTACTAATTGTATCAGAGCCAGTTCCCCTCGTGGTGTGGTGGCTAGCCGCATGCTGGCACCTGGTCATGGCTATCACGCAAGAACCCATGTTCCCTAAAACGGGAAGATGTGAAGCCTTGAAGGATGAATCCCAGGATGGGTGAGGCACTGAGAGTTAGTCCCACATTGCCTAGGGAGAGGGAACTGGGCGGCTTATAAGAGTTTAAGAAACTCTCCTAGCAACAAGGCCTTTTACCTGGAAAACTTGGGAGGAAGAAAACCATGAGAGGTGTATGGGTGCCCAAAGCAAACAATATCATTGCTGTAGGACCCCCGGCTGTTACAGGAGCAGACCACAAGAGTCAATAGTACACAACCTTACCTTGCATTTTGCTAGAGGCTGTTTCCACGCCTTGAACGCAAACCACAAGGGCTCACATAGGTGGTTGGTGGCAGAAATTCTCTTTTTATGGGACCAATCTCTAGAGCATGTTATATTTCTACAGCTGCTAAGTATCTTAATAATGTCGATCTTACTTTTAGAAAGAAAAGAGGCAAAGATTGGCAACACTGTGTACAAGGAGATAGACAAGAATGCTTGTGCAAGATAGAAGAGGGATAAAATCTCTGACTAGGTTTAATTAGTCATAATCATGATCAGGACAAAAAAGCAATGTCAAAGGTTCATACTGGCAATTATCCACAACTGTATTGATATAAATCATAGTGAAACTCTAGCAAAAGTTAAAAGATAACTCCTCATTGACTCCATGGTTAATGTAACTAAGAATTCTCACATGCACTTTCTTGCCTCAGTTCTAGTTTAAAATTTCTTCCTACAATATACTCTGGTTCACCAACTCCAGTAGTCCATGGGATCTTCCAATTCAATCCTTGTGAAAAGTGTAATCCAAATTGGAAGATTAATGTAAGGATGTCATTTGAGTGCCTAGCTAGTAAGAGGATGTAAAACAAATAGCCTATCTTAAAACACAGTGAAGTCATCACTAAACTTGCTAACATTAAGCTCAGTAGGCTGGTAATCATACACAGAATCTTCAGTGAGACAAGAAAAACATTAAGTTAGCATTATTATGAAGCCGCAACCATATGGTGAGATACCTTGGAACTGCCAGTGAATGAGACAAGAGGTATCTGCATATCCTGGGCTATTGCCTGACCAATTTCAGCTCCTCCACAGAAAGAAGTGAAAATTGCACCTGGTAAGTTGTTCTTCTCTAGAACCCCAGCCACTAGTTCTGTCATTGCAATAGTGATCAATGGAGTCGTTGGAGCACCTTTCCTGTAACATAGATGCAATTTCAGCTTTACTAAATACTAGGATACTAAAAAGAATGTCCAACCCAAAGAACTATGTGTTTTAAAGGGTTTCTCATAACAAAAGGGAGACTTCTAGAAAATCAATTATCAGAATACATTTTTTAATGAAATTACCAGAACAACATTGAAATGCAAGACACGAAAACTCAATCAAGTAACTATCTGCCAATTGATGAAAAGTAGTATGTGTTTGCCTACAAAGGATTTGTGAGCTTATGCAAATGGTAAAACAAGAAGACTGATGGAATGAAGGCTCAATAGAAAATCCACATGAGGAACAATAGAAAAGAAAATCAAAAATCCACAATCATGTGTTCAGGGATATTTATTGTCTGTAGATCACAAGAACTAGAATACTAGACACACTTGTAAGACAAGAAAGTAAATAGAACTTGACAGTGAAAAAAATCAGACCTTGAGAGGAAGACATACTAAACTCACAACCACAGTATACAGAATGGTTGGACTGATAAGCTTCCCAAATGCCCATAGAAGAACTTCAGCACACAATGATCATTGTGAGCAAAGCACAACAAACACACTTCTGTGAATAGCACTCATAATCTCGTCTTGGATAGGACCAACTAAACTTTTCTCCTAAAGTACTTAATGCTTTGCCTCATGCATGGTGACCAAGATTATCATGGTTAGACACTGAACCGTTGGCTACTACTATCCTGTACACATGTTGTAGGAGATGGCTACCATCTAAATACACAGAGAATTAACTAACCCATATACAAATGATCAAGTCAGAACATCCAAGAGTAGGACTCAATAGCTAAACATTATAAACTCGGATGTTAAACTTAAAGAACTAGTCCTTGGACTCCTTGGTTAATGAACCGAAGATGTTACAAGTGTGGTTTACCATAAGAAAATACATTAACGTTAGTGTCATGAATTGATGGTAAAGTTTCGAGCTAACACATCATTGGTTGAAAACAGAAGATTACAGACTATGCGACAAAAGAATCTAGTAATAAAGACTAGAGAAATTTTGAAACAATGTTGCAAAACCATGACAGTGCCAAGCCCAATACTAGGGCCATGCAGGCCAAGAATAAGAATGCAAAATATAGATCTTATGCATAACTATTCCAATATTGAATATTTTCACAAGATATTACTACAAATACAGCATTCAGGTTCAATAAAATAGCACAGAAAATTTACTGTGCAAATGACATCATATTCTTTCACATTAGTTGCTAGACATGAGACCATGACATAGATAGAATTAAGCACAACATTTACGGCAAGAACGTGCCGAGAAGATTTTCATACATTTCATGAAGAAAGGAACTATCGTGCTCAGTTACATCAACCTTACAGAACCATTGGGTAGATATAAATATTCCAATAACTTGAAAAATATCAGTTTTCGAACACTAATAAGGCCTCCAGCTGATTCCAATACAAGAATAACTTAGGCTGACACATGCTAGAGTATTATGGTAATAAGGTGAACTGAAGACATGATTTATATGCTCTAGCAGCCTGCACCATGTCCAGAAAAAAATTCAGAAGTATCAACCACTATGCATAAATTTCTCAGTGAGGTACTTAGGAAGAAATCTATTAGAAATCATTGCCTCTGTAAATTTTTATCAAAGAAAATGAACTCAGTCTTGTCAGAAAGAATGACAAAAGATTGGGACAGAAGATTATCAGGAATACTAATAACAACTATAAGATGATCAAGCACAAGGATTGCATTTGCATAGCATAAGTAACTTCACCCAAAAAGGAAAATCATTTTCAGTTACATCAACGATAACTAACTATTGGGTTGCAACCGTAGCTCAGATGATAGGGTATTTTCTTTCTCAATCATGAGGTATTTATTATGAGCTTACTTAACAAAAAAGGCAAAGGTAATACCAAGCTCACAAGCTACAGTATGAGATCTGACTGTTGCTTTCCATACTATTTTTTACATCAAAAGGTTAGAGAGACAAATATATATGTAGTCATCTACTCACCAGACGACACAATTGCCACAGACTAATGCAATGCAGGCATTCCATCCTAAAGTACCAGAATGTAAACGGGTTAGAGCATTAAAAGGAGAGAGAGAATTAATTGAAATCCAAGTACTTATATCATGATTTAAAAGAACTGTGGTAAGAGAGGTAAATCAAAACCAGAAATGTCTACAAATAGAAACCAAAGTAAATTTAAAAGGAGCATCTCTTATCATCCTTTTTTATTTCTTCTGAAAGAAGCATCTCTTATAATCCTTTTCTATTTTTTATGAAAGAAGCACCTCTTATAATATTATGATTATGATTCATCAAAATTGGCTGAGATTCCCCTCAAGAATTAGGGAAGAAACACCATAGACTAAAACATATGTTCCAGCCATATGTGGAGCACACATGGTCTTGACGCGGCTTCACCTCCTAGAAAGTGGCACAGGTATGTGCTCCAGAGTCCACTTATTTGTGGTATTATTTTTATGCAGTTTTAGAGGTTTCGCAGAGCCCATCTGTAGATTTATGGCTGAAATATCTCCCTGCCATATTTTCAATTTTTTGGGTGTATTGCCTTTGTCTGTTACAAAAAGTGGCCTTAGCACCGATTGTAACATAAACAGTTTCAGTTGCTGATTGTCTTACTTCTATTCTGTTAAACTGTTTGCCTTCTCTTCCACGCCTTGGCTGCATCATATTCTGCGAAGCTTTTCTGTTTCATGATTGCATATTTGGATAGTGGCAGCATAGACAAAAGCTGCAGATTTGGGGCTTTAGAATAGATGAAGTAGCTTTTCGCCTTGCCAGAGATTGTGATGAAGGTTGTGGGGTCCTGGACACTTGTTATATATGGCTAACAAAGTACTCAGAGATGGATTCAGAGGTGAGGTGGGTATAACCCAGTCTGAGAGGGAGGGGTTAAATGTATGAGAAGTCAAAGTGGAGAGTAGTTTCTAGGCTTGAAAGAATATGTAGCTCTCCTAGGCTCTCTGTTAACTATTGTGCCTAGCCCTTTTCAAACTCCTAAGTTTTTCCAATACACAAAAGATAATATGTCAGTCTTCACAAAACATTCAAAATTACTTCATGATTTAAGCCACATGATTTGCATGCTTCACAACCTCACTTGATGTGAATTTCAATCTAGAGTTATAAAGAAGGAACCTAGAACCTAGCCAAGGATCCCTTAGAAGGAAGGAGAAACTCTCCACAGAAATCTAGCAATTATTTATGTTCAACAGTATAATAGCCCTCCCTCCTCCACAAGATGGTAGTGGAGGAGGTTTTAGAAGTAAAAGGATATGGTATTCTTGTCTCTCTTCTTATACTTGAACCTAACTTTGTCAAATTCCAAGTTCTTGAGAAAACACTCAAAATAACCACAGAATATGATACCATATAAGAATTTCTTGAGATTCAACAATGCAGAATATTTTTCTAATATATACATTGACAAATTAAAGGACTGCAATGTAAAGAGATGATTTCAACATTCATATAGAACATCATGGCCTAAAGTTACTAGGATGAGTTGCCTACTCAGAAATTATTAATATTCATATGATAACAATTCTTATGTTCATAACAGAACGCTATCTGAAAGAGGTAAAAAGACTTACCAAGAACAGCACATGGAAAGTTGAAAGCTGTAATGACACCGACAATTCCAAGAGGATTCCATACCTGCAGTATCCATGCATGAGCACACATTATCATTAATATCATATTCATGCATAGACATATGACTGCATGGGGCTGCTTATGCAGTTTGAAAGCACTAGTGTGAAGCAAACCTCCATCATCATATGATTTGGACCTGTCAAAAAAGAAAACAATAAGAAACTTTATATAAAGGACAAAGGTGATTCTTCAGAGAGTTTCTAAGACAGACAGAGATGTTCAACCTAAAAGCAGCTCAGAAGAATGAAGAACCAGTGAAAGATAATGCAAATCAACAAAAGACTGATTTGCATGACCAGAGAACAAGCATATGCTCTCAAATTTTCACAAACATCGTAACATATTCTAATGTATTGTCTCAACATATCTTAATTTATTCTCTCGGAAACATCGACAATAAATGTCATCTCCAACCCACCCTAGATCTAGCTTAGAATTAGAACCAAGCAAGTTTTCCCCAATAACTAAGGTGCTCTGTGAAGAAAATAAATCCTCTATAATATACAAGGTAGCAAACTGTCATGATCCCACGAATTTCTTCAGCAATTGTATACCAAAATTCCATTATAAAATCCAAAAAGATAAAAAATAAAAAGGGCAGCCCAGTGCACAAAGCTCCCGCATATATGGGGTCCAGGGAAGGGGGACCACGAGGGTCTATAAATTTATTAACATTCATTAAAATCCAAAAAGATACTAAAATTTATTAACATTCATATGACCATATATTTGCTGGCACAAAAATCTGGACTAGTTTTGCATCCATACTCCTTTCATTCAGAATTGGCATGTGATACATTTTGCACTACATCAGCAATTATCTGTCAGTGACTTGAGACTAACTTTTAATCTGATTGCTTGTTGGTACAATAAATGTAACCTTATTCCAGCTTTTCCCAAATCATATTATCTTTGTAAGAGCAATAAATACATCCAAATTTCTGACTGATTACATTAACAAATAAACTTACCTCATTAAAGATTTACTTGTTTGTTTCATGCCTCTGAGAAGTTGGTTTTAGGCGTTAGCTAAAAATGTCTACTTACAAACTTGAAAATACTTTAAAGTAGGTTATGACTTCAGCCTGTCCCTGAGAACTATTAATCCAACTCATGCAATTCATGCAAACTTTTACTACAGCATCTCAATTCAGATTATATCACGGCCCTACCAAAATGTTTTTCTTGACAATGAATAGAACTCTTGGTTCTAATTTAAATTGTATGAAAAAGTTAAGCACGTATCATCTTAAAGACCATATCAAATGGTGTTCAATCTTGCAAATAAGGCATATCTTGTCTAGGCAAGATTTGAGAAATGATACCTTTATTCCCAT
The DNA here is from genome assembly GCA_035236585.1 of Warburgia ugandensis. Taxonomy (NCBI): domain Eukaryota; kingdom Viridiplantae; phylum Streptophyta; class Magnoliopsida; order Canellales; family Canellaceae; genus Warburgia; species Warburgia ugandensis. The sequence continues at coordinate 79,483,033 of CP141128.1, read as the reverse complement.
GCCCAGATTACTCAACATACACAATTTCTAATATCTCAAGAGTGTCAAAGAAAGCACTGCCAAACAAAATAATAGCCATGCCTAATAAAGGCACAAGCATACATACTACACCAGTCAGAAGCATATTGAGGATGGTATCTGAATCAAATCAACATGAGCAGTTGCAAGTAAGTGCATCCGAAAATAATATCAGCCTTAAAAAAAAATTAGCAAAAAGAATATTTTGGCAGAAGTCATGGTGGATCTTATTCACTATATTTGGCATTGTTTACATGATATAAGAAGAGTTTTAATTTTATGGAAGGTTTATAAATCTGAGATAAATACAAAGGTCAGAGACAGACCACACAATAGGAACTACGATGCCATTTGTAGAAATGTCCGGGCACTTTAAAAAAATGGCCTTAGCTTCACAGTTTGTAGAATATCATTCACTACTAAGGAATTGACAAACCAAAGTCGGACACTGACTAAACATGTGGCCTCATGTCCTAACTATGAATATTCTCACCTATGGCACCTTTACTGACCAGTAATCCTTGTTTCTCCAATTTCCAATTTAAAGAAAGCCTCAAAGAAGAACAAATGTTTCAATTAAAATACAGATTGTATACAAATGACATATCCATATCACTTTTGCACTTAATGCAATTCGGATGAAGGTAAGAACAACACCTCCTGGGAAACTGGAAACCCGCTCAACATCTTATGTACAGTGATTGAGACCAGAACTGAAGTTCTTAGAAAGAAATAATACAAATTTCAGTTACCTCATTTTTCCTTTCCTAACTTCAGTTCCCCCATGATATTCAGGTCACCAGAAGAACGAGAGAATTATTCAGTAAAATTCGATGAAATCCTTATGTTCTTCATTTTTCTAAACAGCTGATGGAAATGTTTCTTGCTAAAGGGAATAACGAAATTATGGACCAAATAAAGCTTGAGCTTACGTTCAGAGGGTATGATTGATCCATTCAGCTGGCGACTTAAACCGACAGCATAATCACACATGTCAATGATTTCCTGAGAACAAGAATGTTTTAGGAGTTAAAAGAGGAATTAAAAGAGATAATAAGATAGACTGCACTAAGAGTTAGCTGTCACTTTAAATTGATAAAACCACGAAAGCTTCTGTCCAACTTTATCAGCAACTCCATCCAACATGCTATAATGACTGAATTGCACAACCAAGTGAAACAATTTAATAATTTAAGGAACTTAGTTCTCCTAATTTAGTATCCCAGGTTTGAGGGGCAGCACCCAAAAACCTTATTTTCTTTCTTTTCTGTTCTTTTATTTCTTATCTGCTGTGGTGAACTAGGGAGCTCACCCTCGGAAGTTGGGAGTTGCATTCTTCCTTCATCCCATTATTCTCCTACTGTACTCAACATTCAGTGAACATAAAAGAGGAAGATCCTCCAGCTCATAAATTATATTTTTTATGCACAGGAAAGTACTAATTTTGATACTGGTAGTTAGAACATATCTATCTTGTTTGTCCACATCACTGCATGCATACTTGGAAATACCAAATACATGGAATAAGTGAGAAACACAAAGAATTAGTGAAAAGATGATGAAATGAAACTTGGTCCTGCTAAACCACAGAAACTAATGTTCTGCCTTTTAGGAAGAATGGGCGTAACAGTTTTGAAGCACTTTGAAAAGGAAAGCATCATACTTGAACTTCTCCTATTCCTTCTGGAAGTATTTTTCCCATCTCAAGCGATACAAGCCTGCCAAGATGCTGCAATTTTGCTCTGAGTGCATCACCAATTTGTCTGACAATTTCACCCCTCTTTGGTGCAGGAATCTGAAGCAAGAATAATGAAATATATTAGGAGAAGTTATTGCAATGTCATATAAAATTCATAACTTCACCAAATGCAGAAAACAAATACACATGCTTATATTAGTGTCCATTAACTGATATAGTTCATCCAAGAAAACCACCAGAATCTCAATTTACATTGGTATAGGCCATGGTAGTTACACTATTTATAAATTATCTGCCAAAAGTTCACAGGTCATGTAATGACCCTCAATTTTGGGTCATTTTCTATATATTAGATTATAATTTTTAAAAGAGACAAAATCAAAAGTTAATTTCATGGGAATTGAGTTATATGAAGATAACCTTTCTTATTGGATCAAAATTTGGACTTGGGATTATCAAATTTGGAACGTATGCATCGATACGATTCTAATGACACTAATATTGCGCAAAATGGAAATCGAAATAGAAAAATCCAAAAGCTTTACTAATTTAGAGGGTCAAAATTGATATTGACACCCCCCCAAGTGGCTTGACGTGTGATGCAACAGTTGCGTCGCCACATGTCGCCCGCTCCACCTTTCTTGCGCTGTACAACCGAAAAGGGAGAAAAGAAAGGGGGTTGCCAGAAAATCTGGCAACCCAAAATCATCTCCCTCCTCTGATTTCCCGTTTATTAGCAAGCGCAACCCCATTCCTGGGACCCTCCTTTTTCCGGTTGTAACGACACTCTCCTTTTGGAACATACACATCGATACAATTCTAATGACACTAATATTGCGAGAAAATGGAAATTGAAATAGAAAAATCCAAAAGTTTTACTAATTTAGAGGAGGGTCAAATTTGATATTGACACCCCCCCAGTGGCTTGACATGTGATGCGACAGCTGCGTCGCCACATGTCGCCCACTCCACCTTCCCTGCGTTGTACAGCCAAAAAGGGAGAAAAGAAAGGGGGTTGCCAGAAAATCTGGCGACCTAAAATCATCTCCCTCCTCGGATTTCCCGTTTATTAGCGAGCGCAACCCCATTCCTAGGACCCTCCTTTTTCCGGTTGTAACGACACTCTCCTTTTTCCAACAAACTTTCACCTCCTCAAGGTTCTCCCTTCTCTCTGACAATGACAAACAACCTGATCAAGTTTTTCCCAGCACCTACGCCCTTCTGGTTCACCAATGAGCAGCCCCGCCCGATCTCCCTTTTGGGCGGGCGGATTTGGGCTCTGGTGATGAGGCTGGAACTCCCCTCTCCTCTCTTTCCTTTCCCCGGTTGGATCCCTCTCCCAATGGGTTTTATGATTTCAGGCCAAAACCCTAGTTGGGTTTTTCCACCGACGACGTAGGGAGGCCCCGGTCAGCTCCTTTTTCCCTTTCGGCGAAGCACAGCAGGGTAAGGGCCAGCCACCCATATGCCACTCTTCCCCTTGTTCATCGGTGACGAGCAAGGGCCTGATCACCTCCCCGGCGTCCATCTCCCTCCCCTCTTTTCCCTCTTTAGTAGGATTCCAGCTAGCACAGCTAGCCTAATACGTCGGCGTGAGCACATATTGGCTGTACAGGCTAACCCTTTTTCCTTTCCCCAGCTCGTCTCCCCCTCCCATGACACGGCCAAGCTTTTGGGTGGGCCAGCGTGCCTAAGAGTGGTGCTCACTGCCGCTCTCTCTCCCCTCTCCGTTTTTCCCCGGTCAGGCTCTAACGGTGACTAAACAGAAGCCCACCGCTGGCCACCAGTCTCCCTCTCTCCCCTATTTCCATGGTGCTGACAAGTTAGCCATGTTGACTCACCGAGTCAACTCACTCTCAACTCGTTTCAAGGAGCTGAGTTGACCCAGTGCACCCCGTTAAACCATTGATCTTTGAATCTCCGTTCTGGACAATCCAGGAGGAATCTTGGAGATCCGAGAGTACCCCCACAATTCTTGTGGCGCGGGAAACGATACCCATCTTCCTATTTCTTGATCAGGGAAGATCCAACCGTTGATTTGGCTAGACCATTGATCAGACTTCGGATCGTCTGATCTAAGACAATCTGACATTTTTTTCAGATCTAAATAGCCTATTACGATCCTCACAGTGTAGATTAAGATCCACACATGATATTTTGGATTTGAAATAGCTACGGAGATGGTTTAGCTGAGATCAACTGAAGATCCAGGTATGAAATTAGATATAATTTGATAATCCGAACCATTCAAAATTCATATTTAGATTAATTGATTAGAATTACTAAGTTTTTATGTGATCTGGAACGATTAGGTGAGGATCTTTGATGAGATCAGCGTGGATGTTGGATGATCGAGCATGATTGAGGCGATCGGTGGACGATCCGACCAAGCAGATAGTTAGATGTTATTCATATTAACTAGTACGAGGTAAGATTTCTATCTTAATCATTTGATGAGTTGATTTGATAGTAATTAGATATGATTAAGCATAAGATTTATATAATAATGCCCGATCAGTTGATTTAAATGATAAACTACCTAAGATTGATGTGATCTGAGCTTAATAGCTCTAAAGTATGCATTGACATAATTAAGAATAAGGATTAATGGCTATGAGTGGGCCAATTAAGTATGATTTGAATTATTAGCCAATTAAGCTGGCCCCGCCTTGAGATTCCAAGGCTGGGAATCATTGGGCTGTCTTGAACGTTATGTAATGAATATAAAAGCGTAATGTCGTGTAATTGAGAATCCAAGCTACATAAATTAGATTCTGAGTATAAATGGATGTGATGTATATCTAGGTACGGGTATTGAGGCGATTGAGCTAGACTGGAGACTTATAGAAACTTGAGAGATACAGATGAGTAGTACTTTGTCTGAGGTAGGTGATTACATTTGAGATTTTTCCATGATTGCATGATCATGACTCTCACTTGAAATTCTTGAGGCATGTGTTTTACGCCCCATCGTGTTTATTAAAACGTGCTTATTACTTCATTTTTGATAGCATGACAATTGATTATACGATTATCCATATGATGGTTTATACACTATCATGTGTTTTGATTCAGCCTATTAAGGTTTATTTCACTTTGGAGTTTTCCATAATTTATAGCATGTTTTGCTACTTTATGGCTGGTGTTTCTACCTGGTGGATACTATGCTATGAGGGTTCTAGGGTTGGCCACCTGCCCTCTAACTTTGTGATGATGACGATTAAACATGCCCTTGAGTGATATAGGGCCAGGTACATAGGTGGTATTATCATAGGTAGTCCCCCTTACGGGTCCGTTCCCCCCATGGGGACGAAGAAACTCTCCCGTTTAGATGTCGACGGGGAACGGTAATAGTTTAGATCCTGGTGTGGTTGCCACTGCAGCATAGTAGCCCATACTGTTATTCCGTATACTCATGTAGTATTTATATGTGAGGTGAACCAGGGTAAACCGGGCCTAGGCCTAAGTGACTCTGGGGGCTGATGCGGGCTGCACGAGAGGGACCCAGGGTTTGGTATGAGTACTCATGATCGGTGTTTTGAGTGTCATGGAACACTCTTAGGGTTTATTGTATGCAGTGCCCTGTTTATCATGACATGCTTCATATTATTTTGTGAACAGATTTTTATCTATTTTGACAGATGCTGATTCATAGGTTGATCATGCTTCGCATACCATGATGTTTTTTTGCTTTGATATTGCATTGCCTCAGACAAAAAGCATATTTTGATCCTAATTGTTTCGTTCAGATTTATGAGATTCATGAGCTTTGCATTCTGAATGCTTGATGATTTCATTTGCTTTATAAATGATTTACTCTATTCATACTCGACGTGATATTGGTACTCTTTGCAAAATGTTTATTGCATGTTTTATTTTTCGTAATCACCTATACAAGCATAGCTTGCTGAGGCATTGCTTTGTTTGCAATGCCTCAAATACAAAGAGTGACAACAGATTGACACACTAATAAAGCAGGTAAAAGTGATGGTAGTTTCCCAGTGAAACATTGAGGATGTGCAAAGATAACAAGATTTGTTCAGGACCTCACTTTGGGTTTTGAGTATGGACTGTATTTTAATTAAAATTGCAATGTGACCTGAATGTAAGGATATGAATTCATGTTGGATGTGATGGCTGTATGGAGGGACCCTGAGTATTTTGTCATGACTTGATTTTCTTATCCATTGTTGGAGTATACATTTTATTGAAAATAGTATTTGATTGTGTGCATGGGTGTGGAGAGTGAGTCTCCTATATGTCATATCTTATATTGTGTTTATCAGGTTATTTTGTATTGCACTTGTCATGTGCAATGGTCCAAAATACAAAGGAGACTCTACCGAATTTTAGTAGAAATGGCATTTCATTTCACCGTTAAATATGTACTTTTGTAGTTGTATGACTCCCCAGATTTTGAAAGAAATGCTTTTATGTAAGTTTTTGTTTTGGTTACTTTAAAAATCAAAGTTTTTAAAACAGGGATCCCGACTGTTTTTAGGAATTGTTATTATATTGTTGTTAAAACCCGGGGCATCACAGGTCAAGATGTGCAATAAATTCAATTGCTTGGCTTATACCCAACATTATTAGTTATTAAACTAATGAAATTTATATATGTAACACTCAACACACATGCTAAATATTAGTATCCATCAACCGCTTTAGCTTGGCCAAAATAACGGCCAAATCTCAATTGACATTGGTATAGGTCATGGTAGTTGCACGGTTTATAAATTATCTGCCAAAAGTTCACAGGTCAATATATGTAATAAATTCAATTGTTAGGCTTGTATCAACATTATTAGCTATATTAAAATAATAAAATTGATACATGTAAAGTTGCTCAAGAAATGGAATTTTCGGGTTTATTGATTCCTTGCTTTTAATTTTTTGGCCACCTGCATTTTCCAGTCAATAGTTTCCTTCCAAAATAAGGAAAAATTAAAATGGAATACCTTGGGCAACACATTGAAACTATCAAATTTGTATATGTATTTTATTTTACCACATAGTCTAAATACCAAGCTACTTTCTGAAATTCTATGGAGTATCAAATGTTAGAAAAAAGACACTTGGGAGTGTAAATCAAGGCAACAACAAAAAGTAATTCCATTAAGCTCTTATCATATACTAACAATCAATGAACAATATCCCTGGTACTTGCATACAATTGCTTAGACTTTCTTCTAACTATATATTAGCAGAGCAATCTGGTGAAAGTTTGCAGACAGTCTATATGGGATAATAAGTAGCCTATACTTTGTGCAACATAAACAATAATGAATTCATGGTCTTTCAATATCCATCTAGTGCCTTATAGTAAGTTGGTCCTAAACATAGAGGATGGGATGTTTCCACTTCTAAAGTAAAGTGATGAATCTATAACATAATAAATAGCTGAAACCCCAAGCAATAACTTCATATAACTAGCAAAAAAAGAATATCTCACTTGCATCCATATCTTTGATGCTTCACTGCAAGCTCGCATTCCATCCTCATAATCTTGCATCGATGCTTCCACAACTTCAGCAATGGGCTGAAGGACAAGAAGGTTAGAAGACAACTAGAAGGAGATTATACCAAACTTGTAAGCATATGTCAGCAGACAGTCCTTACAGACAAATCATATAGGTGAGGGAATCTGTCCATTTCCACCAGTAATAATATTCAGAAGCATACTGGTTACAATATAATTCAAGAGCAATCTAAGATTAGACGAATGTTCTGCAAAATAATAACCTTTGTGGAAATGAAGAAGAACTTCCTAGCTAGAGATTAATTTTTATTTTGAATAGTGAGATGCTAGATCAATATGAATCTCATGAACTAAACACACCAAGGTAAAAGCATAACAATCTTTGTGTTGTCTTGATCGTACAAGCCTAAGTGAAATAATAAAGGAAGTTGTTAAGATCTTACTTTTTTAAGGATGATAGATGGGGCGATTCAGGTGAGATTCAATGTCGATCTAACTTTCTATTCACTCATGGGATCTGGGTGGTTGGAGGTGGGTATCACGGCTCCTCTCTTCTCCAGAATCCATACATCCCTTATCAGTGTATGGACAGCTATCTCTCGAGCACAGGTTTAGGTTCAACCTCAATGAGAAAATGGAGCACCTAACAACGCATCTTTAGACCAAGAACTAAGAGATTAATACTAAATGAAGTGTGGTAAGTCTGGGTAAAAGGTACACTATGTGACAAAATATACAGTTACATAAACATAGAAGCCATTTGTGAAAAGTGTATTGGTCATTTTGAAATGCCATGAAACTGAAGATAAGATACCAGGGGAATGAACTCTAGATAAGTCATTCTTTTCTCCTCTCAGTTTCTGTCTCTTTTGGCTGTCCTGTGTTAATGAACATGGTCCCTCATAAGATGCATGTTAGGAAAGCTCTCCTGAGCTATCCATGTGAGAAGTGTTATTTTCTGAGGTTGGAGCCACAAAAACCAACTGGAACATGTCCCAGAAAATCCTGGTCTCCTATACTTTGTCTATTTTTAATCTCTACCTGTCTCTCTTCACCATTATGCAGTTAGTGACAACACGGAAATCTAACTTCACCAAGCATGTATGAGCTAATAGTTAGAACTTACAAGGCAACTCATTGCAAAGTGAAAAATGGCGGTTTCCAAACAAAGAGTCATCACCATTCACATTCACCACCTTTTTGGAGCATGGTGTTTACCTCGCATGAAGCAGTGGTCCATTAGAGATCAGTTTCAAAATTCAAAAGAATGAAGCCACCAGCTGCCCATATGGGTTTCTGGAGAGCATTACCAGAGGACCCTGACAACATCTACTTTCGAGTTTGCAAATCTCGGATTCAGTCCTTCCATCTGATGCCCTCATCCAAAGCAAGGGCATTTTGACTGGTTTTTGCATCAGACAAAATGATCACTTGTTCTTCATCAAAGTCAGACCCTTGAAGACTCCTCTAGGTACGAAGCAATATTCAGAAAAAATGTGGAGAGGCTGATGTTTCTGTTTCTCATGTTTTAAGACTAGAGAGACGCTTGACATTATGCTGACAGAAGAGGTAAATTAGACCAGTCGTATGTGTAGGGCAATTTCTGCCCATGTCTCCCTTCTATTAACATTCATTACCATCTCCTACACTACACACATATGTACCATATAAATAAATAAACAGCAAAGATATACACATGGATGTATAGTAGGCCACGAGCCTGTAGAGAAAATCATCAGGACCTAACAATGAACTTCTTGGGCTTTGGTTGGGATATTATATATGAATCAAGGCTTTCTTGATAGCCATCAAGAAGCAACCTACATGATTATGGTCGCATCCCAACATCCCATTTATTGTTGAAGTTCAAAAAGGATCAACAGCTTGATTTTTATTAGCAGAACCTAAAATGAAGCTTCATCAATAAACAGGGCTGGGATCATCCCGTGAAAGGTGAAATCAACAACTATACCGTGGAATTGCAGGTGTTTGTCAGATGAATTGAGCTGATCACATATACATGTTACAAGTAAGTCCACAAAGAGGAAAAAGGGAAGACCTAACGAGACCACCACAAGGTAGCCTTTTCCACTAAATAATCTCTGTTTTGTGTTTGTGAAGGCCAACTAAAGAAAGTACCGGTGGCACAAGTTCAAACATGATGTTGCTAATAAGAACGAAGTAAAATGTCTGCATTCACGTAAAAGGATTGTCAAAAGAAACCTCATTTTTAATCCCAAAAAGAAATATATATGCAAGGAAAGAATTTTCAACGTTGAGGTGCTGTCAATGACCAAGATCATCCTACTATTCTTCTCGCGAGAATTAAATTTCAGTTCATACATGGACTACTCTCGTACGGGAACAGAATGTCCATTCCGATCATCAAACTGCAAATACGATCCTCGTAGCAGAAAGTCACACACACACACGTATATATACAGAGAGAGAGAGAGAGAGAGTAAAAAAAAAGGATCTTCCAATCTGCATAGATCGAATACTCATCAGCAAACCATCCATAACCAACTATGTAACATTGAATCAAACGACTACGTAATTGAGCAAGGAACTCGTAACATCTTGCAAAGATCGCCGAAATTCCATTTTCAGATTAGGAAAAAAGAAAAACCTAACCTGATTATTGGCGGGATTGGAAGATGCGACGACCGGACCACTCCCCCTCCAAACGCCATTCACATAACAGCCTGGATTGCGAGGGCCGAGGCCGATTTCCGCTAGGAATTGGTACTCTTTCTTCGCAAAACCCATGATCGATCGACTGAAAATCCACAGTAGAATCTGAGAAATTTTTGTTGCCCCGCCAAGTTCCCGATCGACAAGTGAAGAGGGAATCTACAAATAAGATTGATTGAGGCGTGGAAGATGGAGCCGATGCACTTCCCGAGACACTGTATATCCCGGTACGTACGATCAAGCGATATCGCAGCAATAGTCTCCTGCTACTCGGCTGTAGTGTAATCTGTTTAAATCTGCATTATCCACTTCTCACTTAGACGATGATTGAAAGGACGGTCGTCCTCAGTGGGGACCCACCCAACCTTTCCTTAACATGTAAAATAATTGTTCACTTTTTAGGCCTTATCGAAAGGATAAAAAGGCTGAACAAACAAGCTCACTCTCAGTGGATATCACTTGAGCTAGAATGAGATGAAATGATATCTCCTTGTATTATTGTTATTCAACATTTTCTTTTAACTTACAATTAAGTTGAATTTTTAATTATCTCATAGCAAATTTTGTTATTTTAAGCTAAATTAAGTCATCTCACGTTTCATCTCTTGTCACCTCCTCTCATGCCTGGAGTTATGGTTGTCCGGAGTAAGATTAGTTGTAGCCTGTGATCAAGGACAATGCAGATATTAGATTCCGTACAAAATGTGTGTATGCTTTCCTTACAATGAATTGTTTAATATTAGATTTAGGAGTGTGAGTTCATGACATAATATGCAGTCTTATCTTATATTTTCGTAAGAGACTATTTTCACACCTTGAATATGTAAATCGCAGCAACTTTTACCACTGTGTTACAGCTCCCCTTAATCCTTTTTCATCGGTAACTATTGATTATTGTGACGTATTTTAACAGCCAAGTCATAAACTGAACCGACCATTCAAGTATAAAACAAGCAATAAAGTGTACACGGCAGGACATAGTGTCGCTATTGAACACGCAAGTGCGGGTGGGACTCTCCCATAAATAAATGGACGCATGAAAAGGAATAAAATGCCCTAACAGTGCAAATATTTACTTCTCTCTTGTCCAGCAGTGATGATTGCACTATTTAGAAGATTGGTGAAATTACATTAATTGGTGAATTTCTTCGTCAATCAAGATTGGATGGTGACAGGATGTAGCATGTTGCTGAAAAGATCCATCCACCGAGACTTGCTGTCATCGTCTAGTGGTGCTGGTCGAGTCCAAAGTCTCATCTTTTTCCTTTCACTGATAATTAGATTGAGCGGAGTTCGTTTGTTTTGTGATTCGTTGCGTGTAGAATTAGACACTAACAAATGTCCAGAACAGTCGCTATTTGAATACTTTTTGGCCTCAGGTTTGAGTTATCTCTTTCTATTTCCCGGTGCACCAAACTCTCGCATATGTAGATTTTGAGAAAGAACGGATCATAGAGATTTATAATATACAGCTTTACTTTACATTTTGCAAAAAACTATTTTTACACCTTAAACTAGCGATCTTAAAGTCATGTGACAACAATTATAACAAGACTCCCATCTTTTAATAGTAACACTCCTTTATTAGAACCTCTTCACAGCACTAACCGGACTGCGGTCATTGCTATGCAGTGACACGCCTCGAGGGAATGGGGACTGATGATAGAGGTAAATAAGAAAAGATGAAAGCCAGGAATGGTCAAAACTGGAGTATAAATTATTATTTGCTGAAATTGTCCATAAACCCGCTCCAATCAAATGGATGAGCGCACCAGACCCTTGACTTTAGATGCTACGTCATGACGTGCGCAATAATATAGAAAATCATGCTTAGAAAAGGCAGGCGTGCATAAAGCTCCCACCTATTTGGAATTTTGAAGAAGGGTGGACCACAAGGGCCTGGAATACGCAGTTTTATCTTGTATTTTTATAATAAACTGTTTTCACGCATTGAATCCGTGACCTCAGTCACATGATAACAACTTTTAACATTACTGCAAGGCTTCCCTTCATAAAAAAATTCATGCTTCTCAAAGAAAATGGAAGATCAAGCCTCAGAGGAATCTAAAAGGTGTTAGATAGTATTTGCTAGTAAAAAGAAGGCGATTCGAAAGTATATAGCATACCACTCGAACGGTACCTTACATGTGGTGTCCAAACCATTCACCAGTTGGGTGCGATTTAGATATGCTACGCCTTCGAAACTTTCTTTCTTGGATAATCCTAACCTTTACTGGTCGCTTCTCGAATTTTAAAAATAAAAAATAGATGGGCCACTAAGCTCCAGCATATACAGGGTTTGGGGGTAGGGTGGGCCATGAAGGGTCTATAAAATGCAAAAGACTTTTTTTACGCCTCAAACCCATAACTTCTAAGTCACACGGTGACAACTCAATTGATCCAAGGTTCCCTTCATCTTGAAAATTTGAAAATATAGCATAAAATTCTCAAGGCATAGCATATCTATGGTCATGAAGAAAGGTCCAAATCAGAACAATATTGTCTGACTTTGATTCTTCTAGCTGCTGGTGAGAGCCAATTGTGGTGGTCAATGGTTACTCGACCATCATACAAAGCTCCATTTTTAGCAAAGGGGATTTCGCCTTCATATTCTTAAATACGAGCTTTTATGCGATCGCCCATTGGCAAGAGATGCAGGTGCACCTAAGTGGCTCGTAGTACAAGTAATCCCAAGGTTCCGGTGAACAAAACCATTTGCTTTATTGGCCCTTGTATTAGATCAGCCGTTCCTTATAGAATCTAATTAGTCACCGGCCCTTGTATTACGGGCGGGCCTCGCAGACCCAGTTCCCAATAATTTATTTCAGCTTTGAACTTTATTGAGGCGTTTTACTTATGTTAGAAGCACTAAAGTGTACGATATTTCAGAGGAGAAAATTCCGAGGCAAGTTGATCTCGCAGATGAACGGTCCGTGTCATCTAAAGCTAGTCCCAGTTATAGCTTTTGCCGGGCGTCAACTCCGCTATGCTAATATTTTATATTTATATTCTATTTTCACTCTTATTTTTCAAACAAATATTGAACACATGTGAGCACTCACGAGGAAGGCAGCCTTTGCGCATTGGTGGAATTATTGTCATATGACCTTAAGATAATGTTCAAGACATAGAAATAGTCATTTATAAAAAAAAATGCAAGGGAGGATTGTGTACTATAGACCTTTGTGATCTATCTTTTCTTCGAAACTTGCATGATGCTAATATTTTATAATATAAATATTTATTTTACATGTTATTGACAATAAAACAAGTTAGATTAATTGATTACAAAGTGGATATATATACTTTAGAACTAGAGCTCAAGCTTCTAAATTTGCTATAAGATTACTTTTTTGAAGAAATTCCTAACCCAAAACCAAAGGATGTCCAAGTGCAAGAGAGAAGCTTTCGCATAATTTTCTTCAAATTGAGCTGACATCCATTACAATCATTCATTATATTCAAAGAATCTTCATTCTAGAACTATATGTGAGACTTTCATCTTATACGACTCCTCCCTTCTGTGCATAGTAATAAGGGGAATGATCCATGGAATAAAAAATTTTGAAATATTCTCATTATAAACTAACAAGGGCTGGTGTTTTTACAAAAAATCTCTAACCATCCTTCCTGCAAGAGGTCTGTATTTTCTTAACACCAAGCAAGTGTGTTGGTACTAGATAGAAATGTTAACTCCAGGTGTGCAACAACCCAAGGGCCCCATACACAATAATATTGTCTATTTTGAAAACTGGGGCCCATATCACCTGCCCCTTCACAGCTTTATTCTTCTCTTGAGGGAAAAGACCTTGTTATATGTAAAGTCTTCCTAACTATTATCAACAACCCAATTACTTTTTCCTTAGCGATGTGGGACTAACTCTCAGCGCTACCAGCCGCCCCGCTTAACGATGCCCTACCCACCTTAGGGAACACGCATCCTCGCATGTTGGCGACTACACGTAACCTGGGAACCACGTGCCGGCTAGCCTGCACTAGGTCAGGGGTTGGCTCTCATACCGTTGTAACAGCCTGAAGGCTCCACATGCAACAATATTGTCTGCTTTGGAGACTGGGGCCTATATCACCCAGCCCCCTCATGGTTTTGCTCTTTTCTTGTGGGAAAAGGCCTTATTGTATGTAAAGTTTTCTTAACTCTTATCAACAGCCCAATCACTTTTCCTTTAATGATGTGGGACTAACTCTCAATGCTACCACTCAAGTGCATCACCCATGTGTTGGCTATTATGCACACAGTCTAGGCACTAGGCTTTATGCGCCATGTACAAGCTTTGGTTTCCAAACCTACTGTCATGTGGAAGTGTCATGAGAAATGTGCTGATTATACGACCCAAGTGCCAAGTTCAATGCATGATATCCAAGCTAGGCGTTGTGTGAAACACGCATATATTAATGGAAAATATATTCCATGCAATAGCCGCTACACCTTTTCCTTGCACTAGGTAGCAAACTCATTACAGTGCATACATGTTCCCACACGATGGGTGCTAGAGTCTTGCATCCTTTACATCTATTCCATTTTGTAAACTGTGCCCCACTTAGGTTTATAGTTAAACTAAGTTTTACATGTTTGGATCCATAATAGTGGATGGTGACACATCAATGTCACAGTGAAACCAAAAGAAACTATAAAACTAAACTAAACCATGTAAGATTCATAGCGTAATCTCATGCGTATTATACCCTACCATGTAAGATCAAAACCTTGGTTTTTTTTTTCCTTAGGTTTTGCAAACAAAGTAGAACACTAGCACCCAATTTTTATGACGTGTGCATGAGATCTTAGCAAAGAAGATCCAGCCCCAAAAGCATTGATTTCTTGTTTTCATACCCATGCCATGAACAATTACATGATTTAAAAGCCATGTCACCAGTACTCATAATATCTCGTGCGCATTAACAATAAGAGAGTGATCAAATATTCAACCAAAGCCAACCCTATAACCAAACCCAAAATCCTTATTTGCAAGATAATAAAATAAGATGAAGATGCGATGGCATGTAAATAAACGGATCTTATATTTACTTGAGATGCTAAACCATATGGAAATATGCGCACAATTCAAATAGTATGATTTCTCCTTTTTCCAAGACAAGAAAGTAACACATATGGATATGAAGCAATGAGTTTATATATATAACAAATAGTTTATATAATTTCTTATGTTCCTTATCTCTTGAAGAACACCAATCTTGGTACAATCTTCTTTTCCAAAAATGGATAACGATCCTTAGCATACCTAATTCTCTTCTTCTTCTTCTTCTTCTTCTCTCTCTCTCTCTCTCTCTCTCTCTCTCTCTCTCTCTCTCTCTCTCTCTCTCTCTCGGCTTTGGTTAAGAAATTTCTCCAAAAAGGTTATCTTTGGATACTTGAATTCTAATTCTAAAGTTTTACCTATTCATTCTATAGTCATTAGGGCAATTAGCTTTTTTGTTGTCAATGCCATGCAAAGAATATATATTATAAAAATACAAGTTAATACAATCTTCCCTACTTACAAAAATTTCGTCGTCAAAATTTCAAAGTAATTCAGTGAACAACTCTGAAAACCTCTGTCTCATATCACTTTCTACTTCCCAAGTAGCTTCTTCAGTCATATGATGTTACCACAAGACTTTAACTAATGAGATAGTTTTATTTTTCAAAGTTTTCTCCCTCCAGTCTAGGATATGTACCAGCTTTGTCACAAAAGTCAAATCAAATTGCAGTTTAATTAGCACTTGCTCCAATGCATGGGTAGGATCGGGAACATATTTTCTCAACTTTGACATATAAAATACATTATGTACCTCTGACAACTATGATGGAAGTGCTAGCCGGTATGCCACCTGTCCAATTCTTTCTAGGATTCAAATGGTCTTATGAATCTAGGGCTCAATTTGCCCTTAATTACAAACCTTATCACCCCCTTAGTTGTGAGACATTCAAGAAGACATGATCTCTAACTGTAAATTCTAGATCTCTGTGCCTCTTATCTGTTTAGCTCTTTTGCCTACTATGGGCAACCAATAACTGCTTTTAGATAATTTGTACCTTCTCTACACACTATTCGATCAATTCTGACTTCACAAATTGTCGTTCACCAATATCACTCCAACAAGTTGGTGTTCAACAAGGTCTACCATATAATGCCTCGTACGGTGCCATACTAATGCTAGAGTGGTAATTGTTATTATATATAAACTCTAACAAGGGAAGATGTTCATTCTAGTTACCTTTCCACTCTAAAGTTGAAGCCCTAAGCATACCTTCAAGTGTCTAAATAGTTCGCTCAAACTGTCCATCAGCTTGCAAGTGAAAAGCTGTACTGAATCTTTACGAGGTACCAAGTCCTTCCTGTACACTCTGCCAAAAGTGTGATGTGAATCTGTTATCCCTGTCAGATATGATGGTCAAAGGCACTCTATGTAAACTTACAATCTCATTAATATATAACTTTGCCAAATTCTCCAGTGATTATTTTTGTCGAATGGGAACAAAGTGTGTGGATTTAGTAAGTCTATCTACTATCACCTAAATCATGTCATGCCCGCTGGAGGTTTGGAGTAATCCCACTACAAAGTCCATAGTAACGTGGTCCCACTACCATTCTGGGAGTTCTAATGTCTGTAATAGTCCTGCCGGTCTCTAATGCTCTGCCTTCACCCTCTGACAAGTTAAACATCTTGCCACACACTCACCAATATCTCTTTTCATGCCCTGCCACAAAAAATTCCTCTTCAAATCTTAATACATTTTTGTACCCTCAGGGTGAATGGTAAATTTTGAGTTATGTGCCTCTTGTAATAATTCTTGTCTTAACTCGGCTACTGCTCACACTACAAGTCTACCTTGGAAGCGTATTCCTCCATCAGTACCATCGGGAATCTAGTCTTGCTACTCGTGCCTTGAGTTTCTTCACACTCCTTTTGAGCTAGCAATATACGGTCTATGAAGGCTAATCTTATAATGACATTTGCTATCTTTCCTTTCATCTTCCTACTGAGAGCATTAGCTACAACATTGGCCTTACTAGGATGGTATTGAATGGTAAAGTCATAGTCTTTTAGGTATTTCATCCAACGTTATTGCCTCATATTGAGATCACTCTGTGAGAATATGTATTTAAGGCTTTTATGATCTGTAAAGACTTCAAACCTTTCGCCATATAAATAATGTCTCCAGATCTTTAAAGCGAAAACCATAACAACCAACTCCAAACCATGTGTGGGATAGTTTACTTCATGAGTTTTCAACTCTCTAGAGGCATAAGCAATCACCTTTCCATGTGGCATTAACACACATCCAAGTCCCTTGCCTGAGGCATCACTGTATACCACGAATCCTCCACTATCGACTAACAAGGTTAGAATAAGCACGATGGTGGGTCTCCTTTTCAACTCTTAGAACCTCCTTTCACATTCATCAGTCCATTCAAATATTTTCTCTTTCTTGGTCAATTGGGTCATAGGTTGTGCTATGCAGGAAAATCCCTCAATGAATCTCCTGTAATACCCTGCTAACTCGAGAAAGCTACGGATCGCCAATGTAGTCTTTGGCCTTTCCCAATTGGTGATTGCTTCTAACTTCTTAGGATCAACTGCAATACCATCTACAAATATAACATGTTTACGAAACTGTACTTGGTCAAGCCAAAATTCACACTTTGAGAATTTTGCATATAGTTTATGAGTCTAAAGTGTGCTTAACACGATTTTCAAATGCTCTCAGTGTTCATCTCTACTACTGGAGTATATTAAGATATCATAAACGAATACAATGAAAAACTTGTCAAGATATTCCTGGAATACTCAATTCATCAAATCCATAAAAGCTACAGGTGCATTCGTTAGTCCAAAAGGCATAACCAGGAATTTGTACTGGCCATACCCGGTCCTAAATGCTGTCTTCAGGATATCCTCGTCCTTATCCTTAGCTGATGGTAACCATATCTCAAATCTATCTTTGAGAACACTTTGGTAGACTATAAATAGTCGAATAGATCATCAATGCATGGTAATGGGTATTTGTTCTTAACTGTGACCCCATTCAATAATCGATAGTCTATGCACAGTCTCATAGATCCGTCTTTCTTTTTGACAAATAACACAAGGGCTCCCCATGGTGAGATGCTTGGTCAGATAAATCCCTGGTCCATCGACTCCTATAATTGCACCTTTAACTCTTTTAGTTCAACTGGTGCCATGCGGTAAGGTGCCTTAGAGATTGGAGCCATTACTGGTAGTAATTTGATAGTAAACTCCAACTCTCTTTTTGGTGGTAATCCAGGCAATTCCTCTGGAAAGACATCTTAGGGTTGTTGAGTGTGACTCTTTTCTTCCCACAGTCAACTATTGCCTCATGGTCTGCTAGCCAATCCATGGCTAAGATGACATTGAAATCTGACATGTTTAATAGTATTAAGTTTGCACTAAGTTCTTGTTATGATATATGTACTAATACTTCTTGTAAGAATTTATGTGCTAGAACTGGTTCTCCTACTAGGGTGCTGACTTCTAAACAAGTGCCCAATTTGCATTTTGTATATTTCATGCATGCTGCAAAGTCATATGATATAAATGAGTGTGTGGAACAGGGATCAATTAATACATGAGCAAATTTGTCAAAAATTTGAAGGGTACCTTCAACTGTGGAATTTGAAGCGTGTTGTCACGGGGTTGCACTTTCACCTATGCTAAACCGGTGCGGCACTTGTGCACAACTCCAATTCCTGGGCACAAGTCAGCCTTTAACCCCAAACTCTCACTTGCTAGGGCTACACTCACTCACCCTTAGAAGCAATGAGAGGAACTCAAGAGAACATAGAAAGGAACTCTCCCAATGTATTAACCTTAGCTGAACTCTGAGCTGATTACAAGTGAGGAGCTTACACCTATTTATACTTGTTGTCCCTCATCCAGCTCTTCAATGGATGATTCGAATTATTACAAATGTCACTAATTCAATGGTTAAGGACTATTTTAGAACTCTATCTAGAAAGCTCTACACAACTCCACACAAGTCCCTAACCTTCCCTCTTTCAACATATTTACATGGAGTCTTCCAGAACCTAGGCCTTCTAGAATCAGGCCCTCCTCCATGGATCTTAACCAATGGGTTTAAGCCTCTTGAACCTTGTCCACAAGCCAAATAAGTCTTCCATGGAGCCTTCAAGCCTTGGTCACGGACCTTGCAGTGCAAGCCCGTGACAGTGTGCCTACTTAGTGGTCAATGCAAATACTCTTCCCTAACTCCTCTGAACATGTCCTTGCTTTGGCTGCTCATCCCTTCTTTTCTTCGGGCAATCTTTTAGAAAGTGACCTTTTATCACCACAAATGAAGCATTGTCATTCACAAACATAGCAAGGTTTGCCGGGGTGGTACTTATGGCATGTTGAGCAGATGGCATCTTCCTTCTCTCTTCTTCTAAAGTTTCCTAGTGCTGGTTTCTATGGTCTGGTAAACTTCATTGGTGCAATATGCCTCTTCCCTTTCCAACATGGCCTTTGTCTACCATACCTCTCACCGTCTCTATTAGAAGCTTTGTACTCTTGTTTTACAATGGCTACCAACTCTACAGCCTTAGACAACGTGGAAGGCTGAGCTATCAATATCTTGCTCTTAATGTGAAAATTTAATCCTCTAACAAATTTCTATGCATCTCTCAATTTTGTGGGACACATTTTTAGAGCAAAATGCCTCAATTTAATAAATATGGTTTCATACTGTTCTACTATCATGGAACCTTGCACCAATCATAGAAATTCTTGCTCCTTTTATTCCTTAACATGGGGTGAAAAGTAGTTGTCAATGAAGACTGTTTTGAAGTCTTATGACTCAACTACTTCCATATCACTAAAGTAGGTCCTCTCAACTATTGGCCACTAGTGTAGGGCCTCTCTGGTCAGCATGAAGGTAGCGACTAGTACTTGCCTGTCCTCTAGTATGTTCATAGCTTTAAAAATCATTTTTACCTCATAAAGCCAAGTCTCAGTTGCTACTGGTCCATCTTCTCCTAAAAACTTTGGAGCTATCTTTTTTAATTGCTCAAGCAACATGTCACCTTTTGCCCCCAATTCATCATCTCCAACTATTGCCTTGAATTCTCCTCTTTGCCTCGGGGTCTCCAGCCTTTGTTTCATTCATTGTAAAAGGAGCTCTATAGCGTCTTCGACAGTATCGCACTGGACTTTGGTATTTTCTGGGGCTTCAAAGGAGGAGGTCTCAACCACATTTGCAGCTCTACATCTCTTAGGTGCCATATGAATATCAATAATCAAAATCATAGTAAGTTTCTACTTCTACTTAGCTAATGTCACTGTAACTTATTATTCTATCATTATTGAGTATTTCATTGTTTGGCTGTGAGCAGAGTGAACCGTGCTTTGATACCAAGTGAGGCTATCACGCGAGGATGTGTGTTCCTTAATGGGAGAAGATGTGAACCCTTGAGGGATGAATCCCAGTACGGGTGAGGTACTATGTTAAGTGCCCGAGTCAGGCGAGCTCTCGCTCAGCCTCTACCCCATCGAGGAATGGTCCTTAACGTGAAGAAGATCACAAGGAGGACTTAAACTCATAGTTTAGAGTGATGTTTTTTTTTTTGGTGGAAAGTTTCATGCCTTGTATTCATTAATCTTCCCTTTTTATACATGTTTTAGAAAGCTTAAATAACTACCTCTACGTGCACTTTGGGTGCACATCTCCTAAGAAACTGGAAAAGAGCTGAAAAATGGAAAATATGGCCATAGATCATAGCCTCAACCAAAGGCATGGCCATGGATCATGGCCTCGACAGAAAACAATCATAACAGAATTGAAAAAGTCTTAACCACCAATTAAATGTGTTGATTTCCTTAGGAGATGGGCACGTAACACTCCACCCCCCTTGGAAAGGGCCTTGTCCGCAAGGCCATTAGAAAATAGGATCTGTGTTCGCTTCATCCCTTATCTTCGGCAAAGTCTCATCCTCCACATTTGTATCTTCCTCGTCCTTAGGTTTGCAGTCGATAAGGAATAATCTCTTGCAGCGGTGGCCCGGGGTGTAGGTTTCATCACAATTGTAGCACAAATTTAGGCGTAGGCAGTCCTAGATTTCCTCGGCAGTAAGTTGTTTAACGGGTGGGTTTATGGCTTGGTGTGACTGAGTTGGTGTTTGTTTTGGTTTCTGAAAGTTTTGGGTGGTTGGGTTGGAGGTACTATGTTTGGGTTCAAAATTTATGGGTTTTCTGTGATTCTGGTATTTGGTTTCGTAGAGGCGTGCAAGGCCAGTCATGTGTTGGAGAATTTGCGGATTTGTAGCACAAACATCAGCTTGGATGGTCTCCCGAAGCCCGTTGATGAAGCAGCTGATCTGCTACTGTTCAGTTAACGTTTCAACTCTTGTAAGTAGCCAATCGAATTGGGTGTGGTATTTGCGAAATGTCCCCGTCTGTGTGAGCTTGGTGAGTTCTCTGTAGAAATCATCTAGCAATGTCAGACCCTAGCGTTCATTTAGCGACTGCTTGAATTCCTCCCACATAACCCATACTCGAGTTCTCCTAAAGGACTGAAACCAAAGATGGACTCCTCCTTCTAGATGGTAGGCTGCTAATGGTACCTTCTCATTTGCAAGGGTCTTGTGGAACACAAAGAATTGGTCTGCCCGATCGATCCATGTGATAGGATCATTAGTGCCATCATACCGTGGAAAATCCAGGTGGACTACCCGAGGTACGATTATTCCTTATGCTTGCTGGGAATTGGATTGCTACTGTGATGTTCCAATTCCGGTTCTTCTTGAGCTCAATTCATCCATTTGCATTTGTAACTGAATAAACATCTCATGCATCTCACGTTGCATCTGTAACATTTGTTGTTGAGTGGCTTGGAGATATTCCTCCATTGATTACTTTGATGGATTGCGTTGGGTGGCGTCATTATCGAATCCCTGCTCTGATATCATGTTGTTAGGTGCCCGAGTCAGGCGAGCTCTCACTCAGCCTCTGCCCCATTGAGGAATGGTCCTTGACATGAAGAAGATCACAAGGACTTAAACTCATAGTTTAGAGTGATGTCTTCTTCTTTTTTTGGTGGAAAGTTTCATGCCTTGTATTCATTAATTTTTCCTTTTTATACATGTTTTATAAAGCTTAAATAACTATCCCTACGTGCACTTCTGGTGCATATCTCCTAAGAAATTAGAAAAGAGCTAAAAAATGGGAAATATGGTCATAGATCATGGCCTCAACCGAAGGCATGGCCATGGATCATGGCCTCAACAGAAAACAATCATAACAGAATTGAAAAAGTCTTAACCACTAATTAAATCTGTTGATTTCCTTAGGAGATGGGCACGTAACATACTGAGAGTTAGTCTCACATTGCCTGGGGAGAAGGAATTGGGGGGTTTAGAAGAGTTTGGGGAACTCTCTTAACAACGAGGCCTTTTCCTTGGCAAACTAGGGAGGAACAAAACCGTAAGGGGTGTATGGGTGCCCCAAAGCGGACAATATCATTGCTATGGGACCCCCAGCTATTACAAATGGAATCAGAGCCAGTTCCCCTCGTGGTGTGGTGGCTAGCCGCATGCAGGAGCCTAGTCGTGGCTATCACGTAAGGATGTATGTTCCCTAAAGGGGAAGATGTGAACCCTTAAGGGATGAATCCCAAGACAAGTGAGGTACAGAGAGTTAGTCCCACATTGTTTATGGAGAAGGAATTGGGCTGTTTATAAGAGTTTGGGGAACTCTCATAGCAACGAGGCCTTTTTTTAGAAAACTGTCAAGGAACAAAATCGTGAGGTGTGTATGGGCACCCCAAAGTGGACAATATCAATGCTGTGGGACCCCCAGCTATTACAATGGTATCAGAGCCAACCCCTGACCCAATGTGGGCTAGCCGGCACGTGGTTCCTAGGCTACGTGTGGCCGCCAATATGTGGGAATGCATTTTTCCTAAGGTGGGTAGAGTACCGTTAAGCGGGTGGCTGGTAGCGCTAAGAGTTAATCCTATATCGCTAAGGGGAAAGTGTGATGACCCAGGTATTCTCATGCATTTTTAAATGCAACATCTAATTTCTATGGCGGGATGCATCCCTATTTGAAAACCATTTTATAAAAACGATGCAATGCAGCGAAAATCTTTTCTTTTAAACTCATTTTGAAAACCTCGAGTGTTATTTGCTTTTACAACAACCAAAGTAGTTTTTGAAAATTTCAGAAATCATAAATGTCTTCCGAGGTCTATCCAAATACACACAAATTTC
Organism: Warburgia ugandensis; assembly: GCA_035236585.1. NCBI lineage: Eukaryota > Viridiplantae > Streptophyta > Magnoliopsida > Canellales > Canellaceae > Warburgia > Warburgia ugandensis. Next base: position 79,459,896 of record CP141128.1, on the reverse strand, counting down.
AACTATAAATAAATACTGATACATGTCCAAAGGGTAGAGTGTTTACTTACATTCATACTTGTCTCTTCTTTATTTACTTGATCGTAGTACTAACATTTCCTGATGCTTCTTCTATTAGTGAGTGGAGTTATCCTGAAAAATAATATATTTGGGTGAGTATTTCTCATACCCAGTAGGTGATCTGATACTATTATTTTGAAAACACGGTAGGCAACATGCAGGATTTCAAGAGCTTTTCATGTAAAACATCAGTGATTCTTTTTGTGTAAGCATGCATAGTTATGCATAAAACATAAGCTTATTAATGCAATTTCAATCATGGAGTCCTTTCTCATAATATAATATGATCAAAATCATGCAATAGAAATCAATAGATTCAGATACGAAGATCTCATCAAATGTATCAAACTGGCGAGTCAAATATAATAATCATCAAACTCTTAAAATAGTCATCATTCAAGTAGATGCTAGTATCATGCACAATTAATCTCTTGGCATTCATGTCATGTTAACTAGTCACGAGTACTCGTATACGACCACCTCAATGCTATATGCATATCAATCACACTGAAATCCTAGGGTCACTATGCTCACGACCAGCACACACCTGATTCGTGTGGCTCCAGTATCTAGAGACCTACCCACCATAGCCTCCACGAGACTATGGCTGCCCCCGAAAGGGTGCTGTGAACACCTCCAGTGGTCGCCTTATTTACTACAGCAGTCAGGGAAGGGACAATGCCTTTTTGGCAATGATACCATCCACCTTTTTGGTGGTAGAGGCCGGGAGGCCAACCCTGTACATAACAACCTCTCAGCATAGTGCCCACCGTGGACTACCTCATTCGGCGATCTGCCCACTAAAAAGTATATATATAGATAATTCCAAATCTCATATATCGTAAATCATGAAATTTAGGCATTTGTTTACAAAACATGCAAGAAATGCATAAAATTTGCTCATGCCAATAATCGCATTCAAAGCCATAATTCCATGTGCTTGTAAAAAAACATCATATCCCAAAAGCACACTAAACACGATGATAGGTTCAATTGCTTTAAGGCCATGAATCATGAAGACAAATCCACGTACGCATATAAGAGTATCATCTCTCAAAAAGCATGCTAAATACAGTAATTAAAGCCAAGTAAAGCATTTAGCTTTCAAATGTATTTGAAAACTTAGTAGTATCAGACTACCTACCTCGATATTTCATGGAGTCACATCCTTCATTACTCAACCTGACCCTAGGTCTCCTTTATAAAATCCTAGATAACAAAGATTCCACATCATTTTCTATCTATTTATAATTCACTATTTAGACCTCTAGATTAATGGCTAGATCTGCCTTTTTTGGTCAGATCGCATGTCCTGATGCTTCGAATGGGTTTACATTTGACTTGGATAGTTAGATCTACAATTCAAGGGTTATTGATCTTGTAGATCTATAAGATTTCTAGAGTTTTTGGGCTCTAATCATGTAGAATATTCCTTTGATCCTAATTTTTATAGTCTCATTAGGTCCGCGTCGTCACTACGGACACAACGGTTCTTTCAGATCGTCAATCGGAGTCCTACAACTCCTGAAATTGCATTTTTAACGTTGCACGATCACGAATGAACCAGATTCGTCCATGCAGCTCCGCGCGTCACGGTTCCCAGGATGCTCGTGTGTCCCGGTCGAACCGCGACCGCCTCACGTGCGAGCGCACGCATGAGCTACATGCTGCGGCGCATGTTCTAGAGAGCACGTCCTCAGCTCCAGGTGCGTGCATCTAGGCACCCAGAACACCCCATGCATCCCGGTCGAGTCGGGACTGTGCCCACACGCGACGTAAGCTCGACTGTCGCCCCCAAGGAGCTCGTCACAGGAGCGCGCCACGCCCATGCACCCCCAGAACACGTTGTCTCGTCACAAGAGCGCGTCACACCCGTGCGCACTTGGGACAGGGTGTCTTCAACGAGTTTTCAACCCGTCTAGTTTTTCTCTGGAAATTTGGCGATTTCGGGCCGAAAAACTAACCAGATCCGGTCGGAATCTGGGGAAAAAGGAAAGGGAAGAGAGGGAAATAGAGGGGCCTACCTTACCTGGGCAGCCCAAGTTGTGCCCTTCCTCCGTTGGAGCGACTCCTACGACGTCTATTGGAAAAAAACCTAGAAAAACCCGAATCTGGAAAAATCCAGAGAAATTGCAAAGGCCAAGGGAGGAAAAAAGGAAGAGGGGAAGAGAAAAGCATGGCTAGCCCGAAGGGAGAACCTGGGCCATGCCGGATTTTTGCAGGGAACAAGGAGGGATTTTTCAATTTGAAGCCCTAGCTTGGCCGGAGAGGAAAATCGGATGGTTGGAGGAGAGGGGAAGAGCAGGCTTTGTAGCCGTGCTAAGGCGGTGCTCGCCCTATGGCGGTGCCCCCATTTCCCCTGGAATTGCCTTGCAGAGGCGGTGCTGGAGCTTCTGGAAAACTCGGGAGACAGGGCTGGAGGAGGAAGAAGATGGGGTGCCATTATCAAAATGGCCCCCCTGTGGTTTTTGGCTTTTTCGTTTTTTACATGTAAATTACAGAAATGCCCTTATCTTTAAACTCTCGTAACTTCTTCATACGAACTCCGTTTTCGGCATTCTTTGAGGCGTTGGATTCCATTTTTTGAGCAGAATCTAATGGTACTAATTTTTCTTATAAATTCCTTTGTTTACTATTTTAAATAAAATAAAATATTTAACATAGTTAATTTCATATAGAATGTCCAATTCGTTTTTGTAATGGATGCAAAAAAAGCGTAAAATGCTTGGGGCATTATAGAAAGTGACTGAGCTATTTATAAGAGTTAGGAGGACTTTACATGCAACAAAGCCTTTTCTTGTAAGGAAAGAGCAAAGCCTGAGGGGGCTGGATGATATGGCCCATAGTCTCCAAAGCAGACAATATTGTTGTGTGTGGGGCCCTTGGGCTGTTACAATGTGTGTGTGTGTGTGTGTGTGTGTGAGAGAGAGAGAGAGAGAGAGAGAGAGAGAGAGAGAGAGAGAGAGAGAGAGAGAGAGAGAGAGAGAGAGAGAGAGAAGGAGGCTACACTAAAGATCATCCACTCTTTACGTTTTAGACAAGGAGATCGTAGAAGATTGTTTTACATTTAAGAGGTGGGGACATGGGATATTCTAAGTTAAATCGATTTTCAAATTACATGATTTAATCTATTTTATTCATTGATGCGATATGCACTCTCAATCCTTGAATGGTTATTGATTTGATCGATTGATCTCATGCTTTGAACGCATGTACCCTCTAATCCCATGATCCATCCATGAGCACCGTTGATCCTTGAAATTTCATGTGATGCACTCTTATTTGATTACTTTTTATGCTCATGCACACATTGTTTAATATGTTCTAGTGTACACACGCTGCATAGTTTTCCTTTTTATTCTAAAGTTTATAGGTCCTTGATCTATCTTATTAGTGCATGCGTATATAGTTTTTCTAAATCCTAAGACTCACGTGTCATAGATTTAATTTTTAGGAACATGCACATATAGTTTGCTAAATTCTAAAGTTTGAGCCCTGCCCAATACTCATGTGCCATGCAAAATATATGCTCATTTTAAGTTTAATCCATGCACAATTTTTATTGATTTACCCAATTCTTAGTATGCACATATTCATATATATAACTTATGATATTTTATCATTTGATTGCATTTGAAACTGCATCTTGTTGGTGATAACCAATTGATCTCGCATGCAAATCCATGTGGCACGTGAGTGGATCTTGTGTACCAATGCATGTGCATAGAGATACCATATTATGCTATCAATTGATTTAAGTTCAAGGTCATGCACACAGTTATCTGTTGATTAGAGATCATGCGCACAATTATATGTTGATTGAAGATCATGCTCATAAGTTATTTGGTTAATCCAACATGATGTGCATGAGCTATTGTTTAATTCAAGATAGTGCATGCAGTTTAATCTTGATCTATTTCATATGCTCCTTTGATTTTGGTACCATGGCTTCTAAGTTCCAATTTCATAGTCTATAGATTCATTTTGATATGAGCACACCATGTATCGCTGTTTCTAATCTCCTTCGTTGATTATTTGAACATAGGAGCATCATCTATAACCATTTTAAAACTCATTCTTTGATTATTTTTTATATATGTGCACAAAACTTAATTGTTTTGCTTCGTTGATCATTTGTTAAATGTGCACTATATGTAACTACCTTATATACCACACATTGATTCATTTAGAATCAGGCCCATTACATCATGATCCATTTGAACTTGGCACACCAGTTCGCGTAATCTAATATATGATAAGAGCACAAACTTTATGACCATTAATTTCAAAATAGTAGTGTTAGACACCTAAGTTTTTGGTTCTAGCTATTTAACTCATATTTTTAAACAACTCATGCACACACTAAACTTTTGCATTAGAATTATGCCAAATAGGATCTAATCTTGGCCTACCAAAGACATTATTTCATTCACGTGTAACATGACAACTAATATAAAAAAGTCTTAGCTTATAAAACTTATCATCATAGTCATCTATAACATGGAAGTATGCAAGGATAATTTTATCTTTTCTAGAGTTTATTCCATGTGTATACATTCATGAGTAGGACATGAAATCTTTTCCTTTTTCTACATCTACAATATGTGCAAATTCATAGTAAAAGTAAATCTTAGTCTTTCAAAACTTTATCATCATACGTACAACTCATGTGGAAGTATAAGAATGGTATCTTAGCCCTTTAAGTCTCTAGAATCATGGAAACCATGTGTAAGCCACTAAGCATGATAACAACACATACAATATGGATGTGAAATGCATTATATTTGGATAATTTCATACATTTGATCCTATTTAAACCTATAAATTCATGTACACTCAACTATGGATTTGCTTGGATGGTATTATCAACCTTGTTTTTGAAGTATGTAGAACAATATTTTGATGTGTGTTAAATATGATCATTGATCATACTTGATATTGGACGGTCATGTTTTTTTATGCTTTTAAAATAGAAAGAAAGTTTATGTGGATGCACGTGTGCTTAGTATGAATAGGGTGGATTGACATACATGCTCATTGAGAGACATGCTTACATGAATGCTTGTGATACAAATATATGTTTTATTGTAAATAATGATATGTTGATTGTGACTTTGTGTTATTCTCTCTATGGAATTTATATGATTGCACCATAATTATGTTATCAGAACTATGATGAGACTCTTTGGTGTTGTGAATGAGGAGTGATTGAACAGTGACTCCATATGAATTTTCATGATAAATGTTTTAATGAAAGAAAATTAGGTAACTCTGGAGAGTTGTGCTTAGCCTAAAATTAAGCAACTCATGAGAGTTAAACCTAGCTTGGGGCAAGTTGTAAGACCCCTTTGGTTGTTATGCTAAGAGTGTAGTTGGCCAATGACACTCTGAAAAGGAAATTTGATACTTGCATAATGTAAAGGCTTTTGTGCTTTTAGAAGGGTCATGAGACCTTCCATTTAGTGTGATCCATTCTCTCCGACGAAGACCGGTGTAGGTCATGCAGTATCCACAATCAAAAGTAGCCAGGAGATGTTGGGTCTCTCCATGTGCATATCAGCTGAATTGTGATGTGGACATAGATGATATGTCAGCCAACCTCAAGAGATTTAGACCATTGGCCCTTTATGGCCCCAACAAGACGTTGTTGTATGATTTTGATTAATATTATGCAACATGTTTCTGACATTACGAATAATTGCTAATGCATTGTCTCTAACAAAAAATAATTCATGCAACCTTATGTAATTCGTTGCGGATTTTGAATTTTAAATATTAATGATGTTGATACTGTATGATATGTTTTAGACACTAAGAACAACTCATTATGATATATATTATTTTGGAAATAAATGTCATTTATCGCTGATTTTAAGTTTGAACATTTTCGAGGTTTGATACTAATTGGGTTTAACCATATGCATTCTAATATTTCTATGCATTCATGTGTTTTATGCATGTTTTTATCCAGCTTAGAATTCCCTACTAAGTGGTCGTACTCACCCCCATCAATAATTTCAAGTCAATCTTCTGGTCAGAAGTGAGAATTAAATCGTTACAAGATCTTAAAAATAATGAAGGAGAAAATACGAGAATGAATTAGTTACTTTACTTTGTTTTAGAATACCATTGAATATTGAGAACAGCAATGTAATAAGGTAATGCATTTTATCATGAATATTAGAATTTGTCATCTAATTATAGGTTCATTATGGTTGTTTGGGCTATGATCAGTGGGTCCTAACAGTGCTGTTCTATGTACTTATTTTGGTTATATGTGGAGTTTTGATAAGACACCCGGGCTTAGAGGGGCAGTTTTAAAATTTAATATATAGTATGTTTTTTAAAAATATTTTAGAATTTTTTTTTTACTAAGGATCCTGATTATTTCCAAAGCAATTTTTAAAACTTGTTTTCTGAACACCCAGGGGTCATACATTGCTTCAACTTCAGGTAAAAAGTCATATGGTATAAATAATTACAAGCATAGTGTAGAGATGCTAAAATCATTCAAAATTAAGTGTTTTTTAATTTATAAGACATCTATGTCTAGATCAAAGATGAACAGCTTGGATCATTCAAAGGTGGTCTCTACACAATGTAGTCTCCAATGAAAGTGGGAGTTTGGGGTCTACTTCTGACCTCTTTAAAAATTATAGTATGAATAATTCTAAAGAGTAGTTTAGAGATGCATTTAAAATGCTAAAATTATTTAAAATTAACTGCAGCAGATGAACAAGTCGAATCATTGAAAGTTGGTCCGCAGAAAATGTGTAGCCAACGAATATGGGTAATTTGGTGTTGCTTCTTCTTTACCGGAGTAGCGTTTTAAAAAGGACTAGCTTCGGCGGCTGTTAGTTCCATTACACAAGGGCGTCTTCTTAGCACCCTTTCCCCGGATAATACCGAGCAAGAGCATGAAAACGAAGGCAGAGGGAGAGGGAGAGGGAGAGAGAGAGACGCAGATTCCTGGAAGCTCCCTTCTCCGTCAGGTACCCTCCAGACACCCAATTTCATCAAACTTCTTCCACCGATCATAATTTTTTCTTTGAATTCGCCTTTGAAACAAATTCCTTCTCTTCGATCGGTAACACTCGAAGCAGCGATCTGTGTCTCTTCCCCTCGCACAATCGCGCAACCAAAACTAAGGGTTTGCTTTCCCCCGCAATTGATGAGTTTGAATCCAAAACCCTAGTTCTTGGAATACGACATTTGAGTTGGAGGCAAGGTCTTCGAGTTCTAGGTGAACGATTTTCTTGTACCTCGAAGAACAATACATTTTTTTTTTCATTAGGTATATGAATTCAGAAAAGGGTTTCCTCAATCTAGACCATTTGAATTAACGGGTTCTTTCAACTGCTGTGGATTTAGGGGTAGAAATGGGAGATAATGTTTGTTGCCATGCAAAACGCAGTAAATTTCGTTCCATTTTCAATACCCTGTGTGCGGCTGTAATTTTAATCTTCTTCTACAACCGAGACGGTGTTTTGAGGAATCCGTTTCTGAGGCAAAGCCCAAGGGTCGTTTCTCCTGGATGGAGTTCAAGAGGTGCATTTCATGATAGAGCAACTCATCTTGGTTTGGTGCATAGGCGAGCTATTGAAGTTGCTGTCAATTCGACACAGTTGGTCGGAAATGGTTCCAAGTTTGAGAATAACATAACAGTTCAGAATCCGGTGACATGCATTGGAATTGAAGAACACCATGGTTATGCAAGTCAATGTGTCTTCGTAAAAGCTAACCCGCAATGCACATCTAGAGGGTTTCTTGATTATATAACATTTTTCTACCGCAATTGTGAAAACATACCTGTTTTGGATATGCTGTTCTCGCTATTTGGTTAGTTGCTTTATTCTATATGTTGGGCAGATTACTTCTGTTGTAGTTTGGAAAAGCTTTCTGCTCTCTTGAAGCTTCCGCCAACAGTTGCTGGGGTCACACTTCTTCCTCTAGGAAATGGAGCACCAGATGTGTTTGCGAGCATTGTGGCTTTTGTTGGTAAAGATGCAGACGAGGTTGGGTTAAACAGTGTGTTGGGCGGCGACTTGTGTTGTTGTTGGTACTGTTTCACTGTGCCTCGCCAATAAAGGGCTTCAGATTGATCGCAGATGCTTCATTAGAGATATTAGTTTCTTCCTCTTCACCATTGCGTCTGTGATTTTCTTAGTTGGCAAGGTTGGTGTTTGGGGAGCAATGGCATTTGTTTCAATATATGTTGTTTATGCGTTCTCTGTGGCTCCTAATGAACTTCTGAAGAAACATGCCAGGAGGTTGAAGTTGGATGCTGTTATGCCATTACTTCCTGTCAGAGAAAGTATCTTTTCTTCTGGGAGTGAGGAAGATATGAATCTATGTACAGCGTGTTACTTGACGTAGAGTTTCACCCTGATGCAGCACATTTGCATGCGACATTGCCGCAGTGGATGTGGGCTTCAAATGTGGCCATTTATTCAAATCAATCCCTGAAAGGTAGTAAGACAGATAATGTGTGGCCTTTATGGGGTTGGAGTGATGATGGGGAGATTGATAACTCATCATTCTCCTGTTCTAAGTTCTTTTTGCTAATGGAATTTCCATTGACACTTCCGCGGCGGTTGACAATTCCAATTGTGGAGGGGAAAAGATGGTCAAAGGTCTATGCAGTTGCCAGTGCTTCTTTAGCTCCAGTTCTTCTGGCATTTTTATGGAATACGGATAATGAAGGTTCAAATTTTGGGAAAGCTGTCTGTGTTTTAAGCACTCTGATTGGTGCGATCCTAGGAGCTCTTGCTTCTGTGTTCACCAGAACAGAGAGGCGACCACACAAGTTCTTATTGCCGTGGGTTTTAGGAGGATTTGTAATGAGTATCATATGATTCTATATGGTTGCTAATGAACTTGTGGCTCTCTTAGTTGCATTGGGCATGATTCTAGGGATTAACCCGTCGATCCTTGGACTAACTGTATTGGCATGGGGCAATTCAATGGGTGATTTAATGTTGAATGTTGCACTGGCTATGAATGGTGTGGATGGGGTGCAGATTGCTTTATCTGGATGCTATGCAGGGCCCATGTTCAATACAGTTGCTGGTTTAGGGATTTCCATGTTGCTTGGAGCTTGGTCAAAGAGCCCTGCATCTTACATCATTCCAAGTGATAGTAGCCTCTTCTGTACCATCGGATTTCTTATATCGGGAATCACTTGGGCTGTTTTTGTTTTACTCTGGAATGACATGCGTGCTAGCAGGATGCTGGGAGGTGGCCTGATAAGCCTTTATTTGATATTTCTTTTTGTTAGGGTCAGTTCTTGAATTGGTTTTCTATCGTTAATTGGGTGGAACTAACCTCTGGTTGTAATTAAAAGAATCAAGTACTGGCTGATAGTTTCTCTAGGTATAAGAGGTCATTTCCTTGGATCATTTTATCTGGTTCTATATCTTATAAAAAACCAGGAAAGATGAATTTATGTAGCTTACACATATCATCGGGTCAATGTCAGGTCTGTAAACTAAACATTGGTTGCACTGGACTGTTTATACATTTAACAAATGAGAATTTCTTCCCTTTTCCTAATTTGTATTTTCATGTAATTGTCAAGACTCGAGATTTGTTAAAACCTTTTCTGCTCCATGTTATCCTTATTGATTTTGTATTTCATTTGAACTCATTTATGCTATCTCTTGTCTCATATTTCAATGTGCATTAACCTAGCTCTGTTTGTAGGTACAGTCTTGGTATTTCTTACTGAGATTGGTTCTCTGGGCTCAATAATTTTTACATTGGCTCAAAATCTACTCAATGATATAGTCATGAACAATGCTGTAATTTACGGGACATTCCTTTAGAGAGATCTCAAAGTGTCTATATCTGTGCTTTTTATTTCCCTCTTGCATCTTTTCTCAATGTTCTGAGCAACACTTCTGTTTGGGAAGTTGATTCCGTCTTCTTTCTATCAGTTCTTTGTCTTGGATTACATGCAAAGTTGAGTATGTTTAGTAAAGAAAACTTTGCTCATATTGTATTTCTTCTAGTATAGCATGCTTTAGTTGCCTTGTGTATCAATTCTTGCACAACTTGCTCTTCACCTAAGTATTCATGAGAGAAGTGATGTCTGATAAGCTACTACTCTCTCTTGAGCGGTAAATCTTATGAAGTTCATCAAGAACCGACGTTGCCAAAACTTCTTGGGGTTAATTGGAGGCGTGTAATTGAGAGCAGTGTAGTTAAAGATATCTCATTGTAGAGATAAGTTAAAACAAAACGCAGTGACTAGTTTGTCTAAGAGGTATCTTACATCATTAAATGAAGCTGAAATCAATGGAAAGCGGTTGGAGAAGTCACCGACTCGGTTGACTAGAAAATCATGTCTATGATTGGAGTAGTCACCGACTCGGATGACTAGAAAATCATGTCTATGAACCGTCGTTCTTTAATTTAGTTTTTTCTTTCCTGAATAGAATCTGCTATAGTTTTGCTTCGTCAAGTTGATCTGATGTGTGGCAGTTGCCACCCATCTTTGGATATCTTCGCCAACACTGATGTTGGCCTTTCTCGTTGATATATAGGAACGAGCTCGGTGCATGGGGCTCTTGTGCTTGCGGGTTCAGAGAAGGATAAATTATAAGGGTCTATAATATGCAGTTTTGTCTTATATATGATTCATAGAAGGGGCAGATGATAAGGATCTATAATATACAATTTTACTTGCATTTTTGTAAGAGACTTTTTGTTCATCTCAACCTGTAACTTGAATGTAAATTGTGATTATTGAAATTTTCAACTGGAAACTCTAGCGGCCAGAGGATTTAAAGGGCACGAGTTTTTGCATGTAGCTCAAACGAGGGAGGATGGATTGTTGAGATCGTAACCCGAGATGCCCTGATGTCGGTCCGGACAGCATTTCTCTCGTATTGTAAAACCGAAATACCTTCGGGGGTTTGGGATCTTCGTCGATTATAAATCAAAATCAACGGGTATACTTGTAATTACGGGGCCAGGCCGTCCCGGTTACTAAAGACAAGTGAGGTCAGCGGAGGAAAGGCAGTTGCGAAGGAATATAAGGTGGCATCGTTGCGTTGACTGGAAGTTAGGAAATTTATTCGCTTGTTGGTGAGATTTCGGATTTGCCCCTGGGATTTGTGAAAAATAGCTTAACATGCCAAGCTCGTACTATGAGCAACTTAAATGTGCAGTACCATTACAAAGGGTGCAGTATTGTACTGCACATATTTAGTACAGGAGCCTTCTAAATTTCTAAGGTGCTCCATGATTGGGTAAAAGGACCTTTATTTAGATGATATCACTAAACTGTCCCTTGCAACATACGATGGTTTGTTTGTGTAGTAGGGTGTCCGAGATGCAGCAGCCTTTGCATGGTGTTCGTTAAGCTCTTGAGTATGCAAGGTTCGGAGAAGAAGTATATCATAAGTTTTAATAGTATGCAGTCTTATCTTACATTTTATAAGAGAGTGTTTCCATACCTTGAACCTTGACTTTAAAGTCACACGACTACAACTCAACTATTGCACAAAAGCTCTCCTTCCTTGGATAAATCCTACATAGACCATATACATGAAAGAGCTCTAAGCCAATTGTTGAGCAGGCCATTTGGAAACCATAGTGATTAGTATCATCTGATGGAGAAAGTGTTAGAGCGTGGTACATCTACGACTCTTACAGGATAATTGATGGGTCAGATCGGCATGTAATAATAAATCCTCAGATTCGATATACATGTGGATAATGTAGATAGTCTAACACGAGTTGTGTATATGATAACTATCATCTACCATGACCGGCCTCCTTTTAGTAGTGTTATAACTAACAAGATGGTGATAGGAAGTTACATACTATAACAAATTGTAGCTCCATCGTGGATTGTTTCATTGCTCACAATTGATTTGATGATCAATTGAGCCTAGCTAGCTAGTATGAGAAAGTATGAAAATGGGGAAAGGGCCGGACTTCACAAATAAAAATTCAATTGTTTGAAAACTATCTTATGTAGGGGAGCCCAAGGTCCATTTAAGCCCCTAATGTCTGGCCTGGACTTGCATACCTACTACACGCTTATCTAATATATGAAAGGATCGTTAGAAGAAGGCAAGGGTTTACATTCTTCCTCAAAACTGAGGGGGTTTTGTGGAATACATGTATTATAACAGGCCTTCCTCTGTGAATCGCCAACCAGGTGGATCTCATATAATACAAAATCTCTCTTCGACACCAAATAAAGGGTCAAGATAGCCAGCGTCACTGGTACAACTTTCTCACATAGTTTTTGACCTTTTGTGTGATACTTAGTCACCCTTCCAACTCTCTATTACAATAAGAAAAGACACAAACACTTTGTACCACCCAACCCAAGTTACATACACAGTCCATAGGCAATTGCTTAATCTTTTTATTCGCTTCTAGAATCCAAAGTTTTTCAAACTTTTTGTGTTACACAGTATGGGGCATCCACGCCCTCTACTTTGTGCCAAGTACAAAAGCTAGTTAGGAAGGCTTTCAAAACTGCTGGTGGCATAATTGTAGTTACGAGATTTGTTAAGGTCCATTTCACTCTCAGTAGAAAGATACGTTCCCCTACCTCTTTTCCAGCGTCTCTTTCGATTCGTCTCACGCTTCTTTTCCGCTGCAAAAACAGTAGGGAGAATTCTATCTCAATTTCTTCGGTTTCTCTCTGCAACTCTCTCTCTCTCTCTCGGAAACGAACCGAAGGAACAAAAATGATGCACATGACCTTCTACTGGGGCAAGAAGGTTGTTCTCCTCTTCGATTCATGGAAGACAGATTCATGGGCCTCCTACTTTCTCACCCTCCTCGCAGTCTTCCTTTTCTCCGCCTTCTATCAGTACATGGAAGATCGACGCCTCCGATTCAAGATCCTCGCCAATAGCAAGCCCTCGCAGCCGATCACAACTCCTCTCCTTCTCCCCAGGCTCTACGACAGAAAGAACTCGGTCAAATTCTCTGTGGCCCTGCTGTTCGGCATCAATTCAGCAATTGGGTACCTTCTGATGCTGGCTGTTATGTCTTATAATGGTGGCGTTTTCGTCGCCGTGATATTAGGGCTTGCTGTGGGTTATCTGCTTTTCAGGGGTGCAGATGAAGAGGTAGTCGTCGTTGACAATCCGTGTGCTTGTGCCTGATTGATTGATTCATTTGTGGTAATACTACGTTTCCAATCTCTTTGTTTGTTTCGTGCTGTCTGCCTGTTGTTCCTATATTTTGTTATAGATTTCTGTATGCTGAAAAATTATAAATTATATATATCTAGTTTTCATGTGTGACAAGTGTTTGCTGGAGTGGTTTGGTTTTATTCGGTTTTCCTTGTTTGATGAAGGTATTGGAATTTCAATCAATGGATAAATAGGAAAGTAGGCGATGAAGAAGAACGAAAATATATGTATATGGAAGTCTTGAACGGATCTATAATCAACAAAAGCAAAAACCAGAGAAACCAACTGAAATTTTCTTTAGGGAGATCTACGGGAAACGGAAACTCCTGTAAGAATATATATTTATTCGAATTTTTCTTACACAGATGAAAGAATTGGAGAAGCTGTAAATTTGCAGGAGGGAACGTATCACAGTTCAAAATCCAAGTCTTTACATTGCACTTGACACTAATTTATAGGCATCCAAACCACCATGATGCTTATCCTCCAAAGAAAGATCTCAGGAAGATAGAAATTAGATAACATGAACTTAATGAACCGAATGTAGCTAATTGTTTTATTAGGTGCAGAATGAATTGTTTACTGCATAGTAGAATTCTCAAACTGACAGATAACTCATGTGACTATAGAAATTACTGTCCTTCATTAGAGACTGACAAAACAAGCAAATGAAAGTTACCGTCTGCCTTAAGTGGGCCTCATATGAGAAGTGACTTCTTGTGGAATTCATATTCTTCATGCTCTGTATCCTGTCATTCCTCATCAAGAGATGCCACTGTGCTGACTAACCCTCCATGGCCCATTTATTAGCAACTAGACCAACTCCAATTTCACAATTGGTTGTGTTATTTTTCAAGAGGATGATCTTTTCCTGTCATTGATGTAGTGGATCCATGTCTTCGGACACTATCATCTTTGACTCCTCTAGTTACAAACTCATCATCCCTGCAAAATGTCAGATTGCCCACGATTGATGATTGTCATGCAATAACGAGTATGTAAACAAATTTGTCTGGGAGCTTTGTGAAATGCATATTTCAAGTGCTGGGTGGGCAGTTCAAAATGGGCCACCTGATCTGTAATTTACACTTAATAGATTTATAAATGTAAATATGGAGATCTCCAACTGGGTTACTGGCTCCTTTTCATATTTGGGTGGGACAATCTAGCATTTCTTGGATCTGAGCAAGGATCAAAATCTTATCATGAGGATGCTGCCATAAACTTGTCAAGGCAATAGGATATCAGTAGCTACACCTGAATCACCTTGCCTGTGTGATGTGTGGGCTTAAGTCAAGCAGGTAATATTTTAAAAAGGCCAAGAAAGGCCAGCCCAATGCACGAAGCTCCCTCATATGTGGTGTCCAAGGAAGGGGGAACCACAAAGGGTGTATAGTACATAGCCTTACCTTCCATTTTTGCAAGAGGCTGTTTCCACGCCTTGAACCTGTGACCTCCATGTCACACAGCGACAACTCAACCGTTGCACCAAGGCTCCCCTTCTTTGAAAAGGCCAATTGCTAAAAAAAGAAAAAAAGAAGAAGAAGAAGAGAGAGGCAAGTAAATAAAAAATGAGAAAGTAATTATATGTATAGTTATTTTCCATTATGGGCATTGTATTTCAATTATAAAGCATGGAATAACAGAGATGAGGGGCAATTGACAGTGTTTGGGGAGTGAAATGGAAAGTGCTTGCTTATAACAGAAAAGAGGGTCATTGGGCGCTCCATGTGACCAATAAAAGTGAAAAATTCAAAGGGCATCAGTGATCATGAAATACTGGCACATGCTCAACAGAGATCAACACTAAGCTTGATCCTTTTATCTTTGCTTGTTAGTTAGAGGCTAGAAGGTGAGCCTTGGCCCAACAGTTAAGTTGTTGCCATGTAGCCTGGAGGTCATGGGTTTGAGGCGTGGAAACAGCCTCTTGCAAAATGCAAGGTAAGGCTGCCTACTATAGGCTCTTTGTGGTCTGCCTCTTCCCGGGCAGGAGTTTCGTGCAATGGGCTGCTCTTTATGTTAGTTAGATACTAGTTGTTTGCTCTATGTTATGAGTCACCCTTTAGTAGATTTATTTAGAGCGATGTTTTGACACAGTCCAGAGGTGTGTTAATTCTTGAAACTTTCCGTTATCGGATGTACAGATTCATTGCAGGAGAGTACTTAATATTCATTAGAAAGCATGACGGGAAGGTCAAAGCCCTTGGAAATGCATCGAAGTTTAGCTTGTTTGTTCCTTGTACTGGAAAGTTCTAATTTCCTTCATTGACATTATATATCATTATCAAGCTCCTGAAATTTCAGACTGGTCTAATTGAAGGCTGGCTCTTAATTCCATCAGTAATACAACAGAAACTACTAATGCCATGACTTCCAGGCCAACCATGAAGCGGGTTGTTATGTCTTCAACCCTTGCTTCCTCTCAGTAAAGTGGAACAGGATTGTGTTGAAGAGACCTGTGAGTGTTATCGACTTCCTCGATCAGGGTTTATAATAAAAGCTTTGAGATGTCATGAATTTTCGAGGGTATGATCACTGCTCTAACACTGAAGCATCTAGTTCAAGATTTTTGTCATCAAATAGCCGGTCCTTAATTCAAAGGCACTTCTCATGTTCTATTTGTTGCTGAAGTGTTGGCTATATCCTATCACTAGTGGGAGGTGAGGGAACTAGAAACAGCTTGTGTATTTGTGAAGAGATGGGTGATACTCTACTTTGATGTTTTAATGGCTTCAACACAAACACAATCACTAATGTAGAAACTTTTACAGCTTTCAATGACCGACCTAGTCCCCACACCAGAACATCTAGTTGGACCTTTTAGTGAACAGTTATTTATTTGTTTGTTTATTCTTTTCGTGATTGGTGGAGGGATTACTGCTAAAAAGAAAGTACTAAGACTGATTCTAGCACCCAAGCAAGTGGCAAGGCAAAAAAGGTAAAAGGACCACTATATTGATGCATAAACACACGCCTTTCCTCATCTTCACAATTGAACTTGCTTAGAAGTAGCTGAGAAGCCCTTTATCGACTTCCTCCTCAATTGGGTTTGCAAAGTGGCAAGGAAATTTATGGGCAGAGTGGATTGCATTTGCATTGCTCACAAGAACCAGATGAAACCAAATTAAGAATATTCCTGAGGAATCACACTCTTCTCTTGTCACAAATTAAGAAACCAATATGCTTATAAGTACTATGACTAGGTTGCAGTGCTCGGTTAGCCTAATATGCCCCAAAGCAGGAGCATTGCAGTCAAGACACGCCTTCAGCCTCTGTTTATGTTCCATGACAGGTATTTCCATGATGGTAAGATCCTGTCATGGCAACTCTGGGGTTTTGATGTGTTGCAGTCACTGTGCTTAAGGAATTTGTGTTTATACTGGAAAACAGTTTTGGCAGAAGCTACAAGCTAAACTGAAGGCATATACTTTGTATAAAATGTTCAACTCATCGATCCTACATCAGTTCAATGATTCCACAGCTGATCTTCATCTTAGAAGTCTCTTGCATTCCATATAGGAAGTCTGTCCCAATCTTCGCAACGTTTCAAATATTTGTGACCAAGTCAGCCACCCTAAAGAAACTGGAGGCCAAGATTTGGGGAAGAGCCTACAAGGCGCTCGTTCCAATTTAACTATGAAAGTCAATTGACTTCATTAACTGGTTTGGAAATGTCCCAGAAGAAAGAATATAGAAGCTGTGGATGCCTTTCTTCTCTTGCCATATCCTCTAACATATTATTTTTTCCAATCTCAGTTGCAGAGAATAAATAGACAAGAAAACCAAGTCCAGCGGCGTTAGGTATAGCAGCATGGAGGAATGTACATTTTTTTTGCGTGTCCATGCATCAATATGACTGTCATTTCCTATTTCAAGCATTTGTGGTGTATTTTCATTGCAAACTGCCATATAAGATACCCTCTTAAGCTGCAGATTATGCTCAAATTTCAATGTAAATGGACAAGCTTAGCCTAAACATTTCCACACTTTATCCATGGAGAGATTCTTTTGGGTCCTTGGAGAAACAGCATAGAAGGGAAGAACAAAACTTGGCAGCTCTCTGCCCTAGAGAGGCTCCAGAAAGGGTTAGGGGAAGTTGTGGTTGAGCGTTTTGCTGCTGGGTTTTCTGTTTCCCTTGTCAGTTCTGGTCTGGTTGATGTGGTATTCGTTATCTTGACCATTCACATTTTAAGCATCATTGTGGGTGTCGCTATACCCAGGATACACATAAATTAGATGCTCCTTTTGGTATGTTCCAATGACTTGTACAGCTAAAAAGGGTCAAACCAACGATTCCCAAATGTGGTAAAAAACCTTTGTTAAGATGGTCTCTCACAGCTTGTCTTCTATAATCTGACGAGCTCATTATTTTTCAAAATCAAATGGAACCTCAGTTTATGATTGTCAGAAGGTCCCGTACATACTGAGGCTGATGCCTTAGAGTGGGTGTTCAGTTACCACAGGTTAGGAGGAGAATTTACAACTGTGCTCAGTTTTCGTCAATGTGAAGATGGTTTGGCTTCTGCTTGTTCCCTTTTACTTGTGTCCTTGATCTCGTGCTGGTTTATCTTCTCAAGTTAGAAGACGTTTGTCATTCCCCAAGGAGCGTCTTAGGTCTCTGGTTGGGCTGTTTTGGATCACCTTGATGTAATTCATCAATAAAGGCATTCATTTACTATTCAAAGAAAAAAGATGGTTCAGATTGTTTGCCTAATGTTAGTTCTGGTTTATAGCCCACTTCGAATGATGATTGTACATGGACAATCTGGATCTTGTTTACTTCAGTGTCAGAAATTGGGGCTGCAGTATCATATACATGCTCATTTTTTGAAGAAAAATATAAGCAGTCAGAAATCCAAGAGGAGCCACTTGCTCAATGATCCCAAACATTCATATGCTAGGTCTTGCTATGGATCGGCCATACACCAAATTTCTTCCTCATTTTACAACTTAAGTGGTTGCTGTGCTATTGCCCACATTGTCAAGTTAGAGGTTACAATTAGCAGCAGAAGTTGGAATTTGATCAGCCGGTCATCCGTTGCACGGCCTAGCAGATGAATGATTTGGACCATTAAACAACTAAAGGCCGACTCGTATTTCTCTCTTTTACTTTTTCTGGTAAACCTCATGGCCTCAAATTAACTTTCATCTTCATTTAAATAGGAAGATACGTATCATGTTACAAGGGGCATCCAGCAAGGTTGCTTTTACCTAAGCTAAAAATGGTCTCGTTCAGAAACGTAGAACGTGGAACCCACAGATTTTTGTGTAGAAAGCAACTTGCAATTAGGCTTGGCTGCTCCCCAAAATATCTTCTCCCCATTTGGCTCCACTTTTGACACAATAATCATTTCGCTTTCAAGAATATAGGCTGTGGAAGAAGTTTTCATCCCAACCTCGATGGCATAAAAAGCGAAATTGCTAGTCCTTCTTATCATAGGCTTTTCCAACTGGTAGCCCCTGTCATACCTTGATTTGATGTATGTTTTCCATAGAATGGAAAAACTTATTACCCACCATGTACACCCTGTTTGGTCAATGCATCCGCCCTCTGATTTGCAGGTCTGTGCACATGACTGAAACAGATGTTTTAACCCTTCACCCATTCTCCAAAATTTTCAATCATGTTCAGATTGGAGTGCTGAGCTTTCTGTATTGGGTGATGCCCTTCATTTCCTTTGAATGATGATCACCTTGATAATATTCTTTACTTGTATTGGTTCTTCTTTCATCAAAGCATTGCACCATTTCAAAAAAAGAAAAACGGACGCAAAACTTCTTGGGCTGCAAAAATAAAGTCGATTTTAGTATGGCCTCTTGGCATTGTTGACCATCCTCCTACGGTAATTAGCCAGCTTGCTAGAAGGAACTAAGAAGCATCAACTTCCTCAAGGAGAAACTTGGTTATTTTTCCATCAATGTCTTAATCAGATTAAAGCTGGAGATTTTCTTACACAATGGGGATACGGGGAAAGCATGGGCTACTTATTTTTGTTCACCTAGTTTACTTTGCGCTGTTTCACGTCATTCTCCGAAAATATCTCATAAAGCAGTGCAAGTTGAAGTAAGACTATCGAAGATGTGAAACTTTACTTTACAATTTTCTCTATTAGCTTGTCAGCCGGCAAGGGTTTAGCTGAAGATGATTTTTGTTATTTTTTTTATGCTTGCAAATGAATATGCATTTGTATATTAGTTTGTAAAGAAAAATGAAAATCATCTTCAGCTTTTTAAAACTATGGCAACCCAAACATGACATGAATCGAAAATAGACATTCTCTCAAGCTAGGGTGTTCCTCATCAGCGACGCGCTGCATCGGATCCTGGGTATAGTGAAAAATAGGCAAGGGTTGCTAGGGCGTTCTCTCAAGTGTAGCGATAAGTGGGCAAGGGCTGCTAGAGCATTCCCTCGGAAGCGACACGTTGCATCAAAACTCAGGTGCAGTGAAAAGTAGACATGGGTTTATACCATGGAGGTTGAGAAAGGCTATAGTAAATAGGGTATCTCCAGAATATAAGATTCGCATTGCTACATGGAATATAGGGACATTGACAGGTAAGAGTTTGGAGTTAGTAAACACAATGAAACGTAGGAGAGTCAACATCGCTTGTATCCAAGAAACCAAGTGGAAAGAGGCTAAAGCTAGAAAAATAGATGGGTATAAATTATGGTACGTAGAAAAGGAAAATAACAAAAATGGCGTAGAAATAATAGTGGATAAGGAATTAAAAGATAAAGTTGTGGACGTTAAAAGAATCAGTGATAGAATTATAATAATAATAATTGTTCTAGGAGAGTAGATTATAAATGTTATAAGTGCATATGTACCACAAGTAGGGTTACAGGATATAATCAAGAGACAGTTTTGGGAAGATATAGAGGGAGTCATACAAGAAATTCCCAACATTGAGGGGATATTTATAGGAGCAGACTTAAATGGCCATGTAAGAAAAGATAAGGAAGGATATAATAGAATACAAAGAGGGTATGGTATAGGTGAACGAAATGAGATGGGGAAGAATATCCTCGATTTTGCTTTGTCATATAACATGTCCATTGCAAATACACTCTTTAAGAAGAGGGATGAACACTTAATAACCTTTAAAAGTGGATTTCATAAAAGCCAAATAGACTTTTTTTTACTTAGGAATAATGAACGATCTATATGTAAGGATTGTAAGGTGACACCTGGTGACAGTTTAACCTAACAACATAGGTTAATGGTTATGAATATCCATATTAAAAGATGGAGTAAAAGAACTGAACTTAATACACATCGAAAAACTAAGTGGTGGAACTTAAAAGGAGAGAAAATAACTTCATTCAAAAATAAGTTGATGGTAGAGGGAAATTGGAACTATGAAACAGAAGTAAATACCATGTGGACTAATATGGCTGAGTCTATTAAGAAAGTGGCAAAAGATGTCTTAAGAGTATCTAAAGGTAAAAGGCTATTACCAAAGGAAACATGGTAGTGGAGTGAAACAGTGCAAAAAGTTATTAAAGAAAAACGAATGCGTTTTAAAGCTTGGCAGAAGATTAGAAATAATGAAAACTATGAATAATATAAGAATGCTAAAAACGCTACTAAGAGAATAATAAGTGAGGCTAAACTTAAAGCATATGATGAGTTATATAATAAATTAGGAACAAGAAAAGGCGCGAAAGATATATTTAAAGTTGCAAAAGTAAGAGAACAGAAGGATAAGGACTTAGATCATGTTAGGTGTATTAGAAGCGATGATCAAAGGTTATTAGTCAAAGAAGAGATCAAACAAAGGTAGGAAACATACTTTCAAAAATTATTAAATGACAATGGCTCTAAGAATATAGGGATTGAAAATAATATAAATCTAAATAACATTGTATATTATATATATGAACGTAGGATTAGAATACCTGAAGTAAAAGAGGCCTTGAAAAAGATGAAATCAGGAAAGGCCATGGGGCCTGATGGTGTACCAATAGAGGTTTGGAAGCATATGGGAGATATTAGGATAGTTTGGTTGACCAAGTTGTTTAACAAGATTATAAAATCAAAGAAAATGCCTAATGAGTGGAGGAAAAGCTCTATTGTACTAATCTATAAGAATAAAGGTGACATTCAGAGTTGCACTAATTATCAAGGGATCAAACTTATGAGCTACACCATGAAACTTTTAAAAAGAGTGATTGAGAAGAAGCTATGACATGAAACAAGTGTATCGGAGAATCAGTTTGGTTTCATGCCTGGGAGGTCTACCATGGAAGCTATTTTCTTGCTAAGACAATTAATAGAGAAATATAGGGAGAGGAGGAAAGACCTACATATGGTCTTTATCGATTTAGAGAAAGCTTATGATAGAGTTCCTAGAGAGTTAATATGGAGGGTGTTGGGTGGTAAGGGGGTTTCTCAGCGGTATATAGACATAATTAAAATATATGTATGAGGGAGTGGTAATAAATGTTAAGACCACTAGTGGCGTGATTAGTGATTTTTCTGTCACTGTAGGATTGCATCAAGGATCAGCATTGAGTCCATACCTCTTCACATTAGTTATGGATGAGTTAACAAAACATTTGCATGAGGAGATTCCCTGGTGCATGCTATTTGCAGATGATATAATCCTACTTGATGAGACAAGGGAGGGTATAAACATAAAGCTAGAGTTATGGAGAGAAGCATTGGAATCTGAAGGATTTAAAATAAGCCGAACTAAGACAGAATATATGGAATGTAATTTTAGCAAGGAGAGTAGGCGTAGAACACCAGTCAAGATTGATAACCAAGAAGTCCCCGTGAAAGACCTTTTTCGGTACTTAGGATCATTAATCCATGAGAGTGGAGAGATTGAGAGGGAGGTTACCCAAAGAATCCAAGCGGGTTGCAACAAATGGAGATGTGCATCTGAAGTTTTATGTGATCGGCGGATGCCACTCAAACTAAAAGAAAAATTCTATAGGATGGCTATAAGGCCGACCATGCTCTATGGATCAAAGTGTTGGCCAGTTAAAGAACATGATACTCGTAGGATGAGTGTCGCAGAAATGAGGATGTTGAGATAAATGAGTGGTAAGACAAGAAAGGACATAATTAGAAATGAAAATATTAGAGGAAATTTAGGGGTAGCACCAATAGGTAATAAGATGAGGGAGATTAGACTTAGATGGTTTGGACATATCCAAAGGAGACCAACAACGGCACCAATTCGAAATAGTGAGGCAATGCAAGTAGAAGGCTCTAAAAGGGCAAGGGGAAGGCCCAAAAGAACGTGGATTAGAAGTGGTGGGAAAAGATTTAAAAACTTTGGGACTAAATAAAACCATGGTATTTAATAGAGTGGAATGGAGGAATAAGATTCATTTGGCCGATCCCTAATTGGGATAAGGTCTTGATGATGATGAGCTTGCAAAAGAATCTTCATGTGGTGGAAAGAGACATATCGAACGAACATTTAGGAAAGAAATGAATGGTTACATGGTGGACACACATATTTCAATCGAAATTATTAACCGGCAGGGAACTCTAAAAAGGGCAGCCCCAGTGCACGAAGTTCCCATATATGCGGGGTCCAGGGAAGGGGCGGACCATAAGGTCAATAGTATGCAGCTTTACCTTACATTTTGCAAGAAGCTGTTTCCACACCTTGAACCCGTAACCTCAAGGTCACACGACGAAAATTCTACAATTATCTAAACCACTCCTCTTGTTGATCATAAAATGGAGTACTAACTTTAAAGAGTTATCCTCTGTTTGTTGATTATAAGGCTTTGATGCATGAAGGTTTTGTTGATGAACAGAAAACACTAAATTTTTCTTTCGTGACAGTCCGGGCGGAAGCCATGATAACATCAAACCCAGGACAAAATTTTAGGCATTAGTCATCCATAGAATGTCCAAGAATCTAGATAGTTTGGATTATTAAATAGAGTGAAGATATGTGCATCCACCATATAATACCTCAAAGAAAACAAACTAGGTACTGAATATGAAAAAAAGAGGCAATAATCTCTAGCACAGTCACAAATAACTAGGCATTTGTCTTGAAATACACTTGATTGCAGGTTTGAGTTACAGCATTCCTTTATGGCCAGGACTAGATTTAAAATTTCTTTTATTTTTGAATAGTTAATAATTTATTGAAGATAAAGAAACAGAGATTGTCGAAGGAGGAACAAAACAAACAACTAACCTGTAACATTTTGAACTCACACGTACAAGAAATGACCAAAAGACAATTAGAGCAGATCACAAGGAATGGTACTGGATCTAACATCTCAGCCCGATCAACCCCAGATATAACAAAGGAGTCTGCTGAGGTATTTCCCATTCTGCTGACCAAAGAAAACGACACTGGTTTATCTCTCAACCAGATTTAAAGAGAATGACTAGCTTAGGAATTGATTAACTAGGAGAGTGAGTGAGTTGCTTTGTAATTTTTTGTTGTATGCAAAAAAACTAAAACAAAAGTTAGGAAAAAATAGCTCCTACAGTTTCACCCTGTTGTGGACTACATTTCACCTCGTAGAACCTAAGCCTGTTGGTAATTGGGAGTTTCCTGTTTCAAATGCCTCCTGAACTTATTTCTTGGGAAACAGCATGACTGCACCCTCTTCTTAGTAAATTCTTGAAAATCCTAAAGGAAGCATCTCCTACATTTAGAAGTGTGGTGTGTCTCTCCAAAGGATTTGTTTTATGTTAATGAACTTTATCAGGTTTATTCATATTCACAAAGAGGTCCATAAATTTTAGTACGTAAAAAGTGTAGTTTGGGCGTAAATAAAATATCAATGAATTATGTAAACTACTACTTTCTCACAAAGGACATTAGTTCCTCTCTACTGGTAAGCCACGATGCATCATTGGAAGTGCAAATCCTCTATACTTGAGCTTTTACTTTTAGATAGCATGGACCTTATACTTGAGATCCTAGAACCTGAACCCAGGGCAAACTCTGACGACACTTTGGAAGATGGTCTGAAAATAAATATTAGCGCCCGCGCCCAAAGTACAACCATGGGGAGAGGGAACCTTTTATAGGTTTTCTACGGATGAGTAATACATAAAATTGTCTACTGGAGGATCCTAAATTTATTTTGGTGCATGACTCGTCCACAGCAAGGCATTCTTTTGTATTTGTTAATTGAAAGTCCTATTAGGTGTACATGCTCTTGAGCGTGAGAAGAAGTCCACATGTTCATGCTTACTAAAACTTTATTCTGTAGATGGAATGTATTTTAAAATGGCTAAATGAGTTACAAATCGAAGTTCATGTTCATTGGATGTTTTTATCCTCTATCTCATGAGCAGAAAATAGTGACCATCTACTCTTATTAACTTTTTTAAAGACCCAACACAAGTAGTTAGGATTATCGATGCATTGATTTTTTATGAGTTACTTATTTTTGGTATGGAGAATATGATGAACTGCTTAGATCTATAAAAAAAATCATTATATGTGATAAAGAAGGTGGTGAACTTCTCGTTCTCAAGAGCGTGTATGCCTATTGGAACCCCAATTGAAAATGTATTCAATCAACGTCAGAAAAAAGGAAGAAAAATCGTGCTCAAACTCTTCAAATACCTTTAGTAAAATTAATGTAAAAAAGCCTGAACAAAGACGCAAGCTGAAATTATAGCTCAACCTAGATGGGCTTAAAATGTGTATATGAGACAAATGTTAACGTACGCAATCATAACATATAAACCTCTTAATTATTTAATTCACATGTTAAGAACTAAGAAGGGGCCACGTTCTCCCACCAAAGAAAAAAGAACTAAGAAGGTAGGTATGTGTTTCCTTGGCACTTCTTTTCATTTTTGTTCTCTGTTTGTTCCTGTTGTCTCTTTTCTCCCTTTTCCACTTTTGAACAGGATTTGATAAGTATAGTCCTAGTCAGATGGGCAAGGAAAAATGTAGAAGATACAAGCAATAATAGACAAACACGCTTCCCACCCCTCTTCTGACTGCTGAAAGTATATTTCTAATTTAAAGATGCTTTCCATAATGGTTTCTAATGATGTCTTCCAATCTCCTTGAGGTAGCTGGTCAGTATCCTTTGGCATCTTTTGTTCAGAGGAAAGAGTTGTTAGATAGATTTTAGAAATTGGAGACCACTTAAAGGATGTCATGAAACATGCCTGGGAAATTCTAGGATGAGTGCATTATACGCCCATCTTCTTTTTCTTCACAAAAACTGTTCTCTAACTTAAAAAGTTATCAGTTTCATGCAGTAGGTAACCCTTGAAAGAAGCCAATTTTTAAAACCGAAGTTTTATGCTTATAACATGATCACTCACTTGCCATGCATATTACGTTATACTTGCTAGTGAGAAGCCGAAATCCTTTCGTACATATGAGCCTAGGAGGTAAAGACTAGAGAGCACAAGTTACGTATTTCACGCAATGGTTTTGAACTACTTTATACTATACTAGCCCCTGTGGATACTCTCCTCCACACTTTATACATGTTAATCTATCCCATTTACAGTAAAAATAAATAAAATGTTGGTGGTTCCATGAGAAACTAACTGGTCCCAGCAATCGCATCCATCCATCTTAGATAAAGGCAATGGTGGATTCTTCTCTCGTTCCCTTCAAATAGAGACGCTGTTGGGTACTCCTTTCCCCGTAACTCCAGGCTCTGAGCTGGGCATGAGCAGCTCGTAGGGCAGCACCCCGGCTCCACACCGATTCCTCAGACCAGGCTCCGAATTTCTCTTCTCAATCGTCGCTTCAATTCTCCTTATCTCAGCTGAAAACTCATGGAAAGCCTCCACAATCTCTGCGTCTCCCGACCAGATCGACGGCTGTTGGCGTTCCCCAATATACTCTTCATCAGGTGAGTGCGTCGATAATGTATCAACAACCGCCATGAACTTGGTAGCCTGTTGCAAACTCGGCAGGGCCGAGAAGAAGTACTGCTGCGGGTCAGCCAGAAAATTCGTGTACTCGGGATCGTTCTCCTCAGGAATTAATCGCCGCATCAGGGGTGGCCGGTTTGGCACGTAACCACCCAGGGGATATTGGCCGAAGTTAAGCGCGGCATGTTGGGCCGAGGCAAGCCAGATGAGTGTGGTGAGTATGGAGACTAGGTCTTCTGGCTCAGCAAGGCGGGGCCACCATTGGGCATGGCGTTTATCGGCGTGGCCAACATGGATGGACTCCCAGTACCAGGTTTGTAGCTCGGCATCAATTTGGACCCGATTCGAGTCCGGGTAGTAGGTATGAACGTAAGTTCGGACCCACTTCTCGATGGCTGACCAGATTAGTAGGCCGTCTTGGGCGTATGGGTAGTCTTCGATTACGAGCTTTAAGCCGTGGGGTTGTGTGGGGTCCTCAACCGCCATGCCCCTGAATGCAGAAGATTAAGTAAATAAGTCTCCTCGTTTGTCAATGACCGAGGTACGTGCATCCGCTCGCTTAATAATAACAAAAAGAGGCACAAGGAATGCAAACCTTCGAATGAGATCTGCTGGCAGGCCCTCCAAATCGAAGCGCCAAAAATCACGATAAGCAGCGGCACTAATCTCCATCACGTATTGACCAGGTGTGAAGCAAGATTCGATGATTCCATCGGCGCTGATTAAGCTCTGGCGAGCAAGGGCATTTATCTCCAAGGTGTAGCGCATGTGGGGATCGAGCAGCTTGAAGATTGGGTGCATTGCGCTTAGATGCCTGTGTGCGGCCAATATAAATGGCTCAATGCTTGCGTGCGTGCGCAACCAGTGATTGACGAGCTGATGAACGGCCGCATCATTCGAGCAAACATGAGCCTTAGCGAGCTGCCACATCCAAGAGGTGGTGGCGTCGTTTGGTGGGGTCACGACCCGCTTCGACTGTGATGGGAGGCTAAGTTCAATTGCGATTGGCTTTAAAGTTCCCATTGGCGTCAAGAAGAAGAGGGTTCGCGTGGCGTAAGCCTTCCGGCCTTCCAGAGCGTTGATCCGGTCCAGGAACGGGAGATAGATGTCATGGAAATCTAACATAAAAAGCTTGTTCTCATCCAAAGCCTGCAAGAAGAGAAGCTTGCCAATTTAGAAACTCCCAATGGACCTTGGTAAATCAATTTTACCATACAAAGAAGAGGCTTCAGATCAGTTTATCTGTTTTCAAGTAATTAATTACCTGCTGCACAGACATCCCATTGAGATGGCCAATGATGTGTTCTTCTCTGATGCCTGATTCTGGAGGGCCATAGATCGCTGGATCGAGCTTGCTCACGGGTGGGAAGACCTGAGAAAGAAAAATAATTATTGTTAACATTTCCTCGAAAAAAGTTGAAAAGTGTGATTTTTTTTTTGTTCGCCTCCATTCTTCGTTTCAATTTAAGGTCTCCAAGGAGAGATGGGTTTGTTTTGGACTATTTTGAAACCTCAAAACTTGCCTTATTAAATGTAAAAATATGAAGATTATGCTTGCATTACCTGAAGCTTCTCGATGCCGACAGGGTTAATCCCAGCCAAAGTTTGTCGCGCGAACTCATCGTCCCGCAGCCAGGCATACTTGTCCTCTGCATGATTGGAGAAATAAACTGCAATCAGTGCCAAGCACAAAACCCCTTATTTTGGTAAAGACACTCCCCTTTTAAAGTGCAAATGCAAAATCGTTTCAGTATGACGAGGAATGGCCATTCAATATGGTTTGCGCTTTAGAGACTAAGTATAAAGTTCATTTTTATGTGATTTGATGTTTTCACCGCCCTCTCTCTCTTGTTTCCTCACTTCCACGTATATTGTTGTTTGCCCCTCATGGCCCTGCCCAACTTCATTCGTCCGCAAAATGTCCCTTCTCCGCCTGTCAACATACCACGAAATAAAAGGCTATCGGGCATTACATGTTCCCAGAATCTACAGATGGCTTTGGTAGCTCCCACAGAAAAAGCTACCACGGGAACATGGATTCAAAGATGTCTAAGTGGCCCAATGGACTTTAGGGCCGATAGTGATGGGTGACGAGACGCCCACAGAATCACATTCAAGCAGACACGGCAAAGCACAGGCTTTGCAACATGTTTCTCCCACTTAGGTTGGTCCCAGACTTGCTGCCAATTACAGGGCGCTTGTTTCAAGTGATTGTATTGGAGAGCGTACGGCCCTCAAAGATTTTTTCGCTTGTGCCAAGTCTTAGTTACTGTTTCCGTAAGGACCACTATGCCACCGTCCTTGGGTCAGGGTGGGACCTCCAAATTTCATGCAAGGAACTGTCAAATGATGGATAACTACGGGTACAGGAGATGCCCACTTGCATAAATTCTCCACCATCAGGCGATTCTCAGCCTTTGATTTGTGCACGGCTTGTTGATGACCCTGTTATTTCTTTTGTAACCGTCTCTTTGAGGCCACGAATCAGAGGCTTGGAATCGTCATTTAGAAGGTTTTGATGCATGGCATATTCATTGCAAAATTTACCATGCAGACTGTGAATCATTGAAAATAGTAAGCTCAAGAGGGTGAGTGAAAGTGGTTACTTACTGGATATGATGCTGGGAGTATCGTATTTTAGTAAGCCCTGGCTGGATTCTTGAAGCTGGGTCACGATTTTAGGCAAAGGGAGCTTCTTCATCAGCTCATCCTGCAAACCCATCTTGAGGAGGAGGCCTTCTTTGTAGAGTCGGTCAATGTCAGCGAAACCCTTGAAATCATGATTGTCGGTCGACAGGGAGGCTATGAGAGAGGGTATGAGGTTGTGAAGCACTGCTTTAAGCCTCCCCATCGAGAATGTATCTTGCTTTGATTGCTCGAACGCTTCGTCTCTTGGAACATACATTGGCAATGGCTTTTCGACCCTGCTCTCTGCTCTCATATCTGTTATACAATTACAAAGAAATGGAGAACTTAGTCATTGTCTATGAGTTGGGAGGATTAATTTATAAACTCCACTTTCATCATGGAACTACATCTGCAGGATCAGCACAAATACAAAACTGTAACCATTTCTCCAAATAATCCCACTCATTAGATTGTCAAGTTGCTATCGTGTACATCTAATGGGTCTAATGTGAATTTCTCCTTTGCTTTGAATAAGCCATGATGTCTTCTCAGATCAGTTAGATCATGGAAAGTAATGGCCTTCTCAGATCAATTCATGATTAAATTGTAATCACAAAGGTTTAGGTATATTTTGAAGTATAACTAAATGGGCTGCTTGGAGGGAATAACAGATCATTTACAAAATGATCCGTGGATAATGGCCTTATTTCCTAACATTCCTTATTTTATCTATGTTTAGATAATCTTTTATGTTTCAGGACTATAGATAGCAGCTGGCAAGATAACCATCAAAACATAGCTCCAGAAAGAAACTATGGCGTTTTGTGGCCTGAAAACGGACCTGTATCAGTAGGAGGGCGTCCCGTTCTGCAGCGTCTTGGATAGGGGATTTTTTCGCCTCCTAGAATTGGCCTAACAAAGTCAATTCCGTTATCAGGATTCCCCAAGTCATTATAAGTATCGTAGTCGTAAATCCGATCAGAATGCTTCCGAACACCCATTCCATTACCCCTCAAATCTTTCAGCTCCTTCTCCCTCAGCTCTTTTAGACCAGGAGGAGTCTCTGATGGTAGATATGGCTGTTCAAGTCAAAACCCAAAAGTCATTATTACTGAAAAATCCTCATATAATTTAGTTTCATCTTCTTAATTTACCTCATAAAATTCTTGAATAGTATTCTTTGATCTGTTAATAGAATCAGAATTATACTTTGTGATGCATTCTTTAGAAGTAGACGACTATTGGTTGAAGCTAATTTGTTGAACAGAACAAGAATCTTGACTTTTTCATTTCCTGTAGTACTTTCTGAAGCAGGAAATCGGGGAAGAAAAACAAGAAGTTTGCCGTGGGAATTGCCTGGAAACAACCATTCCAGAGAGGCTTTCAACACAAGGAAACTTGGGTAGTTGACTTGCATCGTTGAATTGAGAAAGAAGAATCAAGGATTGACAATTTCTGGGGTAAGTCTTTAAGATGTTATTGCAACAGGTTCAACTTTAGAAGATCTGGGATAGAGACAGGCCCATAGGAAAGGGAAAAATCAGACTTAAACCACGGCAATTCTTGTACTAAAATGTTTCATTTTTCAAATATAAATAAGATGATTTATTAGAAATTCAAGAACACTGCACACAGATTTTTCCTTGCCCTGGTCAATGTTGATTGTTGAACTAAATCAGAAATGAAAACTTGATTGCTCTTGTAATGGTTCTAATTCTTTGTCAGAATGCAAAATTACTTCTAGAAAAACAGAGAAGCAGGTCAACGACCTTATTGCTGAAGAAAATCCTCTTTCCTGGGTAATCTTTCGTGGATTGAACCCAGGAATTGCAGGGGAAATGAATAGGACCACATGCAAACCCTTCCACAACGATACTGTCCAAGTAGAATTCCTTCTGGTGCTTATTGGTAACAGTAATGGCTCCTGGCACCCCAAAGCCCGAATCAACCAGGAATTCTGCTATATAGACAACCCTCTCCGCTTTAATATTTGTCTTCTTGAGCCAATCTTTAAGCACAGCTTCGCTGCTTTTCTTCGGTGCTTTTGTTCCTTCAAAAAGAAAAAGAAATTTCATTGATCAGATATTTGACACAGAAAACCAGAAACCAAATGCCTTAAACTAGTCCTAACCACATAAACACCGAGAAAGAACAAAGTACAGGAAACCGATGAGAAAGAAAAATGTCTCCTTTCCTTTTGATTTGAGAAAGGAAAACCAAAGAAAACAGAAAGGCAAATAACTTACTTGGATCAATCTCAGTACTGATAAGCTGTAGAACAACATTCCTCCCAATTCTGTCTGACAAAGCATCCAAGTGCTTTAAAATGGTTTCTCTGAGATCTTCCTTGTTATTCCTCTTAATAGTTACCACAGCTCTGACCTTGAATTTCACAGGCTTCTCTACCATGGGTTTCACCACCACCTTCTCGCTGATTGCCGCCACAGGATTGCTCACAAGTTTCCTTAAACGAAAGCTTCTTTTATCCAATGGGATCGCGATTGGGGAGAAAGAAAACTTGTTCTGTTGAAGCAAAAGAGGCGTTGAAGAAGGAATGAAGGTCGACTTCTCTACCAGAAAAGAACCCATGATCTCTTTAGCACCTGCCATTCTTTTTTTCTCTTAGATATGGATTTGTTAGATTGTTGCTCTAGAGATATGGAAGAAGCAGAGATTTGTTCTTCTTTTCTTCTCTGTTTTTGGGTGTGTAGGCGGATCGTTGTGGAGTTGGAATATGAGGAGAATACTTGGAAATTTATATGGAAGAGAACTGGTGAAAGGGAGGGGGAGGATAGTCGCTGCTGGTTTCCTCCGTCCACACGTTTTTTTGACTTGGTGTATACAGACAGTCTCTGGTTTGTTTAGGGAAGAAGTGAGTCAGATGAGCAAAAGGCAGCCGAACGCGGTGGGAGCAGCGAGAGTGGAAAGTCCGGGGGATGTCGTTTTCATTTTGAACATCCTTAATTGTCCTCGAAGTCTCTTCATATGACAAGTATGTCTCTATTTCTATTGCTACTTTATTTAATGCGCTTAACTTAAAAACTTCACAAAGGGAGATGAATGGTTACGACGGATGCTCTCTCTCTGGGAAAACATTCCGACGGTTCTGAGGCCGAGGTTTGCCAATTGTAACCTTTAACTGGCGGTTAGAAAAGAGACAGGCAATGATCTGCAAGTCAGGGCTCAGGATCATCCAAGTGGGAATAATTTTTTATGTGCTAGTTATCCACAGATAGTCTTATTTTTTTTCTTAGCATAAGTCGTCTTTATAATCATGGAAAGGTGATAAGGCTTGCTCATCCGAAAGCTTAGTGGCAATGGATTAGAGTTCACTAGATCAATAGGGCCAATCTATTGAATTTTGACTCAGAAAGCTTGTTATGGGGTATTTACTAGTAGATTGTAGTGGTGAAACATATCAACATTTCTCCAATTGTTTCAAAAACTTCACATACTCCTACATGTCTCCTATTGACACTAGTTCATAGGTTCAGATAGGAATAGAAGTTTCATGCACTAGAAGTTCTCTATATTTCTCTGTCTCCCCCACACTTTCTTACGCCACACATATACCACATCGACCAAGGAAACCATCTATTATAGTTCTTTGGCTAGCAAGTATGCTTAAGGGAAGTCAATTTCTCATAAGAAATATTTAGCCCATCCAGTGAGTTCCACAACGTAAAGTGGTGGTGAATTAAGATACCCCCACAGCATATTCGCAGCATATTCATTTCAATATATATATATATATATATATATTGTGACAAAAAATCATGATCAATGGACACTTTTAGCATAAAAAATTATATTTTTATGTTTTTGGTTGTTGGATGTGCACTGTTCTTTACACCAAGTTTCGTAGTGTCCATTTTCAGTGATCAGAAGTAGATATTTTCTATATAGAATATATAATCATCTTCATTTTTAGGCTGCAAAATATATAAGTTCAAAGAAATTAGATGACTACATCACATCAACAAAATGCGAGGCCCACCACATCGTTTCGCTTTATAGTAGCATTAACCATGGTACATTTGGCCTCTTATTAAAGCTTTCTAGTTTAATTTCACAGTTTCCAACTTGCAGGCCTCACCATGTAAATTGATCAAATATGGGCTCCTCCACCGTAACAAGCAGGTGGTGTTACCAATGGCCCTCACATGTTCCAACCACATCATTAAGGACTAACTAAAATTTGCTAAGATCGCTTTTCCCTATAAATTCTAGTGCTGGTAATCACATTGAATATTCTTCCCAATGTAATAGAAAAAGGCTTCCAAAGGTTGAAGGTTTCTCTGCTTATCCACCAACTTCAAAAAAGTAAATAAACTTGATTAAATCTAGGAGCACAATGTCGTATCTTGAGGTGGCATCTCCATGAAAGACATTTTTTTTTCTCCCATGGGTAATCCTACCAATTAATTGAATAAAAAAGAGCATGTGATTAATTAGCATTTCCTTGTATTGTACTTGAGAGAGTGAGCTATATAGCTCAGAGCTAGTTTTTAACGATCACGTTGGAACCCCTTGATTGATAGGCATCACACGTAAGGTCCAGTCTCCGACTCAATTATTCAAGTTGGGCTCTTGCACGGGCATGGATCCAAGTGCCGGCGCATCTATCTTGAGTTGGAAATCAGTAAGGTGTCTCAGAATTTAAACTCACAACCTCTCAAACAGTAACCTCTAATACTATATTGAGTTATCATAGAACCTGAAAATTTAAACTGATAGGAAGTCGGCCAACAAAATACAAGAGCCATATGCGATTAGGTTGATTACTCCAGTGCATGACATCGAGGCATCAAAAGTTGTCCATCTTGGCTGGCGCTGTTTCTCATTTCTGCACTTTGCATTGAAGTTCATCTAATCAAACCCTACCACCTCAATGGAATATAAGTTCATGTCCTTGTATAGTAAGCTTGTAGTTTAGGGGTGTTCAGTCCCGTACAAAGAAACAACTTAAACGAAAGCAACTGTTTACTGCTTTTAATAGCTTATTTTAAAGAGCCTAACTCTACTAATCCGGACATCTGCTAAGATCCCTTGGCCAAAAAAGGAGGACTCAAGATCTAAACTATGCTAATGTGTGGGGGGTGCTCCCATGTTAGCTCCATCAGAAGCCGACTCTGAAAATAGACGGGGATTCATTTGGCATTATAAGAGAAGATGAGGACACGTGAATGCTTCCCCTCATGGCAGGCGTGCTCGAATTCTATAGAGGAAAAGCCGGAAGCTTGACTGTGATTCACGTTTCTTGTAAGGACCCCGCGGCTGGATCGCGACATGCCGAGTTACTGCACTCGGGTGCCAATTTCTTGGAACGTTTGGAGAGTAGAAATGGAACGTTTTGGTAAATCAAAATCAACGGCCGCTTCTTCGATGGGGCGGGTATTAAACTCCATCCACTGAGGAAGAATAGCCCCAAACATAAATACGTGTTCAATCGTTGGCCCTGGACTGGAGCTGGACGGTTTGAGAAAGCAAAGAAAAAAGTCAATCAGCAACTCACTTCCGTATGTTGGATCTAGACCATCAATTGTTTCTCCGTGCCCACATGATTATAAACTGCTGCATAAAGAAAATTTATTTTAATAAGATGTTTTCTTGTTTCAGTGATTTCAAATGGAAATGTTCATGCTATATTTTCCGTATAATATGCTTATATTTGACGTGAATGCAGTTAACTAATATCCCGGTAAAAGGTTTGTTGAGCAATGAAATGGAGTTCCACCACTTCTATTGGTAAGGGTCCTACCAAACCTCACCCCCACCATAAAAGGAGTAAGTGCTATTGGAACGAATCATCACATGAAGTGTGAGCCTTTGTATTTGGAACAAGATAATAACCAGGACTCTCTCACCGTCACTGATTTCGAATCCTACTACTTTCAAAGTGCTAGGTGATTTTTAAATCCTTGTGCTCCGTATTTAACAGGTGTTTGAAGCTGTAGACGTCTACCCTGAGGAAATGTGGAAACTGGAAAGCCACAAATTGGACAGGGACGTAAAAAATATCCAGAAAGAGCATGCACTCGGTTTGACCTTCTCAATCTTAATCATACCATTCAACAATAGAAAATTTTTGTTCATATACTGACCAATTTTAAAAAAAGAAGACAAAGAAAAATAAATTAATTGCCGAAAAACCTCGTAACCGTGTGATTTGGGAAAAAGAAGCGCATCTGCTATGGAGATTAGGTTGCAAGTTTGAGGTCGATATGTCCATCTCATTAGGGAATGGAATATCAAGGAGGGTGTGTGAGTAGTACCATATAATTCTTTGCTTGTATCAAAAAACAAGAAAAAGAAACAGAAATTAATTATTTCCACTTCCAAGCTTACCGTAGTATAGTTTTTTTGCTGCTGCAACAATTTGAAATAGAAAAACGATAGCTTACTTCCTTGCTACTCGTGTGATGGGTCACAAACACCACAAGAGGGAGAACATGGTTAAGCAGGGAGAAATCTATAGCTTAAAACTGGGTTGTCACCAATAAACAAATGAATAAATAAAACAATAAGTGTGTGTCTTCTCCAACGGGATTGGTTCTTGGTTTGGGGAAAAATTGCAGAACGAACTTCCATCATTGAAGGAGAAGATGCTAAAGGAAAAGAACCCAAAGAAAAGTTCTCTTATATGTATTTAATTCAAAACGAAAAAGTGAGCGTTATTCAAAAGCAACTCTAATCACGGTTCCTATTTCTACCACCTGAAGAATTACCCAAAGCCATTTCAAGATTCTAGCACCCATTTTCCAGAACACGATCATGCATTTAGACGTTAAGGATGAAGCTCCTCTGACTTGGTAGAAAGAGTTCAAGTGAAAGCCTTGGGAGTGCATAGAATACTAGGAACCTCCAATCATCCTTGACCAGGACAAAAAAAAACGTTTCAGGTGCGCCAATAATGTTCTTGAACAATTTTGAAATTAATGTCGTACCAATATTTATTGGGTACAATGAATAGTAAAAACTGTCTCTTAAAAAAATACAAGATAAAATTATATACTGTAAACTCTTTGTGATTCGTTTCTCTGCGAGATCTACGCACCACAATACCCTTTTTATTACATCGTGCTCATTGGGTATGACGAGTTTGAATAAAGGAGTGATGAACCTGGGACAAACTTGGAGAATTTCATTATATGCCAGTCGTATCATCGAAGAAAATGACAGGTTTTGAAACTGTTTCCTCTTCGGCTAGGGAATCGTCTCTTGAAGCGATATAATTTAAAAATGAATGAAAAGATTGCTAAAATACTGGATTGTGGGCTACGAAATGACGAAGGAGACGGTGGCGGTGAGGAATCTTTTGCAGTAAATGGGTTGTCTTTGATGCTTCTATATAGAGAGTAGGACCTTCATAAAAGCTGATAGTATAGGGTAGTTCCGTACATTTCTTCCTAAAAAGAGAACAAAAAACAAAAACAAAAGGTTTATTATTTAGACAGCAGCTTCCCAATAATGGAGCACACCATGCTTGATACGCAGGCTCGTCACCACTCAAAGAAAAAGAAAATACAGGTTCGTCTGTGATCCATTTTTGTGATTCACAAACTCCCTCCACCACAGATTCCGTCCTACCAGAAAATTTTTAAATAAAATCATCCCAATGGTCTGATCGATGGCCTGCAAGAAAGTCAAGACACAAGATTTGATTGCTAATGATTTTTTCTTTTTTAATGATAGATGTATTAAAATTGATTAAGGGGAGCCTTGGTGCAATAGTAAAGTTGTTGTCGTGTGACCTTGAGGTCATAGGGTTCAAGGCATAGAAATAACCTCATACAAAATGCAAGGTAAAACTACATACTATTGACCCTTATGGTTTGCCCCTTTCCTGAACCCTGCATATGCAGAGCTTCGTGCACGACGCTACTCTTTCATGCTTTAAGATTGAGGAAATTTTACACCAGTTCAGCCGCATACATAGCAGGGATCAGTCCTGGAGACCAAAATAAACTCTGAACAACCAGAATCACTAGACACAACAGCAAATCACATCAAACCAAAGAGTAGCCTGGATCAAACATTGAAACCCTTAGTTCGATGAGATCGATACCCGAGTCGGCCAAATCATCTAAAATTTTGTTGGCCGATCTCTCACTGTGAATGAACTGGTGAGAGACTCCACGAAGCAACAACTTAAGATGTTCTCCACGATTGGAAATAATTAACAACTCAATAACTAAGATTTCGGATCAATGGAGCAATTAGGGGACCCACAGATTTACCATAGTCATTCATGACACCTACTGCGCAAGGAAAGCAGCAATAATACTTTCGACGTGGAGAAGGCGGTGGTCTCCGTCAAATTACATGGTTTCAGCAAAACCATGTCCGACCAGTACACTTCTTTGAATGCCGACCAGTACACTTCTTTGAATGAAACTTCTGTTGGACCTCATAGACCAATAAGCAATAACCATAGTCTACTGGCGACCAGAGAAAAAGAGTAATCTGGTAATCAAATACAAGTGGGTCTACATTTAGAGGGTTTAGTCAGGTTTTCTCCACGTAAAATTTCACAAACAAAACTTTCTTTATCTTGACTTCAACGTTCTGAAAGTCGGTGAGCTTTCTCCTCCATCTAATTTTAATTCTTTATTTGATATGGAATTAGTTCTAATTCAACTGTTTAATGATGCATAAGGTCCCTTAGATACGACTTACTAGCACTTTCCTCGTCATTTCATCTGGTCAGGTAGCCAGGGAGAAACAAGGAGCTTGCATGTCTAGGCTAAATAGATTCCTTCAATGAATATGGACGCCATCGAACCTGCTATTATTATGTATCTAATTGCAGTACTCTATCTTATGAGTTTCTAATTTCTAGGATGGATGCCAAAAATTTTCCATGAAAGAATATGGGAGGCTAGAAGTACAAGCATAACGTACTTGTTTACTGATTAAACCATTCGTCCATTAATGAACAATTAGGAAATAAATACAGTGGCCTCATTATCCAACCTGATTAATTAATGGTTTTGGACCTGACAGGTCATTTATGAAGTGGGTCAACTTGGAGTTCTAGGTACTCATATTTTTCCTTAAGAATTTGCAGTTCATTGTATAACCGTCCATGTTAGATAACTCTCGTTGTCAAGCAAGCTGCAATCTACAACCTTGTGAAAGGGAACCGGCATGCACGCGCAGGGCAAAAAGGAAGATAGACAAGGAAAGTCAAAGAAAGGCTTGCTGGAGACTCGGAGAGATAAACATTTGTTTCATGCTTGTAAAAGAAAATAAAGAAGAGATTATAACAGCCTTGTGTCACGGACATGCGCTGCAAGGTCTGTGACCAAGGTCTGCAAAGCTAAAGGAAGGCTTATTTTGCTCATGGACATGGCCTAAGGGACTTAGGCCTGTTGTTGAAGATCCATGGAAGAAGGCCTGGTTTTTGGATCATTCCTTGTAAATATCTAGAAAGAGGAAAGGTAAGAAATTTGTGTAGAGTTTTCCAGAGAGAGTTCTAGAATAGTCTACAACCATTAGATGGTTGACACTTATAATAATCTCAATCATCCATTAGGGATGATGATAGGGAAGAGCAAGTATATATAAGGGTTAGCTCCTCATTTGTAATCAGATTACTCAAGTGAAGAATATAGGTTCTATTTGAGTAAGTCTCATCTCGGTTTTGGTTAAACTCAATATAGTTGGAGAGTTTTCTTTCTGAGTTCTTCTCATTGCATTAGTGGGTGAGTAAGTGTAGCCCTAGCAAGTAAGAGTGAGGGGTTGAAGGTTGACTTGTACCAAGCAAGGAAGTTGGGCACAAGTGCCGCACGGGTTTAGCAAAGGTGAAAGTGCAACCCCGTGACACTTGGCAATTAAAAGATGACTAGAATGGGAAACTAAAATAGAGAAAAGGGAGTCAATTGGACATTGTGAGGGGAAGGACCAAGGAAGATCATCTGTTTTATGAAATTCAAATCTTACATTATGATACTAAGGAGAAAAAAATAAGAGGAGATCCGAGAGAATTATTAATTATTAATTAATTTATATAAGAATTACAAAGAAAATCACTCACAAACTCTCATAAATCTAGCCATCCCTAATGGGATAGAGGGTGTCAACCTCGAACCTGTGAACTAATGTCAATAGGAGAGATGTAGTATGCCGACATCAGATTTGGAATTCTAGATAGAGAAAACGTAGAACATTAATAAGATATTAACACAACAGATACATGAAAAGTACAGAAACACAAATTTCTCTATGAAAAAGATCTTATTGGTCTTGCATTTGTTTTTGTTGGTCTTGTATATTGATTATGTATTTATACTAGTATACAAGGAAAAAATCCTAGAAACAAATAAAAACATTTATAAGTAAAAAACCTATACAACAAGAAATCTATATAACTAGGAAACATCACAATATATAGAAAATATCTTACCCTATACAAATATAAGAAGTAAAATATTTTATCATCTACAAAAAAAAATGATCATCAACTACTAAAACATAGTTTTCAAAAGCCAAAGAGAAGTAGAACTTAGGTTTTGAATTTTAATGAGACTGTAGGCATGTAGGAGGAACTAGGAAGTCTTTGTTGTTGGTTCTAGTGGTCAATTAAACCATAGGATTGGTTTCTAGCTTTGGTAAATAAGATGGATTATAAGTCTAATCATCTTATTGGCTTAATCAACCTATTATACGATCTGAATGGTTGAGATTAAAAGAAACACATTCGAGTTAATTTGTGAATAAGCTCTGTATTATTTCTCCTTGTTTAATTAGAACCTGTAAATCAACTGATAAACATTAAAGGGCCAGGATTATAGGTCACCATTTGATTGTCTAACAATAAAACTAATTAGACTCATATTCTAATTAAGAAAGCAAGAACAAAAAAATAAATAAATAGAAATCACATGTTTTATATATAGGGGAAAACGGGAGAACCACTACTCTAGTGTTTCCTCTCTTTGTGCAATTTTTAGCTTCTTATATAGTGCAATTTTTGGAGAGTTGGACGATCGGCCTAGATCAATCTAACTTTGCGCAAATTATGGTGATCTAGCGAGTGTTTAAGTGGGTTGTACAAAAAGGACGTTTTGCTGCAAGATTTTCTTTATTTGCCTGTAAGTTATTACTATTTTTTTTCTGTTTTTAATTGCTAGGTTTATGGCTCGGGATTATTATGCCAAGGAAAGAGTTCTAGAGGAAATTCTGTCAGTCGGATACCACCAAATGTCCCTGTCCTGCATTACTGCTAGCTTTTTCTAAATCCTTTGTACTTGTTTAGAAGTGCAAGCACTCTAAATTAAAGCTCATGGTTGAAACCATCCATTTCATGGTTAAAATCTGCATATTCAGATTTAGAAAGGCATTCAAGTTACCGTTGTTTAATTCAGACCTTTAAGAGATTTGCTAGATGTAGCAGATGCTCGTGCAAGATTGGGCCATTCTAGTTGCAGAAAACATGCCAATTTATTGAATTTTGCTCTCTTTGTTGGTCTCCCACTATTTTCTTCTATGTTTGAAAGGTTTTCTCTTTTGTTTAGACCTTGTTGATCTCCACTTACTGCAATTATTTCTTGCACCCTAATAAGTCAATCATTTAAAAAATAAGAAAAAGAAAAAGAGATTGTATAGGATGTTGCACTCGGCAGTGTTGTGAACCAACAAAACGCGTTTTCAAAATGTAGGGCTGTTAAGGTTAAACTTGGACAAAATAAGAGCACAACCTGGTACAATAAGGGTCTGTGACCTCAAGGTCATACGACGACAACTCTACCATTACGCCAAGATGAAAAAATTAGTAAGTAAAACTCACATATGTAGACCTTTTCAAACGAGTACGAGCAAAACACCATGATGGCTAAAAGGAAAAGTATATGAGCTGCGAGGAGCCTAGCGAGAAGGTTACATAATGCATTTTGAAAGGGTTGAAATTAAAAAAAGAAGAGAGAGCTGAGATTAATATCTGTCTAGGCCTGTACATATCCTAAGGAAGCCTTGCTTAGAAAACATAGCAACGGAAGGGGACTAGAGAAACGTTCTCTTGTATCAGCAACTCCAAGGAGGCTCCTTGGAGGTCTCGGACTGAGCTGATTCGAATTCAGTCCCAGCTGAGGAATTTGCAAGCCCAGTTCAATCATGTTAAGCGATCTGCTAATTCTAGAGCAGATATGCCTGCACGTGAAGGGACTGACTCGAAGGAGCTGAGAATTTCTGAGCACTCACAAGACTGATTTTGTGTTGGTATGGCTGGTTTTTAGTGGTGCAGGGCAGAACACCTTCTGGTCTGTTGTTTCGTTTCATCTTGTTTTGTTATGGATCGAAGCAAGTACTCGTTGTTCATGTCTGTTGTGTTTTCCTCAATTGGGAGGACTGCAGAATGGTTGTTTTTGGTGGCTAATAGGACTATCAGAAAAAAAAAACGTAGCAACCGAATACTTCGATCGATTCCTAGTCAAGCGATTCCCCCATGCATGTAGTCCTACTTTGAGCTCTATGTTGGTCCCGTGCCATTTACAAGGCAATATGACATTGATATCTTCTCGTAAGAGACCTTTCGAGAGAAGACGAAAATTGTTTTCATTTGTTTTTTATATGACCAACGGTAGTTAGATCATTCATCTGATCTTGACATTTTACCCCCATGTCCTTTATTTATAGTCTGTAGAGAGAAGTTGTTATCCTTAACTTCCCGAACAACCGAGGCCATGTGTTTCACAATAATCTTCCATGATTAATGGTGGGAAGTCTGAGTTATAGATGTTGGAAATTAGAACCGCTTTAAATATTTTTCAGAGGTAAAAACCAAGTGAACAGGACCATCCAAATGAAATGATTTTTCATGAATTACCTATTTTGGGAGACAAAGAAGATGAATAGTTTAGAATTTTTTCAAGACTTCAGCATCGATGAAGAAATAGAGCGTCAACTCCTTTGCATGCCCATAAGTGCTGACTCATACAGGGACTGCCATAAATATATAATTTTATCTTAAGAAAATTTTGTATTTGAACTTAATGAAATAATATTCACATATCTATAGAATGTTCACAAAGTATTAAAATCACCCACAGCTTAAGGATAGTAGAAAAAATCAAATACTATAGCTTATACAAGTTAAAACTAGGGCATTT
Source organism: Warburgia ugandensis (assembly GCA_035236585.1). Classification (NCBI taxonomy): domain Eukaryota; kingdom Viridiplantae; phylum Streptophyta; class Magnoliopsida; order Canellales; family Canellaceae; genus Warburgia; species Warburgia ugandensis. Next base: position 79,418,091 of record CP141128.1, on the reverse strand, counting down.
TAGTAATATATGTGTGTGTTAATTTCAGCCGTTTCATGTAAGTGCAAGGAGCAGGTAATATTTGATTGGCTGCAAAAAAGTAAAAAATAGAAAAAGTAATAGAAAATGGCAATTAGAAACTTTTTTTAAGTTAATCAAATGCATTTGCACTTTAAATATGTAGCTCCTTGCTGAAATTATCCCTCCCATATATATATTTTTTGAAAGAATTTAGACGTACATCCTCCCATGTGATTGTTAGCGGTTCCTTGCTAATAGAACGTACAAATACCGACAAACCCAAGCCACTTTGTACTTACTACGAGGAAAACGTGTGAACCTGCATGTACGTTGATTTTTCTGTTCCTCTCAATGCTTGAAGGAGTGCTGTATACATCTATTGTTTGTTTGGAAGAACTCAATCTGCAAAGTCACTTGATTATGATTGTCAGTGGGCTGGGTTACTGACATCTTTCGCACGTCAACCCACGAATCATGTTCCAAGATGAAAACCAACTAGAATATGCCCCAAGTCTACGATGGGAATTCAAAGAATTTGGGGCCTGTAACATTAATTTTCTACAGAAGTTTGTTGTTTTTTCACCATTTAAATTAGCGACTAAAGCTTATCAAAACAAAATTATCTTAGGGAACCAGTCGAGGATCCAGCCAGAATTTACGCGCAATGCTTTGAAAGCTCAATAGACCTACAATCCATTGCCCAATTGGCCCACCATTATTGATCACTTTTACGGTAGTGATAGACAACACTTAGTCCGTTTGTCATTATACCCATAAGCCTCTGAGAACCAGATATACAACCGACCTACCCATAAAACCAAGGACGCTATACAAATTAGCGAGATTTCCTATATCATTACCATAGGAGAAATCTGAAAAACAGAGGGCAGAAAGTAGAGAAAGAAAAATCATTGCAAAGGGAGACTCTCGGGGTCCGTTTCTTCTCATCTTCCTCGTGCGGGATATTTTTCTGCATGCTATTACGCTGTCATTGTGCACAAGTGGGCAAAATCTCCCCATAAAGCAGAAAGCATAGGCTGGCCTCCCGCTATTTTAGTTTATTCATTTGTATAGAACAGAAATATCATGCTCTCCTCTTCCTTCCTACTAAGCAGTACCGGATATTTCTTTAAACCAGATAAAAGCTCATCCAGCTGACCAAATGGATGTTTACCAGATCAGAAAAAAAAGACCAAATGGATATTTTCATGAAAGATATTAGCATGAAGTTAGTGGACAGCTTTTCTTTCAAATTGGCATGTAATGTTTGCAGTAGTGGTTACTAAATGAGGTAATTGATGCTTCAACTTTCCAGACCTGACTCAATTGGGCCTTGGGCTTGTGTCTTGCTCAATGGGTCTGTCTGTTTGCTTCAGAAAAGCAGTCTTTCCTTCTGCCACATAGGCAGGCTTGCGGGTTCCTGTCTGGCCACATCTTTGGCCTAGTGTAAGTGTGATAGGTGTTTCAAACGTTTAAGAACTGTGACCCAAATGAATGGACTACAGCTAGACATGTCATTGTCTGAATGTGCTATTATTGGCCTATTCGTCAACTATCTTTCTTTGGCTTTGCACAATTCTTAATTTTAGATGCTAGCTGTAGACCCTGTCATTTATGCCTCTCGTGCTTTTGCATATATGAGGACAGCAACATTGCTCCCAAGGGAAATTCTTTGCATGTCGAAATCATCTTAATCAAAAGGCTGGCTGTCTTTCTTCTACTTAATATACAAAAATCTAGTGGAAAGACCATATAAATATATTAACTTGTAAAGAATGCTATAGTATACCCTCTATGTACTATAGTAGAATGGGGTGTTGTGGCTGTTGATTTGCAAGAATGGCAGAGATTGGCCTGCTTTTTAGGAGAAAATCTTGGACCTGGAGTTCTCATCCTTTGTACTTCCCTTCTACTTATCCTCCCCGTAAAATGCAGGCCACTCTGGGCCATTCTTGCTAAACACAGCATATGTGCTGGAGTATAGTACATGCGCTCTATACTTTTGTAAATTCACAGGCTCAGTGTCTTTATTTGTTTTCTCTTTCTTCAGATCGATATTTACATTTTTACATCTATTCTGATTACCTAACTCCGCCAATGCCGGTCCCAAGCTCGGATAAAAAAGGAAGAGGGTCTTGTGTCAGATGTCAGCCGGCAAGGGGGAAGTTGAAAATGATTCTATTATTTCTTTCTTACAAATGAATATGCTTTTGTATATTAGTTTGTGAGGAAGAAATGAAAATCAGCTCCAGCTTCTTAAAAGATGGCAACCCTTGTGTCAGGTAGTCAGCCGGCAAGGGGGAAGTTGAAGATGATTCTATTATTTCTTTCTTACAAATAAATATGCATTTATATATTAGTTTGTGAGGAAGAAATGAAAATCATCTTCAGCTTCTTAAAATATGGCCACCCTTGCGTCAGGTAGCCAGTTGGCAAGGGTGAAGCTGAAGATGATTTTAATGAAAATCATCTTCAGCTTTTTAAAAACTATGGCAATCCCAACATGACATGAATTGAAAAATGACATTCGCTCAAGCTAGGGCATTCCCCACAAGTGACACGCTACATCGGATCCCGAATGCGGTGAAAAATAGGCAAGGGTTGCTAGGGCGTTCTCCCACAAGCAACGCGCTACATCGGATCCCGGGTGTAGTGAAAAATGGGCAAGCGCTGATAGAGCGTCCCCTCAGAAGCAACGCGCTGCATCAGAACCCAGGTGCAGTGAAAAGTGAACATGGGTTCATACCATGGAGGTCAAGAAAGGCGATAGTAAATAGGGTATCTCCAAAACATAAGATTCGCATCGCTACATGGAATATAGGGACACTGACAGGTAAGAGTTTGGAGTTAGTAGACACAATGAAACGTAGAAGAGTCAACATCGCTTGTATCCAAGAAACCAAGTGGAAAAGGGCTAAAGCTAGAGAAATAGATGAGTATAAATTATGGTACGTAGGAAAGGAAAATAATAGAAATAGCGTAGGAATAATAGTGGATAAGGAATTAAAGGATAAAGTTGTGGACGTTAAAAGACATCAGCGATAGAATTATAATAATAATAATGATTCTAGGAGGGCAAATTATAAATATTATAAGTGCATATGTACCACAAGTAGGGTTACAAGATATAATTAAGAGACAGTTTTGGGAAGATATGGAGGGAGTCATGCAAGAAATTCTCAACACTGAGGGGATATTTATAGAGCAGACTTAAATGGTCATGTAGGAAAAGATAAGGAATGATATGATAGCATACACGAAGGGTATGGTACAAGTGAACGAAAGGAGATGTGAGAGAATATCCTCAATTTTACTTTGTCATATAACCTATCCATTGCAAATACACTCTTTAAGAAGAGGGATGAATACTTAATAACCTTTAAAAGTGGACTTCATAAAAGCCAAATAGACTTTTTTCTACTTAGGAATAATGAACAATCTATATGTAAAGATTGTAAGGTGATACCCGGTGAGAGTTTAACGTCATAACATAGGTTAATGGTTATGGATATTCATATCAAAAGATGGAATAAAAGAACTGAACTTAATACACATCCAAAAACTAAGTGGTGGAACTTAAAATGAGAGAAAATAACCTCATTCAAAAATAAGTTGATGGTAGAAGGAAATTGGAACTATGAAACAGAAGTAAATATCATGTGAACTAATATGGCTGAGTCCATTAAGAAAGTGGCAAAAGATGTCTTAGGAGTATCAAAAGGTAAAAGGCTATTAACAAAGGAAACATGGTGGTGGAATAAAACAGTGCAAAAAGCTATTAAAGAAAAACGAATGCTTTTTAAAGCATGACAGAAGATTAGAAATAATGAAAACTATGAATAATATAATAATGCTAAAAACGTTGCTAAGAGAATAGTAAGTGAGGCTAAACTTAAAGCATATGATGAGCTCTATAATAGACTAGGAACAAGAGAAGGTGAGAAAGATGTGTTTAAACTTGCAAAAGTAAGATAATAGAAGGGTAAGGACTTAGAGCATGTTAGGTGCATTAGAAGCGATGATCAAAGGGTATTAGTCAAAGATGATGAGATCAAACAAAGGTGGGAAATATACTTTCAAAAATTGTTAAATGACAATGGCCCTGAGAATATAGGGATTGAAAATACTATAAATCTAAATAACACTGGATATTATAGATATGAATGTAGGATTAGAATACTTGAAGTAAAAGAGGCTTTGAGAAAGATGAAATCAGGAAAGGCCATGGGGCCTGATGGTATACCAATAGAGGTTTGTAAGCATATGGGAGATATTGGGGTAGTTTGGTTGACCAAGTTATTTAACAAGATCATAAAATCAAAGAAAATGCCTGATGAGTGGAGCAAAAGCTCTATTGTACCAATCTATAAGAATAAAGGAGACATTCAGAGCTGCACTAATTATCGAGGGATCAAACTTATGAGCCACACCATGAAACTTTTTGAAAGAGTGATTGAGAAGAGGCTACAACATAAAACAAGTGTATCGGAGAATCAGTTTAGTTTCATGCCTAGGAGGTCTACCATGGAAGCTATTTTCTTACTAAGACAATTAGTAGAGAAATATAGGGAGAGGAGAAAAGACCTGCACATGGTCTTTATTGACTTAGAGAAAGCTTATGATAGAGTCCCTAAAGAATTAATATGGAGGATGTTGGGTGGTAAAGGAGTTTTTCAAGGGTATATAGACATAATTAAATGTATGTATGAGGAAGCAGTAACAAATGTTAAGACCACTAGTGGCGTGACTGGTGATTTTCTTGTCACTGTCGGATTGCACCAAGGATCAGCATTGAGTCCATACCTTTTCACACTAGTTATGGATGAGTTAACAAAACATCTGCATGAGGAGATTCTCTAATGCATGCTATTTGCAGATGATATAGTCCTACTTGATGAGACAAGGGAATGTGTAAATATAAAGATAGAGTTATGGAGAGAAGCATTAGAATCGGAAGGATTTAAAATTAGCCGAACTAAGACAGAATATATGGAATGTAATTTTAGCAAAGAGGGTAGGAGTGGAACACCAGTCAAGATTGATAACCAAGAGGTCCCCATGAGAGACCACTTTCGATACTTAGGATCAGTGATCTATGAGAGTGGAGAAATTGAGAGGGAGGTTACCCAGAGAATCCAAGCAAGTTGGAACAAATAGAGATGTGCATCGGGTATTTTATGTGATCGGCAGGTGCCACTCAAACTAAAGGAAAAATTCTATAGGATGGCTATAAGGTCGGCCATGCTCTATGGATCAGAGTGTTGAGTAGTTAAGGAACATCATGCTCATAGGATGAGTGTCGCAGAAATGAGGATGTTAAGATGGATGAGTGGTAAGACAAGAAATGATGGAATCAGAAATGAAAATATTAGAGGAAATTTAGGGATAGCACCAATAGGTAACAAGATGAGGGAGATTAGACTTAGATGGTTTGGACATGTTCAAAAGAGACCAACAGCGGCACCAGTTAGAAGGAGTGAGGCAATACAAGTTGAAGGTTCTAAAAGGGCAAGAGGAAGGCCCAAAAGAACGTGGATAGAAGTGGTGAGGAAAGACTTAAAAACTTTGGGACTAAATAAATCCATGGTATTTAATAGAATGGAATGGAGGAATAAGATTCATGTGGCCGACCCCTAATTGGGATAAGGTCTTGATGATGATGACGACATCTGTTCTGATTACCTGTGGCTTCTAGTCAATTTCATGAATGCTTGAAACCTTGATTTGCATTATTAGAGCCTTAATGATAGGAGAAGTGTAGCCGGGCCCATATACAATGTGACAGCATGATCCTGACCCTCCAATCCTGAAAATTTATGGCTCAATCTTCTTGTTAGATAGACTCGCAATTGGCTTTCTTCTTTTTATTTTAGTTATGCCATTGTGACAGTTCACTTGACGGACCTAGTTCCCTGAACTGAAGGGCAGTCCCTGTGTGTGAAGCACTTGCCTGTGTGGGGTCCACGGAATAGGATCACAAGGGCCTATAGTATGCAGTCTTACCTTATATTTTTGTAGGAGGCTATTTTCACGCCTTAAACCCATAACCTCATCAAGGTCACACGACAAAAACTTTTACTATTGTGCCAAGGCTCTCCTTCACCTAGTTCCCTGAACAGCAATTTAGAAATCCTCAAATCAGTAGAAACATTTGCGTTGAATGTAGACTTTAGTCCTTGGTTATGCCTTTCACAATCAATTCAAGGGTTTCGGTATTGTTATACATGCAAATATTGCTGGTCCACTTTCTATCAGCTTAAACTTTTAGATCAAATGTTAACCCACACTGAACATCTTAGTGAGAAGAACTTTAGGCCCAACAGCGAATGCTTTAGAACTGACCCAGTTTCCACGCTCGTCTCAAGGGATGCCCAATGTGCGCATGCATGCAGTGTCTGTTGTCGAAGTGTACATCCTTCGTCTGTCAGTTCAAATTTTGAGTTAGACAGTATTTACGATCAGTTGCTGAGGGTGAGCTTTGGCCCAATAATACAGATCCAAACATTACTCAACTTGGACCGGCCCGGTTGTGGCATCCCCATCTGCAGCTTCTTAGACACCTTGTATCATTGAATGTCCTTATTTTTCTAAGAAAATTTTGGGCACAATGTCAGTTGTTGATATGTACTTGTCCTTAGTTGAAAAACGTTGCTTAGGGAGTGTTTACAAGTAGAAGATGAAGTATAGCCTACTAGTAGGGGGCCTTCAGTTTAAATCCAAACATGATTCGACTATCCAAGACTCCCTTAGGTTGGTGTCACTCTTGCAGCGTATCAGCCACCTTCAACTACAATCTCCCTTTGGCGTATGTATAATATTTCCTAGTGGAGACAATTGCTATGCATGAAAAAAGAAAAATCCTCCACGACCTGCAAATTTCAACTTTTGATGGGAGACTTGGGTCACAATGAGCCACGCGAGTTCGATCATAGGTCTGTGAAAAACTGGATAGCGTGAGAAATGCTACAGATACAAACGTTGCAGAAAAGAGCAAAATTTGTGCTCCTCACTCTGAAGAGCAGGCCCCGAAAAACTCGAATCCAGTACAATGTTCACCCAACACCCAATTCCTTTTGATCAAGTTGAGAATCCTGCAGCTCGTCTTGTTAACCCTTACCTCTTGCATCTGACAAATCATTAGCAGACCTGAGGGTTGTGATGGATGGTAATCTGTTTTACTTAATTGGTTGGAATCATTTAAAGAGGATCGATTTTGACACTTTCCCTAATCTAGGATGTGTCTTCGAAGAAGATAAGCAGTTGTACCGCCTTACAGGCGCAATCACAATATTACTTTCATATATAACTAGGATTGAGGTATTAGGAGGGCAGAAAAGTTGCCCATTTCGCCCTAAGGAGCAATGTTGCCGAGAGAAACGCAACATCATAGCCACCACATGCCAGGGTATGACCAGATGAAGCTCTACTATGATCCCCATCATAATCGTCTTCCTTTGGGACTTTTCATCCAAGCTACAAATAGACCAGTCCTATTAATACTGTCATAACATAAGGGGACTGGAATAACAGCTCCCTTAAGTATAAGGATAGCTGCCTCCCACAGGCTTCCCTTGTTAAAGGCCCTTCATGGATTCTTAAGACATTTCTAATATTTCACCTCTTCTTTGTAACTTAATTGTGATTGAGCAACGTGATTTCTAGTTTTCAATCCTCGAAAATTAGTTTTAAGCTACCGACTTGTAGTTGCACTTGCGTCCACTACTGAGCAAGAACCTACTCCGGCTGAACCTTACCTAAAGAGGAGTTTGGAGAGAGGAGGTGCCCTATTAGTTAACGTTTTTGTTTTCTCATCTATGGTTTGTTATCATTCTTCATTTTTTTCTAGACATTGCAAAAGTTTTCCTTCAAATGATAGCTTGTAAAGTACGCCCGCTAGTAACACATAGTGGGTAGCTAGTTGTCAAGTGTACTTACTATCTACTTTAGTCATGTAATTTGGAAAACTTTCCTCCTAGAAGGGGAGCCTTGGCGCAACGGCAAAAGTTGTCGTCATGTGACCTTGAGGTCACGGGTTCAAGGCGTGGAATCAGCCTCTTGCAAAAATGCAAGGTAAGGCTGCCTACTTTAGGCCATTGTGGCCCACCCCTTCCCCGGACCCCGCATAGGCGGGAGCTTTGTGCACCGGGGCTGCCCTTTTTTAGTACCATAAGTTTTCAGCATCACCGACCTCATCTGTTTAGGCCAGAATTTCATCATCGTCACTACTTTCACTCGAGTCATCATGCATTAGGTATTCTCCTTAATAAAAAACCAATATGCATGACCTGTTAAGTAGGCTGCGACCATCATTACAGAGATTAACCAAAGAAAAAGCATTTGAGAAAGCTCTTTTATTACCTTTTTCTTAGGGATTAGCAGCAATAAATCTAAGATACAAAGATTAGACGACCAACAAACCAATTAAAACTGAATGTAACCTATGACTTATAACTGAAAGCAAGATAGATAGATTAGCATACCTGGTCGACTTGAGAAAGCAAAATACTTTATTACTCTTTCAGTCTAGAACAATAAACCTAAAACGCGGACATTAACATATTATATACTCTTATGCTTTAATATTGAAAGCAATAAATACAACAAATTACTGAAAGCAAGAAATTAATCATTCATGTGTGTATGTACTCCAAATAGTTGAAGAACCAGCGTACTTTCAAACCAGCCAATATTTGCCCTTACAGCGAACTTTAGTAAGCGTTTCCAATTACCCATAAAACAATGCATGACGAAATTTTATTGTGTTTGTCATCTTTTACCATGCAGTTTAAAGTAGCATTCCAATATCACCCTCAGTTGTGCCTTAATGGAAATTCAGAAGGTATTATAATTTGGAAAAAGCCAGCTTAGCTAGAAAAGTATAATTAAAGATGATACTCCAGCAGATGGCACTAGATAATATTTCAGCACAATTACCCACCAAGGAAGCACTTAGAAACTCTTAATCCTAGAAATGCCATAGCATCTTTGACACGGCAATATAACTGGGATCACCACGTCGACTCCAATGATCTTTAGCAGGATGAGAGAAAAAACCAGAATGATGGGATTGACAAAGACAATGGCAACTAATGAGTTGTTTACTTATTCACAGTCAAACGACTATCCTTTTATCTCATCTTATAAGGGGTTAAAAGCATAATTACACGCTCAGCAATTTGAGGCTATGGAAGTTCTGTAAGATACCCTTTCTTCCCAGAAAATAAAATAACCTTTAGTATACTCAACATCAAATCTCGGCTTCCGAAGTCATCTCGCGACCATGTATCTGATCAGTCCATTGATAATCCATTCTTTCTTCACAGACAGTGATTATGCAACGTTCCTTTCACTTCCTTTATGTAATTCCATTCATCAAATCTTACAAGCTTGATAGTGTCTTTGATTCACAAACTTGATAACCATACTAATCCAACTCCGTTTGAAGAGAGAATAAATTTCAAGATTGTTGGAAAATATTTCAAGAGATAGAGTGGGAATGGAGTAGAAGAAAGCATATGGATTGAGCATATATTCTCATGGGATTTAATTGGCAAACCACTTCTAGGATATTACAAGTCATTCTTATGTTATGTAAGCAACTAACCAAGAACCCACCCCTGAGCTCTAATTGGGCGGGCTTCAACATGGCAGAATAATACTAAAGGAAAACTTAGAAATATTTGAAAACAATTATTTTGTGTTGATAAAAAAATCAGGGCAAAATGACTGTTTTTAAAGAATTTGTAGAAGTTATTTTCTAACCAAGAAACTCTTCAATAGTGACTCTTCAACTTGGTAGTTAATTTTCGCCACATAAATGTGTATCTTCATTCAAATTTGAGAAACAACCTTTAGTTTTCAAATTTTAAATTTAGTAAAAACAATTTTTAAAATTAAATATGTTTAATGAACAAGAAAAATCCAACATTAACCTCAAAGAACTCATTAAGATGAAAAAGGAGAGTAGAAGGCAGTAGGAAACCAAAAGGTTGATATAGATTCAGTTCTGTTATTTGCACATGCTAGCATTATCAAGGACTTTAAAGTAACAAAGATTGAGAAATATGATGGATGCCCCTAAACTCATCTATAATACAGAGGGTAGCATTGCTACAAGTCTATTTTCAATTACAAACCAGTCGTCAAGCACACTTGGAAGCCACCACCGCCAAATTATTGCAAGTTCAACAAAAGTCATCCATTGAAAACCCATAAATGATAGCAGTGGGAGGTCTGTTCAGAAATTGGGAGGGACGAACAATCGTGAAATTTTCTCTCCTCAAAACCATTGTATTGTTCAACGAGCTATTTGAGGATAGAAAATTAACTACCATCCAAGGTAATGCAAACCACGGAGCCAAACAGGGCCCCAAGGAAATAAGATTCATCACAAAAGCCTTGCAGCTAGCCAAGCAGTTGGCAGGAAAGAGGTGGCCTGTTCAAGGTCGGCATGTGTGTGCGGTTTACTACTGTGCTGTTCTACCGAAAAGGACCAACTCATGTAAACTCTAAAGTTGATCCAACTAATAAAAATAGAATGAAAGAAAAAACACAAAATAAAAGGGCAGCCTCGGTGCACGAAGCTTTTACATATGCATGGTTTGGGAAAGGGTGAATCACAAGGTCAATAGTATGCAGTATTACCTTGCATTTTGTAAGAGGCTGCTTCAAGGTCACATGATGACAACTCTACCATTGCACCAAGACTCTCCTTCTAAATGAAAAACACAAAATAAAGGAGGAAAAATATCTACCTAACATATAGTTAATTAATTAAGATGCATGCACCACCTCCCATGTTTAGATTCCATTGGTCTGTACAGTTATCAGTGCTACTAGATAACTGTGTCAAAACATTAAACACGCATCATATGATATGAATAAAAAGGACAACAAATTTGAGCTTCCTTTAAACTATATATGTGTGCGTCACAGACACTTAATTAGTCCTTTTGAATTATTTAATAAACAGCATTATCTAGGAATGAAGAAGCAGGTATATTCTTACATCATCTGTGACGTGTGAGCTCTACAGGCGTACTCAAGCATGTGATCAGCATATAGCCTCCTAAAATAAGATAAAAATAGCCTCAATCTTTTGGTAAACATCACTCTTTGAAGAAGAAATCAGGTTAATTTGATTTCAAGGATAATACTATGTGGCTATGGGTGGTACTTGGAGACTTTGATTTGGTGGTTGGTCTATGTTAGTTGCAAGACTCCACAATCCTAGGTCATATAGAAATGTTATACAATAGCTAGGTGCCTGTTATCTGCATGCCCCTTTTTAATAGGCCCATCCCTCTCTTATGCGGGTTGTAACTCCAGCTAAGCCATCCTTTTGAAAGATCCGAGCTAAGCATTGTAATCTCATCCACTGGATTATTCTATGTTTCTACTATATGCCTCTTTAAGTTGAAAATTCAAAGAGTGGAAAGTGAAACTTCCCAAAAATTCACATTGAGTAAATAAGACCATTGTTTGATGTTTGAACAGCTAGAACCAATCAGGTCCAAATTTGTGCCCCGCCTTATCCATGTTCCCATACTTGAATGATCCTGATCTAACCACCATTTGAGAAGTCAACAGCTAGAACCAATTATGGGCAACTTTGTATCCGGCCTTATCCATTTTCCCATACTTGAATGATCCTGATCTAACCACCATTTGAGAAGTCATCTTAAAGAGGACGCAAATTAAACCACTGGCTACGACGAATTGATAGGAAGCCACCACTCTCCAACTATTATTATAACAAACTGATACAAACAGCCCATTTTGTCAGAACCACTTATAATTCTCCCACTATTTAAATAACTGCTTGCCGTAATCTCTTCATGTAGGCATGTCGGCCATTGTATGTAAACCCCATCGGCTAGAGCATTTTTCATCTTCTCTTAATGAGAAAAGCAAAAACAAAAAGAATCCGCTATTGAGAAGGATGTCATTATTTTGAACTGTGGAATTTACGTCGTATGTATCTTAACATGAAAGGAATCTATTTAGTTATGCGATTTTGGTTACAACTTCAGTTAGGCCCAAAGTTTTGAAGATTAGTATCATTCACAATATTTTCTTTGCTTAGATGACTCATACTTCAAAATTCTTGTACACCAGATGATCTCAACTGGTGTTTTTCTGGGGTTAAGATATTAACTGTAGAATATTTCACCGTCCAATTTACAACCAAAGGAATTAGTTGCTAAGATAATTTAATGGATGAGAACTTTGGATCATAACTGATCTAACTAAAGGAAAACACTTTGAATAATACAAATCTTTGAAAACATTGACCTATTGAAAGTTATAGTTGCTTGTAACCATCTATTGAGGGGCTAATAAGGGAACACAGTAGACACATGCATACATATATACATACATAATATAAAAAGGACAGTCCTAGTGCATGAAGCTTCTGCATATGCGGGGTCCAAAAAAGAGGTGGACCACAAGGGTCAATAATATGCAACCTTATCTTGTATTTTGCAAAAGGCTGTTTTCACCCGTGTTAGCTGAGTTATGACGTGTGACATCATAAGCCAGGCCAATGCCAATAATCCCATTCACATTTGATAAGTTTAACCATTTTGATCCTCACTTCATTGATTCCTTGCATGCCTTATTCTTCCAATGGGTCGTTGTTTTGTAATAGGCCTAGACCTATTAGTTAAAGGAATGGTGGGACTATGCGCGCCCTACAAATCGTTGATCAGACCCATCCAATCTGATTTATGAAGAGAAATGCTGCCGTACGTAGAGAGCAACACCACGGCAAGTTCGCGTGAAAGGGCCCAACTTTGTATGATCCCATTCTTTCATCTGACTGGGCTGCTTTGCATGCCTGCTAGTATAAAAAACTTGCGGATAGGATGACCTTAGAATCTGAAATTTTGTAAATTTTGATCAAACGAAACGAACGGGAGAAACTTTGTGTGAACAACAGTCTAAAACTATACATTCACCAACTGAAACACAGTTCTAGGAAAGCATGAATCCTCTAATCCAAGTGACTTTTCGTTTACAAGATATCAAAGCTGAAGCAATCATATAAATAGGTCAGATCAATGAATCATCAAATGGTGGGCCTGTTCATGCAGAAGTGGGAACTACACAGGCATCTTGGCCTGGTGTTACGCAATGCAATTGCATTCCTCCTTCCTTGAACATTAAGTTCATGCCTTGGCTTTTTTTTTTTTATTACGAAGAGCATTACCTCTCCACTCCTTTTCCCTGCTTGTGATTCGAGGTCACATGATCCATGAGCAAAGAAATGGCTGAATTCCTCGAGAAAGAATTTATACCTAGAAGACAAGAATATTTCTGGTAGACCAGGCTGTAACGCCCAAGTCAAGCTCGCACTCTTCTTAGCACAACCAAGATGGAAAATGTCCCTGCAATTAAACAACCATGGGCACGTCAGATCATCCAAAAAATATGAACAGATCCGTAATCCAAGTGCTTAAGCACGCCCATGTTCTCGTTTTCTCTGAAGCAGATACATTTCCCTGAGGAATCTCGAATTTCCGCAGAGCAGCAGTCACACAGACGAGAAACAATCACTTTCATACAAGATCCAGAACTTCTTTTTACAGAGGTTGAGCAGCAAGAAAAACAGCAAAAGAACGACGAATGCCCAAGCTGATATTAACATCCCTAGTTTGAGAAGAGATCGACCACCGTCTCTCCCTCTTTCTCTCTCTCAACAAGTAGTTAATTGGCTGAACGGCCATAGAGTAGACAAATATGATATATATCCATCCAAACAAGGGATTCAATTAAACAGCATGAACATTTCCTAGAAGAGAAAAGGGAAGAAAACAACTCTACAGTTATTTTCTGAGGCGGGAGAGAGGAGAGGTCATATGAGATGGTATGCTTGCGACGGACATGGGCAGAACTGGAACTGAAAAATACGTTTCCATCATAATCCTCGATCGTATCGATTCAAGCGTTTCTCCATCGTTCAACAGATCTTTCACCAATGACGAATACAACTCTTTGAGCCTCTTCAACATGCAAGAGTACTGCAACCTCAGCCAACGAAGACGAAATCTTCTGAAAACTCGTACAAAAAAGAACCCGTTGCTCCGACGCTTTCCGAGACGCTCTGACGGAAGCTTTCGGCGCTTGGTCCTCATCTTAAAGCAGGAGAACACGGAGATTCTGCGTCCCGAAGGCAACCGGAATATGACATTCCGTCTGGTGTGGGTAAGAAGAGCCTGCTTTTCGTCGGAATCCATGGAGAGAGAGGGGGGATGAAGAATTTCGGTTTGTTAATTATGGTTGGCAGAAAGAGAGCGAGGGACAGAGAAGGGAAGATATAGAGACGGGTTAGCTGGGAGAAGAGTCCACGTTGCAGGTGTGAGCGCCTTGCGCGGGGTGTGGGAGCCCACGTGATGGCTTCTCGGATTCCAGAGGCACTGGTTTTTTGCCCGAATTGCAAGGCAACGGAAGGGCCTAGACATGAGAGAATAGATAAGGAAGAAATAGCCAGTTCTCGGGATGCGTTGGCATCCGATTTTTCGGCCACTAAACAATTAATTAATTCAGAAGTTAATTAATCTCTTTAATAAAAGTTAAAAATCATGAATAATGTAAAGCGTTACAAATTAAATGCCAATCGTTAAATTCTCTTCTCTTCATCTGTGAATCTTGTTTTCAAAACCCATTGAGAAAAGAGGGGAAAATCTTGTCGAAAGTTCAAATTTTGGGAAAATATTGAATTTACATTCATTAATCCTGCCTTTTATCCATTCTGTTCCTTTTTTTAATTCCAACTGTTTCCTGAGTCTCGGCCCGTGCTTTGTCCAAGAAAAGCGACCACAAAGGGGAGCTGCTCATGTTTATGTATTAACGGGAATTGTACGTTTCCTTGAGCTATTTTTTCTAATGTCATGAGCCAAGTGGCTAGAACTATATCTGGGGGTTAGGCCGGGACTGATTTTTAATTATCGAATTTATTCATTTATCGGAACTTAAGCAGGCTGTCTCAAAGATCTTCTTACATCTGCATTTTTGCAGTTCTTTATTGGGTGGATGTGCATTTTCCTTGGAAAGAAGTAGCGAGCAAAAGTACATTTGGGCCCTTATGCCAATGATCCATTTCACCGTTGGATTATGCACCAGCAAGAATGTTAAGATCCACTCCTACTGCAAGTCCTTGGTGGCTATCCCTGGGTCTCGAAGGTTCCCTTGTTCAAGGATTTCTTGTCAAACACAGGCTAGCTACAAGTCAGAGGCGTAAAACTGTTTGGTTTTTCTGAAAAGACAAAAAGTTTGTATTCCTATCATATAAATCCGACTTTCCTAGTTGGTTGAGATTTTATTATTGCGGTAGTACTTGCCTTCTAAAATCCCCCAATTTACAGCCCAAACGTTATTTTTAAGAGAAGCCAATAAAGAAGTCAGTTCAGGGACGGTACATTAGATAAACATTGAGGATGACCAAATGCTTCGCCCTTTGTACTTTTACTATATGAGGTTCGACATAGCTTCGCTTGCCAATGAAAATACTTGCAGCTTTTGAATTTCTTGAACCTAGTTTAGAGATGCACGGTAAATGCTGCTTTTTGAAGATAGTCGAAGCCTCTTATTATGTGTAAAGGATTAACAGCAATTCTATCTCTGTATTTAACTAACCACATTCAACCCCTTGTCCCATAGCACAAAATCACTGATAAAACTCAGAGACTCTTTATGAGACTAGCTATAGATTTGAAATCTCACTCTCTTCCTCTCTAGAGAATAAGAGCCTTTCTTTTTTCTCTCTCTCTATAAAGCAATATATCTTGCTTATTTTCTCCATAGAAAGCATTAAGAGATTAGTTGTGATTTTCTAAAATGAGCCCCAAGCTCTCCTTTTTTATAAGCTATAAGTCATTACTCTCTCTTAATTAAACTAAAGTAAGTTTTAGACTTTAAAAGTTAGTTTTAATAAAAAGACATGTTTTTCTTTTTTTTCCTTTACCATTAATGGGTTTGTGATAAATCTAAAACACATTTCCTCGGCTGAATCATGAATTTAAGTAAGATGAGTCTTATAATAGGCATAAATATATAAATATATCTTAAGAAAATTTATTTGGACATAGTCAGATTTTGAAATAACTTTCACATATATGTACAGTGTGTTTGCAAAGTATTATAACCATCAGCTTAAATATGTAATATCCCTCTTCATATCTTTATATTTTGGAATTGCAGCATGATGGTTTCATTATTAATGCTCTTAATTGCATCCTTTTAATTTAAGTAACCAGGCAACTATTCATCCATTTACTTCCCATTCGATTAGGTAGCCAATTTTTCACTATCTTCAATGCAAAAAATGCCCTTTCAATTGAAGCAGATGCAACCAACAATATCAAAGATAACTTCATAAACACATATACTAATGAATACACAATATCCCTTTTTGTCTCAACCAATTTTAAATCAAGCTCGTTAATTCCTTTCATTTCCAAGAACTCACTACTAGAGTGCATATTGAGAATTTAAGTTTCAAGTTGACTATCAAGTGCCATTAGCTCTAACAAAAGGAATATCTTCTAGCTAAATTTGAACAATATGAATTAATTTTTGTTTGTCCAAAGCAAAGCATAACTCATTTGGATCTAAGCATACCATACAAAGAAGCAACTATATGCTTACTTCATTAAAACAATTTATTGAGCTCTTGAACTTTATGTCTATCACTCTATAAAACAATTCAACACAATAATAGTGTGAATGTGTATTTTGCTTAACATAACTCTACAACAGCCCCCTAGTGGCCTGTATATTATCCATACTTGGAATATAGACATTATGTTTATCACAAAATGAAGAAACTTTCATCTATAGAGATTCCCATCTATCATGTCTCATGATTTCTATATACTACCTAGTTGACCCATCCTCAAAAATAAAATTCAAGTTCACTAATAATGGAAGAGAACATGACAATTACATTCATCAATGTTACTATTGTGAGATCCCCAACGAGTATCACAAGCCCATTTGAGACCAAGTTCTTAATATAGACCTCGTCCATTAAGAAGTCCATCGCTACTCAATGTCTCTATAAGATTAATGGCTTATCTCGCCCAAATAATATCTTGACACTTGTATGATACACCAACAACAATCAATAAACTAAACTAGGTACTATAATAAAGTGTAAGCAATTTGGGTATGATTCTTGGTGAGAGCTACAAGAGTCAAGTTAAGTTGATGAGCAAAGTAGTGAACATAAAAAGCATGTTCATTCTCTTTTAGAATAAAACTCTTAAGACCATTAAACTCATCTTGCATATTACTAGTCCTATCATAAGTACTCAAACATGTGTTTGAAAATTAATTGTCTAATTTCTTCCTTAAGAGATAGAGCAGTGGTATCAATAACATGTACAATGCCAAGAAAGTGCTCCATAACACATCCTCTCTTATCTACATAGCACAAAACATCTACCATGAGTTCTTTGGTGCTATATCATGAGATTAAATGAACTAAAATGGCAAACAACTCATCTCCAAGATTCTTCAATATTACTTTACTAGTTTGAATTGCAATGATGTTCATAATGTCTTTTTGAATATCATGAGCTGTCATTTCAAATTTTCATGGGAATTCTTCATAACAACATTGTTTATACTTTTGCCATGATCTATAAGAAATTGTAGAAGTTCAAGAATGTTTTCTTAATGTTAAGTGTTCAATTTTAGTTAAAATATCCTTAATTTAGCATTCAATTATATCATCTAACTGATCAAGTTTGCAATTTTTAACTTGATTTTGAATTTAGCTCCAATTGACCATCCAATCATTAATTGTCAAAATTAACAGTTAGATAATCATTGGAGCTTATCAGATGCTTAATGTACTGTAACAGCCTGAGGGGCCCCACACACAACAATATTGTCCGTTTTGGAGACTGGGGCCCATATCACTTAGCCCTCTAATGACTTTATTCTTCCCTTGTGGGAAAAGGCCTTGATGCATGTGAAGTCACTCTAAACTCTTATCAATAGCCCAATTACTTTCCTTTTAGCGACGTGGGACTAACTCTCAACGCTACCAGTTGCCCGCTTAACGGTAACCTACCTACCTTAGGGAACACGTGTCCCTGCGTGTTGGCAACCACGCATAACCTGGGAATCACGTGCTAGCTAGCCGCACACAGGGTCAGGGGTTGGCTCCGATACTACTGTAACAGCTTGATGGCCCCACACACAACAATATTGTCCACTTTGGAGATTGGGGCCCATATCACCCAGCCCCTTCACGGCTTTATTCTTCCCTTGCGAGAAAAGACCTTGATGCATGTGAAGTGTAACGATCCTAATTTTTAAATCCTACTTTAAAGGATTATAAATTAATTTTGATTAATATAAATGGGGGAATCTTCATATTTAGGTTTCACTGAATTTATCTTTTGAAAGACATTAAATTAGACCTAATACCTTCATATTTAGATTGTACTTGAAAAAACGATCACAACGATACTAAGTTTGCAGAAATCGGAGTTTGGATAGAGAAGATATGAATATTTAAATATGAAGGCATTTTGGTAAAATAAGAAGAAAAAAAACGAAAACCATAAACAGAAGGGGGCCAAATTGATATTGGCACCCCCCCAACTTATGGGAACTTGACGCAGTTGTCAAGTCTGCTCTTCCTAAAACCTGACAGAACAAAAGAGAGAAAAAAAACAAAGAGGAAAAACCCAACGGGAAGAAAGAAGAAGAAGAGGAAGAAGAAAAGGAGGAAAGGAGAAGAGAGGAGGAAGAGAATGAAAGAAAGGGGAGGAGAGGAGAGGAGAGAGGAACCCAGCGTCGAAAAAACCTGGTACGTCGATGGGAGCAAGAAGAAGAAGGAGAAAACGAGGGTTTTTTGGGTCGTCGGATTCTCAGCCGTCACTAAGGAAGATGATGCCTTGGATCGACGATTCGAGCTAGTTATGTTGTCCAACACGACAAAACAAAGGAAACCCCTAAAGTTATTAGGGAATCCGACATGATCTAGACCATCGATTGAAGGGGAAAACGTCTCACGCTAAAGGAAACCCCTAAGGTTATTGGGGAATCCGACATGATATCGACTGTCGATTGAAGGGGGAAACGTCGTACGCCTAAGTTTGGAGGTTGCATGACATACCTATGCTAATCTAGCCCATTCCAAAGAGGGAAAAGCATGAAAACACATCTAGAAGGTAAGATCTACAAAACCCAACTCTTGATTTTTTATTTTTGACTAAATCCATATGTTTTATGAAAGATCTAAGTTTATGGACAATCTAGCCATTCATTTTTTGATCTAAGCTTAGGGATAGGTAATTAAAGACCTAATGTAGCTCAAATCACATAAAATTTGTCGATTTAGGATGAAAACTGATGGGACAATCTCAAATGTCCAATCGGGTACTATTTGCATAGTAACTTCTTGACGTCTAATTAATGATCAGACGCTACAAATGTGTTCTAAAACATTAAATTAACTAATATACAACAAAAATTAAAAGATCTAGATGAAAATTGATGAATAATCTGGGCATTTGATTGGGTATTAAAAGAATAAAGACTTACCAATGGCTAATATGTGATCAGATGCCACCATTGAATCCCTAAGCTTAAATTAACATAGGATAAGTAAAAATTCCCTGATCCATTAGCAAAAATGTTAAATAACATGTTGAGATTGAGATCCGACCACTTAATCTTGTGATAAAACCCTAAATTTAGATATCTGTGACTTTTGACCAATGGTTCCAAACAAACCAAAGTTTTTGATGGATCAGATTCTTCCTAAACAATTTTGAACGATGTCCAGATGATACACACTTCTATCCTAAGCAATCATCCTTGAAAGTTAGATCGTAATACTATATTTAAAAATCATTAAAAGAGAGATGAGGATAAGGATTAGACCTTGAAATCCTAAGTCAGTTTACCATGATTTATTGTATTAAATCTTCGAATATAGAATTATCTATCAATGGGGTTAAGTGAATAGTGAGAGCAAATCTAAAACTATGGATCACTAATTGGTAAATAGATGATAGATCTAGGACCTACCTGATCATGTATTCCTCTATGGAATAGATGGTTAGTGAAAAGTTAAGCGGTTTATGATGACTTAAACCATCAGACTTTGATTAAAACAAAATTCTTGTGTACTCAATTGTCTATGATTCAACATTGACAAGATCTCTGTAACATAAACAGAGGAGATTGTCCCATAAGTCGAGTTGAAGAAGGAACGTAGCCAAATTGGTAATTTTGCCTAAGTGGTAGGTGGTTTTAACATCTATATGCCCTTGAAATTTTAAATAATTGAATATTAGTTTATAATGTTTTCTAGTTGAGATTACTTAACTATCATGAAACTTACACTTCATCATGATGCCTTGTTTAATGCTTTTTAAGAATACAATGTTTGCAAATGAGGCATGGGAATTATATCTTCATAGCCATGATGCATGCTTTTTATAAGAGAAACGAAAAAGATATTGCTTGTTATACGCTCTTGTGTGTTTTTTAAAGAAATTATTATAATTGAATTTGCATCAATCCCATGTTTTGAGATGAGCTATAGAAATGCATAATTTTGCATGAGATATATGATGTATGTTTTAATATCATTTTTGGGATTGAGATATATCTTTGTCCAAGCCAATGAGCCTGGTGGACACTATGCTAAGAGGTTGTACGAGGTGGCCTCTCGGCCTCTAACCACCAAAGGTGGTAGGTATCCATGCCCAAAGTAGCATTGTTTTTCTCGACTGCTATGGTAGAAACAACCATTGGAGGTGGTTACGGCACTCTTTCGAGACGTATCCATAGTAGCCATGGAGGCTGCGATGGCTATTCTCTAGATATCGAATAGGCACGATTCAGTGATCTGGTCATGAGCATAGTGTGCCATAGGATTTCTATTTTGTGACCCACGTAGATGGGCTTGATGATGGTCTTTAGATGAGTACTCATGACCAACCAACTGATGTGTTCACTAGGGTGCATATGTGCACATGATGATGTTGTCAGTTTGGGATTGCTGACGTTCGTGGTTTAATCAATGACTACTTTAATACTTTGAGGCTCTTATGGCGTTGGATTTATCAAGTTATATGCATATCTTTCACATAGTTCTCAAGTTATGCTTACTTGTGATTTTCTGATATGTTTTATACTATAATTTGCCTGAGATTACTATGATGATTCAATCATTTGGAAAAATATGTATTTGGAGTGGTGCATGTTTTATATTGACACTATCTGAAATGTTTTAGCATGAAATCATGAATTAAGATTGGCTTGCAGCTTAAATCATGTTTCTTCTCCCTAACTTGATCATTCTATTCTTTAGAAATTGTATGGAAAATGATTTGAGATGTTGTTTAGAATTGCATGAAAAACTTGGTAAAATAGATATGAAAACTATCTACACAAGTGCAAGCTTGCTAACACATTGTAAATGGTTTACAATGTCTTAGGTTGAAGAAATAGAATAGGGGAAATGAAGCAGATGACTGTGTTAGAGAGTTCAAGATAACAAATCAGGTATATCAACTAGGTTTGCATTATAGTTAATTTAAATAGTAGACTAAAGTAACACCTCGATCTAATATAACTTTACTTTATGGATATGTAAACATGTAGCTTGGAGTCGTGGTTGTGTGGCTATGACTATGATTGGATTGATCCTGACAGGTATATTTTAAGCCGTGTATGTTTATTTGGTTTTCATTTATTGTGATTTTCAAAACACTCAGTGTAATATCCTTAATTTTAAAGATAAAAATAGGAAATTATTAAATAAATTAAAATAAAAATTTATGGATGAAATTATTTCCTGAAAACATAATAATTAGAAAGTGCTCGTCGATACGAATCCAACGCCACCAAGAACGCGAGAAACGGAGCTCAAACGAGGGAGTTATGAGCCGTCAAAGTTGGAAGGGCAAATTAGTCATTTGATAGAGACGTATTAGACAGGGGTCCAAATTGATAACGGCACCCCTGTCTACACACGTCTCTACCAGTCCGGCGAAATCGCCGGAGAGACGTGGGAAGAGCCGTGTGGGGAAGAGTTTCTCTTCCCCAAGACTCTAAAACCTATGTCTATGCTCCTCGAGGACTGCAAAACGCTCCACTTTGGCGTTTCCCATGAATGATACGCAAAACCCTAGATCTGTAAAAACTTGAATTTTCCGGCGAGTGGAGCCCCGGCAACACGAGCAACTCCGGCCAGGTGCAAGGTAAGCCTCAAAACCTATGTTTTTCTGTATTTATTAATTAGGAAATTAATTAGGAAAACGTTTAAAAATTTTGGAAAAAATCGTATTTTTAGGAACTTTGTGTACGCTCTTGTTGGAGTGTGATTTCACGGATCAAACCTTGTCCGTTTGAAAATCGCATACCGTCCAACTAGTGAACAAGAGACCCAAGAGCATACCCTTTAAATTTGGGAGTGATCCAACGGTGGAATTGCCCAGAAAACTCAAAAACCAGTACCTAGGGAGGTTTTTAGGAACTTGGGAAAAATCGTTTAAAAACCATGGTTTTTGAGAAAATTAGTGCAAAAGGAGGGCATAAATGGATTCTAGAGAGAATTCTGAAGAAAATGGCGCAAAAATCACGCAAAACGGAAGCTGCGTAGCTCAGCCGGGCCGAGGCAGGAATCCGGTCGTGTCTTCTCCGGCCGTCAACGCGCGTCGGCGCTGGCGGCGACGCCAAGGCACTCCACGGACGCCCGAGGGACGACGTCACATGACGTCGTCGCCGTGCGGAGCGTGCGTGGTTGGCTGTCGCGGTGGGACCGGGACGCGGCGCGTCCTGGCGACCGTGACACACGCGCGCGTGCGTCACGGCTGCGAAGACGCGCGGCGCGCGTCCCCGTGCGGCGTGCCCTGCGACTGGCCGTGCGTCTTCATGCGCCCGTGTACGTCGGTGTAAACCGGCGGAGAAAGGGTGCCGCCGGTTAAACCACCTTATGGTGGTCGGCGAGCCCCATTTGAGGGTAGTTTTCACTAAAACTTGATTTTTGGGAGCTGTGAGAGGTCCAAATCACGATCCGGAAGAGGCGTTGTGACCGTATTGACGACGCGGACCTAGTTTTAACTTAAAAACTTAGAAATGACCACTTTTTATTTAGAAAAAATTTTAAAATAGTGATGTGACATGTACAGGTGCACTGGAATATATCAATTAAAGGGAGTTATTAGCAGGCCAGTGGTCTCACACTGAGGTAGGTGACGACAACTAATGTTTTGACTTGATTTTAAACCATGTTTAAACATAGCATCATGTGTGATTGCGTTTTAAATTGCGATTTTTATTTACCATGGATTTCATGCGACATTGCTTACAGGATGATTATTCCAAATTGAATTCTTTTACTGAATAAACTTATTTAAAATGCTTTTACAAGCATGATGTTAATTTGTTATGCTTACTTAGAGACTTATTTCTTATTATATATATAGAAAATGCATGGATTTACATGGAAATGAGAATAGAGGCTTATTAGCTGGTCCTTTGATAGGCTAACCCCAGGATGAGGGGCATGTCTTGGGGATTGCAAGCTATAAGTGCTCTTGAGTTTTAGCATATACATATGATTTCCGTGTTTTATATTTGATGACGGGTGCTCTCGCTTAGGTGGGCGTCATCTTTAGGAGGGATAGGTAGGCCACCCACCTTCCGAGATTATGATGTGATGAGTTTGTGATATGATAGACACACACTTACATAGATGGCATTCGGTAGGTAGGGTTTGGTAACATGGATAGTCCACACCACTTAGGTCCCGAGCCTTTCCATGGGGATGACGCCCCAAGTCTCCCGTTATGGTGTCGACGGGGGAGCGGCGGTGGTTGATACCCATGGAGGGTTGCCAACCGGCATGATGGCCCATATTCTTATTATGTGTGCATGTATGATGAGCATGGTTATTGATGATATGCACAGGTGTGACGACACTCGAGGTTGACTACGTGTACTCCGATCGGGGATGTTAGTGCGATGTGATGGGACCCATTACCTTAGGGTGCCCTTATTCTGGATGTATGCTCCATTTTATTGATTCATGTCATGTTTTAACTTCGTGAATTTCATGTTTTAGCATATGGAATAAATTGGCATTTATTGAACATGGCATTATGATATCACTATCTTCATAAATGTTAGATTTTTCATCGATGTGTTCATTATTTCTTGCATTTGTACATTAATTGTCTATGTACCTACCTGACGATAGCTTCTTTGAGGCATTGCTTTGTTTTGCAATGCCTTAGATCTCAGCGCGATAACGGGAAAGGCAAAGGCATTTGAGAAGCCGTGAGAGCTGCTGAAGACCATTTTTCTATAGTATTAGACAGTGATGTGAGTCATTAAACAGGATTATCATTTGGATTTTTATGGACTGCATACTTTATATTTGGATGTGATTTAGATCCTTGGACATATATTGGACATTTATATGGGATGTTATGATGGATAGACCCTGGGCCATATTATTACTGTCTTTTGGACGTTTATTTGACTTAAAATAAAGGCGCCTATTTATTTGACGTTGATTTATACGCGGATCATTTATTTATGTTTAAATTACGTATACGTCATTTTGAGAAAGGAAAAATTAACACCCGGAGTTTTAAGATAGGTTTAGTAAAATGTTAAATAAATCTTTTCTCATGGGATCCCAAATGTTCTTATTTAAATTGCCAAAAAAAAAAAAAAAAAAATTTTGTCTTAAAAATCCGGGGTGTTACACTCAGTCATGCTTGTAAATGTGATGGAATGGAGACGAAGGCTCCCTTATTCTTGTTTTTATAAAAATTATGTTTATCAGGTACTTCGCAATGATTTAAATGTCTAATGTCCAAAAAATAGAGAAAACTTTGCCAAATTTTCTATAGAAATGTAGCGCTCATTTCACCGATAATCCTTTTTGAGAAAAGAAAAATGACACTCAGGGTTTTTAAAAGGGTCTTTTCATGAAAATTGTTTTTCGTTATTTATTTTCTAAATATTTAGGGCTCGACATTTGAAAAAGAATTACAAAAATGTATTATAAAAACCCAGGTCATTACATAAAATCACTCCAAACTCTTATCAATAGCCCAGTAACTTTCCCCTTAGCGATGTGAGACTAATTCTCAACGCTACCAGCTAGCCGCTTAGCATTGAGAGTTAATCCCACATCGCTAAGGGGAAAGTGATTGGGCTGTTGATAAGAGTTGGGAAGACTTCCCATGCAACAAGGCCTTTTCTCTGGGAAACCGGAGAGGAACAAAACCATAAGGGGTATATTGGCTCCCCAAAGCTAACAATATTGTTGTGTGTAAGGCCCTTAGGCTGTTACAATGGTATCAGAGCCAAACCCTGACTTGATGTGGGCTAGCCGGCATGTGGTTCCCATGTATTTGTGGCTGCCAACACGCGGAGATGCACATTCCCTAAGGTGGGTAGGGCACCATTAAGCAGGCGGCTGGTAGTGCTAAGAGGTAGTCTCACATTGCTAAGGAGAAAGTTACTGGACTATTGATAATAGTTTGGAAGACTTTCAATGCAATAGACCTTTTCCCTAGGAAATCGGGGAGGAACAAAACTGTGAGGGGTGTATAGGCACCCCAAAGCAGACAATATTATTATGTGTGGGGCCCTCAGGTTATTATAGTGGTACAGAGCCAACTCCTGACCCAGTGTGTGGGCTAGCCGGCACATGATTCCTAGGTATGTGTGGCCACCAACACGCGGGGACGCATGTTCCCTAAGGTGGGTAGGGCCCCGTTAAGTGGGCAGTGGTAACACTAAAAGTTAGTCCCACATCACTAAGGAAAAAGTGACTGCGCTGTTGAAAAGAGTTGGGAGTGACTTCACATGCAACAAAGCCTTTTCCCACAAGGAAAGAACAAAGTTGTGAGGAGGCTGAGTGATATTGGCCCCAGTCTCAAAAGCGGACAATATTATTGTGTGTGGAGCCCTCAAACTATTACATGTTCGAGTTAGATGATACTAATTTAGTCTTTTATTTGGCAGATTAACCAGAAGAAGCAAGGATGGCTCAGATCAAAAGTCAATGGTGCAGATCACACATCAAAGATTAACGGTGCAAATGGGATAATTTCCTATAAGGAGTTTCTAAGTTGAAAATAGCTCTCCACCATGAAAGAAAAGAGGAAGGCATATTGAATTAGTAATCATGAGGAACTAAAGAAGAAAGATGAAAGAAAAAGGAAAGCATGATAGGAAACCACCAAACACCCTTTCTATTCTATCTCTCACATTCTCTCCCCCTTCTATCTTTCCTTCTGCATCTCTCTCTCACCTGGGTGGAAGAGGGAATTGTTTCCTGTCTTCCCCCTCCTATTCTCCTCTTATATTCACCATTCCTTTTTCATTCTCCTCTCTTAACTTTTCCACCTTGGCTAACCCGTAGGTGGAGGCAGACCCACCACTTTTCCCCTTTCTCCTCTTTCCCTCCCACTTCTCTTCTACTTTCATTCTTCTCCTCTTCTCCCTATCTCTCCTTCACCTCCCTCTTTCTATCATGCTCCCCGTCTCCCTCTCTCACCCTAGTTCTACCTCCCATTATTGCACCACTACTAGCCCCCTTATCCATTGGTGTTCTCCACCATCCCACGCCTCTACTAAATGATGCCTAAACAAACCATCAACACTGGCCAAGTCCCAACTTTGACCGTCATTCCCCTTCATTGCACCAATCTTTGAACTAGCATCGGCATCATCTACCTAGTTTGCACCAACAACCCAGACCTCTTCCCTCTTATCCTTCAAAGTCCCAACACCTCTACTCCTCCTCTTCTTCTCTTTGTTCACCCGCTCTCTCCCTCTGCCTCTTCTCCTTCTTCTCCCCTATTCTCATCTCTATTTCTCTTTGCCATCCCTCTTCTCTCCAACTCCCTCATATATTCTCTTATAGGAACACCTTGTACCCTTGTTTTTTTTTCCTTTTCTGTTTCGAGCACGAGGGTAGACGTAGATCACCTTCCCAATTGATCCCCCATCTCCATGACTTTCTCTCTGTCGCTTCTCTCTTTGATTTCACCGTCCCCTCTATTTTGACTGACTTGCATCACTGCACAGTGCCGATGTTGTCACTGGCTGGCAAAGAGGAGGAAACCGAAGATTGAGTTTTTCCTCATTCCCTCCTTTTCTCCTACTCCACCTCCTCCTCTTCCCTTTCCTCCATTCTCCTCCTCTGACTTCTTCCTCTTCGGGTTTCCTTTCTGAATTTTGGTTTAAAATAGTAATCTAGACAAATTCCAGAATTGCCCATTAGACAATAATTCAAATCTCATTTCTGAGTCCCCATTCTAATTTCCTATGTGTCCTTGTTATATTTTAGTTTTACTTTATCTATATTCTGTTATCCACGGACAACCCAATCTAAGCCAGATCAATTAAGGCTCAACCTAATCAATGGGTTAGCCTTAAACAAACAAGAACTCTCAATTTCTCTTGTGTTTCTTTTCTTATTGTCAATTAACTTTTATATTTCATTCTTAAGACATTCTTGAACTTAACTAACATCTTTGATCTTTAATCTAAAATGCATAAAGTGATCTAGACCATCCAAATCCAAAATTACCATTTACTCCAAATCTTTACAGTTTTGGGGAATCTGACAAATCCAACTAGCAGATATTTAATTAATAATATGCTAAAGATGTTCACGAAGGCTGATCAACTCCAAGAAGACCATATTTGAAGGAATTGATAGTGATTAAGCTAGGGAAGTGGATTTTTCTTGTTATTTATTTAATTTTCTTTATTCTAAAATTGAAAATTCTATCATTTTTAGAAGTTGAACTGATCTGAACTCCAATTCTGATTTCAATAATTTTAGTAATTTATTTTAAATTTTTGTTACTTAAATTTTATTGAAACTCTTACTTTTTAAGTTGAGACCCCGTGGAATCGATTCGTGCTTGCATTAGCTATATTACAATAGCCCATGCACTTACGATAAACACAATCAACACTTAATCAAGTGAGTCCATGAAAAGCTAAACCTTATTGTAGAAGGAATCTAATACAATCAATTATAGCATTTAAGCACGTTCAATATTCTACACTTTTCAAATTGCTTTAAAAAGGCATCTTCAGTATGTTGATTTTGGTTTCATACACTTCAAATCTTTCATTTTTATTCCAATATGTAAACTCATCTTTGACAAAAGGAGTTAGTACCTGCTTGCTTCCTAAGTTATAGTTTAAAAAGGTAACAATATAGACAAAAAACAACATCTTTCTATATGTTATATTTAAGCCAGGTTTCATATTCACCAAACCATTTGAAATTGAGTCATGTCTTTTGGTTCCCGTACTATTTCAATGGAAAATCATGGCCACAAGGTTGAAGAGGTTCCTTTTGAATATATGCTCTTCTTACTTTGTCTTTGTCATCAAGGTGATAA
This sequence comes from Warburgia ugandensis, assembly GCA_035236585.1. NCBI lineage: Eukaryota > Viridiplantae > Streptophyta > Magnoliopsida > Canellales > Canellaceae > Warburgia > Warburgia ugandensis. The sequence goes on along the minus strand of CP141128.1, from coordinate 79,389,670 downwards.
TTTGAAATATTTTTCTATAATTCAGGATCTCTCTTAAGATTTTCCAAATCAATTTTAACACGATGTTTCCTAGAAGAACATTCTCTATTAGCAACCCTATATGTTTTCTTGGACAAGTATTGGTTGCTTCAAAATCACTTTTCATCCAAGAAATCTATCCATGGTTAATCAAACTATTTACAAAAGAATAGCAAAGAAACAATTTCAGTAAAAGAAAATGTTAACATTATATTTTCAAATGAAAAATCTATATGGCATGAGAGAGAGAGAGAGAGAGAGAGAGAGAGAGAGAGAGAGAGAGAGAGAGAGAGAGAGAGAGAGAGAGAGAGAGAGAGAGAGAGAGAGAGCTAGCTAGCTATATGGCATGTGAGTCTCAACTAGCCATTCAGAACAAGTAGTTAAGGCTTGCATTAGATTATAGTATAACCTTTTTGGGATATTAGTTAAAAGAGTCTTTTGTTGTGTAATATATAATACTGGCTTAAAAACCCAAAAGGTGTAATAAAAAGTGTCATTTTTAGCATTCTCAAAGCATTTTCATTTAAAATTATGGGCCACATGAAGATGCTTACCAAAATACAAGGTTGTTAGAAATTGGACCGGGAATTGATCTTTAAATAATAAGAAGTGCTTGACTTGCAAATGTGATTTAAAAAGGAATTTCTATGTAACTTAAAATAATATGGAGCTATAATGTAAACTCATGGACTCAAGAGGGGTTCCATAAAAGAAAATAAAAGTAAAAATAAAAATAAAAATTGGGGGTTAATCTCCCTATTTTCTACTTGAGTCCCCATAGACTTAGAGGGGTTTATTTAACGGCGTATGTATGGTGTTTCTAAGATATCACGGCATATCTCAAATGTGCACCTTATTTAACCGCATTATCTTTGGCATATGTGAGATATTAGGTTTATTTAACTACGTTATCTCTGGCATATCAGGTTTATTTAACCGTGATATCTTCGACATATCTAAGATATCAGGTTTATTTAATTGCGATATCTTTGGCATATCTTAGATATCGATTTTATTTAACTTTTGTCATGTTGATATGTTTGGTGTTATTTCAAACATGCCTCCTCTTGTAGAGAGAGAGAGAGAGAGAGAACTGCAATTTTTAGAGGGGAGAAACACAAAATAGGCAGCTGTTGCTACTATCTTGACAAGTAGGGTGGAAAACCCGCTTGCCAGTGGGGGAAAAAACTTGTTGGCACCAGATCTAGGGCTTTTGTAGTCATGTTTGGTAGAAAATCAATCCCGGAATAGGTACTCCACGAGATCTATGATTTTTTATGGTTTTTTTCTATTTTTTTTATCATTCCTGCAACCCTAAACACCCTTCCATAGAAAAGTAAGCAAATCGAACCAAAACCCCAGCTTTGTTGCTTACACAATCTCTGAAGAAATGTTTGCTTGAAGGGCCCTTAACAACGGTTGCAATCGTCTTCTTCATCTTCTCTTTGCAGGTTTGCAGAAAGGTATATTTCTTCTTGTGGGTTCTTTATTTGTTTCGACTTCATTGATTCATTTGACATGATTCCAACTGGGTCTGTTTGTTTTTTGCTTAAAGCCACGTAAAAAGTACGGTTTCATGCTTCTTTGCCTTTTCTTTTTCTTAATTTCTCACAAAAAATGAAATGTGCTTCTAGGTTAAGGATTGATTGATATACGTAGTACATTTTTTATGCTTGTAATGTTTCTTCCTCATTCCATCTCGAAGTAGGAGTTTTCTTTTTTGCTTCTCTGGAAAAAGGGGTGATTTTGATGATTTTTGTTTCCATATTGTTGAATTATTTTGTGCACATAAGGTCGGTTGCTATTTCTTCAGTTTCTGATAAAAGAGTAGGGATAATGGAAATTGCTAAGGGTGTCAGATTATTTATGATTTCTATGAAGTTAGGGATAAGATTTCAAGGTTCATATACATTGCAAATGGGCTACTTGTATTGGATTATAAGAAAGGTCTTATCTCAATGGGTTGTTTCAATTGTAAAGCTAGTTTCTCTGATGGGTTTCAAGGGACATGCCCCTTTTCACTTCTTTCTTTCTTTCTTGTGAGGTGCTAAAAGGTGAGCTCTTTATTGATGTTGTTGGTTGAGAAGTGAAGTTATTACTGCATTGACTTCAAATTGATGCTTCTTTGTCTATTATCAGTTTGGATAATCGATATGACTACTATATGTACAACATAGCAAGTGATTGGTTTGTACACCTAGTTGGGTAGCATGAGTTCAAACAATGAGTGCTAACTAATCATGATTGACTCATAACAATTTCTTGATATGTACAGCTTCCTTATCCTTGATTTTTGCCCGGAGACAACCATCAGTTTTGAGACATATTGATGCATGATGTCTTTCTTCAGCACGAGACTATGAGTTTTTTATAACGAATTTGCATCAATTCAATAGTTCTAATCATGAAATATGAGTCCCCTCCATACGCTAAGCCATGGCTATTCAAATTAACTTGAACATTGTGCCTAAAGGGCTTGCTGTTGTAGTAGAGGAATTTAATGAATATAAAGAAAAAAGAAGAGGCACAATTTAATTGTACAAGGGTCACCCATGCAGTCTAGAAGATGTCATTGTGTGGGATTTTCAACAGTGGACTCCTCAAAGGCTGTTTCAGGCTTGGTATCAACCAGGAGCCGTTTCTTTAGCAACTAGAATTTCAAATTCTATTTCAAAATATGTCACTTTATGCTTTGATTGGAGAGATGACAAACTGGAATCTGTATTTGATTCAGCTAGCTTTGGAGATGGTGAGGAGCCAGAATGAGATTCAGAACTTGTCTGTGGATCAACTGACGACTTTGGAATGTAATAAGGCATGAAGCTGTCACCCGCCTTTTGTTGCTCCTCTAAAATCTTTTGCAAGTACCTTGCGTGCTCCTCTACGTATAACTGAAGAGCCCTTTGCACCTTCTAGAAAAAAGAAAATTCATTTGAACATCGAAACAAAACATGCAAACAATGTGAATAATCTTCATTATGTTTTCTGACAATCACTTTCATGGGACATCCCAAGCCATATAATCATTATTAGGATATGGTGGATGGCTGAATCTTTATTAATCATTCATTTGTAAGCTATGGACAAAATCAGTTACAGATTGTCCAACAAAAAGACTTATGCTACCATACCAACATGGTCTGCCCTCTGCTGCAATAATGAAGATTTTGGATCATGTCATGTAGATAGGTAGCAACATAACGCTTCTGCTACAAATACTACATGAGTAGTGCCATGAGACAAGAAGTGGATATATTCAACATTTAGTCAAGGAAGCTATGTCTGTGCACGTATTTAATGAGTGCTAGATGTAGCAATTTCATTATTTTATGGAAGCGATTTGTCACAATTTTTTTTATAAAAGTGATTTCTTGTTTTGATGTAGATTAAACAATTCAAATCATTACATATCTCAAGTTGTTCGAGAAGCTATTTTTGAACTCCACTTGCACGTGTAGAGCCTTTGTTACTTGCATTCTCCTATTATAGAAATAAAGAACATAGTCAGAACCAAGAAAAAATAATTCCTGGGAAGCTCAAGCTGACAAACATAAAGTTGTAAGTTCACCTCTTGGTTCCTGCTTCACTTTTTTTGCTAACTGTTGATGCCTTATTTTCCTCTGACCAAGAAACCTTTTTGTCTAGCCAATATAAAATAAACAAACAAAAAAATTCCAATGCATTCAAAATTGCAACTATTAAGTAGATGAAATAAAACTTTTTCTTGCTCAGTGGCAGTTATAAAAGAAATGAGGCATGATCCAATGAGTTTATTGAAAGAAGTAGACATTTATAGCATTTCAACAATGTGTAGTGTGTTTCTAAAGTATCTTTCCACACCAAAATGTTGAGGAATGTGGAGTAACCTTGTTTCATGAAGCCACCTATTCTTTAGAGCAAATGAAAGTATTTACCTTCTTTCACCTCTGGCTGGTACTTAGCGCGTCTGTATTTATGCATGATAAACACACAGAAATCTGTGAGGATGAAATAAAACAATAGTAACTTGACTTCTAATATCAATTGCATGATTGATAAAAAAAAAGTACCAACTAATATCAAACAAGAAAACAAAAAAGGAAGAAAACTAAGATGCATGTTTGAAGATTTTGCCATTTTGAGCTGACATTTGATTGATATATTATAATCTAATTCATCGATGTTTGAGTTAGTTGAATGTGGCATTTCCAGAGCTGATATGATCTACTTCAATGTCCTTGAGGACTTCCAGTCTTCAGGTGTTTCTCCTGCAGTCACTTTGACATTCTATTCAAGTAAATCTTCAGTTATTTAATACTTTATTGTTTTTGTGCCTTTTGCATTTTATGGTCGGCAATCTCCTACAACATGGTTCCACATTATAATTATAGGCTTAGGTTTTTTCCCTTGTTGGTTGATCTGTTAACATATGGTTTGAAGTTATCCTCATATGTGTCTTCTAAGCTGACCAACTACAGAAAATTACTAGAAGTACAATTGTTGCAAGTTATTTTTCTTTCATATATATTATTTTGATGCATCATCCTGTTGTTATGATCTATTGGAGACAATTTTTAGATGCCACGCAAAAGAAAAGAGAGAGTCCCTATGACACCTAGTCCTGGTCATGCGGAAGATGTGGACAATGTGTCTGAAGACATAGTTGATGGAGACAAGGGACCGTACAAAAGATGGACTAAGGAACAAGAGGACTTTATCCTTGAAACACTTTATGAAGAAATCATAGAGGCTAGAATCATCGCAACTGGGAGCATGCCAAAGGGTGTGGCGATTAAGGAATTGTTGCTTTGTTTCAAACAATGATTTGGAGTTAATTTGACAATGAAGCAATTGAATACCAAAATAAGACTTTTCAAAAGCAAGTACATCACGCTTGCAATGTCACGACCCCAACCCCCGGGGCCGCGATTAGGCTTAATCAAGCCTAACGATTGGCCGAGCTAGGCCTACGTGGCCTTGCTTGTTCTTTTTTTTCATAATTTATATCACAGCGGAAGTGTTGAGAGAGCTAGGTGCTCTGGTCCTGTGCAAGTCACAGTTTATTAGTAAAATATTTCTCTCCTTCAACAACTAAGTCCTACTGAAATTTCGGCAGAGTCTCCCCTGTTTTTCAGACTTATGCATTTAACGCATACTATGCAGTTCACCTGATAAACAATATAGCAATTATAATTTCCTGAAGGGAGACTCAGTCTCCACACTATCTATCATAATAAAACATATATGATGCATAAGGATCAGTGTAAAAAATAAGACATAACTCGTTTACAGCATTAGCGCATATATACATGTAGATATATACAACTCAAATTTTAACATCTTCGAGCAAGCTTTCTTCAATTCACTCAACGACCTTTCTCTTCTCTGCCTGACTGGTACCTACAAAATAATAAGGTGAGCTGCGAAGCCCAGTAAGGGAAAAGAACTAAACTCATGCATATCCAATCATTCTCATTGCTACGCTTAAAAACACATTCAATATAACATGAGCATTCATTTCCATTTTAACTAGTCATATACAACATAGTAGCATGTGCTATCAAGTAAGGCCTATGGGTATTAGAGCAAAATTACAGTTTTTTCCCAAATTCCAATATGACGCAACAGTCATCGCATGCAAACAAGCACACCCCATAAGGATTTCCCATTCGCGTCCAACCATAAGACATTCAATAGATGAGTGACTAGGTCATGGACCTCATTCTAAAGTTAAATGCAAACTATAAGCGTTACGTCCAACAAAGCTACATACTCATTGATGATTTTCTCAGTAATATTAAACATGCTTAGCATTACACCAGGATTCACTAGTCATCTCCCTCAAGGATTACCATCTTGGGCAGCGCCAAAGTTAGGTTCCCTCAGGATTTACCATCTTGGATGGCTTCACCTTAGTCGAAATCAACCAGGCAGCCCTTTCCCTCAGGGTTTACCATCTTGGGTAACTCCATATGCTAGCTCATCCCTCAGGGTTTACCATCTTGGGCGGCTCCACCGTGATCCCAAAAGACCAGGAGCCCTTTCCCTCAAGAATTACCATCTTGGGAGGCTTAATACCTAACAGCTCATCCCTTAGGGTTTACCATCTTAGGCGGCTCCACCATAATTCCAAAGAACCAGGCAATCCTTTCCCTCAAGGTTTACCGTCTTGGGAGGCTCAATACCAGACAGTCCAATCCTCAAGATTTACCGTCTTGGGCAGCTTCACCTTAGTTACAAGCAACCAAGTAGCCCTTTCCCTCAGGATTTACCATCTTGGAAAGCGTCATCATAGCTTACCGGGCGACCCTCAGGGCTTACTATCTTGGGCTTGACCATTTTATAATAGTTTGCATCATCACAACAGTTAAGCATAGTAAATCATACTATAACATGACCTTTTTAATAAGAAATTACAATTTCTATCATCCATTGAACCAATGTGACAATATATACATTTTACACATGCATAAAGTTAATTTCAAGAGAACACAACAACAAGAATTTAAAGAATGCAAAGGTTCAGGGTCCTTACCTGCTCTTCGCGTACAATTGAAAGTTCTACTACTATAACCGTTCACACTGCTCTCAAACCTCTGTAACAAATACAAGTTCTAAGTAAATTTCAAAATTTCATGCCATTTTCTATAATCACTTATAGTTCTACATTCACCGTGTTCTTAATCTAACCTCATATATCTAGATCAAGGATTTGCACACCAATTGGTTGCTATCCAATTGGATCAGCACTATTGGTCTTACATCGATGGTCTAGATCAAGCGCGTACCTCTAGAAGTTTCAATTTCCAACATTTTAGGTAAGTTATTTTACAATACAATGCTTTTAGCCATAATTCATGGTCTGATATCCTTTCCTGACCTCTGACATTCGCTGATCGAGTATTAGATGGCCAGATAGGGTCTCCCATCAATTTATCCGTAATTAGTCAGTCATTTCTGTGATAATTCATCACCAATGGTTACTTGGAGTTATATTTGACCTAAATTTACCTCCCGATCACATTTTTAACGATCGGATGTTACGGTTCCAAATTTTCCCTATGCATTAACAAGCAATTTTGTAGACCAATCGATTCCTGATCGACGATCCGTCTTTGCAGATGAAAAGATCACTCGCGAATTGTCCATATCTAAAAAAATTTATTTTTCACATTTTTTTAGGGCTTGCCAGAAAATGTCACTGTCGCCGGAGAAGATGACCGGATTTCGATCGTCGCCGGCGACACAGGTGACATCATTTTTCAGCGAAATTTAAAAAGAATGCTTGGAATTTCCTGAATTTTCATTTCCCAATGTTTTCCCTTTTTGATTTACACTCTAGGTGCTGTTTTTTTTTTTCTTTCTTTTTTCGGCTTTGTTTCTTGTTGGATCTCCATGAAACCAAAGGGGTTTCACTTAGAAACGTCTAAGGAAAAACCTGAACGGGTGGATTTTCAATCCAATCCCATTTCTCTCCCTGTATAACACGAATCCGACGAAATTTTTCACCACCCCAACTCGTCGGAAAAACAGAAGAGGAATGGGGAATGGAGAGAAAAAAGGAAACAAGGGGGAAAAGGGAGGTGAAGGAGAAGACTCACCCCTAACCTCTGCTAGTGTGCGAGTCGTCGATGGAGAGGAAGTCTGGCAGAAAGAGGGAATCACGGGCGAGTAGGTTCCGTTTGCCTCAGAAATAGGAACGACCTGGTTCCTATGCAGGTGTGGCTTGACCGGAAGAACAGGGAGATCCAGGGGAAGGGGGTGAGAGGGTTGCCGGGAAAGTGAATGGAGAGGGGAGAGGGTTGTCGGCTTTGGCTCCCTCTTCCCTGTGTTGCAGACGCGTGGGAGTAGAGCTCCACGTGGTGAGTTCCACTCCCGCGTGTAGAGCTCCTCCCACGTGGCCCTTGGTTCACATGCATTAGAGGAGGTGCCATTATCAATTTGGACCCCCTCTACCTCGATGGTAAAATCCCTGGGTCTTTCGCTCCCGATCTCCATTTCACCCGTTCTTAGTGTCATTGGAAAGCTCTCTCCGAGCACAATCTAATGAGTGACTTAGCATCATGGATTTCTAATGTTCGTGATTTTTATGTTTTACTCCACTATTTAGGGCATGGGCGTGACATGCAAAGTTAAAGAATGGAGACTTGTGATTAGGGTGGGATGTAAAGAAAAATTGCTTTCTTGTAACTCCAACAAAGATCATGAATACCCACCTTCAGGTAATGGACCATTCCAATTCTATAATAATATACATCGCCTTTACAATGCCTTTACAAATGTTTTTGTGTATGTACAGTCAAATTCGGAGGCTCGTTGCTTATCTGGGAGGAATTTATGGAACTATAAGCACTTTGAGATGGTATTTGGGGGGAGCATTGCCACCGAAGAATTTTTCTCAGGGATTAATAATTTTGTACAAGATGACGGACTCCGTGAATCGAGCATGAGCGGCAGTCAATATATAAAATCACATAAGGAAGTATACAAACTAGATATGTCAAATGTGCATGTTGATGCATTTGACTCCCAGGTCCCATATTATGGGGAGGAAGCTAAAGGAGATAATGATGGATTGCACCCACAATATCCATCTAAACACCTTCCACAACCCCTATCCTCCAAGCTACCTCCACAACATCATCCTCAATTTCCCCTGCTAAGATTGTTAACTGGCGACGACTGAGGGGAAAAGGGAAGCATGCTGGTCAATCATCATCCTCAGCATGTAATGCTCCCCCTCCATTCATTGATCCTTCTATTATATCAAGGTTGGAAAGACTTGTAGGCATAGACAACAACTCGTAGATGACTGCATTGGATTGTTTGGAGGGTCTGACCGAGATGGAGAGGGTTAAGGCGTATGGTATTTTGCAAAAAACGAAAATAGGCTTCAAGGAGGGTTTTGCTCGTTGGTCACAGCAGAGACAACTGTTGTATGTGAAGATGCACCTGTAGGTGTTTGTTCTTTTCATAGAAATTATGTTGGTTGAAACGCTTTGGTGTGTCATTATATTGGACCTCTTTAGGCCATATTTATTTTGTTTAGACATATGTTATTCTATACATTGAGGCTACGGATAATTAATCAGACCTTTATTGTGCTGTCATTATATGATGTCAACATTTAATTGTAAATGGGTGATGCACACAATTGCATATTACAATATATAATTGCGGTATTATAAGGTGTGAAGCCTTGGCCGATGAGGGCGGGCCAAGAGGGCTGACAGGCTTCTAGGCAAGGTGAAAGACTGAGAATTAGTCCCACATCGCTAGGGGGAAAGTTACTGGGCTCTTGATAAGAGTGATGAGGACTTTCCTTGCAACGAGGCCTCCCGATGGGTGAAGCCCAAGAGGGGTGAGGGACCTAAGGGAACAAAACCTTGAGGGGTGAAGCCCAGAGTGGTGAGGAACCCAAAGAGGACAATATCATATCCGCTGTGCACTCTGATACACGGAACGAGGCCTTTTCCCTGGGCAACTGGGGAAGAACAAAACCGTGCAAGGTGTATGGGCACTCCGGCACGGACAATATCGTTGCAGGGTGTGGGCCCTCGGGCTGTTACATAAGGCAATGGCCGAAGAGGGACAGTGTAGCGCTACATGTAACGATGAAGTGCTTTGTGAGTTGCATAATGTGATAGGCACGGTAGTATCACACATACTTAAACATGTAATGCAATTTGAGGAGGATGCCATGCTGCACACTCAAACGCTGCATCCGATGAGCATTAAAAAAAGTACTCGTGGTTACAAGAAATTTTGGTTAGTTTATGAAGAAACTGGGACGAGATTCCAAAAATTATATAGAATGCATCAGTTCCAGTTTAGTAAGCTGGTTAATATTTTTCAAACCATCGGCCTCTTATCAAGCACTCGATGAGTGTTAGTGGAGGAGATGATGGCAACCTTTTTAATGATTGTTGGACAGGACTCAAGGTACAAACCAGTAGCGAAGGATCTATTTAGGTTCACTTATACCATCAGCACCAACTTCCACAAAGTTCTTCGTACACTATTGCGGTTGTTCGGTCACCTTATGCCTCCTCATGCAACTGAGGACCACCCTGACATTTCAAACAATTATCAAAGAAACAATCACTTCACGGTAACTGTATCTCTCTTCTGTAATCTTCAATACAATAAATTGGGACCTTGTAGCATTAACATTCAATTTGTCACATACTGTTGACAGGGTTGCATTGGAGTTGTAGATGGGACATTGATACCTGTTAGGGTTTTTGCTACGGGTCATCGCAATTTGTCAAAGTGGTGTACTAGGAAAGGGTTCCTCACAAAGAACATTCTTACATGCTACAATTTTGACATGCAGTTCACTTATATGCTTGCTAGCTTTGAGGGGTCTACACATGACTCTGCTGTGTTGAAAGAGGCTCTTACAAGAGAAGGAGCACGGTTGACAATTCATGATGGTAAAACCTTTATGTGTTTACATTTGTAAGTTCTACCTTGATGCCTTGTTCCTTAATTGCTCATTCGTTTATGGTATAAGAAAATACTTCCTAGTTGACGGGGGTTATGCAAATAAGCAACAATTTCTTGCCCCTTATCGAATGACTAGGTATCATCTGAAGGAGTTTGCCCAGGAAATGCAGCAACCACAAAATGCCAGGGAGTTATTCAACCTTTGACATGCACAGTTGAGGAACGTAATAGGAAGAACATTTGGTGGACTTCTACTTGTAATAATCATGCTTGCGATTGTGCCTTTGTTTATGTAAAACTTATCTTCTAAATTTCCTGCAATTACTTTTGCTTGTAGTCATGTACCTTCTAATTGTGATTTCTTTCTCTCACTGCCACCTAATGGATTTGATTTGCAACTATATCTACATATGGTAATATTTCTATCTCATAGAACGTATTTGAATGTATGTGACCATATGATTATTGATTGGTGCTCTTCTATGAACTTCATATCAGGGTCCTTGACATGGCTGAGAGAGGAAGTAGAATCCAAGTAAGTTGTAATGTCTTTCCTGTTCTCACTCAAGTTTCTATTATTTCTTTAACTTTATGTCTTTGGAGCTAATGGATCCTTATTGTATATATTTAGTTTCGATGAGTTATCTGTGATTAAGGTCATTTAAGGGCATATGTTTGGGATTTCCTAATGAAGGGGCACACCATTTTGTGCTTCTTGGATATTATTCTTGTAGATTCAAGATGGGACTTCAATTTGCCAACTTACAAATGGTAGAAGTGGTCTAGTTGGAAAATGTTCATCTCTATAGATATTTTCAATGGCACATTGGTTTTACCACTCTTTATTACCATGTAGTGATGAATTGACCAATTGACATGTCTCATAATTCATTTGAAACTACATTGCTATTAGCTTTATCATTTTGTTTGGTTCTCAAAGATTGGGCTAAGCTTATATTAGGTTTTGTGGAATTTTCTGGGTAAAGTTCAGATCTTATTGTCATAATCTTCTTGCTGCACATATCTTGCTTTTTTTTAATGCTAGACACACAATCATGCACTGCTGATATATTCTTCTAAAGTTTGTTGATACTTTGTTTTATTGAATTCTAGGCAATAGTTTAAATTAAGTAATCAAACACCTTGATTCCTAATGGTGATGCAGCAGCTACAGCCCCCAACGGTGATGCAATTATCATTTTGGTTTCTAGAGGATATTGCCCTTTTTATTCTTCTCCCTTCCTTTTGTTTGTTCTCTTTTATTATTTGCCAGTTAGTAATTACAATTTCTTTTGGAGCAGATATAATCAGGAGTGATATGAGGAGCAATAGGCTGCAATCCAATGGAGTGCCTGCAGATAATATACAGAAGCTCTTGAAACCCTCAAGCTTCTAAAACTAAGTTGAAACATATAGAGCCTAATCTTGACCTTGATTTTGATAGCAGTGGGGAAATTATCTATGCAATCTGAACCAAATATTGAAATTTTTCAGCAATGTTGTTTTTCCATGAGGCTTATGCAGTCAGGAGCATAAGTGTTCAAGAGTAATGAATTGACCAATTGGAGTAGATTGGTGTGCATAATGTTGATACGAAACTTTATCTTGCGGGTTCTACAGCAGATCTCTGACTATCCATTAAAAGTGGAAATTAGTCACAGAAAGAGTACTTGCCTTCTTCTTATCTCCTCACTGGATGTTCCCATAAGACCTATTTTAGAAATTTCTGATATTTTCATAAATCTATACATTTACTATGTCAAGGCCTTACATATGTTGCATCAACTTTGCTTTATATATGTAAGAGAACAGAAATGAAGTAGTAAGAGGAAATGCCATAGCTTCAGTAAAGGCATATAAATATGGATGGTCAAAGAATGCATATAATATGTTGGGATGTATGATATCTACAGCTTATGGCTATTTACAGTGTCTGGAGAAGTAAAATGTCATTTTGTTATCTGTGAGCTAGACCTTTGTTTACGTTGGAGACTTACAGTGTTAATTAGCATGCCAAGATTGTGGAAGCAAGGAATTATGCTTTGTAGTTATGAATCACATATACTGCAATTTATAGCCCAGTAGTTTTAAGTATTTACTTATTTTGTTATCACACATTTTTCCTACAATAATGAGCTCTTATTCTTTTTTTGCTTGCGCCATTATGCTTTGTAGGTTTCAATAGTTGCTGACGATGAAGGTGAGGAAACATTTGATTCATCACTTCTGGGACATGCAGATGAAGTTGTGGAGGAACAAATTGTTGGTGATGATGTCATTATGGTGAAAGGGACCAAAACCACAAGCGTAGTAGGTGTAGAGCCTGTTGCAATTTACAGACTTGAAGATACCAGTTGTTGGGGATCTTGCTTGGTCTGAGGAAAGATCCAACTATCACCTACCATGGCGGTTAGATGTGCCCTTCCCAACCAAGGGTTGCTTGTTTGACTCTGTTGACCCACGTGTTCTTTGAATATGGACAAAGGATCTTGGATTGGACTCTCATATTAGATTCCACATCATTTAATAGTATTGTTAATGCTTCATTGGGCAATTTTAAAGTTGAGATTTTCTTTTATGATTGGCATGAAGATATCATATATGCTTTCAAGGTGAAAGAGTGTAATAGCTTCTCATCTATGTACTCAGAATTATTTTATATCATTTTGAACTTACTTTTGTCTCAAAAGTGATGGATGTATTGTTCTAATTCTTGACTGGGAGCATGATCAATTTAGATAAGGATTTATATGCTACCATTAGTAGCTTTGAAAGAGAAAATTGTTTGAGAACACAACTCGGTCTTCATGGCATTTCTAATATCAATGTATCAATAAATTTATTCCAATATTAGAGCTACTAATAGCAGTGATGGTTTGCATTAACCATGGCCATGAATTTATTAATCTGTCTAAACTTTCTAATGTAAAGGGAAGAAACAATTTTCAAGGAATGAGGGAAGTAGAAGTAGTAGGCGAACCAATATTGAGCCCTTCTCGGCAATTGGCACTCCTATCCTAGCTAGCATATTGACTTTCCAAGTTATCAAAAGCTTTTTGTTACGGGGTTCCAATTTCACTTTTGCTAAACCTGTGCAGCACTTGTGTGGAACTCTTTTGCTAGTCACAACTCAACCTTTCAATCTCACTCTTACTTGCTACGGCTACATTTACTCACTTACTAAAGCAATGAGAGGAATTTACTTGCTAGGGTTGCAACTAACCCTTGCACTTCGGCTTGCCTCGATTATGAAATTCTTCTAAAGACCTTTTAGTCTTCTTAAGATCTTTTGATTATGTTATTTAATAAGGAAATGAGAGTATTTCACAAACAATTTGCAGCATTTGGTACCACAGAAATGCATATACAACAAAGGTACCATAAAATCCCTGGGCCTTAGGAATATCATAGCATAGATGAATGGCTCAGATCATTGATGAATATCAAGGTGCTCGTTAATATCGTGGCATATGCCAGAAATGCAGCTTATTTAACTGTGATATCTAAGAAGCATATGTTTCTCATATCTGAGACATATCTCAAATATTATCAAAAATATCACCAGAGATATTGCCAGAGATATCACAGCACAAATATCATATATCTCAGATATTATACAAGATATCACAGAACATATGACACATATCTCAGATATCAGACAAGATATCGTCAGAGACGTGCCAATAAAATGCCAAATATGTGCTGTTAAATAAACGCCCCTTATACTCTAGCACAGAAGAAGTCCACGCCCTTCTTTTTTCATGTATGATAATTTTTTTAGATCTAAGCCCTTGATCCTATTCTCTGTACAAAAAATAGACGAGTAATTAGAAATCAATGTTTTTGAATAATCTTAATTGCTTGTTTTGGCTTTTGAAAATTTAATAAAAATAGATAGTCACTATTTCTTACTTATGACAACATAGACTATAACTATTTTAAACATGAAATTTGATCTTTGGCCTATCTAAATATTTGAAACATCATTAATGGCTTGAATCTACATAACAAAGTTTCATCATGAATGAAAATAGGTGAATAAACTTGCTTTCACTATGATAGAGTGTATGCCTACTGACCATTGAATTATAGGCCAAAGGCATCTAATGAACATGAAATTTGATTTATAGCCCATCTAGCAGATTTAGACATGACAAACAACTTAGATCTATATAACAATTTGATCTATAACTAATCTAGCCAATTTTAAGCACGAATGACTTAGATCTACTTAACAAATTTCTAACAACCATAAAAAATGGGGCGTGGACTTCTTCTCACGTCGTTCGTGACTCTGAGCCAAATGAGTAATGTAGTCTCTCTATTGCGTGCATGTGCTAATGCGCACGGCTCTATTGGTAGAAGAAAAGTCATTAGCGTAACCCCAATGTAAATAAAAATAAATTTGGGAGATTCGAGAGCGGCCACGATCATTCAATGTGCATGAATTCAGATCTGTGGTGGGACTGCTAAGCAAAAGATATGTGTGTCTAGATGAAGAGTCACTGGCGCGGCTGACAGTAGTGTGACTATACTTTGCATATATGTCCACACATGTCCACACATAGACGACATACTCCTCTCAAAACTTTCGCTCACTCAGGCAGCTGAAGCCGAATTAACAACCCCTCGGGAAGATCTCTCCCACCTCAGCTCCGGCGATGGCTTCCCTGGACACCGACGTTAACATGATTCCGGCCGGTGAAGGTGCGAGTGGTGCGGGGCCCTCTTCTTCCTCTTCTTCGAAGAAACCGAAGCGTTTCGAGATCAAGAAGTGGAATGCGGTTGCCCTTTGGGCTTGGGGTATGTCATTACAGGCCTTCTACCTCTCTCTCTTTGTCCCTTTGTTTTTACCTTTTTCACTGTATGCTATGCCTTCCAAAACCCAGATTAGGGTTAGGGTTTCTTTTGTTTCCGGATTTCGATATAGTGTGATATGTTTGGTAATTGATGGATGCAGATATCGTCGTAGACAACTGTGCTATTTGCAGGAACCATATCATGGATCTATGTGAGTTTTTATTTCCAGACGCCTGCCTCTTTCTCTGTTATTTGCTTCTTTCGTCTTCTTACCGTTGTTTTTCTGTCTTTCTCTTATTATTAATGTTATAGGCATCGAATGTCAGGCTAATCAAGCTAGTGCCACGAGCGAAGAGTGTACAGTCGCATGGGGTGAGCGTCTGATCTTATAAATTCTAGGAATTTGCTTACAGTCTTCTTTTTTCCTTTGGAAAGCCTAGAAGAAAAGGACTCTATTATAGCTTTTTTCTATGTAATTATTAATCTGTCTAGTAGTGTTATAACTGTATGTTGCTTTACAGAAAGCCTAGATTATCCAGTCTAGAAATATAGTCCTAATTTTGAAGAGAGTCATCTGGGTATGTTATCTATGAGTTATTTTAGCTGACTTTTTTGTTTTTTGTATTTTTAAATTTTCATGATACCCCGAATAATGAATTTAGTGGGTTTCACATGTTGATGCGAAGGAATACATGGCTCAGCCAATGTTGCTTCCTTGAATGCGTATGCTGTCAATCTGTAACAAATCTGAGTTGCTTATACTTGTCTAATTTGTTGCATTCTGGTATACGGGTGTGTATAGTGCTGTGTCCTTGACATAGAGAAGCATAAGTGATTCATTATTGCGACAGTCATTGCATAAAGATTATATTTTTAAATTCATCTTACAGCAAGTTATTGAATGATACTTGGTGAGGCACTTGTAAGTCATGAATCTGATTACTTCATTGTTGTGCTTCATTTTTTTTTTAAAATTTCATAATGTTATTGTTTCCTATCTTCTTCATCGCTATTACTTGTGCTCTTATTATTATTGTTATTATTATAATTTAAATAAGTTTTTCTTGAAGTTAATCCGGAAACTTCTTTTCTCTTTTACTGTAGTGTTGCTGCTTGACGTCTGCAGTTTTGAACTATCTGATAATGTGGAAATAGAATGTCTGGTTGTCTGCTTTGACAACCCTTGTCGACAGGCTTGTGTAGTTTAGCTGATTTTTAGCTTGGATCTTAGGCATATGATCCACATTGCAGTTATTTGGTCAAGCTGAAAATCTGAACTTTTGAAGAGAAGATTGCTTGGGGTTTGTAAACTTGGATTTTCATTAAAAGGAAGGTGTAACTATTTGCATTGGCTTATACAGTTTGGAAAGTGCATGTACGTCCTGTGTTTACCTTGATTGGTTGCATTAGCTACTACTAGAAGCCTCTTACGTATCATGATTCTCCATCAAAGTGACCAGAACATTAAGTAATCTGCTGGAATTATTTTATGGCTTTGGGAAATCCAAGTCTTTCATTCTGCAGCTATAAATTGATCTTTGTATACTTTTGTTTGAAGATCGAGAAGAGTCAGGGTTAAGACATGCAATGAAGTTGCTTCTACTTGTCTATGAGCTGCATTTTGAAGTGCTTCGACTCCAATGGTGTCATGGACATGTTTGTTTGACTTGAACTCCGATGTTAGAACTACTGCATATATATATATCCTGTTAATAGGCATAGATGTTAGAGTAAATATTTAAGTTCAAATATTTGAACAGAAAAAAATCAGATCCATAGACCAAATGACAACTGAGCAGTGAGCACCTGGTTCACATGTTGAATTAGCTTTGTTAAAATAATCTTCTTAGATTACATTAGCTAGACACCTAACTACAGACCAAATTAATATTAAAATAAAAGTCAGGGTGTGAATATTGTGCAGGAAAGCTCCCATGTTTTCACATATTTAAGGCATGTAGTGAGAATGGCGACAATAACTGCAATGCTGCAATATATTATTTGAAGCAGTCAATAGTCGTAAAGTATGAGCCAAGGAGGTTGTAATAGTTGATTTGGAATAGCAAAATAATTATAAGGAAAGCTGTTTCCCTTATGTAATTATCCCTTAGGTTATGCATAAAAAGAAAAGGGGGATAAAACCTAGGGGCTCAATATATAGTACATGTCTTGGTATCCTAATGGTAGAGCCAGCAGGCCAGCAGGAAGAATTTTCCTTTATATAATCTTGATGGATAAGTAGATTCCATGGATTCCATGGACTTGATTTGTAAAGGGAGAATCAGTTTTTTATACCTTTTGTCTGTTATGTCAGCTGCAATAGAAGAATTCGATGAGTGTGCAAGCTGAAGAAACATCTAACTTCCATGGATTACTATCTTCTTTGATGCATCTTTGTTAAAGTGGAGCTAAGAGAGAGATAGATAGAGAGAAACCTTTAGAATGGGTGAATGTGTGTTGGTGATTTTGCACCTCACACTTAACACACATATATATACTAAACAAGGATAGTTACATGCTTTTAACTGTACATTAAAACAAAACTAAGACTAAGGCTAAGTAAAGTTATACAATACTATGCCATATTCAACACCCCCCCTCAAGCTGGAGCATATAAGTCATATGCACCAGGCTTGTCTCAAATGTATTTAATTTTTGAGGTCTTCTGAGAGATTTTGTGAAGATGTTTGCTAGTTGATCATTTGAATTGACGAAGCTAGTAGCAATACATCCCGATAAGATTTTTTCTCTAATAAAATGACAATCCAGTTCTATGTGTTTGGTCCTTTCATGGAAAATGGGATTATATGCAATATGTAAGGCTGCTTGATTATCACATATTAGCTTCATACTTCCATCCTCTCCGCGTTTCATCTCCTAGAGTAGTTGTTTCAGCCAAATAAGTTCACATGTTGTCAGAGCCCTGGCTCGATACTTAGCTTTTGCACTTGATCTAGCAACTACATTTTGTTTCTTGCTTTTCCAAGATACTAAGCTACCTCCAACAAAACACAATATCTTGAGGTAGAATGCTTGTTTGAAGGAGAACCAGCCCTGTCAGCATTTGTGTACCCAACAATTTGAGTGTGGCCTTTATCTTCATATAACACACCTTGACCTGGTGCTCCTTTAATATATCAAAGAATGCGAACCACAGCATCCCAGTGACTATCACACGGTGATTGTAGGAATTGACTGACTATACTTATAGCAAAAGAGATATCTGGTCGAGTAATGGTGAGATAATTCATTTTACTCACAAGTCGTCGATATCTTCCAAAGTCTGCTAGAGGCTCCCCCTATCCTGGTACAAGTTTAACATTCAGGTCCATGGCCGTGTCCACGGGCTTACAACCTAACATACCAATCTCTTTCAAGATGTCTAAAGTATATTTTCTTTGTGAAATGACAATACCTGTACTAGACTGAGCTACCTCAATTCTCAGAAAATACTTTAGTTTTCCCAAGTCTTTATTTTGAAAGTGATGGAAGAGATGTTGTTTAAGTCTTTGCATGCCATCCTGATCATTGCCTGTGATGACAATGTCATCCACATAGACCACTGGATAGATACACTAACCCGAAGAGTTGTGCTGATAGAAAATAGAATGATCTGCTTCACTCTGAAGCATTCCAAATTCCTGAATAACAGAGCTAAATCGTCCAAACCATGCTCGGGGAGATTGTTTTAAACCGTATAGAGAATGGCTCAATTTGCACACTAAACCAAACTCCCTCGAGCAACAAAGCTAGGCTGTTGTTCCATATAAACTTCCTTTGTTAGATCACCATGAAGGAAAGCATTTTTATTATCTAGTTGGTAAAAAGGCCAATGCCGCATAGCATCCATGGAGAGGAATAATCGAGCAGAGGTAACCTTGGTTAAGATCATAAATTTGAGTATAGCCCTTAACAACTAGGCAGGCTTTAAGTTGATCAACTTGTCCATCAGGACCCATCTTAACAGTATATACCCAACGGCAATCCACTATAGTTTTACCAGGTGGCAAAGGAACTAAGTCCCAAGTACCATTCGTATGCAAAGCAGTCATTTCATCTATCATGGTCTGTCTCCACCCAGGATGTGAAAGAGCCTCATTGGTGCTTTTAGGAGTAGAAATAGAGGACAATGAGGAAACAAATGCATAATAGGGTGAAGATAATTGATGGTAACTCACAAAATTATAGATAGGATGAGGATTATAAGTAGATCGATCACCTTTTCGAAGAGCAATAGGCAAACTATCAACCGAATGCGGGGCCAAAGTAGGTGAAGCCGATGGGATAGGGAGATTGTCATTAGGGACTTTAGTGAACCCGCAACAGCTTCAAGAAGAGGCCGATGATGATAAATTTGAAGAGGACGAGAGACATCATCTGTAGGAGTGGAAAGATAGGAAAGAGGGAGAATTTCAGAAATGGAGAGTGGCTCAATAGTGGATGAGAAGAATGATTACTGCTCAAAGAAAGTTACATTTGTTGAGAGAAGATATTGATTAGTGTCAGGAGAATAACAATGATACCCCTTCTAAAGCCTGGAATATCCCAAAAAGATGCATTTTGTGGCCTTGGCGGAAAGCTTATCTTGCTCAGGTGCAAGGTTGCGTACAAAACAAGTACATCCAAAAACACGAGGAGGAAGAAGATAAAGAGGTTGTGTGGGGAAGAGAATGAAATGGGGAATTTGATCATGCAACACAGAAAAAGGCATACTATTAATTAAGTAGCAAGCAGTGAGAACAACATCCCCTCAGAAATGAAAAGGAACATGACTGTGAAGAAGTAAAGTGCGGGCTGTCTCTATGAGATGATGATTTTTGCGTTCAACTACTCCATTTTGTTGAGTGTGGGCACACAACGACTAGTGAAGAATTCTTTGTTGAGACATAAAAGAAGAAAAAGGTGCAGAAAAATATTCTTGTGCATTGTCACTATGTAAAACACAGATAGCAACATTAAATTGAGTTTGAATTTCAGCACAAAATTTCTTAAAAATTGGGAATAATTTAGATCGATTCTTCATAAGGAATAACCAAGTACATCGAGAATAATCGTCAATAAAAGTTACAAAGTACTGAAAACCCAAACTAAAAATAGTACGACTAGGACCCCAGACATCAGTATAGACAAGTTCAAAGGGGTACATAGCCCGATTATTGAGACTCTTTGGAAGTGAAATACAAGTATGTTTTCCAAGTTGATGAGACTCACACTCAAGAGATGACAAAGTTGAAAAATGAGGGACCATCTTTTGAAGTTTGGAGCGACTAGGATGGCCCAAACGATTGTGAATAAGAGCAGGAGAATCAGTGGAGATGCAAGCGGTAGAAGTTGCAGGTGATGTGAGATGGTAAAGGCCGTGAGATGCACGCACTGTACCAATCGTCTTCCCCGTACCCCGGTCCTGCAAGATTACAGGTTTATTAGAAAAAGTGAGAGAGCAATTAAGAGTGTGGGTCATTTTACTGATGAAAATAAGATTAAACGGGCACTCAGGTACATAAAGTACAGAGGTGATAGGAAGAGTAAGAAGGGGATGACCCAAACCAATTTCTTTAGCTACAGTTTTGGAACCGTTGGCCAGAGTGACAGTAGATAAAGTAGAAGAATGAGTAAGAGAGGAGAAAAGGTGCTTGTTACCAGATATGTGATCAGAAGCTCCAGAGTCTAGAATCCACGGGCCAATAGAAGAAGACTGAGTAAAGCAAACACTATGATTACCAGTTTGAGCGACGGAAGCAACGGAAGATGACTTGGCTGCCTAATACTGGAGGTACGCATCATAGTCACTACCAGCCAAGGTAATATTTTGAGATGTGGAGCTCTCAAATGAGTCAGGTAACTGGGTATCAGATGACTGGACGATGTTAGCAGTGTGAGGAGGTTGTTCATGTAGTTGGTAACACCTTCCCGAGTGTGTCCAATCTTATTACAGTATGTGCACTGAAGACGCTATCCTCGGTTACAACCACCACCATGGCCGCCTCTAGTATTTGCCTGAGAAGCCAAAATTGAGGAATCTGAAGGGCCATCAAAAGTAACTGTCTGAGTAGAGGAGATACGCAACAATTGGGCAAATACTTCATCCAATGAGGGCACCGAAGGGCTAGCTAGAATTTGATCTCCGACGGATTCAAGGTCAGGGCGGAGCCCAATGAGAGTCAACACAATGAAAAACTTATCGGTCTGTGTTGGTTAGGCTTCTACACCATCAGTAGGAGGCATCAGAGACAAGAACTCCTTAAGGGACGCAATCTTTCCTATGTAAGTCAAAAGATCCATGTCTTGTTGTCTTACATGAACAATGTCAGAAACAACTTTGTAAAAACATTGAATACCATTCATGTATAAGCCCTTGGCCTGGGTCTAAAATTTGAAACATGTTTTATAGGCGCGAAGATGATGTAAAACTTTGGAATCCACGGATTGCCATAATAGTTTGCATAATTGTGTATCAATCTTTTTCCATTTCACTTTGTCTGCAACAGAAATATCTTCCTCTTTCTTGACTAAATGGTCTTCATAACCTTGACCCATAAACCATAATTCCACAGAGGTAGACCAAGACAGATAATTTTCACTACTAATTAATTTCTTCGATGTAATAACAGGAATTCTAGAAAATTACAGAAGTGAAAATACCATTTTTAGAAGCCATGATTATTTATCGGGTAGAGAGAGAGAGAGAGAGAGAGAGAGAGAGAGAGAGAGAGAGAGAGAGAGAGAGAGAGAGAGAGAGAGAGAACCCATATACGTACTAAACAAGGATAGTTACATGCTCCTAATTGTACAATGTGGGACTAAAAATAAAACAAAAGTAAGACTAAGGCCAAGTAAAGCTATACAATACTATGCTATATTAAACACATCTAAATGGCATGCATGGGTGGTGCTAGGATGCGGATAAAGTATGTGTCTCAAATGTCTCCATGGTAAAAGGCTTAAGATGTTGGTTTTGTTATTTAAGGACTAAATTGTTAGGCTTTTAAAATATTTGCTAACTAGTGTTAGGAGCCTTTATATTGTTTCTTTGTCCATCTTTAGAAAAGATTATTTCTGTCACTATTATCATTTACGGGTTCATTAAACATTGTTCTATGACAATCTTGACAGATTGTTAGTCACAATAATCCTATTAATTGATCTGCGATAGTTTTGTGTTTGCATGGTAGATTTGTGTTATGTTAGGACTTTGGCGCCAACTTAATCCATGTTGTAATGTTTCATGGAGTTACTTTTGATAGCTAGAAATATCTTCACTTCCATATCATTATTATTAGCACTGGTCGATGATCAACCTGATGAATTTTTTTGGTTGACTTGATACTTAGGACAAGCCTACCTAGGACATTTCAAACTTAGTTACCCGAGGTGATTGAAATCATGTTAAAATAAATTGGATTTTCTTCTTGTACTTGGGTCTCAACATAGAAGGGGAGCCTTGGCGCAACGGTAAAAGTTGTCATCATGTGACCTTGAGGTCACGGGTTCAAGGCGTGGAATCAGCTTTTTGCAAAAATGCAAGGTAAGGCTGCCTACTTTAGGCCATTGTGGCCCGCCCCTTCCCCGGACCCTGAATAGGCAGGAGCTTCGTGCACCGGTGCTGCCCTTTACTTGGGTCTCAACATGGAGGCTTAGGGTACAATTATTGAGTGGTTTGAATCTTACTTTCCTGTGAAAGAGTTCCTAGGTTTTCTTGCTTGGGAGGATAATTTCTTCTATTATTAAATGCTTACTTCTAAGTAGAAATCAATTTAGCTGCTTGACTACATTTCAAACTTAGTTGCCAGAGGTGATTGGAATCATATTAAAATAAATTGGATTTTCTTGCTGTGAAAGAGAGATCTCATTCTTTTCCTTCACGGTAAAAAACCAAATCTATCACTCTCTTTCTTTTGTTCTAGAGTTATTGTGTTTTCTTGAGATTAATATTTATTTATATATTTAGTGGGCCCTTAAGGAAATTTTGGAAATGTATTAACTTATAAATTTGCTGAGATTATTAATTTGCCACGTTAGCGCAAGTTCAGACCATAGATGTTGTATTATCTTACAGTGATTTTCAATTTATCAGACTTTTACCATATGTAGCCTTCCTCTATAGTGGTGTATGGAAGATGGAGGTACACCAAGTTGATGCAATGACTCATGAAAGTTTATCTTTGCATATTGGGAGTTTGTGATATTAGAGGTTTTTGGTTTTATGTTCTTGGAAGTTGTGGTCGATGATTGCTTGATGAGCCACATGAGGATACTCCTTGTTTCTGGTTGCATACATAGTTCAACAGGCGCCCTTGCACCGTCTCTACTGGTAATTATCAGTAGGTCCATGGCACACAGTATATTGATGAGTGCATGGTGATTTCTAGTGGACCTGTGAAGATTTTTATGACTACTTGATTATCCAACAGATCTTGAGTGGGCTTTATCCATTTGACTATAATTAGGGTTTCTATTTTCTACTGATTATTTGTTGATTGATTATAGGCTTTTCAGGAATGGTGGCTTTCACTTGTGTAGTCTTTGCGACTTTGTAGCTTATTTTGTTGATGTTGTAGGTTTTGATGAATGAGCTTTTCAAAGTAGTCAGTTGAATCTGAAATGAATGTAATCAAATGTTTTCTTGAAGGGACTATAGGGTTTGCCTTTCCTTGTTTCTCCGCTAAGTTTATTTCAATAAGTTTGGGCTTGGATCTGTTAAGAGAAAGATTTATCCAAGACAAAATCTTATATATAGTTCAAATGTGTTTTCTTTATTGAGTGGATGCCAATTAGAAATCAGATAATGAGACCAATTTAGAGTAAATCTTGGTCCTTGCTGTTTCCCTGGGAAGTTAAAGGAAGACGGATGCCATCTTTTATTTTTTGCGTATCTTGAGCAAGTCATATGTTTGGAATATGGTATGAAGGTTTTATGATGAGGTATACTTGCTGTGTTTTAGATATGATAACACTCGATTAAATTTTTATCAAATGGATATTCTAATTGGATAGGAAGGTAAATATATGTTTAAAGTATGCCTCTTAGTAGTGTAAATAAAGACCAAGGAGACACTGATCAAATGTTTGGGGAAGTCAGGTGGGTATATATCATGTGTCATGGAGACAACTTTTACATATTGGTTCTTATAACAGGCTCTTGGAAATGTCTGAGTGTTGGTACTACTCCAATAGGTACAAGCATCCATTTTCTGTTTTGGAATGGACTATCCCTTGATTCATTTCCATTGAGAACTGCCTCCTCTAGAAAGCACTGGTCAAATGCATTTCCAATAGTCTATAAAAGATTTGTTTCCTATTTCTAAAACACATTTTGGTAAACTTCTAAAGAACTCTTTCTTATTTAGAAATTACGTGTTTTCTATATGTCTTTTGACCTGTTACTCTCAGTTTCACCCTACTCAGTTTAAAGTCTTTAGATTAAAAAAAGAAAAGAAGAGATAATAACCTTTTATTGATGAAATTATGTCATTATAGCATGTGCAACTGTAGACATCTAATTATCAGCAAAAGAATGAAAATCTGGTTTTTTATCCTTTTAGGTTTTTTATTGATAACTAAATTTAAGTAGGTCCCATATAGGAGGTTTAAGGATGCCAATTTAGGTGCAAATTATGAAAATAAGTATTGTTATCAATTTCAAGCTGCTGATGGTTGTTTGAAATATTTAAACTATGTTACTATATTTGAATATACATGCAACAGTTAAGCTTGTTATAATCTTCTGAGCCTTTGAGTATGTTTCTACTAATATCCAGATATTTTAAAAGTTGAGAAATTATTTAGAATAATAAATCTCAACTGTTCGTTGGCCATTAAGAAGTGTGAATTTAAAAATAGGAGTTAAAACTGAAAGACTTAGCACTCTCATTTCTCAATATAGGAGATGTGACAGTAGCAAATGATAAATACACATGCGTCAATTGTGAAGTCATCATTTTGTATTATCCTATACAGGATATAGTAGATAACAGCATACACATATAATTGTGATATTTTTAACAGTTAAGGGTATAGTAGATAACAGCACACATATATAATTGTGATATTTTTAACAGTTAAATGTGTACTTATGCTTCTCTTTTAAAAAATGACTCGGAATAAAATATTGCTGGAATCCTTTACCGGGCATGTCCCCATTGCAGACTGTCTTCTTGTCTGTGTCTCCATTCCACTCGACTCCACTCATCCTCTTACTAGCTCTTATTCTGGCAACAGATACTAGTCTTCTCCTTTTGTTGAATAGAATGGGGTGACGTCAGAAATATCTTTTCATATCTTGCTTTGTTGTCCTCCCTTGCATGTCCGAAGGATCAGCCAAATCTCTTTTGGGGATCTGTAATTTGGTGGAAGTATAGTTCAGGAAGCTTCCTTGTAAATTCAGTTTGCTTCAGAAACTAAATTCTTCTCTATCCCTGAATCTGGTGGAAGCATGCTTCCCATTACTTGAGAATACAGTTCCAGTTTGGGTTATTCTTTATTGAAAGGAACTTTCCTTTGGGTAATGTCAAAGGAGTGCATTTGGAGATTGGATACTGCCAAATACATTAAAATGAGTGTATATAAAATTTTGATGGCTCAGACAAGTTTTGAGTAGAACTTAGTGAGGCTTTTTTTGTCCATAAGGGTATATTTTGATATGATCTTCTCTAATGTCTGAAGGCATATATCCTTGACACAAAATCACTAAATGGGTCAAATACCATGGATCATTCTCATTATACTTATAGCTTAGCCTTAGGAGTGTTGTATTGTATTCATTTGCCTTTAAACGTGTTTAGTTAACTTCTAGCGATACTTTATGTAGACAACTTTCACTTTGTTTGACTCTCTCTCTCTCTCTCTCTCTCTCTCTCCCCCCTATTATGTTGCTTTACTCCTTTTTGCTTTCTTTATTTTCTTTTGTGAAGAACCTTGCTTCTTGCAATGCCAATCCCATCTTGCATTTGCTTCCAACTCCCATATATGCTTGTATGTAAGGCCAATCCAGACTCTTAATTTGGCTCTAAACACTTCACGTGAGTCAAATTAGGACTGGCAAGTTTATGCAGTATTTATAATGAACTTGTGGTGTGAAATACTGGAAAACAACATTTCTGCTCAATATGGGTGCTTTATGGGTCCAGCTGCATGTTAAATTTGTATTTCAGCTGTGTTCTTCAATTGTTAGTCAGGCAGGTTCTCCAAAACCTTTTATGGTTTTTAACATTTCACAACTATGCCATCGCCTTTTGCTCTTCACAACCTTTCAGGTTACTTGTAAGACATCTTTCCGGTCACTGGAAACAGATTTCTCGGGTAGAGGAAAAGAAACATATTTCCCTGAATCCTAGGCCTTGATAATCTGTTTCTAGAATGTGTATGCGGAAGCAGATAATTGCTAGTTTCTGGGAGAGGCCAACATATGTGTATAGTTCATCTTTGATTCAATGGAGCAAGTGTTCTTTAGTATTGAGGTATATGCTAATGTGCTTAGAATGAACTGGATCAGGAACTTTAGTCACTTGATTGTCAGATGAATTAATTCAATTTATTGAAGAAAAAATCATGTGAACCGATGATTACTGTTGGATTTAGAAATTACTTATTTCAAATTTTCTCCATCATTTTCATCTTATGTTTGGCAGAACCTCTTTTGACCTTCATAATCTTTAGGTGGTGCAGCCACCCCTAATTGGGATAAGGTCTTGGTGATGACGATGATGATGAATCTTTAGGTGGTGCTGATTAGCTTAAGCTGACTGACCTCTGCTGTTCCTACCCTTTTCCCTGAATTTTGTAAAATATTTAATTCTACTACAGTTGTCTATCCACAAGAAAATGTGGTTATGAGTCGTTGCTGCTGTAACTGGCTATAGTAGCACTCTGTGGTGCAGCACATAGTTGTGGAGCAGTTCCAGGTCTTGTTCTGTATCACAAACAATTAAGAAAGTAGAATGAGTTATAGGAACCAATTGAACAATATAAGCTGTTATTTTCCATGTTTATGGTAGTCTGTCCCTGTAAAAGTTGTAGCAGGCAATGTGTGAGTAGGTGTCCTGGTTCAATGATATAAATTGTAAACTGGTCCTGCTAAAACGTGGGCATTCAGAACACCCGACCTCCCCCACCCAAAACCCAAATTGGTGAATGCTTCTTTTGAATGTTAGTTTTAAATCATATGTACATGTCAAAGCTTAAACTGTTAGGGTTGTCTGATTTGTTGGAGGCAGCCATCTGTGGGGTGTGTGGCTGGTACATTAATATTAAGGCGACGTGATGAGTGTTTTGGATTGTTGAAGAAAATGGGTACAACATGCCATTCGTATTACTTGTGGTAAATAACACATAAAATATGAAAATATTTGATAGTAATGAAAACCACATGTTTGGAACCTGCTCAAAACTCCAAATTATGCTACCTGGTTATTTTTCCTTGCTTTCTAACAGCCTTCTGAGATCCCCAGTTCTTAAATCCTGCCTGGGAATTTATCTGCTAATATCTCCTAAATTGTCAAAAGATCTACATCTGTAATACTCTGATATGTGGTATGAGAAACTGTGGAGGGGTTGTATCATGTTGTGCCCCTTGAGATTGTCATCTGACAGTTGGACTAAAGCCAGGTTGCTGCAAGTTAGTCATATTGTCCCTTCTTGCTACTAGTTACATTATCATTGTTAAAAATTCTACAGGTTCTCTTCTCCCAATGACTACAGATATTTTTGCAAGATTACATTTATCATTGGTTGGGGGGTTGCCATTGGTAAGATCGTGGACGTTGCTGCACGTGTTTTTCCTCCTAATGGAATGCAGGAGTGGCCTAATGGTTTTGGATAATTCTTCCTTGTTTGCTTTAGAAGGATTATTGCTTCTTATTTTTACTGCCTATAATTCAATGCTTCCAGGGTAACAGTTTTATTCTGCCCCCCCAGTTTTTTGATGGCTGCAAGAATATCAGCCTAGTTTTAAGTGGATCTTGGTCTAGTCTCTTAGGAAACAATATGGTTGTGTATGTTATGTTTGCACTTTGGAGGTAGATAGCGGGCAGGCTGCGTAAAAATTACTATATACGTGTGATTACCTGTGAAGAAATTTTAGTAACTCTTTTCTCCTTGGTTTCATGTCTAGTTGAGGCTGTGGAATCTTAAGATGGTAGCTTTAATGATATATTGTCTGGGAGACATGTGAATAGAAGAAAGGCGTGTTTACTATCATGTTTAAATATTAGCCTTCGTATCTTATTTGAATTACTTACCGGATTTATTGGAAATTTGGTGCTATGCATTGGCCTGGCCCTTCTTGTTTTTGTTTATTGATCTGCTGTCTCTATTGATACTAATTCCTTTCATATTTTGAATCTGTTCATGTTGTTTTAATTCTCTTTATGGCTCTAATTCGTCAGGTGTGTGCAATCATGCATTTCACTTCCACTGCATCAGTAGGTGGCTCAAGACTCGTCAAGTCTGTCCTTTAGGTATGCCTGTCATTACACGCGGCCTTTTCTGTTAGTTACTCATAGTTACTGAGGCTTTAATCCTTCATTGCGGCTGACATTTTGTCTTACATACAGATAATAGTGAATGGGAGTTTCAGAAATACGGTCATTAGAGCTTGGGTGAAGATCCCGAGCTATCATGTTCAGTTGTGGAGCTTCCTGTGTTGGAGGTTAAATCCTCAAGTAAATTAGACAGTACGTGATTTTCATTTATTACGTTACGGATTGAAATCATGGTAAGCTTTGTATATTTTGTTGAAATCAGCAAACGACTGGCCTTTATTGGGTCTGGCACTTGATTTTAGGAGGGTTATGGTTGATTTCCACATGAGTAAATTGTTTGAACATTTCATTAACGTAAGGTTCCCCCCTTCACATGACGCTACTCGGAGGTTTTGAACCGTTGCCGCTAATGACAACATGAAATTGCCTCTCTGCTTTTCAAAAGACTTAAGGCCTCTACTGAAGATTCAAAATGTGAGCACTGAAATGAGAAATGTAAAGCGAGGCCCTTGTGCGCCCTATCCGTGAGGTGCTGGTGCTGGCGACAGCATTTTTCAGCTCCGTTAGTGTAGGGTGCCTGCTGGGGAATCACAGGGATTGAAATGCCCGCTGAAGATTTCCCTGGTTAACCCAGAGATAGCGCTTAGGTTTCTCATCTGCTTGAAGCCTCCTTGTAGTGCCGACTTTCAGATTGAACACCTGGGAGAGCTCTTGCCTTCAAATCGTTTCTGGATATTTAATCTGCAAACCGTTTTTTGGAACGTAATTTGCGTCTCGGTCCATCTGGATCTCACTCCCAACGAGTTACAACGTAATCAGACCAGTGAAAACAAGGACGAGAGTTGAGTATATGTGTATATTCGGAGAAGTTGCCAAAGGCCTATGTATTAATGCTTGGTTTGGTAGCAGGATTCTGGTTGTGATGTTAGCTTGGCGGGGATTAAATTATTGGGAACTCAAGGTTGTAGTTTATTTGAATGGGAATGACGGATGGGCATTCTACTCGGTACAAAAGATTGAAAACATAAAGATAATAGTACATCTGTATCAAGAGTAAGCATCATTGGAATGCCGGTAGAGTAATGGGCTATAGGGTGGCTTATTTTTTTCTTGCGATTTTCAGAAGGAAAGACAAGTGCCACATGCTTCCAGTCACCAATCGATGACTGGCGGAGCCCTGGTAGGTAAATTGGTGCACCAAAGTGTTCTATAAATGTTATACTGACCAATGAATTTACATAGTAGTCTTATGTTACTGATTTTACAGTATGTCCCGCATGGACTGGGTTGCGGTGGATTGTATGCATGGTGACGACATGGTGGATTTAGAGCCATTGTGCCGTGCGTATTCTATGCCACGATGTATCCTACACTAACTCAGTCTTGTTTGTTTGATTGAATATTGCAAGCTACTTTTCATCTTACATTCCCAAACCTTGAAGTCTACCATAAATCTTTTTAATGGGATGCCAATGAAGGAGGCGGCATTTTTGCTGCCAACCACTGTCTATGGCTTGCAGGTTAGTGTGTGTCTACCCTATGTTATATGCAAAGGCATATAGTAGATCGATACGAACATTAGGAGCCGTCCTGTAATAAAACCAGTTGTTGTTGATACTTGCATATAGTAGATCAATACAAACATCAGGAGCTGTCCTGTAATAAAACCAGTTGTTGTTGATACTTCCTTCTCGGAAAAAGACATTTAGGACAAAAGGGGTTTAATCAAACGAGTTGAATAAGTAAGCCAATAAGATTAAATTGCTCTTTTGAACCAACTATTAATCATCAAGTCTTTTGTTTAGCCAAATCAGGGAGGTTCGTGAGAAGCACTTATCTCTTTGTTTATAAGTTTACCAAAGAAGAATAGTCCATGTTCAAATATATATATATATATATATATATATATATATATATATATAGAGAGAGAGAGAGAGAGAGAGAGAGAGAGAGAGAGAGAGAGAGAGAGAGAGAGAGAGAGAGATGATTCTCATTAGAGGATGCTAGAGCATCCCAACTAGCCGAAGAGATGACCGCAAAATTTACAAGGCTAAGAGTGAGATCTATCTCTAAAGGTTTGGAAGACTAGAAGGCTTGTAGTTATTGCCATTGCAGCTGGGGCACACATTCTTTGGTTATCTTGTCCACAAGGTCATTGGCTCTCCTAGGAATTTGTTCGCAGATAATTTGAGATGTCTGTGTCATTTCACACATTTCTTCAAAGTCATTTACTCCATGGCGCCTTTTCCGTTTCTCTAAGCCATGTTATAACCCAGCTGATATCCGGGTTTCTAAGCCATTTCACAAATCTCTGTACAGAGAAATGGATTTTACCACAAAACCTTGACATCTTTGAACCTTTTCCTTCCAAGTCGGGGCGAATTCGCCTCTGTAAACTCTAATTATTCGCCTCTATTCAATCGTGAGATTCTAACTTTCGTGGGGAAAAAAACCCATGTACTTAGCAGGCACACCCGTCAGCCACTCGGCCGAGGCAACGTTATTGGTTTGAACTTGCTGATTACATTATTGTTTAAGAACACAGATCAGGCAACGGAACTTCTCGGTTCACTCTCCCTCTGGCTTCCTTTTCCAGCGATTTTCTTTTGTAATGGTCCTCTGAAATCTGCTGACTATGGCCGCAGTTCAGGCTACCGGCAACCTCAGCGGAGAAGAACGTCGGATTTTGGCGAATGTGAATGCGTGGGCCTCTGCATCTCCTTATGCGGTTCCAGTTTCATCGTACTCCGCTACCTCCTCTTCAAGGAGCTTTCCAAGTTCTCCTTCATGCTCGTCTTCTTCCTCGCTCTCTCTGTCAGTACTTCACCACTAACTCTTCCATTTTTCTGATTTTTTAAGTGATTTCATTTTCTACTCTGAATTCCAGCCAACTTGATTCCTGAAAAAGAGCTGTTTTTTCTCTTAGATAGAATTAAGGTTTGATATTCCACTTCCGCTCTTCCTTTTCCATTGCTAATTCTTTTAGTTAGATCTTTCCCACCGATGTGAGAGTACTTGTCTCGGTTGTGGATCTCAGTTTGATGCTTTATAATTTGATATTGTTCTCAATTTTTTTTTTCTTTCATTTCTAATATTTTGAAATTGAATTCAATTAATACTTGTATCTTACTCTACTTAATTTATAGATGACAAG
The DNA here is from genome assembly GCA_035236585.1 of Warburgia ugandensis. Classification (NCBI taxonomy): domain Eukaryota; kingdom Viridiplantae; phylum Streptophyta; class Magnoliopsida; order Canellales; family Canellaceae; genus Warburgia; species Warburgia ugandensis. Next base: position 79,357,792 of record CP141128.1, on the reverse strand, counting down.
TAAAATGGAAGAATTTAAAAATAAAGATGAGAAATTTATTGATATTAATACATGGATTATTGATAATATCCTATGAGAACAGACGGGCTAACTACACGAAAGAGATTACGATTGAAAGTAGCATCTGCTCTTGAGAAATAAAATTCATACTTTAGTTTGCCGACAGCTGGTTCATACTGTCGTATTACATTTTTCGGTGTTTTCCAGGAAATTTTTTTTTTGATGAAATGTTAACGTTGCTATATTGTTAAAAGATGTGGAATCACATAAGTCTTCCCGGAAATTGTTACGTGTAATGTTTTTTCACCTTTAAATATCCCACTTTTGGCTATTTAGATAACCTTTTGTGACCAGCATTCTTCTCTTAAGTTCTAATGCAATTGTGTTTATGATGCAGAATATGTTGTGCAGCTTGTTCAACATTGTTGGGAATGCTTCCTTTGATCTTAATGATGGAGTAGCATGGCAGGCATAGTTTTGATTTGAGTACTTAAATAAAGCACTTGAAGGGGAGCCTTGATGCAAGGGTTGAGTTGTCGCCGTGTGACTTGGAGGACATGGGTTTGAGGCATGGAACCAGCCTCTTGCAAAAAATGCAAGTTAGGCTGCGTGCTATAGACCCTTTGTGGTCCCGCCTTTCCCTGGACCCTACATATGTGGGAGCTTCGTGCAACAGGCTGCCCTTACTTAAATTATTCACTTGAGATGCTTTGTAATTGGCCAATATTGAGGTTAAAGGTTTAAAGATTACGTCAAAGGCACCACCTTCTTACAGCATAGATTGGCAATAAGAGAAATAGAGAAACCAACTAGTTAAGCAGATATTCTTGTTTGCTTGTTGTATGTGTCATGAACTAACTAACTTCCGGGACTCTCTCTCATAGTTGCAAAAAGATAAATCAAGTCCCTGTGGTGCGACTTACATGATGTGGATTCTGATTTCAAATTCTTTGTCCTGTATTTATACTCCAGACGTATATAACTGATACAGTCTACTAAGTTTGATGCCATTGATAGGAACACTACATAGTACACTGTCAAATGATCTGCAAGAACTACCAACAACTTTTGCTAGGAAGCTGATAAAGTAACACCTGTTGCTGTTGCATCACAGTATGCAATATGCAATGTGCAATGATCCCACTTCTCAATGTTGTGCTTTCAAAAATTCGTTTTCAGGGTAAAAACAAAAGAAAAAGGCTGAAATATTAGCTTTCAAGCTTAAAATCAAATAGCGTCTTGTGGTCAGGCTTGCTGGTTCACCACTTCTTTTGACATTCTAGTATTTTGGCTGCTTTTGTGTTGTCTCGTACTATTTTTAGAAAGTCCTCATTCAGTGAAATAGCTTAAAGAGAGACTGCACTGATGTATTTTTCTGTTCTTGAGTTTCAGTGCTTATCATTAATATCTTGATGAAGTATTTATACTTGTAAGATGACTATTCTTTTGTGAGGAATGCTAAATCAAAGTGCTTGTAAGCACCAAAGTGCTCCTATTTTTTGCATTATGGGAGCCACCTATAGATGATCTACCTAATACATCTAATTTCTTTGGCTTTGAATGTCTCCTAGTCCAAAAATCATGCAGTTTGGCGAGCTACAAAATCATCTTTTTCGTTTTTGAATGCAGGCCGTTGTTTAGAAAGTTTCTAGCCGTTCATGAAAAAAGGATTTCTTTATATGTTAGAACCATCCAATCTGCATGACTTTTGGACTAAGAGACATGCAAAGCCAAAGAAATTACATGAACTAGTTAGATTATCTATAGGTACACTAAGAGACATGAAAAGCCAAAGAAATTACATGAACTAGTTAGATTATCAATAGGTAGACCCCATCATGCTAAAATTAAGAGTGCTTGATTTGGCATTCCTCTTCTTTTGCTTTGCAGGTTTTCTCAGTTGATTGGGATCTCTGTATATAAATTGTTTAATAAACAGAACCAACTACAGTACTCCCAAGAAGGATTAACACCTTTTCTTATGCATGTTTCTTGAGCAGATTGGTTCCTTTGACTGATATGCTTGTTTGAAGTATGAACACATAGAGCATAGTAAACTATAAGTATTGGGAAATTCTTTGGGAAATTTGTATTAATTGTACCATTCAGAAAAAGAAAATTATATCCATTATCTTAAAAATTTCCCACTTTAACACCAGAAAGTAGCAAATTTGTCCAAAGTTATCAGGGGTATGCATGTTGGATGTTCAAAGAACATTTCCTTTTTCATAGAGTTGAATCCAACTTTGTAGATTTGTAATTCTTCCAAACCTACTTAAAATTAGTTATATTATCTTCAAAGGTAGTACTTCTAGTATAATGATCTGTGCACAAGACATAACAAGAAGAAACTCTGTAGAGCATTAATTATGTTTCTATGTCCAATCATTTCAAGACTATTTCATAGAAGTGCTCATCCAGTGAGGGGGTTTGTGTATTTAGATCTTAATTTACAAGTGAGAAATGAATTCCTGGAGCTTATACGATGGGGATTAACTTCCTACCAGATGGCGGTTACTTTAGTCATAAGAATGGAATTGAATTCTTCCCAAAGATTCATTGTAAGTTTTTCTAAGTGAATAATCACTGGAATCTAATTCTGCGGATTCATTGCTCACTTTACTTTTAACATTGCACCAAGGCTCCCCTTCTGGATTCATTGCTCACTTAAGAATGAAATTTCAAAGCTGCACCCTGTCTCCCTGTGCACAACTATGAGTCATGTTTGTGAATTAGCCTTTTATTAAATAGCAGTCTTCTGGATGAGGAAAGCATAGCACAAAAAGGCACGAGTATTGCAAATGACCTGAAAGTTTCTTCTTGATGAATGATTAGTAACTTCCACTTCCAACTTGACTAGAAGAACTTAGAACCAATCCCTTCTGCGACATTTGGATTAGTATGCCAACTGTTCCTCACCATTTAATGAGTTTGATCTTCTGCTAAGTCACCTTGTTACTACTTTATCATGAGTGAAATTCACTTGGACTGCTTAGTTCCTTTTGGAAGATGTGAGTGGCTGCAGCAAGTTTGGCACTCAAGTAGGACACGACCTCAAAAAGTAGTGTTGGATTCTTTGTTCTTCTATTATGTCTTTTTTTAGTCTTTCTTTCTGTTTAATGAATGGAAATGTTGGATTCTCTCATTGATACGCCCATGGATACTTGGTCTTGATATTGATAATGACATAGTTGTAGCATTTTTTTCTCCTTGAGTATTTCCAGTTCTCTGATACTGCATAATTGAAAGAGCTAATTGAACTTTCTGAAGAACTTTGCATCTGTCCATAATACTTCATCTAATTAAATTTTAAATCTTGGAAGGATGGCTTATGACATTCTTTCCTCTGTTAATCAAACGTTGGCAGTTGCTTTTATAAAGTATTATATGTGAAAAGTTTTCTGTGAGAGGCATGTCCATACTTTATTTAAACCTGATGTTACAATGAAAATTTGAGGCTCCTAAGCTCTTATCTTTAACAATCAGGTTTCTCTGGTATCTAGTCGTGCCTGTTTATGGCTTGAGGAAGGCATTAGGATTGAGTTAGTTTTATACTTAGCCTAAAATCTTCTTTTTATAAGTTATTTTGATATATATATATATATATGTGTGTGTGTGTGTGTGTGTGTATTGATAAATCTTCCCTTTTGATGTTACAGGGATCCATCAAAAGTATTCTTTTGCTATGCTCAGGGTTATATGGCACATTTCTTCTGTGTGGCATCCTTTTGATGGACTACAATGATTGCATTCACTCTTCATCGAACAGTTGTTAGACATAAAATAGATGTTGAAGATCTGGGGCCCATGTTTCACTTGTATGTTTGGGGTATGCATTAGTTTCATTTGTCAATTTGTTGTGACAAGTTTAGTTTGCTTCCATGAATGTTTGCCACCTGTCAGAATTGCTACAAGAGCTTCTGTGGGGCAGGCTACCATTACCTCGACTGCAAAGCTACATTACATGGAAACAATAAATGGATTGACTTCTTACTGTTTGTTCCTTATGTTTTGGGACTTATGTGAAAAGAGATTTCGTGGAACTGTGGAAGTTGATGCCTTAAGATAAGAAAATGAGAGTTTGTGCTTGTAGTTCCTTTGCTTAGATAAGTTACTGCTACTATAGATTGGTTCTGGTGTGAAGTTAATTATTTTGATCTTTTTAAGCAGGAACTTCACTTGCCATGACAGTCATTCATTCTATTGGTAATGATCATGACTGCTTAGTTGCTTGGTGTTGGACAGTATCTGGATGCAGAGGAGAGGTATGTATAGAGTTTGTGGCTTCAAACATACTTGCCATCTAACTAACAGTACTTACATATATTTTTTTCGACTGTGCTGGTGATGAAAATAAGGTTTCTCTTATTATGTTCAAAGTCAAGATGATCTTTTAAAACTTAACTGCCATGCTTTTGGTTTATGAAAAATTTTACTCGAATTTAATACGGTTTCATGTAATGTACTGATCATGCAACAGTAGGAGTTTCTCTGATAAACTTGATAAGAGTCACTGCAAATTTGGAAATAATATGAATGATAATTACTATTCACGAGGCCTTCTCTTCATGTGTCCAGGTCTGTTTACTAGTTTATGAATTGTGATGGATTCAATACCAGGTGGTACCATTGGTAATTTCCCATGTTAACATCTATCTAATCAAAGTCTCCAAGAAACACTGAGCGATACCAAAAGAAATGATTTGGCTTGTAAAAATGAGACTATGGAATTATCTTAACCTGAGCCTCTTATAGTTGACAAGGTTTTCTTAATGACATACAGGATGCTGTCTAAGCCTGCTGTTCCTGGCAACTAAAATTATGTAGCTGGAAGATATTAGTGAGAGACATTTTCCATTTTAGCGTGTCAAAATTGTATTATTTAGGTACTTAATTCTCTTGCAAGTAGTTTGATAACATTCACCTTTGTTTCTTCTCTTACCACCTTTAGCTTCTGTTACTGCTGTTGGTTATTTCTTGTCTTTCACATCAATAACATACAGGAGACCATAATTACTGTTTTGTTTGGCAAAACTGCTGGGGCCTCGAATTAAAAGGAATTGGTTCTGTTTTAGCCTTTTTTTGTATCCTAATGCTGATCTGGTAGCTGTCTCCTCTTTCTAGTAAATGTTTGCTACTAACAAAACAGGTTATGAAAATAGAGGGATTTAGACCACCAAACTTTTGGGCCTACATATAGAGGAGCTGCATGAATCTATTCAAATATTGAAGAAAATGAAAAAGATAAGGAAAGAAACGGCCAAACATTTGTGAGTCTTAACGTTATCCATCTCAGTAGATTTTTGGCTGTATGGTGTATCTAAGGTGTGGTTCTCAATAGCCAACCATCCAAGCTTTGCTTGTAAGTTTGGAGAGCAATCCAACATTGATCTATGCAGACTAACATGACAAAAGAACTCCCTAGCCTTCCTAAACACTCTTTGATTAAAATAGACTACGCAAATAGAAGCAATTCATAGAATAGAAAGAAGAAATAAAGAATATGAAACCAAGATGAAAAGCCATCGCAAACTGAAACTCCCTGCCAATTAAAAATAAGATGAAATTCAGCAACAAACCACAGCCCAATTGGCAGAACTGATGCAGGACAGTCAGGAACAGATATAAAGGGAACTTGTACTAAAACAGTTGCCTTGTAGAGATGTGAAGTAAAACAGCACACTTAGAACCCAAGAGAACTGGAAGAAGAACAGAAAATGTATTTGGAATCATTCTAAATGATTAGGATGGTACTATAGAAACCACATTAATAGGATGCCTAAAAGCTCACTGAAGTCACACCATGAGTTTGAAAACTACCAATGGAATCACACCATTGAGGTTTTTCATTGGAATCACTCCAAGGATATGGCAACACATCTATATTGTTGCACCCATAAAAAAAGGGCAGCCCCGGTGCACAAAGCTCCCGCCTATGTGGGGTCCGGCGAAGGGGCGGGCCACAATAGCCTAAAGTATGCAGCCTTACCTTGCATTTTTGCAAGAGGCTGATTCCACGCCTTGAACCTGTGACCTCAAGGTCACATGACTACAACTTTTACCGTTGCGCCGAGGCTCTCCTTCTATATTGTTGCACCCATGGTGGCTGCAAAATCTCTCTTTATTGATTTCAAAGACTTCTTGTTGTGTGGGCTTGAGGTCACGGGTTCGAGGTGTGAAAATAGCCTCTTGCAAAAATTCAAGGTAAGGCTGTGTACTATAGACACTTGTGGTCTGCCCCTTCCCGGCCTTTGCATATGTGGGAGCTTCATGCACCTGGCTGCCCTTTTAATGATTTCAAAATCAAATTTAGAGCTTAAAACCAATACTTTCCAGATCTACTAGTTATTATCTTTCTAATATGCATAAACAATTATGATTGCAAAAGCTAATCAGATCTGGTCAACGTAAGTTATCCGATAATGCATAGGCATTTACAGAATCTAAAGTCAATCAATAGTCAACTTTCTGCTGTTTTTGTGCATAAGCTTATTTCAGAAACTTAACCAATCAAGTCTGGTCAACTTTGGTATCCAATAATACATAGCATTTATGGAAACTAAAGCCAATCAATGATCAACTTTTCTGCTGCTATTGTATGTAAGCACTTAAAGAACCTAAAGCTAATCAAATGGTCAATAAATTATGTAAATCTTGTGGAGATAAGTTAATCTACTCAAACATTTTCAACAGTGGGTTTGTTAGAGCAGACCACTCTTATGGGCTGTTAAGTACAACACTTTCAGCCCAACTTTGGTCATCCATGTAGATCTGATCCCTATCAAGAACACAACACATTAATAGATTACAAAAATATCTTGATGATGACAAAATGATAGAAGCAGCACTAAATCAATTAGGATATAATGTATGTCGGTTCACTTTGTCTTTCAAAATAGATGAAAAAGATGGCTGCTCATGAGTGTGTGTGTGGCGACTCGGGTTTTTTTCAAAAGGATTTTTGAAATAAAATTTCAAAATTTAACTCTCCTGCAGGATTTTTATTTTATTTTAAACATTTGAAATATATAATGCATATTTATTTTTCTCAATTTCACCTTCAACCCAGTGTCACAGTAAAACCTTCACATATAATAGCAGAATAAAATATACCATTGCAGGATCTCCACAGTCACAAATTTCAAACAATAAGTAATTTAGTTTTAAATCAAGGTTCAGATTGAATATATCAAAGTCGCCTATCTTGTTACATTCATCCTCAAGTGTTCATTATTTCAAAATGAAAGATAACAAATAAAATATCTAACTACTTATCCATGCTTCTCTTCTTACTCCTTATTTAATCTGGTCTAGTTGATTGCTTAGTCGTTCTGGGTTTCACCTGAAATGTTTTGTAGGGGTGAGTACAACGACCCAATAGGAACAAGCCTAAACCAGCCGTTTGAAAAACGCGACAAGAGTATTAGCATAAATTAAATAGTAAAAACAATTACATGCTCAATCCTAATTATGATACAAACATCATGAACAATTATACTTTTGTAGAAATATAATGTTTCTAACAATTTTCCATATATCCTTTAATTCTCATACATATAAGCCCATTAGGACTTTTATCAAAGAATGACTTATCACAATTGGTTATATCACTGAGTGGTAGCATCCTACCACAAACCCATCTAGGCAATGGTCAATATCCTCTAGGATGACCGACATGTCAATCCATGTCCAATAACTGTATTGTATACTATGCATGCAGAGGACTCACATCCAACTACATTCGGCCGTGGATACCACACAGGCTACACCAGTCCTCATGGGGGCACTGGATCACAAGAGAGCAGTCTCCCCATGATACAATACTCTCTACAATGGGCCGCTTAGGGCAGGTATCAACTTTCAGAAGTCAGTGGCGTACTGATCTTCCTAGCATAGCAACCAGAGGGGTCTTTAAAACTTGCCCCAGGCTAGGCTCAACTCTTATGAGTCGCTTAATTTTAGTTAGGCACAACTCTCCGTAGTTGCCTAATTTTCATTTATTATATCATTTTACTTGCTCAATACATTATAAAACCACACTTACTACAAATTTAGGGGCTATGCACACTTATAAACAGCAATTTATGAATCAAAACTTCCAAAACCACATGATGTTAACCAAATCAATACTCTGTGGCTATACTTGCAGTGAGCCTTATGAACTGTGTGTGTGCACTATTCCTAGTGCAGTGCGCCATGGTTAACCTGGTATGATGCACCATGGCCAAGTGTTGGGTGCGAACTGCCCAAGTGCCATGCCCATGCTACCCATGCGCTAGTGCCACAACAGCTGCCCATGCACTAGGTGGACAATGCATCATCTACGCACCAGGTGGCTTATGTGTGAAGAGTCTGCTAAGCTTTATTTACACCTCCCATGTCACTATCTTATGTATGTTGTTCTAGCAAAACTTCATGCGAACATTTCCTGCGCTCGGTGTTAATCCCATCACTTAAGTGCTATCTCGCATGTGCCATGCAAGGCTCCATACAAGGTACCAATCGCCTCACATCAAGATAAGATTATGGTGTGAATATTGTCAATTATCACATGTCAATCCATGCAAAGTGTCCCATATAATTAACAATGATTTAAATCTCAAAATATCTATTACTTATTAAAGGCCAATGTACACAATCCAAGCCATTAAAACATTCACCAAGACCCAAATTAAGTTTCATACATGGATATGAATTAAAGATGATGCATGGCATATAAAATACTATATGATGGATATATAATATTATTGTATCATCCAATGCGTTAAAACACTCACCAAAACCCAAGTTTCATACATGCATATGAATTAAAGATCATGCATGGCACATAACATACTATATGAAGGATATATAAAAGTATTGTATCATCCAATACGTTAAAACACTCACCAAGACCCAAAATTCATACATGCATATGAAGTAAGGATCGTGCATGGCATCTTAACGTAGTGAGAATTAAAGTCACATGCAAGAAGTTATTTAATTTGTTAGGTGTCCTCATCTTCTCCTAATTCTCTAGAGTCATTCTTATCTCATTCTCATTTTTATCCCGTATCTCAATCTAATTAAGTACTTAATCTTCATCCTTTCCCAACTAACCAGGATTCTCTAGGTTCATTGCACCTAGACACTTCCTGGCTTTGGGTAGGGAATTTCTCCAAAAAGTTATCTTTGGAGACTCGAACTCTAGTTCTATAGTTTTGCCAATTCATTCTATGGCCATTAGGGCATTTAGCTTTTTGTTGTCAATTCCATGCAAGAAATATATATATTATAAAAATGCAAGTTATTACAAAATGCTAAATGTCTCGGGAATGACCATTATATCAGCACTGTGAGCATCACGACTTATAGCTGGAGGATGCCCAGCCTATTTAGCCAATGTAGTGACTCAGGCGGATTCAGGGCTAGAGATTCAAGAAATAGAAGTGGTACGGGAATTCCAAGATGTTTTTCCAGAGGAATTGCCTGGGTTACCACCGAAAAGAGAGTTGGAGTTTTCTATCTAATTGCTACTAGGAACAGCTCCAATCTCTAAGGCACCTTACCGCGTGGCACCAGCTGAACTAATGGAGTTAAAGGTGCAATTACAAGAGTTGATGGACCAAGGATTTATTCGACCAAGTGTCTCACCATGGGTAACCCCTGTGTTATTTGTCAAAAAGAAAGATGGATCTATGAGACTGTGCATAGACTATCGATTGTTGAATGGGGTCACAGTTAAGAACAAATATCCATTACCACACATTGATGATCTCTTCGACCAGTTATAGTTTGCCAAAGTATTTTCAAAGATAGATCTGAGATCTGGTTATCAGCAGCTGAGGATAAAGGACGAGGATATCTCGAAGATAGCATTCCGAACTAGGTATGGCCACTACGAATTCCTGGTCATGCCTTTTGGACTAACGATTGCACCTGCAGCTTTTATGGATTTGATGAATTGGGTATTTCGAGAATATCTTGACAAGTTTGTCATTGTATTCGTTGATGATATTCTAGTATACTCCAGTAGTAGAGATGAAGACCGAGAGCATTTAAAAATCGTGTTGAGCACACTCCAGACTCACAAGTTATATGCAAAATTCTCAAAGTGTGAATTTTGGCTTGACCAAGTACAGTTTCTCGGGCATGTTATCTCTGCAGACAGTATTGCAGTTGATCCTAAGAAGATAGAAGCAATCACTAATTGGGAAAGGCCAAAGACTGTATTGGAGATCTGTAGCTTTCTCGGGTTAGCAGGGCATTACAGGAGATTTATTGAGGGATTTTCTCGCATAGCACAACCCATGACCCAGCTGACCAGGAAGGAGAAAAGATTTGAATGGACTGATGAATGTGAACGGAGTTTCCTAGAGTTGAAAAGGAGACTCACAACCGCGCCTATTCTGACCTTGCCAATCGGTAGTGGAGGATTTGTGGTATATATTGATGCCTCGGGCAAGGGACTCGGGTGCGTGTTAATGCAACATAGAAAGGTGATTGCTTATGCCTCCAGACAGTTGAAGATTCATAAAGTAAACTATCCCACGCATGATTTGGAGTTGGCTGCTGTGGTCTTCGCTTTAAAGATTTGGAGACACTATTTGTATAGCAAAAGGTTTGAAGTCTTTACAGATCATAAAAGCCTTAAGTACATATTCTCACAGAGTGATCTCAATATGAGGCAACGACATTGGATGGAATACTTAAAAGACTATGACTTTACCATCCTGGTAAGGCCAATGTCGTAGCTGATGCTCTCAGTAGGAAGATGAAAGGAAGGATAGCAAATGTCACTGTAAGATCAGCCTTCACAGACCATATATTGCAAGCTCAAAGGGAGTGTGAAGAAACTCAGGGCATGTGTAGTAAGACTGGATTCTCAATGGGTACTGATGGAGGAGTACGCTTTCAAGGTAGACTTGTAGTGCCAGTAGTAGCTGAGCTATGATAGGAAATATTACAAGAGGCACATAACTCAAAGTTTACCATTCACCCTAGGGGTACAAAAATGTATCAAGATTTGAAGAGAAATTTTTGGTGGTAGGGCACGAAAAGAGACATTGGTGAGTGTGTGGCAAAATGTTTGACTTGTCAAAGGGTGAAGGCAGAGCATTAGAGACCAGCAAGACTATTACAGACTTTAGAACTCCCAGAATGGAAGTGGGATCACGTTACGATGGACTTTGTAGTGGGATTACCCCGAACCTCCAGTGGACACGACATGATTTGGGTGATAGTAGATGGACTTACTAAATTCGTGCACTTCCTCCCTATTCAACAGAGACAATCACTGGAGAGTTTGGCAAAGTTATATATTAAGGAGATTGTAAGTTTACACGGAGTGCCTTTGACCATCATATCTGACAGGGATAGCAGATTCACATCACATTTTTGGCAGTGTATAGGAAGGACTTGGTACCTCGCAAAGATTCAGTACAACTTTTCACTCGCAAACTGATGGACAGTCTGAGTGAACTATTCAGACACTTTAAGATATGCTTAGGGCTTGTACCTTAGAGTGGAAAGGTAACTGGGATGAACATATTTCCTTAATAGAGTTTGCTTATAATAACAGCTACCACTTTAGCATTGGCATGGCGTCATATGAGGCATTATATGGTAAACCTTGTCGAACACCAACTTGTTGGAGCGATATTGGCGAACAACAATTTGTAAAGTCAGAATTAATTGAGCAGTGTGCAGAGAAGGTACGAATTATTCAGAAGCGATTATTGGCTGCCCATAGTAGGCAAAAGAGCTACGCAGATAGGAGGCGTAAAGATCTTGAATTTATAGTTGGAGATCATGTTTTCTTGAAGGTCTCACCAACTAAGGGAGTGACGAGGTTTGGAATTAAGGGCAAACTGAGCCCTAGATTCATAGGACCATTTGAAATTCTGGAAAGAATTGGACATGTGGCATATTGGCTAGCACTTCCACCACAGTTATCAAAGGTACATAATGTATTCCATGTGTCAATGCTTAGGAAATATGTTCCCGATCCTACCCATGTGTTGGAGCAAGTGCCAATTAAACTGCAATCTGATATGACTTTTGAGATGAAGCCAGTACAGATCCTAGACCGGAAGGAGAAGACTTTGAGAAAGAAGACCGTCCCATTAGTCAAAGTCTTATGGCATCATCATACGATTGAAGAAGCTACCTAGAAAGTGGAAAGTGACATGAGACAGAGGTTTTCAGAGTTGTTCACTATACTACCTTGAAATTTCGAGGACGAAATTTTTGTAAGTAGGGAAGATTGTAATAACTTGCATTTTTATAATATATATATTTCTTGCATGGAATTGACAACAAAAGGCTAAATGCCCTAATGGCCATAGAATGAATAGGCAAAACTCTAGAACTAGAGTTCGAGTCTCCAAAGATAACTTTTTGGAGAAATTCCCTACCCAAAGCCAGGAAGTGTCTAGGTGCAATGAACCTAGAGAATCCTGGTTAGTTGGGAAAGGATGAGGATTAAGTACTTAATTAGATTGAGATACGGGATAAAAATGAGAATGAGATAAGAATGACTCTAGAGAATTAGGAGAAGATGAGGACACCTAACAAATTAGATAACTTCTTGCATGTGACTTTAATTCTCACTACGTTAAGATGCCATGCACGATCCTTACTTCATATGCATGTATGAATTTTGGGTCTTGGTGAGTGTTTTAACGTATTGGATGATACAATACTTTTATATATCCTTCATATAGTATGTTATGTGCCATGCATGATCTTTAATTCATATGCATGTATGAAACTTGGGTTTTGGTGAGTGTTTTAACGCATTGGATGATACAATAATATTATATATCCATCATATAGTATTTTATATGCCATGCATCATCTTTAATTCATATCCATGTATGAAACTTAATTTGGGTCTTGGTGAATGTTTTAATGGCTTGGATTGTGTACATTGGCCTTTAATAAGTAATAGATATTTTGAGATTTAAATCATTGTTAATTATATGGGACACTTTGCATGGATTGACATGTGATAATTGACAATATTCACACCATAATCTTATCTTGATGTGAGGCGATTGGTACCTTGTATGGAGCCTTGCATGGCACATGCGAGATAGCACTTAAGTGATGGGATTAACACCGAGCGCAGGAAATGTTCGCATGAAGTTTTGCTAGAACAACATACATAAGATAGTGACATGGGAGGTGTAAATAAAGCTTAGCAGACTCTTCACACATAAGCCACCTGGTGCGTAGATGATGCATTGTCCACCTAGTGCATGGGCAGCTGTTGTGGCACTAGCGCATGGGTAGCATGGGCATGGCACTTGGGCAGTTCGCACCCAACACTTGGCCATGGTGCATCATACCAGGTTAACCATGGCGCACTGCACTAGGAATAGTGCACACACACAGTTCATAAGGCTCACTGCAAGTATAGCCACAGAGTATTGATTTGGTTAACATCATGTGGTTTTGGAAGTTTTGATTCATAAATTGCTGTTTATAAGTGTGCATAGCCCCTAAATTTGTAGTAAGTGTGGTTTTATAATGTATTGAGCAAGTAAAATGATATAATAAATGAAAATTAGGCAACTCTGGAGAGTTGTGCCTAGCCTAAAATTAAGCGACTCATAAGAGTTGAGCCTAGCCTGGGGCAAGTTTTAAAGACCCCTCTGGTTGCTATGCTAGGAAGATCAGTAGGCCACTGACTTCTGAAAGTTGATACCTGCCCTAAGCGGCCCATTGTAGAGAGTATTGTATCATGGGGAGACTGCTCTCTTGTGATCCAGTGCCCCCATGAGGACTGGTGTAGCCTGTGTGGTATCCACGGCCGAATGTAGTTGGATGTGAGTCCTCTGCATGCATAGTATACAATACAGTTATTGGACATGGATTGACATGTCGGTCATCCTAGAGGATATTGACCATTGCCTAGATGGGTTTGTGGTAGGATGCTACCACTCAGTGATATAACCAATTGTGATAAGTCATTCTTTGATAAAAGTCCTAATGGGCTTATATGTATGAGAATTAAAGGATATATGGAAAATTGTTAGAAACATTATATTTCTACAAAAGTATAATTGTTCATGATGTTTGTATCATAATTAGGATTGAGCATGTAATTGTTTTTACTATTTAATTTATGCTAATACTCTTGTCGTGTTTTTCAAACGGCTGGTTTAGGCTTGTTCCTATTGGGTCGTTGTACTCACCCCTACAAAACATTTCAGGTGAAGCGCAGAAGGACTAAGCAATCAACTAGACCAGATTAAATAAGGAGTAAGAAGAGAAGCATGGATAAGTAGTTAGATATTTTATTTGTTATCTTTCATTTTGAAATAATGAACACTTGAGGATGAATGTAATAAGATAGGCGACTTTGATATATTCAATCTGAACCTTGATTTAAAACTAAATTACTTATTGTTTGGGCTGTGACCAGGGAGATCCTACAATGGTATATTTTATTCTGCTATTATATGTGAAGGTTTTACTGTGACATTGGGTTGAAGGTGGAATTGAGAAAAATAAATATGTATTATATATTTCAAATGTTTAAAAAAAATCCTGCAGGAGAGTTAAATTTTGAAATTTTATTTCAAAAATCCTTTTGAAAAAAACTCGGGTCGCCACAATGTGTGTGTGTCCAACCAAAAAAAGAAAAAAAAGAAGACAAAAGGTAGATGAAAAAGAGTATGTCTGGTTAGAGGAAGGAGCTAAAGTATGTAAGAGATTTGAAGTGATTGGGCGGAGTAGGTGGTAGTTTGAGGGAAAAAAATGGTTTTAAGATGGTAATTTCTATGAGATGTGGGTAGTTATTGGTGTGAGAAGTTGTGATTGGTTGGAAACTGTCCTATAGGATTTTAAGGATAATCATGTAAGATTGTGAAATATGGTAGAGTTCATTTCTGTAGATGAATCCCTTAGAGTGAAATAGGAAAATATGCAAACTGTGATACATTTGAGTGAAAAATGAAATGAAGATCTTTAGGTTTCTGATGCTGTTAAAAATAGGAGAGGAAAGTGTAGGCAGATATTAAAAAGGTGAAATAAAAGTTAATATTTTTATTTAGGATGAGTTGGTATCTTTTCTAACTGATAACCAATGTTTCCTACTTTGTTTTTGAACTAGCACCATAAAAGTAGGAGGAGACCAAACTTTTTATAAAAATTATAGGAATTTCATTTATTTAATTCCCCTAAAAGTGTAGGATGGGAAGTTCCTTAGCATAATAGTATTGATTGTTATCAGCTAACAGACCAACCTTGACTACCCACCTATTAAAACAAGAGGAACAGACTTAGGATTTTTTCCTCGTGGATTTGTTTTGATGTGTTTGTGAATCACTCATGGGTTTTGTCCTCATGGCAGTTCTGTTCCATGTTACATGTGTCTCCTTTATTCTGAGTAGTATATCGAAATATGGTGCCATGCCATGTAAACAGTAGAGGTTTTCAGAAATCTAATTCATCCAACTATATGATATGATACTGTTATCTAGGGTGAATGCCATACTCTAATCTAATATATACTGCGAGTACTTATACAGCAATCTCATTTCACAGCCCCATTTTTTGATAATGCATATATATGCTTGTTTATGCTTTTACCACTTCCTGTTATAATTTCCACATCCAGACATCTAGTAAGAACTAAAATTGAATAATTAGAGGGGTACAAATATGGTATCGTCCCACCCCCCTCTCTTTTTTTTACTACTTATTCATTGATGCTGAAGCCTGTGGTTGTGCCTATCCCTAAGCTAGATGTAATGGTGTACTGCTGCCCTCTTTGGTGGAATATGATTGCGTCCATTCCAGTTGAAAAGTCTGTACCAAGTCTAATGTTTTACGTGTACTTAAAGCTTCGTCAAATTACAAGATGATGACTTTTGGTTTATCAGTAATTTAAGTTTCATTTTGTTCAGCTCATCTTCCCTATATTGAGCAACAAACTTCTGTCCTACTGATGTTGGAGGTAACTTGTAAACCTTCCATTCTTTAGACTTAATTACAAGACAATATTTTAGTTTCATACTTCATAATTGATGTTTTAAGAAACTATTTTATTTTACAATTTTGAGTATTATTTTCATATGTTCTAGAAGCAATGAGAACAGACTAATAGATTTGTGGATACTGTTGTTCTTTAGAAGTATTATTTTGTAGCCTTTCCTATGTAAACTTGAATTTCATCTGAAATTAAGTAGAACTTTCTATGCTTATTTCTTGGGTTCTATGTAAACAAAATAGGTTAATGGTTATGGATATTCATATCAAAAGATAGAGTAAAAGAATTGAACTTAATACACATCCAAAAACTAAGTGGTGGAACTTAAAAGGAGAGAAAATAACCTCATTCAAAAATAAGTTGATGGTAGAAGGAAACTGGAACTATGAAACAGAAGTAAATACCATGTGGACTAATATGGCTGAGTCCATTAAGAAAGTGGCAAAAGTTGTCTTAGGAGTATCTAAAGGTAAAAGGCTATTAACAAAGGAAACATGGTGGTGGAATGAAACAGTGCAAAAAGCTATTGAAGAAAAACGATTGCGTTTTAAAGCATGACAGAGGATTAGAAATAAAGAAAACTATGAACAATATAAGAATGCTAAAAACGTTGCTAAGAGAATAGTAAGTGAGGTTAAACTTAAAGCATATGATGAGCTCTATAATAGACTAGGAATAAGAGAAGGTGAGAAAGATGTGTTTAAACTTGCAAAAGTAAGAGAACAGAAGGGTAAGGACTTAGAGCATGTTAGGTGCATTAGAAGTGATGATCACAGGGTATTAGTCAAAGATGATGAGATAAAACAAAGGTGGGAAATATACTTTCAAAAATTGTTAAATGACAATGGCCCTGAGAATATAGGGATTGAAAATACTATAAATCTAAATAGCATTGGATATTATAGATATGAACGTAGGATTAGAATACTTGAAGTAAAAGAGGCCTTGAGAAAGATGAAATTAGGAAAGGCCATGGGGCCTGATGGTATACCAATAGAGGTTTGGAAGCATATGGGAGATATTGAGGTAGTTTGGTTGACCAAGTTGTTTAACAAGATTATAAAATAAAAGAAAATGCCTGATGAGTGGAGGAAAAGCTCTATTGTACCAATTTATAAGAATAAAGGAGACATTCAGAGCTGCACTAATTATCGAGGGATCAAACTTATGAGCCACACCATGAAACATTTTGAAAGAGTGATTGAGAAGAGGCTACGACATGAAACAAGGTTTGGTTTCATGCCTGAGAGGTCTACCATGGAAGCTATTTTCTTACTAAGACAATTAGTAGAGAAATATAGGGAGAGGAGAAAAGACCTCAACATGGTCTTTATTGACTTAGAGAAAGCTTATGATAGAGTCCCTAGAGAGTTAATATGGAGGGTGTTGGGTGGTAAAGGGGTTTCTCAGGGGTATATAGACATAATTAAAGATATGTATGAGGGACCAGTAACAAATGTTAAGACCACTAGTGGCGTGACTGGTGATTTTCCTGTCACTGTTGGATTGCCTCAAGAATCAGCATTGAGTCCATACCTTTTCACATTAGTTATGGATGGGTTAACAAAACATCTGCATGAGGAGATTCCCTGGTGCATGCTATTTGCAGACGATATAGTCCTACTTGATGAGACAAGGGAGGGTGTAAACATAAAGCTAGAGTTATGGAGAGAAGTATTAGAATCTGAAAGATTTAAAATTAGCCGAACTAAGACAGAATATATGGAATGTAATTTTAGCAAGGAGAGTAGGAGTGGAACACTAGTCAAGATTGATAACCAAGAGGTCCCCATGAGAGACCACTTTCGATACTTAGGATCATTGATCCATGAGAGTGGAGAGATTGAGAGGGAGGTGTTGATTGTTTAATCGCAAGTGCACAGGCTATTGCAGTGTAGCTTATGTAAGTACGAGTCGATCCCACGAGGACTTGATTTAAAATAATTGAGTTTTCAATAAAATTTAATTAATAAAAGAATAAAAATAAAGACTATACTAGAAATAAACTAAGAATAAACTAAAATCCAGATTTATTCAATTGTTGCAATTTACATAATTATTTATTCAAAATAAAAAATAGAAAATCCAACTCAATAAGTTGTCCTGGATAAGCCTGTCTCTGGATAATCAGAATGTGGATAATGTAAAACCAGGATATTCAAGGATACAGATGGTATTTTAGACAAAGGACAGAGTTGGAATTCCTCATATCTGCCAGGGCAAACTTGTAATTTTTCAGGGTTTCTGGTTTTTAACAAAAAAAAACCAGATGAAAACGTGGGGAAGAGAAAACCGTAGAAGGGGGAAGAAGGAAGGAGGGAGGAAAAGAGGAAGGAGAAAAAAGGAGGCGAAGAGAGAGGAGAAGAGGAAGAAGATGGGAGAAAACCCAATCTAGGTTTTCTCTCCCTGAGCCGTGCGATGAAGTTCTAGGCAGTGGAGTGCTGAAGGAGTGCTTGCCGGTGACCCAAGAGAGAGGGAGACAAGGCGGTGATGAGGGAGCACAGAAAGAGAGGAGAGCAGAAGGGTGCGATTGGTAGAGGGGCTGGCCGCATCGAGCAAACAAAGAGAGAGAGAGAGAGAGAGAGAGAGAGAGAGAGAGAGAGAGAGAGAGAGAGAGAGAGAGAGAGAGAGAGAGAGAGAGAGTGAGAGAGAGAGAGAGAGAGAGAGAGAGAGAGAGAGAGATGCCGGGAGTTGTCTTTGAGTTGAAGCACAAAGAGAGAGATATCGGGTAAAAGAGAAGAAAAAGAGAGGGATTGCCAGTGATCAGAGGTGGGGTGAAGCAGGGAGTAAGAGAGAGAGCTAGCGTGAAAGGAGAAATTGAGTGGGGGAGAAGTGTTGCGTTGAAAAGAATAGAGAGTAGAGGTGAGGAAGTCGAGAGGAAAAGAAAAGGTGGTGATCTGCCTCCGGTTTAGCTTAGAAGGAAGGTGGAGAATAGAGGAAAAGAGGGAAAGGGAGAGAAGGGGAAAAGGAGGTGGGAAGAGTGAGCCAACCAGCCCCAAAAAGAGAAAAACGTCCCTTTGAGGAGGGAAGAAGAGGATTTAAAAGAGAGAGACGTGTGAGAGTGGCTTGTGGGAGAGAGGGAGATAAGAGAGAAAAAGAGAAAAGAGAGGAGAAAGATATGAGAAAAGAAAGATAAGATAGAGGGAAAAAAAAAAAGATAAGAGAGAGAGTGGGGTCCACTAGAATTCTAGACTTGCTAGAACTCTGCAAGTCTTCAGTCTTCTCTTTCCATGCAATTTCATCATCATCATCCTCATCTGATATCCTTGATTCAATGTGGAGCGTCCACGCCTGAGTCGATTAATCTGCAATGCACAGGACCCAATTAGAATCATCTGAACCGTTCAGTATTCCTCTGATTAGCTTTAATGATCATCTGACCACTAAATGTTTCAATTCAGTGGTTGATGGCCAATTAAAGCTAAAATGAAATATTTTATGTAAAATCTTGAAATTAATAGCCTAGATGCTCTAATTGAACACTAAATTAGGGATATTTTGACCAAATTTGAACACTTAACACACCCCCTAACCAGCATTTAGCAAAAGATGGGAAGAATCAACTCAATTTTTTTTTTATTTTTCAGGTCATCTCCACTTTTTTTTCTCAGAGAATTATCTTCAATAAATCTATCAACTTTAGCAAACTAATAAAGATGATTGAAGAATTCAAAACCTGACCCATATGCTAAAAATATTCCACTTGAGCTCAGATCTTAGAGTGTGTGCGTGCATATATAGTCTACACAGAATAATCTTTATCTCTAAGTAGACTTCTAACTTTTGAACTCCATCTGAAATATGTTTTGACCTCAATCCTTACTAAGGGTATACTCTCAGAAATAAAATCTCTCAGATAGAGGGTTTAAATCATATCTCTCTTTTTAAATATGTGAGAAGAGTCAATGAAAGCAAATATATCTCACATATACTCATGAAGAACGGGAGGTACTTATATTGATCCCTTTAGAATGGATGCCATTACCTTCGAATATTTAGAAATACTAATTTTTTTAATCCTATCTATTTATTTTCTCATCAATACTATATTCCTTCTAGAATCAATAGGTCTTTAACTAAGACGAAATGTAGGCTTGAGACAGGATACCAAAGAAAGGGTATAAGGGTATTCAAAGTTTCTTCACAAATAAGTAGAGGTCTTCTCTTAAAGTTGACAATTCTTCTTTTCTTTGTTAAAGTGAATATTTCTTTTTCTTTTTCTTTGTATTCTTCACATTTTTTTTAATATTTTTTATATTTTTATATGTCAGTACTTTTGACTCACTTTGAAGAATATTTCTTTTCTTCGCATCCACTTTTCTACTTTCATTGCAACTAAAAGATGTTCTTTCATTCTTCTCTAACTTATTTTTCAAAGAAAATGGGTAATGGATAATTTATACTGGTTAATATGGGTAAAGGGTAATATGAGTGACAAAAGAAAAGGCTTAATATAAAAGGCTCAACTTGGCTAACTAGCGGTAAAATACTTCTGGGTAGGCTTTATGTCTCTAGATTAACAAGAAGATGGCTTAAATCATTTTTTGAGTTTCAGATAATCTATCAAATTCAATGAACTTCCAGAATTTTAAAGGTAGTATTCTAATTATTCAGGTAATTAGCTAAATTTAAGAGTTTGGGATCAAATTTCTTGAGGCACGCTGAAGAAAATTACGAGCATTTATAACCCCTTAAAAAGTATGAATAGCTTTAAAACTCACTTATGTTATAGGTCATCCACTAAATTTCTTCAGAATTTCTAAGTTATAGCCACTTATCAATTTAGACTATCTATATGCAACTAGAATTTGCTAGAATTCTACACCCCCCAACTTGACAGAAACATTGTCCCCAATGTTGTAAAAAGTAGGATGATGATAATGCATTGAGAAATGCAAAAAAAAACAGAGGGAGATATAGAAAAAAATCTGAAAAATAAGAAAGTAAAAACTAAGCTACATACTTTATTTTTCAGATGAAAATTTTTAGAGGAAAAATATTACTGAGTTTGAAACTTCCCTGGGTCCCATACGAAATGAGCTGGACAGGCCTTTGAAAAGGAATGATGGATAAATTTATCTTGCAATTTACAAATTTTCATTTTATCATAGGGCAAGATAAATTTATCTTCAGGCTGCTTCTCATAATTAGAGACAATTGTGGGAGTTCGATGCAGCCTTTTTGGAAATGGAGCAAGGATATCATATTGCTCAGTGGGCGTGACATTTTCCTGATCAATAAATTCATCTCTTTTTCTGACAAGTTTCGATACTATTTTAGCCTTTTTAGGACCAAATTACTCAATTATGTTACCATTATGAATAATGATAGCTGCCTTTGTTTGTTCCATGTCTGTCAATGAAGAATTAATCTCATCTCCTACATCCATATCATCAAGATATCCATTTGGTGGAATAGGATATTCCTCTTTATCAATGGTCTGTAGCATTTGAGACATCATGTCCTTCAATTCAATCATGGAATTTGTATGCTCTTCTAATTGGGCTTTAATTTGAATAATTTTCTTCTCCTGGTATTGCATAACTTGATGAAAATTATCCTCCACTTTCCTCTTATGTGGAGGAAGGTAAGGTCTAGGAGCAAGTGGTCCTTTGTGGTGATAAGGTTGATGTTGGGACTTCTGTGAGACATTAGCCGTATATTCATTTTCAACAGTAGAATGATTATTCCATTTGGAATTATGTCTCTGAAGATGGGGAAAAATGTTGCTCATAAGAATGTGTCGATTCATCATCCTAAAATGTAAGATCAATGGGACATTCCTGAGTGGGGTGTGTATTATTTTCACAAATATCACACACCTGTTCAACTTTCTTAGAGAGACATTTTTCCATTTCCATGGCCTCAATTGTTCTATCTAAAAATGCTATTTTCATATCATCTTTTTTAGTTGTAGCATATATTTCTCCCCTAGAGGATGTGGTGGTGGACTTAGGCTTGTTGGAGAAACCTACTTTTTCTGAATCAGCCCAAGTTTGTGCACTCTCTGCCAACCATTCCAAATACTCTTGCGCCTCTTCAGGTTGTTTGTTTAAGAAATTACCATTACACATAATTTCAACAAATTGACGCATATTCGATTTAAGTCCTTCATAAAAGAAGCTAATTATATGCCAAAGTTTGTATCCATGATGTGGACAAGTTAACAATAATTCTTTAAATCTTTCGTAGCATTGATAGAAAGTTTCATTATTCATCTAGGTAAAATTCATTATATTTCGACGGAGAGCATTTGTCTTATGTCTAGGAAAGAACTTATTTAAGAACTTCTTAGTCATTTCTTCCCATGATTGTATGGAACCTGATGGCAGTGAATGAAACCACATCTTAGCTTTTTCTTTTAAGGAAAAAGAAAATAGTTAAAAGAAAATAGTTTGAGTCTTACCATATCTAATTCGATGTTTTGTGTATGTTGAGTCGTGCACACTTTATTGAATTCTTTTAAATGCATGTAAGGATTCTCACTGTCCAACCCATAAAATTTGGGAAGTAAATGAATTACTCCCACCTTTAATTCAATCATACCAGCATTTGGAGATAAAAGTATACATGAAAGTGTGCTGGTATAATTAGGCTGCAAATAGTCTCTTAGTGTCTTCCCACAAGAATTTTGGTTATGTCAATTATTCTCATGTGTTTTATGTTGGTCATTTCTCCTATTTCTATGTGGTTGAGAATGATTCCTCCATTGACGTATATCATCATTAAATGGAGGTGGAGGATCATCAGCATTAAAGAGAGGATTGCTCGTCCATGAGGAAACATCATAATTATCAAAGATGAAAGGTGGTTCATCATCATTAAAGAGTAGATTGTTTCTCCATGGGGAAATATCTTCTCTATTAATGTTGGGGTGTAAATTACTCTTTTGATCAGTGTTTAAATTATTCATTAGATGCAATTGATTATGTTTTCTCTTCTCTTTTCTTTTTTTCTTTTTTTATAAAGACTATCCTAAATGATGTAACCTAAATGCCAAGAATGATGCACAATCAAGGACACAATCAAGCAAATCCCTAAGGCTAACAAGCATAGATATGTTGATTTTCTTGATATTCTGTGGGGACAATGCTTTTAATTAGCCTAATCTAATGTTCCTACTCTCTTTAGGAGTTGACTACTGCTTACCAGTTAGGTTTTAATCAAAGCGGTTAATACAACCCTCGTGTAAGGAGGCATTTAGACCTCACAAACGTCAATAGGAGGTGGGGGAAGAGCGAGACTCTATTAGACAACCCCCAATAACCACAGTGATCAAAAGTCACTGGAGTGACAGTAAATCGTGTCCTATTAAGAGGGTCCTATGAGCATGTGATGACCCTATAGGTCTCTTCTAATTGATTTTAATTTAATGTGAATGGTGGGGTTGTGCGCTTGAGGTGATTATCCTAGGTGGGCCAAGGAGTGGTGATGAAATCCACCATTGATCTTGTAGGGGTAGGGTACCTTTATTAATTAATTTTCACGCACCATGACAATTCGATCAACATATAATTCACCTTAAAGCGTTAGACGTGTCCTAAAATGCAATTGAAAGCAATAAACTAATGCAAAATCCTAAAATGCAACAATTATAATAGATGCTTTCTATATGCAATTAACTACCAAACAATGCAAATTATTCTAAATGCAAACCCTAATCTAGAAAATAAATAAGTGAGAAGACTTACAGTGAGGTTTTTGATGAAGATCAAAGTGTGGGCTACCTTATCCTACACTTGCCCTGTATTATTGCAACCCTTTAAAAAATTGAAATTAAAAATACAAATTATAAAGGGGCCTCACTACAAGATTCACTCAAAAATAAAAAATTCCTAATCTATGAAAGCAAGGAAAATCTATCTAAGTGATGATGCTCCACTCCAATTTCCTGAAAAAGAAAAATAATAATTAGTATCAAATTCAGGAAATAAAGTGGTTATGCACTAAAAAAATTTAAAGATGCACCTACGAATGCCTAAAATGCAATTCCTAATTTTTTTCCTAATTTTTTTAGAATTTTAATTAAATTTTATAAAAACTCCATTGCAAGTCCCCTGCAACGGCGCCAAAAACTTGTTGATTGTTTAACCGCAAGTGCACGGGCTATTGTAGTGTAGCTTATGCAAGTACGAGTCGATCCCACGAGGACTTGATTTAAAATAATAGAGTTTTTAATAAAATTTAATTAATAAAAGAATAAAAATAAAGACTATACTAGCAATAAACTAAGAATAAACTAAAATCCAGATTTATTCAATTGTTGCAATTTACATAATTATTTATTCCAAAAAAAAATAGAAAATGCAACTCAATAAGCTGTCCTGGATAAGCCTGTCCCTGGATAATCAGAATGTGGATAATGTAAAACCAGGATATTCACGGACACAGATGGTATTTCAGACAAAGGATAGAGTTGGAATTCCTCAGATCTGCAAGGGCAAACTTGTAATTTTTTAGGGTTTCTGGTTTTTAATGAAAAAAAAACCAGATGAAAACGTGGGGAAGAGAAAACCATAGAAGGGGGAAGAAGGAGGGAGGAAAAGAGGAAGGAGCAAAAAGGAGGGGAAGAGAGAGGAGAAGATGGGAGAAAACCCATCTCTCCCTGAGCCGTGCGGTGAAGTTCTGGGCAGTGGAGCGCTGAAGGAGTGCTCGTCGGTGACCCAAGAGAGAGGGAGACAAGGCGGTGATGAGGGAGCACAGAAAGAGAGGAGAGCAGAAGGGTGCGATTGGTAGAGAGAGAGAGAGAGAGAGAGAGAGAGAGAGAGAGAGAGAGAGAGAGAGAGAGAGAGAGAGAGAAGCCGATGCTGGGAGCTGTGCTGGAGTTGAAACACAGAGAGAGAGAGATATCGGGTAAAAGAGAAGAAAAAGAGAGGGATTGCCAGTGATCAGAGGTGGGGTGAAGCAGGGAGTAAGAGAGAGAGCTAGCGTGAAAGGAGAAATTGAGTGGGGGAGAAGTGTTGCGTTGAAAAGAATAGAGAGTAGAGGTGAGGAAGTCGAGAGGAAAAGAAAAGGTGGTGATCTGCCTCCGGTTTAGCTTAGAAGGAAGGTGGAGAATAGAGGAAAAGAGGGAAAGGGAGAGAAGGGGAAAAGGAGGTGGGAAGAGTGAGCCAGCCAGCCCCAAAAAGAGAAAAACGTCCCTTTGAGTAGGGAAGAAGAGGATTTAAAAGAGAGAGAGATGTGTGAGAGTGGCTTGTGGGAGAGGGGGAGATAAGAGAGAAAAAGAGAAAAGAGAGGAGAAAGATATGAGAAAAGAAAGATAAGATAGAGGGAAAAAGAAGAAAGATAAGAGAGAGAGTGGGGTTCACTAGAATTCTAGGCTTGCTAGAACTCTGCAAGTCTTCAAAGTCTTCATTCTTCTCTTTCCATGCAACTTCATCATCCTCATCTGATATCCTTGATTCAATGTGGAGCGTCCACGCCTGAGTCGATTAATCTGCAATGCACAGGACCCAATTAGAATCATCTGAACCGTTCAGTATTCCTCTGATTAGCTTTAATGATCATCTGACCACTAAATGTTTCAATTCAATGGTTGATGACCAATTAAAGCTAAAATGAAATATTTTATATACAATCTTGAAATTAATGGCCTAAATGCTCTAATTGAACACTAAATTATGGGTATTTTGACCAAATTTGAACACTTAACAGAAGGTTACCCAGAGAATCCGAGCGGGTTGGAACAAATGGAGATGTGCATTAGGTGTTTTATGTGATCGGCGGGTGCCACTCAAACTAAAGGGAAAATTCTATAGGATGGCTATAAGGCCAGCCATGCTCTATGGATCAGAGTGTTGGGCAGTTAAGGAACATCATGCTCATAGGATAAGTGTCGCAGAAATGAGGATATTGAGATGGATGAGTGGTAAGACAAAAAAGGATAGAATTAGAAATGAAAATATTAGAGGAAATTTAGGGATAGCACCAATAGGTAACAAGATGAGGGAGATTAGACTTAGATGGTTTGGACATGTTCAAAGGAGACCAACAACGGCACCAGTTAGAAGGAGTGAGGCAATACAAGTTGAAGGTTCTAAAAGGGCAAGGGGAAGGCCCAAAAGAATATGGATAGAAGTGGTGAGGAAAGATTTAAAAACTTTGGGACTAAATGAAGCCACGGTATTTAATAGAGTGGAATGGAGGAATAAGATTCATGTGGCCGACCCCTAATTGGGATAAGGTCTTGATGATGATGATGATGATTTGTCTTGATACAGTTCCTTATCTAAATCTGGATGCAAATATTTTAGCATGGAATTGGTTGGAGATTCTGAATTTATTAGAGACAGTTTCCTTCAGTACCTTATCTTCATTTTAGTTTAATTTTCTGTTTTTTCATGTACGTACTGTCTAGGTGACTGAAATATGTATTTGTCACTGCAGGTAGTTCACTTTATAACAATCTATGCTCCACTGTGGGGTGCAATCCTTTTCAATGTATTTACATACTTCCAAATCATTCACATGCTAAACAATGCAACCCTTGTATGTTAGACTAGTCTGTGTTTGTGATGATGCATCATTATTTTTCAGCAATATGAGTACCCTGCAGACAACTTGCTAGGGAGTTACTCCTAATTCTCTGCTTGGCGAAATCTACTAATATCTCATTCGAAAAATCTCAGATGGCAGTGGGCATGTCAGACTGACCACACCAATTTGATACAAGGACAGACATGAAGGTACATCTGCTAGCTGTTAGTTGTGAACTTCTTGGATACTCAATTTGAAATACATTTATAAAATAGATAGTCTCCATGCATTGGTCATTGCCCCCGGTTTCTTGTCTAGGTGGTCTACTCAAGGACTGGTACTGAATTCTAGCTATGCCAACCTTCTTTTTTCCATGTTAGTTTTTCTCAACATTCAGATCCATGTTTGCTTATTTCTCTAATACTGCAATTGGTGATACTATCAATTCTTTTCTTTTCCTACATTCTGGAGGTTGCTGTTATGTGCTAAGAATCTTGGATGCGTCTTCTATCTTGTATTGTTAATTGCTTTACATCCAAGTACTGCCTGGTTGGAGTTTTGTGCAATCAACAGGTGCTACTCAAACTGAATGGAAAATTCTATGGATGTCTGTAAGGCCAGCGATGCTTTATGGATCAGAGTGTTGGGCAGTTAAGTAACAACATGCATATAAGATGAGCATAGCAAAAATGAGGAGGTTGAGATGGATGATTGGTAAGACAAGAAAGGATAGAATTAGAAATGACAACATTAGAGGAAACTTAGGAGTAGCACCAATAGATAATATGATGAGGGAGGGTAGACTTAGATGCTCTGGACATGTCCAATGGAGATCGAAAACGGCATTGGTTAGAATGAGCGAGTTGATCGAAGGCTCTAAAAGTGAAAGGGAAATGCCCAAAAGGAAGTGGATAGAAGTGGTGAGAAAAGATTTGAGAATTTTTGGACTAAATGAGGCTGTGACTCTTGATAGAGGGTAATGGAAGAACAAGATTCATGTAGCCGACCCCTTTTTGGGATAAGGCTTTGATGATGATGATACAAGTACTGCCTGGAGATACTTACAGTTTGTACAGTCTAGCCTTACAGTTGGTCACTGCTTAAGGATGTTTTACTTTGGTTTCTTTGACATCTGGCACTGCAATCCACATAAGTTTGCATTGTGAATGTGTACAAATTATTGCCATCAATCTTCTGATATTTGAATTTGTTTCTTGTCTAGGCATTAAACAGATGGGGCTACTATCCTTTGATTTTAATAGGATCATGGTCATTTGGCACAATAAATCGTATCCATGATTTTATTGAACCAGGACACAAGATCTTTTGGATGTCGTTTCTTGATGTTGGAATGGCTGCACTTATGGTATGATTTGAAAAATATGTTTTTGCCCATATACAGGTACTTGTTTCTTGCATCATGAATCTGTTACATTTTACCTTAGAAGCTAACTTAGTTGTTGCTGCTCTCAGGGTTTGTTCAATTCAATTGCTTATGGGCTCAACTCTTTGGTGCGATGGGCAAGCTGCGAAAGACTTGATCTGTGAGTCATAGGTTTATCTTTAAATAGTTGGGCAAATGGTTATTGATGCAGAACACTCCAATTTTAGTTGTCTTCACTGTTAAAGATTTTTGTAGCTGTAGAAGATGTGCACTGTCTTACCCTTGAATTTCTCATTTTTAGTGAATAAATTGATCTTTGTATTTTGATCAGGAGGTGGTTAACAATAATTCTTGGCTCAGAGGCGAACAACAAGAAAGTGAACTTATTTCACTGAAAGTCCAAGATCAGCAATAGCAGCAATTATTCATTTCCTCCCCTTACTAACTGCTTGCCTCAGCAAACTAAGCAAATTGAAAGAGCTGAAAGAAACTCTTGCTCTGAGTTGGTGGCTATACTGGTGTCTATGGGCTTAATGGGGCAAGTTGCATCATTTAATGCATCTTGGCTGACTATCCCTTTCCGTTTTCAAATTCTTTAGGGCCGTATTAACTCTCGATTCCTACTGTTCCATCATTCACTGTATACCAGTAGAACTTCGGAAAAGACTGGTCCAAACAGAAGTTAAGACGATGAAGACAAAATCTGTGGGATCACTGGGACTTCGGAGGGAGCAGCAGGCGCATGCCGATTTTTATTTGGGATTATAAATGCATTTCCGTTCTGTGTGAGGGATTAAAGGGTTTGTGTAGATATATCTTGTGTGTTAATGGATGATTAGGATGCTTCCATTATTGTGACTCCATTTTTGGCAATTTCTTTGTACAAATGCTTTTCAATGAAATTTCATGTTTTGGGCATGCACTAATCTTGCCTTCTACTGCTCCTTAAACAAGGGATGGGGTTTGGTTTTTTCTATCAGATAAATCACTCCCTTCAGGGATCCCATACACTGTTGTGGTGATGTGAACCATTGACAGGGGCCAAATCTTACAGTCAACTAGTGATCCTAAAACGCGATCACAAAATTTCGTCCTTTTCAGGGCTTCTCTGAAAGTTTTGCTGCTCATCTCTTCCGGGCTTTGGTGGGAGGATGATATAGTTGGTGGTGTACCTGTTCTGGGTCACTAAATAAATGTACTTGACTTGATCATTAGCGATTCTCAGATGAAAAGGTTATTTTTGGATGACTATCTCTATGTCAAACATGTACTTTGTATTTCTTACCATTGTTGCTGTTGGTAAACATTCTGAAAAGCTTCAAAAAATTTACGCTTCCTACGTGCGTAATTGGTGGGTACTATACGCAAACGTGCATGAGAATGTGTAAATCGGAGCACTTTGGTAAAGATCAGGGTCAGGGTTGCACACTGTGTAAACGGTGCACTGATTTTAATGCTCATCTTGGATAAACCTTGCACCAGATGACATCTGCAAGGGATGATTTTAAATCTTATTACCAGTGAAAAATGGATGGCTCTTGAAGTTTCTTTTGAGAAAGAAAAGAAAAGAAAAGAAAAGAAAAGAAAAACACTAGAAAAGTCTGTCTTAAAGATTGGTAGTTAGGAATCTTAAGATCATGCAGTCAAGAATATCAGTATCCAAAGATGTGGCTCCAAAGTGGACAGTCATATCACCAACAATCGCCTTCTAGCGCTGTGGTCACAGAAAATAAGCGTCTTCCTTGTTGACAATAGGTTGCCGGCAACATATGAACTCATCTTCCGAGAGCATGTCAAGACTGGAACAACTAAATTCTGTTGACTTCTATTTCAACATTTCAATAAAGTTATCACTAGTTTGTAATATCAATTAACAATAATTTTATTTAATCAGAGAGATGTTTTGGATTGTCAATAAGTTTATAAAAACGAGAATTGATATTCAATTTTCAGTTTTTCTGGGATACATCAGAGATCAACTCTCTTTCTTTTCCTATGTGAAAGGAGAGTCCTGGTAAGCGTACACTCTCAATAGGAAAGGAAGGTGTGCATGCCCCATTTTTCATGCATGGTGAAACTATTTTTATTAGATTTAACCCACTCATCATGTTAGGAATGACTTAGAAAGGATAGACATGAAATTTCATACCCATCAGATGTTTCTAGCCTATATTTGTTTAGGTAAAAAATCATGGCTATCTATTTTTGCTGTTTTTCAAAGATCTAAAACAAGTAGCCACAATCATACAGATGCATTGATGTCTCATTGGTTACCTACTTCTAAATATGATTAATAGCTTATATCTATAGAATAATATACACCTTCATGAAAATGGGGTATGCACTCCATCCTCTCCTATTGACTGTGTACATTTAGAATTAATTATCTTCTTTTTTTTAAAAATCTTTTCTGGCAATATCTTACTATTGTGTTGGGGAGCCATTATTAGATTGCACTCAAATGGTGATGTTAGATTGTTGTATCTTGGAGACATTCCTCTAAAATAAAGAAGTAAAGAAACATTATATTTATAAATTATGCAAAATTTTAAAGTCAATTATTTATTATTATGGTATAAAAGTGAGTTGAAATAAACCTAAACAAATTTCTTAATTTTAACTCATTAAATAAATTATGTATAGTTAGAATATTACTAATAAAAAAATTTAATCTAGCAAAAGTTGATGATCTAAGCTAAGTGTAGCTAAGCGGTCATAAGTACAGCTTGTTGAAGTGATGTTTGGACTTCAAGTCACCTCCCTGACCATTTTTAAGAAGAAATTACGTTTTTATGTTAGTTAATTTTATTTTATTATTTATTTATTTGGTTATTACGAATTTTTGCCAGTGGACACCTAAATATGGAAACCCACATGATACCATACACATCCCATGTGAGGGAAATGAGAGAGTAAATTAATTAGAAAACTGTTACAAATGATTAACATCAGTTGTAAAGATTTTCACTATCCATTGAGGTAGAAAGAGGTAAACACCTATAAATATGGGAGCTTTCTCACTTGAAAAGCATCCAAGAGTTGTAAGCATCTTCAAAGCAATAAAGTTAGAGTTCCTTTCAAGTTATCTTTTAGTTGTTTTTCTCCTTTGAGCTTCTAGTTAGGCTTACTTAGTTGGTTTGGAGTGAGAAGCCAATCTAAGTGCCGCACGGGAGTAAAAAGTTAAGCTTGCGACACTTTTCTTAGGAAAAAATGATAGGGAGAAGTCCACTACTTGCATCCTCAGGGTAGTAGAGGGGTGAAAGTTTGCCCCGCTAAGTGCTAAGTGCAAACCGTGTTACGGATCACTAATTGATGACCCATAAAATTGACCAAGTTTGATTTGCGGTGGAGAGTTGATGGGTTGACCTGCGAGAGTCGAGTTAACTCAGCCCATATAAAAAACTACCTAGAACTATACTATAGTCTAGCAACCAATTAAGCTAGGTTAGACTTATCCTTAATTAAGTGAAGATTTTATATTTATTTCAAGCCATTTTAAACAAGATGGATGACTAAGATTTTCTAGAAGAAGTGATCTTACATCACAAAATGGAGGGTTTACTTTGCATGCTTTAGTAGGCTGACTCTTATCGAGACTCTTTAAATATATCTCAGCTCGTCTTACTTTTAAGTTGAGTCAAGTCTTTTAGTTTTTAAATTATAGCACTTGTATATTATATACTTAACATGAAATTTTATAACTTAGTAAAATGAAGAAGATCGGCAAGTACATTTAGATACTTGCATGACCAATCCAAAAGATTTAAATCATTTCTCCATTGTGGTGATCATGATCAAATTTCACAAACAATAAATTCTTTTAACATATGTTTCTTTTGGTTAAAAATAAATTACATTCATTTATGAGTAAATTTTCAAAGATGTAAAACAAGTGCTAGTATTGTTTAAAAGCAATGATTGCTTGTGGGTTACATAATTTCTATACTCTATATTTGTTGAACGGCTTAGATCTTTCAAAAAAATGCTCTAGGGAAACATATACTCTTTAGATTATTTTATTTGTTTGGTTAAAAACTTTTTAACCAATATTACATAAATCAAGTGTATTTTTAAGATCATAGCTTCAAATCATAGCCTATATAAGACTTTTTGAATAAGCATCGAGTCCGACTCAATGATTGTTACCCATTTTCCTTGTAGGTTATAAAATGTTTACATGCACCCACGATGGACCCATGACCTATGATGACTTGCCCAACCTGGCCATTTGACACCTCTACAAGGGTGAAGTATACTTTTTGACGTCCACATGTTCTATGTTAGCTATCTATCCCATTAATACGGTAGATAATGATGAGGTGATCTCATTGGCATTGGTTTGTCTTGACTGGAAATTCCTAGACCCTTCGTCCAAGTAATCTCAGGAAAATTCCTAGAGCCTTCATCCAATTAGCCTCGGTTGGGATTTTGCTAGAAAAATGGGAATCATTAGTTTTTGATGAATTATGTCCTATTGAAGGCTTTGATTTGTGATCAACTGCTATACTTTAAACAGAATATGCAGCCCTCAAATTCATTTGGTTCATAGGTTGCCATTTAACTTAGAAACGCTATTTCCCTAAGCCCAAGGGGACAAAATGCCGTTAGTATTGACGGGGTAGTCGAAATGACCAAACTTCCCGCATTGATAGTCACTTTAGAAGTTGAGGGGCAACTTATAAATATACTGAATTTGGGAGGCTGCACGCAAAGCATATCGAGGTTATAGGGCCTAACAAATTGGAGCTTCTAATCAAATGCCCGCTTGGCATGGGACCCAAGCATTTGGGTTTTTTGGGTGCAAGCAAAGAATTTGCAAAGTAAATGATTCATTCTCACTCCTAAATCTAATCTCTATCTAAAGTCATGTGGTTTAGCTTTTAGCAGTGTGCAAGTTTGTCGATGTAGATACACGTGAACTTTCTCTGTGGCCTAGAAAAATACTTCTTTCTTTGCAAAACAAGTACCTTGCTTGATAGTCATACTCTTTTTTTCCCTTTAACTAAAAAAAAACAATAATGAGAAGCATGCATGCTTGCTAATCTAATAGATAGCGATGAGTCCAAACCATAGACGTTGATTTTTTCTTGAATGGACATTACTAGATCCTTCGTTCAAAATGCTCTGTTCATGGTTTTGTTAGGAAAATGTGAAGTGTTGTTTTTGGTTGCACTATGGCAATGCCAATAAAGGGATCTTTGGTGTAATAGTTGAGTTATCGCCGTGTGACCTGGAGATCACAAGTTTGAGATATTAAAGCCTTTTGTAAAAATGCAAAGACTCTTTGTTGTTTGCCTCTTCCTCAGTCCTTGTATACATGAAGCATGCGAAACATTCATTTTGCATAGGACAAAAGCAATGTCTAGCTGACGATCGGGTGCAAGTTTATCACTGTAGTGGGAAAGTGCCTGCCTGCCTTGATTGGCGCTAATTAGAAAGACCGGACAAGCTAACGGAAAAAGCCAACTAACCCCGCGGCTATCATATGACTTTCGATCGCTGCCAGTCTTTCACTGAACCTACTTTGATCCTTTTTCTATGAAAGCCCACCCTTGCGTCATTCGTCCCGTTGATCTGATTTGTCGGATGTCTTTTTGCCCAAAAACTGTGAGGATTGGAGTGAACGCAATCTGCCGGATTCTAACCTACTTTGACCACCTATAGGAACTTGGCATTAGAAATGGTCCGCATTCAATGGCCAAATGATGTAGAAATCTATTTTTGATCATCTGATAACTGAGGGTTAGAAAGTTTTAATCAACGAAGGTCCTTGTTCGGCCAGAAACATATCTTTCTTTCTGGGGATGCTAGAACCGTCCAATACCTTACAGTTTTGGGGCTTTGCCATACTGCATAGCAGTTGCATTCCTCTTTTGCTAAAGAGGGATCGGAGATGGTTTTTTCACTTAGAGATTGTTTGTGTGTAACGGCACCGATTAGAAGAAGGGAGGCAACACATGTAAAATTTTTTAAAAGGACAAGGAAATGACACAAAAAAACGTGAATAGAAGGGGTGAAAAAAGATTTAAAATTTTTGAGACTAAATGAAAATATGATATTTAATAGAGTGAAATAGAGGAATAAGATTTACGTGGCCGACCTCTAATTAAGATAAGGTCTCAATGATGGTGAAATTGTTTGTGCGTGGTGAAAGCCAATGTTCAATGCTTCCTGCTACATGTATGCCATGCCTCCCAAAAAGTTCTAGACAGATTTTACGCAACCTACTGATTCCGTGGACTATTCCTCTTTCAATATGTCACACTGGTACTGTAAGGAAACAAAATTGAGAGCGACTTGATGTTCATGACGTACGCAACGCAGGGCCCATTCTACAAATGTCCAGGTTTCTCGGAAAATATAATAGCTCACGTCAGTGGAAGCCAATGAGAGAATGGACCCACGATGGTTGCACCGATAAGGCACGCTGATTTAGGTCAAAATGGCAACTGATTTTGTCCATGCAAAATAATGTATATATTCCATTGAAAGTGGACATGGCTGTTGTCCTGAAAATGAGTATCATGTGATTGTGGGGCCATATTTTGAACTCAGGTAAGATGAAAGAGATAATTGCCTCCAAAACAAATTTATTCATTAATTATCATGAAATATTATCCGCCACCTTCTTAACCATGTGGAGCCCCGAGCATACGATTTCTTAGTCGGGTGGTTCTAGCAGGTACAGACACACGCGCATATGAGTTGGCTATTAAAACCTGTATTGTTTGACCCTTTTCTAAGAAAAAGAATACTGCTTCCAGTGAATCAGCATTAGTTTGTAACCTCAAAAGTCTAACATAAACGTGGGCAATTAATTCCCATAAGTTATGGCAGAATTAGTGTAAGAGAATGACCCCATGTTTTAGACTGAAACCTAATCTAGACCAGTGTCAAAATGGTCGTGTCAAACCATGTCTTCGATCAAATGATCCCAATCACATGTGTTCGTAATGCAAATCTTAGTCCCCTAATCAGGAAGCGATCCATCAATCTGATGATCACGATCAGTTGTTTGCCAGTTTTACAATCAAGTAGACGGTCCTAAGCTATTGCCAATTCTTGTTCACCCCAAACGACCGTGTTGGGTGGACTGCCACCCAGTGCGACTATGTCAGATCAGATTCCATACAGTAGTACTTATGGATACGTAACGCGTTAGCTACAGCACTGCACGGGTTAGTATTCATCGTTCACAGCTAGGACTACTCGGACATCTAACCCCTTCTCTCTCCTTACATTTCATTTGTATCTCACTCAGGGGAAGATTCGTCCACCCTAACGTAAAACGGCAAAATATTTCCCTCAGTGATACTGGAACAAGAGAAAAATGATAATAAATGTTGATGCACATGCTATTATCACTTACTCTGGCGAGCTTCGGACACCAATGCTTTTGTTGGAAGGGAGTAAGGCATTCCATGCGCAAGGAGAAACAGGATGGGAAGTTTCGGATTCGGTACATAATTAAGCACCAATAATTGTACATACATGATACCAGAAGATCATATAGAAAATGAAAAGCCTTGCACATTCCAACTTCAGCTTTTGAATAATTGGGTATTTTGGAATTGATTAGATTGGAAGAGCTCTTCCATACATCCAGAGCCACATTAACATATATTACAACTCCAAGACAAATATTAGCCACAGCTTCTCGTATTCTAAGGGCAGGTGGTCAATTGGATTCGAATTGGCATTGACAACCATAGTTTTGGGCATTTTTTCCTATGCCCTGTTTCTGCGTGCTTAATTCTTCACATGATGAAAGAAACAAACGTATAATTGACTAAAAACAATATAAAGATATTCTCTGTGTGTGAATATATATAATACTTACAGGCCCTTGATTAGGGTGATGATAAGATCAATTGGTTAAAGAAACGAAAGATGAGATAATGATTGATAGTCTATTATACAATCAACTCCTTTGACAGATGCTAGACTTTTATCCCTTCTTATCTTGCTTATGTGCCATGATCGTTTATGATCTCAAGTACATCACTTCAAGATTGGCAATCCATCAATGATCCCAATCTTGTGCCTCAATAGCACAAACTGATTTTTAGAGGGAGGCTTAGTAAGAGCATCAACTATCTGGGTATTGTTGCTTATATGAGCAACTTGTAAAAATGCCTTTTTAAACCTAATCTCTTATAGAGTAAAGGTCAATAGCTACATATTTCAATCTCGAATAAAATACTGTTGTCACTAAGTATGGCGGGTGGAGGTTTCCTATGTACGCCCAATTCATTGAGAAGAGATTCAACCCAAGGTAGCTCAGCTGCAACATTGGCTACTGCCCTAGTCTCTGCTTCTTTAGATGAACTATTAATGGTCCTTTGTTTCTTAGAGCTCTAGGAAACTGCATTATCGCCAAGAAAAATGAAAATTGCAGATGTGGAACACTATAATCAATATTGCCCGCCCAATCGGCATCAAAATAGGCAACCAACGAAGAAGATTTGCAGCGCTTGATGTGGAGCCTATGATTAGCTGTTTGTTTTAAGTAGCGAAGGAGGTTTACATGCAATCCAATGAGTTGTTGTGGGCTCTTGCACGAACTGAGTTAACTCATTAACAATGAACGATATGTCTAACCTTGGGAGTGTAAGATATTGTAGAGCATCGATGATCTATCTATACTATTTACTGTTCTTTAGTGGGGTACCTTCATAGGCTGAAAGTGATGTGTTGACAGCCATGGGAGTGACTAAAGGTTTGGCGTCTAACATGTAAGCTCTACCATAGACATCACGTAATTACTTTTGTTGACTTTGGAGAACTCCATGAGAAGCAGGGATAGCTTCAAATTCAAGGAAGAAGTCTATTGTACCCTAATCTTTAACTGAGAAAGTCAAGGAAAGACAGTGCAATACCTGAATGAGAGGGAGAACTAATAGCAACAAGGATAACATCTGCACAAATGAGGAGGAAAATGATTACTCCCTGTTTCTTGAAGATAAGCAATGATGGAAACTTCTCAAAATCTTGACAAAAGAGAAAAATGGCAAGCTTTTGGTACCATCCCCAAGGAGCTTGTTTGAGGCCACAAATGGATTTTCTGAGGCAACAAACATAGTCAAGTTTGGTTGGATCAATGAGCCCGGTGGCTGCTCCATATAGACCTTTTCGTTGAAGGTACCATAAATAAAGCATTATTAATGTCAAGTTGTCGAATGGGTCAACCAGTATTGATTGCTGTAGTGAGAACAACTCTTACCGTGACGGATTTAATTACTAGACTAAAGTGTTGTGTTAATCAATACCTGGTCATTGATGAAAGCCTTTTGCGACCAGATGGGATTTCCTCTGTTTAACAATGCCATCAGGATTTCTCTTGGTGTGCACTTTGACATTGTAACGAGGTTTTCTAGGAACAAACTACTTAAGTTTGATTTTGAATCAGTGCAATATATTCATTAGAGGCAGAAGGGCTCTAGAGAGGATCTTTTAAGGCTTGTGAATGGTGGTTGATTCAATATCAGAATGTAGAGCGTGTTTCGCGGTACTAACGAGCTATTTAGGGGGGACGTGACCAGTCATTGACCTAGTAATCATATTGTGAGTGCATGGTGGAGATGAGGACTCGGTGGATGGGAGATGCAGCTCATTAATTGGGTGAGGTATCAACTTGGTAGAAGGAAAGAGACCTCGGAGATGATGGTCTTGGGTAGGATGAAGTTGGAGAAGGCAGGGAGTGAGTAGAGCGAACGGGCGAGGTGATGAATGAGGACGAGGATTCTAGTGGTGAGAAGGAGAATCCATAGATGATGTAGTGGTGGAGAGACTTGGGTTGGCAAGAATGCACTCAGAGGCCATATATGCATACGGTGGTGCCACTGAGTCAATGTGAGTTTGTGGTCCGTCCTCTTTGGTCGGACTGGTTGGAGATGGTACTTGCACAAGAGTGACATCACTAAACCATGGATTACCTAAAAATACGCATGACCTAGATCTAGCCTCAAGTTTATGTTGATGTATATGCCATTGCCAGAGAAAACAAAGACAACCAAATGCTTTGAGAGAGACAGAGAGAGATAATCTAGTGAGAAGGAAAATAATTTAGTGAATAGACATTCGTAACCAAGAATTTTTGTAGGTATTCTGCTGAGGAGAAAAACTATTGTAGTAAACTCATGCAACTAATAAATTAGAGGAATGGAGGCATGGTACAAGAGACTAAGGGCGGTTTCAACGACTTGGCAATGGCAATGCTCAACCATGACATTTTATTCTGTGGTATGTGGACAAGTATTTTATATCCAACACCACTTTATGCCAAAAATCCTTTTAATTTGATAAATTCATTGACCCCCCTTCATTTCTAATTCCTTAATCTTCCGATTATATTTATTTCCTACTATAGCTTTGAAAGAAATAAAAAATACTGAGTATGTCAGATTTGTGAGAGATAGGAAGTAACCACGAGTAGTTAGAATAACGATCAGTAAAGATAACATAGAACCGATAGCCATCTGATGACAGAACAGGAACTGGCTCCCACACATCAGAAAACAACAAATCTAAGGGACCACTGCCGGAGGATATTGTATCGTCAAAGGGAAGTTGTGAATCTTATTACAATTGCTAGATACACAAACTCTAGTCTTGGTATCATTATTTGTTGGAAGGCAGTGACTTTTGATGAGGACAGAGGTGCGCTCTCCAACTAGTGACACCCGTGAGTTAGAGCCCACAAATTTGATTGATGCAGGCAGTTGGAGGTGTAATATTGCAAGCCATTGGATCTTTGAGAGGCATTTGCGACTGAAACAACTGGATCAACAGGGCTTTCACTTGTGAGATGCGCTTCATAGCTGATGATCAGTTGTCAAAAGTGAGCGGTTCAGACCGAGTGCAAACAGAAGCACTCATTTCTTTGTATTAAAGACTTAATCCTTTCATGATTTGGAGGCTTAGATCTTCTTGGTTGATTGGCTCGTCAATGACTGCCAATGTACTAATAATATTTGTGACCTAACATAACATGTTGCTGAATTGGAGATGCATAGAGCCGTTCAAGTGTTATTCAGGCATTTTGAGAAGTTGTGGCTGAGAAAATCATATTGGAAATGGTTTCTGTATTAGAGAGCATTGAGTACGAATGTATCTTGACGAATCCAATACATATATTCTGGATTTGGAATCATTATTTGATCAGGTTTACGAATGGTTGCAGGAGGACAGGGATAAGTGCCTTCAAAGAAATTTGTGAGATGTAGCCGATTAATACCGACTGCCATTGCAGTTGCCAGACCCAAAATTTTGAGGCCTTGACCTTGATAGGGTGTTGAGCTGATGCAAGAGAGTGTATTTCTAAAATTGAGGTTTTATGAGTAAAGAAAAGACGGCTTATAAAAAAAAAATAATTATTATTTATTTTTAAATCGTCTTATAAAATAAGACATTATAAGATGGCTTTAGTAAAACTGTCTTAAAAAAAATGTTTATAAGATGATTTTTGAAAATTGTCTTAAATTCTTTGTAATACTATAAGACGGTTTTTGAAAACTATCTTATCCAAAAGTATGGTCATTTTCACTTTCAATCGATGTTATTCTCTATGAACGGGCAACCGCAAATGGCTTAGTCATCCTCAACAAACTTAGCTTACAAAAAGAAACAAGACGACCACCAAAACTATGAGAAACGATGGTGTTTATAGCCCATCTATTGATTTACGCTTTACACGTATGGCCAGCAGATGATTATACTTGTCACTCTAGACAAGATTGATTTTTGTACAATTTGGTTGGTGTATATTATTAAGTTGCTATTATGAAAGATGTGATATCATCTTCGGAATGAATGAAATAAGCAGGCATTATGACCTATGAATCAGTGGGTCGGTCGGTAGGTGTATAGAGATCATAGAACCAAGCCACCAAAGAATAATAACCAAACACACCTAACAAAGTGTGCACACTCCCACCATCAAGCGCACTTACTTTTTAGGCGAGTCAAAGCGGCTATCTTTCGTGTTGGAGATTCAATTCCATATGCATTATGTAATGAAGAAATGGACATGGATGTCTAGAAGACTTTATAAAAGTGCAAAAGAAGGGTTATGTTCCATAAAACTAACTGAAGTGCAAAAAGTTTGGCCGTGCTTTCTTGAACACAAGATCCCAACAAATCTTACCATTCATTTAGACCTCAGATCAAAGAACACTTGGATCATCAGTGGATGAGACTGTTGGGGCATGGCCTGAGCATAGGATGTCAATAGCTTGGTTCACCCAAAATCTAAGCCCACTACTAGCTTTTAGCTACATATAATGGTGATCCAACCCGAAGATCTTTTCCGTGTATATTATACAGGCAATGCTCCGATCTTAGCCTTCGTTGTTATAAATTGTCATATTCGATGTAACCGTGGTCCCCCCTTCTAAAAAGTAAGATTCCTACTTTATATTAGTATTAATGACTAGAGGCACCTTTCCTACCAAGCCCTTAAAAAGAAAATGTTGAAGGAAGAATAACACTTGAGATGCTATTATTATAAGGGCCACCTATGTACCATTAACAGGATTTGGACCTAAATTTGATGCTTCTGTAGATGGTATACAGATCGTACATTTCCTGCTACATGTGGATCATACTATTTCATCAAGTTGGAGCATCAGAATGGACGAAACGTAGTGCAAATGTCGTAACATGCCAAATCTTCTCAACCATTCAACAGCCTACTTCTATTTAACCATCACTCCTCTTTTAATGGACGCTCAGGATCATTAACGGTTGAGATCAACGACTCAAATACCACCCCCAAAAAGAACCAGAAATAACCATTTACACTTACCGCTCTCCCAAACACTAGAGAAGGAAAAGCTTGCCATCCCTTAATAAAGCTTGTCAAAATAGTATCCTCTTTTCTTCAAATAATTTGGTCTGCCGATATTAACGATGGCCACTAGAGAAGAAAATAGCAAAATAGCCAGAGGGCAAAAGGGGAATTGGGAAGAAGCGGAGGAGGAAAATGGGCGTGCAGTGGACTAATAATTCACCTTTGCTGTTTTGGTGGCTCTGAAGGTGCCACCATCGGCGGCCCTGCCCCCACGAAGAAATCTAACCGCAGTCAATGAGCAGAAAAAAGATACTCCTCGCGTGCACCCTCCCACTTACCACACAGTGTAACCGTTGAAGCCGCGTTGTCGGAGACCACTACGTAAGACCCTTACTTTTCTGAACTTTTACGTAAGTGCCACTGAAGCCTTAATCTTATGGACATGAGAGCGTCTACAGAGCCCATCTTTGCACGATCCAACTTATCGGCGAGGATATCTGTTTGTTAAAATGTATGTGAATTATTCTAACGTCTAAAATGTTATACTTGAAAGCGGACGGATCAGAAACTTTGCCAAATAAAGGGCCGAATAGAACTTTGATCTTATAACATTGACGGAGGGTCAGCATCCTCCCTGCACAAGGGCGAGCATCATCGGTGGACAAAATAACGTAAAATTATAAATATTAGGTTTCTAGAGAGAGCCAGTCTGAAGTAGTGACTTTGAATATCTGTACATAGGAGCATTGGGAGAAGGTAACTTTATCTTATAGCATATTTTAGGCCGTTTCTAGGCTTTTCGCAGTATTTGACTAGCCGCCTTGCGAGGTTGAAGGATCACGACAGGTATGGATAGGAAAGATATGTTACCGTTGATTGATGATCAAATTGACATGCAATTGACATACACAGGGATTGTTAGGTGAAGATAGTTCATATGCTGCTAATTTTCAAGATGTAGCCAAAAGATTTAACCGTTTGATAGAAATTTTAATTGTACATTTATTTGAGGGTAAGTAGGACATCAAGTCATCTCATTGTGATACAATGAGGCGCCAGCTGCCCAGATTTAAGCCATAGACTGTGTTAATAAGAATCATACTGATTGGATGAATCTAACCACTATCTTTCGAGTTTTCAAGGCTCAATGGTCATGATTTTCAACTTAAACAAAACGTAGATTACGATCATACAATCATCGTGATTTTGGGTGTCAATCTAAGAAAGGAGAAACACGGTGAATGGCTTAAATCTTCTAAAAATCACACCATTCACCATGAAAGGAGAGGTTGCTTGCCAAATGCTATTCTAATGTCTGGCACCTCTGGGCCAAACTATTTATAGAAACACATTTGAGAGCGGTAGAGTTGTCGTCGTGTGACCTTAAGGTAGTGGGTTCTAGTCTTGAAAACTGACTCTTGCAAAGTGCAAATAAGACTATGTACTATTAACTCTTATAGTCCACCTCTTACCCGGATCTCACATATGCAAGAACTTCGTGCACGGGCACCTGCCGTTTCTAGTCACATTTGACATGTCTATCCATTTTGAGGTAAGATAGTTCACCTTAAATCTACTTCTACAGATGAAATGTTTCAGTGAATTTTGGTTTAGCGTTCATCTGCGGCACATTGAATGGTTCCACCGA
Source organism: Warburgia ugandensis (assembly GCA_035236585.1). Lineage (NCBI taxonomy): Eukaryota > Viridiplantae > Streptophyta > Magnoliopsida > Canellales > Canellaceae > Warburgia > Warburgia ugandensis. The sequence continues at coordinate 79,315,515 of CP141128.1, read as the reverse complement.
CGGCTGGTCCAATCCAAGCCCGGTTGCTACGTAATCGAACAAGGTGGGTTGGTGGAGGTCACTGTCCATTCCGTAATAGTCGCTGGAGGCTCAGTGGCGTTCTCGCAATTAACTAACCACCAAAGGCCGTTTTCAATAGATTTAAGTATGAGAAACCGACAACGGTCCATTCCTTCTGGCTTCCAAGTTCTATTGTATTCGTTTCTGACAGTTCCAGGAACCGTAACTCCCGCAACACAAACCACCCCCCCCCCCCCCGCCCCCCCCCCCGGTTTCTTATTTTTAGCAGGGAAGAATCCATTCCCTTTACTTCATCTCTCTCTTCTTCTCTCTGCCCCCAGAGAGACAATGGCCTCTCTGGCATGGGCTTTCTTCCTTCTCCTCCCACTTTCAGCGCTCGCTGCCAAACAGACATACATTGTTCGTATGAATCATAACCAAAAACCCCAATCTTACCTCACCCACGAACACTGGTACACTGCTAAACTCCAGTCTCTCTCCGTAGATGCCACAGAGAATCTCCTCTATAACTACAACACCGCGTTCCGTGGTTTCGCAGTCGCTCTCGACCTGGAACAAGCTGAAGCACTTAGGCAATCGGAATCCGTGCTGGGTGTTTATGCAGATACTGTATACGAACTCCATACCACTCGTAGCCCTCGATTTCTCGGCCTCGACGTGGGAATGGGCTTGTGGGAAGGTCACAGTAACCAAGATCTGGATGAGGCTACTCAAGACGTCATCGTCGGCGTTCTAGATACCGGTGTCTGGCCGGAAAGTGAAAGTTTCCGGGATGTCGGCATGCCGGAGATTCCTTCGCGTTGGAAAGGAGAATGCGAGGCGGCCGTCGATTTCAGCCCTAAGTCTTGCAACCGGAAACTGATCGGAGCGAGAAGCTTCTCCAAGGGGTCGCGTATGGCGTCGGCTGCCAAGGGTGAGACGCCCGAAGAGAAAGATTCGCCGCGTGATGTGGACGGTCATGGAACCCACACCGCTTCCACGGCCGGTGGATCTGCGGCAGCAAACGCGAGCCTTTTGGGATACGCGACCGGAACGGCTCGTGGGATGGCGACTCGTGCCAGAGTGGCTGCATACAAGGTCTGCTGGAACTCCGGGTGTTTCGGATCTGACATTCTCGCCGGAATAGAGAAAGCCATGACGGACGGCGTCGATGTGTTGTCACTTTCCCTTGGCGGTGGATCCGCACCGTATTTCCGAGACCCAATAGCGATCGGTGCGTTCGCTGCTGTTGCCCAAGGCATCTTCGTTGCATGCTCCGCTGGCAACAGTGGGCCAGAGAAAGATACTCTTGCGAACGTGGCGCCGTGGATCGCGACGATTGGGGCTGGGACTCTCGATAGAGATTTTCCGGCGTATGCCGTGCTCGGAAATGGACAAAAGCATCCCGGAGTGTCTTTATATAGTGGAAAAGGAATGGGAGTCAAAAGCGTGGGGCTAGTGTACAAAATTGCTAATTCCAGTAACATGTGCCTTCCTGGATCGCTTGATCCCAAACTGGTGCGGGGAAAGGTTGTGCTGTGCGACCGTGGAATCAGTGCTCGAGTGGAGAAGGGTTTGGTTGTGCGAGACGCCGGAGGAATTGGAATGATACTGGCGAACACCGAGGCTAATGGGGAGGAATTAGTGGCGGACAGCCATCTTTTGCCGGCGGTCGCTGTGGGGAGGAAGGTGGGGGATATGATCAGGGATTTCGTGCGGTCAGCTCGGAATCCAACGGCCTTGCTGAGTTTTGGTGGGACCCTTTTGGAAGTGCACCCGTCGCCGGTGGTGGCAGCCTTTAGTTCGAGAGGGCCAAACACCTTAACGCCGGAAATATTCAAGCCGGACGTGATAGGACCGGGTGTGAATATCCTTGCTGCTTGGACCGGTGCTATGGGACCCACTGGATTGGCTAAAGATCCCCGGCGAACAAAGTTCAATATTATGTCCGGTAAGCCATTCACTTTAGCTATTTTTATCTACCCTCTTTTCGTGGTTTTGGCTTTGTAGGTTTCGTTACTGTTATTCTGCACTAATTAGACAATCATAGTCGTGCATCTTAAACTTTGCTGGGAAATGTTCCGATGAAGCGCCATATTTTCATTTGAGAACCTTTATATGGCTCGTTTATGTGGTGGACACATGTTGATGAGGAAATCTGGAAAGATCAAAACTGGTCCACTTATTGCATCACCAATTACTGACTTGCATTTGCATTTGCTGCTTTAATTACCAAGGAATGTTTGCACTTGGGGCTTCTTCAGACTGTGAGAAAAAGTATGTTCAATACAGGGTACAACTGATTAAGGGTCCCCCAGAAAATTTATGTTGACCAAAGGAAGAAGTTCAAAGTCCAAACTGTCCTATCACAGTCGCCATGGTTCCTGGCAGCCCAGGCAGAAATACAGTCGCCATAGTTAATGCGCTGTTAGCGCTATCTTTATCACACAAGACCGCGCATGATTCAACGGTAACAAACAGCACAATTGAAAGAAGCAGCGCACTTGGGACTTCTTTTCTATCTGTCAACTATTGCTGCGTGATTTCCCTTCCATTAAGGAATTGGTGTTCACACAATAACGGGTTCTCGATTCAGTAGATACACCATATTGTTTTAATTTGTCTCCCGTGGCCTCAAAATTTCCAGGTGAAATTTGAGGACCCTTGCCTCTTTCAATATCAGCTCATTCTAGTAAGATGGTTTAGCACTCTTTTCATGAAAAAAATTGAGCTGCTGAGGATAGAAGTGGGTCCATCCTATTTAATGATCCGAAACTCCTATTTCTTGCTTCTAGAAGGACGATTAGAAAACGAAAAACAGTAGTGGAATTTTGAGCTGCTAAGGTTGGTTGTCAAGGCGTAGAATTTGGCCATTGAACAGACTGGAAATGCTTTGTTTGCATTCGTAATCAGCTGGGGATTTTTGGATGAAGGCTCATCACCGCCCCAGCCCCTGATCACTCGTTATTTTTCTTTGATCAACTGCGAAAGTGAATTGGATAGACTTATCAAATTAAGGTTTGTTTGTAATGCAGGAACATCCATGTCTTGCCCGCACATCAGTGGAGTAGCAGCCTTGCTCAAGGCCGCGCACCCAACCTGGAGCCCAAGTGCCATCAAGTCTGCCCTCGTGACCACCGCCTACACAGTCGACAACACCAAATCCCCACTCCGTGATGCGGCTGATGGGTCACTTTCTAGCCCATTGGCCCATGGATCCGGTTATGTGGACCCGCTGAGAGCTCTTTCTCCAGGCCTCATCTACGACATAACAACTGACGACTACACACGTTTCCTTTGTTCCTTGGGGTACACAGTCCAGCAAGTTCAACTCGTTTCCAGGCGTCCGAATGTAACTTGCCGTCGGAAGCTGTCAAACCCTGGCAATCTCAATTACCCATCGTTCTCCGTCCAATTTAAGAATTCAAGTGGATACGTGAAATACGGCCGTCAGCTGACAAATGTAGGCGCTGCGGGATCGGTTTATGATGCGACGGTCGAGGGACCCGCAAGTGTAGCCGTGGTGATAAGGCCTAAAAGGCTAGTTTTCAGGGAGGTGGGAGACAGGCTAAAATATAGTGTGACATTTGTGCCGAGGAAGAAGGCTGCAAATCCAATGGGGGCATTTGGATCCATAACATGGAGTAGCAAGCAGCACCAAGTGCGGAGTCCTGTTGCTTATTCTTGGGTATAGTAGATCTCAAATTGGACGTTAGTTGTCTTTAAACTGCTTGACTGTCCTTGCGACAGCCGGAAAGTAACGACAAGTTGCACAGCTTGAATCGAATTAAGAGCTACGAATCTGATAAAATTCCCATCATAGGATGACTGGAGCTCCATCAATTTGCGATTTCTGTGGCTAAGTTGGACGCTAGGAAGGAAACTCCCAGCTTCATGACTATAATCCCATATTCTCATATGGGTAAATCGGCTATAGCCCTTTCTGGTTCACATTTTACATACTCGGAATATATGTTCAATGAGTGATCTTAACCCTTGTATTCGTGATAATTTTAGCAGCTTTATTTTCATGTTTGGGAGCCGTCGATATTCCTCCGTGTGGAATAACAAATGCTTTTGAGAGTCATCAAATGAGGAAGAAATTTTATGTCATGGCCTGCTTCAGCAATGTGAAGGTTTGGATCATTGATGAACATCCTTTTTCTGGTAGGATCATTGAACATCCGCGTTTTCTAGCCGCGTCTAAAATTATTGCTTTTATACTAGTTGTTGAAGAAAGTTAGAACAGAAAGCGAGACCAACACGTTAATGGTGCGACTCCGCACATCATTGATACATGCCATTCAGTCGTAGGATGCATAGTGACCTGAAAATCATGCCAAAAGGGCTACCCTCAAAGGACCAAAACAACCATTTCTTTGTTGGTCCCCCGACGTCTAGATAATTGGGCTCTTTACGTGTCTATTACTTGCCTTGTGGAAGGTTTAGCCTTTCACCGTGTTAAAAATGGATTCAATGACCAAAGTACCAAATTTCATAGTTTTTTCAATTAAAAATTATAGCCAAACTTTATCTATATTTATAAGTTAAAAATTATAAATAAATAAATAAATAAATACAAAGTAAATCATTTAACTAGCTTAAGTCATTTTCAACACGGTGAACAGCTTAGATCTATAAAAAGAATGGCAAGTAAGAGGTAAGTAAAGGACACTTGCATTTATCATCTCTGTGCTAAATGCTAACTTGCCTTTTTTTAGATCTAATATGTTCACTATTGTTCTAAGAGTCATGAGTTGACTTCGAAAACTAGCCTGATTTACTCAACCTAATAGAATATGGAGTCATGATTCAAGTTGACTCATTTTGTAATAAAACAAATAAGTTTAGGTTGAGATTTGAACACAAGACTACTAAGATAACATCACCACATCCTAATCAACTCACTTATAACTTATATGTGTATTTTGAAATGAGTACGTATAAATCAGACCATAAATCAGTAAAAGCTTGTTTTAGATATCTTTTGAGTATGTTAGATTTGTGAGAGATCTATGCTTTTTAATTTTGATAAAATGGCTTAAAATCTTCTTGATCGGTTGGATCAAGAAAGATTAGATCATTTGATAAGATCAATCAATGATCTAGATATGCGATTATATGAGATGATGTAACAAAAATATGAAAGATCAAGTTCTAGGCCTTTGGTGGTATGAAAACCCTAGATCTAATGAATAAAAACAAAAAAAATAAAGAGGATCATGATAAAGCATAACATTAGCATTGGAATTACGATTATTGTGAATGTCTTTATTTGTTTAGTAGATTTACTGACTAAATTCACTTCTTTATGCTTTCCTATTATGTAAATTACATGAAAATATAATTAATGAAATATAGATGGACATTTATAATAAATAATGGACATTGACTTAATAATAGTAATGGCTATAGTTAGTAGGACAATATAAAGATTATAAATCCTTGGCCAAAATTAGGAGAATAATAAACCCCATGAATGACATTTTAAATGCTCATGGATTTAATTAAAATCAAATAGCAAGAGTACTTAGGATTTAATGCTCATAAGAATCTTATGAAGGTTGAGCTAAAGTCACCCTAATAAATATTGAACATGGTGGTTAAGGGAGTTTTCTAATAAAGCATCACTCTTCCCCCACCTTCTGGCGACGTTTGTGAGGTATAAACTGTAACAGCCCAGTGGCTCCCACCTACAACAATATTGTCCGCTTTGGGAAATTAGTTGCCCACACAACCAGCCCCCTCACAGTTTTGTTCTTCCCCAGTTTCCTAGAAAAAAGGCCTTGTTGTAAGGAGAGTCATTGTAACACCCTGGATTTTTAAGACTTTTTATTTTTATTTTTATAAGAATAATAATGGAATTTTAAATAAGAGCATTTGGGATCCTATGAGAAAAGTTTTAATTGTTATTTTACTAAAACCATTCTTAAAACTCCGGGTGTTATTTTTCCTTTCTTAAAACGACATGTAAATAAAATAATACATGTATCAATCAATGTTAAATAAATCAGTGCCTTTATTTTAAATCAAATAAATGTTCAAAATACAATAATAATATGGCTCAGGGTCTATCCATCATAACATCCCATATAAATGTCCAACATATGTCCAAACATCTCAATCAACTCCAAATATAAAGTATGCAGTCCATAATTAAATCCAAATGATAATAATGTTTTAATGACTCACATCACTGTCTAAAACTATAGGAAAAAGATCTTCAACAGCTCTCACAATTTTTCAACAGCTTTTTCTTTCCTGATGTCTTGTTTGAGATTTAAGGCATTGCAAAACAAAGCAATGCCTCAGCAAGCTATCGCTTGTGTAGGTACATAGACAATTAATGTAATAAATGAAAGAAATAATTAACAGCACTGATGAAAAGTCTATCATTTATGAAAATAACAGTATCATAATGTCATGTCCAAATAAATGTCAATTTATTTCATATGCTAAAACATGCATTTCACGGAGTCAAAACATGACATAAATCAATGTAAATGAGCATACAATAATAATAAGGGCAACATAAGATAATGGGTCCCACAACATTGCACTAACATCACTGATCAGGAGTACTCATAGCCAACCTCTGAGTGTCGTCACACCCAGGCATACCATCCATAAGCATGCTTATCATACATGCACACATAACAAGAATATGGGCCATAATGTTGCAGTGGCAACCCTCCATGGGTATCAACTACTGCCGCTTTCCGTCGACATCATAACGGGAGACTTAGCGTCTGTCCCCATGAAAAGGCTCAGACCGGTAGTGTGGACTATCAATGTTACCAAACCCCTATCGAATGCCATCTATGGGCAGGTGTCTATCATATCACAAAATCATCACATCATAATCTCAAAAGGTGGGTGGCCGGCCCTATCCCTCCTAGCATGAAGCCCACCGGGTGAGAGCACCCGTCATCAAATATAAAACACAAAAATCATATGTATGTGCTAAAACTCAAGAGCACTCATAGCTCAAAATCCCCAAGACATGCCCCTCATCCTGGGTTAGCCTATAAAAGGACCAGCTAATAAGCCTCTATTTTTATTTCCATGTAATTCCATGCATTTTCTATATATATATATATAATAAGAAATAAGTCTTTATTTAAGCATAACTAATTAACATCATGCTTATATAAGCATTCAAAATAAGTTTATTCAATAAAAGATTTCAATTTGAAATAATCATAATGTACTTAAAGTCGTATGAAATCCACGATAAATGATAATTGGAATTTAAAACACAATCACACATGATGATATGTTTAAACATGGTTTAAAAATAAAGGCAAAGCATTAATTGTCGTCACCTTCCTCAATGTGAGACCACTAGCTTGCTAATAACTCCCTTTAACTGGTATGTTCAAGTGTGCTTGTACAAGTCACATCACTATTTTAAAAAAATTTCTAAATTAAAAGTGGTCATTTATAAGTTTTTAAGTTAAAACTAAGTCCGCGTCATCGATATGGTCACAACACTTCTTTCAGATCGTGATTTGGATTCCTATAGCTCTCAGAAATCAAATTTTAATAAAAACATACACAAAATGGGGCTGATGTGCGTCACAGTCGCCAGGAAGCTACGCGTCTTGACCCAATGTGACAGCCCGTGTAGGAGCTCCTGCACACGTGACCGCTGCATGCGTGCGTAAAGACGTGCATTCATCGCGAGTCTCTATCGGGGCGTCCTGCTGGGTGTCAGCGCCTGACCACTGACGATGTCACCGCCGCTGGAAAAGATGACCAAATTCCGGTCGTCTCCGGTGAAGCTATAAAGCTCTGTTTTGTGCAATTTTTTGCTGTTTTTCTTAGAATTTTCTCTAGAATCCATTTATGCCCCCTTTTGCACTGATTTTGCCAAAAACCATATTTTTTAAATGATTTTTCCCACGTTTCTAAAAAATCCCTAAGTACTAGTTTTTACATTTTCTGGAGAAACCCACTGTTGGATCTCTCCTAAATTTAAAGGGTTTGATCTTGGGTCTCTTGTGCACTAGTTGGACGGTGCAATTTTCAAACAGACGTAGTTTCATCCATGAAATCAAGCTCTAACAGTAGCATGCACAGAGTTCCCAGGAAATATGAATTTTTCTAATTTTTAAATGCGTTTCTAATTATTTTACCTATTTAATAAAAATAGAAAATAGGGTTTTAAGGCTTACCTTGCGCCTGGCTGGGGTTGTTAGTGTTACTGAGGTTCCACTCGCCGAAAAAGTGCGAACTTTATAGGGCTAGGGTTCTGAGTAAAAACTCAGAGGAACGCTCAAGGTGGAGTGTTTTGGCTCCTGGGGAAGGGTAGATATAGGGTTTAGAGACCTAGGGAAAGAGAAGTTCTTCCCCTCACGTCTCTCCAGCGATTTCGCTGGAACTGGTAGAGACGGGCGGAAGACGAGGGTGTCAGTATCAATTTGGACCCCTGCGTAACACGTCTCTGTCAAATGACCAAAATGCCCTTACAACTTCAACGACTCCTAACTCCCTTGTTTGAGCTCCGTTTTCAGCGTTCTTTGTGACGTTGGAATCATATCGACGAGCACTTTCAAATTCTTAAGTTTTCAGGAAAAATTTCCATCTCTAAATTTTTAATTTAATTTATTTAGAAAATTCTAAATTTATACTAAAAATGAAGGATATTACAATCATACACCACTCTTATCAACAGCTCATCAACTTTTCCCTTAGTGATGTGGGACTAACTCTCTATCCCTTAGCTGTCTCCCATCTACAGGGTACCTAGGCCTTCACATACATTGTTTTAAGACAATAGTAATGCTTGCAAAGTATTTTATACGGTGTGAAAAATTGCTAAACTCAATTTTCACATCACATCATAAATATACTCATCCAAACTGGATAGTGAACCATCTTCTAAATCAATAGATGAAAAGCATTAAAATCACACACACACACACACACACACACACACACACACACACACACACACACACACACACACACACACACACACACACACACACATCAAAACCTCCTCGAGGTCTCACGGGTGTAGAAACACTCAACATCCAGTCATCTGCCGTTGGTCATGAGTACTAATTATAGACTTAAAAATATCAAGGTGCCAGGCACCTACGTTATCGTGCAATATACATATGAATCTGAAAATAATGGACCCACAGTGCGACAAACAAAAATCAATAAAGTCCGTGGCTATCATACCAATACCAAGCTGATAGACTCCCCGCACCGTAAGAGTTCCCCATAGTAGACACCCAAAGCAAACATCCTGTAGCTCGACGCCCTACTTGAGACTGCCCACCATGACTAACTAGGGTTGTCAGACACCCTTTTTAGTGGCTAGGTAGCTAATACACAATCAATGTCAAAAGGAGGATGATCGGTCCTCAATCTTCCTAACACATTGTCCACAGGCTACAATATGTCCATCATAATATAATAATACTAGGCATTATCACATGCCAATATAACCATAGAATCATAGAAATTCGTGCATTATTGAAATCATTCAATTTAAATTTCATTATGTGATATAGCCATGTAAAAGCAACCCTCACCATGGGTGAATTGAGGATTCCACATTCCTCATTTCATAATTCATGAAGTCTATGTAATTTCAGATATATTTTCAAGCGTAAGTTTTAAATTTGATAGTAAAACAACATGTCATTCTAAACCAATAAGTTGCATGAAATTCAAACATGCTAACTGCATAATTCAAAAATATCCTAATTCTAAATATTAAGCATTCCCAAACATGATAGAGAAATCGTCAATGGTTTTCATGTTTCTCAAAAATAGCTCGATGTTAAAACTATATACCTCCTTTATCATGCTCATCGGTTTAGTTATATCCCTTCTTATCAATCAACCTAACAACATTTCAAATTCTTTATAAATATCAAGTTATATTAACAATTACCAAAGGAATTTATTCTAACCCTAATTAAACAATCCAGATAATCTGTTAGTAGTGGAACCATTAAGTTTCATATTATCCATCACTACCCACCATATGATCTCAACTACTAAGGTTGTTGGTTCATTTTCCATATCATGGATCGTCTAAGATCATTAGGGTTCTAATTAGTCATTCACTATTGACTGATCAATGCTCAAATGTGAGGAACAGTGTCAGATCACCCTTGATTTGCTATTCATTCTCTAGATTAGTGAAATTTTGTTCACCCAATGTCAATTTGGGTTGAGGGATGCAATGGCTCCATTTGATCACAGATCAGGCATGGCAAGGTTCTTGTTCCTTTACTATCTGATCGGATGGTTCAAATTATTCACTCAATTTCCATATAGTTTTCTCAATTTCTACCATACATTAGTTAATTCAATGCTTCAAAACTCATCAATGGTGTCTGATCATCGATTAGACTTCAAGAAGTCACTGTGTGAATAGTGACAGATCAGACGGCTGAGATTGTCCGATCAATTTTCAGCCTTGATCGACATCTCAGTTAGATCCAAGTTACATTAGGTCTTTATTTACCTATCCCTATGTTTTGATTTGAAAATGGACAATTAGATCATCATGAAAACCTAGATATAGCATGAACAATGCGGATCTTGCTAAAATCTCAAAACCAAGAGTTGGGTTTTGTAAATCTTACCTCTTGAATGTATCTCTGTGCTTTTCCCATCCTTGGATGAGTCGAATTGCCTCCAATTTCCAATGAAAGCCTCCAATCAATGTCGTGGGCACTACTCCCCTCCGATTGACTATCAAGATCCCCACGAATCTCCCAATAACCTTGGGGTTCTGGTTCTTGCTCGTGTATTGAAGAGGTTGATGGGCTTGGATCATCGATCCGAGTTGTCGTCTTATCCAGTGACAGCCTGCAACTCCGGCCACCCAAAAACTGTTGCTTTTCTTTGCTCACTGGCATGGCAAACATCTCCAGTGAGCTGGGTTCCTTTCCTCCCTCTCTCTCCTCCCTGTTTTCCTCCTTCCTTCTCTTCTCCATTCTCCCTTTCCTCTTCACTCTCTCCCATCGGGTTCCTCTATTTGTCGGGTTTGGGAACAGATCGTTAGGTTTGTTTTCATATCACTTAAAAGGGGTGGGGTGCCTATATCAATTACGACCCCCCCTATTTAAGGCAGGTTTCCTTCTTCTTTTTTTCTTTCAAAAATGTCCTTAATCTTTAAATCCTTATATCTTCTCCATCCGAGATATAATTTCAACAAACTTAATATCGTTTGAATCGTCTTTTCGAGTACAATCTAATTATGGAGATCTTAATACATGATTTGATATCTATCAAGTTTCTCACTTCTAAAACTCTAAAAATATGAAATTTAATATATTATTTTCATCCCAATTTCACATTTTTCAAAGTTTACTCAATTTGAGATATAAAAACTTAGGAATGTTACACATGCTCTATGAATCACAATGTTGGGCAGTTAAGGAATAACATTTACATAGGTAGAACATCACTAAAATGTGCATGCTGAAATGGGTTGGTGGCAAGACAAGAAAGGATAGAATTAGAAATTAAAATATTAGAGAAAACTTAGGAATAGCACCAACAGATAACAAGATAAGGGAGATTAGACTTAGATGACTTGGACATGTCCAACGGAGATAAAAAAAGGGCACCGGCTAGGAGTGAGGTGATCCAAGTTGAAGGTTCTAAAATGGCGAAGGAGGACCTAAAAGAATGTGGATAGAAGTCGTGAAAAAGGATTTAAAAACTTTGGGACTAAATGAAGACATGACACTTCATAAGGAGAATGGAGGATTAAGATTCATGTGATCAAACACTAACCGAGATAAGGTCTTGGTGGTTGTGGGGGTGGTGGTGGTGGTGGTGGTGGTGGTGGTGGTGGTGGTGGTGTGTGTGTGTGTGTGTGTGTGTGTGTGTGTGTGTGTGTGTGTGTGTGTGTGTGTGTGTGTGTGTGTGTGTGTGTGTGATCCTTAATGCAATTTTCAGCATTGTGGTTGTGGTTATAAGCTTTGACTTTTCAATTTTAGAACTTAAAATTGAACCTCAAATTCTAAAAGACCACCATGAAGTGAGAGCACTCACACTAGTATTTGATACATGCAATGCACATAAACATGGTGGAGAGAGAATGATGTAGAAAGAGAGGGGAGGTGTTATATCTGATGCAATTGTTCTCATCACAGTTGCATCATAGGCATATTCAAAAGTTGATGCAAACCTATCCCATCTCAGATGTTCTATGCACCAAATCACATGTGTATTGTATATCTCTAGGTTCTTAATTTTTTGGGCATTATGAAGCCAATAGAATAGATAATATACTATGTTTTGGGGCTTTTTTAGTTGTACTATTTACTTGTTGGTGTAACACCCTGGGTTTTGATATCACACATTTTTTTATATATAGTAATATTAATAATAGTCTGGATCCCAAAATAAAAAAGATTATATTAATTATTTTATTAAAATATTTACTGAAAAACCTCTGGGTGTTATCTCCTTTTTCCAAAACATCATGATCATGATTTAAAATGTAATTATAAATACGCAGCAATACATCTAAGACAATACACATATCAAATTCAACTTCAAAATCATCAGCACCTTTATTTTCAAAACAATAAATATCCAAAAAGATAATAATGTGGCACAGGGTCTATCCATCATTACATCCCACCATACTTAAAGCAATGTCCATCATATGTATAACTGTCATAATCAAATCCATATAATGAAAGTATACAGTTCATAAAGTAAGTTCAAATTGTAGTCCTAATAACTCATGTCAAGCTGTTTATTAGTCAAGTTAAAGTAATCCCCACTACTATCACTGTTTCTCTATGGTCTTGCCCTTCCTGCTATCGAGCTCGAGATTTAAGGCATTGCAAAACAAAGCAATGCCTTAGCAAGTTATTGCTTGTGTAGGTACATAGACATTTAATGTAATAACAATGGAACAAAATCGAATAACAGTGCTAATATAATGAGTAGATCGATTATCCATGAAAATATAATTATTATAAGCAATGCCAATAAAATCTTAAAACATCATATATGATAAAACATGCATCTCATGGATTTAAAACATGATATGATCTAATATAAATGAGCATGCAATAACAACAAGGCACCCCAAGGTACGTGGGTCTCACTAGTGTCCCATACACTCGTATCACAGATCATGAGTACTTATATCAAATCTCTGAGTGTCGTCATACCCAAGCATACAATAACATCTACATGCTCATCATGCAAGCATACAGAACAAGAATATAGATTGTCATGCCATAGTGGCAACCCCTCCAGGGTCTCAACCACCACCGCTCCCCGTCAACATCATAATGGGAGACTTAACGTCCATTCCTATGGAAAGGCCCGAACTGGTAGTGTCGACTATGCATATTACCAAACCCCTACCGAAAGTCATCTGTGGGCAGGTGTCTATTATATCACAATCACATCATAATTTTGGAGGGTGGGTGACCTATCCTACTCTCTCCTAGCATGACATCCATTGGGTGAGAGCACCTATTATAAATCACAAAACACGAAAATGGTGTATCTAGAAAAACTAGGAGTATTAGTGGCTCACAATCTCCAAGGCACGCCCCTCACACCGGGGTTAGCCTCTCAAAAGACTAGCCACCAAGCCTCCAATGTCATCCTTATGAAAACTCATCAGTTTTAGTAGTATAATAAGGAAAGATAATTACTAATCATATATAAGATACGCGATATTAATCTCATAAAATAATCGATCATAAACCCATTCAATACCTTATCGAAATCAAATAGATCATAAGCATAAAACTTTGAGTTTCACAAATTCACAGACTAATTAAATAAGTGCAAATAATTCACAATCAACTATAATGCTATGATAATGCAAGGTTTTCAAAATCAAAACATAACATTAAATGTCATCACCTACCTCAATGAGGGATAACCTAATTCAAGCATGTAATTCTCTTAGTTTGAATACCCAGGTGTACCTGTTAGTATTACAGTACTATTTTGTGTTATTTATTTCATCATAATAGAATCTATGGCTATCCAACCATTGGATCGTTCTCTGAGATCTTTATTTATGATTTGGTCCTTAATTCCAATGTTACTTGTTCTCATTTAGTCCTATCTCATGTTCATCTGTTCATTTTTGTGTGTATCTAACGTTTATACCTTGATCTGATAGTTAGATCATCCACAAATGAACAATTTCTCAAGATCTTAGTTAGATCAATGATCTAGATCAATTTCTAGAGTAATTACACCTAATTTACTACTTAGGACCCTAATTTAGTATCATATATTATCTAGTTGTTCAAGTTCTGGGGTATGATCACCTTTTGATCGATCAGATCTAAGTGATTTGGTACTATTTTATGAAATTTACTTGACTAAACATGATTAAATCAAAATTCTAATGCTAAAATCATGTCCACATCGTCGATACGGTTCCAACGGATCTTTCGGAGCGAAGATCGAGCTTATATAGCTTTCTTAATTGAAATTTTTGTGTTTTAGATCAATTAAACTGTTCAAATTAGTTTTTTGGATTTCAACAGGGCTGTTTGCCGCCATTCCCATGATGCATCTGTGTCCTGGTCGAGCTTTGACCGCCCCACACTCGCAGTGCACGTACAATAGGCGGCCAAGATTGCGCATCCTAGAGACGTGTTCCAGAATGTGTCTCGGGAGTAGATTGATCTGGCAGGATCGAGACAGCCCCTCTAGGCTGTCCGATCAACGCCCCCTTTTCTCAACAGATCCAATGGATTTGTTTTCACCGTTGTTTAGCCAGTCGATGAGAATAGATCTGGCCTGGATCTGGGTAAAGGATGCTAGAGAAAGAAGAGAAAGAAAAGGGGGAGGATGACGTTACCTAGATCTGTCGATGGGGAGTCGGATCTGGGTTTTTGGTGGTTGCCGCTGTGCCATCCTTGCCGATGTCTTTGTTTGATGGTGATCGCAAGGAACAAGGGAAACAGAAGAGGAGAAAGAGGGAAAGGGTTTTTCAGTGGGGATTTGCCAGAACCCTAGTTGCCAGAAGATTTGAGATTTCAGAGGGTAAGGGCTTAAGGAAAGGAATGCGATGGAAAAGATGATGAGAGGAGAAAGTCTCAGGGAAATAGAGAGATTGTGCTGGGAGGAGGAAGATTTTTACCTTTGCTACTCATGGACCCTCTCCTCTGGTAGCATCGACGTTTGAGACGGAGAGGGTAGAGGGTAGAGGGGGGTGTCGTTATCAAAATGACCCTCCTCTAATTTGGGTCCTCCTTGCCTATTTACCAATTTGCCCTATGCTTAAAAAGTAAGTACCTTCCTCATATGAACTTCGTTTTTGGTGTTCTTTATGTCGTTGGAGTTCTATCGACGCGTATTTTCTAATTTTAGTAGTTTTAAGTCAAAATTCTCTTTAAAATTGTTAATTAAATTAATTTATTCTATTACTAATTTAGGCTTAAATTTTGAAGATATTACAGTTGGCTTCAAAAGATCGAAGCTTTGACAACTTAGAGATATTCAATGAATATAGATTTGGCACTTAGGCCATGTAAGATGAGGCCCATCCAATGACCATTATGGATCATGGAAAAAATTAAAAATGTAGCCTAACACTCACTTTTGTACCTATGATGCAATTGTGATGAGACTAGTGACATCATATAATTCACAAAAGGAGTGGGGGGAGTTATTAGGCACAATTGAGCGTGCCGTCTCTCTTAGATGCACCAACCCACTTTTACTTACTTTTGAATGCTCAATTTCATTTATTAGATTTGCTGCAATCAAAGGTTGGTGGGCATGAAAATTTTCATCTTTAAAGACCTATAAAGAATCTCACATAGATGGAAAAAGGATAGTTAAAATGGAAACCTATCTCTCCTTAAATGCCATCCATTTCTAGATTACAAAAGATTCATTGAAGAGGCCTTTAGATGATCCCAAAATATGAGATTTTTTTTGCATCCATCCATCTTTAAAGGCAGTAAATCTGATGAACAAAATGGATCCTTGAAAAAATGGGAAGAGGTGGGCCTCTACGCATGGGAGAGATAGTACCAATTTGTATCTTCAATTGTGCAAGAGAGACAACAAGGGGAGAATGTCTATGATGCAAAAAAATTCTTTGTTGTTTCACATTTAAAAAAAATGCATTTTGGGCTTGCTTTGCATATATTTTTAGTGATTTAAACTTATGTTCATGCAATTTAGCATGTCCTAGATAGCTAAGGTACCAAATATTTTTTCTATTAGATGTATATAAGACATTGTTTGCTAGACCTCTTGGGGTTGTAAAATAGATGGTTTTGAGCTTAGTTTGTGTTACATTGTCTATTTTCAACCACATGAGGTCCAAGAGACAAAGTCTTATAAGCATCCAATATAGGAGATATTTGGGCTCCTTGGCCATTAAGGACGTGCGAAATCTGATGAACAGCTTAGATCACTAAATATATGTGCAAAGTTGTCCTAGTAGGCATTTTCAATGTAAACAATGTAGAGAGAGAGAGAGAGAGAGAGAGAGAGAGAGAGAGAGAGAGAGAGAGAGAGAGAGAGAGAGAGAGAGAGAGAGAGAGAGAGAGAGAGAGAGAGAGAGAGTTCACCCTGGATAGAATTAGGAGAAGGATGAAAGAAGAAGAGTCACATAAATGGGAGAAGAAGAAATATAAGTAAAAAAAAATATTGACAAAAGTTAAGATGAATAAGTAGACGTAAAACAGGAGATTCAAATAATTTATGATAAGAAGTGATAGTAGGAGGGGAAAAAAATAAAATGGAAGAGTTGAGAAATAGAAAAAGAAAGGGAGAAGAAGAAACATCAAGAATAGTGGGACAATATTTCATTTATTCCACCATAAAATAACCTACTAAAATAGTGAAAACCTTAATGTTTCATTACATTTAAAAGTATTTGATTCATAAGTAACTTTCCTTCTCTTCACTGCAAACATGACCCAGAACTTAAAAATAAAATATGGACAAGACCACACATGTCCCTAAGCAATTAGTAATGTTTTACCTTACACCCTAAACTTTTAGTTAAATCGATCCATACCCTAAGCATTCCACAAGAGATTAATGTAATTCTTTGTTTATGTACCTTGGGCAAAAGGGTAAGAGCCTACCTAGTCCATGTGTGTTTCATATCGCCTAACATGGAAACTGAACTAGTTGGTGGTTTCCATGCTAGACAATGAATCACACAAGACGAGTCCTATGCAGTGGCAATGTGGGGAACGTCTTTTTCTCTCTCGACATTTTCACCATCACTGCTACCCTTCCTGCATCACTGCCGCTATTAGGACGGAAACAGTCCTATTGTTAGTAAAAAAATAAAACAAACCCACAAAATTAAACAAAAGAATATGTAAAACAACATATTAGACAAAACATTTTTTGTAAATGTTAGCAAAAAAGATTATTATATGTTTTATACATATAAAATAAAAAGGAACAAACTTATGTATTTAATATTTTAAACCCAAAATGAAAACAAGAAAGAGTTTAAACATGCATAAAAACCAAAAGAGGAGATTCCAACATGAGATTCAAATAGATTTTTTGAATCTCAGAATGGGATTGAAGCCTGGAAGTAGATTTATTGGACATAGACAATCATGGAACACAACTAATTCCTTCTCTTTCTCTACCACTTCTGTTTGTATTTGCTCCTCCTCCTCCCTCTTATTCCTCATCACTTTATATAATGGGATTCCCGAACCTATGTTCAGCAGCTTCTTCTTCTTGCATGTCATCTCCTTCTTCTAGTTATAGGTGGTGCCCCCTTTAGTCTAGCACCTGGTCTAATTGTGGATGCCTACTTGATCTACCAATTCCTTTAACTCCTTTTATCTCCTCCATAATTACACCTTTCTTCTCTACAATGAACTCTCTTTAAACCCTAAAAATGGTTTAGTCTTAGATCTCCAAGACATGTTTGATGGTCCCAACTCCCACATTTAAAAGTCATTAATGGACGTCATGAATCTTTGGCATTGTTATGAGTTAGAAGTGTTATATTATAATTTGTTTACATTTAACTTATAATTTAAAAATTCAAAAACTGGATTCAATTCAAAATTTAGGCAAGTCGAGTCAACTCAAAGTGACTAGAAAATCCTCGACTAAGATTCAGGGCTCACATCTATGGTTAAGGAATTCACACCGCTTCCACGGCTGCCGGATCTGCGGCAGTAAATGCAAGCTTTTTGGGATGCACAACGGGGAGGGCACGTGGAATGAAAAACGTGCGAGAGTGGCTTCCTACACCAAATCCCCACACCGTGATGCTGCAGAGTTCTGTTGCGTATGCGTGGGTAGAGAGTTCTCACATGGGATTTTGATTATCGTGGGAGTAAATACATTTTCCTCCCGACATCCGGAAAATGATGAAATTGCAGGCTTGAGTCCGAGTAAGTAGCTGGTAGTAGGATCGGATACCATTAAAGGATGACTGCAGGGACAAAATCAATTTGCCGTTCCAGTGGCGAAGTCAGATACCAGGAAGGAAATTCCCTGTCCAATTCTCTTCATTTTGTTCCACGTTCTACTGTACCAACTTGGTAGGTGCATTGGGTATTTTGAGAGGCATGTGTGGGATTTAGTAACTTGTATTGGATGACTAGAGTGATCCCAAATGGGTTAATAACCCTCATTTTGTTCCATGTTTTACATGACAATTTTGGTTCGTACATTGGGTATTTTAACAGGCCTGTCTGCTATTTAGAATTTGTATTTGACGACTAGAGTAATCTCAAATGGGTTAATAGCCCTTCCATATACTTTGTGAATTTAAGTTCTGACTACAGGATGTGTTTTGACAGAAACTGTATGGTGTTGGCACCACCAAATAAACAGTGCGTGTGAGGCCCGGATATTTCTGTCCATGACTATAGAAAATAGATATCTGGATTGGACGGTCTTAACGTTGGTATTTCTCCTTAACACTCGATAACAACCCAGTGAATTAAGCATAATAAGTGGTCCATATTCTTTCTATGATTTTAGGGATGAGTTTAACTTTCCACTTTGATAACGTTCAAAAACTGAACGCATATTTGGTGCACGTTGGGTTGGCTCTATGATGGGTATAGCAACAAAAAATTAGTGCATTCTCTCAGTTAGGTCAAGGTCCCCTAAGCCTGTAATCTCACTTTCAGTTAACATACTATTGAAGGAGATTGGTCAAGGTTTAGAGGACCTAGCTGAGAGAATGCATTGATTTTTGGTTGCTCTACCCATCGTAGAGCCAACCAATCGTACACCAAATATACGTTCAGTTTCTCAACATTATCAAAGTGGGAAGTTAAACTCGTCCCTAAAATCATGGAAAGAATATGAACGATTATTATGCTTAATTCACTCGTTGTTATACCAACACTTAAGCCTTTTATTAGTTCTGATTTACCATTGCTTTTTCATATTGTTTGAGCCGTCCATATTCCTTTTCTCCTGAATAATGATGTTTAGATTCATCAAATAGAGAAGAGTTTTTATGCCATAACCTATCTTACGTTCAAGTCTTTACCCAGAACATGAATTGGATTACCAAACATCGACACCACAAGTGCTTGTGAGTCCGGATGTAAAATTACAACTTTTGCACGGTTAGACAGAATGGGCACAAATATTTTTTATGAACGGTGCAAACATAATAAAAACTGTGAAATAAATGGTCAGGATCATCCTCAAGAGTGGGCCTGACTTGCACTTAACTGCTGATATTTTTGGATTAAAAATATACGCATCCACCATGTAACAGCTCCTCATGTCGCTTTATATGACAGGGTGCATGTTTTCCTGTAAATACATGAGTGGCTAAATTTTCGAGTGGGCTTGGGCGTGCTTTAGAGGTTTTTTTCTTGTGTTCTAGTCTGCTCATTGAAGGGAAGCTTTGGAGCAATGGTAAAGTTGTCATGGTATAACTTTGAGGTCACAGATGAAAAGAGTTGCTGTGGATGGTACTCTTGATTCATATTAAGAGACGAATCTGAGCTTTTGATTGAGGGGGATTTCTTGATGAATTTACACGTTTGCTTTTAGTTTTAATCGTGCATTAAAGTCCAAACATGAAATGATAATATAAGGAGTGGAAGTTTGACCATGCTTCGGTTGTAGCATGGCTTGGCAGATCAAACCGTTGCGATCATTAAACAAGAATATCTCCCTCATCTATGATGTTCCACACAAAAAACATGGGCAGCCATAATATAAGATCTTTCAAATATCATGTGGAAACGTGATCCTCGGCCTGGTCCCGAGGATTTTCTTTTTCCAGGTAGGTGAAATGGGGAACCCAACAATTCCGTCCAAAAAGGCCATCTCTGTTAAATTATAATGCATAAAGAGAGTTTTGGGTAGAATCACACCATATTTCACTAAAAAAGATTGAGTGAAACTGTTCTAGACTGACTAGGCGAACCATCTCAGTTGAAAAGGAAATTGCAGACCGCCCCTTATGGTCACTAATTTAAATGCACAAATGCCGCAGAAGTTTGCTGGCTGAAAAGAAATCCTGACCTCATAGACACAAATAGCTAATACAAATCAAATGGTTGAGACTGAGCTCCCGATCCAGCTAAATGCAATTGGGCTCCTGACAGCACGCACTCCATCGCTCCATGTGATCGAACCGAAGCTTGATGCAGGGATCAAAATCACCGGATTGGCCACGGAAGCAAATGTGACTACATAGGATAATGTCTGATTTTGTGAGCTAAATTCAAGCGTACTTGGCGACACAGTGATCTCAACGGATGGTGGGGCTGAAATCTTTGCCACATAAACTGCCTCCGATCCACCAACATTAGTTACTGCCCTGCTATAATTCACAATCGCCTTATCGGATTCGAAAACCACAGAGAAAGACGGGTAATTCAGATCTCCGGGACTGGTTAAGGCTATCTCAGAGCAATCGACGCTATCCTTAACAAAGATTTTGATCTGCCAAGCCTCGAACCCAATCGCACAAAGGAATGCTACATAATCACTGGGTTGGATATCGTAGACTAGACCCGGATTGAGTGCTTTATTGGGGTTCACATGGCCCGCACCGTGAATAAAAGGTGTGGATTCATTGCCGGTGGCAAGATCTTTGATCTTTTCACCTGCATTGTCTAAATTGTATGCGCTTGTCATGAGGGCAGATTTAATGGCAGCAGGGCTCCAATGTGGGTAAGCCTTGCGGAGTAAAGCGGCCAAGCCGCTGACATGTGGGCAGGACATTGATGTGCCGGAAATTATGTTGAATTCTACTCGCCGTGGATCAATTTCGAGATCAGTGGGGGCCGTAAATCCAGTCCATCCAGCTAAGATGTTAACGCCGGGAGCCATCACGTCCGGCTTCAGAATTTCCGGGGTTTGGAAATTTGGACCGCGGCTTGAGAAAGCTGCAACCTTGGGAGCAGCCGGGGAGGAACCAATCACGGTGCCGCGGAAGATAATTGTGGCGGCCGGTGATTTTTCAGAGTTGACGTGTCGCTTGATTTTGTCACCGGCCATCTGACCCACCATGGTCGCCGGAATGAGATGGGAATCGGCAATCAACTCTTCGCCGCTATCTTCAGTGTTAGCGAGAATCATCCCAATTCCACCTGCTTGCTTCACTGCAGCGCCTTTCTCCACACGAGCATTACCTCCGCGGTCACAAATAACTATTTTTCCGGCGACTATCGACGAATTCAGACTGTCCATGAGACAGAGTCTGCTTCCACAGTCTATTGCATTCACAAGTGTGTATTTGGAATCGCCAAGCGGATCGCCGGAGTAGAGAGATACTCCACCATAAACACTACCGTCTCCGAGAACGACATCCGCCGGAAATTCTCTATCCACCGTCGATGCTCCGACTGTTAAAATCCACGGGGCAATGTTCGTGGCGGTGTACGGATCCGGTCCAGAATTCCCTGCCGAGGCTGAGACAAGAATGCCCTTCTGGGCCGCTCCAAACGAGCCAATCGCGATCGCATCTCGATCGTACCGTGGGGCGTGGCCGCTAGCTCCGACTGAGAGAGAAATAATATCTACGCCGTCTGCAACTGCCCGATCCATTGCAGCTAGTATGTCCGAATCAAAGCAGCCTAAACTCCAACAGATCTTGTAGGCAGCGATTCTAGCCTTAGTCGCCATTCCCCTTGCCTCCCCACGGGCGTATTCGTAAAATCCGGCGTTGGCGACTGTAGCCCCACCGGCCGTTGATGCTGTGTGGGTCCCGTGGCCTTCAGTATCCCTAGGCGACTTCTTTTCCATCGTTTCGTCGATAGGTCTTCCCATCGCTGCTTCGTACCCTTTGTAGAAGAATCTCGCACCGATCAGCTTCTTGGTACAGGAAGTGGCCGGGAAATCGGGAGTAGTTTCGCAAACACCTCTCCATCGGTCAGGCACCGGCGAAAGGCCAGCGTCGGAGAAGCTCTCCCGTTCGGGCCAGATCCCGGTGTCGAGAACCCCGATGACGACATCGTCGGCGTAATCCGAATTCGGCCAGAGGCCAGAATTATCGGCAAGGCCGAGAAAGCGTGGGGTGTGCGTGGTGTGGATCCGATGAATTCGTTCGAGGTTCACGGAGAGGATGCCGGGGAGTTGCCGGAGAACGGCCGCTTGTGACGCAGTGAGACGGGCGGCGAAACCGTGGACGGCATGGTCGTAGGTGTAGAGGATTCTAGTGGGAGAAGTACTTTCGGAGAGAGAGCGGACTGTGGAAGCATACCAACGATGGTGGGATGTGAATTTTGGGGGTTTTTGGGATTTCAACACGTGGATGATGTATGTCTCTGTGTTTTGTTCGGAAACAGTGGAGGAGATGGTGGTGGAGAGGAGGAAGACAAGAAAGGCGAACGAGCAGGCGTTCGCCATGATTTTCTGCTTCTGGTACGGTTTGTGTTTCCGTCAGTCTTTGTTGCTCCGTATGTGGAGGAGTGGAGTAGAAGAAGGGAAGGGTGCAGATATCAAAATAGAACTGATAGTTTGATATTACCAATTTACCATGGTCTCGTCCTTCTAATTACAGAGAAGGACGCCACGAGAAAACCTGGTCTGTAGGACCAGGAAGGGTGTTTTTGTAGTTTGATTGGAGAAGTGGATCTTCGGCAACCCACGAGAAACGCGTGGCAAATGGTGGACCGTTCACTAGAGTTATCCTAATATTGACTCCCGTCCAATTCTTTTGGGAAGAAATCATCACGCATCATTCCCAGCCGTCACGTGATAAGGTATGAATTGATGGATTCCAGAAGCGAACACGCTACATATCCCTGTGATTATCTAAACTCTGCAATAAAGGCTAGGATCATCCAGAGGGAAAGAAATGTGGCTCTTGGCCTGTTACCGACGGGCTAAGATGAGCATCGAGAAGTATGGGTCCCACTTATAACTTCGGACGTGCAGCAACTGCCTCTTCCCTCAGTTTTGTCTCGTTCGACTTGACTGCCAATAATCGTATGAAGTAAGAAACAAGAAAGAGTCCTGAGACTACGACGGCTTACCAAAATCACCAAACAACCAAATACCTATCCACTAACTTGCACGCGAAAATAAACGTTGGACAATTGAAGACTCCCCGCTGCAGTTTCACCTCAGAGCAGCAGATTCTTACTGATTGCCAATATGACCCCATCACTGTGTGCCGAGGTGTTTGTTCAAACAGATTGGACTGCTGTTAGTTGCATTTGTATTGACTGCAGACACGACTGTTCCAAATTTCATTCATTCGGCAATCCAGATACTGTGATTATTCAATAACAATGGAGAATTTCTATCAGACTGATATAGCAAGCTCAACCATATAAGTTGGTTGTGTCATTGTTTTGCCTTTGTTGTGTATGGTTCTTGGTCTTACGTCTTTGATTCACTGATCCGGAAGGGGGGGGGGTGTCTTTCTATAGGGCTTTGTGCCTTCGATGTATTTCTACCGTTTCCTTTGGATGGTCCTGTGGATCATGTCCATCTTTTAATGGATTTGCCATTTAAAACACAAATTTGTTTGGGTAATTGAAACATTGAGACGCACTAGTACATTTTCCATTATATTTTTCAAGAGAAATTGTGCACACGCACCATATGAGCTCTTGAAGATGATAACAACTTTCACAATAATGTTAATAAAGAATGCTCTATAGAGGGATTCGAAAACTACCGGGGTCGTCAATTTTTCAGCATGGAAACGTAGAAAGTGATTGCATTGTGAAACACGAGTAAATATCAAACCGATGCCCTAAGCTCTGATGTAAGCCTTTCAGAGAATAGCAATCAATCCAATTCAAATGGACGACTTCATACCACTATGCCAGTTACTACTGATTGGGCTCCTAACAACATGGACCCCGTTGCTCCATGCAATTGAACCGAAGCTGGAACCCTATAGAACTGATAAACCGTCAAAGCGAATCTGACCGAATGCAATAAGCTTTGGTTTTGTGCACTAGACTCAAGCTCACTCGACAAAACACTGATCTGAACTGGAGTAGATACTTTGACATGATAAATTGCTCTGGCCATCTCACCCAACGTTTGCTTCGCCATTTTATGTAACACCATCACTGCCAAACTTGAAAAAAAACAAGAGAGATGGATGGTTAAGATCACCAAGGCTAGTCAGAGCTTTAGTAGAGTAGCTGAAGTTGCTGTGATCCTTAAGGAAAGCACTCTTATGTGCAGAGTCATAGCCAATTGCACAGGGAAATGCCCAGTAATCATCTGCACCGATGTCATTGACCAAGCCTGGATTTCAGGGGCTCTGTTCGTATTCATGCGACCTGATCCATGAAGGGACAGTACAGATTAGTTCCCTGGGATGATATCCTTGAAGTTTGAACCCACAGAATGTGGCAGATCTACACATACAACAATGTAAATTGAAGCCTCCTAACTCGTCTCTAATATCTTCCAGTTGAAAATATGCCCACGCAGGACATGTAACTCAATCCATTTTTACATCCAATTCAAAGCTGCTATCTAGTAAATACGCATATTTGATAGGTTTTAGCAGTTTAAAGGTAACCGGGGCTCACTCTTTTAAATGATCCAAATTCCACACCCCATCCATATACTAAGCAATGCTATGGATGAGCCAGGCACCAAAATTCTTACCCATCTGTTGAAGGCCATGGATAAGATAACTCCAGTCGGATGGTTAAAAGAAGAAAGCATGGATTCACCAACATAATCGCCACATCTCCAGTTTAACAATCTTGGAGCGGTGGATGACTTCTATATATCAGACATCTAACGACATGCCCCACCACCAAACGAATGGTCCAGATCACCGACATGGAAGGCCCCACTTTTAATGTATCCCTCATTTTCTCATCGAAAATATCAGAAAATACATCCACCACACCACGGCTCTAAAAGCATATCCCTAGGTTCTCTTTTTCTTTTTATTCATCATTCTCTCTCACTGAGTGTGCCCGTGCATCTTTTGAGGAGTTCTTATGAGGATATTTTTCACTCAAAAAGTATTGTAGAGCCAAGTAAGTTTAATAAATTAGTGCCTCGTCTTCTACGTCTTGCTATAGATTATCCAGAGCCAAAACTCTGATATTGCCATTTTTTGCTCTCTCTATTCATGATTCCTTGTAGGCAACAGGTCTGCTTAATTGTGTCGTCTCAATTCGATATAATGATGTCACTTTTGAAGAAGTTACTTGAAATAGACCAACCCAAGGCGGGTTAAACCATAGATCTTTTACCCAGCTGCTTATACTGTGGTTAACAGCTCGTCCCGAAAACAGGTTCCTATGCTAGATCCCGAAGAATAGGTTCCTACATAATGACTAATGTCAACTGTAAGAAACAGGTCAGGATCAGTGATCTACCTCTTGATTCTTGTTAAGTTCACTTTTACCTTTTTCCAATTGAAAGAACTTGAGGCCTCAAAAAGTGAATACACCGAATTGTCTAATCGGCATCCAGTCCATCAATGTAGTCTTCAAACCAATGTTACTCAACTCAAACTCTGGCCTTGATACGTTCTCCTAATTATCTGACATTGATATTTTCTGATTATAATACTGGTTCTAATAAATATCAATTGTATCTGCGTGATTTTATACAATGGAGTAGATACATATTGCAGAAAAAATCAGGCAGCAGTAGAATCTTAGGAACAATAGCAACAAGGCAGACAGCAGTTTCTCGAATATTTTCGGCAATGGCATACCCTTGTACATTTTGGGCCTGTGCAGACACAACTGCAAGAGCAATCAGGGCAAGAAAAAGATGGTAGAGCACAACACGGGCTGCAAGAAGATTTCTCGAAGCAGCTACGGCAGCAAATGCTCCTGAAACAGTGGCAGCAGTTGGGGCACTGACAGCACCGTTGGCAACAACACCACCAGTTCTTTGATGGACCGGAAGCACAACATGGTTTTCCCAGATGGAAGGCACACAAACTGGGGCAGCAACAAATCCATGACATGCAGAACTTTGATTTTTTACTGCTCAACAACAAAAAGTCAGATGACAGAGAAATTAAAAGATTACGAGAAAACAAGTTCAGTATCAGCCAAGTTTAAAGAAAAGATGTCAATTATTCAAATATATGAAAAATCACAATCCTCATAAATTGCTTGCCAGCGCCTCTGAAAAGAAAAATAAATAACCAGCAAATTTCACTCACGCTTGTACCTCAGGTACAAAATGGCACCCCATTTGAAACTCAAATTAGGAATTGTACAAGTAGAAACTAAGCAAAACTTCTGTAAAATGGTCATGGCTTAGTCATGAACATAGTTAAACATGGTAAAGACTGCTCTAAGAGCTCAGTAGCTCCTAAACTGGTAATTGTATTTATCCAGCAGTACGTTAACGTTAAATGCAGTTACCCAAAATCCAATTTTGTTGTAGAGGGACCAAAATTACTCTTGCTGTAATTTCCAATGGAAATTAGATATCTAATTTTATAATATATATAGTTAGTTAGTTAGTTCCACTCTTTATTGATGGTCCAATGTGCCATCACGTTCCCAAGGTAATGAAACAATCAAATGCCACTGTGCAATGAGAGGTTCATGGGATGAGCAGAAGACACTGGATCTTATATAGAATTCATACGATCAATGGAGGGGAGCCCCTGTGCACAAAGCTCCTGCCTATGCGGGGTCCAGGGCAGGGGCGGACTACAAGGGCCTAAAGTACACAGCCTTAGGCTGTTTCCACGCCTTAAACCTGTGACCTCAAGGTCACACAACGACAACTTTTACCGTCGCGCCAAGGCTCCCCTTCTTTTACTTTAATAGCATCCGTTCTATTAATTATATTTTGTGTCATACAACTATATTGGAAGGTCAACATCAGAAAATAACAACCATGATCCCGGAGGAACACATTGAACCAAATGAATTATATGTTTCCTCCGCCTAGTCCTTTCGGAGAAGTACATAAATTTGACAAAAATTTTGGGAACACAACCAAAATATTGGGTCATTTAGGAAATAACCTCGAAGAAAAGGATAATGAGATTTATAAGAGAAAAGACAGTAAGGAACGAAAAGGGCACAGACTGATCATCTCAGGACCCTGGAAGCAAATGATAGCCACCAAGTTCAGTTAGTTGTAGGCATCAGACAACTTGCAACCCGAATGTTAGAAAGAAAACACAGGTGTGTTTGGTTTCCCTAGTTCTCCAAATCAAGCTCCTAAACTTTACTAAGGAAGACAGGTAGGTTGGGTCTTTCCAACTGCTTTATCAAGCTTCTAAACTCCATGATGAAGGTTTTGATGTGTGGCCAATCTTCAATTCTTTCCAGCTGGTACATGGAAATCAATATCGGAAACAATTCCTTGTCATTACAAGCCATTGCACTGCTATGGGGATTTTGTAGTTCTTCTCGCTGTATTCTTTACAGGATGTTCAGTAGTAAAGACAGAACGATGTTTCCAAGATTTCACTATAAAAGTCTTGTTGGTGAAGTAACCATTGCAATAGGACATGTTCTGAGACATCCACGAGAGCAGTCTACTATTTTACCAAGAGAGAACACAATGAGTGGATAATCACATGACAAGTAACCTGTCCTGCCAGTGGTCACATGATATCATAGCTGAAGAATAGTTGCTGTAACGGTACATCTTTTCTTTATAAGACAGACAAAAGGTCAAGACTAGTCTCAGCAGAAATGCAGTATGGAATAAAAGTTGGATTACCGACTGGCTCAACACAATTGGCTGCTGATTTGGCTTAGATCTCAGGTTGATGTGCAAAAATCTGCATGATAATCCAAAAAGGAAGGAGGAAGAGGAATTTCAGGCTGCAATTACGACAAGGAAGAATGAGAGCCTTGGCGCAACGGTAAAAGTTGTCGTCATGTGACCTTGAGGTCACGGGTTCAAGGCGTGAAATCAGCCTCTTGCAAAATGCAAGGTAAGGCTGCCTACTATAGGGCCTTGTGGTCTGCCCCTTCCCCGGACCCCGCATAGGCGGGAGCTTCGTGCACCAAGGCTGCCTTTAATTATGACAAGGAAGAGAGAAGGGGTCGTTCTCCGAAATTTAACCATGGTTCCCCAAAATCACTAGAGAAACCAATCAGAGTTAGTTCTCATTGTTTCAGAAATGACAAAAAGAGGAGATTTCACCTAAGGAAAAAGTTTAAAGGATGGATTAACTCTACTTGTTTGGGGCTTACTAAAATCAGTAATGATGGAATTACACTCGAAAGGTTCTCACCTTTATCTTTTTGTTGCTGCTCCCTGAAAAAGTAATAATTGCTCACAACCTCTCAAGAATGAAGGGGATGCAAGCTAAAGCCTAAAGTTAGGTGCCAAAGACTCAGAGACACATTGTGGTAGCACCATTGGATGCATATCAATGCTACAGTCAATGAGGTTATATAGAGAGGGACTTTCAAGAACAAGGGCGGGAAACATCTCGTCAAATTCAGAAAGAGTAAATTCACACCAACCTCCACTAAAGGATATTGGCTCAGAAATCATAGTTTTTCCAAAAAATATGCGAGTTTTGAGATTTGTCATCATATCTTGCATCTCAACTTGGCTATCAAAGGAGAAGGATTAGCATTGCCATGCATCAACCAAGTCTCTCTCCTTCTATACAACCATGTCCCCAGAACCTTCAACAGCACTTGGTTGACCCCATTGGTATCTCTCTCTTTGCATGAAGAGCTTGTAGAGCTACCATCAGTACCTCCAAATACTGCCTGTAACTCACCCACTCAGTTAACTGCTCAGATGTTGGCAGATTTGATCTTGAGGATATTGAAAGGCATTTGCAGACCTCTTCACTCCAAATTTCTCCTCACGAGAGACTGAGTAGCACCTCAATGCCCTACTCCTAATCCAACCTACCAAAAACCTATGATCTCTGTTAAAGACCTCAAAGGAGATATAGCTCCCTCCGTCAGTATCATGATGGACCTTATGCCATTTATCACCCTTAATATGGAAAATATCCAAAACCCAATTGCCTTTGATCCTGTTCCAATCAAAGCAGAACCAGACTCATGATCTACAAGTACAGCCTGCATAGCAGAAAGGATGGAGAAGCTATAAAGGAGTGAAGGAAGCACAACATAGACCTCACAACATGGCAATTCTCAAGTGGTGCCAGCAGCAGTGAAAGCAAGAAGGAAGGGCAGACATGGTGAACAAGGTTGATTGAAAGGGATCGCTATCTGCTACTAGATATTTTTGGGAGATCAAAAGTTTTCATGGTTTTGGAGAAGCAAATGGTTCTACTGATCAACTAGCCACTTATGCACCTAGCAACACAGTGAGTCCTGGCATGGGGTTTCTGCTATGCTTTTGTACAATGCACTTCTTTTCCATACAGGTGACTAGACTCCTGCTTGGCTGATGAACAATATGTAATTCATTGTGTTAAATTTATTTGTGACTGAACCAAAAAGGAAATACTGTACGTAGACCTGAGAGGGTAACCACCTGCAATAAGCAAACAGTGGCAATACAGACAAACATTCCAACTAACTGACATTACTTTTGTCCTGAGACCTCTGTCTATACCTCTCATATTTCCATGAGTGATGCCTCTGATTCAAACACAAGACATCTGACCAAATTATCGTAGAGAGTGAATCTTGTAAGATGTTTGAAAAATCTAAGAGCAGTAATCAAGTGCATAAATTGATCATTCACTGCTTGTGCAGATGCACACCAACACAGTGATACCGTGACATCCCTTCACTACATTGAGGAATGCTTTAAAAACAGATATTGGAAAGGTAAAAAGAAAAAACAACACCCTCAACAAGAAGAGTGTGTTTGACACCCTTGCCAAACAACATCATAGATGTCTTTTCTGGCAACTTCAAGCCAAAGCATAGTTTGAAAACCCTACAAGTTGATGATCTACTCACACAAGTTGACAAGGTTGTAAACAAGCTGGATACAAGTTCACCTCCATACTTTTTCCTAGTGTGAGGCAGTATACATCCCTTTGCATAGCTGTTCTTCGGTACACATCCTCTCTTTTAAAATTTGTGAAGAAACCTAGCATCAGGATTACAGGATCCCTGAACAAGAACACCATACCTACTTGTAGTTCTTAAGTTGAAACCAAGGTCAATATTTCCTGAGAGCCAAACAAGAATATCTCCATAGCTGATTGCCCGAAAAATCCCAAGGCATAGACATAAAGAGGATTATTTTCTAACAATCTTAGCTAGTTGCAAAAAGATGCTCAAAGGGGGAAAAACACCCTGGAAAAATCTTAGAAGAACCATGTACACAGTAATCCCATCTGTCTTCCAAGTTCCAACAGTAACCACATCCTCACTTGGGACACAGTTGACTAGTCAGCTACAGATACCTTATCAATCCACACGTTAATCAAGCACCTATACTAGAATGTCACTGATCCTTAAAAGCAGCCTTTGCAAACAGCTTGAACAAACAACCTCAAGTAGCAGCAAGAGCACTAGGTAATAGTTGGGGATCTTGGGAGAATCGTAGGTACAAGTATTTCAATTGTGCTCTGCCAATTGAAACTGCATGTTTACATACTTACTGAAACCTCATCCACAATCAGAAAAATGGTTTTGCCAGATTTTGACTTATTACCAATAATTGACATCCAGACCACCTCCCTTCTCAACATTTGAACAACAACAAACAGGTGAAATCATCAAACTATAGGAGAAATCCATGAAATTTTTTTGGATTTACCTACTGGAGTGAGTTGAAAGCATTCAATTTGATGACTGATAGAAGAAAAGGTTAACTGATTCACAACTCAAGCTATGTCGGTAGAACGAGCCTACCTCGCCTGTATTTCCATTAAAACAGTCATAACCTCCAATTTATAAACCCTTAAACTCCAAATGCACTATTTCCACAATTACAATAGCATAGAGCTCTCCAAATTTCCATCCTGTCGACCCTTAAAAACTGAAGAGCATAAAACTTCAAAGATTCCTATAGTTTGTCCTAAACATCATTATCATCAAAGCCTTATCCCAATTAGGGGTCAGCTACATGAATCTTGTTCCTCCATTCTCCTCTATCAAGGGTCATGGCCTAGTCCAAAAGTTTTTAAATCTTTTCTCACCACTTCTATCCACGTCCTTGTGAGCCCTACCTTGCCCTTTTAGAGCCTTCAACTTGGACAGATTTTGTCCTAAATATCAAAACTCTCAAAACGTTATCCAGTTTTGGTTCTGTTTCAAGTCTCTTTACCAAGATTTTGAATCTTTGTATGTACAGTTTCTTCCCTGAACAAAATTCCTTCACATGACCACAATAAAGGCATCTAAAGTCTCCAAATCAAACGAAGCAACTCAATGTCTTCCCCCTCATGCCACCACTTGCAGCGCACAGGTCAAAGTGGTCAGATACCCATGCCCACCCAGCCATGTGTAGTTCTACTTTGCTTTTTGCCTCTTAGTTGGGTGTTAATTATTTCAAAAGGTCATTTGACTTCTACAAAAAGTAATCCAACCCATCTTAACATGTCAACTTGTTTCCTAGATGCCCTGTCTTATGGAGCAGGTTTTGAAAGCTTGTTCTACCTGCTTTCTCGGTGTTTTTGCTATTAATAAGAAGTTCCAAAATATGTCCCCCAGTTATTATTGTTCAATAAATGCATTTGCTCTCGCCTTTCTTATCATATTAGCCAATATTCCCAAAAAAATATCCAACAAAAAGTAACTGTTTTAATTCTTATAAAAAAAGAACAAAAAAAAAATACAATATGTGGATTTGGGCACTTAGCCAAGTTGTTCAAACTTTAGGTTTAAATTGACTCGCAATCCACACAAAAAACCAAAAAACAGAAATAATAATAATAATATGAAAAACTGAACAAGAACAAAAGCCACAGGCTAACCACTATTTTTTATGAAGCATCCTAAGTAAAAAGCGGCATAAACCCATGTGTGGCCACTAAAAATAAGCCACCATTGACCTTCTGCATAAACACACAACAAATGTCATACACATACATCAGGAATTAGAGAATATGATCATAGAACTTGCAGCTTTAGAAGGGACCAAAACCTAACCAAAAGGACGACATCGCAGCCACTTATAAAGCACAAAAGAGAACAAACAACAGTATGGTCAGATTCAAGCTAGGGAGCTGTTTTGCATGCTGACGTTCTTGTAATTGGGACCACATATTGCAGTTTAAAAAGGGGCCACATGATTTGATTGAAATGGCCAAAATGCCTTCTCAACCATCATCTTTATCTATACTTTTCTTTATCATCTACTAACAACTTAAAATGAAAAGCAAACAGCTACAAACAAGACAAGCTTCTCCCTGTGGTTTTCTCCTCCCCCAAGCAGGCCATCTGCTATTCTCAGTCCACTTCTCTTTTTTTTTCTTAAAGGCAATATTCTGAGTCCACTTTACCGTGCAAATCCAATCCCATTCATGCTTCTTCCCCAAAAACAAGTTTCAAGGAAGTGTCACCTTTTCCTTCTGATTTGCTTCTGAACATATCATTAAACAGGCACTTTCATGCGTCTGGCAAAGTAGAGAAGAAATGGGCACTAGAAACAACATCTGCAGCAACTACAATCTCAAGATCTACCATGTCTATTGACACCAGCAAGAGGAACAACAACATCAACAATATACTCTCAGCTCCGTCATTTCTCTCAAGTACTACCAGGCCAATAGCAAAGAACCAAGATGTTCGCCATCCTAGAGAATTCTTCTATCATTCAACTGATTCCCCAATCTCCCAAGATGTGCCTGACTCAGACAACTAGGAACATGGCATTCTGATTTCTTCAGAAAACTAAGAGTATGACACTATCATTCCCAGCAGTATAATATAAAAAACTAAAAGATACATAGGGCTTGTCAATTGATCACAAAAGATGCAAAAAGGATACTTCTTGCTTCTTCAATGGTGGAAGAGAAGACCCACATGCAAAAGTCAAGAGTTAGAAGAAAGCTAGCTCTGTTTCTCTAATGAATGCAGAAGATAGAGAGACTTGGAGATTGGTTCTGAATTCTTTTCGCTAAAGTTGCTATCTGTGAGATAACGGTTTTAGAGGAATCAAGTTTTTAGTAATTCACTAAATTACCTGGAGATGGTTACTCGCATCATGTTCTGAGTGGCATACCTCAGTTTTGCTTATCGACATACAAGAATCTTCAACTAAGGAAGATCGGGGGCATGTTTGGTAAGAAAGTAGAGAATTTGGTGGCAAAAATGAGATCAAAGATAAAATTCTACAGTATTGACTAAGATTTCTTTCTGCAACCTGCAAACAAAGATTTAGTGATAGACAATATGATGGTGTTTGAAAATAACAAGTACCTATTCAGAGAATCAATTCAAGTAGAAAAATACTAATTCTTCTCAAGGGAAAAGATCAGATGCCTCAAGAGTTCATTCATTCAAGGCAGACACAACTGGCAGCATAAAGACAAGGGCATGACAATTCTAGAAAGGGTGGTTCCTCAAATCCTTAATCTATCCTTGTTTAAAACATAAGTCGAATTTCAAATATATGATAAGATAGCATTTGGAACAGACTAAAAAAAAATGTATGCCCATGAATTCAAACAGTACAGTATCAAAGGAATCTGGACCCAAATGCATCAAACAAGAAAAAGAATAATTCTGAGTTTCAGAAAGTACCACAGCCAAGTCCATATGTGACAAGATCTATCAGTCTTGGGGCTCCTGCTTGACAGGAAAAGGAAAAAAAATAAAGATTTGAACATGTTGCAAGCCTAAGAAAAGGATAGAGTTTTCGGTTGAAGAATAATACAGAGGTATTAAAGGATCTGGATTTGTCCCTACAAATTCATCAACCCTGCCAAGAACGGGTTTCTATCAATTACATAAGATAACATATAAATTAAGAATTTCTTCATATTTCATGACTAGGTAAATACACATTTCTTAACATGAATGAGAAACATCCTTTCTCAGATCCACATTTGATGCTACATGCTACACAAAAATAATGCAATCAATTTCTCAAGCATACTCTTTGCAGCATCTGGAAGCAGGTTGAAGTGCTTCGAGTGACCGCAACTCCTCCTGCATACAATCATATGAATAAGATTCAGTCATTTTGCTAGGAATTGTTAATAAATGCAAATTTAAAATCATTGTGTTCTGATGTGAGCTTTCTACTACTCATTCTTCAATATGCCAAGTTGAGTAATAACAAAACAGAAAACAAGGTACTATCTTAATCAATCACCCCATATACACATACCAATACGAGTAGTTGTAGTTCGTTACTTAAATTGTTTTCATTAGTTAAGAAATCAATCATCCCATATACACATACAGATACGAGTAGTTGTAGTTGTAGTTCGTTACTTAAATTGTTTTCATTAGTTAAGAAATATTTGTCACATAAAATTCAGCAACATTGCATCTTATCTACAGGTCCTATGAATTCACAAGCAGTGACAACAACTATCCTATGGTATACGGGTGAACAGGTGTCATGAAGAATGTCATGCATCAGAAAGTTTAATACTTGCACCAGAAGTTAGAACATATTCGCTGTGTAGTATGTGAACCTCATCAAAGCTACCTTCACAAAATGATGTCCTATCCAAGTCCACTGACTGAATAAAAGGCATTAGAGTGATTTATCTGACATAACAAATTGTCATTGCCCAGCCAAAACTGGCAAGTGTAGGTTGACAAAGTATAATACCTGACGCAGATTCATAGGAGAAATTGCAAGGGAATGTTGATAACATCTGAGCACAAGAAGCTACAATAGGAAGAAACAATTAATTTAGGGCATATTCACTCAAACAAAGTAACAGGGAGGGCTTCAGATCTTTGCTGATATATTGATCACACAGTTTACTTCTTTTGAGTATTCTCCCTACTGTGAAAAAAATGAAAAGATAAAACAAAGCTGAAGGACCTCACTGTTTAGTTATTTACAGCGGTAGCAACTTTTTTATTGTGCGGCAGTAAGAAATGCTGCCAACGTTGCCCTTTTTAAGATAATTCATCGGAGTCCTAATGCCAGCCAACGCACCACCAGATCGGCACAGAGTGATTGATGGGTTTGAAGTAATCGGTAGCTTTGAAGTCTTGGGAATTCTATCTACCAGTCACTCAAGAAGCCTATTGTCATGCTAACTTCCCAGCCTAACCCACTGGTGGGTCCACTTCCCTAGACATGTTTAACAAGCAAAGTGGGCATAGAAAAGATGAAAGCAAGAACAAATAGAAAACACTTGCTGAGACTTCTCTCTTGCAAGGAAATTTCTTCCTCAATAGTATCCACTCACTACCATCATCTCCGGGAAGTTCCAACACATTCTGGAAGCAAATCTTAGTGATGCTCAGAGAGGTTGGCAGCTTGGCCCAGATAGCATGCCTGATTTCACAGTCTAGAAATACGAAAGGCTCAGTATGACAGTAAACAATAAGCAGGTCGAACATAACCAGTCAAAGAAATGGAGCAAGGGCTCAGGAAAGTGGACCGAATGGATTAAAGTGAATCTGAGAAAAATGGAAAGGGATAGGAGGAATAGAATGGCCAAGAAACTAGAAAGAGGAGAATGGAAATACAGAATACTAGTGACTTGAAGGTGGATAGGCGGAGCAAAGGTGTAAGGGACTGATAACATGGGCCAGGAGTGAAGAGGTCAGCCCCGCGTAACTGGCAAGGCGGGAGCATACTGTAGATCCACAGTAACTGGCAGTCTCGAAGCTACTGTGTAATTAAATTAATTGGAAGGACTGAAGCTACCTGTAGACCCAGAACAGCAGTCTAGAGAACAAAGGCTCAATTGTACGAACTAATAGTTGGTGGACCCAGTTTAACACCTTGAACAAATACCGGAACAAGGGCAGAATGAGAAGTTTAGGCCGTGGCTGAGAGTGGGCACCATATATAAGAAAAGGTAAAGGCGAAATCAGAAAGACAGCAGAATGGGAGCAAAGATTAACAAAATAAGAGTAGGTGCAGGGCACTAATAGGGATGATTTGGCTTTGGCCATTAGACAAGCAAAAAGTTCATGTAAACTTACGTGCCGAAAACCATTCATAGGAGAGCACTTGATCCTTTTAAGATTAAAATAATAATTGAGTAGTTTCCTATGATTTCAGCTAGAGAAATTATGTCATCTTCAAATGCAACCTGCAGGTAGTCGGGGATGATAGGCAAGGGCCATTAGAAATTAGAATGCACTGTGACGTCAAATAGCAATTGGGCAGCATGCTCAGTCTTAGCAGTGTTGCGTCTGCAAGTATAAATAGTGTAATTAAAGGTATTTGGGCATCACATCCAAGTGAACGATCTACAGATGATTGTCCCTGGAGTAGCAGCACAAGGGTTAGTCACAGGACGGAGATCCTAAGTTCATCTTCTAAGTTCTAATGGATCCCGTGAGTAACAAACTGACTGACTTTTCAGCAACATCAATCTCCTGATGCAATAGCCTTTCCATAAAACATGTTCAGATGCAATAGCATCACGGGACTGATTGTGCACAGAGAAGGTCAAGAACTAAGATCCGACAGTGCCTGGACCGACGAAGAGAAGTGCGCGATCTATCTGGAATAGCAAAGACTTAATCCTCCCAACAAAACAAAATTGACACCCCACATCTCTTAAACTCCGATAAGTAGCACCGCTGATTGCTTTCCAGATTCGATGGTGGGATAAACTCCAGGACTAAAATGAAGAAATGGGTTCAAGCTTCAACCACTCGGGAAGCTAATGCTGTGATAGCAGAGCAGAAGCCAATCCATGAACGCAACAGGAAAAGGAGCATCAGGGGAATATATAAGACACAGAAATCACACATGCAGGAGAGCGAAACTAATGTTAACCATTAGAAGACCACTAGTGTAATTTATCTATATTTTTTGGCTGAGGACTTGGGTATAAGAGGAAGATCCCTTGATCATAACAGCCGAAAAATCCTTATCTTTCAACAACTGCAGCAAAGCGAAGATAAAAAAAATGCACAAATCATACCAGAAAGAAGACGATAGGGACAGCAGCAACAGTCAAAACCACTGTTTAATTACTGAAAAGAAAAACACACGAATAGACGAACAAAGTCTACATCCAGAATGCAACAGATAGATCAAACTACTAAATCGACTCACCTCCAGGAAACCGATCTCTCGGTTCAAGATACTCAACTCAACCTGCTTCCTATGCTTCCCGCACAAATCCGGGTACTGGGGCGGCGATCTAGGGCTTGGTATGCGCAAAACAGAAGAAGAAGTGGAAGTTGTCATTTCAACAAACAAAATGCCGGTCGAAGTTTCGACCACCGGCAGAAATGGTGATCGTACAGAACGCGGAGAAGAACGGTGGAGAGATGAGAAGGGAGAGGGTGGGAATCAGGGTCTGAGAGGGGGAGAAAGAAGAGGGTAAGGTGGAGGAGGTGCTGCCAAGTGCAGCGAAGAACAGTAGCAGGGCAGGAGAAATGGCATGATGATTTAAATGCGGCTGGCGGGCAGAAGAAGAGGAAGCAGCAGCAGTCGTGGCAGGAGAGGCGGAGCGACCGTTTCATCTCGTCTGCGTAAGTGGGAGATATTAAGACGCGCTTTTCCTTGCTGCGGGCCTTTTGTCTATAAAATGACGGGGTTTTACAAGCCCGCAAATGCCCGTTCAATCCCATACCAAAAGAGCCACAAATTTGTGGCAGTAGGCAGCAGTAGCAGCAGCACAGACTGACACCCCCCCTCTCTCTCTCTCCCTCTCTTTTCGTGTGGCTTTAAAAAGGAGCGAAAAGCAAGACGCCGTACCTCAGACCGCACGTGACATCTGTGAAAAGAAGATTTGGGTTTCAGAAATAAGGCGTGGTTGTAAAGGATATAACAGAAATGCCCTTGACCTCTACATGCCCTTATCGGGGTGATATCCGCTGCCAATGCAAAGGAAAGAATTTAGAACTTTAAATAGATACGAGTGAACCCAATTCTTATTCCCCTAAGCTATCTTAACCAAAATTATGAGCCACTAAGGTATAGCTGGAAACCAATCCACTACAGAAAATGGAGTTACCTGTAAATGTAAAAATATGATGTGCATTGGATTGCATGATTCTAGCGTCTAATTTTTTTTATTTATAAACAGCCGAGTTGGGTTCCTCACTTTTCCTGATATTGTGAATTGATAATACGATATTCGCCTATATTGTATATATAAAAGGACATAGAGAAATGATCAATTTAGAAATATATTTATATTATACTAATATAAAATATTGTATGTTCCTTTACTATGTATTTAAGGGGAAGGAACAAAAAAAAATACATGAAAGGGCATTGCTGGAGTAGGCGGGAGCATATTTTGAGAATAGATAGAAAGGCATTTTAAGAACAGATGGAAGGGTATTCAGGGAATAACAGAAGTTCGTATAAAAAGTACTTACTGCTGCTAAAAGAAGAAAATCACCGTGGATTTTTATCGGCAGAATTTTACTGTTGCTAAAAGTGGGAAAAAAAAAGTAAGTACCTCGTACGTGCGTGTGTGTATGATCATATCTAGTAAAAGGAAAAGGAAATAACAATAATCGTTTGAAAATAATAGCCTAGATTGATCACACCTATTTCATATGATTCGACGAAGAAAAGGGCATCCCGTGCACGAAGCTCTCATCTATGTGGGGTTCGGGGAAGGGGCTGGCCACAATGGTTTAAAGTAGGTAATTTTACCTTGTATCTTTGCAAAAGGCTAATTTCACGTTTTGAACTTGTGACTTCAAGGTCACTTGACGACAACTTTTACCATTGACGAAGAATGAGTCAATAATAGAATTTTTTTGATAAAGGAAAAACTTAAGATGCTCCGGGATGTAAATGAAGTAATGTTTACAATATTTGAATTTAGTCCGATGCAATTTGAGAAGTTTTGTAGGTTATTCATGTTTTTCCAACATAGGAACCTTTTTTTTTTTTTCGGCTGATTATATCTTTAGTTGCTCTTGGATCAAGTGGGTGCGTACAACAAAGTGCACATTACTTGCCTCTTTTGTAGATTTAAGTCATTCACCAGCTTGGGAATACTTAGATGGGCTAAGTATCAAATTTAAGATGCATTAAGTATTTTATCCTACTATATATATATATATATTGTGATTCTCAACATAAATAAACATGCGATAATATATGGTTGTGATGTTTAACTTAAAGAGACATAGGATAAATTATCATGTGGGCATGAAATTCGGTACTTAGGCTAACAAAACTATTTTTCTAACCCGGTAAACGACCTAGATGCACAAAAGACAGAAGTTAAAGAAAAGTAAAGCACATTTGCATTAGATAAATCTACAAACAAGTGAATCTCATGTGTACTTTTATATCACAAAACCCCAAAAGAGAGCATGGCATTAGTAGCAAAGGAGAGTGGGATTATTAGCTACTAAAAAGATGTTTAATGAGTAAACATAAGTTTCAAAAAAGAGTCACCTAGCACTCATTGATGTGTAGATTCTCTCCTTCAAGCAAGAAAATGCCTCTTTTATTATGACTTTACAAACTGCGCCAACGGTAAAAGTTGTCGTCAAGTGACCTTGAGGTCACGAGTTCAAGGCGTGGAATCAGCCTCTTGCAAAATGCAAAGTAAGGCTGCCTACTATAAGATCTTGTGGTCCGCCCCTTCCTTGGATCCCTCATAGGAGGAAGCTTCGTGCACCGGGGCTGCCCTTTTTAAAATACGAAAACAATGAGCAATGTAAAGAAAACTATGCTGATTAGTTATGGTAGAGTGCTTGGCTAATAATGCAGACAAAAAGTGGTTATAGTCTACTAACCTTTCTTCCTAGTTTTTCTCTTGACTTGGAAAATTTGGTGGGTGCAAGACACAAAATCTAACATGGTATTAGTAGTTCTCAAGATAATATGAGCTAACTTGACATGAGATGAGCTTGAGATGAAGTAAGATGATTGAAAATTCAATTCAACTTAACTACGAGTTAAAATAAGATATATTTCATGTCATCTTACAAAAAAGGCGCAGCCCCAGTGCTCCCGCTTTTGCAGGGTCTAGGGAAGGGGCGGACTACAAGGGTAATTACTATGCAACATCACCTTGCATTTTGTAAGAGGCCGTTTCTAACCCGTGACCTCAAGGTCACACGACCATAACTCTACATTGCACCAAGGCTCCCCTTTCTCATGTCATCTTATCTCAAGCATAATTAATAGTAAGGTAAGGAGATCCTATTTCATCTTGTCTCAGCTCAAGCGCCACTAATTAACAGCTACGTGGTCCATATCATCTTATCTCAAAGTACTGCAACCCTGTAAAACTGTATAATGTCGGCCAAGTTCCAACCCAAATAAGATGAGTAAAACTAGTCTGCTCGAACTGGTGTATGGTAAAGGTCCAATGATAACTAGAATTACTTACTTTCCGGATATCTGGCATCTTCGTATTAGAAGTTTAGACCTTGGACGTGCAAAAGATTCAAAACAGAGTTGGTGTGGCAAACGCTTAAATTATCACATTCCCCGTCTGAATTTGTACAAGTTGAAAGCAATGGGATGACTTACACGTAGTAAATCTACAAAATAGACGGAATGGCAGCTTTGGCGTTTCCAGCCTCGAACGAGAACTAATGGCACGACTGGATCTGCTCTGCTTTCATGTGACAGGAAACATCCCACTTGTAGTATTATATTCTGAATGGTGCAATTTAGAGGGTAAGAAACTGGCAACTGAAGCTTTAGCAGATCAATTTTGCTTGGAATTTGAATCCCGGCAGCAGGAGAGACACTTCGATTACCTTTGAAACAGTGACCCGGGAATTACTAGAAGCTAAACTCAAGAAAGATTAAACCTAAAAAGCAATCCATCATTATAGCTACTAAATCGAATCTCAGAACCAAAAGCATGGCACACACTTGCACAATTTAGTTGCTGTCGTCGGCAAATGAAATGCTGCTTCTTCACTGTTCTCTGCTTTCCTTCTCTCCCTGTTTTGCACAGCTAGAAAGTGCCATTATATTTCCTGAGACCTTTAAGAAAGTGTTCAGGAGGGTCGTATAGATCTTAACCGTCTAATTTGTGATACTTGTGGGAGCTTATAAAATCAAAAGGCTAATCAGTTCATCTTTATCATCTGTTGGGCTGGACCCGCGTATGGTCAATGCCTATGTGAGTGAGAATTCTATATGGATATGTAATGTTAGGATTGGTGTGAGAGTGTGGGTAAGAGTTGGTATGTAAAGAAACAGAGGAGGGTTGGAGGAGGCTCTGAGCCTACTCCTCTTCCATTATATGGATCAGATAGTGAAACCTTCTCTTCTGTGAACATAAGCCAAGTTTGGCAAACTGAGTCAGACATTCATCTTTAGGAAAGTGAGTCAGACATTCATGGCACAGCGTATACATGTATCAATAGTGGAGCCTTCTCTTCCATGAACATAAGCCAAGTTAAGGAAACTGAGTCAGACACTCATGGCACAGCGTATACATGTATCAATAGTGGAGCCTACCAGACCAACGAGCACATCAAGAAATAGCTGGATTTTCTACTTGCATCTGCTGACACCTTGGATGTTCTATTTTACTCTGATGCTACTTCAAAGTGCAGCATGTGCCCCTTTAGCGGCTGATTCACAAGTCCTAGCTGCTAGCGGACTGCCATTATCGCATGCATGTTCTCTGTTTGGTATTGAAAACCCTCTCCTAGTGCGTGCTCTATGTATAAAGGGCAGCCCCAGTGCACAAAGCTCCCGCCTATGCGGGGTCCGGGGAAGGGGCGGGCCACAATGGCCTAGTGCGTGCTCTATGTATACGAAGCGCATAAGAGGCTTCACCAGGGTCCACCCACATGACTGTAGCAGGATCCAGACAGTTCTCACACGGGTTTCACCTCGTTAGTGACATATGCATCATGAGATGTAGCTTGATCTGACAGTCCTGTCCATCCGATCAATTAACTTGACAGTGGCTTTTGCTCCTAGCCATTTGTAGTGATACCCTAATAAAACTGTTGGAATCGGAAGCACCCAACAAGGGTACTTCTAAGGTATCGCAAAATAGTGCTTTCCAAATGAAGGGTTTGCTGCAAAAGATCTTGGTGGGCCCAAATCATTTCTAAAATGGTTCTATACAGCTGAGTGTCTTTTTCCTTAGTCATCATGGACCATCAAGATGGTGAAATTAATTCTTTGGTAGGTCACCATGATAGTATGAATCATGCCTAGTAAAATAAGTTGATAATAGAAGAACTGGAAGGCCAACCGGGAAAGAACATCTAAGATAGTTCTTTACGGATGGATTCTTCTTGTTAGTCTTTCTTTTTTCTTTTGTGTCACTTTTGGCTGTGGAAAAGCTAGGCTTTCGGGAAGTATGTTCAAGAATTGGTAGACCTTACTAGCCAATCTTCCAGTTCGAGAAAAAAAAAAATATAATCTTTTCTATGCTTGTAGATGACTAAGAAGCCAGAAATCCTCCAACCCAAATGCCAGTCTAATACATTAGGGACTCTTGTTTGAAACTGTCTTTTGATCCATGAATATACTATTTATGCAAGACAATGCCTGGCCTTCCACTCTTAACAAATATGTTTCCAAATTAGAAATTAACGTGCTTAGTCAACCATGTTATGCCTGGGGATAATATTAACTGATGTATTAGACAAATTAGAGAGAGCAGGCCATTTCTCACTTAGTTTGTGTGTGTGTGTGTGTGTGTGTGTGTGTGTGTGTGTGTGTGAGAGAGAGAGAGAGAGAGAGAGAGAGAGAGAGAGAGAGAGAGAGAGAGAGAGAGAGAGAGAGAGAGAGAGAGAGAGAGAGAGAGAGAGAGAGAGAGAGAGAAATCTCTGAATGTAAGACAGAAGATGGACATGGTAGAAGCGTAGAATATTGCAGGAGCCTTGAAAAGCTCTGGCACATGAAAGAAAAATTTATTCAAAGATGCAACCGTATCCCCATGCATCGTCACTACAAAATATTCCCTCCAAGCAACCAAATTTCAACATGATCAAATACTTTGCGACTTCTCCCCCTAGACCCAACTTTAGTAGCTTAAAAAGAACATCTCACTCACACCATGACTCTTTCCAAGCCTGAAACAAGCAATCTAAAGTCAAGGTTCTCTGTCGCCTACCTTTGGGTGAACCAGAAGCCAATCCCATGCATTTTTCCTGAACTTTCTCTATGCATAGACAGAAAAAAAAAAACACCTTACCAGATAACAAAGACTCAGACTTCAAACGTTCTGAACTTCAGACTTCTGAAGTTGTAAATTTTCGTCTTTGTTCTTATGTATATGTCTGCTAAGTTGTGATAGTGATCATTGACAGTTTGTAGAAGAGATCGCTATAGCCATTTCATTAGTGAAGAAAGAAAGAAAATGTATGTTTGTAAAGCTGG
This sequence comes from Warburgia ugandensis, assembly GCA_035236585.1. Lineage (NCBI taxonomy): Eukaryota > Viridiplantae > Streptophyta > Magnoliopsida > Canellales > Canellaceae > Warburgia > Warburgia ugandensis. Next base: position 79,271,799 of record CP141128.1, on the reverse strand, counting down.
GTCAGCTACAAGCCATCAAATTATCAAATTTTTTTATGAAGCTAGGCCACCTACAAAATCCCAACATCAGATAGATTTGGATGAAAATCTATGTCTTGCCTTCATTTCTCTTGTGTCTCTAATACCGAAGCATGGCTTGAGGACCTTTTGATATCATAGATCCTTTCATTGTTGATACTACTTGGCAATTTATTTTCTCCATTTATTTTATATATTTCTTTCTTGTGCTTTATATAATTAATTCTATTCTGCTAATTCCCTCCATTGATGTGATTGTAGGCTTGAAATGGGATGACAAACTTTCACAAAGTTCGCAATAGACCTTAGGTGGCTCCTTGAAGTTTGAGTTACCAATAAGCAAGTACAACATGACTCCTCGATGGTAACCTTCTTAACCCGCCAATAATGCAGTTAATCATTCCACAAGTGGGGTTCAACGCAACATAGAACGTCCCTACCAACTGCCGAAAGCTGTCTATACCAGATGTCGCAGACATCTTGGTACCTCTCTTTGGTTAAAAGGAATCTGCAAACACAATGGTAGAGTTGTCGTGTGACCTTGAGGTTATGGGTTCAAGGCGTCAAAACAGCCTCTTGCAAAATATAAGGTAAGACTACATACTATTGACCCTTATAGTCATCCCCTTCCCTTGACCCCTCATACAAGGGAGCTTCCTGCACCTAGGCTGTCTTTTCTTTTTTTAGTATATACTTAGATAGTAGAATTAGTATATATTTATATAGTTTGCTTAACAATCTTCTCAAAACTTATCAAATTTTTATAGAAGAGGAATGTTGGTATAAAGCGTGACCATATCTCAAGAGCGTAGAATTCCTTCATTTTTTTTGTAGTGGGTCCTATTATCCTACAGATCTATACTGCTCATATGACTCTCTGAACCTTGGATATCTAACGATGCAAAAGTTAAGCTAAAAAGAGTACATCCAAGGACTAAGAAACTGTGCTTTTTGCTAGATATAGATGGTAGCAGGTCTTCGTAAGCACCAATTAACATTAAACGAAGCAAAATGCAATTTCATGATACTACTCCATATATTTTGGCATGGTTTCTGCACCAGTAGATATCCAAGGTTAAGGGAGTCTGGTGAATAATATGGATTAATGGTATAATAGGGAGTACTATGCAAGTGAGGAGTTGCACTCTATTGAGTGTTGTCATGCTCTAAACAAGCATTCCACCGTATGGAAACAGGTTAGTCTATCGTTATCCTTTGAATTCCAATTAAAAGATGACCGCGTGGGCATGGTCAGTTGACTCCATCATCCACAGACCAAGCTCCATAAACGGATGCACATGCATAGGAATGCGGTCTTAAGACCTCACCTAAGTTTTCTGGATGCGCTTGAAGGCCATCTCTGGATGATCGGATCCATTCATGATATTTACCTTGATTAGATTGGCTAGATACCAAACTTTATAACCATTAGATGAATGGAGCAATGCCTTTTTTCTTTTCAAATTATGTCTATTGAAATTATCAATTACAGAGATTGAACAAGGCGTTGGTGAGGAGTGAGTCGATCCAAGTCGAAGGCTCCAAAGGACAAGAAAAAGGCCCAAAAGGGCATGAGCAAAAAGTGTTGAAAAAAGATTTAAAATCTTTTGAATGAAATGAAACCATAACACTTGATAGAGGAAAATATAGGAATAAGATTTGTACCCTAATCAAGGTCGACCAAACATGATGAGCAGTTCAGGCACCCAAATATAATGCCTTTTCAAGTTGCTACTAATTGGAAGAGCTCAAAAAAATAAATTTAAAGTGACCTGTACACCAGAGAAACCCAAATTATTGACGAACTCCTTTTACCTCACAATTATATATACAGCGCTTAGAACTATCAAAGAGGTTAATATTGTGCATATATGTTAAGTTATTTTAGTATAGGTTTTTATGCAAATTTACCATTATATTATGGCATTTTTGTAAAGAAGTCTGATATTTTTTGAATTTTACAAATTTGCCATTAAATTTTTATGAGCTTTGCAAAATTGTCATTCTATAAGTTTTTCATCCTTCTTCCCTTTTAGTTTTTTGAAATTCTAATATTACCCCTCGTAGGCCCAGACTTGATTAAGTTGCCAAATTTGGCATGTACATTCAATGACTTCTCAATGGCCAGTTTAAGTGAAATTTGTATCTAACACAATTAGATAACAAGAGATCTGTAATACAAATTTTACCTTACATACAAAAATAGGCGCGTACACTTTCCTCTCTTCAGATTGTACGCTTACCGAAATATAGTTATATTTGTCGACTGAATAATGCCTTCCAATATAGTTGTATGACACAAAATATAATTAATAGAATGGATGCTATTAAAGTAAAAGAAGGGGAGCCTTGGCGCGACGGTAAAAGTTGTCGTTGTGTGACTTTAAGGTCACAGGTTCAAGGCATGGAAACAGCCTTTTGCAAAATGCAAGGTAAGGCTGTGTACTTTAGGCCCTTGTGGCCCGCCCCTTCCCTGGACCCCTCATAAGCAGGAGCTTCATGCACCGGGACTGCCCTTTATGCCATTAAAGTAAAAGTGCAAATGGCTAAGAGTACAAGTGACGCTCAAAGATCCGCTAATCCGAGCCATACATCGTTTGACCCCATGTAGAGGGTTCACTGCCCCAGAAACCTTCTCCGCTGGTCGATTTTAGCCTCTATTTTCTCGAGGTACACAGGCGCCTCAAGAAATCTTGAGAAGTAGAGTTGGCATCGCCTGATGCACGAGACTTTTGAGGTCTTATCCTCTCTCATCTAAAGTGATGTTATCTAACAGTTGGTTACAACTATTTTATCAGCACACTTTTTTCAGTACCAGAAGTTCATTTAGTCAATTGGTGCATGTTTATCAGCAGACTCGTAGCCCCTTTAACGGCTTCCATAGTTTCATTTTATTCGTGTAACATTTATTTCCCCCAGTTCAAATGGGCAGTTCCGGTACACAAAGTTGCCGTGTATGCAGGATCTAGGGAAGGGGCAGACCACAAGGGTCAATAGTACACAGCCTTATCTTATATTTTATAAGAGGCTATTTACACGCCTTGAACCCATGACCTCAAACTCACATGACGACAACTCTACCATTAGGCCAAGGCTCATTTTCCCTTATTCAGATAAATTAAATATATGACACGAAGACTACTCATTTGGTAGTTGATTACAAGCCAGCCAATCTCTTACTTGATATTATTGCTGACTACTCATTTGGTACTTGTATATAGCATATTTGTTAAGGCTTGTCCATTAAACAAGTAATTATGTCTCTTCCTTAATTGGTCTGAGCAGAGGAGCATAAATCAAGTTGATTTCCAAATGCTCCAGTGTTCATACTTGAATGCCAGAAATTTTATGCCAACTAGTCAATTTAGACTTAGACTCTTTCCATGGTCACATGAAACTTGTCTTGGTTCTCAGATTTTCTACTTGACCTAAGAGAAACAACTGACTGCGTGGATGACAATGGCAAAAGCTGTGTAGCTGAGTTGGTGGGGGGGGGAGGGACTGTAGCTCTTAATATTTTAGTGGCCTAATGAAAAAGAGAGCAGCCCAATCTCAGAGATGGACCCAGTGGCACCCTAATTGCACCACGTATAAGGATGTACCGGTCTCTTCCCACAAGCATCCATTTCTTTGCCCCTCCCGCAAGAGACTTCCACTAATTGGAAAGGCGTAAATGGGAAACACATTATTTATTTATTTATTTATTTATTTACAATCTAAGAATTACAAAGCACATTAATTGCACACACTCAATCACAGAGAGTCCTAGAAGTGATACACTTTCAATTATTTACACTAATCACCAAGTCTTTTGGCAGCTGAAATTTCATTTCTCATCCAACCCACTTGTATAACTCATACAACCACAAACAACCATGACTTAAAGCTCGATTGGCAATAGTCATATAGTCCAGTTTATTTGGTTATGCTGAACTGTTCTACAAAAAAATATATGAAAATTCCATCATCATTCAATAATCCGGATAACATAATATGAGTTGCCAATTGGGTATAGAGAAATCTGATAAAGTATGCCAGCCTTTTCAGTGGTTTTATAAATCGCACTAACCTAACAATCACCATCTGTATCAAGTCGTGCATCACATTCTAGGACTGTTGGAGCATAGGATTCAACCTTTTTGGTCTATAAAATGGACGGCCCACATTGGTGTTTCCCTACGTGGCAACCAGCGTGTCTCACACTATAATAAAATATAGTGAAATGTTAAATTAAAGCGCTTTGATCAAAGAGCTCCTATGATGGAGTTACTTATATAATTTACTAAGTTTATTTAATTTCTCTAGTTTTTTTTATTTGATGAGACAATGGAGGGTGTAAACATAAAGTTAGAGTTATGAAGAGAAGCATTAGAATCTGAAAGATTTAAAATTAGCCAAACTAAGACAGAATATATGAAATGTAATTTTAGCAAGGAGAGTAGGAGTGGAACACCAGTCAAGACTGATAACCAAGAAGTCCCTGTGAAAGATCTCTTTCGGTACTTAGGATCATTGATCCATGAGAGTGGAGAGATTGAGAGGGAGGTTACCTAGAGAATCCAAGCAGGTTGAAACAAATAGAGATGTGCATCTGGGGTTTTATGTGATCGGCAGGTGCCACTCAAACTGAAAGAAAAATTCTATAGGATGGCTATAAGGCCGGCCATGCTTTATGGATCAGAGTGTTGGCTAGTTAAGGAATATGATACTCATAGGATAAGCATCACAGAAATGAGGATGTTAAGATGAATGAGTGGTAAGACAAGAAAGGACAGAATTAAAAATGAAAATATCAGAGGAAATTTAAGGGTAGCACCACTAGGTAATAAGATGAGGGAGATTAGACTTAGATGGTTTGAACATGTCCAATGGAGACCAACAACGGCACCAGTTCAAAAGAGTGAGGCAATACAAGTAGAAGGCTCTAAAAGGGCAAGGGGAAGGCCCAAAAGAACGTTGATAGAAATGGTGAGAAAAGATTTAAAAACTTTGGGACTAAATGAAACCATGGTATTTAATCGAGTAGAATGGAAAAATAAGATTCATGTGACTGACCCCTAATTGAGATAAGGTCTTGATGATGATGATGATTATTTAATTTCTCTAGCTTTCGTGTGTTTTAGTTAAAAATTTATGCACCTTGGCACGTTATCTTTTTTTTTTTTTTTGTCGTTTTTACAAAGTTTCTAGCCTTTTATGAAAAGAAGGCTTCTTTAGATGATTGAATCATCTAATATACGTGAATTTTAAATTAAGTGACTTGCAAAGCCAAAAAAATTAGATAAACTAGTTAAATCATTTAGTACATACGTTATCATGCAAAAAAAGTAGAAACGCTTTGATGTAGCATCCCTACAATAAGAGAAAGTTTGCCCAATATATATGAGATGAACTAGTTAAATAATCAACGTGTATATCATATCATATGAAAAGTAGAGTAGTCCAAATAATTAAGGGCTTGGATTTAGTATTACTGCTGATTTAAGGCGTAGAATCAGCCTCTTGCATTTGCAAGGTAAGATTGTCTACTATGCGTTCTTGTGGTTCGCTCCTTCTCCAAACCCTGCATAAGCAGGAGCTTTGTGCACTGAGATTGCCCTCGTTAAATAATTTATATGAATCATTAATGTTCTTTTCATGGAGTTTTTTTATTATTCAGGATACCTTTTAAAAGATTACGTTGTACGATTGAATCTAATAAGCCCTTTTCAAATGGATACTAAGCTGCTTGTGAACCCTCGCGTACTGCAAAAAATAAAATAAAAAAAGTTGGCCACGTAGCGCAATGCATCTCTTCCCTTTCCTCGAACAAGCCCGCCCATTACAAAATTAGCGTTGTGTAGTTGACTGAACTTTCCCACTTTTGATTCTTTATAAAGAGCCCACCACCTCCACTGCCACAACCACAAGAATCAGCAGCAATAATGGAGCAACCTTCATGGGATGTGTGCGCAGCGGTGCTACTAGCATCAATCATCCTGTATGTCTTCTCCCGCCGGTATCGCCGTAGGAAGCCAAACCTCCCCCCGGGGCCAAAACCATGGCCAATCATAGGCAATCTCAACCTCATTGGCCCATTACCCCACCGCTCGATTCATCAACTCTCTCTCAAATACGGCCCCATAATGCAAATCAAATTCGGCTCCTTCCCCGTAGTAGTCGGTTCTTCCGTAGAAATGGCCAAACAGTTCCTCCAAACCCATGATATCACATTCGCTTCCCGCCCGAAAACCGCGGCCGGAAAACACACCACCTACAACTACTCCGACATAACGTGGTCCCCCTACGGGCCATACTGGCGCCAAGCCCGCAAGATGTGCCTCATGGAGCTCTTCAGCGCCAAACGTCTCGACTCCTACGAGTACATACGATTTGAGGAGACCCGCGCGCTACTGTCCGGGCTTTTTTCTGCCGCTGGGAAACCCATCACTTTGAAGGACCATCTTTCCACCGTTAGTTTGAACGTTATAAGCCGGATGGTGTTGGGGAAGAAGTATTTGGACGAGTCGGAGGGAGCAATTGTTTCGCCGGAGGAATTCAAGAAGATGCTTGACGAGCTCTTCCTGTTGAATGGGGTTTTAAACATTGGGGATTGGATTCCGTGGACTGGATTTATGGATTTGCAGGGTTATGTGAAGAGAATGAAAGAGATAAGTAAGAAATTCGATCGGTTCCTGGAACATGTTCTTGAGGAGCCTAACGCAAAACGCAAAGGAGTGAAGGATTTTGTGGCGAAAGACATGGTCGACGTGCTTTTGCAGCTGGCGGACGATCCCAATCTCGACGTTCAGCTTAGCCGAAGCGGGGTCAAGGCTTTCACGCAGGTAACGTTTTCCTTCTTATTAGTGTGTACACAGTAGGGAGCTTGGCGCAATGGTAAAAAATAGTGTTCAAGGCGTAGAAACAATTTCTTGTAAAAATACTACAAGATAAGATTACGTATTATAACTCTTGTAATCCACCCATTATAAAAACACTCATATAGCTAAATACTTTACCATCCAGTGGCATGGCTGGACTTGTAGTCGTCTAACAAGTTAATGGATCTGATCATGTCGACATAGCAGCCTTGGAACCATGTAAGGGGTTGGTTACCCAAAAACAAAAGGAATGCTACATGGACACTCCAAGTGAGAGCTATTCTTCTAATCACCTTTGTATAATTCGGCTTATTTATTGCTCAGTTTGAATGTCTAATTAATTAAACATTCAATGCTTCTAGCATTAATATTGAACGTCAAAGAAAGTTTCTAATCAGTCATTTTCAATTACAACTTTTTTGATTATTTGCTCCGGAAATAAGAATCATGGATTAAGTAGTAAAAATTTTCTTTACAAATTAAAAAGAATCTTTTCACTCTTCCCAAATAGCTCGATTCATAATTTTTAATCTCTAAAACAGCGGCTTTAGACATTAGAATCTTCTAATTCACTTGCTTTTTTATAAAAAAAAATCTAAAGTCGAAGTAATACTATGAAAGAGTCCATCATACGAAGGTGAGCTTTAGGCAAAGTGGTGTTAGTAATAGCAAATTATTGCAGGTGTAAGCTATTTTTTACTTTTTCTCAACTAATGAGGTATTTTCTGCAGTTTCACCTACAATAATTTACTATATATTGAGAAAAAAGTAAAAAAAATATCATTTTCTTTGTCATTTTCTGTTTTTTACTTTTTTCTTACACTTGCAATAATTTAACGTTGCTAACACTCTTCTGGCGTCTTTTTTTAAACTTTTTGAGCTATAAATACCAAGCGCACGCAGATTCTTTGAGTGGTGAATGTAGAAAAAAGAGAAAAAAACGTATGGGACAATAGGAAGAAACAAAGCAACGAGGCTCTTAACCTGTAAATAATGTTTCAACAATCAAATCGGGTCGGTGAGCGGTGCGTGTCTCATTCGCGCTCTCCCTGTTGACAAAAGACACGGACTAACAAAATAAAATATGGGCACCAAAAGGGTTTTGTTTATTATCCTTGGAGCGACATGCGACATAATATGAGATGATTCATTGAAGAGGTCATGTCTCTAACGGCCTGCTTTAGGAGGTACTACTTTTAATACCATTTTACTGGAGGTATTATTTCTAATACCATTTTATTCAGTCATATCCCAGTAACTATTGTAGAAAGACAAACTGCACTTTTAAAATCTAAATTATATTATAGTATTCTCTTAATTTTTTAATCACATTTAACCAAAAGGAAACAAGTATAATACTTTTTCTTTATTTCTCCCATTCTTTTATGTTTTGGCTCTTTATTTCTCTCTCTAAGCCGAAAAGGTTATGTCTCTATCCTTTATCCCCAGTGGGTTTGGTAGGGTTACTTTCTTAATTATGATATCTTTATCCAAATTTAATCATTAAAAATAAAAAAATGTTAAATTTCTTTAGTTTCTTGATATTTATTTTTAAATAAAATTTTATAAGTGGAGTCACTTTCTCAACTAAATTAGTTGTTTTATGAAAATTTGGTCATTAAAATTTAAATTTTTTGAATATTTTAATTAGTTTTAGGGGCATTATCTCTAATTGAGAAAGTGGCTCCACTTATGTGATTTTATTTTAAAATATAAAAAAGTGGCATGCATATTTTATTTAAACATAAATCTAGAAGAAACTAAAAGTATTTTTTCAAGAGTCTTAGTTTTTCAATGATCATATTTGGATAAAGTGATTAATTTAGTTGAAAAGTGATCCTAGTTTAATGTAAAGGATTAAAACGTGACTTTTTAGAGGGAGTCAAAAAATGAAAAGTGTGAGAAAATTAAGCAAAAAGGAAAGAGTACATAGAAATAGTATAACAAAAAGTTAAAATTTGTGTGAGATATTTAAAGGGCAATTTTGCCTTTGTAAGGCATTTGCCAGGCTATGTTTAATTAAAAGGGTATTAGAGATAAGGGAGGTGATAATTGACACTCTTTAACCAAGCCTCAATGTGGGTCTCCCTCTCAACCTGCCATGGGACATATGGCAGGCTAAAAGGAGACTCACTTGAACTTTATCATTTTCTGATGAGATAACAGCCCTTGAGACAAAGGGTATTAGAGATATTTCCTCTTAAGTAATTGAATTTAGGCTCAAAACATCTTAAGTTTTTTCTCTAACCATCTTCTATTTATTTTATGTTGAGAAAATTCTCCATGATAACAAGTCTGTGTTTCGATGATGGACGATCAGGACTTGATAGCGGGTGGGACCGAGAGCTTGGCTGTTACAGTTGAGTGGGCCTTGTCTGAGCTTTTGAAACAACCACACATCTTCGAAAAAGCGACCGAAGAGCTTGACAAGGTAATTGGTGGCGAGAGATGGGTTAAAGAGAAAGACGTTCCCCACCTTCCGTACATTGAGGCTATCATGAAAGAGACGATGAGGATGCACCCAGTGGCACCTTTGTTAGTCCCGCGGCTCTGTAGAAATGATTGTGTCATCAATGGCTATGATATACCCGCTGGGTCCTGTGCGTTAGTCAACATCTGGACAATTGGAAGGGACCCCACAATTTGGGATGCACCAGATGAATTCCGCCCTGAGAGATTCATGGGAAGGGCAATTGATGTTAAGGGTCAAGATTTTGAGCTGCTGCCTTTTGGATCGGGAAGGAGAATGTGTCCAGGATATAGCTTAGGATTAAAGGTGATTCAGCTAACCCTGGCTAATCTGTTACACGGATTCAAGTGGAAATTGCCGGATAATATGACAAGAGAGCAATTGAACATGGAGGAGATTTTCGGGCTCTCAACGCCTAGGAAGATTCCACTTGAGGCAGTCGTTGAACCTCGGCTTCCAAAACATGTTTATTGTGTGTAATCATCAAACATGTTTTTCACTGAAGTTCTGGCATTTCTAGGTTCTTGACTAGAGTTTATGGTGTCTGATACATGTAAAAGCTTCTAGTTTGCTCCTCTGGCTTGTGTGGAGCAATGAAATAACATATATAAAAGTTACTTATTAAGATACATATATTTCCAATCCTGAGGCAATCCACGGCAGACATGATTGACTACAAAGCAAATCGTTTCTAACCATCAATGCGCGGTCAAGAAATTAGGTCTCATCATTGTGGCAGCTAACTGCTGGTTGATATAGATCTAATCAGTGGTTGGGTTCGGCCATGATGAGCACGGTGATCGTGCCTTCAAATCTTACCCATTGGATAAATGCTAAATTGTTTGTAGCCGACAAATGTATGAAATAGGGAACAAAGAGACATATATTTTATCTAACTCAAATATTACTATAATAGAACGAGTGGTGAAGCTGCTGGTCAAGTCAGCTATGTACTTTTCAAGTTTGATCACAGGAATAACTGGAAAGAAAAATAGGCCGAGAATTCCTTGGTTAAGTTATGATTCTGTGCTTGTTAGAGGACGTCCGACACTTTAATTCTTAGTCTATAAAAGCAAATATATTAGTCTACTCTATTATATAAAGGGTGAACGTTGGTAGCTGAATGAGGTGTCCTCCACCCACAACTCTCTCTCTCTCCCTCTCATGTTTTCTTCTGATCAGGCTCCTTCTAGCTCCCATGTTCTCCCTTTTCTTCCATTCCTTAGACCCCAAAACCAATCATAGACACTTTTTCTCACTTGCATTTTCTTCTCTCCTTAACTCTCCTCTCATCTCCCACGTTTTCTTCTCTCAACCCTCCTCTCCTATTACTCCTACCACTCCTTTTGTAAGTCTTGACCAACTTAGACTCCCAAAAAGCTTATAAATAATGGAATTTAAAAACTAGGGGGCATGTCAGCCTTGCTAAGTGGTCCACTACAGGATGTTGCTTAGGGGGTGTCCGCTATGCGTAACCTAAGAGTTAGTCCTAGATCACCCGAGGAGAGTTAACTGAGCTGGTTATAAGAGTTCGTGGAACTCTAACTATCACGATGAGTTTTTCCTATGGAAAGAGCAAAGCCGTGCGGCTATTGTGCCAAAGCAGACAATATTGCGATTGTTGGACCGTAACTGTTACACTTGATATCAGAGCCCAATGAATCCTTTTACAAACAGTCCAACATGTCCAAAAGTCATATAAACTTAACCAATAAATGTCGGTTGATAAGGCATGAGTTAACTCATACAAGTAATGTTGATGAACGTGAAAACGGATGCAACTCATGAGAGTTGGCAAGTTCTAAGAAAACAAGATTTATAGCCTTTATATGAATAAGAGGAGTACTCTTTATAAGATTAGTATAGCCCTTAAAGTAAAGAACAATACTATAAGAGTATAAAAATCATATAACTAAATGAAAACTTTGTCAGTTGATAGATCTATTCATATGGGAGACCTTTTAAGGATTCAAGTTTTAACTTTGATAGTATGTATAAACCTTTGAAGATTATGACAACTATTGCACAACAATATTATGATTATAATAAAAAAGAGAAAAAAAAAATAGTAACAATCAAAGAGATCTTGGGAATGTTAAGAGAATTATAGCATTAGCCTGTACATGTAATGAATATATTCAAATATAAATATATATATATATATATTTGTATTATGAAAATTAGTAAAAACTTTGGGACTAAATGAAGCCATGGTATTTAATAGAGTGGAATGGATGAATAAGATTCATGAGGCCGACCCCTAATTGGGATAAGGTCTTGATGATAATGATGAAAATGAGTGAAAATATGATAGAATAATACTTTAATGTAGATGAATTAGTTGATCTATGAGGTAAAACCAAGTTAGTCCTCATATATATATATATATATATATATATATATATATATATATATATAGGGGTGTTAGTTGTAGCAATTTATTACAAGTGTAAGAAACAGCTAACACTTGATTGGATGAGAAAAAGTAAAATGCAGAAAAAAAGTAAAAAGTAGAAAAAGATAAAGGAAATGATAGCTTTTTACTTTTTTTCAGCCAATCAAGTATTAGTTGCTTCTTACACCTACAATAAATGGCTAAAATTACCACTCCTCATATATATATATATATATGTATATGTATATATATTTGCAGCCAGTCATCATTGAGAAGTAAATGCCTATTTAATGATTCTTGAAGAGTTCTAATTATGAATTAGATATGAAATAATTATTAAATAGCAACATAAGGATCAGGAGACAAATGGAGAATTGAAATATGAATACAGGAAATTTTGTGAATAAGTTCAAATAATTTCTTGTGATATTGGAATACACTATATGGAGTGTTTGATATTATTGTTTATTTGACCTTAGATCAAAAGTGTCTATTGCATGCTGTAAATCAAGTAAAGAAAAGGAATGATTGAAATGAATAAGGAGAAAGGATCATATTGTGAGAATAACATCATCATTAAGACCTTATCCCAATTAAGGGTTGGCCATATGAATCTTTTTCCTCTATTCCTCTCTATTTAGTATCATGGCTTCATTTAGTCCCAAAGTTTTTAAATCTTTCGGCATTACTTCTATCCAAGTTCTTTTGGGCCTTCCCCTTGCCCTTTTAGGACCTTCTACTTGCATTGACGCATTCCTTCTAACTGGTGCTATTTTTAGTGACTAAGGAGAAGTAAATTCCTAAGGATTAATTTTATTGGATTGAGTTTGTTGTAATTATAAATGACTTTTGGTATATGTGATCATAAAATAAATCATTAGCTAAGGAAAACTTAATGAGGAGAATGAGGATGAAGATGTTGAAGATAATTATAAGGATTCAAATAACTTGGTTGTAGAAGTGCTTTCCAAGCTAGAAGTATTACTTATCCTTATGAACTTGGAAATGACAAGTTGAAAGATTAATGTAGCAATGATGTAAAAGAATCAATGAAACAAAATTAAGAAAATCTCAGATCTAATATAATTAAAGAATATGAAATTAACCAAATCTATATATCAAAAATAAAAGATCTCTGGATTATTACTATCAAATTAAAAATTGAGTTAGTTTGTAATGGAAGGATTAAACAAAGTTGAGATAGTGATTTTTATAATTGAATTGTTGAAGGAAGAAGATTAAGTACGGCACACATGGATGAATAGTGATCTCATCTAAAGGAAAGATGAGCATTACAAAGGCTTATGTTATTTAGTTATAAAGACAATGCAACACTTCTCTGAGGAATGTTGGGTTTCCTAGTAAGTGTGATTGTGGAAGAGGCTAAAAAGCCACGGATTTAGAAAATAGATATGGTCTGAGAGTTCCGGGTCATTTTCCCAAAGGAGCTTCCTAGATTGTTGTCTCAAAGAGAGATCAACGTAGTAATTGAGCTAGTGTTGGGCATAGCTTCGAAAATTAGGGCGCCATATCTAATGACTCCAATTGAGCTGAGAGAGCTCAAGAGCTGCCTACAGGAATTATCTGACCAGAATTTTATTCTACTCAGTGGATCTTGCTGGGGCACCAGTCCTCTTCATGATGGATGAATCAATACAACTATTATTTTAGATTTGTTGTAGGGCTCTCAGGGATTTCATTACCCTTGACCTCATGGATGAGGAAGTATAAGAAGAGAAATGCTTGTAATGTGAGCCTTCAAGAGCTAAAGAGGAGATTCACCTCTATACCTATTTTGACATGACCTTCAAGCAATGATGGATAAATGATTATTAAGATGTTTCTGATATGAGATTTGAAGGGGTGCCATATAGGAAGATAGAGTTACTACTTATGTGTCTAGATTGTTGAAAAGGCATGAGAATAATTACCATGCTAATATTATACATATGCAATACTAGGATGTGATTTCTCATTGGATTTGAGACATGAGGGTAGCCAATGAGAGTAGATCCAGGTGGAACTGGTAGGCTTTTAGGTGCTCACAATATGGTCGTGGTGTGGGATGAGATGATTGGCATGAGTTTGTTGATGTTATTAGTGGATATAGTCTAAATTGACATGATATGGATTTGTTGATCTTATTGGCCAATATGCTTTGTGTTGATGTGGCATGGAATTGCCTTTTTATGAGCTCGTCAATTTGTGGAATTTATTATTGAACAAAAATCCGTAATGGCATGCTAGATCTAGTTCTTTTTGGAAGATCCAATGGTTGATTTCTTAATCCTTGCCTAGAAGTACATGAATATGAACCTAGGATAGCTCAAATTGGACATAAATCATCGATCCAAGCCTGAAATTGATAGGACAATCCTGACTGTCCAATCAAACACAATGAGACGATAGGCTAGAGAGGTCGGATTGATGATCAGATGTCACCATTGCATTCTTAAACACCAATTTGACATAGAATGAGTTAGATTTCACTAATGCGAGGATTATCAACTATTAGATAACCCCGATAACACTGGAGGTGTGTGGCACCTTGAGTTTGCATATCTATAATGAGTACTCATGACCAATGGCAAATAGCCAAATTTCGAATGGTTTTACACTCATGAGGCCTCAAGGAGGTTCAAATGGTATTTTATATATATATACATTAATTATATTTAAGCATTTCATGATTTAAATGCTTTTCGTTTATTAATTTTTTATGATGATTCAGTTTGGATAGTATATTTATGAGATGATGCATGACATGAGTTGTGGTAACTATTTATATTTTGTATAATACCTTGCAAAAGTTATTATTGTCTTTGAAATAAAATGCATGGATATTGAAATTGATAAACTGAAATGGTTTGCCATGACATTAATGTGCAAAGCATATTTGAGATTTCAGAGTTTTATTATACTACTCTTTATGCATCACATTTTACAAAACTGTGTAACATGTGATTGGGATTTTTTTTTAGATTAATAGTGTATAAACTTCATATTTTGACAATAAAACTACCTCCGTATCTAACAATCAGGATATTGTCTGCTTTGGCACAGTGGTTGCATGGCTTTGCTTTTCCCCATAGGGAAAACACATTATGATAGTTAGAGTCCCATAAACTCTTATAACCAGCCCAGTTCCATCTTCCCAAGTTACCTATAACAAACACCTATGAGCGACATCCCCCCATTGGAACACTTAGCAAGGCCAACATGTCCCCTTATTTTGCTTCTTTTCTTTTTTTCCCTAAAACAACTTTCACCTTCAAAAGGTCATAACTTCCTCATCTAAACTCTGATTTTAGTGTTTTTTATGTCATTTGATTCGTTTTCTTGAGTACAATCTAAATTTTAAGGTTTCGTTATGTGTCTTTCAAAAGGTCAAATTTATAAAGCTTAAGACACAAAATTTTAAATTTGAATTTTATCAAAATTAATTGGGAATCATTTGAAATGGAATTTAAAGAGAGATACCGAGAGATTGTTAGAGAGTTTAAGAAAGGTGGTTCTATTCCTTTTTCCAAAGAGAGGCAAACTTTCTTTTTGTGGTAGAGTTTGTCATGTCTTGGAAAGCTTGTCCAGTCAGCTTCTCCTGAAAAGATACAATAGTGGGCCCCATACCAGCCAAGATTGGGTGCTTACTTTAGTATTACTCAAGTGAGCCAATTACAAAAACTATTCTAGGGGCCCACCCCTTCTTTCGAGGATAATTAAAGAGTCCCCAAATTCTAGGACTCCTAAAGGATTTTAGACTTTTAAAACAACTTGACATTTTAAAGTTTAAAATGAATCAATGTTGTAAATCTGGAAGACACCTAAGTTATGAAAATCCTAATGCCTAAAAGAATCAACCAAAGTTTTAGTTAGAGCTAACTAGCCCCAATTGACATCAAGATTAGAATCCACTTTCTTCTTTCTCTCTTTTAGCTTTGCCAAAGTCCTATAAGAAGAAAGTGAACTTCTAAATTTAGTCAAAGTTTCACAACTTAAGACTTTTAAGTCCAATTAAAGTCCTATAGGCCTAAGACTTCTTAATCAACCTGAACACTAGTGACTTTGAAGTCTTGAGATAACTAGAAGTCCATTGACCTAAGAGTCCTGGATCAATAAAAACTTTAAGGATTTTAGAGTCCTAAGATGACTAAAAGTCTAATGACTTTAGATTCTAGATCAATTGAAACTGTAGCAACTTTAGAATCTTGAGGTGAGTAGAAGTACGTCCAGTGACCTAAAGCTCCTAGATCAACTAAAATCTAGAGACTTTAGAGTTCTAAAATGATTCGAAGTCCAGTAACCTAAGATTCTTAGATCAACTAGAACTATAGAGACTTTAGTGTTCTAAGATTATTAGAATTTCAGTGGCCTAAGAGTAGAGTTGTAAATATATTGACATTCTAGTGACATTAGAGTTTTGACATGACTAGAAGTGTGGTGGCCTAAGAGTCCTAGATCAACTCAAACTCTAGTGACTTTATTGTCTTGAGATGACTAAAAGCCTTGTGACTAGGGCTGCCAACGAATGACATATGGTTCAAATACCATCATTACATATCCATTCCAATGATTTCATTGGTTTGGATACATATTTAGATAGTTCAAATATTCCTATGTCATTCCTTATCCATTCTATTTATTTCGGTTCGGGAATAGGATGTCATCTTTCAGTTAGCCATAGCCCATAGATTTCATTTGTAGTTGAGAAGATGACAGTAACAAATCTTATCTTTTTATAGAATTACTATGGCATATACAGTATTGCTTGCTTCATATAGGACCTCTCTATTGAGTTTGCCTTGATTAATGTGATGTTTAGAAGGGCTTGTGGTGGTTTCCAATATTATGCTTTGTAATGACCCCAATTTTTGTAATATTAAAAGCCCATGAAAAGTTCAATTTTGAAGATAAGGGCATTTTGGTCATTTCACTAGTCGCCTTAACTAAACCCAGAAACTTGGTCCTGAAAATGGTACCATTAGATGCGTCTCGGAAAAAGGAATCCAACGAGACCAAAATCACCCAAAACGGAGTCCGTATGAAGAAGTTACGGCCGTTTAAAGATAGGGGTATTTTTGTAATTTAAATTAAAAACGAAAAAGATAGAAAACGCAGGGGGCCGTTTTGATAACGGCACCCCGTCTTCTCCTTCCTCTCGATTTCTCCGGAAACCCTAGTTTCCAGAGATTTCTGCCACCGACAATGGCGGCACCGCCATTGGCAAGCACCGCCATGGCAGGGCTATAAAAACCCCATCTTCCCTCTCCAAAAAACCCCATTTTCCTCCGTCTTTTCCAGTTGTTTGAGACTGGGGTTTCCGGCAAAAACCGGAAACCCGTCTCTCTGCAATCTCCGGCAACGACCAGGTTAAGTTAGACCGGCCATCCCCGTCTCCCCATTTTTCGTCTTCTCTTTTTCAGTCTTGACCGACATTGGGGTTTTCCCCTTCTTTACGGGTTACGAGCGGACGGGATTTTAGGCGGCGTAGAGGAAACGCACCGCCGAGAAAAGGACGTCCCTAGGTTGCCCGTGTAAGCCACTTCTCTTTCCCTTTCCGTTTTGCTTCCCCAGCCAAGATCCATGACGGATTTAGTCACTACCAGTAGGTTTTCCACCGGAGAAGATGGGTTCGTTCTGAAAACCCTAGGCCTACGACCGGGGTGTCGTTCCCAGCTTCCCAGACGGTCCCCTCCGTTCCGCCTCATTCCCAGCCCAGATCTCGCCGGATCACAGGGAATTTTCCGGCAGAAAATCACCGGTCCTTGGGAGGAAAACCGGACGGGTGAAAACGTCGAGAGAGAGAGAGAGAGAGAGAGAGAGAGAGAGAGCGCCTCCCGGGGGCGCACGAGCGTCCCGAAGTGCGGACGTCCTCGGGTGCATGGCGCGGTCCAAGGGGCGCCTGGCTTGACACACACACATCTGTACCAAGCCCCACAGGGGCTGTCCTTGCGCACGCGTCGCGTGCGAATAGTTTTCTTGGCTCGATCATGACTCATGGGATGTCCTGGGAGCCAAAGCACGCCGTAGCTACGCCTAAGATGCGTCCACGCAATGCTGTCCGAGTGCACACCATAGCACACCATTCGGACGTGCGTACATGACCCAACCGAGTTGCGGTGCAACTGTGGTGCACGTATACTAGAAACCGTAGAGCGCGCACTCTGGAACTGTGGCGCGCGGGACCCTAGGCACAATTGGGTCGCCCATTAAGGCGCGACCTTGAAAAAATCAATTTCGAGACCTATATAACTCCGCTTGACAAGCCAAAAGGACCGTTGCGTCCGTAATTTTGACACGGACCCAATTATACAATAAAATGCAAGACATTCTTAGGTATAGATCAACCAAAAAAAAAAAATATTAGAGAGTAACCCCTAGAAACCAACAAATCATATAGATCTAACCTTACCCTGTGAACCTAGAAATAACGTCTAGCTCTTATGTTTGAACGTCATTCGGGACTTTACCAAGGTATTCTCGGACTCGACTGAAGGAGGGACATGAGCTAAGTAACGACAATTGAGGTAGGTGACGACATTTAATGTTTCGTTTTGATTTTAAAACCTTGTATTATCATGGCATTATGATTGATGGTGATTTAAATTGCACTTATTATTAATCGATGATTTTGTGAGATTTAGAGTTTTATGCTATGATTGCTGTTTGATTTCAATCATGTATTGAATGAACTATGACCGATGGTTTCATGTGATTGAGATTATCTACTTATACACAATTAGAAAATTATCTTTCCTTATTGCATCATTGAAATTGATGAGTTTTTATGAGAAAGAAAAGTAGAGGCTTGGTGGTTTGGTCTTTTTAGAGGCTAACTCCAGGATGAGGAGCGTGCCTTGGGGATTGCGAGCCACAAGTGCTCTTGGTTTCGACATACATGATTTTCGTATTTTGAGTTTTATGACGGGTGCTCTCTCACCCTGGGCGTCATCTTTGGGAGGGAGAGGGCCTGCCACCCACCCTCAGAGATTTGTGATGTGATGAGATTTTGATATGATAGACACACCGTAGATGGTATTCGGTAGGGGTTGGTAACATGGATAGTCCACACTACCTGGGTCCGGGCCTTTCCATGGGGACAGACTAAGTCTCCGTTATGGTGTCGACGGGAGCGGCGCTGGTTGAGACCCATGGAGGGTTGCCACTGCGGCATGACGATCTATACTCTTATTTGGTGTGCATGCATGATGAGCATGAAGATGTGATGGTATGCACAGGTGTAACGACACTCAGAGGTTTGATATGAGTACTCATGATCTGTGATACGAGTGTATGGGACACTCGTGGGACCCATATACCTTAGGGTGCCTTCTTGTTGTGTATGCTCATTTACATGAGATTATATCATGTTTTAAATCCATGATATGCATGTTTTATCGTATATGATGTTTTGAGATTTTATTAGCATTGCTTAAAATAATTATATTCTTGTAAAAATTAATTTACTCACTGTATCAATACAATTATTCGATTTTGTTCCATTGATATACATTAAATGTCTATGTACCTACCAAGCCTTGCTTGCTGAGGCATTGCGTTTGTTGCAATGCCTCAGATATTAAAGAAAGACAGGACACATGAGGAGTTAGAAGAATAGTGATCGAGAAGTCTCATTTAGAGGTATGTTCAAATTTCACATGGACTGTGTATGTACATATGTTATTGGACTTGATTATACTGTTATGGGAATGTGGTGATGAGTGGATGATCCTGGAATAGCAAATCTATTTTAAACATGTTTACTTGGAAAATAAAAATAAAAATAAAATCTTGTTTTGTGTCAATGGCTGACCTCGGGATTTTTCTAAAAATGAAATTCGATTTAAATTATTTTCACTATTTGGGTTTTTTGAAAAAAAAAAATGGGGCCTCACCTTTCAAAAAATTTTACATATATAGGGTTGAAAAACCCGGGTCATCACATGCTTAAACCTCTCTAAAGCTATAGTTTCTTGTATATTGGTTAACATTCAGTCTATTAGTCAATGGTGCTTTTATTTGCTTTATGTAATGTACTAAAAGGAGATGTTATTAGCAGCCATAAGTGACTAAGAAATGCAACCACAGAACTTGATGTAACTAGATGAATATACTCACATCACTTGATTAAGCGAAATATAAATTTAAATCCCTTTCTCTTGGTAAAAATTGTGTGTCATGCTTCCCTTGTGTGATTGTACATATCTATCATTCAAAATGCAAAATTTGATGTGGAAATGGACCTAGTAAATTGAAGATAGATGCTGGAAAGCCTAGAATAGGTAAATGACAGGAGAGAAAGAACACATGAATAGGTAAAAAAAAAAAATCATTAAAATCATATGTAGGATTTCTTAATTCTTCCTTAGGTGTTTTGGTCATCAATTCTCTCCAAGCTAAGATTTTTTGGTTTCCCTGAAAGTTGCTAAGCTTTTAGATTCTTCCTTTATAGATTCAATTTCTCAATCCATATATCTTCTTGATTATAATTTAAGGATAGAGTTTACTTGTCAAATCAATGATAGCTTGAATTGCTTAGATATTCACCTTTATAGGGTACCGATATTGATTTTTCTTCAAAATCATTAAATTTTCCAAGATCTATGTTATTTATAAGGTTGTTTATTCTAATCATTAGTCTTTACATGGCTCTGGAATCACTTGTTATGTAACCATAAGTGAACATGGAAGTGGAAGTCTTATAACATTTCTTCTTAGTTTTATCCCTTTATAGACCCTTTAGTTCTAGTCGCTTTATTCGATGATACTACTTTTGTTCTTATTGATTATTTCCTGTAAGCGCATGGCTTATTGTAGTATAGCTTATGTAAGTACGAGTAGATCCCACACGACTAGACTTAAAATTTTGGTGTTTAAATAAAATTTAATTGACAAATTTTTTTTAAAATAATAAAAATTAAATCACAATGAATTATAAACTCAAATATACTTAACTAATGAAAATTACACAATTCCAAGTTAAAAAAGATAGAAAATTAAAGTAAATAACAAATAAAATATATTTCCCTAGCTTGATATGGTAAATTTTTTAAATTTGGTTTCATCAAAGTTAATCAACCTTCTTCAATCTCTAACTAATACCTATGATCAAGGATTCAACAATTGTATTATTCAGATCTTCCAAAATTTTGATAATTTAAACTAAAGAAAGAAATTTGGATTTTGATGGCTTAGATCAAATTTTTGGATTTCAGATTGAAGATCAAGACTAATGGATAGGCTAAGAATTATCCTAAGGTGAAGATCTGAGAATTGATTAAAAATCTAATAATGATAAAAATAAAGTTATCATGTTGGTTAAAGCTAAACTATTGATTCGGTTAGGCTTTAATCAAATAGTTGGATTACTTAATTCCTAAATTAACTGAAAATAGAATAAACTTGAAATAGGGGAAAAGGACAAAACAAGCGATATAGTTGAAATTAAAATGGGTACAAAGATGGAATTAAAACATGAACTAAATGGTAAAAATAATTTTTTATTTTTATTTTTGTTCTTTAATAGAAATGAAGGAGAAACCTAATGCATGAGGAAGATGACTCAGGGAACGATAAAACTGGGGCAAAGAGTGGGAATTTGGGAGAAAATAGAGTTGGATTTTCTCCATAACAATGCAAGGAAGAGAAAAAGGAAATTTTGTGAACAATTCGAAGGAAAATGATTGCAACAGTGAAGAAAAAACTGAGAAAGATTAAGGAAGCTTAGAATGAAATAGTAGAAATAGTGAACAAAGAACGATGATCCAATGCCAATGAACAAAAAGACTAATAGTTGGTTGGAACGAAGGAAAAACTAGCAGTGAATAGGGAGGACACTGTGAACGAGGAAAAGAATAGGGACATAGAGAGAAAACATGGAATGATGGAGATGGGTTTGGTCTCTCCTGCAGAGAAGATAACTAAGAGAGGAAGAGGTGGGTGTGGGAAGAAGAAGAAAGAAGAAAGAAGAAAATAGCCGGAGAGAGAGAGAGAGAGAGAGAGAGAGAGAGAGAGAGAGAGAGAGAGAGAGAGAGAGAGAGAGAGAGAGAGAATGCTAGGAGCAGCTATGGGTTTTTCTGGTGGAAAGAGTCAAGAGAGATAAAGATAGAGAAGTGAGTTATGAGTTTCTTCTTACACTGAAGAGAGTTCAATGGAGAGAGAGGTACGATTGAGAGCTTGTAGGTCTCTCCTTACGACAGTCCTTTGTTTGCTCACCCTATTCCTCCTTCGTTCCCCTTTTATTCTTCTATTTTGCTTTCATTCTCTCCAAGTTTTCTATTTTGGTTTCTCCTTTTCTGTAGATCTCTTTCCACTATAAAATCTCCCTCTAAATTCTCTTCTCTTTCCTTCTTCATAGCTTTCCCCTTTCAAATAATTCCTCATTTCTTATGGGTTCTTCTTTCTTAATTAGAAACCATCTCATCTTGCCTTGTAGTGCTCTTGTAGGGTGAAGATGATATGATACTAATCAACTAAATCTAAATCGTTCAATTTTCAATCTAATCAATCTACAAAACATAAGACTAAATTAGAATCATCTAAACCATACATTACATATCTGATCAGCTCTGATGATCATCTGACTATTAAATTTTACAAATCAATAGTTGAATGATCAATTAAAGCTAAGATTACAAAATTGATATAGGCTAGATGATTTGATTAAATACTAATTTTAGGGTATTTTGGCCAAAATTGAACACTTAACAGTTCTTTATAGAGTTAACATGTGATTCATTATCTTTTCCATGCCCCTAACAATGCATAGGATTGGGGTTTTTTCAATGGTTAATTTTCATTCATAACCCAATTTGAGTTCCTAATTCGTATAAGGTTTTTAAAGTAGTAGATTTTATAACAATAGAGGTAATCATTCTATAATTGCAAGATAGGACAAACTTTTGAGTTTCTCTGCCTTGCCATATTTACACTAATGCTAACTATATAAATCAATAGTACCTTGATTAGAAATTGTGTTAAGGTCAGTTTGAGTGTAAATCTCGTTTGAATTGACGCATTGACTGGAACTGTGGTATTTGAAAATGAAAAGTCTAGTACATTGATCCAACCCTCATACACCACCCTCTTTGCCTCTACAAATATGGCCAGTGGCAAACGGGTTTGGATTTCTATCTTTCATTTTATTCCTCTTTTATTTTTATTTAAAATATTAATAAATTTTTTTAATAAAATTATATATTATGGGTGTTGAAAGCTAGTTATGTTAGTTAGCTCTATAGAATTGAGATGGAAAGAGTCTAGTTGATGAACTTTTGGTAATTTGTGGATCAAAAAGGTTATTTTCATAGTAGAGGGCCACTTTCATTGGAAGTGTCAGTTTATAGAGTGTCTATACATTTTTTCCCCTAAATCATTTAACAATTGGTTTGCCTTTGGTGATGCTAAAAAACCATAGCTACCAAACAATCTTGATAGTGTGACATTTTAAGATTCTTATATCATTTAACTCCTTCAATCATCATAAATACAAGTGTGCACTTGGAACTTACCCATGTCAAGTGTTCAATGCTCAACCAACATCATTAGGGAGAAACATAAAGTTAAGGTTGAGAAATAATCAATCTAGTTGAGGCACTTAGAGTTAAGTTTTATCCGTTTTTGTTTTTTTTATTCTTAACATTCAATGCACATCTATGAGCACCTCAAACTAGTGACCGAGTAGGGACCTCAAGAAAGACATCATTCTTGTGACAGTGTAGTAGAAGGTCAATATTAAAGTTCACCTTACAAAATGATAATGTGGATACATAGAGCATATTCGAACTAATTATTTTTACAAAAGTTAATATCATCTAGTGAGAAAGGTGCTTAGACCATGGCCTACAAAATGCATTCCCCAAGATAAATAGTTTGGATTTCTAAAGAGCTGGGTTGTCTTATTCAAGAAAAGAATGGTTGGGCCATGCTATATCTTTGGGGCTTGATTTATAAGGCTTACATGATTAGGTTTATTGGATCATGTGAGATTATTCCTTACCATATTGGCATTTAGAAAGGAGTAATCTAACATAATCTAATAATTTGATTATATGAGTGAAACCAGTTGAGCACTAATCAACTAGAAATAATCCAATAGAATGCATTAAATTAGGTTATATAAGGCTAGCCAAGCAGACACTTAGCCCATGGAGATGAACTTGAACTCTTTTGGTTCAACAACCAACATATAAAATCCTAAAAAGATAATTTCATCATCCCTAGATTGTTCAATAGCTAAATACTAAATCATGGTGAGACACCACATTAACAATTCTCATATTAGTTCAAAAGAAGATAAATTAGGTCTTCCTTTTTCACATAAAGATAGAAAGGAAAATTTTCAAAAAAAAACCTTGAACTTGGGCTTTTTTTCACCAAAACCTTATAGTGCAATGGCACAAGGAGTAGTCTTCCACTAGTTGACTAGGGTTCAAGGCTATGCGTAGGGATATGTGTGTGTGTGTGTGTGTGTGTGTGTGTGTGTGTGTGTGTCTAACTTTCAAAAGAAAAGTTTGGTTGTTTTTTCAAATATATCTTAAAATTAGAAGTCTTTAAATATCCACTCATTTTTTTATTTTTGTCCCCCACCATTAATTTAGTTATTCGCGTTAACTAAAGTCCTACATCTAATGACTTGTTGGCAATTGACTTACAAACTTAGCTTTGACTTCTACTATGGCATTTTAACCATTAGAATCATCGTATTAAAACCCTCAAAAGGAGATATCGTAATCATATTGAATCATTTATAGCCTTTCCAAATAGTGAGGAAGTTGAAATGCTCTAAACAATTCTACCTGCATAAACTTACTCAATAACAATGAAAGAGATTTAGCCATGATGGTGAAAAGATAGGGTGATAGAGCATCTCCTGTCCCTTCCCTTTTGAGCTTTTAAAAAATCCAAATGGGTATCCATCCATTAACATAGATATATTTTGACATCGATCCCGTTCTTCTAAGAATTCTAATAACCATAGGCCACTCAACTCTATCATAAGCCTTCATCATATCTAATTTACTTAGCAAACTTCCTCTTCTTTACTTGGACATCATGTCAACACATTTAGAGGCTACAAAAGGACCATCCATTACACTTCTATCAGCCACAAAGTCAATCTGCTCAGGTGAAATGATAAGCAGCATACATTCTTCCATCTAATAGCCAATACCATAAAGAATACTTTATAATGAATGCTAACAAGGCTAATTAACCTAAAATTACCAAGAGTCTCTGCCCGATGTTTTTTCTTAAGAAGGTGGACCACAAAAGAGGCTCCCATATGAGCAACAAATCCAAGCATTGTTGAATAAAATGTATGCAAAAGCCATCCAAGCCACTGGCTTCGTAGCTATGACTCTCCAAACAGGTTTTTTCTCTCTCTTCCAAAGCAAACTCCATGAAACTAGCTTGGCAACTATCTAGAAGATGATTAAATTCTATGTTCTCAGGTTCTCCACAGGGAAATGGCTAAGTGTACAAAATCATATATACTTAACAACATGATCAAAAATGATGTCAGGTTCTTCAGCATTTGCTCCATCAATGATCAAGTTCTCAATTATGTGACCTTCTTAGGAATGGTAGCCATCCTGTGACAGAAAGATATGTTTCTGTCGCCAGTCGGTAGCCAATTGAAATTAGTTCTTTACTTATATTTGAAATACTCTTGAAAATTTCACTGAGAAATCTCATCTTGTGAAAGAACCTTGTCCAACAATAAGCCTCCGACAGGGGAACTTCCCTCATCAATCAAAAGGTCCTTTGTCTTTATTTGAGAGAAATCACTCTGTTCCATTCCTACAGCTCAGTCCTTAAGTTTTCTCTTAATGAAGTTCACTTTAAGAGCCAACTTATCCTAGGATTACCACAAGGGGTGTACTCGTCCCACCCGCTCTTCATCAATCCTCAAGACTTTTATCTTGGAACTATTCGACCTGAAATTTCAAGGGTCTGAGACCCCAACTCTTCAGCTCCAACCTGAGAATCAGCGGCTTATGACTTGACATGCTATATTGGAAAATAGTAGCATTACAATCTGAGAACTTGTCAATCCAATGAACGTGAGACAAAAATCTATCTTGGAGGCGGGGAGGGGGTGGGGGTTGTGTGCATTGGCCACTAGACCAGGTGAAAGAACCCCCACTCATACGGAGGTTCACCAGATCACATCTGTTAATAAACTAATTAAACGAACTCATTGCTGCAGTCACACTAAAGTCAGAGCTCCTGTCTTCGATAAAACGAGTGACATTGAAATCCCCTCCAACCAGCCATAATCCATCCCATCTTGGAAACAACCTCAAAAGATCTTCCCAGGCAGCCTCTCTTTCGAAATCACATTCAGGGTATACACAAATGCGAAAGAGAAACATGAATGGCAAACGCATAAAGACCCATATAATTTGACAATTTAGAGACATTAGATGACAAGGCTAACAACAAACCTCCAAGTGGTCCCATTACGGAAGGATGCGATCCCCTGTGATTCTAAGAATATGGACCTTTTTGCAGACGACCAATCAGCCTAACGTTCCATGACAACACAATAATGCGAGCCTCTAATGATGAATAAGCAACCAACTTTTTCTTACTGTAAGAGTTAATTTGGAGTTAGAACTAAAAGTGGGGTCTTTTGAGACGTGCTAAGAGATGGGTTATTCACCTGATTTCCTGCCCATCAGATATGTCCGAGCCTCTAAACTTTCTAATATAATGAGGAAAAAAGGCAGCCCCTTGCACGAAGTCTCTGCATATGCATGTTTCGGTAAGGGTGGACTACAAGGGTCAATAGTATGCAGTCTTACCTCACGCCTTGAACCTATGACCTCAAGGTCACACGATGACAACTCTATCGTTGCGCCAAAACTCTACTTCAAACCTTCTAATATAATGGATAATGATAATTAAATAATAAAACCGCAATGAATTAATAACTTAAATGCATTATTTAATGATAGAGAATCTTAGCATAAGGCACCTTCCAGCAGGGCCTAGCGAATCATGTTTTGAATCTTATCGAACGAGTGAGCTCCACTTAAATTTAAATTTGTGGCTGCTCATACTTTCCTTGCAGGATCATCACAAACCTGCAATCAAATGACAGCTCCTGACCCCTTGTTGCCTTGAGGGAGAGCAGTGCAGCCTCCATGGTGCGTGAGCTACCAGTAGTTACCTTCAATTTGCATAACTCCCAAAGCATTGTGATTGTGGAGGGAAACAAAAAATGCTTGGTATAACCTGAAAACTTACCAGCAGTTACTTTCAATTTGCATAATACCAAAGGTGTGTACTGCATTTGCCTAAAGTAAAAAGGTTGTTAGATTATCATTCAACTTAAAAGCTGAAGCTGATACCAAACAGGCTAACAATATTTACATGTCAAATAACACAGGCTCAGCTGCCCTTCGCTGGAAATTAAATTGATAGTTGTGGGGGGCGAGCGAGCGCAGGATTCAAACACATGACTTCTTGGTCAGTAAGGCTCCAATATCATGTTAGATCGGATGACTCTAGCATCAAACATCTGTACTTTTTGTTCTAAATATGGACCCTTTTTTACTGCAAGTTCGAACCATCTGTTTCCTTTTATAAAAAATGTACAATTTCCCAAATGCTACAGTAATCCAGTCCGTTTGGTTTTTTCTTTTTATATAGTGGTAGTAGGATTTATTTGAATAACGAGACGATCTATCAAAGCTATTCAAGGAGTGTCCGGAAAAACCGTCGGACAAGGAAAGCCCAAAACCAAAGAAAACAGAGAACATATTAGGAATTTCTCAATCTTAGCTGGATGTTCCCTAGCAAGAGAGTAGCTGATCTCTTTGTATGGGGTTGAAAGAGACTTAAAATTCCGTCCAACCTTTCTCATTTCTTCAAATTGGTCCCAAAATGGCCAAGGCGGGTCGGGTCCTTTTGGTTCGTGATCTCCAAATGATGTTGTGAGCGTCGCCTTCAATGAGTTCTTTAAAGGCTTGGGGTGAGAGACGTTCGAACTCGACCTTAGCTTCACTCTGGAGCTAGGAATTTGAATTTTACACATCCAAAGTCCGGGAGAAATCAGATGAACAGGATCAACCAAAGATGGGATCCTTTCATGTGCAAGTGGGGTGCCAAACGGCAACCACTAATCTATGCGGTCGCACTCTACTGTTGCATTCTTTTGCAGTTACAACATGGTATCTCAAGCTCCGTAAGTAGAAGTAAGACCCAGATTCCGTGATCCAAACCGTATCTTATATATGGTCCAGTCTTCATGGACCATGCCCCAAAATCTCATCAATTGGATGACACTGGACTTCAGTTCTCTTGACTTAAAAGCAGAATATTAATATTCAATGACTATCTACTATTTATTGTGAAACTCCCAAAAACTGTAAGGCAAGGATCTTCCCATGAATGAACTTCTGGGGAATGGGCTGCCCAAAGTAGCCCAAGTAGGCCCAGAAGATAACATGTCTTTGATGACCGAAGTCTGGCTCCCACTTGCTGATTGTACGTACTTCTAGGCATACATACTGAATAGACAGGAAAACAAACTGTATGCTGATCTGAAATAAGTGCAGTGATTAAGTTGGAACAATTGGCTGAAGAATTTCGTTAAGGACCACCATCTCCTCGTTCCTCAAATCTTCTATACCTCTCAAAATCTTCTATACCTTTTAAATATATCAACAAAACAAAAAGATCTTCCATCTCTTTGCAGGTAACTGCAGCAACATTTACAAACTTGAATTTGGACAAGACTAGGCCCAAGATAAAACACAACTGACTCGGAGGAGGCAAATTTGTCTTCCACAATGAGAGTCAAGGTTAGCTTTTGATTGACTTGGCAGGATAAAATCCAAACTCGGGCTTACACTCATACTTGCCAAGGTAAAACCTGATCAAGTCAGCTAGTTGATGATTGACTCGGTGGTTTTGAAACAATGATCTATAGACACTTATCTCAACAGTTGGCTTCTAAAAACCTTTAAAATCTCTATATACAGATGTTTTTGCATGTTATGAACCTACGCCCCCTTGATCGTCTCCCTTAGACTGCTTCTGTACAAACCATTGGCCGAATTCTTGTAAAGTGCAGTTTCTGAAAAGCTCGACAATGCTGTACCATTTGAGTTTCTTGGTGAATTGATCCGATGTCTGTGTCTGCGGTGAATGTAGTGGTTCTGGTGACCATTATTCTTGGGTAAATCTTTCTTCGCATCTGTATTGTTGTTGTGGTGCTGGTGGTCGGGACCATTATGTCTCGGTGAGTGCTTCACATCAGCATCCTTGCCATTTTCGGTGGGTACTACATAAACAAAGTTTGCCATGGGGATGTCTTTCAATTCTAGAAGAGCTTCCAAAGTATCAACTGCAGTGCTCATCGTTGGCCGGGATTTTGGATTGTGGCTCAAACATTGATAGGCCAATGCAGCTGCTTTTTGAGCTCCCTTAGCGGAGAATTGGCCTTCAAGGCGTGGGTCTATTATCCGATTGAGCTTCCGGCTATCGTTTAGACTAGACCGACCCCACTCCACAAGATTTTGCTCTCTACTCGGACGATTCTTATCCATAGACCGTCGACCCGTCAATAACTCCAACAGGACCACCCCAAAGCTGTAAACATCACTCTTTGCCGTCAGATGGCCTGAAAAAATAATCACAATTTTGGTAAGTTTCAGTTAAAAGTCCACCAATTCCGTAACTAAATGCTCTAATGTTGGCTAGGACAACATTGTAAGAGAATTTTAATTTTCAAACTACACGTACCAGTCATTACATATTCTGGTGCGGCATAGCCCTGCGTTCCCATCACCCGTGTCGATACATGAGTTTCATCTCCTTCCGGACCATCTTTGGCCAGCCCGAAATCGGAAAGTTTAGCTGTATAATCCTGAAATTAAGGAGAAAAAATCATTATTCAATTTGATGGCAAACCATTTGAACAATCTGATATTTTCAGCAACCGCGTAGAAAAATCGTGGTCAGTATTACAATTAAGGTATGTGAATCACTATAACATCATGTATAGAAAATAGGATCTACTGTATTCTTCCGCATAAGATAGTACTCAAGTGCAAGAGAATATTATTTGATTTGGAGAGAAGATAATCCACAAGGGGCACTATAGAATACAGAACACAATACGTATAGGATCAGATAGGTAGAGAAAGAGAAGCTTACCGAGTCCAACAAGATGTTTGAAGCCTTAAAATCGCGGTAAATGACAGGTTTCTCTGCCCCATGAAGGAAGGCAAGGCCCCTAGCTGCTCCAATCGCAATTTTCAGTCTTATCAGCCAAGGCAATGAAGCAGAAAATCCTGCACATTTAAACAAACATATTAATCAAAATTACATTCTAGTAAAAGGAATTTCTCAGAAAGGTAATGCAATATAACTACACAAAAAGCTTTCTAATCATAAATTTAGGTACTGTAAACGAAAATTCAGGGGCTGTTTGATGGGGAGATAACAAACACCGGGAGAAAAATGTCCCTATATAGAGCGGTAGAACATGAACGAAACTACTCTTGAAACTGTTTTAGGGGTGTCACTTTAATAGGAAAGGATGAGATTCCTATCCATGGAAAGTTACGTCAACAGATTGTTATCTTGGCTCCAAAATGTGAATCTGGCTTTGACTCTTTCCCTTGTAGAACTTAGAAGCTGAAAATGTCCAGCTTTGGAACAGAACAAATGAATACAGTAAGCAAGATAATAATGCTATTTGTTTTCTTGCCATCATTCTAAATGCCAGTGTGCCACGCCACATTCGTCAACTCCCTCCTATTTCTCAAGAGGCAAAAATGCTACTTATAGGAATGACTTCTTGCCATCATTCTAAATGCTGGTGTGCCACGCCACATTCGTCAACTCCCTCCTATGTCTCAAGAGGCAAAAATGCTATTTAATAGGAATGACTTCTTATTGAGCTTGCGCAATCACTAGCCACTCTAAAAGCACATGTAGGGCCTATTCTTCATGGATCTAAGCCTCTCATCCTTGGGAATCAGTACACACGCTCAAAGCACATGTAACAGGACATTTGGGGCCAGATGGTTGGTGATCTAGAAAATGAACTGGCTTGGATCACCAACCATCCGGGCTCATCTTTTATATAAATCCATGTATTCGTTACAAGAACTCAATGGGAAGAACTAAATGCTAAATCAAGCATCAGGTTTGACAATAGCGTGTACGACGTAGCGGAGCTAGACCGGATTTTAATGTACTGAAAAGCACCGCTCCTTGCTTGGTTTTTCTCAACCCTCGGTGAATCTCTCCATTGTTGGGGTACAACTTAGGTTGACTTGTACACTATTTAAGGAGGAATGCTGAATTGATAGCGTTACGAGTTGCGGTTTAGCCACCATATTTCAGGGGGCCTACCTACATGTGATCCGACACACTCATCTCCTTGCTATAAACTTAGATGTTATATAGATCAAAAGGTATGTCGTTTGGATGATTTTTCGGCCACCATAACACTGCATTTTTTATGAGGCTTCAAATGGAATTCAAAAATCTAAATTTCAACTCCCTCTTCTTCAAGCTCAAGCCCTTCTTTATTGTGTAAAAGTTTTCCCCTTACTCCACGGAGTTCCATGTACCGTCTCTAAGAAAAAAAAGGCAAGGACCTCAAAAGAAATTGCTGCTAATTGTCACTTTTTCTTGCTAGCATAAACCATCCAAATATAGAGCAACCATATGAACGAGTCCAATCATTCAGAGACGGGCACCGTAAAATGTGGTCGCTAGACCCCACCTACAGAATTTCTCTTATTTAGGACGAGCCAGATGAAATAGATGGGTGACAATAGAGCCTGAAAGTTAGCTAGAACGCCATTTCATTTTGTCGACAGTGTGGAAAGCCAAACAGAGACAAAAGTGATCAACACGGAGAAAATTCGCAACTCCGCGGGTTTGAATGACTAACCGGCTTAAATTATACTAGTGCTTTAGAGGAAGAGCGATGACGTACTTTTGAAAAGATGATTCTCCAAGCTGCCCTTGGCCATGAATTCGTAAACCAGAACTCGATGTTCGTCCTCGCAGCAATATCCGATCAGCTTCACCAGATGGGGATTCCTCAATTGCCCAAGAAAGATGACCTCGGCCTGCAATAAAAAGCCCAGAATGTTGTTAGGAACCAAAGACTTTCTGATTGACCCCATACACCTATCTTTATTGCTGATGCAGATCACTGGCAACTGCAAGCTGGCCAGAGAATGAAACAAGTTTTACTTGAAGAGTGTATTTATCCAACAAAAGGGCGTGGATATATCAGTTCGAGAGGCAAACCTCCGCATGGTCATGTTCTAATGGAGAACACCAACATGCTTAAGGTTACATTGACCACTGTTTTGTTTTGATCGATACACCCCTTTCATACAGCCCATAAGAATTTTAAGTTCGGGTTTGCAACAGCAGATGATGGTACAAGGCATTACTTCAGAACATTTACTGATGTATAACTATGAGTTTCTTATCAAAATGATGCTCACCAGCCATTCTCTGTGCCCTTGAGCTCCTTCCAAATCCAAAATCTTAACAGCCACAGACTGGCCCTTCAAACCAGGCCGTAGCTTCTCATCAACGAACCCCTTGTGCACCGGCCCAAACCCGCCTTCCCCAAGGAAACCACTCGAAGAAAAGTTCTGGGTGATCACCTTCAACTCCGCCAAGGTAAAAACATAGAGGTTGGATCCCACTAGAGAAAGAGAAAGATCTTCAGCTACAGAAAGTGGCGAAGACAGATTGCTTAGGTCCGAGAACGAAAATCTCGACATAGAAACTTGTTTTGAAGCAGGCTTTTTAAGACCCGATCCTGACGATGATTTCTTCTCCGTACCCATGAAGCAGTCTGGAACCAGTGATCTCCATGAAACCTTCCAAACAATCTTCTCCCTACTGACAATTTGCATTTTTTTTTTCTTTTGAAATTGGTGTAGAGAGAGAGAGACAAAATAGAGACAGGGTAGAATTTGTTCTTCTTCTTCGTCTATGATGGTGGTGGTGGAAATGGCTTGTGCGTGTTGGAGACTTAAAAGGAGCCGAGAGACGCAATAATTCAATCTCTCTCTCACCAACAACTCTACCCAATACTATTCTCCCTTCTTGGCAATACTTTTTTCTCCTTTCTTCTTTCCACGCTGATGAAATTGTTTTCCATTTAATTTATAATAGCAAGCGCTGGTTCTCAAGTCCCAACGAATCTGCCGAAATGGCATGTTTATCCTTTGACTTTCTGTCAGACGAATATACCCTCATAAGCGTGTTTTCTTTTTCGGGGACAATTGTCAAAGGAAAATGAGATGGGGTTAGTTAGCCTGCCTTGTACACTTACAGGAAGAAAACCAGCGGCCGACAGGCTTGGCTGGCTGATCATAATCAGGTCCGTTGGATTCGGCATAGTCTATTACAGTCAAAATGAAAATAAACGTAGCAATATATACAAGTAATATTTGGTTGGTAGAGCTCATGCTTTGGTTAAGAGCGACTAAGTAGAATACATGTCACGCGTTTCATTATATAATATGGATTGCCCTTAATTATCTAGTAAACTTGAGATGTATAAATCTAGTGCCTTGAAGATGATACCGACAATCTAACCATCTGAATAAGTGCTTCCTGGCTGATGGTTGTGGATTATTGCTTGTTTATAACTTTGACACTTTGTTTATTTCTACACTTGAACGACAAGTTATTTGTTAGAACTATCTTATTGCAGCCACAGGTGGCAATTGAGCTCGTATTGGGCACAGCCGGGACCAGTTATGAGTAACGGGCATATGTTATTTGTACATCTTTCACTGCATTAGAACAAGATTATGACTTAGGAGACCATGAGTATCCTCTTTGTTTGGCATGCTATTTAAGTTACTACTTAACTGCAAGGATAAACTCATAAAACAATTTAATGCATATATGACCTCTCATATGATGATGAGGCCAAACAGATGGACGGAACGACATCCGAAATAATCCTCAAATGACTTTTGACACAAGGACGAGATTTTTCGTTAGGTTTTCTACATGAATATGCATTTTGTTTAAGAAGACGAAGTGCACTGCAAGTTTTTCGCTTGTATAGAACCGAAATTGTCCTCCATTGTTGGAAAGAAAGTGGGAGACACAACAAACAAGCGGGTGACCCATATAATCATTGCTCCACATAGATTAAAGTCTTTGGATGGGTTGTTCTAAGTATGCAAACAGTCAAGATGTTGCAGCTAATGTACCCATTTCTAAGTCTGACACCGACCTCCGGACAAGCCAACATGATTCTCACGTCGAGACAGAATTTATCTGTATAATTCTCGTCCTACAAATAGTTTATCGTCCCAAAACAGAAAATGAAAAGCACAATATTGCACTAACAATGTAAGGTTGGTGTGGTCATTTCAACATCTCCATGGATTTTATAGTGTCCTTGAACTAAAAACAAGTTCAGGAGAGCTTCTAGAACTTGACCCTGTCCTATGGGTGGTGTTCCATTTTGTATGTATGTATGTATGTATGTATGTATGTATGTATGTATGTATGTACTTCATTGAAAAATGATAAAACCAATCCAAATTTTAAAATGATGTTAGTAGGATTGCAAGAAGCTACCGACCAGAAGATTTAAGTATTCAAAGAAGCTTCCACGCCAAACTTTTGCGTATTCTTCAATCCTTTCTAGCTACTAGTAGGACATCTTCTTCTTCTTCTTTCATGCAGCTGCTGCCGCTGTTTCGAGGCTATTTTTGTCAATTACATCGGACATCGGCGACCCCATCTCTCTCTCTCTCTTCTGCCACAGAAGTCAATGGGCGTTCCCGTCATTTCCTGAATCGGCAACGGCCAACAAGGCCACGGCGTCAACGACTGTATTACGGGAATTTCCCTCTTTGACCCGTATCTGCCGAAGTTCTTCCGGTCGTCTCTGCCATGTATTGCTAACGTGGCGGCGCAGACAGCTGCCGCGTATCGCTTGCCAGTTAGCACCACGCTGGATTGTGAAAGTGGAAGAAGGTGGAAATGAAGGCTGAACTATAAGAGACCCACTTGCCACTGTCAAAGGGGACCCTTGATATACGATGTGTCGTGCGATCTGATGATCACTACGTCAGAGAAAGAGCTGATAATGGACGGTTAATACCTGTTCCTCTTGGTTCCGTAAGAAGGTCAAGTGTGCTTGGGGAGTTCAGGAAATATGGCGACACTCCATTTTCTTTTGATCTTATAGATTTCTTTGGAGAACAGTTGCCTAATCTCCATCAATGCCCATCATTAGTGGGCCAAATTTACTTTAATTTGCAAGCAGACACTAATTAGACAATTATATAAAATCATCAGATAATGAACAGTACTCATTTTCTTTTATCTTTTAATGCCAGTTTTCAATGATATAATTCCTATAACATTTCACTTAAACTGCTATCCTGTGTTTCTAATTTCATCCAAAGCAGATGTTCATCCATAAGATTGGCATTCAAACGCCAGAAAGTAACAACTATCACTACTCATTCGTGGTGGGACAAATCTCACAGGGTTGGACAACGGATCAATACTAAATCCTGTGGTGTCTTTGGGTGGGAGAGTTTTCCTCCTACAACTTTATTTAATCATGGCCTGATGACAAAAGACCCACGGATGACGTTTTTCCAAATTCCTGACCAGCTGGTTTGCCTCGTATTTCCTTCGTTTAAGTAAACCAGCAATGTAACCATCACAATCAGCAGGTTACGGAGAAATTAAGACTGTGGGGTACGAAATACAAGTAGAGAGCTCGGTATTTTGATTTTTAGGCCGCTTTCACTGTGTAAAACATCATTGATTCTTCCGCAGTCAAAAAAGCCGAAGCTAATCACAACCACCTTTACCTTCTCCAATTGCCAATTGGGGAACCACCAAACGTGAAGAATTTCAAGTCTCTGAAAATTCTCCATCTCTAGTGATTTCCCTTGCTTATTTTCAAAATCATGCATTTAGAAATAAAGATGACAAATTCACTAACCCGATCCGTCAACCTTGACGTCGACGGGATTCAATGTTCTTCCACAATTGTTCAAACATAGGTGAGAGTAATAACTTTCCCCAATACCAGCTTAACATGTTAAAAACACAGCTCTGGTGCATGAAGCTCCCGCCTATGCAGGGTCCGGGGAAAGGGCAGACCACAAGGACTTATAGTAGGCAGCCTTGCCTTACATTTTGCAAGAGGCTGATTCCACGCCTTGAACTTGTAAGCAGCTTAACATGTTAAAGATGGGCATATTCCGTCTGTTGATGCATTGAAGTGTCTGAATATAATTAGCTAGTCTAAGCATCATATATAGAAAAGGAGCTTTGGCGCAACTGTAGAGTTGTCATCGTGTGACCTTGAGGCCACAGGTTCAAAGCGGGTCAACAGCCTCTTGCAAAATACAAGGTAAAACTACATATTACTGACCCTTGTGATCCACCCCTTTTGGGGCTGCCCTTTTTATTTCAAGCATCTTATATCAAGAAAAGAAAGAATATGTGACCCTGGTTAGCCAGCCTAATGTCACAATAAACGTCTCCATGAATATACTACGAGATGAAACACCGACACGAGACCTTACATATGTGGAGACACGATGCCAAAAGTTCACATTCACTGAATCATCTTAGTCGAATATGTGACCCATATAATGAACGGGATCATGAAGAAAGTTGTGGTATAGATCTAATAATAGTTCCTAGAGCGGATGCTTAGGATCTGCTGATAGTGCGCTCTACATGGCTGTGACAGGGTTCAGTAGATGAACGATCTGGACTAGTGGTAAAGGAGACAAGTTGGAAAGGTCTAACAGCGTCTCATACAATGTTACAAGTTGATCCCATACTATTTCATTCAATAGCATCTTGAATGTGAACATCGGAAAGTTGGACAAGATGAGAACTCGAATCACGCGGCATTAAAGAATAGTTCGATCCATAAAGAAGAAATCATTGAAGGCTCAGTCGCTGTGGGAGAGAAGGATTCTAATTGATCTTGCTGACAACTTGCTCTGCATTTCCACACATCTTACCAAATAATGATCTACTCTATATATAGATGTAAAGCCCCAAACTTTTATTAAAGGGCATATCAGCATCATAACCTAAGATTTATAATCGTTAAGATCCGACCTTTCCCCCATACCATTTTCTTCGTTTTCTCTCATTACATGAGGCCAGAAAGTAGAGAGAGAAGAAAGAAAAATCTATGCCACTAGAAAAAATAAGGTTTCATTAGGTGCTGAAAATTAGCCGATCTTGTGCTACCCAAAATTATTGTGACCCATACAACAGTCGACTTGCCCTTTATCTTGGTCTTATTCTCTCTCCTGCTTTTTGTCTCCTGTCAGTTCACATTTACGTCTCCTTCAATCTCTCTTCCTCTCAACACTTTACGGGGTACACTGAGCAGTAGTACAAAGACTATATACAGGCAGCTACGAGTGTAGGCGGTGGCCAGATTTCGCCCCTCCAGTCCGTCTTAATAAGCTATGCCGAAAAATGTGAGCCACTCAATGTTCCTAGCTTTTGCGGTTTACACACGGTGGCGGAATGGATGGCAAACAGTTTTGGCCCCTAATTTATGTCCTAGGCAACAAAAAGCCTGGAATAATATGTGATGGAGAAAATTTTCGAACCACCGTCTATCTTGAATGTAGCCAAGAAGACGAACTGATTGAATCGCTGCGACTGGTTGTACTTTCTACCTATCCCTGTCATGAGCTAGTACGTGGAAAATAAAAAATCTGGATTTAATTTTTTTAAAAGGTTCAATTATCTTATGTACTGCAAATAAACAGCTGCTCAAAAGTAGAAACATACCTAACCTAATTAAATCGCAAGTCATTGTGGTTAGAAATACTTGAACGAAGCCATTTTTCTCTTACGTAAGTCACCAATAACTCGGGTGCGGTTGATGAATGATCTAGATCGTGCTGACATCAAGTTGGTAGCCCAAGGTCTGCTTCTCATATTAAGATCTTCTCATCGTACTTCCCCATAAACTGCGGGGGTGCTGACGAGTGCTTGCATTTTTAGTGATGGCAGAAGGACGTTAGCACACTCCCAATCATACATAGAATCAGACGGACATTTGAGAGAGAGAGAGTGCAATTTGATCGGTTCGTTAGGCAGGAAATCCATTGCTCTATGCGTAGAAATTGGAATGTTCTGCCACTAGTCCTTGCTCTTGAAGGACAAGCAAGAGATTTTCTGCGTCCATCCTTTGCCTGAAAGACCCAAAAGCCTAAGCCTGCTTGACGATGGATGTGTGGATTAGAGATTTCATAGAAGATTTTTCTGCGAAAGACTCAGAAAGACTAAGCCTCGTGACGTTATATGCACGCATCAGCGAGTTCAGGGACAATTTTTCTGCTCATCAAGGATAATCTGTCTTTCATTTTCTTTCTCGTTTATCTTACCAACCATGATGGACGTAACAAGGGCCACTTAATGCACCATGATTTCATGTGTGAACCAATATGCAACACAAATTTGTTAACATTTGACGAGTGCAGATGGTGGGTAGGTGGGCTCCAGAAGTCACAGCCGATTCTCTTGAAAGACTAGTTGATTGATGTACGAGTGACCTAAGCAAGCTTTCATTCACACGCCAGAGCGTACTTGTGAACGTAAATCTGGTTTTTCCTTGGAGAGGAAGAGCACTGCTCTTGAAAATGACTCCAATTAATATCTGGGTGTCGCGGTCTAACCCCTAACACTTGCGAGGTCGCGTGGCCCAAACTTGTTAGGATTGTTATATGATCGGCTCTCTCAAACTTCTATTGTACATCTGGCTCTTCACTTCCCGGGTCAGGAGGCCGCTTGAATTGGTACGTCCATCTTGTGGGCCCACTCAAGATTGGCCAAAAGTGCTACATATTCTGTGAATGAGGAATTGGTTCCTTGTCATTGCACTAGGTAAAATCATGTGATCTTAAGACCTAGGCTGACTCATTATACAACTCATCGAATAAGCTACGCTTGTCGATAGTGTTGGATGCATCTAGTTCAACAAACAGAGATTATTTCGTGCTAAATGTATATGGTTTGGTTGGATTTTTTACTAGTAGACAAACAAAAAGCATGAGCGATCCGATGTTTTGGGGGCCTTTGGCAATTGTTTATTCATTTCAGTTTCTAGAATCTGGAAGCAGAAATTAAGAAGCAATTTTCATTTCTCTACATTTGGATTCTCCCTGGGAGGCGCTCCTAAGTCTGTGGGAAGACTTAAGCCATTCATACTTTTCAGCCTTCCATATATTACCTAACAAAAATTAAGCCCATTGTATTATTCTACCCCTAAAGCTTTTATCAATGAATCTTAAAAGCTGAAATAGGTAGGTCTTATGGTCAAGTGTCTTGATTTTTCAAGATAGCCTAACAAAGTTCGTGCCAACAAGATGAATAGCTACGAGTTAGGATAAAAATTGCTTACTAGCCCCCGTAGGGGGTCTCCCATGGAGCCTTCTTTTCTTTTGAGCATCTACGGTTCCGATGAAAAACATTTTTAATTAATGCATATATGGGTCCCAATAATCTGGAGAGCAAACAAATATCAATTCTTCATTTCTGCCATAAAAACCGACTGGTCCCAATCAATTAGGTCCTAAGGACAGCCCCGGTGCACGAAGCTGCCTCGGATGCAAGGTCCAAGAAAGAGACAGACCACAAGAGTCTATAGTACAAGAGGCTATTTTCATATCTTAAACTCATGACCTCAAGGTCACACGACAAAAACTTCACCATTGCACCAATTTTCCCTTCAAATGGAAGCTAATGCCGAGTCATTGTGCAATGAATCTTCTTTGATAAGTACATTTCCACAAATTTTCCACGCAGTTGTTACATGAATATGATGGATTGGTTGGATATGGAATGCCTTACAATTAATGGCTCATGCAGACCATTTCATCTGCTAGGTCTTGTTAGGGAATGTAACATATCCTACCCCATTGGACGATTGTAAGTCTTTCATCTAGAGAAAAGGTTGGAGAAAAAATATCAACGGGCACACATTACACGACAAAAGCATTCAATAATCAAAAGCTTAGAATCGTCAACCACATGATCGAACAATTTTCTTTGTACCCTTTCCTTTTTCCCACACAAGGGTTGAAGAAAACCCCTTTCATTAATACTCATTGAAGGGTGTTTATATTTTTGATAGCACTAGATCGAAGTTCTTATTAACTTCTAATGAGAAAATTGTTACCGGCTCAAGCCTCAAATACTTAAATTTTAGGAAATGTTGATTCTCTAGACCCAGCAGGCACATTATCCCAAATCAGGGTGTCAAATAGCCGAGGACCGCAGTCGATACTTTTTATTTATGAACAACACCTAACGACTTCAAAATTAGGACGATATAATTTTTAAGTTATTTTCAACACAAGAAAATCTCCTACAGCAGGCAGCATGTCCATGGTGATCAGGGAAATCATTTAGTTCTTCAACCAAAACCATACAAGTTTATTTCATTTCCTCTCTTTTCATCTGTTGCACACAAAATTGAGCCACTGTTTATTGTGAAATGGCTTCTAAAAAATAAACAGATTAAATTATTTTAACATTAATAAAAACACTCCCAGCGGTAAAAAATTTACAACACAACTTATTTTAACCTCAAATTTACACTCGTTGAGCACAACTCAATTAGATGGCCCCTGCTGGTTTGCACGCTCAAAGATATCGTTCCCAGAAATTTACACCTGCAGTTGCAAGAAACAGAGAAGTTTAAGCACAAAAATTTGCCACTGCTTCAAGGGCTCATCCCAATTTTATGATCGGGGTCCCTAATGAGAAAGCCACCATAAGATGGTCTAAAATACACAAGCTGACGTACCCACCTCAAAGTACTTCAAATCACTAGTAAATATTATGTACAAGAATGAAGCACCCTGCGACCACCATGAAAATAAGCATAACTTTTAAATGCTTGTAAACAAGAGAGAATGCTTCCGCGTCTAAGAAAAGAATACTTGCCCAACCTGCGTTTGATCAAAACTGAAGATTGCAGCAGAACAGGAGACCTGACCTCGAACCTGCATAGTTTTGCTTGAAGCCAACTGGATAAATCCCTTCTGCTATCTGAAGACCAGGTTTCCGTTTTGTTGACGTCTCAAATTCTCTATGAGGGACTGGTAGAACGATTTCAGTGTCTTAATATCGCCACCCTGGGGATAAAATAGGTGAAAGTTTGAGAATACAGACTAGCACAAAAGGGTAAATAACTACATTTCAAGCATGGACCTCTTTTGACTGGTCAGACAACTTATTGGGTTCACTGAAACTATTGCACTAAAGCGCAGAGAGATAAACGTTGGGACTGACATCCAGAACATAATGGGGATATGAAAAGATGGGAAACACTTTTTTTCACATTCTTGTATGGGACTCTAGTGAAATCTCACTTCAACTAACACTTGGTAATCCCAAATCCATGTGCGCTGATTTGCATCATGAAATGTGTAGGAGACCCCTACAATTCCCTATTACATTCCGACACTTGCTGGCAAGGATCATCAATATGATGTTCTTCTGGTGTCTTATCCGCATCTAGACACTAGGAAGGTGCCAATCGCAGGAAAAAACAGTTTTAAGTATGAATCCAGTCATGGCGTTCCCATAACATGTTATGAATTACAAAATTTGTTACAATTAGGGCCCTGGGACTGCAAGTCTGGGTATCAGTTTAGTGGGTGCAAAAGGAGTTTCTCCTACCTGCAACTTTCGACAGTATTCCCCTGCCAAGTCTTGTGGGCAGTGGGCAGCAGGGAACCCCCTCGACACAAAATGAATGAGGAAATCATTGCCAAACTTCTCATACATGACTTTCTGAGCAGCCACAATTTCTCCAAAAAGGACATACTGCCAAAAAGAAGGAGAACT
This sequence comes from Warburgia ugandensis, assembly GCA_035236585.1. Lineage (NCBI taxonomy): Eukaryota > Viridiplantae > Streptophyta > Magnoliopsida > Canellales > Canellaceae > Warburgia > Warburgia ugandensis. The sequence continues at coordinate 79,230,176 of CP141128.1, read as the reverse complement.
GTAATAATCTGAATCAAAGTAAAGACAATTACTAAAGCATGATCAGTATCACAAGTTCTTTTAAAGGCAAAACCAGGAAATTGATATCATGAACCGCAAATTTCTTCTTGAAACAGTAGATTTCAAACAATTAACTCATAGAACTTGAACAAATTTTCTATCTTGCAAAAGATGATGGACATCAAACAAGTTGTTCACAAAATGAAAACCTCTCCATGTAGCAATCCACAATTTTCCTTTAAGACGATTCATAGCTGATGCAATGGCCAACATGGAAGAAGCTGCAGAAAGACAATTTTGGCTAGACTAGTTCTATTATCCAAGGGTCTTGATCCCGAAGAACATCAAACAACATCAGTTCATATTTATTGCCCTTCTCTATTATTGAGTGAGTAACATGTCTTTCCCAATTCGGACAAGTTGGAGTGTACTAATAGGTGTTGGGGAACACTACACGGCCAACCTTCAACATAGGGTGTCTACGTCTTAGTCGGAATTTCTCATCTGCCAGGTTACTCAGCAGAAAAGAAAATCCACTTTAGAAATGGACTATCACAGATATGTAATGTGATAACAAGAGTTAAGAGTCTTTCATCACTGGCCCCACCAGAATTCTCATGCACTAAGAAATTTAATGCGAAGCAGGAGCATCTCCACCATTTTGAAACCCATAAAAATTGGGACAATGACGAAGAAAATATGAGAATCAGAAGTATTATTCACGTATCACTATTTACGTGAACAGTACCCGTAGGCTCTTCTGGCGTTTTGTATTGTTTTGGTGTTGTTACTTTTCTGCACAAATGCCCGAGATTTATACGCAAATACTGTGCAAAGCATGTGTAGCTCTGATAAACCAGCTAGTAAGGCCTCCACTTATCATCTATATCACCAATCATCCTCCTTATTCATTGTATAAGATACGATTCAGAGTTCAAAAATTACATTAATGGTATTTTCAAAAAGATAAACAACAAGCAAAGTTGCAAATATATCTTAATCATTAGTCTGACTTTAGACTTACCAGTTCTATGTTTCTTCTTATCTACTTATATTGACGCACAATTGTGCAAAACAAAGTCCACATTGAGAAATCCGACGAGTCCCAGGTCAAATATAATTCTTCAACACTGCCTTTCGTATTAGACTTTATTGAAAACCAAATTACATTTTTTTCAGGGGTTGTTCCAACTAACACAAAACATTTTCCATTACCATGATTCCAGTAAACAGATGGTTTTGATGCAACATTTCCTAAGCAGAGTCAGCAGTAAACAGAAACTCCAAAAAATAACCACCAAAACCTTCAATCAAAGCCTCCACTGAAATCAGAATGAAGCACAACCGATTCTATATTATGCATGTACCATCTTCAATTGTATAGCGGCAAAAGTTTCTTTACAAATTAACAGAAAAATCAAGTTTTGGTTTTAACTGTGGTAAAGTGCTGGTTTGGTTGTAACAATTGACAAAATAAATTGGCACTCCAGAACATGTGGAATCACCAAAATCTTCAATTAGTGGGACCCACATTGAAATACAATGCCTAACTATCTTTCCATTGTGCACATTGGTCTTCTCTTGAGTTGCAATGAAAGTTTCAGCCATGAAAAGATGTACATGAAAGGCTGCAAACAGAATGACTTTATGAGTAATTAATTCAAGTGAGGAATCTAGACTTCCACTGATAGTTAATGTTTGAGTATTAGTGACTGCAGAACACTATAAATTCATGAAAAGGTGCAAGCAACATTACAGCCAATGCCATGGGAATGGAGACAGACCAAGTTTTTAAGCTAAGTTCTATGATTCAGGTATATAATTAAATGACAAGAACCTGAACTGAGAAGTCACTGATGCATAATTAACTCTATCTTCTGCATTAGCCATAGCCATTGCAAATATGCAGCAAAAGTTTCCGTCATGTAAAAACATGCAACTAGACTTAATTCAAGCAAGACATCTAGAATTTGATAATTAGTAAATGTTTGTGGATTAACGTTAGCACTAGCAACCATGCAATCAGAAAAAAGCACATAAGGAGCTATGTCACAAGCATGGCGACACACTAATTTATTTAATGGTGAGTTTAAAGATGGAGATACATTTAGCATAAGCAAGAAGTACATATGAACAGAACCACAAAGCTTAAAACAACAACATAAGCCCAAAGGAACATAGATATATGGAACTTTACAGGATGATATATATCACGGGCAAACACAGGGAGCATCTAGAATTCAAACCTAACAGGAAGAACAACCTACAGTATTTGCATCACGGAACTCAAAAGACTTGTCAAGCACACTGTATAAGCAACAGCTGGTTGCAAATGTCTCAATGATAAAGCTCCGGAAACCAGGTACCTACAGGAATACAAAACCAATGAAGTAATAAGCTAGTCAGTTTAGGAAAGTAATCAGTGGATATTTATGAAAGCACGGTACCTTTTCTTCACCATTAGGATTGGTGCACCAGTCTTTGATCAACCTGACAAATATCTGTACACATGCCTGTGGAGTACAAGTACAAGAGATTACATTCAAGTGCTGGTCCTGTCTATATATGAGGCACCAGTAGAGAGAACTCCAGACGAGAACTAAAAAGTTACCTTTCTTACAAGTATGTCTTTATGATTGCAAGAAGCGTACAAAAGCAACTGCATTATTGGATGCAAATAGCCCCTGCTTTTAGGGGCAAGGAAAACTGAAGATAGATTGTGTGTGGTCATAACATGAAGGAAAGTATATAGCGTTTTCTGAAGCTCTTGCAGTTCACGGATTTCCTGCAACATCAATTCAACCAAAATAACCAGAACATCACTCCAATATTCATTTTTCGTTCCCAAATCACTACACAAGACGTGAGAATGCTACACTGGCAGTAATTTTCTACAGCCAGGACTCCCACTGCAGAGGAAAGATGTGCTTTTAATTTTTCTATTATTTTGGTGGGAAAAGTTTGTCTTGGTCTTAAAAGAATGGAAAGTGACCAAATGAAATGATGTTTATGTTTTTTTTGTTGTAATGATTATCCTATAGAAGATCAGTTTATCCACAGTTAGACAATCCATCAATAATTTGAAAGGGCCTAAACAACGTAGAAGGCAATAAAAGCCAATGGGAAAAAAAAGTGAAGTAAAAGCAGGAACTATAAAACCATAAATTAGCATTTTTCATAGAGTACCTAAAACAAAAACTATCTAAAAATAGAACATCATATTTGGGTCGGCAGGGTGCAGAGAGAGGGAGAGGTACTTTCTGAAATTATAGCAAATCACTATATGTTTCCTATTCAAACAGGTATGTTACAACGATATGGTGTAACAAAATGTTGTGCAATAGCACATGGCAGTTTAGCTATATATGCAGGAAAATCTAGATAAATGTAACAAATGCGCAATTTGAAATTTCTAAGCATTTTCATATTCAAGCCTAAAACCTTTCAAGCACAAAAGCTTCTGCTCTTATCATATGGTAACATCATGATGGCAATGCAGATAGCAAAGCCAAATAAACTGCAAGTTTCTGAAGACAAAAAATCACCCTTTCACATTTTTTATGACTAAAAGAAGAAAGTCTCAAGGATTAGCTTCTAGTATGTGACACCAGCCTACCATAACAATGTCTGATATTGTCATTGCATAATGGCTCCTTCAACGAATAGACTTCATACCTCAGTATTACTTTCAGGTCCTGATGGAAATGCATCCCTTGGTAGAATGTGAAATACTCTACTTGCAATAGTGGGAAAAATTTCCTCCAGTATATCTCTCACCAAGCAATTGAATTTGCATATAAGCTGGTTGATTAGTACAAGAAAACCCACCATTTCTTTTGGCTGCAATAATTAAAATACCATGAGTCAAATCAGAGAGTTTGATAGAGTAAGCAGAAGAAACTTCAGACAAAGCACCAGTTGAGCAGCATGTACGATAATATAGTCAAAAAAGCAAAAATAACCAAACTTCTTCTATAGCCCAGTTAAACGATAACTACACTGAACCAAAAAGGGTACTTTAGAGCTTTTCTAAAATGAGACCACAGAAAGGGATGCATGAACCTAAATTTTATTTTATCTTTTCAGCATTTTCAAAAGTCTAAGACTACACTGTGAACCAAAAAGGCTTTCAGAGCCTTTCTAAAATGAGAGCATAGAAAGGATTACCCTGAATTTGTTTATCTTTTCAGCATATTCAGAAGTCCCAAGCCTACTGTGACCTAAAATAATAATAATCACAATTGCTAATAACAGCACATTTACTTTATCAAACACTTCCCTTATCAGCTGATGATGCTGACTTTTCAGAGATTATGTCATTAGTATTCATTGAGAAAGTACAAAAAAACAAGTGTGGTGCAATTATGAAAAAAGGGCTGCTGATATCATATCCATCTGAAATATGATTGAAAATACAAATATTTATCCAATTAATAGCTAGATGGATAGGATGTGAACAATGATACATCATAAGTGCTTGCTATCTCAACAGCTAGGGGTGGTAATAGAAAAGGACAGAGAGAGAGGAAAACTACTGATACTCAGAATGAATTCAGGCTTTATGGCCTTATGTTGACTTTTTTTTATCAGATGAAGTTTTCTGGGGTTGCTGAGATTCCTAGAACCAAAAGTGTGTAGCTTGAAGATGGAGATACTAATGTTACTTCAACATAGAAGAACAAGGTTAGTGAAGTCTTAGAATCTGAAAAATAACAAACTGTGCTGAAGGTGAAACTCTCAGCAGGATAAGGCAGGGTACTTTTATAAATTTGGATATTTTATTGCAAGGAACCTTATATTGTCTCCGAGTGAGATCAGAAACACAGGGTTTAATCAACTATGCCTGGAATATAGTAAAATTAGTAAATCTCAGTTTTAGTAGTAGCAAATGACAATTTGAGTAGATAGAACTCTGATTTAAGGTAGGATGAGTTGGTAGCTATGTCGAGCCTATATAAACAGTACACAGTCAATGGTTACAGTCACTGTTTTTACTCGATATTTCTTAATATCTGTAACTTCTTGGTTACAGAGTTTTAGCAGATTATTCACTTGTTCCCTATTGGTTAATTCAATTGCATTAATTTGCATCCTCCAAGAAACACACCACCTGATCTTAGTGAAAAGATCAATCATCTATAGACAAGTGCCAGAATCACAGGATGCTCAGTACAAGTTGTGGATTCAACCATTGGATGAATTATGAAGAATGAGTATATACATTATGAGGATGTGTAGTAACCATGCTTGCAGGGCACAAAAGCCTTCTAATGCAGTGGAGCAAGGAGTCTCTCACCTGGGTGACCAGGGCGAGAGACTATGCATGTTTATGTGCCTCTAACTCTCAAAAAACAAAAAAACAAAAAATAATAATTACGTTTGCAGACCATGAGACCATCAATACATCATGGTTCAATGAGGATCAAAGTATTCACGATATCAGACATATAAAGGTTATGGGGATAGTTAAGAAATAGATAAGAATAGCAATAAGAGAATATCTTTAACCATGCAAGAGCTTGTAGAGAAAAAGACAGGTCATCAAAATGGTGTAAGTTTGTCTAAAAGAGGTTACTCCATTCATACACAAGAGTTTATAGACAAAAGTGAGGTCACAGGAATAGTGCAAGTTCTTCTTGAAAGAGATTGCTCCATCATATCCTATATACTCAATGGTAACATAAAAGTTGTAGGGAAAAGAAAGTTTAGAAAGTCACCAGAGTGACATTGCTCCTGGTAAGCAACTGTCAAACCATTTCTGTCCCCAGGTATACGTATAATGAAATAGAAATGGCAAATTCTACCCATATCTAATTGGGCACTGACTCTATCTATCGGGTTGAGTTGTCTTCCCTAAAGGAAAAGGAAATCTAGTGATTACCATTGTGATAGAAAGTCCAACACGCTGGTTAAAAGTTCAGTACAGGTAGTTGAGCTCTTTTTTGCCCTTCTTTCCCACTGCTAGAATAGAAATGGTAAGATCCCTACGGGTGCACTTGGCAAATTTTTTATTTTTCACATATTTTTTCTAGAACCTACAAGCAGAAAGTAAATTAAGAATCACTTCTCATGTCACTACATTATAGGGTGATATACATAAATGGTTCTACATGTGTTTCTGGTGTTGCACCAGAAATGGAAATGTGAGAAACACCAAAACAGGGTTCTCAAACAGGGTAAGTTTGTTAAAGAAAGATAGAAATGTACACAAGCAAGCCAACTCATCTTCACCCAAGAAATATCCATCAGATATATTCCAACATTCCTTAAACTTCTCCTAAGACAGCATGAAGGTCACCAAGATTTCCCCCAGGAACTCACTCCTTGTTGAAAAGAGTAGTTCCCAGGAGAAGGTTGATGAATACTTGTCCATATGAAATTGGAATAATAGATGCAACAACCATGAACAACTTCACCCACTGATATGGAGAGGAAAAAAGGAGTTCATGACCAGTTATATCCAACTGCAACGATTGTATGGCTACCATTTACACTCGTTGTAGAAAAAAAATGATTGTGCCTGGTGGAGTTCTCAAAAGAATCAAAATGAAGAGAAGTTGCACATTCATTTGTGTCCAAACTTATTCGAACATGTCAACTGAATATTGTTCACCAGATGTTATTAGTTTACACGCAAATTTTGCTTACAACCATCTCTCACATGCTAACATAGACTTGTAAATAGCAGGCTCTTAGTGGATTGGTATATTGTGTTGTCCATATTAATGTCAAGCACATTGGACTTCCAGCCCATTTGATGAATGTCTGTGAATATCCTGCTTTGTCTTTTTGTGGATCTGGGTTATGTTCATGGACATCTAGTTTGTCTTTTGTGAACATCAAGCAACATATTAGTAATTTATTTTGGCATTTTGTGACAATACACTGTCTACATTTTAAATCAAAATAACACTGAAATAATGCCTCTACCAATAGCACTAGCCATGGCCCATGTTAAGAAGAAACAAAATATTACACTAGATGAGCCCGAGCTAATAAATTAGACCTGCTAAGAATGCTAATATGCTTAATTAATCTTAAACATTGGATGAAATAATGTCTACCAATATCTGTAATATGCCTAATTAATTCCAACCTTGTTAAATTATAGAAGGCTGTAGTTATTAATTAGACCTATTAATATTGCTTATAGGTTTAATAATCTCAAACCTTGCATGTAAAACTACCTACTAATAATCGTAATGAGCCTAAGTAATCTCAAAACTTGGATTAAATAATGCTCACTACTAATTGCAATATGCCTAATTACGTTGTTATTAAACCTACTAATAATGCTAATGTACCAAATTAATTCCAAATTGTAGATCAAATAATGCCTACTAATAATGGTAATAGGACTAATAAATCTCAAACATAGTCAAATTCTAATGGGCCCTAGTTATTAAGTAGACATACTAATAATGTTAATGGGCTTAACTATTCCCTAGTCTTGGATTAAATAATGAGCAGCCCGGTGCACGAAGCTCCCACATATGCGGGGTATGGGGAAGGGGTGGGCCACAACACGTCCATAGTATGCAGCCTTACCTTGCATTTTGCAAGAGGCTATTTCCATGTCTCGAACCTGTGAGCTCCAAGTCACACAGCAAAAACTCAATGGTTGTACCAAAGCTCCCCTTCCTCTTGAATTAAATAATACCTACTAATATTGGTAATGGGCCTAATTAATTCCATGGCTAGTTAAATTATAGTGGACCCTAATTATTAAATTGGACCCACTAATAATGATAATAAGCCTAATTAATCCCAACCCTTAGATTACATAATGCCTACTAATAATTTTTTGTATTTTGTTGAGAGAGAAATGAGGATCAAATCATGGACATCCAAAAAGGCAGGTGTCCACAAGGACAACATAATGTCCAAAACTGGCCCATTTTTACCTATGTTTTTAATCTTTTTCATTTCATGGACATCCACAGTTAGAATGTCCAAACGTCTATCCACATTATAGACTAACATGACATTCTTTGTCTAAATCCGACATCCAAAACACTAACAGGGAGGTTTGACGAGATATTGGGACATATTGATTTACTAACATAGATTTCTCTTTGTTCATGGATATAGGCCTGGACAACACAATATCTCAAACCACTAAGACCCTAAAAGAAGCTTGAGAATACCAGATACCCATCTTAGCCCCCAATATTTCCTCCAGATAAAGGAAAGAATAGAATAAGTACACACCAAAGGTGAAATGACAAACCTCTTCTAAAAATTGCATTGTCAAAACTTATCAAAAGCACAAGAAAAGGAGCAGTTATTGCACCTCACTTTCCAAAAGTAATTGCTCAAATGCCTTCGGAAGGTAAGGAAATACCGATGTTCCTAAAGTGTCAACCATGCGGTGAAGAAATGATGTAACCTGCAATTCAAAATCTAGTATAAGATAATACTCTCCTGAAAGGAAATTTTTGAAAATGAAATGTAACCCAAGTTACCTTATTTCGCAAAGGTTCAATCTTGGGGAACACCACAAGAATTTGCAGGAGAACATCCAGTGTCTGAATTCAAAAAAGGAATCAAAGGAAGTCTAGATATGAACCATATGATATCGAAATCCATTGAAAACAATGATATATAACTAAAGCTTCAATGTCAGTGGTATGAGGCCTCAATTAATCACCAAAATAAGACATAATAACTAACATATGCATTCATGGGTTGCACCAGTAGAAAATACTGAAGAATAATGGTCTCATCTTAATCAACAAAAAGGAAGATGGAATATAGATTATCTGTTTATTGGGTTCCACCTGGCACTTAAATCACCTAATAACAACATAGAAACAAATTCGTACGATTGTGCTCAATTCATGGGATAACCACCATACAAGGTTAAAAACCCAGCTTTTACAGTCATCATACAGTTGAAGCTTGATAAATCTTGTTAGTTATACCATTCAAATGGATAAAAAAAGGATGGTCTCATCTTACCTGCTTGAACATGACGCCAATTGCTGGACGACTAGCTGTAACAAGCCGCTCACTGAAGCCCTGAACCAAAAACAAAACACCTGGAAATAAAGATGAATTACATTTGCTATGGTGGTAATACAGCCAAGTTACCTAAAAAAAGCTCCTATTGCAGTACTAGCTGGGAAATTGACACATGGCCAAAGTAAAGTTGACTGTTTAATTAGAAACTAGACCAATCAAAAACTGAAAAGGGGCAGCCATCAACTCAGTTGGATATGCAGATAAACAAAATGTCAATAGTAATAATTGCAAGAATGCAGATTAGATGACGCGTATTAGCTAAGAGATTACCAGACAATTATTCCAATCAGCAGTGAATTTCAGAATATATCGGAATTTGTAACAGACTTTGACCTGAAATAAAAGCAAACAATCTAATGAAGGGTTTAAGGCTCAGGAAAAACCTTGCTTAATGCATTAATTGCCATGATTACTTGCTGAATACTTGAAACTTTTGAAAAAGATTCTTCTTGACTCTGTGCTTTGGCATCCAGGAGCTGCAACTCAACCTGGATTCAAGAAGTGAATATAGATAACAATTAACAATTGTGTTCAGCAAACTCTTACATATCTACCGGCAAACTACGATAAGAAATAAAAGCAACTCTTAGAATACAGCTCAAGAGTTAACATTCTAAGAGAACATATTCACCACTCCTTTACAGAAACTCATTCCACCTTAACCTGTTGGCAAAGAGGTGTAAGCAATGCAGATAGGTACTCTGACTGCTTTGTAGATGGCACATCCTCCACACCGATCAATAATCCAATTGCCTGATAACCACACCAAAAAAAAAAAAACAAGCACATTTCGGCGTATGAAAGTAGCTCAAAAGCAGAAGCAGCTTAGATACCAGGAAGAGAGTATTCTCTGTAAGTGAAATAGAGAGAGAAGGAAAAATTCCGTGAAACTGAGTTATACCTCAAATATGTGACTACCATCTTCAGATGCTAAACATTTTGGCTCTTTAGAAATCCAATCTACAGTTATAACTTGAGCAACAGTATCCTGCAGACTCTGATAAAACATGAAGGAACAATGGGATGTCAAACAAACGTACTGAGAATTTGCTGCAAATAGAAACAGTCTAAAAACATACAAGGGGATAAGTGCAACATGGAAATTATTTCAAATACCTGCAGAATTGTCTCTATGTATGGAACAAGCTTTGCTTTCAGTAATTTCACAACTCTCATGAAAAGGTAACTTGCCCGTTGACTCACATTGAGATTTGGATGGTGTATACCCCTTTCATCCAGAAATGCAGCCAGCACAGCAGTTACATACTGAGTATTCACCTGCACAAACTTCACATATCTGGTCACTGTCTCCAAGTACACAAGTGCCACCAGTCGATGTGAATGACAAGAAAAACGTGCTGCTAAAAGCATTGGGACCATTTCCTTTAAGAGTCCACTGCCAGTACGCATTGTCTCTTCACTTATCAACTCTCCAAAGGCATAAAAAAGAGAAAGAGCAGCTTCAACCTCTTCAACATTACTCTCAGAAGACCCAAGGGCACTTGCTAACAAATTCCTTATGAACATTTGAGTAACATCTGGTGCCACACGTCCCAAAGTACGAAGCAACACAAACAGATCTTTACGATATTCCATCATCCGATCTTCCTCTTCTCTACCAATCTTATCTGGTAAGTTAAGATTATCTCTGTACACAGGATCATAGCAAATCCTTCCACGAATCACCTCCAATATCTGACCAACATGTAGCACTTGTTTTTCTCTCAACGGAGAGAGACTCTTCATTGTGGAAGCATAACAAGACAGGAACTGCACAATGTTGAAGGTCGTGTCTACTTCAGAATTCTGCATAACATAGAAGACAGATGGAAGAACTTCGTCCATAAGTTCCATCGAAATCCCTTTAATTTCCTCTGACTCGAAATGTGTGGAACAATCCAAAACTTCGGCTGCATATCCAGTAAGCATAGCTGCCAACTTTAAAACCAGCTCTGATTCATTATCACCCACAACCAAACTAAAAACACGACTAATCTGAAGGCTCCTTAGAAGCGAGAGCTTTGACTGAGGATCCATCCGCTTAGAAACTATCGCTAACACACAAGTAGCAGCTACACCTCTCAACTGTTCCGACTGCCCATCATCCAAAATAATCTCGAACAACAATGGAACAAACACATCATTCGCAATCAATCCAATGTCAATCCAAGTAATATATCTCCTCATGGTATCTAATACGGCAGCCGACAATTCTGGGTCCGAATTTCTATACAAGGTTACAATGTCATACCAAGTTCTAACAATCTGAGGTATGCACTGTTGCCTCATTGCATCCTTTACCCATCCAGCGACAGTTATTTCCTCAGCATTACGAGGGTAATCCTGGCTAATCAACTCATCATCCAATGCATTCAAAATCCGACAGAACATATCTATGACTGGCGTCCCTTTACTTAGATTGGCAAGTAAATCAAGAAACACATCAGACCAAATCAAAGGGTACTCAAAATATATTAGTGTGACAACGACCTGAGCAAACTTGTTCTTTATGAAGGCAGGAGCCTCCAAAACCCTAACTGAGTTTTTATTGTCAGAGACAGCGTAAGAGGCGATGGAAAGTACAGCTTTTCGTATATACAGTTTTTCTTCCGGATTCATTGAAGAGTAACGGAGACGGAGGACTTCGTGGACTGTTTGCAAACACCAGAACTGAACTTGCACGAATTTTGTGAGAGAAACACGGTCTATAGCTAGCTGACAGATCGAAGGGGTTTCTTTCATTTGCTGGCAGTATCCAACGGCTTGAGATTTTAGAACCGTATCAATTGTGCCAGATTCATCGAAGCTAAACAGTATCGCTTTCTCCAGGTCATCCATGGCAGTGGAAAAACCCTCCAAAACCATAGAAAAATACCTTAAACCCTACAAAAAGCCCTCCCTATACTCGCCACTGCTATAGCTTCACCAGAAGCCTACGATCCCTAGAAAAAAACCTTTAGTCTACACTGCTTTCCCTTCTCTTTAGATAAAATTTTTGCTCTTTTAGAAGATTAATCTGTCGCAGAATCTGATGAATGGATCGAATAAAATAAATAAAATAAAAAACACAGAAACGGAGATTCATTTGGCAATGGAAAAGGTTGAAGTGAATGGATAGAAGGATCGAGAAGCTTACCTCGATCAAATGAGAAAGAAAATCGTTGTGAGCGATCTCTTTATTAGGGTTTTATTTAGTTGGCCAGAGAAAGACGGTGATTTCTTGGTTTCTTGGAACGGAGAAGAAACACGAGACCGCTGTCTTCCAGGATTTCGCGAGGTAGAGGATTGAAAGAGGGGAAAGGGATAATTTATAGTAAGACAGTATTACCAAAACGTCCCTGCTTTCTAATTAATTGACCCATTCTTCACAGGCCTTTTCTGAGACAAGAATGTGCGATGCACAGCATATTCAGAGCACAAATTAGCCAAGTAGAGGCGGACCTACTTTGTAGCCGTTCATCACGTGGGGCCAGATTGAGATGAGATGACTTAGCTGAGTTGAGATGATCCACGTCCATCTCAAGCATCCCTAAAGATGAGGAGATATCCCTTCATCTTTAACCCAGCTAAAGCAGCACCAACAATGACATGACCCATCTCATCTTATCTCCAATCAACTCATTATGAGACCCTGTAAATCAATCATGCTACCTATTGGACGATCCTCATCCTTGATATTCTTGTGCATGTGATGACTACTTGGAAAGATTATTAGAAGGAAAAAAGAAAAGAAGAAAGAAAGAGGAATGTAGGAGGCTGCTAGTCAAAATAGAATTGAATTCCACCCTTTCATGGAATGCGCTTTTGAATTTTCTTATGGATGAAACATCTTATTGTTGCCTCTGATGCATGCGCTGTGCGTACTCCCGTGGCTTTTGCTGAGTCATCAAAGTCTTGCAGTAATGCTCCGGCTTAGCATTTCTGGTTCTGGGTGGTCTTTCAGATTTGCTTTTGGATTGCCATGTTTTGCTCTGTTCGTTTGGTTTCAATGCTTTGGCTTATTCAGAGTTGGCGTTCTAGTCTGATGTGGGACTACTAGGATGCTGCTGCTGCTTTGCTCCTTTGCTGCTATAGTATTCGAGGAGATGAATAGTATACTAGTATTCAAAAAAACTTCTCTTGTAGATGAAATCCACACACAAGATTCCAAACTGAAATCCAAAATCTCTGCAAATATGACTTTGATAGAGAACAAATGCATGTCCTTGAAGGGCGGAATCCACCATTGAATTCCATCCAATTGCCGTGTTGAATAACGGGCACATAGAGTTTGATGGGGCTTGTTCTTGCTAAAGTGAGTTCTCCAATGCTGTGCTAGTAAATTAGTCCAAGAGCTAGAGATATACATGTGCCGTGATCTCACAGGGCCATCTTTAGATGGCCCCAAATACAAAAATACAGACACAATGCGGACTTTTCCAAAACAAGTAAATCCGAGCTCAATGTAGGAGAGTACTCGGTGTGGATAAAGCAAAAAAGTTGAGCAGAGCTCAATGCGGGAGAGTTATCAGTGTCAATAAAGCGGTTGTCATGAGCAGACAAATTCCACCAATAAAAAATCATATTTCCTACACTCGGCAAAAATCAGCGAGTAGCACAAAATATTTTTAGACCATATTGACTCAGACAGTTTCTGATTTGACTTGCCGCTTTTGATAAAATGCAACTCACTGGATTGTTCATGATACAATTCAACATGCTTTAATTGCCAATTCAAAATAAAAAACAATCAGATACAGTAAAATAACGTTTTGAAAAGCTAATTACAGTACATAATTAAGAACTTCCGCCATTACAACCAGCATAAGCGAAAAAAAAAATTCAAGTGTTATTGCTCATTAGAAGATTAAAAGAAGACATGTTAGTGTACTCTCTTAATTTCAGTGAAGGACTGAGGCAAGAAGTGGAGGACACTAGTGTTTCTGCTTCCAAAAACAGTTGCCTATTTGGTATCATTTGAGTTCTTTGACCTCATTCTGCATATCCTTCTCATCCATTTTTCCTGCATTGCAGTAAAACTTGGAAGCTTTTGATGAAATGAGGGAAGATGTGGAGACGTCCCAGAGGCAGGCAGTTCAGCAGGCAGTGCAGCAGCAGTGCTTGTGAAGGCATTTAGAACCAGGAACGCTAGAATGGGAGAGAGATCCAATCCCCCAAGAGTGGGGATAATCCCCCGAAATATGTTCAAATAGGGATCACACAAAGTGCTGATTTAAGAAAGAAAAAAGGTGCAGTGAGGTAGATGCTTGAGTCGCTTATAGTAGATAAATGGTTACAGCAAGCAGCAGGAGCTTTCAAAGTCCAACAACTGAGAGCTTAAAATTTAATTCAATAACTACACCATCGTAATGAACTCAAATACTTGTTACAGTTTTTGGAGATGGAAATTATATCTGCGCTCTCTAGTTTAAGTAATGGTGCTCCTCTCTTTTACACTTGTTTAGTTAGTTTTTGAAGAGTGTCATAATTGCTAGAAAGATATAAATAGCTATCAGAGAAGTATTAAGTGATAAAAGTACTTGTCAAAACAAGGGACCTGCATATAATTTCACTTTGGACATATCAAAAGTGGATTCTTTGGCTGCAGACTACAACAATAAGACACACGGTTTTAGTGCTAGGCTGCTGAAAAAACTGGAAGGTTTCTAGAGAACATCTGAGTTCAGTTACTTTTCTGACCATTGATTATTAAGTTTACCTTAGAGGGCTGACGATAGCTGGGGGGGAGCTGGGAACTGATGACCAGCAATGTATTGTAAATGTTCAAAAATTTTGAGATGCCATTAGCCACTACCAGTCCTGCAACTGAATCCCCAGGTAGAATGGCAGCAAAGTTGTGAACTGATAAAGAGTTTGGACTCCTGCAATGGATCTGAAAGGAGAAAGCAACAATAAATTTATGCCTCTTCAAGAAACATGGCATATTTGATGTTCAAATTTTTCTCAGGAGATTCAATAAGCAACTTATCAAGAAAGGGTCACAGCAAGAAAACTCTATGACAAAGATCATAGTGTCACAGTTCAAAGGTCTGCTGAAATTCAAGGAGCAAATAGAGACAGTCTGATACGGGGAGAAATATCAGCCTAGACTAACAAACAACAGTTATGATGCAGCAATGAGCAGACACCAACAAACATAATAATTAACAAAGCATAACCATTTTGAAGAAACATGGCACTAAGTAGGAATACAAGATAATCCTTAATGAAGCAATTTATCCACCATTAGTCACATGTTGAGTATTAAGCGACTGGAACTGGTGGGTGGCTTCTAAATGCACTCACCATGTGATGAACATTAGAAAACCTTGCAGTTCTAGATTTCTTGGTCACTCCAAAGGTCAACAATGCTAAATATCAATGATTGATGACTAATTAAAAGTGTCTCTATCCTAACCAAACAGCTTCAGGGAACAGCAGAATCGAAACATTGGACATGAAGCCTTTGTAGACACATAGCATTCCATGTTAATGGTTTTAATAAAGAATTGCTGGCAATTGGATATCAAACAAAGAATAAAGAGAATGATTCCATCTCGTCCTGAAGGACAGAAGAAACAGAAACAACATCAGAAGATGGGAGCTCAAGATCAGTGCTGGATTCTTCCAGACCCCTCCAGTGTTGAAAGTACAGTTCTTTTTATGGAAGTCTAAGCTAGTTGGAACTATGAACAGGCTTGACATTACTTTCTGGACCTACTAACTACATGAGTGTGACATGTAGACTTTTGTTGCTCATAGAACCAGCAGCCATGCCTCTCCCGTTGACCCTGGTAGAGGATCTAACGAGTCCAGGGGAAGACAAGAAAGGAGGGATAAAGAAAACCCTTCAATTGATAGGAACAGAACAATCTGTATGCACTTGTGCACACTGCTCATCTCAATGAGCCATCAACATGTAGAATCACAACTGCTAGCTTGCTAACCAGGCATTTCAGGTCTCAGTTTCCACCATTTAGTAAGGACCATTACAGTCTAAAACTAACATGTGAAAAGTTTATGAAGTTCCCTATCGAGGTCAATAGCAGGCACTTGAAATTAAATCAAAGCCAATGACAGCCGATGGATCTTTAGAAAAGAGAAGAAGTTGCCGATCAATTTAGAAGACATATTCCAGAATGGATCAGAATGGGTTCCTATGTTGCTTTTGGTGAAGCAAGAAACATCTTTCAATGCCTAAATGCAGAACTATGTAATATGACAAATGCCAAACGCCTCTGTCACTGGTATTCCACGTCTTCCAAATTTGAGGTCTATCTATTATGAATCACACCCTGCGTTCCATGCAAGAACCAAGCACATTGATATGCATCGTCATCTTATTACCATATTTACTTAAAGATGAAATAGACCTCCAACCCATTACAAAACTCAGTGGAAAATCCTCTAAAAATTTACGCTATGTTTCAAAAAAAGGTAAATTGTATACCTTCATGAACCATGGACTATCCTAGACTCATCCAAGTTCATCCCCAAGATGAAGAGGGCCAGATTTTGCCCAGTCACCAACTACAAGTTGGTCAAAGGGCAAAGTGAGCGGAACAGGAGTTAAGAAGTGGGCTTGTTTCTATACCTGGGAGAAGCTGCGGAGATGAGCAGAGAAAGATTGCAGTTTTGAAAGGAATGGATTTTGAGGAGCAGCAGCATTTAGTGCCCAGATGCAACGGTCGGTAGCGGAAGCGAGTGAGGCTTGCATATTACGAATGCACTCAGTTGCTTCGAAGTTGGGTTGCCAAGCGTGAGATGAAGAGGATGAGAGCACGGGTAAACGACGAAATGCAGAGCAAAGGAGGCAGCTCCAGTTGCAGGCCACAACATTAGATTTGGCCTCCATTGAAGAAGATGAAGATGAGTGACCTATAACCATGTTTCGGATAAATGAAATTTTAGGATTAGGAGAGGGACGCGCGCCGTTGGTCCGAGAGAAATTTGCTATTTGGAAGGTGACGAGCTCATCCATTTCCGCTCGTGCACTGAACTTTACACGAGGGAAACGAGCAGTCTGGTGTCTGAGTTGGTACACGGCCCAACAGTAACCGGCATGCCCATATTTCGAGTATGGTTTCAGATTTGCTGCACGGGGGAGGCCTGGTTCAATGGTAAAGTTGTCGTGTATATAAGTGTAATAATAATTTCTCTGTAAATTATATATTTTTAGTCCCCGCCTTTCCTATATCCCACACATGTGTAGAGCTTCATATTTGCTAATACTTTTGAAGGGGAGCCTGGTGCGATAGTAAAGTTGTCATCGTATGACTTTGAGGTTATGAGTTTAAGACATAAAAATAGCTTCTCATAAAAATATAAGATAATATTACATATTATAAACCTTTATAGTCTGTCCCTTTCTCAAACCTTACATAAGCAAAAGTTTTGTACAGTGGGGCTGCCCTTTTATTTGCTAAAACTTTTGGTTTAAGTTTAACTGATATTTCCAAATATTTCATAAACCCAGCATAGCCATGTATTACTTTTAGATAATCTCAAAAAAAAAGTAGCACAATGCACAAAACTGTACTAATATAGGATCCAAAATAGGGTAGACTACAAGAGAGCTGAAGTGTGCAATTTTATTTCGTATTTTGCACGAGTCAATTTTCATGTCTCAAACCCCTGACCCAAGTCACACAGCCAAAGTTCCCTTCAATATTTTCATATAATCTAATCCATTCAATTTCTTTTTTTAAACAAAGAGTTACTAAGGGAATTACCTATAAATATATTCTAATTTTTAAATCTTATTAAAATCTCTCCGCTAAAGTGTCACCTAGACCTTCAACCAAGCTCAAAAGGTGAGACTATAATGTCCACTGACAACCCATTTTTGTCTTCTATGAGCTTTATTTCTTACCTGCTTGCAAAATATGCCCATCAAATGTATCCACACGATCATATTTAATCTTGGCCGTTGGAGTAAATTATCTTAGATTAAGATCTATCAAATGCTAAAAATTGTAACGATAAGATTATATCTAATCCTAGTCGTCCAACATATGACAAATTAGCATAGATTAGTATATGTCCAATGCCAAACAAATGCAACATGAGATTATCTCTAATCTTAGCCATCCAACATGCAATAGAAGTATTGCCAAAAAATGTACATACAAGATCATCTCTAATGTTAGCCATCCAACACAATGTAAATTTTCCTAGATTGACATCTATCAAATGCTAAGCAATGTATGCATAAGACTAACTCTAATCTTAGCCGTCCAATATGGGATAAGGTATCCTCTAGATTATCTCTGCTCATGTTAGCCCTGACATGTCATAAAGTATTCTAAATTAACAGAGGAAGAAATGCCGCCCGCAAGAAATGCCGCTTTCTCTGGGATAAAAAGAGGAAGTCATACCGTGCGCATCCTGGCACACTTTAGCTTGCCATGGGGTTCATATTGCGCACGTTTATTCAGCGGCCACACATTCAACGGGACGGCTAGAATACCGAGAACCATAATGCCCAATAGTTACACGACACGTAGCACAGAAGCGGAAAATTTAAGGCTTGGATTGCTCGGAGGTCTCGTTAGCGTGTCCTCGGTCGGGAGTCAGCCTTCAACTCTTCGGTCACCAGCAAGCAATTCCTCATCTTCTTCGCTGAAGCTAGCGTTGCCCATTTCCTCTCTCCCTGTCTCTCTCTCATGGCGACGGGTTTCTTGCAAATGCAAATAGCTCTCTCTTACCACCCAAAAATCTGCAGAAACTCCAGAGACTTCTCCAATGGCCACTCTTTTCTTGGTGCTCCCCTGCTCCTACGACGTTCTTCCCTTCCTTTCCGACGAAAATTTATGCGCAAAACCCTAAAGACCTTCAAAGCAAAAGCTTTCGAGGTACAAGTTCCGGCAGCAGAGTCGCCACGGCCGGAAGAGGAAAATTCCCTGCTTCTCGACGTCACCGGGATGATGTGCGGCGCCTGCGTTTCTCGTGTCAAAGCAATCTTATCTTCGGATGAGTGCGTCGATTCTGCCGTTGTCAACTTGCTGACTGAAACAGCTGCTATTCGGTTGAGATCGGAAGCTGTAAACGGCAGAATTACGGGAGAGATTGCGGAGGATTTGGCTCGGAGATTGACAGAATGTGGATTTCCCGCCAAGAAGAGAGATCTGGGCTCTGGAGTTCTCGAGAATGTGCGGAAGTGGAAGGAAATGACGGAGAAGAAGGAGCTTTTGCTAACGAGGAGTCGGAATAGGGTGTTTTTCGCTTGGACACTGGTGGCTTTGTGTTGCGGCTCGCATGCGTCGCATCTCCTGCATTCCTTTGGGATTCATCTCGCACACGGTACGCTTTCCTTTACTTACTCTCCGTTTATTTGTATCAGTCAGTTGCTTGTTGAATTTCGTGATGTAATTTGTCGGTGTTGGTTATTTTTTGTTGTTGCTATAGGATCATTTTGGGAGATATTGCATAATTCGTATGTGAAAGGCGGCTTGGCTTTGGTATCTCTGTTTGGTCCAGGCAGAGGTGAGATGTAGTTAGATTTGTGTCTCACCTTTCTGATTTTCTCTTGTCAAGTGCTACAGAATATTCAACAACAACTATGCAGCTTAAGGTTATATTAGATTTAAAGTACTGAGTTCAATGTAAGAGCAGAAGTCTTAACATTTTAGTATTTTTAATAACCCGAATATTAACTTGCTTGACTACGAGTGCAGAATACAAATACATGAACCTGCCGTGCTATTATGACTGAAATACAATCTTCCTCTCTGATAGAGCTTATAAATCATCTTTAAGCCACCATTGTGGTGTTTCGTTTACACAGGTTTCATAGCAGAAACAAGGTAGTTGGTTGCATTTTGAATGCTCCAGTCATGCACAAATAAATTTTCTTGCATAAGCATTGTTGTGAATTTACACTTCCATTGTCATGGAAAGAGCTCTGTTTTTGCCCTATGGCCATTCTGGAAGTGCTTAAGGGTTGAAGTTAAATTCTTCTGATCTATGTCTTTGGTAATTAGTTCATTAGAGATAATATGGACTTTAGGATACTAAGCGAGTCGGGAGTATACAGAATTTACCAACAGGGGACATCAGAAACTAGCTGCGCAAGAACAAATCAAGTTAGTCAAAACAAAGGGTAAGCTGTTCATTGCTGATGCACATTTTATTAGGACTTGGACAGGCAGCTCTTTCATACACTCTGGATATGGTGTTTCTGATTGTCTGTATAGCAAAGTTTACTTTGATCAATCATGTATTCTGCAATTTGATGCATTGGATAGAGTGATTTATGCGCCACAATATTGTTATCAGCTATGGTCTATATCTTCTATTCTTGTCGGGTTTGGTCTCTTTGTTCTTTTAGCACTGCTAGGAGTCACTTACCACTGGTAGGAGCTAGTGAATTTTTAAAGTACATCAAATCTCTCTGTGAATACCTGTAACAGCTCGAGGGCTCTACATTGCAACGATATTGTCCGCTTTGGGCTTTTGGCTCGCACGGTTTTGTTCTTCCCCCTAAAGGGAAAACCGGTCGTTGCAAGGAAAGTCCTCAGCACTCTTATCAATAGCCCAGTTTCCCCTCCCCAGGCGATGTGGGACTAACTCTCAGTACTTCCCCACCCTTGTTTCCTCAGACTATTTTGGGCCTTGTCCTTTGACTATCTTAGGATATACCCCTCAAGCCATCTTGGCAAACACCTATGGGTTCACCTTTCCTCCTTTAAGGACATGCGTCCCCGCGTGCGGCTAGCCCTCCCCATCACGAGGGAACTGGCTCTGATACCATTGTAACAGCTCGATGGCCCCACACTACAACAATATTGTTTGCTTTGGGCTTTTGGCCTGCACGGTTTTGTTCTTCCCCCTGAGGGGAAAACAGGTTGTTGCAAGAGAAGTCCCCAACATTCTTATCAACAGCCCAGTCTCCCTTCCCTAAGCGATGTGGGACTAACTCTCAGTACCTCCCTGCCCTTATTCCCTCAGACTATCTTGGGCCTTGATCTCAGACTATCTTGGGGCATCCCCCTTAAGCCATCTTAGCAAACACCTGCGAGTTCACCTTTCCCCCTTGAGGGACACGCGTCCCGGCGTGCAGCTAGTCCTCCTCATCACGAGGGAACTGGCTCTGATACCATTAATATAGCTCGAGGGCCCCACACTGCAACGATATTGTCCACTTTGGGCTTTCAGCCCCCACGGTTTTGTTTTTTCCCCTAAGGGGAAAACCGGTCATTGCAAGGGAAGTCCTCAGCACTCTTATTAGCAACCCAGTTTCTCCTCCCCAGGCGATGTGAGACTAACTCTCAGTACCTCCCCACCCTTATTCCCTCAGACTTCCTTGGGCCTTAACCTCAGACTATCTTGGGGAATCCATCCTGGCCTACCCTCAAGCCATCTTGGCAAACACCTGCAGGTTCACCTTTCCCCCTTTACAGACACGCATCCACGCGTGCGGCTAGCTCGCCCTATCACGAGGAAACTGGCTCTGATACTATTTTTAGCAGCCCGGGTCCAACAGTAACAATATGCCTTGAGGGTAGGCCAAGATGGCTTGAGGAGGACACCCCAAGATAGTCTGAGGGACCCAAGATAGGCTGAGGGACCCAAAGAGGACAATATTGTATCCGCTGCGTCACTCTGATACACGGTACAAAGCGTCTTCGCTCAGGAACAACGCGTCCTGAGGCCAGGAACAAAACCTTGAGGGTGACCAAGATACTTTGAGGGTTGCCAAGATGCCTTGAGGGGTATGCCCCAAGATAGGCTGAGGGACCCAGAGAGGACAATATCATTCCGTTGTGCACTTTGATACACACAGTGACGCGTTCTGACCCATGATGGGAAGGAAACAAAACTTCAAGTGTGACCAAGATACCTTGAGGGTTGCCAAGATACCTTGAAGGGATGCTCCAAGATAGGTTGAGGGACCCAAAGAGGACAATATTGTATCCGTTGTGCACTCTATCCACGGAACAACGCGTTCTAACCCATGAGAGGGAAGGAAACAAAACCTTGAGGGTTGCCAAGATGCCTTGAGGGGGAGGCTCCAAGATAGGTTGAGCGGCCTAAAGAGGACAATATTGTATCCGCTGTGTCACTCTGATACCTGGAACGAGGCCTCTTGAGGAGTGTTGCTCCGTAGGGAACAAAACCGTGCGGGCCGAAAGCCCAAAGCAGACAATATCATTGCAGTGTGGGGCCCTCGAGCTGTTACAATACCTAATGTGAGACATGTATCTGTTCAAAAGAGGTGGTTTCATTGTTTATATTGTTGCTATTACTGTTTCTGGTGAGACTTTAGAATGCACAAAGATTTGCTTGTGAAGTTGATTTGTTCAAGTAAACCTTGACCTTGGGCTGCAATATTATAGATCTACTATTGGATGGGGTGAGAGCATTCACAAAAGGATCACCAAACATGAATTCTCTGGTTGGATTTGGATCAGTTGCTGCATTCATTATAAGTGCGGTGGGTTCATTTACCTAAAAAGATGATCTTTCAACACAACAATTGTTTGAATCCTTTATTTTGAATTTTAAGCTCTCTTTCATTAAAACCGGGTGTTGCATTGTACAATAGGCTTCATTGGTGAACCCAGGGCTTGAATGGAATGCATCATTTTTCGACGAACCGGTGAGTTCTTCTTATATTACTCTTTGCACTTTTTCTTTTGTTGTTTCTTACATATTGACATGCTTAATATGTCGCATGGTCATCTCTGTACTCTGATATGATTTACATTTGCCATACACAATCCTAAATGAGACAGGAACTTAGTGGTATGCCCTTAAGAAAGATCTGTCCAGTAATACAGCATGTTTCTCTGGCATCTTTTTCTTGTCTAAAGTGTATCTTCTTGTCTATGCCATTTACGTCTATTTTTAGTGGTAAGGTCTTCTTCTTGATCAATGACAGTTATCCTCTTTCATGTTTCTTACCCATATGTTATAATCTCACAGCATATGCCTAGTTTATAAGCATTACTGTAACTCCCTGTAAAATATTCCTTTTGATGCGAGAATGCTGTTTTGTAGCATACAGGTCATGCTTCTTGGTTTTGTACTTCTTGGACGCTCTCTAGAAGAAAAAGCAAGACTCAAAGCTTCGAGTGATATGAATGAACTCTTAGTAAGTTTTTTGGCCTTAGGGAAGGTAGTTCTGCTACTTTATCTGTAATTGGAGATTTATCCTTGTGGCATTATTCTGTAATCTGAAAGGCTAATTTATTTTCTCATTTTCAATTAAATAGTCCCTAATTCATTCTGGGTACTTTAGGAATTGTTATGTTCGCTAATCAAATGTAGCCTAATCCAAATATTTTTGTTCCAAAGTGTCCTCGTGAAACCATAAAACAAGTAGGTGATTGTGCTTTATTATATATAACAAAACATACAGTTAAATATTGTCAATAGTTGAAGCCCAAATTTACTATTTACGGGGTTGTGTTCTGAAAAAGGCCTTCCATTTCATTTTCTAGCTTATGAGGGTGGTTTTCTAAATTTGTCAACCATGCTCGTTGAGTTACCCAAATAGCTTAACCTATGTTTATTTTGGCTGTGATTTCAGCTAAGAATTGAATGTAGGATTACTTTTCTTCTCCTTTCCTAGCTGAAACAGTGATGTTCATTCTTCTTCCACTATCTTTTACCATTTGCTACTATTCTTGCAGTACTTATAATCAGAGCTTAGTAAAGGAAACAGTGGAGTGCTGTCTTTGCCTGTCTTTTCAGCCTATGTTTGATATCTTTAATCCTGAATTGGAGCTGCTAATTTTGTCTAATAAATTTGACTCAACTTGCACATGCTGTTCTGTGGAAGCATAGACATGATAGTTAATTGTGGAAGTTGATTGATTATAGGCATAGGAATCCATTCAAAACAAGATAAAGGATAAAAGTCCTAGGCCAAGGTTGTTGCTGGATATAGTAAATTCATCGTCATTTCAAAAATTGTGAAGATTGCATTGAGTTATTTGGATCATTTAAGGTCATAATTTGTAGTTTATGTTTTAAGTAATCCAACCGTAACTGTCCAGTAACCCTTTTTTCTTTTTCTTTTTTTTTCTGAAAGTAAAACTATTTACACAATTGATTGGTGATGGGGTGACTAGTTTATTGAATATGAAATATCAGTTCTAGGAGTACATGATAAGAGTAGTACGTCCCATATGATTAATTGTTTGTTGTCATCATCCTTCACAAAGCCTTATAAGTTAGTCATACTCTATGTATCTCATTGGATGGTTTACCCCAAACTCAAGTTCTTGTGCTTGGTGTATGCTTCTCTGCATCCACATATTTATATTAAACAGAAAATAATTCCACATATGACTAACAATCAGTTTTCTTGCAGTCACTAGTATCCTCTCAATCACGATTAGTGATTGCTTCATCTGAAGGCAATTCCCCAGCTGATAATGTGCTTAATGCTGATGCAATTTGTGTTGAAGTCCCCACAGATGATGTTCGAGTTGGAGACTCAGTATTGGTTTTTCCTGGGGAAACTATTCCAGTAGATGTAAGTAACTTCTGTCAGTATTTTACATAAAATAGTATCCTTTTTTAACACTTTCATGCCTTCATATTATGTTCGAGTTGGAGACTCAGTATTGGTTTTGCCTGGGGAAACTATTCCAGTAGATGTAAGTCACTTCTGTCAGTATTTGACATAAGATAGTATCCTTTTTTAACACTTTCATGCCTTCATATTTATGAATTTTATATTTCATTATATTGTTTGTTCTATCATATTCCTTAGTGTCTGTGTATCTAATCCAGACCGGTTGAACTTATTGTCAAATGAGTCCTGCTAGCAGTCCATCCTTAGAAAGTGTGGAAGGAGTCCGCACCACCTCTTGGGCCCCACCCCTTGATTTTTTGAGTGATTGAACCTGTTCAGCAGATTTGTAGCACCTCTAGATAGGCTGGTACGAAAGATCTCATTCAATGGAAACCTCTCGGTGGGGCCCTTTCTATTGAAATACAGATGATATTAAGAAAAACAGAATACCATCCATATTTCAAGGAGAAGAAGCTACCAAAGATGCATCTATTGCATGAGATTTTTGGTACGTGACCTTGAGAGATTGCAAATCCGATGAATGTGTTCCATCACTCAAAAATCAAGGGTTAGGCGTGGACTCTTTCCACACCTTTTTATCATGGAATGCAATCAAGCATTTTATATGTTTCATCTCCCAGCTTTTCATGTTGATATACTGTTGTTAATTTGATATATTTAGATCTAAAGAGAATGTTTATAGTTAATAGTATTATTATACACACTATAACTACTTATTTTCACATTCCCCTAGAATGGACATGCAGAAAAGCATAAAGGCAATAACAGCATCAAATAGAGTAAAACTTTCTTGTATCATACTTACCAAAATATATCTTTGATCAGAGTCATTAACTGTTATCTTGGCCTGGTCACATTTGGCTTGTTACTCTCTTAAAAATCCTACTTGTCTATTACGTGGCAATATTCTGGAAAGTACATAGACTAACTGTCTGGCTTGCAGGTGAACTATTATTTTGTGTTGTAGTACAATAACCTGCTCATTCTTTGGAACAAAGTAGTAATCAAGTGAGTTGTGAAGGTTATCATTCCTGAGTATGTAAACATTGTGATATTTGACTGTCAATCATAAGCCATCTAGCAATTAAGTAATACTCAGATATTTGACTGTCAATCATCTGCGCATGTTAAGACTGCCCTCTGTCATGTGTTATTGACATTTGCCTGGTCTTAATGCCAGTTCCAATTTAATTATCTATTTAACTGAAGGGCTTCTTTAGAGCATCTAAAATACTTGGCGAAAATTGACTAAGACTTGGAAAAGTTATATGAAAAAATTTTGGCATGCAGCAAGAAGTTAGTTGGATTTTGGAATATCCACAACTAGATTCAGGGCTTGTTATGTTTCCTGCTATTGATAGTTCTGTATGTTGCATAATTGAATTTCATTCTGCCTTTTTACTGAATGAATTGAATTGACTGCCATAATGAGACAAAAAATTCTTACACTTTTGAGCAGATTAGTTTCATGCATTTGTTAGGTTAATTGTGTCTTATTAGGTAAATAAAATGACTGAAATCTGATTGATGCTTCTTCCTTGTAAAGTTCATACCTATGGGAACTCCCCCATCTTATTGATGAAATTGGGAAGTAATGTTTCTTTTAGCATGTTCTTGGAGCCCAATATGAGATTGTCTGTTCCTTAGCCAAAAATGACATTTTAAGCCATAACAAACCACTAAACCAGGTTCCCTTGCAATTTCCTTTTTTGTTTTTTCTTAATTTTCCAATAGTAAAATCTCTTGGTTGTAATGAAAGAGAGATCCTCATAACCATGTGATTTAGTTTTGGTACCAGATAACAGATAAAGTGAGTCATTCTTAAATAGCTAAAATAAATTAAAATATAGTTATATAGCTAGCAATTTGAATAACATTAGGTATACAACATGTTTATGAAATCCATATTGATAATAACTTTCTCCTTTTCAGGGGAGGGTTCTTGCTGGCAGAAGTGTTGTCGATGAGTCGATGCTCACAGGAGAATCTCTTCCTGTATTTAAGGAAAGTGGTCTAACGGTTTCAGCTGGAACAATAAATTGGGTATAATTTTCCTCACCTGATTCAATTTTGCTTGAGTTGTCATTATTAGCTTTTGTTAAGCTTTACTAGTACAAGTGTATGAGTGAATTTTAAGGATCAATGCCAAGTTGTAAGATCCTCAAATGAAGGTTGCAATAAACAAGTAGTAGTACATACAGAATGCATTTCAATGAAACAATTAGTTATGTAATAAATAATACAGTAGTATAATGGACCATCTTGATATAGGGCAAAACATTTTGTGTCAAAGAACATTTTATGAAAAGTCCAGGTTCAAGCAGGTTGACAATTTTCTTTGGCAAAAAGAAAGTTCTCAATTTGAAAGGACAGTGTGGACTGTGACTTAACTGAGGCTGATAATAATTTTTCATTCCAAGTTTATCTGAAGAAAAGCTAATATCCTAGATCCAGATAGCCCCTTCATGGAAAACATGAATCATCCGTATGACATTTGAAGCATAGATATAGCTAGGGACCTGGTTCTGGATTGTCAGCATAGATGATTCCTTTTTGTCACTGACAATATTTTTTGTGCAAAACTTAAGCTTCTTTAATAATGGGTGCTTGATTGTGCAAAATGGTCATTATTGATAGTGGACTAAGATGCTTATGAAACTCAAAGTATACTTGTTAAAGAAACAGTGACAAATGCCTGCATCAGGGAGGGGAAATACCAAATAATGATTTCAACAATTTGAGGATTTAACAAGTGGCAGTTACAAAGAGAAACTATGTCCTCTAATTTAATCACTTCTCATTGTAATTTTCTTCTTGGTACCAAATCCCATTAAGTTCAATACATCTTGTCTTTTGTTGTTGGATCTGGATCCTTTTTGAATGTTTTGGTTGCAGTGGTTGCAGAAACCATTCATCTGAATATCATCTTGTCCTTCCTTTCCAGGATGGTCCTTTACGGATTGAGGCCTCAACAACAGGCTCTATGTCAACGATTTCTAAGATCATTCGCATGGTGAGTTCATTTTGATTAACTTGCATCTCATAAAATTATACAATAGCTTGACTCATTCGACCTGCTAATCTGATTTCCTGAATGTATTTGACACATAGGACACCAGAGCATTATATTCCTAATGGGTAGTCTGTATTTAAATGTAACCTTGTTGGGGCATATGGGTGCGCTCTTTTGATGGCATCTATGATTTCTAGTCAGATTTAAGCATTGTCAAACAATATATCCTCAAGGATTGGTTTGGTGGCAGTGAGAATGAAAGATTATGATAATCATGGCCTAAACTAACTTGTTATGCATGAAATTCATGAAATGAAGCAAATGACTTTGCAGTTTGTCCGGATTGACAATTCTCCTTAATGCTTTCATTGAACATGTGATGACAATTGATCAAAGCCAGCTGGAGTACATAAAGTAGCATATCCTCTACAGTATTCAGCTAACAACCATATCTATAGATCTGGGCTACATTTGGCAACTATCCTTTGGAGTGGCTCTCTGATGTCTGAACTTTCCTGCCAAAAGGAGAGAGAGAGAGAGAGAGAGCAAGAAATGCTGTTTGGGTAAAATGAGGCTATATTCATGAGTTAGTAGGTTACTTGGTCTTCAGTCTTAACTAGGCTGATGCATATGGAATTTCTTTAAGAAAATCTGTTGACTACATGTTTCATTTTCTTTGTTAGTTTCTATCAATTCTTGCATCGGTTGAATTCTTTCCAGACCTGTCCTTATGTCTGTTGAATCGTTTCAGTTACCTCACATTACCTGGCATGCAAATTCTAGATAGGTGCAGTTTAATATTTAACATGAAAAGCTACATGAAAACACATGTAATGCTTGTATCCAGTGATTCTCTCAAAACAGAAGTGATCCGTCTAAGTAATTTTCAATTCCTTTTCAGGGTTAGATCTCTTTGTTTCCTTATTTACTTTGTCAAATACAGCTGTAGTCAGATCATCAAAATTTAGAATCCACTGAAGATGTGATATCCATGTGAGGGAACTGCACCTTACTTGTATAGAGAAGCTAAAGGTGGCAGACATGTCCAATAAGTGACTTTTTCAATGATTATGGATCTTAACAATGTAAAAATCCTTAATTATCTTGTGCGTAGGAAATTCCTTGTTTATTTTCTTGTACAGAAATTAAACCTTGGCATTTAAGCAATGTAGAAGATATCAAAGCCCTCTATATCTTTTATACCAGAGTTAGACATAATTGTTTCCTACCGTTACTTTTATAGGTCGAGGATGCCCAAGGTCATGAGGCACCTATCCAGAGGCTCGCGGATTCAATTGCAGGGCCTTTTGTATACAGTGTGATGACATTATCAGCTGCAACATTTGCTTTCTGGTAAGTTGATTCTGCTTCTAGATAGATTGATTTTCATTTTTGTCAATGTGCAAAATTAATGTTGCAGCTAATGTCAAAGTTAAACCTAATAGTAGTAGACTTCCCCTGACCAAAATTCATGGTGACTTGCAGATGGTCACCATGAAGTTACATTTGTCACAAACATTAATCGGTGGCTTCAAATGAAGCAATGAGAACTGAAACCCAAAATTTATACTTATGACCAAGAATGAGAGGACGGTTGCTGTTAAATCACAAGTACTATAAACAACTGAACATCTTTTTTCTCGAGTGCAATTATTTAATTTGAATCTCCTTGAGCATGCAGTTGAAACACCATATAACTTTATTTTTGCATAACTTATTTCTTATCACATATATTTCAGGTACTATATTGGGACAGACATTTTTCCAGATGTATTGCTCAACGATATTGCAGGGCCTGAAGGCAACACTTTACTGCTAAGCTTGAAGCTTGCTGTAGATGTTCTAGTGAGTATTGCTGAACTATGTTGGATTGAATTTCAAATTATTAAAGTCCCGCATTCTCGTAGTTACACCATCAGTTTCATGTCTCACACCTTGTATATCACAATTTCTGTTTTACATGTGAGTTCGGAAAGCAGTGTGCACAAGTTGTAGTTTTAATACTTAGTCATGGTGGAGCACAATTCAAGCATATAGTATTGGCGGACTAGCTATACTAAACAAATGAGCCATTTGCCAGCTTACTTCTTATTCCCTTCCATTCGACGGATTTATTTGGAGACACATAGCACAGAAGTTTGTGGAAGAACATGAAGACGGACCACAGGAAGACAGTGTTAGACACGACCACTTGCAATGGAAGCCTGGAATGTGTCACACTAAAGCGGACTAGGACAAATCAATGATATAAAGATAAACTGCCACATTTTATGAGGCAACATAAGACAAATGTTCCTAGCAGCAACAACAGATATCTGTTAAGCAAGATTGGAAAAGCAGAATTAAGGGAGCAAACCCATCTAGAAACATTATTAAGGTTCTATTTCTGCATGGCTTTACTTTATCCTATAATTCAAAATGTCCTGTAAACTTTGGGAACTTTTTCAGGCCTATGCAGATCTCACGGTTTGCAGTTTACAGACTGAGCTGAACCTTGGTACTCTCTATGTGTAGTCTCTGCAACCTTCTTCCATGCTTTTAAGATTTTCAATCACACAACAATCAGTTGCAAATAAAATCATTGAAGCAGGCATGTAGAAGGGTCAATTTTTCTTGAGTCATCTTTTGTGAGAGAAACACGGACTTGTCACCTGAATTGATTCCTTCTTTTGTATCCTTCATCTCTGTAAGAGGAAGGTCAATGAGAGCCAACACAGTCTGTTCCAGTTCTGCTTCTGAACAGTTATTTGACTTATTCCTGCATTTAGCAAAGAGCAATACTCTTTGTTTAGCTTCCCAGACAGTTATTTAAAACCCAGGAACCTGTTACTTCTGTTTTGGAGAAAACATGACTTCAACATTAACTTATCTTGAATTCCTACTGTGGTAGGATCATCATTACTTCCAATTCTTCCTAGTGCTACTGTATCTCTTGACCTCTACATTTTGGCATGATGGAAGCCTTTTCCTAGCTTTGAGTGAAGGGAGCACATTATGGATCTTGATCTTTCCAGGATAAACTCAAATGAGATGAGTTCTCTCTGTAACATCTTGACTGAACAACAGAGGAAGTTTACGGTATCTGTAGTTGCCATTAAATCTTTGTTATCAGATACGTGTGGTTGACCTCTGCAATGGATTTCCTGAATCCATATTTCATATTTGGGACTGTTTCAAGTTCTTCCTTCTTTGTTATGTCGAGCAGCATTTATTTATTTATTTATTTCCATATCCATTTTACATTTATAATCTCTTTCTTTAACTAATACAGATGATTCTACCTGTTCATGCTACCTCAATATCTGAATCCCATGTAGCCGACTATGTAGTCCCAACCTTATACAGTATCATGGCTTCTCTATTATTCCATACCTTCTCTTTATGACCATGTGTAACCAATCAGACAATCTAACCTTCTATTCAGCAATCAAGCAGGATACAGGATCTGCAAATGTTAAAATTCTAACCTCCTGTTTAAGAAAAGTGCATAGATTAGATGCAGTGTCTTGTTTTCTTCTTTGAAATAGGAAAAATAGGCTTACTGTTTGATTGCTAAAAGCAGGTTCCAAGTAACATTTTTGTCTATTTTCAGGTGGTCTCTTGCCCTTGTGCCCTGGGGCTTGCTACACCTACGGCCATTCTAGTAGGCACTTCTCTTGGTATGATAATTTGACTCATTTCCTTGAATTCTGTTTATAAACATACGTGTCTGCTTCTTGGCCCCCACGATCAGAAGTGTTTTAGTACAGTTGGTAGTAGAGAGTTCTTCTGCTCTTATTATTCACATGCTGTATAATTATGTTCCAAGAATTCTCATTCAGAGCATACTAAGTCATAATCCTGTTAACTATTATGATGTTTGTGACCTGTGTTTCAAATTTTGAAGACAACTCTTTTCTTTCTTCAATGTATAGTATTTGATTGCCTTATTTATGACTTCCTAGCTCTAAAATGGGTGTATATATACAGATCATTATCACTGTAAAATCTAACTCCCTTCTGTTGCACTGACATGTTCAGGGGCAAAGCAAGGACTTCTTATCAGAGGGGGAGATGTACTCGAACGTTTGGCGAGTGTAGATGTAGTTGCTCTAGACAAAGTATGCCCTGGTCAAAGTACTTCAAATATAAGCTATGATTATGGTTTCTTTTACATGCATGACCCATTTTTTAACTCAAGAAAACATGCCACGAAAGGCTGACACGTCTTGCTTTTACATTATTTTGAGTATCTTATTCTCCATGTTGACCTACTTTTTTTGAATCTCCAGACAGGAACCCTTACAGAAGGACGGCCGACTGTCACTGCTGTTGCTTCCTTGGTCAATGAAGAACAAGAAATTCTTCGGCTTGCTGCTGCAGTGGAGAAAACAGCATCACATCCAATAGCGAGGGCTATTATAAACAAAGCAGAGTCACTGAACTTGAAAATTCCTAGCACAAGAGGACAATTAACTGAACCTGGTTGTGGAATCTTGGCAGAGGTGGATGGTGCCCTGGTTGCTGTAGGCACAATGGAATGGGTTCATGGACATTTTCAGAGAAAGTCAGCACAGTCTGACTTACTACATCTAAAAGATTGTATTGCATGTCTATCATCAAATGGGAAATCATCATCAGACCATTCAAAGTCATTTGTTTATGTTGGTCGTGAAGGAGAAGGCATTGTAGGTGCTCTTGCAATATCTGATACATTGCGCCATGATGCAAGATTTACAGTGAATAGGTACTCTCTTTTCTTGCATGTAGTAACTTTAGTACACTTGGAGGCAACAAAAGCTGCAGCCATGTCCTTCATCTAGGTCCTTGAATTGACCATTTGAGAAGTCTCTAGTAGGACTCTACTTGACCAGACCCTATCTTAACCTATGTAGATTAAAATGTCATATGTTTAGTTTAATTCTGGGTCACTGGGACATCAAAACATAAACTTCCCTACGTAACATAACCCATATTTTACTGGTCATTTTTCATTGGCATATCTTTTATCAAACTGCATTTCTATGAACAGATTGTGCCATCAATTTCATAAGTGGGATTATATATTGATGATTTGTGTTATTTGCTGTTGTGACTTTAAAAGAGGAAAAAGATCATACGTTCAGCTTAATTCTGGCCCTCTGGGAGATCAAAGATTGCTAAGATACTACTAAATATAGAACTTCCCTAGTAAAACAACCCATACTTCACTGGTCATTTTTCACTGCCACATATAAAAGGGATTACATATTGATGATCACTGTTATTTGATGGTGTGAATTTAAAAGGGAAAAGAAGAAAAGAATAGTCTTAACTGATGGTGTATTTCAAAGTATAATGTAGGTATTTTCTAGACATGTGAGGAGTCATTCCATTAAGTATGATTTATCCATCTTAAAGTTTAATACTAGTTTTCTTGGTTCTTTCCTCCTTACAGCTACTCGAAACATACGCAGAGTAGTTTCTTAAGATGAAAACATTGAGGTACCTTTTAGAAGGCAATGAGTGAAACAGCCACAAAGTATTTTTTAAGAGGTTAGCATAATAGTAAATAAGCCAAAAGGTGCTCTACAAAATATATTACCAAATTGCGCCTAGAAAAAGTGAGTACTATCAGCTGTATCATGGTTTTGAGGGATATGTCAGTCAGAAATGTCATTTGCCTTTATCTATATTTGGGAGTTTGAAGGTTTATTTTGGAGAATATGAAGAAGATCGAAGATGGTGACTTTTCTTGTTAATTAATTCTCTTTCAACCTCGGACAAACAGTTGGAGTGTACGTGATCCTATAATTCAGTTTTTTTCTTTTTCTCTAATAAATTTATGTTCTCTTTCAACCTCGCACATATACCAGCATGTCACTCCTTGAAATTCCCAGAAAATATTAGTGGAAAAAAGAGGGCTGCTCTTTGTTCGTAACTCTGAGATTTCTAATGGAAGCATTCTTGAAGATTGAGGAAGGTATCTGATTGGGTACCAAATTTAGATAAAAGATTTATTATAGTGAAAGACTCTACACAGATTACCATTAACTTGAGCAGGACAAATAGTGGCCAAAAACAATAATTGACTAGGATGTGTCCATCAAAGATTGACAGTAGCAAAGGCCTTTTCACTCTAACTGGTTGAGGCTCATGTAAAGCATTTCTTTCTTGCTGGATATCCTAGATTTTGATAATGATATACATATATTATGGTTTACATTCCCCTGGTTCATTATATGTCTAGACCAGTATAATTTAAGTCTGTACTATTTTCTGTAGACTATTATTTTGCAAGAGCAGCTTTTGTTTCTGGCAAAAGTGGCAGTACCGTTTTTCAAATGTTCATTGCTACAGTAAACATGGCACATGTCATTGTTGACTGGGACATTCTGGAGATGACCAGCCAAACAGGGTTGATCCTTTGTACCGTGGAGAGAGATCTTTTGTACTTGGTCAATGGAAACATTTAAAGAGTTTCTTTCCATTTCTATTTTCCTTTCTGTCAAATGCCATCTTTTCTGGATTGGGGACATGGGGTCATCCCCTCAGAGTTTGGGATAGTCATACCCATATTGGTCTGGTGCTTGTCTACTGCACCAAAGAGTCCTATCACAACGTGTGGCTTATAAATAATTATACAAGGGCCACCAAGTGTTGGTGATTTTCAAAATCATATATACACCCTAGTTTTGGGCCATCTAAACCCTTCATCATTTAGGTCATGTCTTAGATAGGGTACACACCAATAATATGACCATTAGATGCTTCCAACCACTAGTTTTTTTAATAGTAAAAAAGGTTGCGAGTTTCCAACTCATAGTAGCATGCACTAAAATCATCTAATGGTTGTGATCTTGCATGTGTTACCCTATCTAAGATGTGGTTTAAATGACTTAGGTCACCTGAAAACTACATCCAGAAGTTTAGATGAAAATCACCTACACTTCCAACTTACCCTTACCACCTACAATTACCAGGCTTCTTAATTAACTATTTTAGTTCTAGACAGATTTTGCAAATACCTACCAAACTCTGGGTGCTTATTCGATTGATCTGCATTTGAAGGCTGCAGAAAAAGGGAATCAAAACGATCCTTTTGTCAGGTGACAGGGAAGAGGCAGTGACAAGCATAGCCAAGATAGTTGGAATACAAAGTGAAAATGTCAACCCAAGCTTAACTCCACAACAAAAATCAGGTGTCATATCAAGTTTGCAAACTCAAGGACACCGCATTGCAATGGTAACACTTTTCCATCTGTCTTCTTTAGGCCCTCAAGCAAATATTTCAGCATTATACTTTATTTCTGATTGTGGATATCTCTATTTATTCATCAGCTTCTAGGCCTTGGAAAATATGAACAGTAACCATAAGAGCACAGAAAATTATAAAAAAAAAAGGGTATCTGATTGACATGTCTGCTCTCTGTAGATTGGTGATGGCATAAATGATGCACCTTCGCTGGCCCTTGCTGATGTTGGGATTGCTTTACAAACCGAGGCAAAAGAAAATGCCGCATCTGACGCAGCATCTGTCATTCTTCTAGGTAACAAGCTTTCACAGGTACAGTTTTCTGACTGTGGCTTCATCTTATACGTTCTCTTTTTTCATGCGTCTCTTCAAACCAAAGCGTAGTCCTAGGCAATACAAGGCTTGGCTCCAATTCGTTAGTATTATATACATGTGGGTTCTGTTTCCACTTCTCTTCCACTGAATGATCATTTCAGCTATTTCTGACCTAATTTTGTGAGGTATTTCCTCACAAGATTCCACTAGCTACTTTAGCAAGCCCCCCCAAGTTATGTCTGAAAGAATCATGCAACTGGGCTTGGGTTCTGCTTTAGTGGCTTGGTCAAGTGATACTGTGTCAACAGTCAGCTGTTTGATATCTTTGGTTAATAAGATCCAAAAGGTTTATCGATCTCAGGGGGTGCAAATCCATAATAGGCATGTAGAGATTATTGTACGTCAAATAACATCAAAATTATTTTGATTTCTAACAGATGCTTATTGAGCCAACTCAGACTCTTTTGTCGATTTCAACTTGTTCTTGCACCCATATCACCACAAGCACGACTGAAGTTCTATCGTTTACTTGGTATGCACCAAAGTGTGGTTTCTCATCAAGCAGGCAATTGTAATCACCTAAAAGTAGATCTTCAAACACACGTTCTGCAGAGCTTGCTATCCAAATATGGACATTCCTTAATTGATGTTCTTGATCTAGGTTTCGAGCTCCTTTCCTCATAGTGCTGCCTGGCACTACCACCATTCTCCTCAATTTGATGAATTATGTACGATTTCTAACACCTCATCTCCCGATTGATACTCTTTAAGTTCTAAATACTATAAAAAACAAGCCTAATATGTATCAAAACAACCATTAGTTTTTGCAGATCCTGCATTCAAACCTACTCATGGTTGCTGCACTCCAAACTGTGCCGTATCCTTTGTCTTTGAATAACTTGGGTGCTTTCCATTTCCATGCTTAAGGAGTTACTACAGGAGCTGTTCTATGGTGTTTCTGTGTATAATATTTTCACACCTTCTTAGATAGGTTGGGCCTTAGTTCAGTGGTAAAGTTGTCGTCGTGTGACCTTGAAGTCATGGCTTTGAGGCGTGGAAATAGCCTCTTGCAATGCAAGGTAAGGCTGTGTACTATTGACCCATTGTGTCCGCCCCTTCCCTGGACCCTGCATACATGGGAGCTTCATGCACTGGGCTACCTTTAGATAGGTTGGGCACCAAAATCTTCTCCAATAGGATGGTCATATCCAAAATGAATGCCTCAGAAATTTTAAAATGACTTTTGAAAATCTTAACCACTGGGAGGGTTAAAAGCATCCAGTAGAGAAGATTTTTCTTTCATCATCTAACTGATGCTCCAAGCAGCTGAACAGCCTGGATCAGCAAACATCTAGGCCTGATTTCTAGCTGTAGTCCATAGCCATGTATTGGACAGGCAGACACCGTATGATTTGTCAATATAAAGGTTATTGTCTCTCCTGGTGCTTCAGTACCTTATGACTTGCATAATCTGACAGGTGGTTGATGCCGTGGATCTTGCTCAGGCAACAATGGCAAAAGTCCATCAAAATCTGGCATTGGCAGTAGCATATAACATTGTTGCCATTCCGATTGCTGCAGGGATACTGCTTCCTCATTTTGATTTTGCCATGACACCTTCACTTTCAGGTGATGAGGATAGGCATTCCAAATGCTGCCCATGATCATTTTATGCAATTTAGAAGTACTTGCTGTTTTAATCTGTTTCCACTTCCAAGAAACCAGAAAGTATGATGCATTTTGTTCTGGTTTTACAGGAGGGCTGATGGCTTTGAGTTCTATATTTGTGGTCACCAATTCTTTGCTTCTGCAACTTCATGGATCTTCTGCAAATAAAAAGAGCCATCCTTCACCGCAAAATGGCAAGACATAAAGTTGTTGATTATCTAAGGTATATTGCTTCTAAACTCGGTGTGTTGCCAGATCTCTCAGAAGTACATTTCTTTTAAGTGGAACAGCTCTTGCAACAGCAGTTGTTACACGAGTGGAGCACTAAGAGTGACTGATTAGATTCTTTGAGGCTTGTGGGAGATCGATTCCTGCTGGGTCGTATTCACCAACATCACCACGTCCAAGGAGCAGAAGTGAAAACACGGAGGTAAAGAGTATTGTATCCCAGTACTACCAAGCGTACCACCAGCTGTATCCTGGAGGAACTCTATTTGCAGTTGCCGGAGCAAACCAATTACTTTCAGTACGCAACTTGACATGTCGCCTAAATTAGTGTTGCATTCTCGTTACAAACTGGCTAAGCTTTGGTTTATTTGATATGCATCGTATGTATTATGTAGTGAGGCCCTCGTTAATTTGAAGGCCAGAACATCCGTTTGCCTGTTGACGTTGGTTAAGACGGTACATTGCTAAGATGATGGTGATTATTATACTGTTGTTGTTGTAACCCTCAACATGAGCACACATCCCAAACAAAAACTCCAACATCAAATGTCTAGAAGTAGATAACTTGGCATCTCTTCTTAATGCGCATGGTCACAGGCTTTAGTCACTACTGTCGGCTTTGGCCAAGGAT
This sequence comes from Warburgia ugandensis, assembly GCA_035236585.1. Lineage (NCBI taxonomy): Eukaryota > Viridiplantae > Streptophyta > Magnoliopsida > Canellales > Canellaceae > Warburgia > Warburgia ugandensis. The sequence continues at coordinate 79,192,558 of CP141128.1, read as the reverse complement.
TAGATTTAGCGGTGGATCACACACTCATATTCCGGAAATACCAAAACAATGGAATTCCCCTGTTGAACTACCTAAATGGCCTAGAAATCTGAGTCCTAAGTGATTTTTTTAGTATTATTGAAACTAGGACTTCATCATTTGTATAGACCTCTAACTAATTGAAATTGAAATTCCATCTAGTAAAATGAAAGAATTATAAATCTCCAAAATAATAGATATGAATATTGCAAAAGCTAACTCTTCCAAAATACGCATGGTCACCACTATTGGCTTTGGCCAAGGATTAAATTTAGCGGTGCGTGTGCGCCAGATAATGCGGGTGATTTGCATTGCAGTTGTTTGCTTGTCTGAAAAATGAAACAAAAACAAAAACAGAAACATCAGCATTATCGGAATTGCCATTCTCAAATTGGTGTGGAGATAGGTCCAACGCAAAAATACAAGGTGCCTTGTCATTAAAAATCCTAGGGCCCCTTGCATCACGTGGAAGTACTGGGTTTCCCTGTTATGTCTAATCAGTAGCTCATTATTGAATGATTATCCTAGCCTTTTGGGTTTCCGTCTAAAATCGTACGGCAGGAGATTTTATTTATTTATTTATTTATTTTAAAAGATCAGGCAACATCTTCACAATATGTACCACGTTCCTATGAGAGTGCATTAACTACTTGGCTTAAATGAAACATCAGCCAGAGCTTTGAGGCCTGGTTGAAGGGTCTCGGCTTTATCATTTCCCATCATTAGAATGATCTTAGCGATAAATGTCCAGCAGTATGATTTTGCTTGAAAATGGCAAAAAGAGAGGATGTGGCTGATGGGTTCCCCCTCCTTAGTAAGCTACCTTTATCAGGCCTCCCTCTGGGCTTGTCTTTAGAGAAGTTTGTCCTACGAACTTCTCGCTTAGATTACCCATCTTAGCCAAGAAAAATTGTATTTTTGATTAATCGAGGAATTTAAATAACATGGGAGCAAACATACGCATCCATGGGATCCTGGATCCGTGTATTGATTCTAATGGCTGATCCTGGACGCAGTGTTGAAAAATTACTACCAACGCAGCCTACTAACAGGAAATCAACTTCATTGTAGAAAGTGACTCGTATGGTCAATGTCACCCGAGTGGTAAGTCATTTTTGAATGATCTGATCTCCTCAACCATGTAAGTTGTCTTATTTTTGTAGGACACAGTATTCCCAAGGAGAGAACAGAGATTGGAATAATGAATAGAAACCCCCATATACATAATACATGGGTGTAAACACCATATACACGACTATGCTTTCCACAGAGTATGAAAAGCCCAACTACAGCAATTAGACCTCGCTCATGGCCATCCACTAGTGACCAGACGGCGAGACAAACAGGAAATAAACACACAGAAAAGCCCAAAAAGAAGAAAACGAAAAAAAGAAAAGGTTGAAACAATCTCCACTCCTTAACCTTCAAAATCAGTCTTGACCCACTGCCCATACTTGCTCTTAATCTTCTCATCCAACTCCTTGGCTTTCTCCTCAGAAATTTTCACTGCATGAGCCATCGACTCCTCCTGCACTCTCGCCATCTTTCTCCTCCTCTTCCTTTCCATTTCCTCCCTCTCTGCCTCCAACCCTTCATATTCTTTAACCCAGCAACTCTGCATTGCACAAGTTAAAACCAAGACCCCCAACTGAACCAAAAACATCGCCAACAACATTCCACACTCGATCTTCAACAGGATTCTCGCCTCCTTCCGATTCCTAGTCGAATCCAAGGATCGAAGACTCAAATCCTCTCTGCAGTACAAAACCAGAAAACCAAGAGCCTGACCAATCAAAGATGCAATTAGAAGAGTTGTGTGAGTTAGGAAACAACAGTGTGTGAGTTGGGAGTAAAAGCCCACAAAGGAAGAGAGGAGAGACAGTGAGGAAGTGGTGAAGAATGCCCAGCCAAGTGTGGTTGGTGGCTTTTTGAGAAGGAAAATCGGCACAAAAGATGCCGAGGAAAGAAGGAAAACTACGAGGTTTAGAGTAGAGAGAAGAAGGTTTCGGAAGGAGTACGAGCTTCTGAGCTTAGACGAAGCCATTTGATTCAACTTTTCTGCTGATAATTGGGATTTTGTGCAGAAATAGAGGAAGTGGAAGCTTTTATAGCCTGTTTAGATTTCGCCGTTGCAGCCTACAACGGCTAAGTTTGGTGAGGGGCACTCAGTTTTCCACTTTTGTGGAAAGATTTCTTGGTCTTTGTGGTATTCTTTTGCATTGTATGTTTTGCTCTATGCTTTTGAAATTTTGAAATCCTTCCCTCTCAACGGCTAGAGTAAACGACTTTATGTGTGCATGTTCCGAACTGCAAGTACCTTTTCTATTAGATTATCTTAACCGTCCATTTGTTAGACTCTACTAGCATTAGGATTTTCTAACCCATCCATTTCTCATTGCACAATGATAATGGTCAGGATCATCAAATTCAGAAGATTTTGCTGCATGATCACAATGGTGTACGTTGAGCAATAAACCCTTGCCAAATCAAAGGCCTTGAAATATTCAAAAAAGACAGCCCCGCTACACGAAGCTCCCGCCTATGCAGGGTCCGAAAAAGAAGAGGACCATAATAGCCTACGGGTTTATAAATTTTTGTTTATGACCCAAAAGGAACAATGTAAGTATTCTGTATAGTATTCTGGAAAGATAGGCCCATCGTTTTAGTAAGAGCCTTTAAGGTGCCAGTGTGGCTACACTGTTCTCCAATATGCATTCCTATATGTATGTTTCCATACCATAAGTAGGGTGAGTAGCCCCCTCACCCATTTTTTAGCTGTCCATTTCATCCATTGAGTTCACTCTCTCCTTACATGGGTGGGCGTAAAAAATTCAATCCAATAGGCACTTCTAAAGTGGGGCCTTCTCCCTTGAAGTGTGAACAGTGTTAACATAAAATAGAATCCTTGTTAAGCATCACCGGCTTACCCTAGAGACATGTGTTGGATGAGATTTTTAGCATAAGGACCCATCTTGATAGATGGGAATCCGATGAACAGAATGGATAGATCAAAAGATACGGGCAAGAAGGGTAGCATGTCAAAAAATACCCCCCTTATGATATGCAGGAACTATTATGTGCATGCATCGTATAGGAACTCATAAACAAGACAAAATCATTTAGACTCTTGTTCACATGTCACTCATAATCAAATCTCTCCCTTCTCGATGATCCTCCCCCTTTTAGTTTCACATGGTCCAATCCAGCTCCTCTCAAACTAATTGCTTTTCTCTTGGCTCATCATTATCATGTCATGTTAGGATTGCCATACTTTAAAGAAACTGTAGACGATTTTTATTATCTTCTTTTTTTACTTATAAACTAATATACAAATACATATTCATTTGCATGTAGGAAAAAATAACAAAATCAAAATCATCTTCAACTTCTTACTTGTCAGCTGGCACCTAACGCCGACCCGCCTCCTTTTTCATCCAGGCTTGGGACTGGCATCGGCAGACTTTTCTCTTGGCTCACTAGTAAAGCCAAAATCCTTACTTGTGACAGTCTTAAGAGAAGGTGATGGTAGATTGTTGGTAGGTGCATTCTTTGCGAAGCTGAAGAAGCAACTATTGATCATCTCTTGCTTCTGTGCCCGCTCTCAGAAAATTTGGGCCTTCGTACTAGTCATGTGTCAGATGAAGTGAGTACTGGGTACTTCCCACCTCTATTTCTCTCCTTCTAGTTCAAACGGGAAGCGGCATTTGGGCCATATGGAGGAAACGGATGCATCACTCGGAGATGAATGAATGTAGATAGTCTGTTTACAGCATAGATGGTTGAATCATCCATACCAGCAGGCCCTGCTCATACTTCTGCCTCCCATACTTTGACTTGAAAGTGTTAGCACTGTTAAAGAGTAACTGGGATCACTATTTCATTGATCAAACCAACTTTCATCTGGCGGAGAACATGGATGATTGCCATTTTGGCCAACTATAAGTCTTTCATTAGCAGTAGTTTTATCGACGAATATAAACTTATCCAGAGGCCCAGAATAATCACATGGGTTGAGTTTTGGTGCATGAGTTATGATAGTATGCTGGGCCATGTAAATGGTTTAGACTATTAAAAAGAGTAGATCTTACTTGTACTTTAGCCGCTTCATCTTCTCCAAGCAAAAGTATTCGCGTCCACATATAACAGGTCAACAAGATAAGTCATTTTGGCCACTGAATTCTGAACCTCACATGTTATTTTCAAGTACCAGTCTGATAGGTCATAATATAACATGGGTTGTTGGGGATGAAAGAGAGTGGCAACATTGCAAAATTCTGATCACTGTAGATTTTATCATTAATCAAGGTTTTTAATTATGATTAGATGGTTATGGTGTGCGCTTAGCTTTTTTATTTGCTGGTAGTATTTATTGTTATATAATATATATATATAGGGGAGCGATATTTTCAGCAAAGAGGTACAGGTGATATTTGATTGATTGGAAAAAAGTTTCTAATTGCCATTTTCTCTAGCTTTTTCTGTTTTCTAGATGGAGTTGAGATGCTACCGTATTGATTAAATGGAGATTTGGTATGGATTCTCTCCATGTTGAATGGAGTTTGGTCCTAAAGATCTCACCTAGTACAAGAAATCAGAGTATAATAGTTTTTTGAATGCCATATAATTAAGTAGAAAGTAACTAATATCCTAAGTATTATAAATGATGTAAATCTTATATATACAAAAGATATTTGACTTTATTCTTTAATGGCATGACTATAATAATTAAGAAAAGCAGGGAGAGATTGATTAGAGATTTTAGAAGTATGTTGGTAAATTATCTAGTTCTAATTAAAGTAATTTAAATAGGGTTTTGATTAGAATTAGGAAATCTATGGATTTCTACTTAAATAGGACTTTTATTGGAATTAGAAAAACTATAGACAGAGTTCTATTTGAAGCCATCTAAGACAGGTTGCAGTGGACGTTTTTGCTCAATGCCAAAATGAGTTTCGTTCAAGTGCACAGGAGATTAGTGTAGGATAACTTACTAACCAAGTAAATTAGTAACTATATATATTTCATTTAAGATGGTGTTTAAGGTAGAACATGGTTTTCTCTCGTGGAAGCAACATACAACACGACTCAAACTTGACACAGATTTAGCGGGTTAGGTCGAGTCTCATCGTGTTAGTATCATTTTTGGATTGACTCAAAAATAATACCCCAAATATCATGTTGTATTCCTGTCAACTTATATTGACCTATTGTGTTGACTTGCCTAACTAGCTACCTACTAACCAATTGTGTTGACTTGTCTGACTCGTGACCTGTTAATCCATTATGTTGACTCATCTGACTCGCAACCCATGTATATAATCGCATTACACAAGTTGTGTCGTGTTAACTCGTTTAATAAATGGGTCGTGTTCGAGTCACGAGTTCTTGACACAATTATCAATTGTGTCGTGTCTGTATCGACCCATATACTCTAGTGGGTCAATTTTGACACAACCCGCCAACACCATTTGCCTTGGTGCATGTTCATATACTCTAGTGGGTCAATCTCGACATGACTTGCCAACACGATATATCACCCCCAATTTTCTTTGGACAATAAAAGGTTACTTCATCCATGGAGTATGTTTTTGGGTCATGACATGTTAAAATTAACCCTAATGGACGAATAATGCTTGGATTACCAAAAGTTGGGCATCCTTATACTTTCAATTCAGTGTAAAATTAACACAAATAAGTTTTATGTTGCTTATAGTGTTTTAATTATAGTGTTTCAAATATGAGTTTAAGATTTTTGTTTGAATTTTTAGCTAGATTTATAAATATTATCTTTGAAATTTGAGTTTTATTAAGCCAATTCATGTTAAGTTTTTGAAATTTGCTTTGAATTTGAAAATTATATAAACTAATGATTTGTTCAAGAAAAAGTTGGGGCATTCAAAAAGTCTGAACTTTATAAAAAAAAAATCTACTTATTCCAAAAAATTTATGACTAATTCAAAGTATAGTCATGAACACTAATTGTCAATTACCCTAGCAACAGCAGCAGCATCAACATGATCTAAAGGCTCTCTTATTCCACCATCTCCTTCTTCATTACCTCTAATTTATTTAAGAACTATCATGAAGCGGAGCCTTGGCGCAACCGTAAAAGTTGTCGTCACGTGACCTTGAGGTCATAGGGTCAAGGCGTGAAATCAGCCTCTTGCAAAAATGCAAGGTAAGGTTGCCTACTTTAGGCCATTGTGGCCCACCCCTTCTCCAAACCCCGCATAGGCAGGAGTTTCGGGTACTGAACCCCAAAAATGAAAGCACAAAAGAGAAAAAAAGGATTGCTAGCTACTTATGGACTATTTCAAAGCCTTTAGAAGGACTGAAGCCATGTAAACATCCAACTTTGACCAAAATCTCAATAATAATAATAATAATAATAATAAACTTTTTGATGTCCCAAAGTAGACTCCAAACTTTTGTAAGTGCCTCAAATTTATCCAATGTCCAACTAAATACCATTATGCTTCTTAACGGCATTGAATATAATTTGAGACGCTTACAAATGTAGAGTCTAATTTGAGGCATTCGAAAGTTTAGGATTTTTTTTGAGATTTTGATTAAAGTTGGAGGTTTAAATGATGTTTTTGACGAGAGTGTGACAACTGTACTACACTTAAGGTTTTTCTTATTTATATGAAGAATGAAAGAGGTTAGGACATCTAATTGACAAGGTTCCTTGCTTATGGGGTTTGGAAGTGTAAAAATTAGTATAAAAAGTTGAAGAAAGTCATAAGTAAAGATACCCGGCAATTGTACGCACTCAAGAGGAGAGGAAGGAGTAAATGCCTCTTTTTCCATGCATGGTAAAACTTATTTCATACATCTAAGTCGTTCGTTATATTTAGAGTGTCAAAATTAGATAACTCATTAGGAAAAATGCATTTGAAAGATTTTATCCGCTTGTTTTAAGTCTTCAAAAAAGTTAATAAACATGAGTTACAAAGCAAATCACTCACGCTCCTATATCTCATCGCCCCGCCAAGTGATAAGTTGTGACTCAAATCTACTAGCAAGCATATAATTCTAGGGAGATACTATTGACCATCATATTCATCTAATATTTCACTCAACAATATGTTACTTTGTCTAATCTCTTATTTTTCTATCTCTATTTTTCTCTTAATTAATATATAGTATAGATAGACTGCATTTGCCAACTTTTATTTTAAAATTTGTGTTTCTAATTGTCAAAAAGCAGAACATAAAATCACTTTCCTGGGGAAACACTTAAAAGCAAACTTAACTAAACTCATTTTTAGTCAACTTCTTCAGAAATAGAAACAAGAAAACTAGAAGCCAAAGATCAGCAGGATTAATTATGGGGAGTAGTTGTTGATAGTCCAGGAGAATTTTCTTTTTCTATGGAAATTAATTTTCATTTATTTTCTATTAACCAAATAAGCTTACTATCAATTCCATATTAACATGAATATAATGCAACCAATTGTAGTTTTGATTGGGGTGACCTTATTCCAAGGGCAAAAGTTAAGTCCTAGATAAATAATGACTTCTTAATTTATAAGCTAAATATTATAAATCCTGTCAATAAAGCGCAATACATGGAAAAGAGCGGAGCAAATAGTTAAAATTAAAAATAGTATACCTAAGCGAGATGCAGTTGCTTAAGAGTGAGTTTCAATCGCGAAGGTCACAAGTTAAACATTTTTCAAGCTGTGTAAGAATATACATCGATCATTGAAAAAAAAGAAAAAAACTAAAAATACAAGAGAAATGCTAATTGCACATGCAACCTTGGCAGACACACCCCCGTTGATCTCTTACAATTGGAAAATATGAGCAGGCAAGAGTACAATAGAGCCCACTTCTTTCGATGATCAGACCGTCCATTCGCTTTAAAGGATGGTCAGGAAACAGCCACTTTGTTCGGTGTACTCTACTCTTCCATGGTGATTTCCAGCAAATCAGAGTAATCGGGAAACAAGGATGGGTTGCTCGCTTGATCCTGCATAATTGGGCCAACATCGATGAGATGGAGGGTCCCCCAGAAATCAATTTAATTTATTTCTCTTGGCATATATTTTAAGGTAAGTCACTGCATGGAGACTCCAGCAAGCCCCCTTCCCAGCTGACCAGCTCTAATCCCCATGCCCGCATCCTCCACTTTTCACGAGAATATTTATTGCACTCTTTGGTAGGCAATTAATAAATAATTCTCTTCTTTTGAAAGAGATCTCCTGGGCTTGGAATTTTTAATATAAAAGAGAAAATTCTTAAATATTCCCATTAATAGTCACGTGACGCAACGGCTGCTGGAAGCATTTTCATTCCTAACTCGTTGCACGTGATGGGGGCCCACCTTAATATATACTCCTCTCCTCTCCTCTCCTCTCCTCTCCTACAAATGCCAATCCATGAAGACACGTGGCAGGCAGCTAGTTTTGGCGCCAAAGTGACTGCTTTAACTTCGTGGAAGAATTCTGCCCTCCTTTCTACCATTTCACCCCCATTTATTTGTCTTTTCTGAAAAGCAGACAAGGACAAATGAAGGGGTGGGATTCTGGAAAGAAGGGGGTAGATATCATTTCCGCTTCAAGCAATTTTTCTGCATTGAGGCCTTGCGTTTTGGAGGCTCCACTTTTTATTTGATTGTGAACGCATATGGAATTATGGAAATGAAAAAAAGGAGTGCAAATATCAAAACAGCCGGGGATGGATATTTCTTGTGCATCCGTAACACAGAGCACGTGAAGGTAAGAGAGAGAAACCTAGATGGAGCCCAACGCTGTGCTGTCAGTGCCATTATCAAAGAGGGAGTGCGTTTATCAAAATAGGGGAGTGGTTATTAGCATGATAATTAGGATCGTCTAATTGCTTAGATTTGACCGCGTTACCAACGGCCCAGATCATCTTAACCAAAGAGATAATGAGAGCAATTAATCTGCCGGGAAAGCGTTTGCGGTGGCCGGAGGGAGCAGCGAGATAAAGAAAATCGCGGTCTACGTACTATTGCCAGGTGGCAGTGTCGGTGGCAAGGAAGCACGGCTTAATCGGCACACGGATCGGGAAACTTGCGGTCGGACAATGTAATACTATACAATATAAATGATCGGGTAATAGTTGCATGGTGGGCGCCACAAAAACTTGTGTGACGCTGCCCGATTTTATCATGTTAGGCCCACCGGGGGATAATCAAAATCGTTCATCTGATATCTTATATTGTCGATGTCTGATAATAATTAATTGAGTACTGATTAGATGAATTTAACAAATGCAAAATGTAGTTTAATTGGTTATAGACGCAATTCAAAGAACTGTTCAAAATGAACTAGTTGAATGTGCCTTCTGTGAATAATAGAACCATTGAATCTTGGTGATTTTTAACACTTAGGATATTCGAAGAAATCTGATGAACGGTTCTGATTACAAAGATATGGGTTCCACTGCGATGAATTGGGTGTGATTGCAGCACCATACGAGGATTCCTCAATAACAGAGAGAAAAGAGGAAAAAGAAAGATGAGAAGGGATATGGAAAGGGACGTTAGCGGCGTACTGACGGCGTGTAGCAGCCGTCGGCATGACATGCGGCAGGAGATAAGACAAATACCTTTTCGAGGTCGGAAATGTAATTGTGGAGGTTAAAAGGGGAGATGTGGGCCCACTAGCGGGAGCCGTATTTACTTGCTACTGCCGTTTTTCTTACTTGCTGGCCAAATCCTAGTCGCATGGGAAGCCATTTCTGTACATTTTGTATGCTTCGGGCTTGTACAACCCAAGGCTCGTTTGGCTAGCATTGTTCAATTGGGCAAGTTTCTCCGTCAAAATTAATCCAACCGGGACCTACCGACCTGACAGATGGTCTCAAATCCATGCTAGTAACCATGTGGCTGGGTCCATGCATGGCGTATGGCTGGCAGGATTGTACTCTGAAAACAAAATTTAACGTGGCTAGATATGTCTTCTAGTCATTAGAAAGACAATCAGAGGCCACGCAGTGGATGCATGTTTAGTTTCCATCAATGGCTAGGATCGTCTACGATTACCCCCATTCTTGAGTGGGTCCCATTTAAGTGAGGCCCATGGGACCCAGCTTTCTCACCGGAGAGATTGTACGGGGACGGATAAGTCAAATATTAAATTGAGTTGAGAGGGATGTGGGACGATTAATCGGAGTTAAAAGCGGGTGGGTAGATTGCAGCGGCCCGACAATTATTTCTCTCTCTTTCGCTGGCTGTTGTCACCCTGAAAAGTGAAAAGGACTGCTGATACTTAGTAGCTGCTGCTGCTGCCGCATGCAGCAGAAGAGAGAGAAATAGACGTCCAGGGAAGAGAGAGAAGAGGATAATGGCGGAAGAGGAAGCTGGGTCTAGGGAGAGAATTATTTCCCAGGTAAAGTTAAAAACCTCTCTGCATCAAAGCCTGCAAATGCACTCCTCACATTTCCTTTCTCCTTTTCTCCCCACACAATAAGAGAGAGGAGAGAAGAGAGAGGGTGTACTAATGCTGCTGCCTTCTTCGTCTCTTTGAGGCGCCAGCCAGGCAGAAGGGGATGTGATGGAACAGCTTCTTCGGCTCACTCCGTCGTGATTTTTTCCGTCAAATATATTCAACCTTCGATGTTATTTCCATCTTGGGGAAAAAGACGGAAAGATATTTCCGAGTTCGCTTCTGCTTGTAAAATCTGAGTGGGTTTCTTCCCCTGGGAGCGGCGTTTTGTGGGAGTGGTTGTAATGGCATTTTGGCGGAGAACCGAATGGAGTGTTGGATTTGATCGGGTGTTGCCTCTCCTCCTGTTTCTCGCATCTCTTAGCTTCGATCTTGCCGATTCGGACGATGGTTAGTGTTTGTTGAGACTGTGTTTGATGTTTCCGGTTTCAGTTTTCAATATTGAGATGATTTGGCGATTGATGTCGTTTAGTGTTGTTTCCGACTTGTTTTCTGTTTCAAACGAGCTTTTTCCTTTTTGTGGGTGAAGTCGGATAACGTTCCTGCACCTTGGGAGAAATGGGTGATTTGGCTTGGTTTCTGTTCTTCTTCTCATTATTTATTTATTTAATAGTTTAGAGTATTTTCCTTACCAACTGCATGCTTATTAATATTTTCTTTAAAATTTCTTTTGCTTATTTCTTCTGTTAATATGTTCCGCATTTCGTTGTTTCTTTGGCCTTTTTTTCTTTGCTTCTTCTTGGGCGTAGGATCTGGTTTAAATTTGCAAGCATCTGCAGCTTCTCCTGCTGCTCAAACTATTTTCCTTGGTCTGGGTGTATGCACTCCACAATCTGTGTTTCTATTAGCCTTTAATAAACAACTTTTGTTATTTTATTATTTTTTTTTCCAAATAATCTCTTTTTCCTGCTATATGGCATTTGAAAATTTTGAGTGGCAACTGCATTTTTTTAGCAATGAAGTCCTGTTTTCTTCCTCAGCAGTGGCCATGGGGAGATGTGGTACAAATGTTTGAAACTAAGAGCCTTTTTATTTTTCATTCTTTTCTGGGATCTCTTCCTTTTTGCTATTTAAGGTGTCATAATCTATGACTGACTGTCTAGATCTCCCTCTTTTCTTTTCTGTTCTCCTTCTTTCTTTTTGGTTTGAACGCAGGAGACTTCACAATTCTTGAACTCACAAAGCAGTTACACAGTCGGCTTTGCTCAATCAAGACCAAGGATGAATAAGTGAACTGACTAATTTTGCGCTGAACCTAGAAAACTTAGTTGGAGTGCTCACAACTCATTCAATGGCATAAAAACTTAGTTTGACTCTACAAAATGATGGGCTGCTTTCCCGCGTTTTGCGTTGAGCTGCATTGATGTCTTAGTTGGGTTTCAAGTTTGTAGTACTTGGTGGCACCTGAGATGGCAATTAATTTATGAGCGACCATCTATCTTCTTTTCTAGGAGTGACTCTGTTGGAGATCAAGAAGTCATTTCGAGATGTTGATAATGTATTGTATGATTGGATAAACGCTGGCTCTTCGGATTATTGTTCATGGAGGGGAGTAACTTGTGACAATGTGACACTCAACGTCATTGCACTGTAAGATTTTATTTATGCCATTTTAGTGCCATTTGGAGATGAAAAACTAAAGTACTTCTGTCAATTACATGTGTCTTGATGATGTTTTTAGGTACTCCCATCTCTTCTTACTGTTAATATCACTTGTACTTAACTAGGTCTCCTTTGCTAATGCAGGAATCTGTCAGGTCTAAACCTTGATGGTGAGATTTCACCTGCGATCGGAGATCTAAAAGGGCTACTCTCTGTGTATACTTCTATGACATCTCTACGAGTTTTTGTCCAATTTTAATTGACCAGAGAGTGCATACATGGGCTTTGTGGTTGCTATTGTTATTATTATACTGTTTGTTAAATTAACAATTTTTTTTTTTTTTTTAACCTTGGTGGCAACCCTTTGAACAGTGACCTAAGGGGGAATAATCTCTCAGGGCAGATCCCAGATGAGATTGGTGATTGTTCATCGTTGAAAACCCTGTAAGTCTTATGCAACAGTGTAATTTCATGTTGTGTATTGGCTGCCCACCTATAAGCTGTGGTGCGTGTGCTTTTTACTTCCTCATAGTAGAACTTGATTGATTCAACACTTTTTTCCCCTAATGGTACCACGAGGCTTAAAGTAGTGAATTCACTCAATAATGACTTTCTCGCTTTTGGCTGATGTCCCAGGGATTTTTCCTTCAATGACATTTATGGGGATATACCATTTTCAATTTCAAAGTTGAAGCAACTAGAATCACTGTAAGATGCTCTTCTATTTACAAATCAAGAAAATGTCCATATAGTCTAGTATCATCCAGTGGTAGTTTTCTTTTTATTATTCACAAATTTTTCTATAACAGTGTTCTTGGTCTGTTTTTTTGTCAGGATATTGAAAAACAATCAGCTGATGGGACCTATTCCATCAACTTTGTCTCAGATTCCAAACTTGAAAATACTGTATGTCTTTCTTTCATCTTTAGCCGCATTCTATTATTTCTACTTTAGGCATATGGTTTCTGACATGTGGAAACCAACTCAGGGACCTGGCCCAAAACAAACTCATTGGGGACATACCTAGGCTTATTTACTGGAATGAAGTCCTTCAATATCTGTAAGCTGTGTCAAGACTTGCTTATTTTTGCAAATTGTCTTTTAAGTTTTGCATTGTCCTACTTCATTTCTCCTTTACTGTAGATTTGCATCTGCATGATATGCTCAAACTGTAATTATTTCTAAACAAGTATTGTCAACTCAGGGGACTACGAGGTAACAATTTGGTAGGGACCCTTTCTCCTGATATGTGCCAGTTGACTGGGTTGTGGTACTTGTGAGTTCTCATTCTCTTTCCTTCCAATATTCAATTAATCCAGCCTGTTTATGATATGTCACCAATTCCCTTATTCACCAATCACCACCTTCTGTAGTGATGTAAGAAACAACAGCTTAACCGGGAACATTCCTCAGAATATTGGCAATTGCACTGGATTTCAGGTTTTGTACGTATACTGTCTACCTCTATGGAGATAACCTTTTAGGCTTTAGAAAAACAAGGGATACTTATATTTTGTAATTTTCTCCAATTTGTAGGGACTTATCTTACAATCAGCTGACAGGAGGGATTCCATTCAACATTGGGTTTCTGCAAGTGGCCACCTTGTAAATTGATCTCTGCTTATAACTTCTTCAATGTTCTTGTGGCACGCTTTGCCTCTTAGCTACAAGTGTTTCTTTTCTATATTTGATACTAATATTGTGAATGCATTGTGTGGAAATTAGGTCTCTGCAAGGAAACTGGCTTTCTGGGCAAATACCACCAGTGATTGGTCTGATGCAGGCACTTGCTGTGCTGTAAGCACCATAAATTGACTATTTATGAACCTGGATAATTGTATATTGGGCTTCTCCTGGGAATTTTTTTGGAAATTATTAATGAAGTTGTGTTTAACTTCCTAAATGAGTTCTTGTGCACTAACAGATGGTGTAAAGCCTTCTCATGGCCTGCTCCATTTATGGGTTTCTTTTGAGATCAGGATTTGACTTCATATTATTTGTTCTCTTAATGTAGAGATCTGAGCTGCAACCGCCTAACTGGACCTATTCCTCCTATATTGGGCAACTTGACATACACAGAAAAACTGTGAGTTTATGGTCTCTGTCATCTTTTGTCTCATAATCAGTGATTTGGGTGAAAGGCTATATCACATTTTCTTTCCATGGCACTTGTTTTTATTAAAATTTCAAATGATGCTACAACATTGCCTAATTGATTCAAACTTCCCAGTATTTGGACATTATTTATTATCTTGATGGTGTCTCTCCATGCATAGGTATTTACATGGTAATAAGCTAACGGGTTCAATTCCGCCAGAGCTAGGGAACATGACGAAACTTCACTACCTGTAAGGAATGCTCTTATTTTTCTCGTTTGAATATAGTATGGACTGTGCTACTACAGTGCTGACGTGTCAACTCTTGTTCAGGGAATTGAACAATAATCAGCTTACTGGGCATATCCCACCTGAGCTTGGGAGGCTCACTGACTTGTTTGATCTGTAAGTCCTTGGAGCCTCAGTATTGTTTTACTTTGCCAGAACAGTCTGTTCTATTCATCTGCTTAAGGGGGACCCTTGAATTTTTTTAGTTAAGAATTTACTACAGCAATAGCCTTGCAGGAATGTTGCTAACAACAATCTTGAGGGGCCAATACCCGAAAATCTCAGCTCATGTGTGAATCTCAATAGCCTGTAAGCATTGAGCCTTATTTTGATGATTAGTGAATGGTGGTGATGTTTAAGCATTGGTTGAAGTTGTTACCGATACATTTAATTGGTTGCAGAAATGTGCATGGCAATAGGCTGAACGGGACCATCCCATGGGCATTTGAGAGACTTGAGAGCTTGGCATATCTGTAAGCTTTTCCTCATGCAATTGAAAATTATCTTTTATTAAACCTGAAGGGTAGTCCTTTCAAGTGTTGCCTGACATTAACCCATTACATTTGTCATGTTATATGACTTCCGCTTCGATATGCCACTTTGCTAGCATTATAATATGCAACATATTATTGCATTATTGTCCTAGTTTGGTTTTCAAATTGGGCTAATTTTTTTGTGATGCAACTGATATTTTCTTTTTCTGATTTGGTTGATCTACTTCTGAATCGTGGCCATAGGCCAACTTCCAACTTTTGAAATATTTTTTCATTGCTTCACACAGGAACTTGTCATCAAACCATCTCAGGGGTGCAATACCTATTGAGCTCTCCAGAGTTGGTAACTTGGATACTTTGTAAGTGTGAACATCTCAACAAATTTTAGTTGCTCCAGTTACCTCCTGCTAAATCTTGAATTTTCTTCAGGGACATATCAGATAACAAGATTGGTGGCTCTATCCCTGCTTCTATTGGCGACTTGGAGCATCTTCTGAAACTGTAAGATTTATTGAGTTGACTCTGCTTGGTCTGTAAGGGCTTCATTTTATTGATACAATTTCTGTTCTTTCTAGAAATCTGAGCAAAAATCATTTAGTTGGATACATCCCAGCAGAATTTGGAAATCTGAGAAGTGTCATGGATATGTAAGTAATTTCTCATCAAATATGAGAACTAATGGTTCTGATACAGATCCAGCAATAATGCTTTTGCTAATACCAACCTTAATCTATTGGTTGTTGTTCTTTGTAGAGATATGTCGAGTAATCGCCTATCAGGCCCTATTCCCGAGGAACTTGGTCAGCTCCAAAATCTGTTTTCACTGTAAGTTCATGTTTTTGGAGTGCAGATGGGGTCACTATAGTGCTTGAACCTTTAGCATTGATTCTTTTATTATTTTGTAAAGAAGAGTCCTTGATCTGCCAAGTTCTGATTATCACTATCATCCTTGTTCAGTTTGGATTTGCCATTATCAACTTTTCACAACCTTTAATGTTTTGACAGGAGACTAGAAAATAATAATTTGTCAGGGGACGTACTCTCATTGGTCAACTGCTTCAGTCTCACTGTCCTGTAAGTCCACTTTGTCACAGTGATATCTTCTTGGAACACGTCAGTTTACAATTGTAAGAAAATATTGCTTATGATAGAGTTCCACTGCATCCTACCAGAAACTTATCCTACAACAATCTAGCTGGTGATATTCCCAATAGCAACAACTTCTCAAGGTTCTCTCGGGAGAGGTGAGAAAGTTGGAGATTATTCTACTTTTCAGATTCAGTAGAAAACTTAAAATATGGATGTATTATGCCCATGTTGTCCAGGCAAATTCATGGTTAGCTAACTTGAAACCATATACTGATTGGTTAAGAGCAACAAATAAGTTTTGATGTAGATTTGCCTTCCAAATTATGTATAATAAGTTGACTGTATTCACTTAATCAGATTTTCTCATTTCCTTGGTTGATCATCGGCCTGTGTTGCATGCAGCTTCATAGGGAATCCTGGCCTTTGCAGCTATTGGTTCAGTTCTGCATGCCGCACATCTCATTCGCCTGATAGAGGTAAAACTAACTGTTTTTACAGTAGAGTGCTACGATTGGTTTAATTACCAGATAGTACAGCCACAGCCACCATCTCGCTTTTAGTTACGTGCATTTGATATGATATGATTTAACATGTATGGCCACCTGGAAAATGGTTCCAAGTTATGGTGCAAAGGATATCTCTTTGCTTAGAAAACCAGTCGCACTGGTCGTGTTACAAGGACATATTTCAGTGCAGAAATAAAACATCTGATTTTAACTTCTCTGGGGCTTTGTTTATGCAGCATCAATCTCTAAAGCAGCAATTCTTGCAATTGCTTTAGGCTCCTTTGCAATCCTTCTGATGATTTTAGTGGCAGCATGTTGCCCTTACAATCCTCCAAAATTTTCAGAAGGATCTCCTAGCAAGCCAGGTGAGGTTTCTGCTACTTCCACTAAGCATGGAATTAGATTCTCTAAAATTTGGATGACATGCAGGTTTTTATCTGAGAAAATTATGTTATTTTTGCAGTAAACAATATCTCACCCAAACTGGTGATCCTCCACATGAACATGGCTTTACATGTGTATGAAGACATAATGAGGATGACTGAGAATTTGAGTGAAAAGTACATTATCGGGTATGGAGCATCAAGCACAGTGTACAAGTGTCTGCTGAAGAACTGCAAGCCTGTGGCCATCAAGAGACTTTACTCTCATCATCCTCAAAGCCTCAAGGAATTTGAGACTGAGCTGGAGACTGTAGGGAGCATCAAGCACCGAAATCTAGTTAGCCTCCAGGGATATTCATTGTCTCCTGCTGGGAACCTTCTTTTCTATGACTACATGGAAAATGGAAGCCTTTGGGACCTCTTGCATGGTAAGTCGCTAGTTTGAGACTTTAGATTGTAGATATAGATATGCAGTAATTCATTATCTAACTTAAGCATCCACTGGAAGTTATAAAACAAGAACATAAAACCATAATTCGTGTGTGATCAGTGCACCACCCCTGTTCTTGAGAAGTATTTGGTTTCAATGTGATGATGGTTTGCTATTTCCATTTCTGCAGTGTTTTTCTCCCTTTGAAAGATTTTCAGCCACATTAGTCTCATAACGTTAAGTTCTCCCTCTTTCAGCTTATTTATTGGCATGTGCCGGTACATGTTTAAACAAGCCTACATTGAAACTGGTGTAGGCAACTGCTAGCTACATCTAGTGGCAGTTCACATCTTTCTTGAATCATAGATCATAATACTCGGCCCCATTCTACAATGACTGTTAAAAACTGCATTAAATGAAACGCTTATTCTTTCTTCATTAACAGGCCCTTCAAAGAAGAAGAAACTGGATTGGGATACTCGCCTGCGGATTGCTTTGGGTGCTGCTCAAGGGTTGGCATATCTCCACCATGATTGTAGCCCACGTATAATCCACCGAGATGTGAAACCATCCAACATACTCTTGGATAAGGACTATGAGGCTCACCTCACCGACTTTGGGATAGCGAAGAGCCTCTGTATATCCAAGACTTACACTTCCACGTACATCATGGGTACTATTGGATACATAGATCCTGAATATGCTCGAACCTCCCGCCTCAATGAAAAATCAGATGTCTACAGCTATGGAATCGTGCTGCTCGAGCTATTGACAGGAAAGAAAGCGGTGGACAACGAATGCAATCTCCATCAGCTGGTAATTTCCTCCCTGATTTAAGTTCTCAATTTTTTGTATTTTGAAACTGTTCAAGGTTGTCCTGTATATTACTATGCTGAAATTCCATCTGTATGCTATCAGCAAGTACTTGTTAAGCCCGGTGTCCATGGTAAGGGGTTGCCTTTTGAACCTTTGACAGTTTGAAAACAGCATTTTTAAGTGTGCTAACCATCCAATCTCGTGGCGTGTCTTTTATAATGAAGGTATAAGCAACTATTTACCAGAAAGATGAGTTTAAGGATGCTAAAAGGTATCCAACGAGTGAGCTTTCCTTTCGACAATTTGCTGATTGGGTATCCACATTGATGTGCTTTTACCCATCGTGTGTATCCAAGGGTTGTAATTTTATTTGCTGCTATTTGCAGCCTGTAAGACACATATAATGCCATTGAAGAGAAGTAAACCTGAAGGGGCTTTTGGCAATGGGAAGAAGGATCATGTATTCACCCAAGTTTGATAATTTTAACCGTGTTTAGGGCTGCCAGTAGCATCAAATATTGGTAGCTGATGGATAAGTTCGTCTTTGGTTTGTTATTCCCTTGTCAAACAAAGCCTGGAACGTGTAGTGGGTCGAGGTTGATTTTATTCAACAGAATGTTCTTGTGAATAATACTACTGATGAGTACTACAATTCTACCGAGTAACAAAGGCAATTTTGCATGTTCATATTAGTATTTTATCACTAGTAAATCCTGCCATTTTAAGTTCACCCAATATATTTATTTCCTTACTTTTCCTTGTTTTCACTCTTCAGATACTCTCAAAGACAGCCAACAATACAGTCATGGAGACCGTGGATCCGGAGATCTCCGGCACATGTAAAGATTTGGTGGTAGTGAAGAAGGTTTTCCAGCTCTCACTCCTCTGCACCAAGAAACAGCCTGCAGACCGACCAACAATGCATGAAGTAACCCGGGTCTTGGAATCCCTGGTACTAGCTGAAGCACCATCAAAGCAGTCATTGCCCCTTTCGCCACCCACATCATTGCCAACCTACATAGATGAATACAATGTTAAGAACAATCCAAAAGTGGTAAACTGCGCCACCTTGAGCAGCACTTCTGATGCCAATCTCTTTCTCAAATTTGGAGAGGTAATATCACAGAATACCATGTGAATCTCATGTCCACCCCTAATTGAGCAAGAAAATGTGCAGAGATCAATTGCTCCCTCTTAACGTTTACAGGTTATCATTAATGGAAAAGCCAGCAAGGTTTTAAGTTTCAAGAGCTTGTCCATGCATCCATATGCGTTCATGTGTTCTTTGTACAGCACAACATCATCACTTGTACTGCAATTTCTTTTTGTATCGGGATTGATTGACTGTGCATTGGGATCCTTTTCTTACTAGGCTTCTGAGGCCATTATATTTCTTATAGTAAAGCAAATTTTGTCGTTATTTCTCTTTGCTGAGCTTGTATTTATTTTCTTTTTGCGTAGTGTAGTCCTTTTCTCTTATAATTGTATGGACTGGCAGCAGCTAGCAGGACCACCTAAAAAGAATCTTGTCCGGGTTCAGTCAGTAAGTCATTAATAGTGGGTCCCATGGGTCGTGCAGCTTGCATGATCCTCTGGACTGGGTTAAGCGAAGATAAAGCAGAGAAGTCAGAAACCTGTGTTGATATTGTACAAGTACTCTTAAGGGTACGTGAATTGTGGCAGGAGGGCCATTAGTAAAGAGTTCGGTGTGGTGTGACTGTACTGGTGAAATATCGGAAGTGCATGCATTTTGAAGGTTCTTCTTTCAGCAGTTCTTTACTTGTTCAAAGCCAACACGTGTCTAACAACAATTTTCTCAATATTTTCCCACTTTTAAATGCTTGCGCCGCCTGTGGTAGAGGTCCCGGCATGGATTTGCAGGGGTGTCTAGTGATATTCTTATGCGTAGACTTGATTACCAACTGTGGCGTCAGGCCTCTCTCTGGTAATATGAACTGATGATGAAATATCTGGCGCTATCTACATGTATGTGGTCTGGCTATAGTAGATAAACTAATTGTGAAAAGTGTACATTTCATTTGGATATATAATGGACCCCAATAAATGAAAATTGTCGCATGTGTTTGATAACCTGACCTTTTGAACAATCTCAAGTAGAAATTAGTATCTTTTAAACTTCTGATCAGGAAGGACGAGCGATTGGGAAGCCTTCTGGCCAAAGTCCATCCACATTATCAAATGTTGAAGAGAACGGATCATTGAGCAAGGCTAAGAGAGGGAGTGACACAAACGTTGATTTAGCCATCTATGCATGATGCTAGGTAGAGTTGTCATCGAGTCACAGTTTCAAAGCATGAAAATATTGACCCTTGTAGTCCACTCCTTTCCTGGACCCCACATGCATCAGGGCGGCCCTTTTTACATGATGCTAGTTTTCAGCGGATACCTCCAGCCCAGCCCTTTGGTGATAGCCTTGGCTCGTTCATCTTGGTTCCTTGATCTAGTGTGTAATGGAAGATACATCACTCCGGCACCTTTGCATGGATCCTTTGGAGCTCCATACTGTAAAGAGAATGAAAGAAGATAAATAAAGGGAAACTATTCTATCTTTCGTAGTGAAAGAACCAGTAGGCAGTTTATATTGGGTGGTCCTGGTGCATTTTGATTCGTATTAGAACATTATATGTAGGGGATATTTAGCGAAACTTTTCGATGATTTATGCAGAGCATCCATGTCGCTTGTTACCTGTTCAAAGTTGTACATGATTGACAAGTCAAGCATATAATAGACGAATAAGACTCTAGGAGATTCCTTGACCAGATGGCTCATTTACATAAGCTTTTCTTCGTTTTGGGTACAATGAGCATGGAGCCGAGCACGATACAAATTGCTGCTAAAGCTAACAGACAAATAAAGGTCAGGGAAGTAAAGACAGGAATATTTTTCAATGACCCAAGCCATTCATTTTGATGGTCTTCCCTGTAGATAGAGGATCTAAGAGTCTCCTCCATTATATATCTCAACCACTTGCATTATATTGTCTGAAACGGATGCTCAGTAAAAGAACCTATAATATAGAAGTCATTGAGAGGCCAAGGAGTGGGACACGGTAAAGAAGTAAAGATTCTACGCTACATGGCAGTCTATAGATTGAAAAATAAGAAAGTGAACTGATTTCTTGCATAGATAGAATGGGCGCCGGAAAGGAAATAGAATTTAGCTTTTGATTCCACTAAAACGGAAAATGGGATTAAGAAAAGGAGAGAGAATCCAGCTGCAATTAGTAACACTCGGGGCAGCCTGTACATATATTAATGATTTGGTGTTAATTGCAGAAATATACAATGTCAAATTAGACATTCAAAACTTACTTCCACAGCTTCTACAAGTAAATAAAGAAACTGAACACTGTAAAAAAATCATATCTTTGACAATTCAAAGGCTCAAACGTGGTTGAGTGATTCTCAGCATTTCATTTTCTACCTTTACCAGCATTTTAGTGTTGAATTAACAGCTTCAGGAGGTAAAAAATTTGATACTAAGAAACATTCACTTGAAAGGGGCAACAGAAAGGTCATATAAGAGAAGCAACTTGATTCCCTCTGTCATATAACTGTCAAGTCGCATGTGTTACGATTGCTTCCACTCTATCTAATGATGCATGCAAACGTCCATAGTTCATGTTGAACATCCGCTCTCCAGTACCCATGGCCCTGTCAAACATAGATTTCAGTCATGAACACTCACCACCACTCCAAATAGCAGCAGTCAGTTCTCAATTTAGAATGTCTCTATTAGATGCTTTTTGGTTATAAAGACATACCCTTAAATTTATTATTTTCCTGGTACAATCACAGGTGGTGTAAACGGTCTGGTTCCAATTTGGCTCCACGGAGATCCATAATTGGACCATTAAGATTTTAGCTTTCTTGGCACAATACCATTTCAAAGTTCTGTTCCTAGTAAAAAATCCAATCCCTGATTTTTTATTTTGGAATGCTTTTTGAGTATTTATCGGTTCTAATACACCAAGGAGAAAAACACAAGATACAAACAATTTAAGAGGCCAAAAGATTGATTTATAAATTATTTAGTTATTCATACAACAGTTAATCGTGAATTTCTTGGTTAACTAGTGTATAAGCAAACAAAGCATAAGAAAAACAAAAAAGCTATAAACACATATCTTGATGGTAACAATAGTATAAGCAAGTTATTGATGGCATGAATTCAAAACAGGTAAGCAAAGCACATCATCATCATCAAGACCTTATCCCAATAAGGGGTCAGCTACATGAATCTTGTTCCTCCATTCCCTTCTATTAAGTACCATGGCTTCATTTAGTCCCAAAGTTTTTAAATCTTTTCTTGCTACTTCTAACCAATGTCGTTTTGGGTCTCCTTTGGATATGTCTAAACCTTCTAAGTCTAATCTCCCTCATCTTGTTACCTATTTGTGTCATCCCTAAGTTTCCTCTAATGTTTTTATTTCCAATTATATTATTTCTTATCTTGCCACTTATCCATCTCAACATCCTCATTTTTCCGACGCTCATCCTTTGAACATGATGTTCCTTAACTGCCCAACACCCTGATCCATAGAGCATGGTTGGCCTTATGGCCATTTTATAGAATTTTCCTTTTAGTTTGAGTGGCACCCGCTAGTCACACAAAACTTCATATGCATACCTCCATTTGTTCTAAGCTGTTTGGATTCTCTGGGTAACCTCCCTCTCAATCAAAAGTGGTCTTTTACCGGAACTTCCATCAGCCTTAAGTGTTGTTCCACTACTACTACTCTCCTTGCTAAAATTGCATTCCATATATTTTGTCTTAGTTCGGTTGATTTTAAATCCTTTAGATTTTAATGTTTCTCTCCATAACTCTAACTTTGTGTTTATACCCTCCCTTATCTTACCAATTAAGACTATATCATCTACAAATAGCATGCACCATAAAATCTCCTTGTGCAGATGTTTTGTTAACTCAACCATAACCAACGTGAAAATGTATGGGCTCAATGTCAATCCTACAGTGACAGGAAAATCACCAGTCTCGTTATTGGTAGTCTTAATATTTGTTATCGCTCCCTCATACATATCTTTAATTATGTCTATATACCCTTGCGAAACCCCTTTCTCACCCAACACTCTCCATATTAACTCTCTAAGGACTGTATTATAAGCTTTCTCTAAGTCAATAAAGACCATGTAGAGGTCTTTCCTCCTCTCCCTATATTTCTCTATTAATTGTCTTAGTAAGAAAATAGCTTTCATGGTAGACCTCACAGGTATGAAATCGAACTAGTTCTCCTATACACTTGTCTCATGCCATAGCCTCTTCTCAATCACTCTTTCAAAATGTTTCACAGTATATTTCATAAGTTTGATATCTCGATAATTAGTATAGCTCTGTATGTTTCTTTTATTCTTATAAATTGGTACAATAAAGCTTTTTCTCCATTCATGTGGCATTTTCTTTGATTTTATAATATTGTTAAACAACTTCATCAATCAAACTACTCTAGTATCTCCCATATGCTTCCAAACCTCTATTGTTATAATATCGGGCCCCATGGCCTTTCCTGGTTTCATCTTTTTTAAAGACATCTTTCACTTCTAGTGTCTAATCCAACATTCATATCTATAATGTCCAATATTATTAAGCTTTACAATATTTTCAATCCCTATATTCTTAGAGCCATTGTCATTTAACAATTTTTTAAAGCAAAACACAACATGAAAGGCAAATAGAAATATTAAGGGACTTCGCAGTTGATAAAATAGAGAAAGAGGGAACAAAGGAATACAAATTTAGAGATTTGGCCAAAAAGTGGGAAGATCTTCTAGAAGATTTTGCTCCAAATTTCTTCATTTGGCTAGTGAGGGAATTTTGGAGTTGAGTTAGAACTGCTAAAAGGGATAGAGTATTGGCTGGGTTTAGAGGGAGAGTATACATTACAACACCCCCCATCTCCTCTTGTTTTTGTCCAAGTACTGTACCAATAAGATTCGGTTATTGTTGGTTTCAATTCAATAACTATATCCTAAATTTTTGTTTGGTTTTAGGCAAACCATTTACACCCCTATATAACATTATCCACCATCATAGAATTTTATGGTAACTAGATGTAATTCATTGTTAAAATGGACTTTTGGGATTTCGATGGCACGGAAAAATTGAGGTTTAATCAAGAAAAGATAGTTGCAACAAAACTAGTAGAGGAGCAAAGTTTTCTCACATGACGCAATCAAGAGGCAACATTAAAGTGGTCTAACTATTGCTTGATGAGAATAAGCTCTTTATGATTTTGAACATTATAAGCACAAATTAAAAAAATACAATGTTAAAAGATCTTCTTATAATGTATTATATCAAGAGAGAATCTAATGTGATTGGTGAATGCCACTCAAACTGAAAGAAAAATTCTATAGGATGGCTGTAAGGCTAGTCATGTTCTATGGATCAGAGTGTTGAGCAGTTAAGGAACAACATGTACATAGGATGAGCGTCACTGAAATGCGGATGTTGAGATGGATAAGTAGCAAGACAAGAAAGGGTAGAATTAGAAATGAAAACATTAGAGAAAACTTAGGAGTAGTACTAATAGGTACTAAGGTAAGGGAGATTTAGACTTAGATGGTTTGGATATGCCCAACAGAGACTAAGAACGGCACCAGTTAGAAGGAGTAAGATGATCCAAGTAGAAGATTCTAAAAGGGCAAAGGGAAAGGCCCAAAAAAACGTAGATAGGAGTGGTGAGAAAATATTTAAAAGCTTTGGGACTAAATGAAGTCATGACACTTAATAGAGGGGAATGGAGGAACAAGATCCATGTAGCCAACCCCTAATCAGGACAAGGTCTTGATGATGATGATCAAGAGATAATATGATTTGGTTATACAATGCGTGGTTGCTAAACAAGGATTTGTTTTTAGCAAGGTACCCAAAAATCACATGAGTGATACTGATGTATCTTTCTTTGGAGTATCCCTGAAACTTCATACAAAAATTTAAAAGCAAGAGAAACTTACCCATGGATCTCAGGAAGGACATATTCAGCCTTCCAACCAAACCGCAAATCAAATCCTGGGAACAAGCCAAGTGATGTTTTATTCCGAAGCTGGGAAATACCATCACCACCAAAGGATGAAGAAAGCTTCCATTTCCATCCAGTTGCATTACACTGAAAGTTGTGCCCTATTCCAACCTGCATTGTCAAAAGAATAAACCTCCTGTGATCCCAAATATTTAAATACATGCTTGTGGCATCTATTTCATTCTTTAAGTAAAATTTACAAACCTGTTCTCATATTTTCAGTTTAACAGTATGGTATCAGATCCACTACTAAGAATCTGATACGGGTCTACAGAAACCATAAAGCCTGCTAGAGCTTAAATGTAGTCCTATTTCAGCATTCTTTTTTCCAATATCAAACAGCTAATGCTTATTGATAAGAAAGAGAAAAAGGTTAGCAAAGTATACGACTTAAGCTACACATCAGATATTAATAAAGGAAATTCTTGAAATCATTCAGTAGGTCATGAGAAAGAAGAAAGTTGTAGAACACATCAAGAGAACTGATGTTAAGGCTGTTGAAGATGTCATTGTAAGTGAAGAATTGAAATAAGACATCATATGTAACAGGCGGAAAGTAGGGTGTAAGGAGAAGATGGTTATGGTAGCTTGAGCAAGAGCAATATAGGTTAAGATACAAGCAAATTGCAGATTTCTTGGTCGATTAGATTACAAGTCGTGTTTCTAGTGTTACAATTCTAACTTCTAGGCATTAGATTGTGTTAAATTCTATATCAAAATTACCATTAGAAGTTATAAAGCTTTTTGAGTGAAGTTCTATAAAAGTAAAATTTGGAACTTAAAATGAATTTTCAAGTTATAAACACACTCCTCAAGAGTATTGCAAGATTCAAATTAACTTTTTGGTATCACAGTGGGAAAAACTATCCTTTATAGATAATCATTTCAACAAGATGTACAGTCACAATTAAGAGGAAGCTCGCTTCCATTGAACTACGGAAACAAGAAGAATTTAGTTTGCACATGAAGTCCCACCCTCTCATCAAGCTTCTAGTTGCAATGGTGGATGCTTTGACGAGGTTGTTAAGAATAAATTGAACACAAAATGATAGAACTCTTACTGCTGACTGAACTTCCTCCTTTGGCAAACTGGATTGGTTCCCTTTATGTTACTTATGTTAAAAAGCCAAGCAAACCATGTCTCCATCTTTCTAATCCTCTCTTTACCCACTTTATTCTTCTTCTACTTCCCCACAAATTTAAGATATTTTGTTTGCTGCAGTCAAGCTGTAATGTTTGCTTTGCAAAAATTTTCCTTATTTGTATGTAATACCTACATATATTCAGAGTCAATTGTGCTTCTTTCTTATCTTTCTTCTGACACCGTACAAATCTAGGTGAACTCTGTCAACAAGTCAAAATATAGGCAGTTTGTTATAGTATAAGTTAGCAGATGTCATTTAGTCCTTTTCCTTCAACATTCTTGTTAGACATGTGCCGTACAATATACAATGCATACTATCACCAATGAAGATTACAATAGTGCACTTCAGACTCACAAATTCAACAAGTGGTTCGGTCCCTCTCTTCTCTCTTTTACAGCTTATCACTTCACCAAAGACTCAAGATCACAATCTGTATTCGCATTGGACAAAAGCGGGCTTGATTCCTTTGCATTCTGGTGATTAATGATTTAGTCATCTTCTATTCCTTCTCCAAAAAATATTCGTAACCCGGCTTTCCCTCTTCTCTGATCTCATCTCCTTCTTGACCTCACATTCTTTGAAACCCTAGAACATCCTTATATCTCTTTGTTCATCTGTGTTCTTCTCTGTTTATATCCGATGAATGTGTTTTCTTTATTCTTCAGTTCTGTGATTTCCCTTTCTCAATCCTGAGCTGTGTAGCAGGTACTGCAGATGAGGAAAGCATCAAAGATACTGGATTTTCTCCATAGAATATCAACAAAGATTGCAAGTTGATTTACCGGCATGTATGTATGTAGTCATATGATCTTAAGATTAGTTTTCCTGAGTTAGAAACATCATTTTATTATCCTTGACAGGAGCATGTATATGAACACTTCAAAGGTTTAAGGGCAGTCCCAGTGCACGAAGCTCCTGCCTATGCGGGGTCCGGGGAAGGGTGGACCACAAGGGCCTGTAGTAGGCAGCGTTACCTTGCATTTTGCAAGAGGCTGATTTCACGCCTTGAACCCGTGACCTCAAGGTCACATGACGACAACTTTTACCGTTGCGCCAAGGCTCCCCTTCACTTCAAAGGTTTGGTAACAGAAAAAAAGAAAAAGAAAAAAAAGAGGACATCTTTTAGAAAAAAGAGAGAGAATATCTTGCTATATAAAATAATGGGAATTTATCACTATTGGAACAACAAATTTTGCCTATACGATCTCAAAAACTATTTCTCTGAGAAGCTTCTTACTCAGTTCATATATATCTCCATGTGTTTAAGGCTATGTACATGAGTGAATAAAAGGCTGGCCAGGGAAAAAGCATCAAACCTGGAGATTAAGGTATTTAGTTAATGGAATCTTTTTTGAGAGAACACGTACATCCGCATGCAAAGGTTCGTAGATGAACTTCCATTTCCGTTCAGGTGCAAGAGGCTTCAGAACAAGCTTTGCCTGGTACTCGTTGCTCTCAAAATTGTAGAACTGAACAAAAATAATGAGTTCAAATAACCAACAGTATATAACTATTTTGCAGAAGACCACCTATGTCATAAAATGCTTAGAAAAAAACTATTTTGTAGAAGACTTTTCAGAAAAGGTCAAACAGTCTGAACAATGCAGATTTTGCATTTTAGTTATCATTACAAAAGTTAGAGATGGATGGAGAAAATGCTTAGCCTTAATAAGAACTTCAACCTGGAAGTCATTTGAACCATCCAGACAAAATTTTATATTTATACTTTTATAAAAAAAAGGGCAGCCCCACTGCACGAAGCTCCCGCCTATGCGGGGTCTGGGGAAGGGGCAGATCACAAGGGCCTAAAGTACACAGCCTTACCTTGCATTTTGCAAGAGGCTGTTTTCACGCCTTGAACCCATGACCTCAAGGTCACATGACGACAACTTTTACCATTGCGCCAAGGCTCCCCTTCATTTATACTTTTATAAGAAAATAAATTAATACAAATTTATGATATATTTAATCATTTAGCTATATGAACAGTTTGCTGGATTAGGATGATGAGTCATTGACCACGTTAATGTTGAAAGAACATTTCTGTCAGCAATATTCATTTTCCAAGCCCCATCGTAACTCAAAGAAAATGCCATTTCGAAAAGACTAAGCCAGAACACCGGCAAAGTTAACATCATATCAGCTGATAAATCATGATGGGTAAACATTTTAGCATTGAAACATTTATATTGTTCTAATATTTCAAGAGGATGACTTTCAATGGAGAGGCTACGATAACATGCCTATGCAAAGTAATCTCAATATCTCATAGTGGATCCTCACACAATTCAACTGGTTGGCCAACACTTGAAGAGCATAGGGCTGTTTTATAAACAAGCTCATTGATACTTGCAGGGAAAGGAATCATCTTTGAGGCATGCCTATATGGTAACTAACTAATTCGGCCAATAACAGAGGCAATCTGTACCCACTCTTGTAATTTTGTTCTCTGCAGTCTGTTTTCATATAAACAAATTTCCATTACACGTTTCAAAAGAAAAAAAGTAAGAAAATCTGAAGATATTAGTTTGTCATTTACCTTAAAAACTGT
This sequence comes from Warburgia ugandensis, assembly GCA_035236585.1. NCBI lineage: Eukaryota > Viridiplantae > Streptophyta > Magnoliopsida > Canellales > Canellaceae > Warburgia > Warburgia ugandensis. The sequence continues at coordinate 79,163,661 of CP141128.1, read as the reverse complement.
TTCTTATATGCTTCTGGTGAAGAATCAATAACGATATGTGAAGTTTGTGTTCAGGAAATTACTACATGGACAAATTTCAACCGCCACTTCATCCAAGAGAACTTTGCTCATAGTATCATGTCTCTCACATGTCAACAAAATAATTATTGGAATAAATTGACTTAGAAATGACAAGGGTTTAGCTTCTATTCTTAAATGGGTCCCTAAACACCGCAGCCGACAGGGTTTTGTAATCCTGCTTATGCGTGCAGGCTCTTTTCTGTTCAATTACCCAATTACTCCAATTTTCAGGATATTCATTTCTTCTTCCCTTTATCTTTTGTCCTTTAAGCGCCTAATGGATGTGCTAGTCTTCTGAATTCAACTCAGTAATATTTAAATACATTCAGGGCTGACTATAATTTTGCAGAGACAAATTTCACTTTGTCCACAGGCAGCCATTTGTATGTACCACCTTCATCAAAACCAACCAAGACCAGCATATAAAAGGTGACAAGTGCTTTACACTGAAGGACACTGAAATTTCCAGCCATGACATAGTCGTGACATCGAAAATGAAAATCAAATCTGAAAGAGACATCACGCAACAAATATAACTAGCAATAAAATGTCACAAAAAGTTATGCTTCTTTATTCTTAGTTTTTCTGTCTTTTTTCATCAATGAGACAATTATTGTTATAAAAGACGAATTAAGATTGTCGCATGAAGTTTCAAGTTAAAAGGAACACCTAACCAGATTAGCCCATTAATCAACTTCCAAAGTTCCTGACCTGTGGAAGTCCATAACTGGGCATCAAGACTTAAAGAATCCATTCTTAGCAACGATGTGAACTGCATCTAACTGCAATTCAATTGGAAGCCGAGAAGGAAGATCAAAGAATAGTTACCACCAGGGTCAACAGGGGTTTATAGCGATAATGATGGTCATAAGTCACTCTGTATTTTTCAAAAAGAAGCATGATTACAGCATAATATTCACAAACATAAAATATATTTATCAGGAAATGGTTTGTGGTGCTACTTCTTCTACTGCAAATAAAAATAAAGAGAAAAGGAAAATCGTCTCTTAAAATTTGGAAAGCGGTTTAGAAGCATTTCTTCTTTAGAACTGATGGGGAAAGGATTTCTCATCCCAAAAGATCACCAAATGTACGTCTTCACAGATAATGCGTAGGACGACCTTAAGTTGTAAGACGTAAATGAACTGAGAGGCAATTAAGTTGTAAATTCCAGTGTATGCATAGAGATACCTCCAAATTGAGTCCCAGACGGAGTCCTTCAATTTCTTTCCGAAATTTCAGAAACAATTCCGAGGGGACTAGATTTAGGTTGAAAATGTCTTCATTAGAAGCCGATTCACCCAAAGTACTGGGACTCGACGCCATGGCGACAAATTGCAAGATATCACCCCGAGTTGTGCATCAATCAATCGGCCGGATGTTGGACTGCAATTGAAAGCAACAAGAAGAATTTGAGTTCCATGGCATTTATCTTGCAACATGATTCGTCGTTTATATTATCAAGCAGACATACTTTTCTTTTCCTGAGGATCATCATGTGCTCTAGGGCTCAATAAATAACATGGGCAAAGTCAGAAACTGAAAATTCTGCATTTCTCAAAATTTCATTTCAGGCAAGGAGGTGGACATGGAAAGAGAAGATTAGTAGCACTTACCGTGTAAGACCAGCAGGCAGATATGAGCCGACACTGCAAAAGCGGGATGGATGGGATTTTTCTCTTAAACGACAGCGCTTACCTCTCACGTCTCTCTCTTAACTAGACTCTGAGTATCCTTGGATAATGATCAAAGTATCCTTGGATAATGATCAATGTCTGAGCAATGCTAAATCAAAGTTAGAGGAAATGGAAAAAGTCAATCACACGTTATTTGCACTTTATGCCTGCATATATGTATACGATGTTTGATTGGTTAGGAAAAAGTTTCTGACTATCATTTCTTCAAACTTTTTCTGTTTTCTATATGTTTTCATCCAATCAAATGTCACTTACTCTTTACACCTGCATAAAACAGTTGAAATTATCGCTCCCTATATATATATATATATATATGTATGTATGTTATCTACTTAGTCAATCTAATGTTTTTGGTTTTAGATGTCTCCTAGTCCAAAAATCATACAGATTACGTGATTTTAATATCTACATAAATCTTCTTTTGTGGACGGCGAGAAACTTTCTAAACAACTGTCTATATTAAAAAAGATAAACACAATCTTGTTATATACCAATTTGCATGACTTTTAGAGTAGGAGACATGTGGAACCAAAGGAATTAGATGAAATAAGTTGATCATCTATTAGAGATTATAATATCAATTCATGTAAACACAATCTTGTTATATACCAATCTGCATGACTTTTAGAGTAGGAGACATCCGAAACCAAAAGAATTAGATGAAATAAGTTGATCCTCTATTAGAAATTCTAATATCGAATCATGTAAAAAGTTAGAGCACTTTGACACAAAGCCCTTACAAGCACTTGATTTACCATTTCTGTTATAATTTTACATGAATAGCAATCATGCAAGTAGTATGAGTAGTATGAGTATGGATGGACAAATAAAAATTAGTACACTGGGAGGCTAGCAAATATACTACTAAGTAAGGCACTTTTCCAATCATGAAAGAAATACTTTTTTTTTTTCCCACATAAACATGAGAAATGCATAGAGGAATGCTAAATTAAAGCGCTTATAAGCACTTCGTATAAAAAAGCTCCTACGTTTTGCATGATGATACCTAGTTCATCTAATTCCTTTAGCTTTGAACATCTCCTAATCCAATAATAATGCAGATTATCATATCATAAGATTAAGCTACAAGATATCATAATCAAAGGAAATAGATGAACTAGGTAAATAATCTATAAGTGGCCCCTATTATAAAAAAAAGTGAGAGCAAAACACTTGCAATGGCTTTGATTTGCCATTCCTCAAATATATATATGCATGCATACTGATGATCCACATCCACCGTGTCAAACTGGCATTTCATTAGCAGGCCATAAATTCACCAAAAATCAATATTTGCCTCCGAAAACCTTAAATAGGCCTTCTTGGATGAAGGGTCCATCAATGGCCAGTCAAGAGGAAATTAATTTTAATAGGTTGACTGGTCACTTTCTTTGAGATTAACAGATTGAATCACGCCAACATGGTACATGGGAGTCTCAGAAACTGTAATTCTTATTTGAGCAAGCAAGTGCGCCTCTCCTTTTCCTTCTAAAACGATCAACATAAACCTTAATATAGCTGGGTATTATCCTCGCCATTTACCTGCTTTTCTCATGGATTTGCATTTTTCATTGGAGCTTCAAATGAAAAGTTGTCATCATGTGACTTTAAGATCACGGGTTCAAAGCGTGAAAACAGCTTTTTCCAAAAAATGTAAGGTAAGAATGAATACTATAGGTCCTTGTCATCCACCCCTTCCCAGCCCTGCATAGGCAGCAGCCTGGTGCACTGGGACTGCCCTTTTTATTGAAGCCACCACGAAAAATCACTCTCAAAACTATTTTCTTCGTTAATCATTCTTGTGACTCTGTGTGGTAGCGACGATGAGGACAACTTAAATGTACAAGTTTACCACCTTTCGTTCTAGTACCGGCAGTGACTGCTTTAGACCATTGTTGGTCCTCGTTTACCCTTTTCCTTTGGTACTTCCCATGGAAATCAACATTAGCCAGCACAAAGCAGCACTAATCAATTCGCAACTTTGAAAAAGCAAGCGCCTGGAACCATGCATTCAGTGGTCCAGACTTTGTCATCTGCTGGTGCCTCCAAGACGACTCTAGCTGTCTTTTAGACTCTAGCCATCTTGTCAGTGGATCTTCCACAAGCTTCCACTAGCATACAGGTATGGTTAAAATTTCTTGATTGGCGAGGATCTGTGCTTTCTATAGCAGTGGAACAAAAGATGGATTGGTCCGCCCTTGCCTCCCCCTTGGCTTTGTGGGGCTTAAAACCTCTTACAACAAGTAGTGAGCTGTATGGTTCGCCTGCTTCTGTTGCCATAGAATTTTGTTGTGCTGGATCATTGTGTGGAAGATCAGAATTCAGAACATTGGAATCCGAACCAAACAGATATCTTATGTTCTGCAAGGTAAATCTCGTTTGCTAGTGTTTTTTAAGTCATCAAAGACCAATATGCTTGTTGGATGTATGTAGGAGCATTGGTTGCCATAACTGAAGCAATCAGGAAAGAAGCTGCGGAAACCAAAAAGGAATTGAACAAGAGGAAAATTTATGCAGATAACAATGTCGCCGCAAAGAACACCAAGAAGGGCAGTCTGAAACAAAGTCCTACAATCGCCATGAACTCCTGTAGTGAAACAGAAGAGAGGATAGGAGAGAATAGAAGGACTGAAAACTTAAAACCAAAGGTCAGTTGCAACTTAGTTTTCTTTACCTTCCTGTGGGACTTGAATTTGAACCTCGAGGTAAACCATGATAATGCTTTATCCACCATAGGCGCCAGTGCAAGCGCTCTGCATAAGAAACATGCTGAAAATCAAGCATAATGATGTGAATTTTTCTCTTCAAAGGGATTCTGTTCAGGCATCTCAACAGAATGTTAGAAGTATCACACAGAAGGGACTTCATTTCATCCATAATCATGAGAGAATGTAAAGTTAAGATTACTAGCCTTGTTCAGATCGACAAACATCAATCCTCGGACAGTCAAAAAGGACCAGGGTAAAGCAATCAGGTTTACAACTTGTTCTCAAGGACATGCAATAATCTCCTGAACCATACAAAAAGTTTTGAAGTTGATCCAAAATACTCAATAGACTATATCAAGAATGCAATTCTGGAGTTCTGGGAGCTGAACCCCGCCTTAACAAGCTTGGTAACCTGTCTTCCCGGCCGCCCAAACCATTGCATTACTGAAGAACCTGCAATTGAATTTCAAAAAAGCAGGGATTAGATAACTTTCTGACTTGCTTAAATGATATCAACAACAATTGATGGTATGGTTATTACCTTTCAACAGCTGCAGCATGTCCTAACTTTTCAGGGTCTGGAAAAGGCGTGGACCAAAGGGTCAATAGTGCGCAGCTTTACCTTGAATTTTGCAAGAGGCTGTTTACACGCCTTGAACTGGTGACCTCAAGGTCACACGGAGACATCTCTACTATTGTGCCAAGGCTCTTTTTAAAAATGCTTCAAATAGAAACAAAACCTTTGTAGCTGAACCAAAGTGTGCAGACGTTCATATGAAACGAAACAAAAAAGAAAAAGATACTTCTCCACTTTCTTTGTCTTACCGGTTAATGGTTGTCTGAGGAAATCACTTGCCAATTATCGGCACCATCCAAGCAATCCAAAGGTTTACTGGTGGTAGCCTCTTGTTTAGAGGAGATCTAGCATGAAAATCCCCAGAAAAAAAAAGGGGGCAGCCCCAGTGCACTAAGCTCCCGCCTATGCAGGATCTGGGGAAGGGGTGGACCACAAGGGCCTAAAATATACAGCCTTACCTTGTGTTTACAAGAGGCTGTTTCCATGCCTTGAACCTGTGACCTCAAGATCACACGACAACAACCTTACCTTACATCAAAATCCCCAGAATGCCATGGTAAACTGGCAGACTGGTTTTAACAATCTCTAGTAAGATGCAAACAAATATGAATTTAGGCCTTAAAAACAAAAAACCATGTCCAGGGGCTAAACATGTGAACCGTAGCCCCTTATAGTGAATTTCTTGTGTCGCTGTGCTAGAAGGCTTTGGTGTATTTCTAGCAAAACTTGAATGAATTAATAATAATAATAATAAAATCTTCAGTGGTATGATTCGAGCTTTTTAATTCTCAAAATGTAATTAATCAGAGTTGCACCGGGGCTGCCCTTTTATCATGGAAATTAATGGGGACCATTTATCTTCTTTCAGCTGGCTAATTTCCAAATAAAAACACAAATCGGTGAAAACTATAAGTAGGAGGGATGATATATGCATTTGCCACACATATGAAAGGGAGCCTTGGCACAACGGTAAAAGTTGTCCTAATGTGACCTTGAGGTCATGGGTTCAAGGCATGGAATCAGTCTCTTGGAAAATGCAAGGTAAAGCTGCCTATTATAGGCTCTTGTGGCCTGGCCCTTCTTCAGACCCCGCATAGGCGGGAGCTTCGTGCACCGGGGCTGCCCCCCTTGGGTACTACTTTTTACTTGAAGGGAGGTCTTTATAAACAACCTCTAGTTTACCAATCTAAAATTGAGCTGCTAATTTTCTTTAAATTTTGTTTTAACGGATATGATATCCCCATCCTTTATATACACCTCATGGCTAGAGAATAATGAGAAGAATATATATGTCAGCTTGCCTTTATAGCTTCAATGGAGCTTTACATGTTGCGGTTGGTACTAAAAAATGTCAAAGCAAGTTAATTGCAGGGCACATATCATGGTCATAATCTCATGCAACTGACAACGTTAATTCAACATGGGTTGTAAATATTTTCAAAAAAATAAAAAGAAAAGGTTGACCTAAAAGCTTAAGCTGATAGGATCTGAGAGCGGCCAACAATAGTTATGTCTTTAACACACCTTCTCATGTCAAAGGCGTCAATTAAGCTTTGATACTATATTGAATTACAATTCAACCTAAAGATTAAGCTAATGGAAAGTGGGTCAACAAATAGTTATATTTCTAACAGTAAAAACAAGGAATCAATCTTTTTTATGAGGAATGCTAGGCGAAAGACCCTAAATGGACCTTAGTCAAAAGAGGCCAACATTTATCATTAAGAGCCCATCTTTGAATAATCTGATCCATCCATCTCATTGTTCCATGTTTGGATGTCAGATGGTTTAAAAAACATGATGATTGAATAATTCTAGCATCTAAAAAACTAAAAAACTTTTTATCTAGGAAGACCATGCCTTCCTAGGATCTCATCATCATCATCATCATCATCATCATCATCATCATCATCATCATCGTCAAGACCTTATCCCAATTAGGGGTCGACCACATGAATCTTATTCCTTTATTCTACTCTATTAAATACCATGGCTTCATTTAGTCCGAAAGTTTTTAAATCTTTCATCACCACTTCTATCCACGTTCTTTTGGGCCTTTCCCTTGCCCTTTTAGAACCTTCAATTTATATTGCCTCACTCCTTCTAACTGGTACCGTTGTTGGTCTCCTTTGAACATGTCCAAACCATCTAAGTCTAATCTCCCTCATCTTGTTACCTATTGGTGCTATTCTTAAATTTTCTCTAATATTTTCATTTCTAATTCTATCATTTGTTGTCTTACCACTCATTTATGTCAACATCCTCATTTCTGCGACACTCATCCTATGAGTATGATGTTCCTTAATTGCCCAACACTCTGATCCATAGAGCATGGCCGGCCTTATAGCCATCCTATAAAATTTTTCCTTTAGTTTGAGTGGCACATGCCGATCACATAAAATACCCGATGCATATCTCCATTTGTTCTAACCCGCTTGGATTCTCTGAGTAACCTCCCTCTCAATCTCTCTACTCTCATGGATCAATGATCCTAAGTATCGAAAGTAGTCTCTCATGGGGACCTCTTGGTTATCAATCTTGACTGGTGTTCCACTCCTACTCTCCTTACTAAAAGTACATTCCATATATTCTGTCTTAGTTCGGCTAATTTTAAATCCTTCTGATTCTAATGCTTCTCTCCATAACTCTAGCTTTATATTTATCCCATCCCTTGTCTCATCAAGTAGGAGTATATCGTCTCCAAATAGCATGCATTAGGGAATCTCCTCATGCAGATGTTTTGTTAACTCATCCATAACTAATGTGAAAAGGTATGAACTCAATGCCGAACCTTGGTGCAATCCAACCGTGACAGGAAAATCACCAGTCATGCCACTAGTGGTCTTAACGTACTGCTCCCTCATACATATCTTTAATTATGTCTATATACCCCTGAGAAACCCCTTTACTACCCAACACCCTTCATATTAACTCTCTAGGGACTCTATCATAAGCTTTTTCCTAGTCGATAAAGACCATGTGCAGGTCTTTTCTCCTCTCCCTATATTTCTCTACTAATTATCTTAGTAAGAAAATAGCTTCCATGGTAGACCTCCCAAGCATGAAACCAAACTGATTCTCCGATACACTTGTTTCATGTCGTAGCCTCTTCTCAATTAGTCTTTCAAAAAGTTTCATGGTATAGCTCATAAGTTTGATCCCTCAATAATTAGTGCAGCTCTGAATGTCTCCTTTATTCTTATAGATTGGCACAATAGAGCTTTTCCTTCACTCATCAGGCATTTTCTTTGATTTTATAATCTTGTTAAACAACTTGGTCAACCAAACTACCCAAATATCTCCCATATGCTTCCAAACCTCTATTAGTATACCATCAGGCCCCATAGCCTTTCCTGATTTCATCTTTCTCAAGGCCTCTTTTACTTCAAGTATTCTAATCCTACGTTTATATCTATAATATCCAATGTTATTTAGATTTATAGTATTTTCAATCCCTATATCCTTAAGGTCATTGTCATTTAACAAATTTTGAAAGTATATTTTTCACCTTTGTTTGATCTCATCATCTTTGACTAATACCTTTTGATCATCGCTTCTAATGCACCTAACATGCTTTAAGTCCTTATCCTTCTGTTCTCTTACTTTTGTAAGTTTAAATACGTCTTTCTCACATTCTCTTGTTCCTAGTCTATTATAGAGCTCATCATATGTTTTAAGGTTAGCCTCACTTACTATTCTCTTAGCAACATTTTTTGCATTCTTATATTGTTCATAATTTTCATAATTTTTAATCTTTTACCATGCTTTAAAATGCATTCGTTTTTCTTTAATAGCTTTATGTACTGTTTCATTCCACCACCATGTTTCCTTTGTTAATGGCCTTTTACCTTTAGATACTCCTAAGACATCTTTTGCCACTTTCTTAATGGACTCAACCATATTAGTTCACATGGTATTTACTTTTGTTTTATAGTTCCAATTTCCTTCTACCATCAACTTATTTTTGAATGAGGTTATTTTCTCTCCTTTTAAGTTCCACCACTTAGTTTTTGGATGGGTATTAAGTTCAATTCTTTTACTCCATCTTTTGATATGAATATCCATAACCATTAACCTATGTTGTGAGGTTAAACTCTCACCAGGTATCATCTTACAATCCTTACATATAGATTGTTCATTATTCCTAAGTAGAAAAAAGTCTATTTGGCTTTTATGAAGTCCACTTTTAAAGGTTATTAAGTGTTCATCCCTCTTCTTAAAGAGTGTATTTGCAATGGATAGGTTATATGACAAAGCAAAATTGAGGATATTCTCCCCCATCTCGTTTTGTTCACCTATACTATACCCTTTGTGTATTCTATCATATCTTTCCTTATCTTTTCCTACATAGCCATTTAAGTCTGCTCCTATAAATATCCCCTAAGTGTTGGGAATTTCTTGCATGACTCCCTGCATATCTTCCCAAAACTGTCTCTTAATTATATCTTGTAACCCTATTTGTGGTACATATGCACTTATAATATTTATAATCTGCTCTCCTAAAATCATTTTTATTATTATAATTCTATCACTGATTTTTTTAACGTCCACAACTTTATCCTTTAATTCCTTATCTACTATTATTCCTATGTCATTTATATTATTTTCCTTTCCTACGTACCATAATTTATATCCATCTATTTCTTTAGCTTTAGCCCATTTCCACTTGGTTTCTTAGATACAAGTGATGTTGACTCTCTTACATTTTATCGTGTCTACTAACTCCAAACTCTTACCTATCAGTGTCCCTATATTCCATGTAGCGATGCGAATCTTATATTTTGGAGATACCCTATTTACTATCGCCTTTCTCGACCTCCATGATATGAACCCATGTCCACTTTTCATTGCACCTGGGTTCTGATGCAGCGCGTCACTTCCAAGGGGACGCTCTAGCAGCCCTTGCTCATTTTTCACTACACCCGAGATCCGATGTAGCGCGTCACTTCTGGGAGAACGCCCTAGCAACCCTTGCCTATTTTTCACCGCATCCGGGATCCGATGCAGCGCGTCGCTTATGGGGAACGCCCTAGCTTGAACGAATGTCAGTTTTCGATTCATGTCATGTTGGGGTTGCCATTGTTTTTAAAAAGCTGAAGATGATTTTCATTAAAATCATCTTCAAGTTCACCCTTGTCGGTGGCTACTTAATGCAAGGGTGACCATATTTTAAGAAGCTGAAGATTATTTTCATTTCTTCCTCACAAATTAATATACAAATGCATATTTATTTGTAAGAAAGAAATAATAGAATCATCTTCAGCTTCCCCCTTGCTAGCTAGCTACCTAACATAAGGGTTGCCATCTTCTAAGAAGCGGGAGATGATTTTCATTTCTTCCTCACAAACTAATATACAAATGCATATTCATTTGTAAGAAAGAAATAATAGAATCATCTTCAACTTCCCCTTTGCCGGCTGGCACCTGACGCAAGACCCTCCTCCTTTTTTATCCTAGCTTGGGACCGGCATTGGCGGAGTTGCCTTCCTAGGCTCTATGGCTTGTAAACTGTATAGAACTCAATTCAGACGAGCATTTCTACCCAGTTGATCGTAATTGTGAACCTTAGTCATTTTTAGCCGTTCATTTTCAAGGAATTGATTGGATAAATGAGTCTCAAGGTTTAGAGTGTTGTTATTGTGTTGGGTGGGCCCCAATTTTCATGGTCTTCATACCTGTCATGTACATTGTGGATCACGGCAACATGTAACAGCAATCAACCAATCCTGATCGTCTAATTGAAGGACTTGTTAGATGCAAAGAATTAGTTCATGGGACAAATGTTTTTTGAAAATTTAATTGCACGCTAAACAAGGATCACTTGTCATTTGATGAATTTTCAATATTAGAAAAATACATTGTTTTATCAATCAACTAAAGGGAAAAAGAACATCCATTTGAAGGGCAAATTTTTGTGGTACCATGTCAGGGCCCACCCAGACGTGCCATTTTATGACTAAATAAGCTATCTTGAGAGCATAAGATTTGTATCACCACATGAAATATAGGAACATTGACAAATAAGAGTTTGGAAGCACAATAAAACATAGGAGAATCAACATCGCTTGTATCAAAAAATTCAAGTGGAAAAGGCTAAAACTAGAGAAATCGATAGGCATAAGCTATGATACATAAGAAAGAATAGGAAGAGAAATGACATAGGAATAATGATGGATAAATAATTAAAAGATAAAGTTGTAGACATTCAAAGAACCAGTGATAGAATTATAATAACAAAACTTATTTTATGAGAGCAGATAATAAATGCTATAAGTGCATATGCACCACAAATAGGGTTAGAAGATATAATCAAGAGACACTTTTTAAAAGATATGAGGGAGTCATGCAAAAAATTCTTAACATAGAGCGAGTATTTATAAGAGTAGACTTAAATGATCATGTAAATAAAGAAAAGGAAGGATATGATAAGGTATATAAAGGGTATGGTATCAAAGAACGAAATGAGATGGGGAAGCTATCCTCCATTTTGCTTTCGCATATAACTTGGCTATTGCAAATACATTCTTTAAAAAGAGGGATGAACACTTAATAACCTTTAAAAGTGGACTCTATAAAAAGCCAAATAGACTTTTTTTTACTTAGGAATACCAAAAGATCAATATATAAGGATTGTAAGATGATATCCGGTGAGAGTTTAACCTCACAACAAAGGTTAATAATTATGAATATCTACATAAAAAAATGAAAGAAATGAAATAAACTTAATATGTATCCAAAAACTAGGTGGTGGAACTTAAAAGGGGAGAAAATAACCTCTCTCACAAAAAAGTTGATGGTAGTAGGAAATTGGAACAATGAAAAAGAAGTAAACATCATGTGGATTAATATGACCAAGTCCATTAAGAAAGTAGCAAAAAATATTCTAAGAGTATTTAAAGGTAAAGGACAAATTAGTAAAAGAAACTTGGTGGTGGAATTGTGTGTTTTAAGGTATGGCAAAAGACTATAGATAATGAAAACTATGAATTATATAAGAATGTTAAAAAGGTTGCTAAGAGAATAGTAAATGAGGCTAAACTCAGAGCATATGATGATCTCTATAATAGATTAAGATTAAGAGAAGTTGAGAAAGATGTGTTTAAACTTGCAAAAATAAGAGAATAGAGGAGTAAAGACTTATGCCACGTTAAGTGCATTGAAGTAAAGATCAAAGGGTATTAGTCAAACATGACAAGATCAATCAAAGGTGCGAAAGTTATTTTCAAAAATTGCTAAATGACAATTGCCTTGAAAAACATATGGATTAAAGTATTATAATCCTAAATAAAATTAGACATTATAGATACGACCATAGGATTAGAACACTTGAAGTAAAAGAGGCCTTGAAAAAGATGAAATCAGGAAAGGCCCTAGGGCCCGATGCTATACTAATAGAGGTTTCGAAATATATGGAGGATATTGGAGTAGTTTGGTTTGACCAAGTTGTTTATCAAGATTATAAAATCAAAGAAAATGTTGGATGAATGGAGGAAGAGCTCTATTGTACTAATTGATAAGAATAAAGGAGACACACAAAACCACATTAATTATTGGGGATCAAACTTATGAGCCACATTGAAACTTTTTGAAAGAGTGATTGAGAAGAGGCTACGACGTGAGACAAGTTTATTGGAGAACCAGTTTGGTTTCATGCCTGAGAAATCTACCATGAAAGTTATGTTCTTACTAAGACAATTGATAGTGAAATATAGGGAGAGGAGGAAGGACCTCCATATGGTCTTTATTGATTTAGAGAAAGCTTATGATAAGGTCCCTATAGAGTTAATATAGAAGGTATTGGGCGAGAAATGGGTTTCACGGGTGTATATAGGCATAATTAAAGATGTATGAGAGAGATGACCCGGGTTTTCTCATGCATTTTTAAATGAAAAATCTAAATTCCTCAGGTGGGATCCCTATTTGAAAAACAATGCAATGCAATGGAAAAATCTTTTATTTGAAATCCAATTTGAAAACCCGAGTGTCATTTGCTTTTACAACATCTAAGGTAGTTTTTGAAAAACTTTAGAAATCATAAACGTTTTTCCCCAGGTCTATCCAGTCACAAAGACACTAACCGTAATTAAATACAAATACATGTCCAAAGGGTTGAGAATTTACTTACATGTATAATTGTTTCCTTTTTGATTCACTTGCTCGTAGCACTAACATAGATGTCCTCTACTCGTGGATGGAATCATCCTGAAAAATGTTAAGGATAGGGTGAGTATATACTATACTCAGTAGGAGTCTATCACTACTAGTTTTGCAATGCATGAGATGTTTGAAAATCATATGCTCTTTCAAAACATGTGCAAGTCTGAATACTTAAGTTCAATGTTGATATTAAAATCTATTGTCAAACTGAAATACTAACGACTTAAGAATCTCACAAATCAAGTTGAAAGTATCATATATATCATAACATAATAATATGCATAAGATGCTTCATTGAATCCAACTCATGGATATCTATCATGGTATGGTCGACCAATCCTATATCATGCCATATGCAATGCACATAAATCCACGAAACCATAGGGTCCTACTATGCCCACGACCTCACCACCGTGTGGTCCCCGGGTGCCTAGGGACACGGGATCATATACCTCCACGGGGCATATGACACTTCGACCCAATGCCATGACACCAGTGGTAGCCCCCTGTACCACATGCAGTTGTTGATTGTTTAACCGCAAGTGCACGGGTTATTGTAGTGTAGCTTATGCAAGTACGGGTCGATCCCACGAGGACTTGATTTAAAATTATGGAGTTTTCAATAAAATTCAATTAATAAAAGAATATAAACTAAAAAAAAAATCCAGATTTATTCAATTGTTGCAATGTTCACAATTATTTATTCCAAAGAAAATAAAAAAATAAAACTAAAATGCATCCTGGATAAGCTTGTCCTTGGATTGCACTGTCTCTGGATTAGTCTGTCCTTGAATAGTCTGTTCTGGATTGCATTGTCCCCGAATAGTCAGAATGAAGATAAGTTAAAACCAGAATAGCACAGGGACACAGTTGTAATTAAACAGGGGACCCAATTGGTATTTCTGAAATCTGTTAGGGGACACAGATGGAATTCTTTTGGGGACACAGATGGAATTTCTGAAATAGGACAGAATTGTAATTTCTGAGATCTGCAGGTGCAGATTTGTAATTTCATCAGGGTTTTGGTTTTTCACGAAAAAGACCAGGAAAACAAGTTTTGGGAGAAATCTGGAAGAGGGAGAAGAGGAAGAAGAATAGAGGAAGGAGGAGAAGAGGAAAGGGAGAGAAGAAAGATGGGGAGAAAACCCGAGTTGGGTTTTCTCTCCTGTATGCTTCGTATGAAGAGAAGAAGGGGAATTGAGAAGAAGGGAGGAAAACGATAAGGGTTCTGGGTTTTCTCTCTATGGCCGGCTAGCAGAGGCTGAGGGCGGTGGAAGAGGGACGCCTGATGCGAGTGGTGGGGGAGAAGGAAAGCAGAAGGAGAGAAAAGAGGATGGACGTGCGGAGCTTGTCGGACAGGGGTGGTTGGTGCGATCTGGGTTGGGCACGACTGGTTCAGACGAGCTCGCACGTGTGTGAAAGAGAAGAGAAGCAGAGACGTTGCTGGCCTATCCGGGAGAGAGAGAGAGAGAGAGAGAGAGAGAGAGAGAGAGAGAGAGAGAGAGAGAAGAAGAAGAAGAAGAAGAAGAAGAAGAAGAAGAAGAAGAAGAAGAAGAAGAAGGAACTCGGGGTTGGATTTGGCTGAACGACCACTCGAGATGGAGACCCGAATAGGTGCGTGGATGATGATGGAGATGAAGAATGGGAGAGCTGGGCGGTGAATTGAGAAGATGAGAATGATGAGGGAGCGTGAGGTAGCTTCCGGTGATGCGAAGAAAGATGGGAAGATTGTGGGTGCAGGTGGTTGGTGGGCAGACAAAAAAAAAAAAAAAACAGAGGAGATGATGGGTTGGGCGACCAGTAAAGATGGCTGGGGACTACTAGTGACGACAATAGACGAGAACGGTGGGATGATTTGGGATGGGAAACAGGAATAGAACGACAGAGAGAGAGAGAGAGAGAGAGAGAGAGAGAGAGAGAGAGAGAGAGAGAGAGAGAGAGAGAGAGAGAGAGAGAGAGAGAGAGAGAGAGAGAGAGAAGATAAGAGAAGAGAAGACAGGAAAAGAGTGAAAGAAGAAAGGGGGAAGGAGAAGAGCGTGCGGGTGAGAGAAGCTGAAAAAGGAGGTGGAAAAGGTGAGCTAGCCAACCTCCCCTAGAAGCAAAAAAACGTCTTTGGAGAGAGATAGGAAGGGGTATAAAAAGGAGAGTGAGAGATATAGACGTGAAAGAGAGGGAAAGGGAGATTAAACAGATAAGATAGGAGAGATAAGAGATGAGAGAGAGTGGGGTCCACTAGAATTCTAGTCTTGCTAGAACTCTGCAAGTCTTCAACTTTGTCCTGTACTAGGATTCTTCAAATTCCATCTTATCTGATCTCCATCTAATATCTTTGATTCGATCTGGAGCGTCCACGCCTGAGTTGACCGATCTGCAATGCATAGACCCAATTAGCGCAATCTAAACCGTCCATTAGCTTTAATAGTCATCTAACCACTAAATTTTATAAATCAACGGTTGGATGACCAATTAAAGCTAAAATGAAATATTTGATGTAAAATCTTAAAATTAATGGTCTAGATGCTCTAATCAAATACTAAATTAGGGGTATTTTGACCAAAATTGAACACTTAACAGCAATTGAAGTAGGGATATGCCTTTTTTGGGCGTGGTACCCATCCACCTAATAGTGGTAGAGGCTGGGTGGCCAACCCACATCCCTCGGCATAGCACCCACGAGCTTACTAGCCCAAATTATGTACAATCAAATAAGCCAAAAACCTCTTCTTAAAACCTGTCCTCTTTGGGTCCCTCACAACCGCTCGGCCTCGCACTCAAATACTTTTGGCAACCCTCAAGGACATTCAATCTTTGCAAGAACTTAATGCTCATAAATCATGCAATGTATGCAATAGTTTGCAAAACATATCTATGCATAATGTATATACAAAACATGTCTATGCATAAAGCATTTGTCACATGCATGCTAAACAAGTCATATACTTAAATCATGTATTTGCAAAACAATCATAGTTCTTTTAAAAGAATCCAGTAGCGATAGAGCACTTACCTGACTAGGTTGCGCTAACCCCTTTGTCCTCGGACGCTCTTGAACATGGTTTGGGGAATCAAGGTTAGTTTGGCCCATCTTTTATGGGTTTTAGAGTAGTTGGTCTTATTACTTTGGCATTAAGGGTCCATCTCTATGCCTATGGGGTATCCTAAGGTCCTAATTGGGCCTTGGTATCCTCAGTTTTCCAAAAGTCTAGCGGCAACACGCCACCATCCTATTCTAAGGTTCATGCCCACCTTTGATTGGGCCTTGATCAGGGATTTTATAGTTTTGATGTGTCCGCGTCGTCGACACGGACACAACGCCTTTTGCGGCGCCTCAATCGGAGCTCTAGATCTCAAGTTATAAGCGTTTTAGTGTCACACGTACATAAGGGTCTCAAGAGTGAAAAGACGAAATGCAATGCTAGGGCGCTGCGCGTCAGCGTCATGCGCCCTGGCTTCCTTAAGAAACAAGAAATCCTGTAGCGCTAGGGCGCTGCGCGTCTGCGGCGTGTCCCTCAGCGGGCCCGTCTACAGACGCGCTGGGTTTTCCGCACGATTGTCTCTTTTGTGGGAGCGTCCCCGAACGTGCTCGTTTGGTTTTTCAAACTGCGTCGACGTGTGACGTTCCGACTGGAACTTTCCATCGTCTAGGGGACCGGGGCATCCTCAGGACACCCCCGACGACGGGCGGCCTGTGTGGAACGTCCCTAGGTCCTTGGTGAGTCTCCAAGGCTCCATTTTGCATGGTTTTTCATGCAAAAACCTAGGGAAATTGATCCTAGAACTACGGTGGAGATGAGTTTTGAGGGATTTTGAGCACACCTGGCTCGTTGCTGGGTTTTGCTCTTTGTTTTCCCCTCTACGTCACTCCCCCACAATGGCTTTTCTCCAACCTTTTGGGCTGCCATTAGAGGCGCCCAAGAGCTCTATTTATAGAGCTATGAGAGGGTTCTAGAGGGGGCTCTCACCGCCTTTGAATGGTGGTGGAGAAACCTCCAGAATGGTGGTGATTTCATCTCCAATCACTGCCGTTCTAAAACCCTCTAAGAGGTGGAAGATGAAGGGTGCCCGTATCAAAACGGGCCCCTGTGTTTTGCAGCTAAATCAGTTTTTGTAAAAATTACAGTTTTGCCCCTGAACTTCAAAGGGCTATAACTTTCTCATTTTATCTCCGTTTTGGGTGATTTTGGTCTTGTTGGATTCCTTTTTTCGAGATGCATCTAATGGTATTATTTTTAGGACCAATTTTCTGGGTTCAATTAAGGCGACTAGTGAAATGACCAAAATGCCCTTATCTTTAAAACTGAACTTTTCATGGGATTTTAATATTACAAAAATTGGGGTCATTACAATGAGAGAACGGAAATAAATGCTAATACCACTAACAAAGAGAAATGATTTTTCTATCACTATAAGATTGCACCAAGAATTGGCATTGAGCACATACATTTTCACGTTGGTTATAGATGAGTTAACAAAACATCTACAAGAGGAGATTCTATGGTGCATGCAATTTGTAAATGATATAATTTTAATTGATGAGACAAGGGAAGTCGTAAACACAAAGCTAGACTTATGGAGAGTATTAGAACCTAAAGGATTTAAAATCAGCCGAACTAAGACAAAGTATATCGAATGCAATTTTAGCAAGGAGAGGAACATGAGTGGAGCATTAGTAAAGATTGATAACTAAGAAGTCTCGTAAAAATCTAATTTCGATACTTAGGATCGATGATTCATGAGAGTGAATAGATTAAGAGGGAGGTTATCCAGAGAATTCAAGCAGGTTGGAACAAATGGATTGCGCATCTGGAGTTTTGTGTGATCAGTGGGTGCCACTCAAATTAAAAGAAAAATTTTATAGGATGGTTATAAAACCAGCCATACATTATGTATCAGAGTGTTGGGTAGTTAAGGAACATTATGTTCATAGAATGAGCGTAGTAGAAATGAGGATGTTGAGATAGATGAGTGGCAAAACAAGAAAGGATAGAATTACAAATGAAAACATTAAAAGAAACTTAGGAGTAGCACCATTAGTTAACAAGATGAGGAAGATTAGACTTAGATGGTTTGGACATGTCCAATAAAGAGTGAAAATGGCACCGGTTCAAAGGAGTAAGGCTCTGCAAGTAGAAAGTTCTAAAAGGACAAAAGGAAAGCCCAAAAGAACATGGATAGAAGTGACGAGAAAAGATTTAAAAACTTTGGGACTAAATGAAAAACATGAATAGAAGTGATGAGAAAAGATTTAAAAACTTTGAGACTAAATGAATCTTGTTCCTTCATTTTTCTTTATTAAGTATCATGACTTCATTTAGTCAAACCGCTCATCTTCTTATCAACATCTGGACAGGCCAAGCATCAAATTAGCTCCTCCCCTGGATGATTATAGCCACCTCTACTGTGGAGTGAGGAAACTCTTAACCAATCATGGGTTTTAACTTTCCCTCCAATGGAGAAGATTTTATGGGTAAACTGCTATCTAAATTATTGGCCAGAAGATTAAAGGCTTGGATGAACAACCATGTAGACCACACCGTTGTAGGAGTTTCCTCTTTTGCTCTTCCAGTTCCTGTCCCCGTTGTTGAAACTGTCATCAAACTTCTACAAATAAAAACAACTGGGACGTAAGGTTCTTACCTCAATCATACATTTCCTGTAAAAAGCCAATGGTAGAAACAGCGTTAGAATTCAAACTACCAAGATGGAATTGAATTGAAGTAACCGGATCAAAGAAGAGCACTCTACCGTCCAGACATTAGTTTTTCCACATCAACATTGTGATCCAATTTTAGGAATGTTCGTTTGAGAGATTGTATCAGCCGACAGAGCAAACCATGAAAAGTATTCATGGAGGATTTTTACTGGGGCAAAGTTTTGACTGGAACTTACTTGAAGGACGTCCAATTTCCTGGAGAAAAGGAGAGAAATTTGCCAATTATGGGCATATTTCATGAGGGAGAAGTATACATGAAAATTGTGGAAAATAAAGCTTTCTTCAAATAGCAACAATTTTGTTTTCCAAAGTAGACGACCATAGCTGCGAGCAGCTTTGAACCAGTGACATCCATATCACGGGAGACACCCTCTGCCACTATTCGGCTAAGGCCAGCTTTTACTAGCAACATTTTCCTGATCAAAGATCATTACGGAATATCGAGATTGCACCTGACAATTAAATCAATTCTTGTCATATAATTGCTTCTTGAGAGAAGAGAAGCCTTGGCATAAGGATAGAGTTGTTGTCATGCAGCCTTAAGGTTATGGGTTCAAGGCATGAAAACAATTTTTTGCAGAAATGCAAGATAAGGCTAAGTGCCGTACATCCTTTGTGGTTGGAGCTTGTGCTTCTTTAGGATAGCACAAGTTAAATGATTAAATCGAGGACGAACCTGCTTTCTCCTTCTTAGAGCATAAAGGGGCAGCCCCGGTGCACGAAGCTCCCACCTATGTGGGGTATGGGGAAGGGGCGGACCACAAGGGCATATAGTAGGCAGCCTTATCTTGTATTTTGCAATAGGCTGATTCCACGCCTTGAACCCATGACCGCAAGGTCACATGACAACAACTTTTACCGTTGCGTCAAGGCTTCCCTTCTTAGAACATGTATAGTAAATTTTGAATGTACTTGGACTAAAGAGTACGACTACTAGGCTTGCTTGAAAAAGGAGTACAAATTAAAAGGGACCATCAATCTTATCCACTGTAAACTAGTAAAACTTAAAATGCTACATGGACGTAAGCAAGTGCCAATCTCCTTGGCATTTTTCAATATTTCTAAGCAGGTCACCAGCATGATCCCAGTAATGATGATCATCTTTGGGGACGACCTGATCAACAATTCTTACCATAAGAATCGAAATGACAATAACCAGCAACCCATGCATTTTAATAAGATTGAATCACTGATGGTAGGATTTATTTGATGCATATCAGATCAAGATGATGTAATAGACCCATTCAGAGACGTCCAAAAGATCATGGGTTACAATAGCGGCAATCCTGTCTTGGATATCAATAGGTGGGGGGAGTGTGCAGTTATAGTACTTTTAATCATCATATACTCTCATCAATGTTCCATCCCTTGCTAGAAACGGATCAAGTGAGGGGGAGCCTTAGCGCAATGGTAAAGTTGTCGTATAACTTTGAGGTCACAGGTTCAAGGAGTGGAAATAGTCCCTTGCAAAAATGCAAGATAAGACTGTATTATAGACCCTTGTGGTTTGTCCCCTCTCTTGACCCTGCACAGGCAGGAGCTTCGTGCATGGAGGCTTTACCTTGCATTGTAAGAAGTTGTTTAACCTCAAGGTCACACGCAGCTCCCTTCTAAATGACTCAGTTTCATCTTTACGTGCATAAATATATAAGATTAATTACCTTTTTTATACAAAAACATTTTCATACTGACATTTAATAACCTGCTTTATCTGCGGTGAGATCATCTTTATTCATAGCTAGATGAGATTATAGTTATTGAAATTAAAAATCATACCAATTTATTTTGTAGTGTGACCTTGAGGTCACAAGTTCAAGACATAAAAATAGCCTCTTGCAATATAAGGTAAAGCTGCGTACTATAAACCCTTGTGGTTTGCCCTTAAGTTAGACACACACATGCACAACATCAAACCTTGGTCAGTGTAATAGACTCCTCGTGCCGTTGCGTTTGAAGGCAGTTAGACAATTGACGTTGCTATATAGGTAAGACAATTGTACAGAAAATATAATTAAAGGCACTTAAATTAATCTAGTTCTACTTTAGTAGAGTCAGAATTAGATTATTTTCCTCGAGATTACACAATTACATAGAAAATATAATTAATGGCACTTGCAGTGGTTTAAGTAGTAAGTACTTGCTGTGCCTGGAGATGTGCTGATCCAGGCCGCTCGTCTTGTGGGCCACATTTTAAAACACAATGCACCAAATTAAAGCTTCTCCAATATTATGTATGAATGGTTGGGGAAGCACGGAAACAATCTTAACAAAATTTTGACCTATCGGATGGTTAAGATGATGCAGTGGAGAAGATATCTGATTATCGACTGCCAAGCATGTTCCTAGAGACTAACGTCTGCTCACACTTGATATGTAAGGCCACCCAAGAGGACTTTTCTCCCCCCAATCAATAAAACTTACCTTTCTTCGGATAAATGAATTTTTGCATCACAAATTTATTAGAATTTCACGTATCTTAATTTTAGTTGCACATACAAGAGCAATTTTAGAGCAACAGTAGAGTTGTTGTCGTGTGACCTTGAGGTCATGGATTTGATACATAAAAAAAAACCTCTTGCAATATACGTAAGACTGCATACTATAAATTCTTTGTAATCCGCTCCTTCCCCAGACCTTGCATACACGAAAGCTTTCATCTAGAGCTAAGCAAAACCCAATCAATGGTCCATATTTAACTTGCTGATGTAAATGTTAGGTTTATTAAATTGAATTGACTTGCGGGCGGCTATTGCGTCTGTGGGGCTATCAAAAGGAAGGTCTAGATGACATCACATTAAGGTCGGTGCCAAAAGGTGCTGGCCATTGCTTGAAAAGTATTTCATATTTCCTCTAATTTCAACTGGCTAGCAATGGACAGAGGATGACATTGGCATCTCTCATGTGACTAATCATAAAAGGGCAGCTCCGGTGCACAAAGTTCTTGCCTATATGAGGTCTAGGGAAGAGGCGGATTATAAGGGTTTATAGTAGGCAGCTTTACCTTGCATTTTGTAAGAGACTGATTCCACACCTTGAACACGTGACCTCAAGATCACATGACAACAACTTTTACTATTGCGCCAAGGCTCCCCTTCTCTCATATAACTAATCATCAATACCGTAAATAGAATAGCAAGACCTAAATATTTCAGAAAAGAAAGGCGTTGTTTTCAAACTTGATGCAACTAGCAGAGTCCCATTTTATATTTTTCTTATTTTTTTTCTGCAAAAGATAGAAGTTCATTGAAGGTTCAGACTAAAAATATGAACCAAGTGATAAAAAATAAGTTTGACTACAAATTGATTAAGAAAATTCGGCATTCAACAACTTTCTAATTCTATAAAAAAACAAAGTGAAAGGGTTGGGTTCGGACCAATAATGCCGCATTAGAATACTATGCTAATGCGGCCCAGCTACTTGGATGGCGCCATAGACCCAGGAAGGTGATTAGAAGACCAACTTATCTAGTGAGATCCATTCCCTGGACCACACAGCCATTAGAGTAGCCTCAATACGCAAAACTAAATGGATAATGAGATTTGGGTCTAACCATAGCCCCTGCAAAACTGGTGCTTTGGGCTCACAAAACAATACTGAAAACAGCCGAAAGCGGTCTATAAGTCTAATGCCTTGAAATGAGGGATCTAGATCATGCCAATTGATATCCTTGGACTGTGGCATCCATTGAAGGAAGGTGGAAATAGACGGGAAGTTCCATAAATTACCCGAGAGTAGATGGCAACAAAAGCTGTCACGCCATCACTTTCCTCAACACCACGCTTCTTCTCCCATCGTCATTTGGATCTCAATTATATAATGGACATAACAAGAAAGACAAACTTCCATTCAAACCTTCACAAAAACAACAGCAAAAACGTCCAAGATGCTCTCCACCGTCCTTTCTCCGTCCCCTGTTCCTGCCGTATTTTGCAACCCTACCTCGAGAAGAAAACGCCAGTTCCCTATTTTATTAGAAATTTCGGACTCTAAAATTATCCAATCAACACGGTTTATGAACCAATAAACATTCAAAGCAAGAACATTCAGATGAACAAATCAGACCAGAGGGCGCTTAGCTTTTAGTCCTCTGTTTTGATCCCCACTTTTCATCTGAATGGTAAGCGGTGAATTGAAGGCGTCCAAGAAAGTTCAAATGAAGAAAAAAGACAGAATTGCATAAATCGGACAGCGAGTCCTATTAATCCAATGGAGGATATTACGGTCCTAATGCCTAGAAATTGCCGTAGGAGATTCCTAACCACGTAGGATCCACAAAACAGCAGTTGTAAGGGTGGCAGAGGCCTTATGCTTCAACCGCCGGTGTAAAACAAACGCACTTTGGTCGGTCAGCCACCAAATAAAAATGCCTCTTTCGTTACAGTTTCTCGTATCTGTTCCGAAAGCCCGTCGAGTCAAACACGAAAATGCTAAAACCCCTACCCTTCTCCCCTCCATTTCCACCAACCACAATGCCGGTTGAAGATGAAGTAGAACCTAATTCCATCGCAGAATGGTTCCTTCCATCCTTCCTTGATGACCCCTATGATCCCAACGAAATCAACAGCTATCCATGGTTTGATCAACTTCCAGATCATGAACATCATCTCATCAACACTCCCTCTTCTTCCCTCACCACCATTCAAATTCCCCCACCATCGTCGGATTCACCCAATCAAAGGAAACGACCCAGTAATTCAACATCCAAACCATCCCAACAACGCAGGAGAAATCACTCTGACTCATTAACCAATGATAATAGAGTAGAAGAAGCGGAACCTCCGCGAAAACTTGCCAGAAAACCATCGGGAAGAAGTAACGGTAATGCCCACAACAACAATAGCAGCGGAAACAACAGAGATTCACGGTGGGCAGAGCAATTGCTGAATCCCTGCGCTTCTGCCATTGTTACCGGCAACCTCTCCCGCGTACAACACCTGTTATACGTTATTCATGAGCTAGAATCCCTCGCCGGCGATGCAAATCACCGACTTGCAGCGTACGGTCTCCGCGCCCTCGCGCATCATCTATCACCGTCGGCCTCCGTAACCTTGGGGATGTTCAGCTCCACCGAACCGCGAATCTTCCAAGCCTCTCTCCTCAAATTCCACGAAAATAGTCCCTGGTTTTCCTTCCCAAACCAACTCGCCAACTCCTCCATCCTCCAAACATTAAACTCGCCGGGAAATTCCCGCCCAAACCTCCACATTATCGACATAGGCGTTTCCCACGGCGTCCAATGGCCAACGCTGCTCGAGCCCTTAACTCGCCGGACCGGCGGACCCCCTTCGCTCGTCCGCCTCACCGTCGTCGGATCCAACACCCCGTCGGCAACTTTCGCCGCCGGCCCTCCAACCGATGATTTCCCCTCTTGCCTTCTCCGATTCGCCAAAAAGATCAATCTAAACCTCCAAATGAACCGGATCGACGGCCAACAACTGCAAAACCTAACTTCTGAAACCCTGGGCATATCAAGAGAGGACGAAACCCTAGTTATCTGCGCGCAATTCAGACTTCACCAGCTGAATCACGAAGGGAATGGATGTTACGACGATCGAACTCAATTTCTGCAGAGATTGAGAGATTTGGATCCCGATCTGGTGGTTTTGAGTGAGAATGAAATGGATTGCAGTTGCAGTAAGTGCGGAGACTTTGCGACGGGCTTTTCTCGACGAGTCGAGTTTTTATGGAGCTTCCTGGACTCGACGAGTGCTGCGTTTAAGGGAAGGGAGTGCCAAGAGAGGCGGGTCATGGAAGCAGAAGCGGCAACCGCGTTAGTGAGCGCGTCGGAAATGAATGAAGGCAAGGAGAAATGGTGCGAGAGACTGAGGAAGGCCGGGTTCGTGACGGAGGGATTTGGAGAAGACGCGACTGGCGGCGGGAGAGCGCTTCTAAGGAAGCACGATTCTAATTGGGAGACGACAGCGGACGAGAACGGGAGCGTTAGTTTATGCTGGAAAGGGCAGCCCGTTTCTTTTTGCTCCTTATGGAAGTTGCCGCCTACCAGGGGCAATAGCAGCTGATCCGGGTCCCTGGTTTTTGGAAATCGGCGAGTTGGACTGAGACGAGTCGGGCGAGTTCTGATACAATGTAACGTCTGCCCTTTCATCTTACAAACAGCCACGTACACTGAAACGATTTGCTAGATGATCGCCGACGTCTATTTTGTGGGACCTGTTTTTGGTTTGCCCAATGTAAAGATCCTAGCCCTGGTAGTCTGTATCGCACTTGCAATCTGAATGTGATCCAGTTGGTTGAATGGTCAGGATTATCACTATCGGTATGTAAAGGGTCAAATTAAGGGAATTGATTCATATGGGGTTAGGCTTAGGGGACACCCATTTGATCCTTTTTTTGACATTTCAAAAAATCTTAAATGTTTGGGATACAAAAATTAGGTAACTCACAAGAAATCAGTACATTTAGATGATCTAAAACCATCAGTTTTGTGTCTTTGAAAAAACCGATGGTTCTGATTTTCAATTCAAAGAAGCATAAGCTACAGCATTCAAAGGGTACGGAATTGATATTATAGCCCATGTAAATCATTCCCAACAATTATAAACAGTTTGGATCTTTAAAAAATGGACTCTAAAAGCACATTCTTTGCTATCAAACCTTGCGAGCCAAATTTCATTTTCTTGGTTCAAGACTCTTCTACTTTTAAATCTCTGCTAAAAATAGCTTATTTTCTTTTTCGTAAGAAAAAAAAAACTAAGAGAAAATGAGAATTAAAATGTTGAAATACAAATGAAATACATCTAGTGCCAAGGTTATAATCTGAACCATTCATCTGCCGATCCTTACCTTAGATAGATCATGCTGAAATTAAAAGAAAAAAAATATCTCATACATAATTTATATGAGAGAAGGGGGGAGCCTTGATGCAATGGTAGAGTTGTCATCGTATGACCTTGAGGTCATGGGTTCAAGGCATGGAAACAAAATGCAAGGTAAAGCTGCTTACTGTAGACCCCTGTAATCTGCCCCTTCCTTGAACCCAGATATGCGGGAGTTTCGTGCACCAGGACTGCCCTACTCGGATTGTCAACTTATAGGACAGTCACTTTGAGTTGTAATTGCTACGTATATAGTTTTACATGAAAACTTCAAATGATTTGTAGAAGTGGCCAATGGTTTTCGTACTTAGAAATAATGTTGCATAGCATAAGTTTATTGGGGTAATGTTGCATAGCATAAGTTTTTCTTTTTCATTTTTTATTTCTATTATGAAAGTTGACATTTTTTATCTCTTATAAGTGTGTTTGCATAACAATCCAATAAAAGACGGGATAAAAGGGGCAGTGCACGATGCAGGGTCCAGGGAAAGGGCAGATCACAATGGCGTATAGTAGGCAGCATTACCTTGCATTTTGCAAGAGGCTGATTCCATGTCTTAAATCCGTGACCTCAAGATCATATGACAACAATTTTTACCATTGCGCCAGATGGTGATGCAAAATCGAGCAAATTCCTCACTTTTTATAAAGTCCAAGTATGTTAAAATATATATATATATATATATATATCTTTCGTCAACTGGTTCAGTAATTGTACATTTGATTGTTTTTAAATGATTAATTCCATTTGCTCAGTAACTTAAGGGGACCAAGTCCAAATTCTATCTCTCCGTATCCTTTTTCTGCAGACCTCTCAAGTAAATTATATGATGCAACTTGTTGTATTACGACCGTAAAATAAGTGTTCTTAAAATTAAAAAGTAAATTTACATTTTTATACTTTCTTAATGATCTAAGATAATTCATCTAATTTGCCCATATTCGGTGGCCTGGATGTCAAATCTCATATTGATCGGATGTCACATGTCTCTCATTATTTTTTAAGCCAAAAAGTAGATGGAGGATCTAATGGTGTCCAGCTGACATAACATTTGGGTGAATCAGATGAACGTATTGGAATAATAAAAATAATATAAAAATGATAAAATGTAGGTCTACTTTTTAATTTCAGGAATGCTTAAGTTTCATCGTATAATTAGTCATCTCTCGTGATATACCTCCTAAGAGGATATATTTTAATATGAAGATAGTAGTGTCAAAGCAAGAAAAAATAAAGATACGTGCTTAGAATTCTTTTGGGGTTCTTCTTTAAGTTATCTTGGCGCAATGGTAAAAGTTGTCGTCATGTGACCTTGAGGTCACGGATTCAAGGCGTGGAATCAGCCTTTTGCAAAAATGCAATGTAAGGCTGCCTACTTTAGGCCATTGTGACTTGCCCCTTCCCTAGACCTCGCATAGGTGAGAGCTTCATGCACTGGGGCTGCCCTTTAAGATTAAAGAGATTTTAGAAATTTTGCTTTGATTTTCTCAAATTTCTTTATGTTGATTCTTGATGCCATGTCTTATTTTAAAAGGGTTCTATATGTACACACAGCACTTGCAAAACGGATAAGTGGATCAAATTTATCCAATTTGTTACGTGTTGTGTCTGGTCTACATTGAATGGACACATTTTATCTACTAGTGGAATGCATGAGTTGGATCAAATAACCATACTATTATTAGATTTAAAAAAAAAAATCTGTCCATTCAGGAACAGACGATTTGTGGCATTTCGGGTTATTTTCAACACTTTTTCATAATTTTTTTTTTTGTAATTGTGGGGCCTTGAGTTTGAAAAACTATTTAAAAACTAAATAGCGAAAAATAAGTTTTATAAGAAGACCTTAAAAATCTTGAGTCTCATTGTTTCTTTTATAAAAATAAGGATTTTAAGAGAAATGAATATTACATTCCGATAGAAAATTTGGGAGAGTCTTCCTTGCATTTTGGACCCCGTGCATTTAACATATGCAATGCGACAACCTAATTAACACAATTTATACTTAAGATAAGTAATAGAGACTCCGTCTCCCTCCAAAATCCATCCACACACATGTCTATTTTAATTTAAATAAAAAATATTTTTGTAGCACCTAAATGCGAGGACTAAAAACAACATCCCCAAGACCACTCCAGTTACAGCCACATCTTCATAACTTCATTTACATACCCATGTGTAAATAAAGCAAGGCCATATTAAGTACACATCACAATAGTTTATTAAAATTGTAACTATATTACAAACCTGATAATTATACATGTTGTGTTCTTCTCTTTAGATCTTTATCACCATCTTCTACTTTCTTTTCTATGTTCTATTTCTTCAAATTTGAGACATTGTAAACAATTTACAATGTTTCAGCAAGCTTACACTTGTGTAAATAGTTTCATCATCGAAAACATGAGTTTATGTAGTTTTAAATCTAAAAAAGAACACATAATCATATGTTATATAGTTTGATAGAATATGATGCATAATGAGTAATATCATAAACTCTGAAATCTCAATCGTGATTTACAAATCAATTCCATGTCAAATCAATTCAATTTATGAGCTTCAATATCCATGCACATTGTTTCAAAAGCAACATAAATCTTTGCAAAGTATTTTATAAGGTATGAAAGATTGCCAAATCTCAAATTATGCAACATTTCATAAATACACTCGTCCAAACTGAATAGTAAATCATCATTAATAATCAATAGATGAAATCATCAAAAATCAATGGATGAAAAGCATTTAGACCATATAATACTTCAATAAAATTAATGTGTCTCAATAAACACACATATATTAATATATCCATCAAAACCTCTTCGAAGTGTAGAAAACACTCAACATCTGGCTATCTGCCATTAGTCATGAGTACTCATTATAGACATAAAATACTATGGTGCCACGCATCTGCACTATCGCATAGCATACATATGAATCTAAAAATAATGGACCTACTGTATGACGAATAAGGACCAATCAAGTTTGTAGCTATTACGCCGATACCAAGCGGATAGACTCCTTGCACTATAAGAGTTCCTCATAGCAAACACTCATAGCAGACATCTTGTAGTTCGACGCCCCACTTGGGACCGCCCACTACGACCGACCAGGGCTGTCAGGCACCCTTTTTTGTATTCAGGTATCCAATACACAACAATTTCAAAAAAAGGAGGATGATCAATCCTCAATCTTTATAGCACACGATCCACTAGCCCCAATATGTTCGTTATAATATAATAATACTAGGCATCATCACATGCCAATATAACTAATAAAAACCATAGAAATCAATGCATTGTTAAAATCATGCAATTCAAATATCATGATATAATATAGCCATGTGAAAGCAACACTCGCCATGGGTTGAGTTTGGGAATTCCACATTCCTTGTTATTTCTTAATTCATGAAGTCGATGTAGTTTTAAATAAATTTTCATGTATAAGTTTCCAATCTGATAGTAAAACAATATGACATGTCAAACCAGTAAGTTGTATGAAATACAAATATGTAAATTGCATAAATTAAAAATATCAAAATCCCAAATCTTAAGTATTTCCAAACATGATAGAGTAATTCATCAATGGTTTTCATATTTCGCAAAATAGACTAATGTTAAAACTACCTACCTCCCTCATCATACTCCTCAGTTTATTCATATCCCTCCTTCGATTACTTGTCGATTATCTAACTGAGCAAAATTTTAGATTCATTGTCAATGTAGATTCACATCCTCACAATTTCAGGGAAATTTACTCATTCCTAATCAAAACTGTCTGTTTATCAATCCATTCCCATGGTTTGTTATCTCACCATATGTTTTCCAAGCTTTTTTACTTATCGAGGGTTAAGGAACACTATGGTGGCATCCAAGTTCTCCTTCCATCCCTATCTGATCGGATGACCAAGGTTTCTTGATAGTTTTTTATCCAAATTCCACAATTCTAGTCACAATCTAGCTAATTTAGGGTCTTAGGATTTATCCGTTGTGTCTAATCATCGATCAAACATCAAGAAGTCACTATTTGAACAGTGACAAATTGGATGATTAAGATCGTCTGATCGATTTTCAGCTTAGATTGACAATCTTAGTTGAATCCAAGCTATATCATGAACTTATTTACCTATCCCTAGGTTTGGATTAGAAAATGGACGGCTGGATCATCCACAAAACTTAGATTTAGCATAAAATCAAAAATCAAGAGTTATGTTTCGTAGATCTTACTCTTGGATGCTTTTTTTGTGTTTTCTCCACCCTTGGATGAGCTGGATTGATCGCTGTTTTGCTTAAAACACTCGATCACAATGCACGCACTGTCACCTCACTGATTGACGGTCCAAATCATCTTGGATCTTCCAATAATCTTGGGGCTTTTGGTTGTTTGATATTGCTGAACAATTTGATTGGATTGGATCGAGCCAGTGTCATCTCCGACGATAGGCTAGAAATCTCGAGACCTAGAAAACCCTCTTTTTCGTCTTTCTTTCTTGCTCCCATTGGCATGCTAAGTTTTTTCAGCGCCTAGTTTATCTTCTCCTTCTCTTTCTTCCTCCTCTTCTTCTCTTTCCTCTTGTCCCTATCATTTCCCTCTCTTTTGGGTTACGCCTATGCATCAGGTTCAGGAACAAACCTTCTCGTTTCTCACTTAAACGAGGTGGGGTGCCCATATCAAATATGGCCCCCTCTGTTTAAGGCAAATTTATTTTTTTATTTTTAAATGCCCTTAATCTTTAAATCCTTATATCTCCTCTATCAGAACTTTGATTTTAGCAAACTTAGTGCTATTGGAATCGTCTTTCCAAGTATAATCAATTATGAATGTCTCATTACCTGATTTGATATCTATCAAGTTTTTCACTTATAAAACTCCAAAAATATGAAATTTAATATGTTTTTTTATCCTAATTTTATATTTTTCAAAATTTACTCAAATTGGCATTTAAAATTTTGGGATGTTACATGATTTCACTAAACTTATTGTGCATCATATGTGAATCTATGATGGCAGGAAAAATATCTATTTTAAGCTATAAAGAATGAACTATAGAGAACTCTATACTTAAGTAAGACTACAAAATAGACATTTTTACTGCCATCATAGGACTGAAGTGTAGAGATGTTACTGTGTTGAAACATTGGAAGGAGCTTGGTTTTCCTAGCCATGGTGGATATATTTGATCTTTTCCAAGAATTTTGCATGTACATCAAAAGAAGGGGAACTTTGGCACAATGGTAGAATTGTCATTGCGTGACCTTAAGGTTATGGGTTTGAGGCGTGAAAATAGTCTCTTACAAAAAAGCAAGGCAAGGCTACAAACTATAGACATTAGTGATTTGTCCTTTCTCCAAATCCTATGAACGGGGAGAGCTTCGTGCACCAGGCTGCCTTTTTTACTGATTCTACTGAAATATGAGTAATCCTAGTTCCAGCCAAAATAAAGATTGAAGAACATAAACTAGAGACTACAATGACTTACTTGAAGAACAAAAAGCAGTTTGTTCATTCAAAAAGTGAATAAATAATTTCATAAAATAAGTTTTACTAGATATAATTCAACCGTTTGATTTTTATTTTCCAATAGTGATTGGGCAACCAACTATATAAGAGTTTCCAGTCTAATCCTATAGATCATCTACTAATCCCCATATTAGATTGGCTATGCCCCCAAATTCTATACATAAAAACAATCACAAACCTCTAAGTGCACAAAGATTTTTATGCCACTATTCTTTTGAAATTCCTGAGCCATCTACCCAACTTGCCAAAATTCATTACACGTGGACAATCAGAAGCTTCCAATCGCCCATGATTTTTATGCCACCATCTGCACCAGACATCTAACGAGGTGGAGTTCAATTTATAATCTATTCACGAAGTTGCCAACAGATGAATTGTGCTGAGTCCATATGAGATAATTATGTAATTAAAACTACTTGAGCCATCTTTAAATCGTAACCCTCAACCCTTGGTGATTGGATGATCATACCCATCTAATAGATTAGATTCATATGATTGTTGGCAGCTTACTACCAGATTTATCAATTTCTACTAAAATTACAAAATGGGGAAAGAAACCATTGATTACTTCTTCCAATACGGCCGATGCTTTAGTTGGGTTGGAGAAAATTTGAAGCGTTTTTAAATAAATCTATTTTTCTCAATTCAAATTCATTAATGTTTAGTGAATAAACAGGTATCTACAGATTTTAATTCTTTTGGAGGACACTAAATACAAGTTAAAGCCCAGCATTTTCTTTCTAATGACCTAAACCTTTTATGGACTTACAACAATTATCATGCATTAGAGAACGAGAGTTAGGTGCAACGGTAGAATTGTTGTCATGTAACCTAGAGGTCACAGGCTTGTTTGAGGTGTGAAAACTACATCTTGCAAAAATGTAAGATAAGACTACATACTAGGGTTTGTTTGAGGCATGAAAACTATATCTTGCAAACATGTAAGATAAGATTGCATACTATAAACCTATTATGGTCTGCCCCTTCTCTGTACCTTACTTGCGGGAGGTTTGTGCACTGACAATTCGACTTCCAATTTGTATAATTTGACATGCTGAGTCCTTTAAGCAGGCCTCAATGTGAGATTTCTCTCATAATGACATATATCCTATTTAACTGAGTGATTAGTGCATTTCAGAAGGAGAGCTTTGGTGTAATGGTAGAGTTGTCATTGTATGATCTTGAGGTCAAGAGTTCAAGGTGTGAAAATAACCTCTTGCAAAAATACAAAGTAAAGTAATGTACTATAGACCCTTGTTGTCCGCCCCTGCACCTGACCTGCATATGCGAGAGCTTTGTGCACGGAGCTAGCCTTTTAAGTGATTAGTGCATTTTACCGGTTAGAAGATAGTTAACCAGAGTCTAAGAATGCTGTTTGTCTAATTTTGTTCTTTCATGCTTCAAACCCTTCCCGTTGTTTTTCTCTAAAACCCTACTACCACGCCTTAGCCTTCAACGCGGCAGGAAAGACAGAGAGAGCCAGAAATGGCTCCTAAGGGCAAAAAGAAAGCTTCGCCAGCTCCATCAAAGCTCTCCTCCTCCTCCTCCCCTCGAACCCCTTCAACCACTTCTACTACTACAGTACAAGCACAACCAAACCAAGTAGATGTCTCCCACTCTGTTCTCCAGCAAGCTTCACTCAAATATCCTTCTCTCATCTCCATATCCGCTTTCATTGGCCAAATCACAGATTTCGATTCCGACACTGCAAGCCATGCTGCTACAATCTGGCTTTCTGAATCTGCAATGGTCGCTTCCTCACTCTCCCCTGGATCCCTCGTCTCGGTATTAATTCTCTCATTTGAATTCTGTTTCGCCCTATACGTTTCGTCCGTCCACGCGTCTGTGTGTAGAATTAACTCGGCTTGCGTGCATTTTTTCTGCCTTAGTTGTGACTTGAAATTGAGGATCACCAGTGCGGACGATTAGCTCTTGATGCTGCTTTCTTGATAGGTGTCGATTGCTGCTTCGAGCAACAAAATGTCTGCCGATGGACCTCCGCTAGAGTCGTTTGCGGATGGATGTGCTAGAAATGTTGGAATTGACGTGGGAGATGATGTGGTTGGTGAGGCGGGGAATTTCTTTGCCATTGCAGTTGTTTTTCCCTCTTGTAAGGTTTGAATACCAATTAAGTGACTGTTTTTGCGTTTTCTAGCTGCAACTTTGTCATTCTTGCTTAGGCTTGTCCTTATTTTCCATCAAGAAGCTTTTAGAAACTCTCTTGCTGGCCGTTTCTCAAATTTGCTAGTGGGTGGGAACTGTGATCAGAATGGTTTCCTCTGTACTCTAAATCTCAAAATGGCTCGTGGATAAGAACTTGATCACAATTGCTATGATCGTGCTGGTGTTTAGCCTGAATTCCGACTTGTATCACTGAAACGGCTCTTCTTTTAATCACTTTGAGACCTTATGCGGGCGCATGGCGTTTTGTAGGTTTTGAAGAATGGAGTAAAATTATCCTGGAGTCTTTCGTGCACCATGGGCAGTCCTTCTATGGGCACTATCATATTTGTTTCTCTTATCGAAGGTCAATCTAGTGTTCACCCCCTTAATGGGACTCCTCAGTTGCATAGATCAGCTAGTGAGGTTTCTTGTCTCATGATGTACAAGTGCAAGGATCTTTACTTAAAAGTGGCCTCATCAAACAATGGACAGACAGAACGTAGTGATATGCTGAGTCCAATTCGTACTCAAGCAGAAAATGAGGATGTTCGATTTGGAAATGCCAAGATTTCATCCCCAAAGACACCTGTGTCATCTCAATCAAAGATAAGCTCTCCAGGTTTCAGCCAGTTGCGCCTAAGGAGATGCCAAGAGTCTCTAGTGAGCATGGATAAATCAAATGTCATATCTTTTGATGCCTCTGCTATAGCAACAGCATTGGAGGATGACAAAACAAAAGAACTTCTGCAGATTTCTGCTGCCCAGTGGCTTTCTGCACGTAGTTTACTCCGTGGAAATCTTGTGACTATTCCTGTGTGTGGTCAGATTTTCTTTTTCCTTGTGCATGATGCAAAGGAGTTCCCAGTGGTAGGTTCAAGCCAGGATTTGACACACAAGGGGAGAAGGGACTTGTTGCCCAATGACATTCAGGTGGACCACATCAGTCTTGCCTTTCTAGTTGATGCTAAAACAACAGTGCATCTACTACTACCCAAGTCTTTAGCAGTGGGAATGCCAAACAGAGGACACTTGCTTCTGGAGGAGAATGAAGAAGCATCCATCATTCCAAAGTTGGGTGGCCTATCAAAAGAATCTGCAGAGTTGAAAGAAATCCTCATTAACAAGGTTTACTGTTTCGACATATTTACATGTGATCATCCATTTGTTTCTTTCAACCTTTCAGTTTCTCCTTTGCTTGATGTATTTCCTTACTGTCATTTGAAGCTTCTGTTTTTCCAGTAGCCTTATTTACAACAAAGCAGCACGAAACCAAATCAGTTTTTGGTAAATAATCTTAGTGTCATATAGGATTTGTCACCAATTATTGAACTATACTGGCCTGCAGTAATCTCCTTTACACCTTCCTGTGAAAAATATAGCTTTCTTCAAAAATTACAAGGAATTTCATCGTGCAAGTTTATACTTCATACTTAATCACAATAATATGGCCCTTAGACTTATAGCTGTCAATCAGTGAGACCAGTGATGTTTATATATGATTTCTTAAACTAGTAACTAATACATGAATGTTTTTCATTCATTCAAACCTACTGTGAGTCTGTTCCATGCTCTATTGGTAATCCTGTGCACCTTAGTAACTAGGACATTATCACACACGTGCTACATTGTAAAACATGTTACTCTATGCATCAACAGGTTCAGCACCATATGAAGTTCACGGGGGTACTTCTTCATGGACCACCTGGTACAGGAAAAACTTCTTTAGTCCACTGTTGTGCTCATGATGCTGGTGTCAAGCTTTTCTCTGTAAATGGGCCTGAAATTATAAGCCAGGACTATGGAAAGAGTGAGCAAGCTCTGAATAAGGTTTTTGGCGATGCACAACAAGATGCTCCTGCTGTGGTTAGATTCTCTGTCTCTTTTTCTATTTCTGGTCAACTTTATGCATTTAGTTAAATTTAAATGTTAGTTATCTGCTTGAGTCTGTTATTGCTTTTAAGTCTGTTCTGTTCGGGAAATTCATTTCAACTTCGACAAAGGAGTTTTGACATGAAAAGCAGTTGAAATGATTTCACGAGTAAAATAACTAGATGTGTTTATCAATACAAGCAAACAATAGTGGCATTGAGGGTTAGTAATCCAAGTTTGAATGCAGTGGTTCCACCAGTTCCTTGTACTTTTCCAGATAAAATCATCACAAACACCACAGAAAAAATTAGTTAACACTGTTTCTCAGAAAAAAGTTATTGAAGAAACAACACACTGACATCCTCACCATTCTTTGACTTCCTTTATTGTATTTCTTGAGTGCTGAATTAGTAAAAAACTGTCCATTTCTCCTCAAACAGCTTTGCTACCCTTACAGAACCCCACCTCCTGAGTCCAATTAACTCTTGCATTTTTGTGGGAGGAGAGGAAAACTTTTCCACGGGTTCCATTGTCAGTAAGATTTCTCCATCACGTGTTGGTGACCTGTCTCTTCGATCTTTTCTCCGGCATGTTATGCTCCAAGCTGAGGTGGCCAGGACATATTTATGGTTACTGTTGCTGCCCTCATGTCTGAATACTTCGTAGAGTTCTCTTCCCAAAGTGGTCATCAAGGGATTGTTCTACCTTAACATTGATAGTTCTAGCTTTGGTAACCTTGATTCGATGCCTATCACCTAATCTGCTTGTTTTGATCAGGATCCGTGTCTAAGGACTTGGATGAGGTGGAAGCCTCAGTGCTTAGGAGCCACTGTTTAAAATTTGAGTGCATATTACTTCTCGAGCCTCCATTCTTGGAAGGAAATGCTACCAATGTAATTCATTGGATGCAGGTTTTGTTATGGTGAAGGTTTGCTGATGCTCTCTGCATGTTCACTAAAATATTTGGAAAAAGAAGGATATTGGCATTCTTCTAACATGTGTCTGATTTGGTCATATGGTGATCTGCTCTCATGGAAACAGAAATTGTTGCAAGCAAAGGGGTCTAGAGAGAGGCCAATGCTGTTACTGCTACATTTCTGATGGGGACCCTTTGAATTGTGTGGTTGAAATTTTCTTTCTTGCTCTTTTTACCTTCCATCAGCCTGTTCTTTTGAGCTTGTTGTAGTCTTTTTATTTCCACTTTAATAAACTTTTTCCGACTCTTCAGAGAAATGTACTAGGACTGAACCTCATTCTGCAATACATTGTTGTGATTAATGCATGATCACTTTTTCATATCTAAAATGTCTTCTGGAAGTATCCGTATCTGTTATCCATCTGCTGATATTTAATCAGACTGGTGTAGCACCTGCAGAAAAATCAAGGGTGTGACTGTGACTGTTAAAAGAAAAAAAAGAAAAAAGAAAAAAAGAAAAGAAAGACAAGGCTGCCCATGTCACATGCAAAGATGATTGAGTCGTATCTATCTCAAGCTATTTGAGCCACTTAGCATAGTCCTCAAGGAGGGATCATGCTTTTATGACCAGGTTGCGAGCAACCTATGTAGTTAAGATTCTATTTCAAGGAATAAATGTTAAAAAAGTAAGAAAAACATAGAAACATAATTCTATGATGAAATATTACTCAAACATGCTAATTTCTATGGAAGCTATATATGTGAATGAAATTCTATTTCAAGGAATAAATGTTAAAAACCGAAAGCTATTTCAAAATTCTATAACTTAAAAAAAATAAATAAATAAAATTGAAAAAAACCTAAAAAGAAGTTATATCTATAGCAAACAAACAAGAAAATCAAATGGAATGTTTGTTTCTATCTATAGAATGAGAAACTATCAAGATTTTAAAAAAAAGGGTAAGCCAAAAATGAAAAAAAAAAAATGGTATTGAACTTTAGTTTTTCTCCAGAAAAATAGGTTTTTATGTAGAAGATTCATAAATCCATACCTTTTCTTCACATAGATCTGTAAAAGCTTGAAGAGGAATGGTTGTTTCCACAGTAGAAGCTCTCAAGAGAAGAAAAAATAGGGTTGGAAGATGAAAAAATAAATAAATAATTGAAGTTTGGAGTTTGAACAACTCATCACTTGTGCCTAGACATCGGAGGCATGCCTGAACATAGGCTCTATGCACACTGAGGTGCCTAGGTGCTGGCGCCCGAAACCCTTGCGACTTTACAAAATTCAGGTGTAGTATGTGCTCCTAATGCCTAGGCATGCCTCTAACTACATAGCGGGCAACAAAATGTTTCTCATGTCAGCTTTATGTAAGACTCTTGTTGGCTTCATTTATCGTTATTATAAACCCTTTGTGTTTTAGCCGAAGGCCTAACAATTGTATTCTCTCTATCTTTAAATTGACTAGCCAGGACTTAAAATTCATGAAATTGGATCCTTGCTATCCTTCTCTATATTAATGTAACACTGGTAAAGATTCTATGTTTATTGCTGTTGTCGTGCACCAAACTAACAACTAAATAGTATCCTTGGGGTGTCTATACTGCCTCCAACATTTTGCCAAGCTAGTTCCTTGGAGAGTATCTTTTTGTTTTTTCCTTCTTGGATGGGTAAGCTGGTATTGAAGTTATGACCTCAAGGTGAGATTTTTTGCTCCTCAAATATTGAGCTACAGGTCAATTTATTCTTAAAATACTGATTCACTGAAGAGTTACTCCTAATGATACTTGTCTTCCTAGTAGAGCAATGTCATGGCAGATTATTTAGCTAGATAACAGGTTCAAGATGGTTTTACCACTGGTAACATGTTTCTGCTTGTTTTGTGGCTTCTCTTCATTTTTCCTTCACTGTTCTGTCTTATTGTTGTTTTGGGGGGCTGTCTCAGCCCTTGTCCATTTTGTCTCTTCTTTTTTCTTTCTATAATCTTTCTTTCTTATTTTCCAGAAGAGGAAACAGAAGAAAGAAACGTACTTTGAGGAGCTTGCCTTTGTGTAATATATGATTGAAATGGTTGTGGCATATTTAGTCAATGATTATGCTACTCTTTCTGAATAAACCATTTTATGTTACTCAAAAACACTTCCTCAAATTGAAATTTAAGTTTAGATCATTAACATCTACCATTTTAAAGGTTTTCATCGATGAATTGGATGCAATTGCACCTGCACGGAAGGATGGAGGTGAATATCTATCTCAAAGAATGGTGGCAACATTGTTAAGCTTGATGGATGGGATTAGAACTGGTGGTGTACTTCTAATAGCTGCCACCAACCGCCCTGATACTATTGATCCTGCCTTGAGACGACATGGAAGATTTGATCGGGAGATTGAAATAGGTAATCTGTGCTTCTGTTTATCTTGAATTTGCATTGTAAAAGCTTTTAGAAACACTTATTTGTATAAGATATGTCGGTATATGTTCATAGCATATCCTACCTGCAACATTAAAAATGAATACCTTGTATCCCTGCAGCTGTCTCATACTAAGGAGAACTCTTAAAGTTGTTGCATTTCCCAGTGACACTTTTAGTCAACTCCCACTCTTTCAGTTTGAGAACATATCTTCCATCACAAATATCTCTATCATTCAATGTGATATTGATATTAATTTAACAGCTTAAAATTGAATTTAATTCCATGTAAATAGAATCTATCTAACCCCAGAATCTACTTGCAGGAGTGCCATCTCGGGACCAAAGATTGGATATACTGCGAACCGTTCTTGATGGAATGGACCATTCCCTTGTTGATACAGAAGTGCAATCTCTTGGTTTGACTACCCATGGATTTGTTGGTGCAGATTTAGCTGCTCTGTGCAATGAAGCTGCTCTGACTACTCTCCGTCGTTATATTAAAGGAAAAAATCCATATGGCTGTCATGCATCAGTTAATAAGCAGTTGAAGGAACCATCTCTCATATCCACAGATCATGCAGATTCCTTGTCATTGTTGCTGTCAGACCTGAGCTTATCATCGAAGCAGGTCCGTCCTTTTGACTATAGTGAAAAAGGGAATAGTAATTTTAGTGCTTCTGAGAAAGCTGTCCCTTCTGATACTAATAGTAAAGGAGATCAAGTAATGAAAGAAGATGGAGACACTTTGCTCAAAGTGGGTTTCGATGATTTTGAAACAGCAAAGATGAAAGTCAGGCCCAGTGCCATGAGAGAGGTACCTTATTTGCCAAACTCCTCTTTTCTAACATTAAATACATCCTCATTTAAATGCCCATGAAGTTGCAAGATTTAGCTTTATTATTTGAACGAGTTATTCTGTATGCATAGATTTATTTTTTTAGAATCCTCATCTTTTCTTGTGCGGAACAATGATTCTGTGAAAAATGTGTAAAGAAGAAAGAATAAAAAGAAAGGTGTTGCTGGCTGTTCTTTTTCTGAGCTTTTACCCATTAAACCTATTAGGTTGCAAGTTACGGCCTTGAATATAGTAAATGTATTCACTGCATCCATATACGTAACCATTAATATTATTATCGATGGGTTTGATAAACAGCTGAGAGTTGTTCAGCATTTTGCTGATAAGAGTCATGCTGCATTAAGAAGTAGTACATGGATGCATATGCTAGATTAACTCTGAACAATGCTTCTTTGCCAGGTTATGGTTGAGGTTCCAAAAGTTAGCTGGGAAGACATTGGTGGCCAGGATGAGGTTAAGAAACAACTCATAGAAGCTGTAGAGTGGCCTCAAAAGCATCAAGATGCTTTTGAACGTATTGGCATTCGTCCCCCAACAGGGGTATTAATGTTTGGTCCTCCGGGTTGCAGCAAGACCCTAATGGCCCGAGCTGTAGCTTCCAATGCAGGGCTGAACTTTCTTGCAGTAAAGGGCCCAGAACTTCTCAGCAAATGGGTTGGGGAATCTGAAAAGGCTGTAAGGTCTTTGTTTGCGAAGGCAAGAGCTGCTGCTCCATCAATTATATTTTTTGATGAAATAGATGGTCTTGCCATTACTCGTGGTCAAGAGAATGATGGAACTTCTGTTGGTGATAGGGTCATGAGTCAGCTTCTTGTTGAATTGGATGGTAAGCATGTGAACCTGTTGTTTTTTGTGTTTTACTAGTAGAAGTTCCTTTTCCTTTTCTTTTTTTTTTTGTGAACAAGTTCCTTTTTTCTCTGATGAGAGCAGATAGATATTTCATTTATTATACTATCAGTTATGTTTCTCTAGAAACTATATCATCATGGTGTTTTTTAAGGTTGAAGTTAATCTTCTTTGTTAACTTTTCTCTCTTTATTGAGCGAGATGGGCTGATGACACAACTCAACATTTCTCATGACATTTAGTACTTTTTTACCGATAACAAGTTTTTGGTGGTAATATTTCAGTTGTTGGACCCATCTCCATTAGAGACTGATAAAAAGTAAGGTTGGTCTCTTTTGTAATAAAAATTGATAATATTATCAGAAGGAAAAAAATATCTTATGCCATGTGTATGACTTGCTCGTTGCCTGTCAAATTGTCTACGATTTGTAAAAATAGAAAGCATTTGGCCCAGCAGAATGCACATCTGTGCTCCTACGTTGACTGGATCCTATTCACAATCAGAAACATGGCTTGCTATGAAAAGATATGATTGTACAACTGCTTATTACTGACCCAAGACATATTTCATGCAGGGTTGAAACAAAGAGTTGATGTAACTGTTCTTGCAGCTACCAACCGTCCTGACAAGATTGATTCTGCCCTCCTAAGACCAGGTCCTGCCAAGGCTCTGTACATGAGTGTCTGCTGTGTTTGATAAATTGATAATCCAGCTGATGGTCATAATAATCTTGGACAGGACGTTTTGATAGGCTTTTATACGTCGGACCTCCAAACGAAGTTGATCGCAAACATATATTTTGTATTCATCTGCGCAAAATCCCCTGCAGTCCTGATGTCAACTTAAGTGAGCTTGCGCATCTTACTGGAGGCTATACTGGGGCAGATATATCGTCAGTCTGCAGGGAAGCAGCTCTTGCCGCGTTGGAGGTATGTTGAGCGCCATCTTTGAATTTGTCAATAACATTCTAACTTCTAATAATGTCCTCTGATTTTCAAAACTTGGCACTGTCAGGAGAACTTTGAAGCTTCAGAAGTAACAATGGCACATTTCAAGGCTGCTATCAAAAGAGTTCCACCATCTGAAGTTCAGTCTTATGAGGAGTTCTCGGCCAAGTTTCAAAGGCTTGTATGCAGTGATGTGAAAAGATAGAGCTCTACCAAGCGAGTTTGATCTTACCCAATTTGATTGCCTTCATGTAAATTATTTGGAGGCCCATCTCCTTTTATATGTCTAGGCCACTCGGGTACATTATTTCTTGTGCCTGCATTGTAATGCCTCTAGTAATGTTTTTGGAGGTGTTATTCAAGTTTTTAAATATTTTTCATTATTTTCTTCCAGTTTCTTTTTGCTAAAAGGGGTTTTCCTTTAATGACATCTCGTGCAAAAATTTCATATTTTTGTATATTTGCACGACCTCAGTTTTATGTATTGGCAGGGGGCATGATGAAGGCATTGTCCCCAGAAACTGCCGATGATTATTGAACTTGTTTATGCGTGATTGTTCTTTGCAAATTTTATGATTGAAACAAGGACGTGATTACTAGTGGTTTTATTTCTTACTTTTCTTTGCTAATCTAAAGAAGCGAATTTAGTAGTAAACAAAGAACGCTAGAGAAAAGGACAAGATGGGAGTGAAGATGATAGCAATAGATGGTAACCTCGATTTTCTGGGACTAAATGAAGCAAATGTGAAACTAGCATTCGATGTTTGAATTTTCAATTTTAGCAATTTGTTCTACATACAACGCGTTGCACTACTTGAAGATTACTATGATGTATCTAGTATTCGATGTTCTGTGCTCCAACATCCACGATTCCTTGGCAAGCTTCATAGCAAGATTGTGTAAAATGCTTCAGTGGCTAAAAATCAATCATTTGACCCTTAGGATCTGATACTAATCATCCTCGACCTATCAATTTATGTGTTGCATCAAAAAGGGATATCACATGGACTAGATTACAAGGAATGTCTAAAAGCTCAAAAAAGGGCAGACCAAAAGGGTCAATAGTACGCAGCTTTATCTTGTATTTTGCAAGAGGCTGTTTCCACGCTTTAAATCCATGACCTCAAAGTCACAGGACGACAACTCTACTGTTGTGCCAATACTCTCCTATTAGAAGGAATGTTTTTATCCTAAAATTAGACTGAGTTGGGGTTTCTATGACATTGCTCGTCGATTGTGTTGTGTTATGTTTCTAATGAGTTGTATAATAGTTGACATAATGTGCTGGTGGAGACTGGTGATAGCCCGATGACAATGAAGTACTTCTATTCAATATTTGTCCTTGTTTTGTGTACATCCATTTGCCCCGGGCCCTACCCAATCAAGACAAAAATTGCTTAAAAAAAGGAGCAATTGGCAGTTCGAACTAAAAGGTATCAGAACTTGGTGTCTTCTAAACTGTTATCACTCGGTTCATAATGGAGGATCATAGACGGGAATTCCCTTCACAACACAATCGGTTTGAAACGTGAGGATGCCGAACGGACGTTCCGTGTTAACAGCATCACTTGAGCCCTGTTTCCGTGATGGGAACTCCCCTTTGGACCACCCAAACCTTTTGCTGGGGCATTGGATGTGTTATAGACAACAAATCACGATGATTGGAGAATTTCTAAGATCCTAAAGATTGTAGTTTTTGTAGTTAAATTTAGACTGCTGTTATAAAAAGTTTTCAATCTGTTCATTTCATGTGAGCAAAGTACAACCTTCAAGACGCTAGACATACAAATGCTGGAGCAATTAGACGAAAGAGTTGGATCATCCAAATAGAGGGTCTCTTGAAACATTAAGTGTTCTTGGGCAGGCAGGCATGCGCATTTAGCATGCAATTTCGATACGAAATAAGAAAGGTTAGCAGTCTTATCTGCCAATAACGCACTGCATACAAGAATAAAAGCACAACGAGGTGTCTCCAAGTTATGGATTGCATCATGCAAATGGCTGTGTTACTGGAAAGGAACCTCTTCCATCTGAAGCATCAGCATACTTTTCTCACCCACACAAGATTGCTCAATCG
The DNA here is from genome assembly GCA_035236585.1 of Warburgia ugandensis. Lineage (NCBI taxonomy): Eukaryota > Viridiplantae > Streptophyta > Magnoliopsida > Canellales > Canellaceae > Warburgia > Warburgia ugandensis. The sequence goes on along the minus strand of CP141128.1, from coordinate 79,120,304 downwards.
CATCTATCCATAAAGGACAAAATTCTTCAGGACTTCCGAGCAATCAGGGCTTATACATATTGATCTGCTCAGGAACTTTACTTCGATTTGAATCAAGAGATACTGCCGTGCTTGATTCAATCTGAACTTCAGAAACATCTGGTGCACTGGTCTCAGATGGTAGAGTCTGAGAACTTTGTTCTGTAGTTGGGACTGAAGCTTCCACAATTTCTGATGGCTTAAACTTGTTGATGTAGTAACTGAGAGATGGCCCGGAGTACTCTAAGGTTTGTACTGGAGATGTGTTCTTTCCAACTTGGATGAGTATGGAGGAAGCAGCTGCTACAGAGATGAGAGCCAAACCAGCTGCGACAGCTGCTGTGTTTTCAGCTCCATCTGATGAAGTGCCTGCAGTCCCTGAACTGATCACAGTCTTTGCTACATAGACCGCTGGCTGCACAGTGGAGTACCAGTTAAACATATAGGCTGCAGTTATCGAACTTAAAAGAGGAAAGAGTATTAGAGGTTTCGGGTCACATTGCGAGTAAGAAACATTGCAAATTTTAGTGAAATAAAAAACATTAGATGAATCTTAGTCATGTGACCTTGAGGTCACGGATTTAAGGTGTGGAATCAGCCTCTTGAAAAAATGCAAGGTAAAGCTGCCTACTATAGGCCTTTGTGGTCCGTCCCTTCCCTAGACCCCAAGTTTCATCTTGCAGAAAGAAAGACTACCAACATGCCACAGTCGAGACCATGTGATGATAACCTGAACTGCCCAATCCTTGATTGCAACGGACAACAGTCCTCGCATTATTATCTGTTAAAGTCTTAGTTTAATGATAATAGACTGTACATCTTTCTTCTTTTTTTTCCCTTTTGAGCTCAACCTTCATTCTTAAGAAGGCTTGGGTTAAACTTCTACAAGTAATCTAAATTATTTGCCACAATAAGTAATCAGATCTGCCCATTGAAAGATAGTTGATAATAAAACTAGAAGGTGATTGGTCAGTTGTAATTAGCTCAGTGCAAGCATGGTCAGCGACATATTCCTCACTATTGGAACTATTTCTTGTTGATATGTGGTGTTACGCATCAATGAAGACCATTCCAAGCATAAAAAGAAAAGTTGATCTTAACCTTTCTTTTACTAAAACTTAGATCATTATATTATGTACAGAAGGCAGGAGTGATGTAGAAGCATCACCTTCCCTGTCTAATCTTCTAGTTTCTCTGGAAAACAAGACAGCTGAGAACCTCACACTATTCTGACAAAATTGTTTTGTTCTGTCAGAGCACTACTAGCTGTTAGGCATTTTTCCAATCAATCCGTTTCCTTTGACGCACATATCGCATCCTTTATTACCTTTAAATCTACATATACTTACAATATCCGATCAAATTGACGATCAGCTGTGAGTTATTAAGGTCTGAATATGAAATTGTCGTTTGTCAGTTGCAAGAAGCAGTAACAGAGTCTAATTAAACAAACAATCTTATACTTCACTTGTAATAAAAGATCTCTCAGAGCGAAAACTGCTCCTTGGATCAAATGTTTTGCTCAAGAACCCAAAGAGGACTTAATCTACCTACCCAATCATTTGTTGATCTTATTTGATTCAGAACCTGTTTAATTTCATTATTAATAAAATCAATGTTCAAGAAATTTCTTTATTCGCTTGCTTCATTTTTCCTGATTATGGTCAGTCCTGAACAATACAAGATTGAAGTTCAATCAGGCTTACACTACTAACCTCGACAGAGTATATGTTTGTTTGCCCAGCCGTATCTTTCTCAACATAGCCTGTCCAGCCCTTCCGCTTCGGTGGGTAAGTCCCAACAACTTTGGTCCTGTCCCCAGCTAGCCAATCCATGCTCACCTTTCCCACCTATATTCCATATACAAAACCATAAGCTAAAATTCCATACGTTAGAATGCAGAACAGGATGTAATATGTCTTGGTGTAATCCCAACTTGCAATTTGTATTTTCAGAAGCACCAACCAAACATCAGAACCAAAATCCAGGGGTCAAGAGTAAAACTCAAAGACATTATTTTTATTTTGTGGTACAAAAAGCAAAAAGAATTGCATCCTTGAAAGTACTTCTTCCACATTAAGATTTAGATAAATAGCATAACATGAACAGTCTCCAATAAGAGACCAAATACAAAGAGAACAACTTTTACATTAAGATATTGACAAAATTCTCTATACCTCCGAACAAAATAACAATCAGAAATTGAATGGATTATGAAAACAGATCGAGTATCAAGAACAATTTATGCATCAAAATAAATTGTACTAAGAATAAAGTATCACGTAAGAATCTAAAAGACAGTTATATTCAGACAAACAGGGAAAGAACAGGAGATACTAAACTAGGATTTTGGTAAGAAATTTTTGTTGGTGGGAGAGGAGAGGCCACAGAAAGGAATTGAAAGGGAAAAAATGTAGGATAATTTTCACTTCACCTCCTTGTCTGGCGCACATTCCTCGTCATTGCAGTCATCTTCTGAGGTAGAAGAAGCTCTAACTAAGAAAGGGTTACTGCCCTTAGTTTTCTGTAATTTCCTCAGGACCCTCTGGGAGGGGAAAGCACAGCTACTTGCTGAAATCATTGATTGACAAGCACAAGCCATTGAGAACTAAATGAATGGGAAAAACTGGCAGGCAATACAAATTCAAATATATAAGAATTAAATTATTTGCTGCCTCTCTCTCTCTCTCTGAGGTGTTTTCTCTTGATCTTTCTCAAGCTGGGGAGATGTTGAGCGAGCAATGTGTGGTTGGCTTTGAATGGATTTTGCTTTAGCTACGTGTCAACAAAGGTGCCCTCCACAGAAAATCTTTGGCAAGATTCCAAGAGATGACCAAGCACCATCGTCCTTCATCAGGACCCGCTAGCTTCCCGGCAATCTGGAACGTCTAATGCACCCAGTAGATGATCCAAAACTACCTCATCAGAGTCTTTCCAACCGTCCGCTGCTGCAGTCTCTCGGAAAATGGACAATTCAGAGTGGGCCTGGGCCTGGGCCTGTTATTATCGACCGAACATGACAAACAATAGGAGGTCGGGTGTGCCGCAAGGGAACATCTTTTTGCATTGAGAAGAGATTAGAAGACCAGCGCAACAAAAAGGAATCATAAATCACAGTCCTTGTTATGTTGGACGATGGGGTTCGCCAAGAAGATTTACCTGGTTTATCTAATTTTTCTTAGTCCAAAAACTATACAGATTGGATGATTTTAATGTGTAAATAAACCATCTTTTCATGGATAATTAGAAACTTTTTAAGCTGTCGTCTGTATTCAAAAACAAAAAATATAATCTTGTAACATGCTAATCCTTATGATTTTTGAATTAATTAGGAGACATTCAAAGTCAAAGAAATTAGATGAACTAATTAGATTATTTATAGATGAACCCTATAATAAAAAAGGTAGAAGCGCTTTGGCACATCTCTTACTAGTACTTTGATTTAGCATTTCTCACCAATATATTTTGTTAATTAACCAGAGCCATGAGGTTGTTTGCGATGGGAATAGAAATCTGTTAAGCTACCATGCAATAGTTAAAAATTTTCTTACCATTTGCTGCTTGAAAATATAGATAAAACTATTCTAGAACAAATAGCCAGTGCAATGCTTTAGAGTTACTTGTCTCTTTTCTTTTTTCATTTTTAGTGCTAAGATTGTTTTAAGTTGCAAATAGCTGAGAAAATTTTCCCCACTCCAAAACAATTTAATCATTCTTCTAATTCCCAATTACACCATCCCTTTTACAACAGAAATAGCCTAACAATGAAGGCATTACACATATCTCTCAGTTGTGATTTCAGCTCACTGGGCCGTCTAGTTTAAGCCCACATAGAGTTTCTGTGGGCCGAGGAGAAAAGGGGCTCAGTGGGAAGAGGATTGTACCCTTAGAGAAGCAAGTAAGTTAACCTGTTTCAAATATACGACATGATGATTTGGATCCCTGGCAAAGTACAAAGCAGGCATATGCCTCACTTTTCTTTCCACCTACATATGGTTGAGGAGCGGTGGATGCAAGACTATCATGTGACCTCTCTCTCTCTCAACACCTCGTAGTGCTTCTACCCAACCTTTTGGCTTCAAAACAATTAGAAAAACTTCTATCCTATGGGTGTTAGGGCAATTTTCACGCTTCAAATCTTGAAAAAATTAACTATAGTGTTTCTAGACATCGAACATGTTAACATAAAATTTTAAATTATCGGTAAAATAATTTTCTTGTACTTTCAATGAATTCCTTGAATCTTAGCTTAGAGGCATGCTTTAGAAAACAACTTTTTAATGATAGTTGAAGCTTCACAAATGTGTAAGGAATTAATGACTACTTTATCTCCCGAATTCAACAAAGCCAAACTTGAACTTCTCTTGTTTGATTTGCACTATTAGAACAAGATTAATACTTTATTTGCATTCAAGAATCCTTATAACCCTACTCTTTGAGGAACGTGGAAGGTTAAAGATGATTGTATGGATGATGATAATGATAAATCTTCTTTTCGTCTTCCACCTTGATCGGAGTAACTGTGTTAACTGAGGTCACGGGCTCAAGGCATGGAATCAGCCTCTTGCAAAATGCAAGGTAAGGCTGCCTACTAGAGGTCCTTGTGGTCGGCCCCTTCTCTAGACCCCGCATATGCAAGAGCTTCGTGCACTGGGACTGCCCTTTTATTACAATCTCCCAAATTGGATCAACTGAAGTACTACATGCAAACCTAATGAAGAAAAGGTGGCAAATCAACGTAACTAGGTGTTACCATTATCCTTAAAATAAAATAAAAAATATTTTGGTAACTAGGTAAGTGCCCTCGTTTTCAATTTCCAGCTGAAAATAGATTTCCATGTAAAATAAAATGGTGAAAAACTGGAAACTAATTTCCATTTCGATCAGTTTCAAGGCTGCATGTACTCTTCATTATTTTCATAAAGAAGAATCGTCCGAGCAGCCTGCTTCTCTCTTGGCCATATGCGTCAGACCTGGATGATCTGTAATGAAAATAGTCCATCCCTTACAAATGGATAAGTAGGAAAAGTTGGTGGTGGTAAAACAAAATGCTGAAATCTTGTCTGTCGATTTTCCTGAATAATCTTCTGATAGTTGAAAATTTTCGTTGGTGGGATCCTCCTCATCAATTCAGGTCATCAACTTTTTCAGTCATGATATCATGTGGGTCAAGCACAAATGGAACTCCTTTTCCAAGCTTCTTGTCGTGGATTTCCTTCTTTGTAACGTGTTGACTATCTCGTGGCATCCTTCCCCTAAAAAATGCTCAGGCCTCGCATCTGAAGTCCACTAGAACAGCACAAATTTCGCGTAGCGCCAAAGTTCCCATCACATTGCCTGGTTATAATTTGCTTGATCATGATCCAAAAGTTGGGTTATATCTTATAAATTTGGTTTGGCCAACTGAAAATACTATGAAGGACTAGAACAGAGAAGAAGCTCGCCGGTGTAACAGGTAGGCAGCGACACAAACATGTGGTTGGTGACCTAAACCTTTAATCTTCTCTGTCACTTCTCCACAGACGATACTCCACCAGTCTTTTCCATTAAAGGATGCTAGCCATCTCATAATTTGCTAAAACTGTGCTTCAGATCATTTAATGGAAATTATTTTCGGTTTTCGCATGCCTATTCAAGACTTGGTCGCAAAGACCAGCAGTTTCGATCAGATGACGATCCTGGTTTTAGTTGGACATGTGAATGGATCCTAATTTACGCACAAGGATACCATAGAAGGAGGAGTTATATGGTGGATACGCATATTTTTTATGATGTGACGAGAACGCAGACTCCAATCAAACTCATGCGCCTGTAGCTGGAATCTAAATTATTTGTTGGTTGGCTTTCCATGGTGGATTTCCCAGTGGGGCTGGCCAGTGAGGATTCACGAAGGAACTGAATTATACAGCGATCAATTCCCTCTTGACTAGCAGCCTCTATCTTCTGGAGGAGATTTGGCGAATCACTCTCTAATTCACCTGTTTATACATATATTCTCCGTTCATTACATTCTGCATGGAATTGGATAGCTAACATGAATGAGGCTGTTTGTTCAACCTACGAAAACGACTAACAGTTAAGTACAGGTTCACCCTTTTGGCCAAGACGCAAATACATTGTGTCAAGGCCGTGTGGGAAACTTCTTGCTTGGTTCACATTTAGCATATCTGGCTATAACATCTTTCCCTAACCCAAAGAAAAAAAAATGGTTTCTGGCAACAACAGGGGTGGAGTCTGTAGATTCGTCGCCATCTATGGTTGCACCAACTGTTGATGGGCTCTACGTAAACATTACAACGACGTGATGACCCTAACCATGAAAATTTATGATTAATACCTAGTAAGTAAAAATAGACAAAGGTGACATTCTTGGGAGGTGTAAACATTCCGTAAATCAGCCTTTTCCTATTTCTAGTGGCAAGGATCAGCTCCTGCCACCTGTATCAATTATGAAGCGGATTCATGGACAGCTAGAACTTGCAATTAAGATGGCAATAGGGCTGTTTGGGTGGGTTTTGGGCCAACCCTTACCAGATATCTTCTGGACATCCAAGCAACCCCAGCCCCCTCTGACTAGTGACAGGTTAATGGTTTTAAAACTCACAACGGATTGGAGCCAATTTGTTAGAGCCTGCCCCCAACCACTAGCAAGTTAATAAAATCAATAAAAATTATACTGCTATTCCACAAAAAAAAAAAAGGTAAAAAATGGAATTCAATAATAATGATCGCAATTCAATTTTTTGCCCTTGTACAGTAAACAATACACATGCAAGGGCAGTTAAATCTAATAAATTTTGAGTTCAGTTGGTTCGGTCTTCCATCTTGGAACCCATGGCAAATTATCTTCACCTTACCCTAACCGTAAAACTAATGACTCATCCACCAATTAGGGTCATAAAGGGAGTCGGTCTCTGTTTAACCCCAGTGCCACCCCTAGCTCCAATGCACCAAAATGCCATATTTCTGTCGGTTTCTGTGTGTGAAAATTGTTGGTGATCAACATCGTTAATCCACTGGACCCCATCTGAGACAGGGTACACCTTAAAATCTCTGTCACAGAACCCTAAAACGAAACATGACATAAGTGTTTATAAATTTTTATTTTGACTGATAGAGGTTACTACATTCTCTTTCCTTTTCTAATTTCTCCTTGTCAGTGGTTTTGCTTTCTATGATGATGCCGGCCTGTTAGATAACATTTTTTAGGGGAACCTTGTGTTGCATGGCCTTATTTTAGTGGAAAGTACCTTAATCTTCTCGCTGGATCGGTAGGCAGAAGTCAATTGTAAAGAAGGCAAATGATGAGAGAGAGGGAGAGAGGAAATAATCACATATAGGACCCAAGAGGCAGTTCAACAGCAACTAAAACAACAGTACATCTACCTAAAAAAAGGAAAAACAGAAATATGCTTGAAAACATGACACGGGAACTAGAACCAGTTGTTTCTAAATTACTCCTAATCTATTGAAATAAAAGTAGCGAAGATAAGGCCGAAAGAAAAAGTTGATTTGAACCACCACCGATAAGTGCCAATTCTGACTGAAAAGACGGAATTGACAATGGCCTAAAAGAGTGGAAGGAAAAAAAAAAAACTGTAAAATTAACTTTCTCTGATTCTTCAATCCTCTAGTAGTTTTACACGGATCAAATCTAGCTGGGGGTTATGGCATCGGCAAGCAGCGATTAAGCATCATAGGAACTGGTTACAATAATCTAAAAATGCTTTAGTTCATCTGTAGATATCTGTGGATATATCCCACAAGAAACAGTGGCAATAATCAGGAAAAACTGATAAACAAATGTATAGAATAATCGATAAAGATAAGTAATTAAGATCAGTTGATAGCAGAACGAAAGTTTGTTTTTCAGATAGGGAATGGTAACCACCAATGCCCTGACTCTTGGCTGCCAAAAACCTTTATGTATTTTCAGATTCTTATGGGATGGAAAAATATGAAGGGACGCAAGTGCAATCTAGCCCCTCTTCGTTGTCTTTCCAAACCATTGATTCGTGCACCAAAACTCAAATCCCATCTAAAATTAATGTAATAACTCCAAATTTTAAATTCTAAAAAAGACGTAATTTTGTAAAATTATGAAAAAATTAGAAAATTAAATGTAAAGGCCTAAGTATCCCATAGATGGGAGACAGCTTAGGGACATAGAGTTACTTTTACATCACTAAGGGGAAAGTTGATGGGCTATTGATAAGAGTGGTGTGTAACTCTTTTTACAACAAGGCCTTTTTCTCAAAAAATCGGAGAAGAACAAAATTGTGAGAGGGCTAGTAGCAGGGGTGGATATTGTTGTATGTGAGAGCCACTATGCTTGTTATGGATGGTATCAGAGCCAACCCTTGACCTGGTGCATCTGATGTGAAGACAAGACGTGTGTCCCCTAAGGGAGAGAGGTGAGCCGCGAGTGCCTAAGGGTGAAAGTAGGAGAGATTGAGAGTTAGTCTCATATTGCTAAAGAAAAAGTTGTTGGGCTGTTGATAAGGGGGTTGCGGTCTCTCATGTTAGCAACACATTTTTCCTGGGAACTTGAGTTGTAGGGAAAGAACAAAGTCATGATTGCTGGCAGTGTATGGGCACCGTCGTTACACTTAACAATCTTCTGTCTTTTATAGAAGAAAGAGGATGGGTCCAATGGGCAGCCCGATGCACAAAACTCCCGTATATGGAGGGCTTAAAAACAGGGTGGATTACATGATGTATAATATGCAGCCTTACTTTATATTTTGCAAAAGATTGTTTCTATGCTCTATTATAAATTACTTAGCAGCTTAGAATCACACAACATGAAAAGTGGTCAGTTAACATTTATCACAGCAACGTCTAGCAAGGCAGTGATTTTAATCATTAAACTAGTGGTACAATATTCTTAATTAATATAAGATGAACGAGTCAGATCATGCATAAATGAGCTTAAATATAGCCGCTCGGACGCGCCTCTCTTTTTAATTAGCATTCCTTTTACCATATGTTTATATATATCTTCAAGATAGAACTTTTATCTAGTATTTTTATAGCTCCTACAATGAGCTCGTTTTTTCGCGCTAGTCCTATTTAAAACTCTATAATCAGTCAGGATTAAGTAGGTCTCATGAAATGAAGGCCGGTCCCTTGGATGCAGTTTTATACTATTCAACATTATCCCACAAAAGTCCTATTAAATGCAGAGTTGATGGAATCACGTCCACCGGGATTTACAGATTTCAATGATCCATCTCATAAAATCAAATCCTAAATGTCCCACCGATAATCCCAACCATAGGTAAGATAAGATCAAACAAAAATATTGAACTCATTATCCAGGCAGCTAATAATAACATTTTGACCAATCTAACGTGGGACCCTTTGCCAATCGACGCACGATCTCGTTCGTCGTATGCGGACGTCCTTCGGTTCTATGGATTGGCTTATTGAGCCAGCTTGAACAAGCCGAAACAAGAGGAAGAGAGAAACGAAAGAGGGAGAACAAGAATCTTATCTTGCTGCCCAATGGGTCCCGCAGCCTCCCTTCTCGGGTCACTGCGGATAAGCCTCTCTCTCTCTCTCCAAGATACGGCTGAGATCAGCTCCCAACCTCAAGTATTCAATATTCAACTGCTCGAAGCTCGAAGATATCTATGTGTCCACGTCAAGTCACCTGTCCCCAAAATGATTTACACGTGGCAAAATCAGAAGGGCCAAAACAAAGCCAGTTCTACAAGAAACGGGCAGCTCTCAGCGGGCAGCCCACTGTTTCCTTTTCCTGTTTTAATAATATTTCGGTTTTAGAAATGGCAAGTGGATGAGCTCTCTGTCTCTGTTTCTTGGGAGAAACCTTGGCCATGGCCGAAAATCTGACTGCGCATCTGAAAACCTAAGTTCTACAGAACCCCACTTCAGAGGCCTCGTTATTTTTCTTTTCGTCAATGTTCTGTGAATTTGGGTGTGAATTTTGGGAAATCGGACGATGTCAATCGCTTTGGAGAGCAGCAGCAACAGAATTGAAGGTCCTGCATACATTCGAGGCATCTCGTCCTGCATGTCGATCTATGAAACGCCGGAACTTGGCCGGAAGATGGAGGGAATGATGCCGGAGGAAAGACGGTCACTTGCTGGGAATCGGGCGTCAAAGGAGGAAGAAGAGTCTGCTTCTTGCAGCTCTTCGATCGGAAGGAACAGCAACTCAGGAAGGTCGTCGAGATCTGACGATGACGGCGAGGATGCCGGCGAGGTGCAAAGTTCGTATAAGGGGCCGTTGGATACTATGGATTCGTTGGAGGAATCTTTGTCGATCAGGTACTGGTTCTTTTATTTTCTGGGTTTGGGTGTTCTGCCTGGAAAGTCTCTGCTGTTTTCAATGTTCTTTACGGTCTTCTAGTGTCTGGGTTTTGTTTCCTTTCTTTTCATCGGTATAGATTTCGTGGAATTTCGTCTCAAATTGTTGGGAGGATATTTTCTTCTTCATTCTTGTCTGAACTCTTTTAATTCCAGTGGATGATATTTTCTTTCCTCTGCTGGTTCTAAAGTTGAGAAATTGATGGATAAGTGAAAGCCATGAAAATTTTTCGTTCCGATTCAGAAACTGCCTACCCATATATTCTTTATCCGGTCTATGATCTGAAAATCGATTAATTGATTGGAAGAGTGATCATGAATTCTTAGAAACCCCCATTACTTCAGAAAGGGTGCAAGATTTTATATGTTGAAACCCCCATCATGGTCCAGCAATGGTTACTCATTTACTGTGACCCAATATTTTCTACGATTAGAGAGTGATTCAAGCGATTTGGATGCATTCATGGATCCTTATTTCCAGAACACCAAAAGGGTCACTCAGAATTAGTCGTGGTTTCTCTTGGGAAGCATTAGAAACCCCAACAGGAATGTATCTCTTAAAAATTCTCAGTTGATATTCCCCGTTTTTCCTTTTACGGGAGATTCAACTTAATGTGATCGGGACCCCATTGTTTAAATCGAGTACTTACTTAGTTGACATCGTAGTTAAATTTAGGCTTTTCTGATTCTTCTCTCTGTTAGTAGCAGTCAGCTCATTTCATACTAGTTATCCTGTAATCAGCAGTGTCCCATCATAACATTCAAGGCCATTTTATCTGTTTGTGGGTTGCTGACTGTTCAAAAACGACACCTAGTCTTCAATGTAATTGGAAACGAGCAATTAGTAGAATCTGGATCTAATTGAGCTGCTTAGTTTGTGTCTTATCACCTCTGGTCCGTTCAGTGCAGATTAAGTAATGGGTTTTAAGTTAACATTTCTGTAATTGTTGATGCAGGCGAAGCATTTCCAAGTTCTACTGTGGCAAATCAAAGTCTTTCACTAGCCTGGCTGAAGTTTCTTCGTCTTCCATGACGGATCTAGCAAAGCCTGAGAATGCCTATAACAGAAAGCGCAAGAATCTGTTAGCATGCAGTAATTTCTTGGATAGAAATCGCAACTATCCTCTGAGAAATGCTGTCGGTGGTATATCTAAGAAACCCGCAAATTCCAGCCGAAGCACGTTGGCTCTTGCTGTTGCCATGAGCAGCTCTGAGAGCAATACAAGCGATGAGCATGAACCTCGGCTTCCACCTCTTCATCCACCAGGAAAATCTCCGATCAGCATGTCACCAGTCAGCTCGTCATCTCCTCCTCAATTGTCTCTCTCTTCGAGATCGTTTTCTTTGACAGATTTACAAGGAGCTACTGCTAGCTCGTCAATTGGCCTCAGGGAGAAACAGAAAAAGTTCCGCTGAGGACTGCTCGCCATTGCTACAAAAGCCCCTTTTCTTCTGCAAGCTCTGCTTCAGAGACCAAGCATACATAACTGAGCTGAGAGGTGGTGTTTTTCTCATGAATATGTATGATCTTATACATAGGGAAAGAGGTTAGGATCTGAACTGGCTCAGTGTTCGTGCATTCCTATAAGTGCTGCCTTGTTTCTTGCCCGTTGTTCTCTTTTAAAGTAACCAACAATGCATTGGTATCTCTGGAAAATGCAAGATTAAATCTCCTTCACTTTTGGATTGCAGTAACCATACCTTGTGGCTAAGATCAATATTTCAGGAAGCGATTGACTAATTTATAGACACGTACCCATGAGTTCATCAAGCTTCTGGATGAGGGGTTAGGATCAGTGGGTTGGGTTGCGATTGTAGGGCATATGGCTTTGTGGTTTGATCCATTGATTTTCAATGTGTTGCGCGTAAGGCTTGGGCAACAGATGCATCTCCACGTTCACTTTATTTCAAGGATATGAAGACGGCGAAGCACATAAGCTTACAGATTAGGGCATGTCATGTATGTTTGATGGCCCACAACGTGTGAGGATATATTACCAGGGAATTTAGGTTATTGGATGGTAGATTTTGCTTTTACTCAGGTTGTGGCAGTAGACATTCGGTTATCCAGGATACATTGATCCGGACAACCCATATGATAGGCCCTTGGGCTTTATGTGAAACTGATTCTACTCCTTTGGATCGAGGAGGTTTTCACCGATGCCTGATATGTTTTCCTATGCTTTGTCACGTTCTAGCCTTCTGTTTTAGAGTCACTAATCGTGGTTAGAATTATCAGATTATTCAAATTGTCGAGGACACAAAGGCTTTGATTTCTGGAAGATTTGGTGGAAAAATGTGACGTCTGGTTTTTGTATTACTAACGGTCGGTTAGTTTAGCGACGGTGACCGTCGTGAATCGGAGCTTAGAGTTGTTGGCAGACCAACGCTTCAGTGCGTTACTCATTCGTAACACGGCCCCCCAGATATATGGGTGGAATTAAACCAAATGGTGGATGCCCTTGAATTTGCCACCTTGCTCCGTGAAAATTTGCGGAAATTATGTGCATTGCCCGAAATCCTTTCTAGTGGATTAACGTGATGACCTTCGCTCTGTGGGGTCAAATGGGCGGCGAGAAGTTCTTAGACAAATGATAAAAGAAACTCAACCGCTTAATGTCCAGTAGAGAAGAGACGTTGCCATTTGGACAACCCCGTATGTAAGACTGGCCCGAAGATGGAGCCAATTAAATCCCCAACTGACTTATACTAGTGCATTGACCTCGTCCTATACCGGTGGGTGTGGGAAATCGGATGCGAACCAACATGTCCAAGCCAGGAAGTAACAAGTCATTGAGATAAATACTACTAAAACTGAGCTGAGAAACTAAATTGATGCCTTCTTATAAGGTATTAGAAGGAGGAACTATGCGGTTGGTTTCATCCTAGATGAATCACCCGCATAACTCTCAACAATCCTAGCGGGCGAGCCTTTCTATTGGAGAAGGTGGACAACAAGGTTCCTCCTGCGCCTAATGGTTGCATCCTTATGTGGTGCCCTACCTCCATTCAATACGGATATGGAAAGTAGTATTGACGTTGATTTACGAAATCTCATGTGAGAGGAGGACAATCCGAAAGAAAATGCTTGGCAGGTGAGGAAAACAATGCTTTTTCCGGACTCAAATTTGCTGGCCCTATACTCATCTGATTCTTTCATCATGTTCGGCCTGACTTATATTGACCAGACACCAAAATTCATGACTGTGAGACGATTACCGCTATGCTATTTTGAGTTTCTAAACTAAAATCGTTAAAATTTTCAACTGAAAGAAAGAATGGTGGCTAGAAGTAACCCATGAATATAAAGATTTTCGGGTAGCTGAAATGGGCAGGTTGAAAATGCTGAAAGGATCAAATCATCCAAACGTAAGGCTTACTTAGGATGAATCCTTTCGGCATCCATTTGGGAGTACTTCTATAAGAACTGCCGTTCTATATGTCACTTTATTTTTTATTTTATTTTCACGACTACTTTATCCTAGACTAAAAGGGAAAGCACGCCTATCTCAGTGCTGCTACAAGCTTAAACCAAGGATTTCTGGGGCAGGAGATATTCAAAATTCGAGAATCAAATGAATGGAGTGAATCAACAGTGTGTGAGGCCCACCATACAAGACTAGAGGGGCTGTACCGATGAGGTTGTAGCGCTCTATAATACTGCATAATCCTTCTTTTCTTGAACTTTTTAAGGAACACTACAGCAACATGTTGCTGTAGTGTGCCTCACTTCTGCATGATGAACTCCGCCTTCTGACCTCCGTGACTCTAGATATCTTGTATACCAAAATTCAAGGTAATTGGATGACTATAGAATCAGAAAACTTCCCTACTTACCCCTTAAATGTGAACCGACTTTTAAGCAATGTTTTTCACTGTCTATATGCTATGATCACAAGTACTTCTTCTTCTTCTTCTTCTTCTTAAATTGATTCCAAGATTGTCCATTCCTCCCCTTTTTTGGAGCAGTAGTCATCCAAACTCGACATTACACTGAAAATTCCTTTGATTCTTCCAATTACTACTGACTTACATAGACTCTGACTTTGACTCTCCCGTCTCCTTCCTTTTCTCTCCCAATCTCTCCTTCTCCTTCTCCTTCCACTGTTTTCCCTTCTAACTTTTCAGATTTGTCAATGGCTGAAAACAATTTCAGCCTAAGTTGATTTGATTTTTTCATTTTATTATACATACGTTCGTGAAGATATTATATATGTGGTTAGTATGACATGTGGGGGTCAGCTGCCCTTGGCTGGTGCTCCCATGTGAATGGTCCAGATCCACTTATCTAGATTTGGATCCACTAAATTTACTATTCACTTGATAACTTCTTTGCAATTATATTTTGTTAAAGTGAAATTTCTCAATTGTACTTGAACAACAATTGGATCCACTAATCTAACTATTTCTTTAATTTAACATCAATTTATATATTATTATTATTTTCTTTTATTAACCCGCTTAAGATAAAATTTAAAGAATAATCAAATCCTTTACTATTTCTTAAAATCTTCATTTCTAATAGCTCATATTAACCTAACAATCATTTTCAACACTTCAATCTAGCTAAATTTCTCAACGCGCTTGTTTTATTCTTCATTTTCACCTCTAACACCTACTCCAAAAATTAATAAAATAATAAAATATAAATTTTATACCATTTTTTTTGTAAAAGTGTAAATTTATCTATTATATTAGTGTAATTACATGTATTACATTCCTCCATCCTTACAAAAATTTTGTCCCTAAAATTGCTTACATAGATGTAGAAGGTCAAAACAACTCCGGAAAACGCTACCTTATATCCTCTTTGACCTCCCACGTGGCCTCATCATAAGAATGATGCTGTCACAAAACCTTGACGAGGGAGATTGTCTTGGTTTGCAATACCTTCTCCTTCCTATCAATGATCTGTAACGGCCGCTCCTGAAATGTTAAATATGGCTGTAGATCAGCTGGTAACCGATCGAGGATATGAGTAGAATCTGCAGCGTATTTCTTCAGCATAGAAACATAGAATATGTCATGCACGTTAGCAAATGAAAGAGGAAGTGCCAATCTATATGCCACTCTGCCAATCCTCTCTAGAATCTCAAAAGGTCCCACAAACCTAGGGCTTAACTTGCCTTTCACCCCGAATCTCATTACATCCTTGATTGGAGAAACTCTAAGAAATACATGGTATCCCACCTAAAACTTCAAATCTCTCCTCCTCGTCGGCATAGTAGTTGGAGGCCCCTCGATGTTAACGTTCAACTACTAGCCGAATAATTTTAAGACGAGTAGAAAAAGGAGGTCAGAAACAAATTTGTGCTATGATATGCTGCAAGGACTTGAAGATTCAACATGCAAGGGCTGACGCCACAGAATCAATTTGTAATCCCTACAATCCATCTAAATTACTAAAGCCCATCAAATCAGGCACGTCAGATTAGCCAACTCGATCCGAGACACATGCCGCTGAAACACCCTCATCTCAATATAGAGAAGGATACATCAAAAGGCAGCGCGCTGCAATTATTGGTGGCCAAATCAGCCAGATTGCATGGAGGCAAGCTTGGCAAGTGCACCAACAGCAAGAGAATTAGTGTAAGTTGTGGGTTCAGTCTTGGAAGAGTCCCAGCGTTTATCGTCGAAGTTATCATAACGATCAGGCCCACCCACAATGGCACCAGTTAGCTCGTTCGGGTTCGGGGCGTCGGGCTGAAACCAGTTGACAAAGCTCATGGCACAATTCACCTGCTCGCCAGGTGGAAGCACCGGTACGGAAGCGCCCCGGTGGTGTGCTTGTTGGGGCCATTTGTTACCGTAGCCCACCATGTAAGACCATCCCGCGGGGTTGTCGCCCAGCAAGTAGTCCATCTGTGTATTACATGAGCAGAGTGGAAATGGGTTCCTCGTTAGCAGTGCTTTAACCATGGCTGATTAAATGTCACGCATCGTCGTTGCATAAGCCCGTGAAGAGCACAGTTATAGAGCTAGGCGCCTTTCCTGTGGTACGTGACGAGTTCTAAGGTTGCTCGTGGTGGTGTAGGGGTTTAGTTGTACCAAGTGGAGACCAAAAAAATGAAGAGTAGACCCATATTTTGGATTTTTTCTACGATTCAAGCCGTTTTCACCCTCCTTCAAGATAAGAAAAGAGAGTAAACACCCTCCACATTTCAGGTTTTGAAGGACCACTGTAGTGATGCCAGTTCATGACATTTTTGGTACCTTTTCATCTTGAGAGAGGACAAATCCGATAAACGGCTTGGATCCTTAAAAAAACTCATAAAAATGAGCCTGTTTCTCATTTTTTGGTCTTCATTCGGTACACCTAAACCGTACACTGGGCGCATAGAGAGAGACAGAGAGCAGAACAGAGCAGTTTTGAAGTTGGGACTGGTAGACAAGTTGACAAAACGATTAGGAAAATGATGAATATATACTCTTCAAGTATGGTGCGATCTCACTGTAACAATTAGATACAACCAATTATACATAGGGCCTGTGCTTGATCTTAGACCACCAAAGATCCAAAACTCAAGCCTGTCAACATGTATATTGGAAGATTTTTTTTAACTATAATGCTTTGACCTTGAAGCCATTGGAGATCTAAACGGGGTCCTACTAGATGAATACCGAGGATCATCAACTCGTGGGCCATTTTAATCTCTATAGATGTAGGCTTGCCTCATAATTCTAATAAAAATATGACATTGAAGAATTATCAATGTGACAGGTCAATTATATAGGGAAAGAGTAGGGGGGGGCTACCTGTTGCTTGGCAAAGGCTCAGAGCTTGGAAGCGTCCAACGTTGGACCTCCGCAGTTGATGACTTGGTTGTGTTTGGCGATCATGTCCCCGTACACACTAAACAAAAAGGCTGTGCTCGTCACGTACTGCGAGTTAGCCCCATCTCTGAGGTGAATCAAACCCCCTGAAGACAAAATCAAAACCGTGTATATAGTAATTGGATCGCAAACTCATGTGATGTTTCACACACGCGAGATTCCTTGGCACACTAGAAGAGTAATATATAAGAGAAAAACTATATATCCAAGTGCATACCTGGTGAGATGTAAACCATCCTGCATTGGCTTTCTGGGTGAACTGCGCAAACGAAATGGTCAGCTTGCGTCTTGAAGTTCTCGAATTTCTTCTCCCCGTCGAAGTATAACTGTAGAAACATGGATATAAGTAACTTCAATGAAAAGGAGAAAAAGAGAGGGAGTAATTCTTACGCCGGATAGAAGGACTTGAGCTCCAGCGTACTTGAGATCCCAACTGAATTCATCGACGGTAGTAGAGATGCATTCTTCTGTGACGTATTTGAAATACTTCTCTTTTCCAGTCGCAATGTACAACCATGATGCTGCCCACAAGAGCTCGTCCTGCATTGTTTGACGGTCATAGGATTAGAATCATTCATTGTATGAGCCTAGCCAATGGTCTTTCAGCCAAGTAATTGAGTGGTTTGAATCTCATACTTGTATAATCTGTCAAACGATATACTGCTGAGTCTTACTCCTAACTACTAAGAGTACACATAATTAGCAGAGAGAGAGAGAGAGAGAACTTACATTATACCCTGAATAGGAGCAATAAAAGGGGCACTCCCCGTCGAAGGTTTCTTGGTAGTTTTTTGCAAACTCATATTGCTGCAGACAAATCTAACGTTAATGCTCTTAAAAAATTATAGTAACCATTCATCTTCCCCGAGAAACGGAAATCAGTCATCACAGATTAGCTCTCTCACCAATTTAGCCTTATTAAGGATGCGCCGTGAATGTTCGTAATCAACTATCCTGAACACAATCGAAGCAGCAGCCATTGCAGCAGCAGTTTCCACAGCAATCTCCGCCCCAGGTTCATTCTCATCTATCCTCAGAACTTTTCTCTGGATGTTCATGTTCTCCGGCCTCGTCCAACATTGGTGATCGGCTATTGGATCTCCAACCTTTATCATCAAATATTCAAAAACTGAAAACGTAAAATGAAGAAAGAATTTCCATCTAGAAAATCCTGGCACGCAAATCTCCCACCTCCACATATAAACGGTTTTTCCTGGAAGCAGCTTTCAGTAAGTAATCCGTACCCCATCTAATGGCGGAGAGAAGCTTATTGTACTCTCCAGCTGCCAGCAATTCAGCCTTGTACACGAGTGCGGACCATGCAAGAGTAGTTACGGTGAAGGCCATCGGCAGCCCGTACTTCACGTTGTCTCCCGCATCGTAGTATCCACCAGTGAGGTCCATTGGGGTCTGCCAATAACAAGTAGCGCCATTAGCAAAATCTTAGGTAAGCATTAACTCCTGGATAATCATAACCACTACAACTCTAGAATGAAAAAGCAACATTTTCATGGAAGCACAAGGACATAACATACATCGGCAAGCTTGCCGTCGTTGAGGGCAGAGTCTCCTCTCCATTTAACTCTATTGTTGCGTGGGAGCTTTCCCGACCGCTGGGCTTCAAGAAATAAAAGTGATTTTGTGAGAGCATCGCCGTAATTATGTCCATTTACAGCGGGTAACAATCCGCTAGAGAGAGCCAACCAGGCCAAGATAATTGAAACTGAATCTTTAGAAGAGAGCCCCATCATGCTGGTTCAGACCATGAAAGAAGATCAGAAGGAAAAAGGACGGTACAATAGAAATAGCTTGAACAGAGAGAAGACTTGTGGCTGCAAATCGAGTGTAATTAGGCAAATAATCAGGTTTTGTGTAAGAACAGGAACAAGGTCCTGCTGCTTTCCGTTGAGGCTCCGGTGTATTTGGGAACTGAATTGCTTGTCGGTTTGCTTTGTGGCTTGGG
This sequence comes from Warburgia ugandensis, assembly GCA_035236585.1. NCBI lineage: Eukaryota > Viridiplantae > Streptophyta > Magnoliopsida > Canellales > Canellaceae > Warburgia > Warburgia ugandensis. The sequence goes on along the minus strand of CP141128.1, from coordinate 79,101,157 downwards.
AGCTCATGGCTTCTGCTCTTGACTGTTAACGTCCAACTACACGTGGATTGCTTATTGTCGGTAAGACTCCCGGAGAAAGCGTACTGCCGGGTGTGTATTTATGGTATTTGGATCCCTTTTTCTAACTCTATTTTTAGTTTCTTCTAACTTTGGGAAACAAACGAAAAAGAAAAGAAAATTAATGAGAAAATAGTAGCCAGACCCACACTCGCCCCCTTGCTTTGTAATGTCATTCCTCTCTTTACTACCACTTCTCTAATACCTATGCCATTCTCTCAATATGGCTTACTAGCACGGAACCGATAACATTAACGGCTTGGATCATTCAAAAGCTCTAGCCCTACCCACGTGTACCAATTGACTGTCGTTGGATTCTACAAGCAAAATCGATGGTTTAAAAGTTGTATGCAGATCGTTAATGGTGTCAATGAACCCAAATGGTGAATCGATGACTGCTTTGCAACAGACGAAAGAGATTATAATCCAATAGATTTCCTATCTCATTATTCCATTCTTCGTGGTCATAGGATCTTTTTTGAAAGCAGTTGTATGCATTTTATGACTGTTAGAATGGAGCACGAGGGTCATCATAATTGTTCTAGTTTCACAACATGTTGCATTGTTTCTGGTTCCTTAAGGATCCACTAATATGTCCAAATTCAAATGAACTTTGGGTTCAAACATAGAAGTTGGATCCAAGGAAATATCTGGTTGAAAATTTAATCCAAAGTAGGATGTCAATCGGTTGCGGCATTAACATGAATAGAATTTGATTGCTTCTTTCATACTGTAAACTACAGCTAAATACAGCAAGTTTTGCTCCAACCAGGAAAAAGAAATGGCATCACCCCCAATGTTTTGATAATGGCATCAACCCCTCACCAAACAAACTTTTATTTCTGTTCGTTGAATTTTGAGGATCTTGGCATCGATCAACGGCTAACTACAAATGTGAAAATCGAGATACTTCCATTACTAATCCAACTGACTGAATCACAAAATGAGTGAACTTCTAAGAATAAAGCAAGAAAATATAGTTGCGGTGATTTTCCAAACGTAATGAGAAAGTACTCTCATGGTCTGCTGGAAAAACCCGCTTTATGCCATACTATATGCATTTATGAGAGTGCAAGAATTGATCTGGTGCAATTATTTGCTTATTGAATGAGAACCGCTTATTGGCTCCCAAATTAGTAATCACCGATCAAAGGAGTGATATAGACTATTAACTCTGTGTGGTTACCGCGGATACATGGAATAGAGGTAAAACTAGGTCCACCCACGTAGTTTGGGTGCCATAATTTTCTCTCTTTCTTCATTTTGGCATGCAAGCAACGGATAATCCCAAACCGAACACACCCATCCACCCATGAGCACGGCTCGGCCCTTGAGCTTGAACAGGAAAATCCCTAGTAAACCGTTGCTCAGCTCCATGATCTTCCTCTTACTTTTAAGTGCATTTTTTCCCGCTGAGGCATAAATACACATAACGTTTACAAACGTAAACGAGTACAAAGCTTCAAATGTGCTAGAGATATCCGTCAAGCTCAGACCAAGGATGAAATAACACGTTAGATTGATAATTGACAAACGTTGGATCACCTGTCATTGTGAAGATTATCATCGGCACCACAAGGCCTTGGGAAAACGTTTCTAGTAGCTGACCGCATCATGTTCCCCTCCCATTTCTCTAACTTATATGATATGAGGTTTCTATTAAAAGAAGGGAGAGGTGAAGCCATTCATGCCATACACGGAATTGCTAAGCGTAGAAAATAAAACAGCAAGTAGAAGCGTAGCAGATGACCCAGTTGAAACAGATCTATATAGATCTGTATTTTGGAGTCGATTAGATCACATCTTGAATATTTTCAAGCAACCCTTAGGAGGAAATATTAGCAACACTTGGAACTTCCAATTAGCTTGTTGCCTCAACCCCACTCACCATTCAAAGGATACATTTGAACTCGAATTCTACAAGGCGTGCTCTGATCGGCAGAATGAATATAAGCATGCCATCACATCAAAAAATGGATGGACAAACGGGAAAGACAACCAGCCCGCTTAACATCTCTTTATGATTCCGGCAACATTTCTAGCAATCTCCTCCTTTGCCTGCACTGATACAGGAGCATCCCCAATATACATATCGAAGAAAGCCCCTGCAGAATTGCATCTTCAGTTTCAGCTGATTTTTCATGACACAAATATACTGAAATTTACCACGAGTAATTTGACAGTACTATATATATATATATATGGTATAAGCAATTCCCTTGTACAAATCCCTACACTGTTCAAATGATATATATCATAGTAGAAGCAGACTGCCAAAGCTTATGGTGCGCTAAGATGCAGGCCAAAGACTGAGGCCTAGCCATGACTACGGCTAGCATGAATAACACCGACAAAACTGTTTTCCCACAATTTTTTGGAAAAAGTGCAGTTTCCTGAACGACCCAGTAAGTTCAGATTAATCCAAAGCCAATATATTATAGTTTTCGCTCTTATTATTCTTGCGTACAATAGCATTAGTTTTCTAGTTTTCCTAGAAAAGCAGAAACTAATAAACTGGAAAAGATTAACTTACTGCATAATTCTTTGCTATGAACAGCTCCAATTTGTTGGTCACCAACTGCAAATAACCATTTCACTCAATTAGGCCAATGATGCTTGAAGTTTCAAAATTCGTAGAAAGCAAAAATCAGCAAATGCTCACTTTTTGTTATTAGCTGACCATCAGCTGTTCGCCGAAAATCTATTGTTGTGCCCTGAAATTTCCTTTGATGTCAAATCATCTTCAAGCTGATTCAATGAAAAGTCCGATGGGTGAATAGCTAATTACCATGGGTAATGGAATGTCCTTAGTGAAATCAGAACCAAAAGCTCTCAAGCAGTGATAATCTGTTCCAGGGTTCACCTGAAAATCAAAAGAAGGAAATGTCAGAATAGTTTCAGTTTCAAGGTAATCATCACATCAGAAACCAAGCTGCTGAACTTAGATGTATATAGATGTATATTGCAATATACCTTCAGCAATCGAGCTCGAAGGGATCTTTCAAAGGCACTGCAAATTGTTAAAACAAGTTAGAAATCCAGATTCTTTTAATCATTTTCTGATTCAGCTACCACCAGGTTACATATTTAAACACCCGACATTGTGACACAACTTTGTCAACTAGGTTGCCAGTAAGTAAATTATGCATAGACCAACTGAGATTCAGGAATATTATACATGCACGACAATAACAAAACACAAGTAAATTGAATGGCGGAGATCAGCAGGCATCCTAATGGGCCTGGCTGCTCAGTGACCAGGTTCAGGAATGATAAAATATTTAATCTATTTACTGTTTTTAAACTAGAGTTCGAGTAATAACAATAGTAACTTTACCTGAATCAGAAAGCTAAACTGTAAATTTGCCTATACGAAAGCTATAATATTTTGCAAGAACTTCTGAAAGAGGAAAGATAACGTACGTGCGCACAGTGTTGATTTTCAACCCATTGCAATTAACCACAAGCCTAAGAGTCATGTGGATATCTTCCCTGTAGCAGCTTCAAAGGAAAGGTGTTAGGAAGCATTGGAGAAATTTTGCAGGCAAACTACAAAATACAACCTTGAAGCCTCAAAGACATTATTATCAGTATTTTATATACCTCAGCAGGTCCTCAAAAAATTCAGGACGACTATTCAGTTCATTGATAGGCACAGATGCATACTTTGTACCCAGTTTCTCACAGATAGAGTGAGGGTGAATATCTGTAAGGAGAAACGATCGAGATTAAAGCAATTACTTCAACACATTAAATATACAATTTTAAAATTTTCAGAAATGGTTAAATCCTGCTTGTGATGTCAAGCTGGCACCAATGAAAACATGAAAGCAACAACTTAAAGGATGCATGAATGAATTACCAAGTGAGACGATAGAAGTACTCACATAAACCAAATGCATAGACCTTCAGAGATTTAACTTTGACTACTCTCATGCTTCTGGAACCAGTTGCGACAAGCACCTGAAACAATTATTAAACGATTTTTTTATTATTGATAAGTGATCAGAATCAATAATGATGTCACATGATAATTGTTAGCACTGCAAGAAGGAAAGTCCATCATAGCAGACACATATCAGGTGATGATTATTACTTCGTTTGCAGAATTTCTTCATCAAGCATATGACCAAGATTTAATCATGCCTCTTCCCAAGGTTTATTTGAATTGTTATGTTAGATTTCAATTTACAATTCCAGAGTATACTACAGTCACATATAGAACTGCATTTGAAATTTTCACTGGTTTGTTTTGCATTTTACAGCAGTTACAGTTTTTCTTGAAATTTTCACATATAGGCCAGGAAATTTCATGGTTGCAGTTCTTACCTGGAAATCTTCAGAATGATAATACCACCTCACTGTAAATTCCTCTCACAAATCTGCAACTCTTCTGGCTCTCTGTGTCTTAAATTTTGATTTGCAACTGTTTAACTGTGTCTAAAGTTCAGATTTCAGTTAACTTCGGTTTCCAAAGGAATAGTTTTTGAAATAGTGAACCGCACAGTGCTTGTCCAGTGTTACTTTTTTAAAAACCTGGAGCAGCTTTGGTTCTATTTTCTAAAACCATCCATGGAACATTAAGCATGTTTTAATAGGGACGCCTCTAATGACACAAAGGGGCCATGGTGGATTCCATCCTTTCCTATGCAGGTCAAATCCACTGTACTAACAAAAGATTTCTGATTCCAGCCAAAATGCATGACAGGTTAAATGAATCTACTATGGTGGATTTCACCTAAGAATGAATTCAACAGTGCATTCCATGAAAGGGTGGAATCCACCATGGAATTCAACTGCATCCTGACTGATGGCCCCAAGGGGACAGACCAAGCCTAATTCTTGCAAGTTTGTGGCTGACATCAACCATCTTCTTGCAATTTCCTTTGGTATTTAATCCAAACATCTTGGATAACTTTTAATACACTACTACTTAGAAGGTTGTTCGCAGTCCAACAGGTGTCTTATACTTCAGTTAACTAACTACTTTTCATAGTCATAGTATAATTGATTTGTGATGTGTCATTTTCTAGTTAGACATAATCTAAAACAAATGGTTAGTTTTCAACAAAGAAACATATAAATAAACAACATTACATAGTATGAGAAATAATAAAATTATATGGGACGTGAAAGTAGATCCTTAGAATGTGCAGATATTTAAATAACAGCCAATTCTTAACCTTGTTGTGATTGGCGTCTCAAATGACAACTCCACTTGTATAAGATGCACTGTACAATTTTATACAATAAAGGGTAGCTCAGTGCACAAAGCTTCTGCGCATGTGGGTTCCAAGAAAGGGGCGGACCACAAAGGTCTATAGTACGCAACCTTGCCTTGCAATTTTCCAAGAAGCTGTTTCCACGCCTCCAACCTGTGACCTCGATGTCACACGACAACAATTCTACCATTGCGCCAAGCCTCCCATTCTACAATTCTATACAATAGGAAGTAAAATACTGACCTCTGGAATCAGATGGGAATTATCATCTCCAGATAAAACAGCGTCCAGAACAGTAGGGAACTTAATTCCGGTTCTCGGCTCTACAGTGTGTCTTCTCCAGCTTATATCTGACAAGTAAAGACTAGAACATCCTTGAAGGTCACCCACTCCTGATGACTGGTCCATGCTTCTATTGATTTTTTCATCAATGTTCTTCAGTGGGACAACTAGTGCCTTAGAAGACCTTACACCAATGAACAAAACATTATGTTAGAATGGTTTCTTTTCTTTTCTTCTGGACGAGTAGAGTGAAAATTAAGTGCAGAGAAATAACATATGTAGAATCAATCAATGTGCTCCAGCAGGTTTCTAGCCACTCAAAAAGAATTTTTGTACACATATCCACCTTGGGAAGCCACCACAAGAAAACAACAACCTTTGCAGTAAATAAAGGGAAATGGAGACTTACAAATTATCAAATGGCGGCACAAGAGCAGCAGCTAATGACAGGATTGGAAATGATTGAAGATGCTCTACTTCCTTCCACAGATGTCTAACTGTGGAGCACACGATCTTATGGAAAGACAATGGAGGAACAGCTTCTGCTTTTAATCTATATCCCAACTGGAAGGCCCCAACATTATGTCTAGAAGAAGTAATATTCTTCACTTGTGTGCAAGATTGACAGTTTCTAGGTCTTGAACCATGTCCATTGCCAGGTAATTTTTGGTGTAAACCAGAATTCAGTCCACCAGATATCCCAAAAAGTAGAGCTCCAGCAAGCTTGGAGATACAACTAAACACTTCCTGAAGAGCTAAACTTCCGGGAATATAGAAGTAACTAGAATGATGTAAGTGGGGTTCTAGGGGAAAGATGTATGGGGATCCACTATCAAAATCTAGATTTATGAAAAATAACCAATTATTCCGCATGTTCTGTTATGTGCTGGCAAGACCAAACTCCTAAACTATGAATTGCCAGAAGGGAAAAGGTTGCTCACCAGAATACTGCAGTTCTGCTAGTATACCTGTAACAGTTTAGAATCTTCAGAAATGAGTGTCCCTGTCTCAATTATCTGATGAAAGCAACAGAAGTGTACATGTACAAACACATAGCTAAAAACTTTTGGCATAGACTATGCAACATAAACCAAGTTCCATCCCTAAGGTGGGGGTTTAGATGGTCAACCAATATGATGCAAAGCAGAAAAACAATAAAAGAGACAGAACAATTCACACATCCATGTAGAAACAGCAACAAGACAAATAAACTGTCACAAATAAGAAGAAATGTGCGGCTAACTTGTGAAATACAAAGATAATCTAAGGTATACTACCACCCATCATAAGTTTTGCAGTCCATATTTCATAATACAGAAAAGAATTATGATTCTATAGGATATTATATTTGTTAGCTGTCCCTTTGTTCCTATGCGAAGGGGAGCCTTGGCGCAACAGTAAAAGTTGTTGTTGTATGACCTCGAGGTCAGAAGTTCAAGGCATAGAAATAGCATCTTGCAAAATACAAGGTAAGGCTGTGTACTTTAGGCCCTTGTGGTCCGCCCCTTCCCCGGACTCCACATAGGCTGGAGCTTCGTGCACCGGGGATGCCCTTTTTTTGCCCTTTGTACCTGTGCATTCATTAACCCATATAGAGAAGTGTGCCATTAACAAAAAATATTATGTGGTGGTGTCAAAATATGTATTCTGCAGGAATTTTTAAAAAAAGAAATGAAGATACTCTCTTGACCAGTGGCATGAAGGTTTTTAACAGCATATCTTAATATTTGCGAGGTAGAGTACCAACAAGGTCCCTAGCAGTTTGAAGATCTTCAATTCAATTTCTAACAAATGATTTTCCCTTCCTGTTTTCTTAAGTTTTAGCCTGGAATGTCATGGTCTCTTTACATTCCTTGAAACTGTTGATCTTGGCTATTAATGTATTCTCTTGCTTTTCCAAAAAAGGGAAAAAATACAGAACAAAAGTTCTTGTAGGTAGTAAATGTAGGAAAATGGCACATCATATCACAAGCAAAGGATCTATTTCTCTTGCAACAAGAACACTTTCCACCCAATCAAGGCTTGGGAAATGATTTTTACCAGAAAACAAGCCGAACTCTTCCTGAACTGGAAGTTGTGATTTTAACTGCTCTTAAAGTTTTCAGAAAGGAAACTAGATTTCTAAGAGGCTTGGGTAACAGGCATCCGGTACATGGGAAACAAGACAATATATCCACTGCAGCCAGATAATGTAAAGGGCAGCCCCGGTGCACAAAGCTCCCGCCTATGCGGGGTCCGGGGAAGGGGCGGGCCACAATGGCCTAAAGTAGGCAGCCTTACCTTGCATTTTTGCAAGAGGCTGATTCCACGCCTTGAACCCGTGACCTCAAGGTCACATGACGACAACTTATACCGTTGCGCCAAGGCTCCCCTTCTGCAGCCAGATAATGTACAGCTTGTAAATGCAAAAATACTGATAACGCCAACTGCAAACCCTTTAGAAGATGAAGAGGAAGATAGTAGCCTGACTTTCATGCCTCTTTTTATCTTCCATACATGTGGAAGATGAATGATGTTCAAGACAATTACCTGGTGTACCACCCCAAGAATATACTATGGACAAAAAGAAAAATTCGATTCAACGATTCTAATAGCCATCAGACTGATAAAAGTTTTGTTCATTGAATATGGGAGCCTCTCATTTTGAGCTGAACTTTTTCACCATTTCATCTGGATAAGTGATCACAAGGCTACGTTGTGTTCTGGACATCCACATGGCGACCAACAAATCATCCTAGGCATGACCCAAATTTATCGAGAAACCTTAGCTTTCTAATCGGCTATAGCAAAACAAGATCCAGGGTATTAACAGGGCAACAATGGAATTTCGCGGATAAGCCAAAAAGGAAAGAACAACCAATTCACTGCTTTCCTGTCCGAGATGGTAATAAAAAGAGAAGGCATCATGACAATGCAAAATTCAACAGTTCGTTCAACAAATGCAATTTAAATAAGCAGACAATTCACGAAAAAGCAACCGGGGACGACCGCCATATTGCAAAACAGACCAAATTTCCTACCAAATATATCCTCCAACAGCATCCAAGCATTTCATTAGATATGAAAATGTCGCGAGATTCAGATTGGTAGCTATTCGGATGTTTGGTGAAATACAATAAACAAGTGAAGAATCCACGAACCTGGAAGAGCGTGAGAAGAAATGCCGGGAAAGACGAAGACGGAAATGTTAGGGTTTTCTCCGAGAAACGTGAAATGGGAGGGAGGGGACAAGGTAAAAAGGCGTTGGAGGAGAAGAAAATTCTCTGGACACTCCAACACGCCTGGAATGGAATGGAGAAGAAAAGCTAGATTTTGCTTTTCTCTTTTGGCGGGGAGCGATTAAATACCCATTGGCCCTTCTTCTACTCAAAAGACAGATTTCTCCTCTTCAACTTGACTTGTGCAGGGCACCCATTTCAAATAGGAGGAGCACCCACTTGCTCGTCTAGTCTACGAGGTCGTCGCAAATTGGTATTTGCAGTTCAAACTCGGTAGACAAATTTGAAAACTGCAATTAAGGGAGGAGCATCAACGCGTTTTGCGTGTAGAAAGGGGTCTTTCTAGCATGCAGTTTCCCTGAAAATTCTTTGCCCCAGAGCAGACAAAACCCAGTGTCTAAAATGCTAAAAGCAGAAATTCTAGACTGCTTGGACTCTGCTGTTGCACACTTTCATCTTGTTGGGAAAGCTCGCAGCTTTCTGATTTGTTAGAGATAACCCGCCAATCTCTACAACTCACGAATGATGTTTATGGCTTAACATAGCTGATGAGTTGGTTAAGCGGCTTGTCTCACAAATAAGAGGTCACTGCATGCCTATTCAAAAATAAAAGGAAAATTATATTTTCAAAGAAAGCCATTTCCCTCACATTCCTTTCACTTCTTTCCACGCTCCATGTTCTAACAAAGGGAAAATGGACGAAACAGTGGAAACCTCTCACTTTCCATCGTTTTCCATGCAATTATAAACGAACAAGTTGTAGAATCTCTGGGAACATTTCACGGATTTCTTGGACCAGTTAGGAGGGATTGGGTCAATTAATGAAAAAGTTAGGAAGCTCTCCGTTCGGAACGGACGGTAGCCACAAGTTGTTGGTCCTCTCTCTTGGGTTTTCCAATTTTTCTCCGTTCTTCTGTGGTCTTGTACATAGTAGGGAAAAAGACGTGCTACGGTGAGACGGCATGTCAAGGAGAAGCGAATCACGGCACTGTCCAATCTCCACCCTACAAACCGCGTGAAAAACCTGTTAGTAAAACTTGGTTCGGCCTCCCCCAAGCGGCCAAAACTTTCAACCAGCCCACCGCCCTCAACAACCCCACCACCGGATCAGACCGGCCATGTCCGAGCTTTTAAGGAAATGCGACGAATGCCTTCGGGTCTGGAACCATCCCATCAAATGACCGGCAGCGTAGTGTTACGGGCCTGCACTGCATGGTCCGTGACCAAGGCTTGAAGGCTCCATGGAAGACTTATTTGGCTTGTGGACAAGGTTCAAGAGGCTTAAACCCATTGGTTAAGATCTATGGAAGAGGGCCTGATTCTAAAAGGCCTGAGTTCTGGAAGACTCCATGTAAATATCTCGAAAGAGGGAAGGTTAGGGACTTGTGTGGAGTTGTGTAGAGCTTTCTAGAGTGAGTCTAGAATAGTCCTTTACCGTTGGATTGTAGACATTTGTAATAATCCGAACCATCCATTGAGGAGGTGGAGGGGGGACAACAAGTATAAATAGGTGTAAGCTCCTCAATTGTAATCAGCTCAGAGTTCAGCTAAAGTGAATACATTAGGAGAGTTCCTTTCTGAGTTCTCTTGAGTTCCTCTCATTGCTTGAGTGCTTAAGTGAGTGTAACCCTAGCAAGTGAGAGTTTGGGGTTAAAAGCTGACTTGTGCCCGAAAATAAGAGTTGTGTACAAGTGCCGCACTGGTTTAGCATAGGTAAAAGTGCAACCCCGTGACAGTAGGCTGCCTGTGGACCTAGAACACAAGCCAAACTATCCCAACCATCCAGTTTAATGAAATAAAACGAAGGCTATAATGCATTGAACTTCCACCAGCAGCCGCCTGAGTGGACAGCTATGATAGAACGAAGAGGGGACAGCGATGATCCATCATCTGGAATCGAAAAAACCAACAGGCAACATCGAAGCCGGTGGACAGGGTGATGTGGAAATGAGTCTAACCAAGAACTGGCACTGCTTGTCCCATTTGGACATGACGCAAACTCCCGTTGTTGAATAGCAAAATAAAATCGTCACCATCAGTCAAGTGCACTTTGTGAGTTGCACTTTAGTCGGACACTGGTGGCTGGCATTTGTCGTGGCTTGAGTGTCTGTACAATCATGGACGCTTACTACAAGCCACTGAAGTTTCTTTTAAATAATTGCATGTTTGCTCGCAGTTCTTATAGTACCACTTCGCAGTTGTAAAAGTCCGAATAGGCAGTTAATGGATCCATCGATCCTTGTGCTGGATGACATTAGCACAGTTTCCTGGCGTGAACAAGAAGTCAGCTTTACTTTGCCCCATGTCCAGGTAGGATTGAACCTGGATCAATCAAGAGTTTGAGGTCCAAACAAAGATCATGAAGAATCGACAAATTGGTTTAATCATAGTGAAAACATCACTAAACTCATCATGTCTAACAATATGTAACGTAGTTAGTCTGAACAAATCAGATAATTGATCCAGACACTCCATGTGGAGTGTCAACCTATCCAGTTCTATCCACATTAAATCACAAAATGTATTTAATTGCTTTAACAGGGGTGGGCAAAAGCAAAGCCATCACTGGCACCAGAAGCGACTGGCAAGGCCTTACTGAAACCATAATTGCAAATGCCAAAAATGATCTTCTTGAAAGGCAGCAAAATGCCGCAGACTGCAGAATCAAATAACGAACCCAGTCACTTCTGAGGACAAAATTACAAATGAGCACATTCGTCTGCCTATCATCAACTCCTCTTTGCTTGGCCAGTAGAGGTCTCATCCATCCCTTAAAGAGATGACTTCCACTTGGGAATGAATCGGTCATAATAAACCTGCCTCAATAAGATTTCTCCTTCTCAAAGTTTCATCTACTAGTTTGAAAGTCTTCTTTACAAGCTTCTGATCTAACGCAGTGGTTCTGTATATCTTGAAAACTCGGTCCACATGATCAGGGCTAGTACTCTGAAAGTACAGTTCCTCGAACTTCTTCTTCACAAACCTGCAAGTGAAGTTACATTGCTTGGATCAAAGTCAATGGGAAACACATTCTTGAAACCAATCTATACAGATGTCCATATGAAAAAACCGACATAATAGTGTTTCCACCTCTAGCATTAATTTTTAATGACAAACAGCACCTAAGGCAACAAGAGACAGGAAAAAGGAAGTGAATGTAAACAATATTAAACACACCTGTCTGAAATATAAATGTATGACACAACCATACATGTAATTCTCTGGTAGAAATGTACACACAGATTAGCTCTATTGTGAGATTCATTTTTCTAACCATATAAACTTTTCTCAAGTAAATCATTGAAAGAGCAGCTTGAGAAACACTGACAATTGGTCCGAGGCTTTTGAAAAGGCTACTTTCCTACGTCATTAATACATGTAGCAGACAGTTGTTGCAATAAGCATCTACCTGTTGATAGAAGAGAAATGATAAACCATTTGTATTTGCACTGGCCCTAATACTTCCACCTATTCAAGCTTTAGTTTTTGCAACAAGCGCTAGTATAATGGACCACTGTGATTGTTTACCATTTGGTTTCTTTCATTTTCAACAAACAAATCATTTGTTATAACTACAACTGCTCCTTTTTCTATTCTAAATATTATGATTCTCCTAAATGAACTGATAATGGAAAATATTTGCAGAACAGGGCACATACTCGTACGCATGTTCTATCTCTTGCTTTCCTGTTGCCAGTGGCTGATAATCTTTGAACCACTCACATACATTCAAGGGAACCTGTGCAAAAAACCAAGATTAGAGAACTGCAAAAATATAAATTATACATGTTTCTTGTCAAGAGTTCTCACTTTCATAATCTTCTTCTCAAATATATCGAATTTGTTCAGGAACAGCATGAAGGACGTTTTCTGCACCAAAGAAACAGACCTGAGTTCAATTGGCATTCCCACCAATTATATCCCTAAAACCTAAAATATATAAAAGCATTCCACTTAATTGCCATCGCAGATAACCTTAAAACATGGTTGCTTCAAAACCCAATCAAAGAGCTCCTTAGTCTCCATCATTCGATTCCTGTTTTCATCCTCAAAGAGCATCTGATCATACCTGTCACCATATAAGGCCAAAGGTGGTTTTGCTCAATAAAAGTCAGTCTTTAAGAATTCATACTATACAAAAGATACCCCAAGGTAAACCTACTCATTGAGAGGTCTGGTGAATGAAGAATATAGTTAGGAGTTCCAGTTTTGACACTGTAGGTCAAAACTGAGTCAAACTCTGACAAATCAATGATTGACTCAGAAGGCTTTCCCAAAAAAAACAAAGATATCCACTTTAGGAAAAGAAAGTACCATCTGACCTCTATGTGACTTAATGCGAACAGACTGATGGAGGTAGGACGGGCCCTAAGCTAAAACTGAAAAGATGCCTATCCTGACCGCTCTTAATATACCAACAGTTTCTATAAGTATCTGATTTTCATGCTTGCAGCAGAAGATAACCCTCAGTGAGGCTAAAAAGCATTCAAAGAACATCATCAAGAGCAATAGCATGCTCTTATTTTTGGTCTTTGTAGTGTTCAGATCTCCCTCATGGGCCCAGCACAGCTGTCTGGGCAGCCATCTTTTATTTGAGAAATGTAGCTTTGGGGAGATGAGATCAGGTTTAAACTACGGGGCATCTTCATCTATTTCAGAAAGCGATAGACATCACTACCTCATGCTAGTTGCAAGTAGCCCTGCCACATTATTAGCATTGAGACAGGACACTGGACCACCAGTTATCAGTATGCATCCATGATTGTATCACCTGCCTAACTGGCATCCAGTGACGGCAAGCACTCAGCAAAAAAAGAATAAATGCCTAAAGCAGCAGCAATGGTTCCCATTTACAAATATAAAAGGATGATATAACATTTTCTGTTTGTGTACATCAGAATCTTTATTGACACAAAGTGCATATCTACCGTCAACATTTGTAGCATAGAAAGAATGAAAGCTTACTCGCTAATAGCAGCACAGAATATTACGGCTGTGACACCTTCAAACAGATGAATCCACTTCCTTCTCTCATTCCTCTGGCCTCCAACATCAAAAAGTCTATACACTTCACCACTTTTTCTACTCTCTCCAACAGGACTGCAGACACGCCGTCCCTTTCAGTGATTAATTGATCCAGTCACTCACAATTTGCAGATTTGAGTCAAGAGTGTATTACAAGCATTAAGAGATTATAGAGCCATTAAAAGAATCAAAGTTGTGAATATTACGGTGAACAGATATTGTTAGTACTATATAACAGAAAGAGAGATGAAGTTTAAGGAGATGCAAACTGGAAATGGTAAACGTAGATTCTGGTGGGAACATGTAGTGCAGGAACCAGATAGTTCAAACCAGACTAGTTAACAAATAATCCTTTGAAGGATCAGTGAAGGGCACTTGATCAGTGTAGAAACGTATACTTCAACGATCAATAATTCTTGAAGCATCAACTAAATTTTTTGGATCAGAGTAGAAACCAGAGCTTCAAAGGTGATAACACAGCAAAGAATTTGCCTTGCACATTAGACAATATAATTTACAACTTCCACAATGGTCAACGAACTTCTCTTTCAAAGAACAGAATAAATTCAACTCGATGAGTATCATTGTCATTGGTCAGTACAAGCAGCAGAACCAAAGGTGTTCAAACCTTATAGTGCTTGATTAAAGCGATAATAAACTTCAACAGAGGAAAACATCTAGACAGTTGCTAACCCATTAATCAAAGCCTAAAATACTGGAGTAATATCATCACTTCTCAAACACATGCAGTAGAAAGTAGCTATGAACGTCATAAGAGAAGTATACCATAACTGTTCAGCTTGGAATCTTCACTATCTACCAGAAGCAAATTAAATATTTCTAGCACATTTGCAGTCATTGGCCAGCAGGTTAAGTTACTTTAAGATACTACTTATACGTTGGTAGTTTATTACAAGTAGCTCAGTAAGTGACTTATTAAGTTGCAAATTTGCAGCCCCTTAGACCAGAACTGGACAAGGATGATCCATCAAGAAAGAATATTTCATGAATATGTGGATGAATTACCTTTGAAGTTTCAGATATTTCTGTTGCCAAAGTTAGTACTTGTTCGCAAGGGATGGTTCATCTTACGGGCATATGGATAAGGCTTATTTATCTCCTTTTTTTTCTCTCTTTTTGAATGGCTAGTGCATTAGGACTAACAATCTTGTGAGAAAGAGAGTCTAACCCAACTCAGCTAAGTGTTCGAACCCAAAGGCCAAACTTTATTAGGAGAGAGTAGAGGCACTGACAAAGAAAAAGAAGACTATAATTTCTCTTCAAGATGCATCATAAATAGATCACTGCCATAGGAACCTTCTAAGTAAATAGTTTACAGAATAAGAAATGTAACAGTTAGAAGGGAAAGATATCAATACCAGAAGTTTTGCAAGCCACAAAAGCAAACTCTACTTGGATCAAAAGCTCACCTGAACTGAATTTCCACAACACCTGTTGTTCGAACCCTGGCATAAAGAACATCCTCCTGCAGCATAAAACAGTATCGCCAACAAAGGCATTGAAAAAGTAAAATATCAATAATTCAAATACATAAAACTAAAAGCTAAAATATGGGCATATGACTTAAGAGGAATGCTAATCAATGCAATACCATAGAATTATCCAGAAGCCCTGATGTTTTCTCACAAGTGATTTCATCCACGACAACTATATTGTTAACCTAACTGCACCAGACAGGAAAAAACTGAAATTGAACTACAAAACTGTAGCTAGTCCCTTACAGCACTTTGGAGAACACAACAATCTACAGATCTGACAATGGTACCCTGGGACCCCCTTGACGGACAACAGTTGACTTCATTAACCTTCATACCTACCTCTTCTAGTTCTAACATTGGGCATGAAGCAAACTATGCAAGGCTCACATATGTTTTGGAATATTAAAGTGTTAGACCACAGTTCCAAAATGCAATAGCATGCCGCTCACTATATCTAAAGCAACAGATTCACCACACAGGAAGAACCTGAAGTCAGCAATTCAGAGAATACAAATATCTGACAAGGGTGCCCCAGAACTTTTTCCACAGACAACAAATAACTTTGTTAAACCAGATACCTCATCTAGTTTTAACATAGGCCATAACGTAAACTATTTAAGCCCTCAATAAATTTCGAGATATTAAAGTATCAAACCATAATTCTCAAATGAATACTATGAGGATGATTGCGACATCTAAATAAACAGAATCATTAATTAATCCATTTGACTGTAGAGTTGCTTTCCTACTTCGACGTTTAGCTTGCACTGAATTATTTGGAAATTATTTCCAGATGGCAAAGAAGATGTACAGAACACTCAGGGTTTTGGAAAAGAAACCATTTGCATGTATATGCACACTGGAGGCAGCCTGCACCAACAATATTGCTCACTTCAGTCACTGCCTATTTGAAGTTTGCGGAAGCTGTATTTCAAGTTATTTCTTACAGGAGTTAAAGGAGACAGTATGCTCTTCTTGACTTACAAAGATCTCACTCATTTCAGTTTTAACCTCTACCCAAGAAAGAAGTGATCTTCATTGAGCATGGAGGTCATTTGGAGAGCAGGAAACTGCTCCTCAGTTAAGTTTCAGGCAAAAGACTACCAAAAATTGGCATTCCAATTGCTAACCTGAGCTGCAGGAAGGTGTTCGCAGCAGTTGGCCTCCCTTATCAATGCTAAACTGTTAGAGATACATTCCTTCCAACGTATTACTTCAAAAGAGGCAGAAACAGAATGCAGTTTTATAATTCACCCTCAACGCTAAACTGTTAGAGATACATTCCTTCCAACTTATTACTTCAAAAGGGGCAGAAAAAGAATTCAGTCTTATAATTCACCCCTTAGATAGACCACAGTGAAGTTGAACAGATCTTTAAGAGAATCATTAGGCTGCATATCATGGTATATTAAAGTACATGAATATGATGGATAAAATACGAGCTGGATTTCAAAATTTCCATACTAGATACAATGTCCTGGAAGAGGTCTTCAACATCATGCAATCAAAGTAATAATGCGACGGCAGATAATGAAAAATCATCTCAATTTTTAGACCTTTGTTGGAATATAATTCGAATCAGATAATCGCTGCAAGTTCTCCATGAAGTAGTTGGCACAGTCTGGAACTTGTAGTTCATTTCCACGAGAATGAGTTTCCTGCATGTGTACAAGAATTAATTATCAAGAGTGCTACAACGGAAAATTTTATATCAACATGCTGACATAATTTTCATGAAACTAGATACTACCTGAATTGCAGGATCCCTCCATAAAGTTTCCATGTCCTGCGCAAGCTCTTTGGTCAGACGTGGGTAATCAAACCTGCCTCCAATTTCAGACAGTTTTTCTCCAATCTCCTAAAACCAGAAAAAGAAGTAATGTTTAAAGCTATAGCCCTTATACAATGTTGGAAAACAGAGCATTCATGTAGACTAAGAAAAAGTAACTTCTATGCATAATAAAATGTCAAGCATATAGTAGACCATGTTAGGACCACTAGCAGAGAGACCAATGATTTCCCTGTCATTATAGGATTGCACAAAGGATCGGCATTGAGCTCATACCTTATCACGTTGGTTGTAGATAAGTTAACAAAACATCTGCACGAGGAGATTCCATGGTGTATGTTATTTGCAAATGACTTAGTTTTGATTGATAATATAAGAGAAGGCGTACACACAAAGCTAGAGATGTGGAGAGATGCTGTAGAGTTTAAATGATTTAAAATTAGCTGAACCAAGACTAAGTATATGGAATGCAATTTTAGTAAGGAGAGGAGGGGGAGTAAAGCACTAATAAAGATTGATAACCAAGAAGTTCCCCCCAAATACCACTTTTAATACTCAGGATTGATAATTCATGAGAGCAAAGAGATTGAGAGGGATTTTACCTAGAAAATCCAAGAAGCTAGAACAAATGGAGATGTGCCTCTGGGGTTTTGTGGGATTGGCAGGTGCCAATCAAACTGAAAAGAAAACTCTATAGGATGGCTGTAAGGCTGGACATGCTTTATAGATTAGAGTGTTGGGCAGTTAACGAACAACATGTACATAGAATGAGCATAGCTGAAATGAGGATGCTAAGATGGATGCGTGGCAGGACAAGAAAGGATAAAATTAGAAATGAAACCATTAGAGGAAACTTATGAGTCACACCAGTGGGTAACAAGATGAGAGAGGGTGACTTAGCTGGTTTGGACATGTCTAATAGAGACCGAAAACTATGCCGGATAGAAGTGAGTTGAACCAGGTCGAAGGCTCTAAAAGGGCAATGGGAGGGGCCAAAAAGACCAGGGTTGCTAAAGGATCATCTGTTGCTTGAGTTTTATTGAGTTTGCCAATGGAGGGGACATCTGGCCTAGGCCTTTTGCTCAGGATTTTGCCCCAAAACCTTTCACTTGCTCAATAAGTTAACTGACAGCAGAAGTCTCTTTCTAACCAGAGCCCAATGAGCAACACAACTGAGAGTCAAATAAGAGATACAGACAAGACGCACTATTACCTTCAAATATTCTAATGCTTCTTTACATAAATGATAAAGTGACCAGAAAGGGAAACACTGATCACAGGATCTTACCCATTTACCAAGGTTTCTACGATGCCAATCCAAAAGACTTTGAGACACACAATTGACCTCAAACCAGGAAGAAGTTAACCACATAGCTCTATACATCATGTATTGAATAAATGAATGGCTATCTCTCGATCTTCCACATTGACATTTAAGAACTCAAGAGTCCAACAAGACTCAACAAGGAAAAGTGAAGCCAACTCAAGGAAGTCATCACATCACCATCACCATCAAAGCCTCATCCCGATTAGGGGTCGGCTAAACAAGTTCTCCATGGACACAGCATAGTAAACAGAAGCAAAATGCAAAGCCAGGAAATCCACACACTCCAGCTTTTGATTATTAAAGACTTCTCACTATAAAGACCTTTCCAACCTTCTGTTTTATCTTATACTTAACCAGAAAGATCCAAGTAAAAAGAATGAAAATAATTGTTTGAAGAGATCACAGCTATTTTCCAGTTCTATTGCTGTCTCCAAAGATGGAGCCAAAAACACCATTCCAGCATAGCACAAATATCTAGCTAGATAGTTACCACAACACAAGTGCTATAGTGGAGAGAACCTTCTCTACATATAACACATGAAAATTACCTTAGGACATGTACTGAATCATAATTGCAGCACCTCATATCACAACTAGCAGGATGAGTCTAAAATGTCTCACGTATAACAGCAAACAAAAATGATCTGATAAATACGACACAAGTTAGAGCCCAAATGCTTGTCTTTTTACATAGTCCAGACGGCCTTTTCTGAAGGGTAATGATTCCTTCATCTCCCTCAGTCCACAATATTTTAGTAATTCTTTTTCGATACTTCAAACAAAAACCAAGAGATATAAAGAAGAACAAGAAAGTAATATGATATCCTAATAGATAAAACAGTTTTTATTTGAAAAATAAATGTGTTAGGATTTAAAATTGGAAAAAAAAAAAAAGGACCAAATTTTACTTTTGAAGTCAGAAAGGATTATATCATGTTGTTTCACCATCATCCATTGTTATTTCTCATTAAATTCCTTATACTTCACGGGCCAGAGTAGTTCTAAAATTCTTACAAAGCAAAAGCTTCATGCTTTAGTGTAATATTAAGCTCCAGCATTGTCATTCTTAGAATCAGTAATCAAGGAGGGTGACTCCCCAAATGTGATTCATTCTGGATGCTGTTAAAGGAATTCTAGTGGAGAATGGTGGATCATTTAGAAGAGCTACTTTGCAATATTTGCAACTACAATTTCACCACATCAAACACAGGTCAATGGGAAGCTGACTCTTTAGCTAACAGCTGCATCTCCAAACCCAGCTTAGCTGTTAGAGGTCATTTAGGACCCATCATGACGTTCCTCAGGGTCATTTTCATATTTTCACCATTGTAACCAGCATGGTAATTTGCCTTCCCGTTTTTTTCTGAATGTAGATCAAAGACCCTCATGAGCACCTTGAATTTGTGGCCAACAACAAGAAATGCCCTTCTCACACTATAAGGCCTTTCTTCATTTCAATAAATTGATTTATCACTAAAAACCAAAATGGAATGGTGTGATTGAATTTGCTGCTAAACCCTCCGGAAAAAGGGAAGGGAGGATAATGATACAATGAGGAAAGGCATATCAGACCTTGTTTTCTGGGGTTATAACATACTTCGAAAAGTCCTCTCCATTTTGAGCCAATTCCTTTGCGCCATCATGCAGTATCTGTAGAATAATACCAATTTCACCATGAGAAGATTACAAATTTGTTTTATTCCAACATTCATATTCTTCAAAAGGAAAAAACCAACACACCCTTTCCATTATTGCGTACTTTAATTGTCTGAAACACATTGGCATGGATAACTGACATATAGCTCCTAAGTTCTGCCTCATCAAAGCCAGTTTGAAACAGAAGCTTTATCTGCAAAATAAGAAACATCTAGAGGCAGTCAGGATAGATTCCAGAGGAGAAGAAAGTGTGTTTCAGTCACCAAAGTAAAGGGAAGAATTGGTCTATATGAGGTTGACCTGCTTAAAAATCGTTGACTTCCCAGACTCTCCAGCTCCTTGACAAGAAAGATAGATCAACCAAAATTAGAAGAATCCAAAGGAAAGTTCCCAGTGTATTTGAAACTAAGATCTAGTAGAATGAAATGAAACTAAATATGACCAGATAATGAACTGTTACTCAGTTACAGATCCAGAAATGCATGAACAGGAAGCCACAGATCTAGGACAATTAATAAATGTTCAACGGACATCATAGAGAACAACTAAAGATTTGTTGGTGATTTGCAGGTTAATGCTTTCCAAGACAAACTAAGCCATAAGAAAGAGATTAACATTCCTCACATGGTCATGCTTAAACTCATGACTCAGAGCAGGGAAAAGTAGAGAAGAACTAGATCTTCAGATCCCCCAATCAGTAAATGACTACATGACTTGAATACATATTCACAGCACAGAGCAACTAAAGGTTAGCAATGAGCGGAAGTGCAACCACAAATCCATACCAAGTAATAGAAGTTTCTGAATGTGCTTTTCAGCCTTTGTTTCTTGAGCAATCCGCCTCTCTATTTCTGCAGCCTGAAATTGCAAGAAGCACCAATAATATCACAAACATCAAAAGTACTTATGTAGGATAGGGTCAATATGGAAAGGAAAGATGGAACTTCTCTAAGTGGAACTTCCATAGTTTTGCACAATGACTTGGTAAAATAAACTGTACCTGTGCATTTTCTTCAGCATCAGATTCACTGAAACGTTTTTGTCTGCTGCAGAGTGAACCCATATTTTCTATTATAGCAATGGACAGCATGGAAATTACACTAGAAAGTTGCATTAGCTGTCACAGAGATCATCTCATATTAGACAACCCCCCTTTTGGAAATTGCCAGACAATGCCGTGAGTGTAACCTATCAAGCATTTTGAAAGTATTAGGCTCCACCCAAACATGTGCTCTAAATCCCAAGTAATAAATACTAATAATAAAAACAGTAGTATTGATGATAAAAGATTCCTTTCAAAAAATAAACTAAAAACTGGGTGTAATTGTTGTTGTGGTGGCTGTGCTCGCTCCAACAGTTGTGGGGTAGTATATATATGGTACGTTTTTACATATAAAATTAAAGATATGAGAATAAATACTTTTACATCCAGGAGCACTTCCTAAACCTTTTGACCTGACATTTGCAGGAAAGAGAAAGTCCCTTAGCCATGGGCTGCAGTAATCAAGAGGTTACATCGTGAAAGCCTTCTGAGATGCCAATCACTAGTCCGTGTTATTCACCATAAAACCTACTTAGTCTTTCATTTCTTTTTATAATGATTGAGCCATCCATTGTTATACTGTTGTCGATAAGTTAGTAGCTACCGGCATTGTTGAGGCGGAAGCTTATGTGTCAGATCGTGCCACCAACATGCGTTCTCTAGTCTGCCTCTAGCCCCAAACTCGCAGAAAACAAGATTGTACCCTACTCTACTGCCGCACAAATGTATGGTTCTGCATTACTTGAGATTTTTAAGGGCCAAAGCTCAAGAACTGACCCAAGTTCCAGGGAAGTAACATCAAACCACCCGTAATACGGATGAAAGGAAAATCCATCCCTCAACGTTATACGGGGGAAAAAAAAAAAAAAAGTGTTTCTTCTCGTCCTTGGGACAACATCGTTCAGGGCCTCTTTACTGTTTCCAACCTTTGCTGACCCCAGTTCACACACACATGAAGCAAAATTCAGCAGCAGAAGATCAGGTACGAATGATGATGGAAGCAATAGGTACGTCCACGTCAACACATGTCTTAAATCATCAAAAATATCATTAAAAAATCAACAGGAAGCAGAAATCGGCAGTTGGTACAAAAACTAAACACGTGGAGTTGCCTGAAGCAGACACCGATTAAGGAAGAAATCTAGACACCAAATTCCCTCATTAATATCAAACTCATCCAAAAACAAAAACAAAAACAAAAACAAATGCTTAAAATTAGGTCACCATCACTAACACATGCCTATAGAATCTTCCGATCTGCAGCTCCATTCGATCAAATTCAGCGATCTTGCACAAATGAATAAGTGAAAAGACAAAATTTAAATAAAAAAATATAAATAAAAAAAACAAACAAACGGAGAATCGGGAAAAGGAAAGGTAAGTTAGCGCGCTCCATACCTGCGAAAATGCAGCTAAGAGAAGGAGAAATTTCAACAAGCGGAGTCACTAACACAAGCATATTGGGCTTGTATTCCTCTGTTTATCTGCCCCAGATTCGGTCGCTCACCGGGGAGGGGGAGAAGGAGAAGGAGAGCGTGTGATAAAGTGGAAAGCAGAAGAATGGGGCGATGGAGCAGTTGTGTTGTTGGTGGCTTACTATATAAGTGGGGAGGTGAGGGGCTTGTTTTTGCTGCTAAATCTGGCAGTCAAATGGAGGGGGGACCGACGGCCGGAGAACACAAAAAGCTGCCACCCTGCCCTACCCTTTCCTTCTTCCCTGGTCAGTCAAAGTGAAATCTAGTCTTCGCTCTCCGCTGCCTACACACCAGAACGTCTCTTCTTTTCGCAGAATGGTCTCTCATCTGCCTGCTTCAAGCCTAAAATTCTGCTGCCGTACACGTCCTACACTTACGAGCGGTCATGGCGTTTGACCGACTAATCCCAAAAATTTACCCCCTGCATGTGGGGCCATCTTTATGGTAATCAGAACCGTTCACGCTTGTCCCATCTTGCAACACTTGGTGGACGATCAATCCACTCGGATTTTTCCCTGTCATAATACTGCTCAACGAGACGCCGGATATAACAACGTGAAAGAGAGCCTTGTGCAACGGTAAAAGTTATAGTCATGTAGCCTTGAAGTTGTAGGTTCAAGATATAGAATCAGCCTTTTACAAAATACAAGATAAGACTATTTACTATAAGCTCTTGTAGTCCACTCTTTCCCTAAATCCTGCATAAGCAGGAGCTTCATACCCTAGGGTTGTCCCTTTATTATCCTCTTTTAATCTTTAGAATGGATATAACTCTACGTGGGCTTCATTTTATGAAGAACTAAATTGCTCAGAATGTTATTACTGACTTAGATGTGCAATGGTTCAAAATTCAAATCTATTAGATGATTTTAGCCATTGTTGTTTTCAGTTATAAAATACACGCCGAAACTTTTGACCATTAATTTTATCACTCAAAGAAGCAATGGCTAAGATGCTAATATTTTGAATGACTTAGATCTTCATAAAACGGGACTCATCATACAAAATAGCCATCAAAAAAATTAGTGGAGGACTAATTTATCTAACATAACATAGATTATATCACTTCTCTTTTGTAGTGCTTTTAGGAGGCCATTATGGAGCTGATTGGCAAGGCTCATAATCTGGCTTTATGTCTGAGTTTATTATATAATTTTATATAGAAAAATCAGAGATAATTAATAACCATATTATATAACCCTTGCGAATCAGCCCAAGTTATGTAGTAGTTTTACTTGCATAAACACTAAAAAAGGCAGTCTCGGTGCATGAAACTACTGTCCATATAAAGTTTGGAGAAGGGGCAGGCCACAATGACTTAAAGTAGGTAACTTTACCTGCATTTTTGTAAGAGACTGATTTCATGTCTTAACCCGTAACAACTTCAAGCTCATGTAACGACAAATTTTATTAGATTATGTGTCAAAAATATATAATTTAGAACAGTCTCTGCAGTTCAATTATGACAAAGAGAATGGGATCCTTTGACCGTCGAGCCATCTCGACTGGGAATTATGTCTGTTTCGAATGTACTTTAGTCCTTTGACTCGATTCAACTCTTGTGGGTACTTTGCGTCATTGAAAGTAACTTGTGGGTAATACTACCCCCAGCTAGGATTCGACCGAGCAAACTTCATCCTAAATGCAACTTTTGATTTGTGCCAACAGTCAAAGACGTAAACTTTTCTTCCCATTTGCAAGATGCTCGTCGCAAGTTTCCATCACAATATGACAGAGACAGACTGATTGAAACCGTCATCTAAGAAGTAAACAAAATGGTAAAAGTGGACTCGCAAGGTGCGTGTGAAGTTTGCTGAACCTTTTTCCATGCATCCATGGGCTGTGATAGTTTTTTTGGAGTTTTAAGCTATTCATCGTGTTGGAAATGACTTAGATAGACTACGTACCTATGTCAATCACTGAAAACTTTGATCTGATTTATGCCAAAAAAAAAAAGCTTACATCGAGAAGACAATGGAGATGGGCTAAAAAGGAAAGATGTCAACTAGATTAAAGAAGATGATATCTCCTATATATAGAAGGAGAGCCTTGGCACAATAGTAGAATTGTTATCATGTAATCTTGAGTTCGCAGGTTTAAGACTGCATACTATTAACCCTTGTGGTCTGCCCCTTTTTGAAACCCTGCATACGAGAGGGAGCTTCGTACACCGAAGCTGCCCTTTTTATATCTCTATATATGTTCATGTTTTTACCATTATTGGGTCGATCAAATTGAACTGTACCAATTAGTATTTGGCTATATCATGGCTTAGGGAAGTTTTGCTGGTAGAAATATGTGGAGTAATTTCTGCTGCATTCTGCCTGAGGAAAAGGTGTGCATTCGCCATATAAGAACTCTTCTGGAATTGGATTTCAAACGTAAAAGTGCCCAGACAGACGGAATGAAAGGCTCCTCGGCCAGGCAAAGCGTGGTTTGCTGCTACAATTTGTATCCCTCTAAAATGTTTGAAGATCTCAAGATGCTCTACCCCTTCCTTCGGCATTGGCTTCCATAACTCCCATCACGAGTTGTAAGAGCCATGACGAAATTTAATATATGAAAACGATAGAAGGGCTATCTCTCATGGTGGTCACATGCATCCTCCAGCGTATCCTGCCACAAGATCTGACATAAAAAATGAGCCATTCCGGGGAGCAACAGACCACAAGAATCTCTAGCATGCAGCCTTATCTTACATTTTTGCAAGAGGATGTTTTCAAGCCTAACGACAACTTTATTATTGTGCCAAAACTCTCCTTGCTACTTAAAAAGAAGATAAAGGGATAAAATATCAGCCACTCTCGTGCACCAGTCCTTCCTCTCTTTGCTTGTGTCTGTGCTGTTTTCTTAGATTATCTTTGTGAAGTTAACAGAAAACTTGTTCTGATTATATACGAAGTTATATCCTGTATGCATTTGTAAACTAAGTGAGTCTAAAGCAGAGGGAAGATCCAGATATTTGATGATCAGAACCACGGACCTTTTAGTGCCCATCTTGAATGGCAATGTGCACGTACAAAAATCTCATAAGCCAGACTATTCGGGCTATCAGTTTTCGAAGATTTAAGACAGGTTTTTTCTCATTTTATGTTGCAAACAATCATTTTGTATCCAGGAAAACTAGTGGCTAAGATGATCTAGCGGAGGACAATCTTGGGGCCTGGACTGTCAAAGATGGAGTCCAGCAGACAAACACTTTGGAGCACCAAAAAGAAGAGCATCCCCGTGATTTGCGCCAGAGGCCACAAAACTATTGAAAATATGAGATTACCTAGTGACTTTTCATATTCTGAATAATACCATCTCCTAAGAAAATAAATATAATGTGTGGATGACTCTAAAATCTTAGAAAAGTATTTTAAATGGTTGAGTTTTGATAAAAGTTTTAACCGTCTATTAATTGGAATCATTCAATTATCGTGCTTGTTGAACTATCAAACACCCAGAGCAAGAACAATAAGATGAACGATTGGGATCATCCAAAAGTGGGCCCCTTTATACAAAAGTACTGATCT
The DNA here is from genome assembly GCA_035236585.1 of Warburgia ugandensis. Classification (NCBI taxonomy): domain Eukaryota; kingdom Viridiplantae; phylum Streptophyta; class Magnoliopsida; order Canellales; family Canellaceae; genus Warburgia; species Warburgia ugandensis. The sequence continues at coordinate 79,075,047 of CP141128.1, read as the reverse complement.
TTGGTTTGGGCACTTTGGTCTAGCATGTCCACGTTGGTCGATCATAATTTTACAAGTCAAATTGTCAAAGTAATATGTGTGATATAATCCAATGGCCGTGATTTTTTAGCATATAACCTATCCAACATGGTATTAGTAGTACTTGGGATGAGATAAACTAACTGAGACCTAAATTTAGCATGGGATTAAGCGAGGTCACTAAAAAAATTGCTTAAATTGGGTTGACATGAGTTAGAAGAGATAGACTAAGATGAAATCGTTGAGATGGATTGAGTTGAGTTCGAGATGGTTGAGATGACATAAAATGACTCATTTCAAGAAAATTTTCATCTTATCGTATTCCATCGACAATTGATAGAGTGATGGGATGAGTTACTTTTTAATCTAATGTCATCTTTTGCCACACTAACAGCGAGATGAGAAGATATTACTTCATCTCAGATAAAGCACTGCTAATGCTGATATGACCCATATCATTTCATCTCAAGCACTACTAACTAATACGTCGTAAAACATGACCTAAATATTAAATAGCTTTGAACACCCAAAAAGCAGGCATCCACGAGCTTCTGAAATTCACTTTCCCCCACACTTGCCAGCCCTCTTTCAAGAGTTTAACAAAAACAAGCGAGACATCAGAATATGCCATACCTCATTTAGGCTCGAAACGTGTAGCAGGTTGTAATTGGTAAAATTTGGGTGCTTCCTGAGGTGGTGGGCATTTATCTAGTTTATGCTCGTTACAAGATCCTTGGCGCAATGATAAAGTTGTCGCTGTTGTGCTGATTAGAAGAGCATTGGCGCAATTGTAAAGTTGTTGTCATTACCGGTTCAAGGCATGGAAACAATTTCTTGCAAAAATGCAAGATGAGGTTATGTACCATACACCCTTGTGGTCTGCCCCTTCACCGGACCGCACATACGTAGGAGCTAAGTGCATTGAGGCTGCCCTGTTTATGATGATTAGAAGAGCCAATATGGAAAAGTCCGGCCAAACAAATTTGAGACTTGTATGAGTAATCAAGACTTCTGAACATGGAAAGCCATTAGTAGATTGTTGAAATAATTTCCTATCTTGAATTTATTTAAGATAGGAACATCATGCTCATAGGATGAGTGTCACAAAAATGAGAATGTTAAGATGGATGAGTCGTAAGACAAGAAATGATAGAAATAAAAATAAAAATATTAGAGAAAATTTAGAAGTAGCACCAATAGGTAACAAGATGAGGGAGATTAGACTTAGATGATTTGGACATGTTCAAAGGAGACCAACAACGACACCAGTTAAAAAGAGTGAGACAATATAAGGAGAAGGTTCTAAAAGGAAAGGAGAAGGCCCAAAAGAACGTAAATAGAAGTAGTGAGAAAAGATTTAAAAACTTTGGGACTAAATGAAACCATAGTACTTAATAGAGAAGAATGTAAGAATAAGATTCATGCGGCCGACCCCTAATTGGGATAAGGTCTTGATGACGAAGAATCTGTTCTGCACATCGTTATTTGAACCATTTATTATACCATTTGCACATGGGCCTTTGTGTTTCTACGGTCTTGGCAATTGTACTTAGTCCTTCTAGCTACCTTGTCGAGTTATTTGCGTCAGGAATTAGAATATGCGATAAGTTTTTCCCTGCATTATCTTATTCTAGGTATAAAGTTATAACAGAAATATGTTATTCACTGTTTGCAGATATTGTTGGCTATTCTAGAATGGAGAAATCCTCCTGAGCCAGACTTTAACTTTCACTATATCTGATTTTCAGTGATTAGATTATTCTTGTTCTGAGTCTTCTGACAAGTCCAATAGCAAGGAATAGAATTGCTACTTCGGGCTAAGTTTATTCTGCGATTGTTATCCCAATTGCAAACAGTCCCTTTGAGAGTGCAATTCTCTCAACACAGATGGCCCACATGGTTCAAGAATCAAGGGTTCATCCAATAGTAACTTTTCAACTTAGATAAACACTGTTCCATGTCAACATGGATTTTTTGCAACTTTTCTCTTAGCTCTCTCTTCCCTGCGGAGCAAATGCTTGTGAAGATAATAAAGGGTCTCTAACCCAGTGGTAACAGATAAAAGTGTTTGCATATTTGAAGGGCAGCTTGGCGCAATAATAAAATTGCCGTTGTGTAATCTTAAGGTCACGGGTTCAAAGGGTGGAAACAGCCTCCTGAAAAATATAAGGTCAAGCTGTGTACTTTAGACCCTTGTGGTCCTCCCCTTCTCCGGACCCTGCATATGCGGGAACTTCATACATGCAATGCTTATTTATCTTGACTTCTATATTGATATTCAAACACTGAGCTGAGCCCATTAATTGCCTAAACCCCAAATGCAATCTCATATTCAATTTGCCTTAAGCTCCAAGCCACGATCTTATCTACAATGAAGATTTGGGAGGACCCAATAAGAAATTCTTTACAATGCTATTGAACCAAGATGGCTTCTCATCCTGAGGTACATGAGAGGTGTTCTTCATCAGTTCCAGTCTAGCCCTCTCGCCAAGAAATCTGCATTTAGGAACTGCCGAATTGAATTCAATGCCATTCAGAATAAAAAATTAAATACATTTCTATCTATATGTTAATTGAAAAATGGCAATGATGCAACATAACAATAGCATGTGAAGGCCCCAAAATTCTCAATTCTGGTGATTTTCTTCTCTGTCTTATCATCATCATCATCAAACAAGGATCTGATGCCTATACTAAACACGAGATCAATACTTTAGGAAACTTTTAATTCCTCAAATGCATCAACAGAATCATGTGATTCTTTCCGTCAAGGATTATGACCAAAATCTACTCGTGGCCAAGAACAAAATTTGGATTGTCAAGAGAGAGAGAGAGAGAGATTACTTCTGAAGCTCATAAGCTTTCTCCAAAGGAAATATCCGATCATGGTCTCCCCATATGATTACGACCTCCTACAAGTGCAAAAATATATAAGAGGACTTCCACAAGAAAGTTATTAGTAAAACTTTCACTGATAACAAAATTAAACAGGAAAGGGGTTAAAAGGATCTATGTTTACCTGTGGGAGAGGAGAAATCTGCATATTGTCGTCCTTCCCAATGGTCAGCCCTTTGAGAAGTTCCAGCTTTTGCTCTCTGTTTTCCATGAAAAGGGTCTGCATAATAATTGTCAATCTTTAGATTTAAATGCAAGAATCCATGTGAAGGGAATGCTCTGTTTTTCTTGTGTTTGTGAGGCATTACTGGATGCGGAATTATGACCTCAAATGTTGGTAGTTGGTAAAAGAACCATGGGTGCAAGTGGGGTCGAAAGCAGATAAGAAGTTCCACGCCTCATCCGGCTGGCCCAGGTAACCGTGCAATTGGTTACTCTAGCCGATGTGGAAATAGTTACTAAGGGGTGTGTGGGTATTGGAGTTGTTACTAGACTAAGTAGCCAATTGATCTTGTACATAATTTTACATTTTTAGATAGTTTTCATTTCCTCGTTAGTGCATACTTGTAAATATTCTGCTGGTCCCTTGAAATGGAATCATTCCCATTATTCTTTTTGGGAGGGTCCAGTCTGCATAATACAGGCCAAATGAATTTAGATATAGGAACTCATGAGTTTTTTTTATGTAAGATAATAGTTCCTCGCAATTCAAGGAATTGAATCAAATCAATTGTGTATAAATCTTAGACAAGGAGAAAGTCTAATTCGTTGATGCATTCTAGTTATGTATCCATATCAAATTAATAGAAAGAATGATTTTATATTGGATCTTAATGAAAAGAACTATGGCTAACTTTGTAGAATTTACTAAAAATGGCCCAGCCGCAACCAAGTTGGGCTTGAATTTTCTGCTTATCTTATGAGTGGAGGGTCCAATAGACCAGTTATTTGCATCCTCCGTCGGTTTCTTATCTAGAGAGCATGATAGTATGCACCTTTCCCATGGAAAATGGATGCTCAAAAAGTAAGAAAAGGCTGGAATAAAGGTTCGAGCGACCAGAGCTATAAGATTGTCCCATAAAGGAGATTTTGGGGCTGAACCTATCTAAAATAGGAACCAACACAGATGATTAGCTCCGCCCATATGCCATTTTGCCAAGGCTCTAGGTCAATTTTTTAAGTTTTAACAGCATATGTACACCTTTTAGCCTATAGACAAAGACACTATATGCTTTCTCACTACATTTTCTAATCCACTCGAAGATAGCTGGCCAAGTAATTGATAATTGTTTGTCCATGGCATCGAAATGGTGAGTCCCATTAATGATGGAGAAGAACCCGGAAAGTTGCGCCTCGCATTATGTCCCTTTGTTGCTGAGGAAGTTAGGATGCTTCACTCTATGCTACAATGCCTTCCTGTCGGACCACTACTGAAACTATTTACTGGAGTAGCGCATCTTAAGTAACCATGCACCAAAGACACCTTCAGTGAGTCCAACCACAACTACTTGTACCAGAATATGGTCAAATAGGTTAAGGTGAGCCTTGGCTCAACCGTTGAGTTGTCGCCATGTAATTGGAGATCACGAGTTTTAGACATGGAAACAGCCTCTTGCAAAATACAAAATAAGGCTGCATACTATAGGTCCATTGTGGTCTGCTCCTTCCCCAAATCTCACATTCGTGAAAACTTAGTGCACTAAGCTACTCTTTGTAGGTTATGATCATCAAATGGAAGAGTGTTAAGATATAGAGTATTAAAGACGGCAACCTAGAAGACATAAGTTTAGATCTCCAACAATCTGAGGCTGCTGGTACCTTTTACCGATGTAAATGAGTGTCAACTGCCTCATCCAATAAGCAACAAGGCCAACTAAGTGAAAATAGTTGGGGTGGAGCTGCAATTGGTGTGCAGAGGAACATCTATGTACGACGTGGGTTTAAGAATGAGTCGTATCATTTCCTTACTTTCTTCGCTCCCTGTAATTCATTCACTTTCCTCTTCCTATTCGGGGGTTTAGGAGAGAAATGGTTTGATGAACCATTTCGTTTCGTTCGACACCACCTGCCCCATGTTCGCCTTAACAAGCAAACTCAAAGCCTTAATCAAAATTATGATTTTATAGATTCAGAACGAGAAACTGTCATCCCATTCAATCCGATTGGGATGTCCAAAAACAAAATATTTGTTGTTATGCTTATTGATACAATAGTTTGATTTATATCTATCTTAGTTTTTCCTTTCATTCGAGTAGCTTATTTTTCTCCAAATTATCCGAGCCTTATGCTTTTTTCAATCCAATATAGATGTCATGCCGGTCAAACCAGTGTTTTTTTTTTTTTTTTTCCTTAGAGCATAGCCCTTGGTCCTACTTTGGGCAACCTTTACTTTTGTTAGATCAGTCCATGGCGTAGTTTGGCCTAGTAGCCTCAAGCCCGAAGTTTTCCACGGATAGAGAAATCAGAACCATCCACGGTTCTGATTGACTTTTGAGTCATTCATGAGACAGCAAGGTCAGTACTCTCCAGGTTATGTATGTTTGGCTGGCGGGTCCGTCCATCGCCGAACCTGGCCTGGAAGTCAACTCCATGGCCTAGGAACCTACTGGGAGATCGTAAATCCTGGACAGTGCTTTTCTGGGCTACATCAACAAATGAGTGGCTGTCGCTGATTTAACCGTCAATTTTCATCAACAAATGAGTGGCTATCGATGATTTAACCGTCAATTTTCAGCGTTCTTATCTGGGGCAAACACTGCAGTTCAAACGTGCACTATAATACCACGTAGGGACCAGATGGATTTGCGATCCAAACCGTTCGCCTTATCCACTAGACAGCATGCCGAAAGGTGAACGGTTTAGATCACCATTTTTACAGCACTAATCTACACGCACAAACACCAGATAAGAAGTCCGTTTACAAAGTAGTAATAGTACCGATACTTACTTTGATAATGTCCTTCAGCAAAAAATCCGGCACGACAGACGGTGGCCTGAAAATGGAGAGTCTGATCAACGTCCGTAACTGTGCCGTCGACTTGGGCAGCATTAGATCCTGAATTCCCTTCACATTAGCCCGCTCCAATAACTCTTCATTGTCCCGCTGGTTCTTGGTAATGCCGGAACTCGCAATAACAACCTTCTCCACTCTATCCGTATAAATCTTTGCCAAGTTATACGCCACAAAACCGCCGTAACTAGTCCCGACGACGGAGTACCGCTTGAGTCCTAGCTTTTCTAGCAGTTTCGCCACGGAAATCGCCTGAAAAACCTCCGACCTTTCTATGGACCGCGTGGTTGATCTTCCAAAGAAGATCAGATCGGGAACGTAGAGATCGAAGTCCGAGCAGAGCGATCGGACCTGATTCCTCCATTGCCAGGGAGCGGACGGTCCGAAACCGTGGATCAGAACTAGAGGGGGTTTTCCGGCAGATTTTGGAGTCCAGCAGTGCATGGTGGTCTCCTCATCGATGGCGAAGGTTTTGGGTTCGAGGCCGGCGGCAACGAAGGAGCGCCGGAGGTAGCCACCGTATAAGGAGACGAGACTGAACCAGGAAGGCGACATGGAGAGGATTTGAATGGAGAAATAAAGAACGAGGGAGAGTGGGAGCGGCGGTAATAAAAGTGGTGGTTCGGAAAATAAAAGCCGCGGATTTCGTTTTCCCGAGGATCGTGAATGTTTTTACCCCCCTTACTATAGGGGATGGAAAATGGAATTCCCACTTGTTTAAGAGAAATTTACGGAATTGCCACCATTCACATATCATTCTCTTATGGTTCTTCTTCTTGGAATGGGACCTTCCAATTTTCTCCCTCTTTATCACTGACTTGGGCTCTTCAAGTTCCTCTTTTGCTGCGTCTTTGAGTCATCTTAGAGCAGTTTAATGTAAAGGTGCATGGTAAATCGCCACCGTCAAATGGTTTGGTTGGCCTATACTGAGTCACTATATACCAATCTCATATTCGACCCCTTGATTTAAATGCCCATTTATGTGGTCTAATAGCTAACCCTTGCAATGGTTGATCTAACGGATGCTTAAAATAATAGTACAAGATTGCTGGGCTCCAATGAGGCAGTTGTTGGACCACAAAACACTCTTTCCCGAGAACTACATTGGAAACCTCACGTATACAGAAATGGATGTGATTGGTACATGTCCTGGCTCTTGATCCATTAAGCCATCTTAAGAAAAGTTGAACCATTTGGGTGATGCAGGCTTTGATCATTAGGAATCATTGTGAGGGTATCAGCAAAGTAAGTTGGACTGTGTGAGTAAACATTGAACGTTTGGTCTTTCCTGTTGTTCAATTCCCGCACCAATTGTTGAATGCGCCATGATCTAGGGGTTGCTTTTCTTGGATGATACGAACCATCCAGAGAATGACGATACTTTTGGTTATTTTGACCTTCCAAAAGATTGTTAAGAACATAATACATCTGGTTGGTGAGGGTGGGTCCAATTTTCAGCAAGGGATTCGAGAACAAAACCACATATACTGTCTCTATTTGAGTATTTTCTATAAACACACCAAGTGCCTCTTGTGATCCCTAAAGATTACAAGGAGGAAACAATGACCTGTAGCAAGACTCGATTGACACATTGGAAGATAAGTTCCTAGGCTGAGTGTCACACAACTTTTATCTGACTTTGGAGATCTAGAGTTGGCCTGCTCTAAGCAATGGAAGTTTGCTCAAGATCAAGCATTAGGGGGCCCTACCATACAATTGTGCCTAATCAACAGCATTCTCGGGTGAATGTGAACACACTTGTCTTTCCTTTTCGCTGTAAATTTTTCTTCCCACCAACTGGATCGCTAGGATCACTCAGCTATCATATCTATTCCCCTTGTGCTATTCTGGGTAATTTATTTTCGAATGGAGTAATCTATTAGAACACGCAAGCGCAGCAGTTGTTAGTACCAAGTATTAGTTAATCTCGTAAGTGTGAGGCTGAATTTTTGGGTAGCGGGTTTGGAGGTTTCTTTGTGTGGATGACCTTCCCAGCTACCCCTTCACCAACCGAACTACCTTTTTATGCCTTGCCATGGAGTTTGGCCTTCTCAAAGGAATTCTATGGTTTTGTTTGAGCTTCCAGGATATTGCCTCTTGCCATGCATGAACCTGCCCGGAATGCCTGACCATTTTCTCTTGCGGATCTTACCATGTCAAGTCAAACTCACCGAATTACCCATCGTTGGGTCGCCTTCATGTTGACGCGACAAACAGTACGTGCAAACGAGCTCTTACTTAGAGTTACAGTTACATACATGTGTAAATCTGAGCAAGGATCTATATTCAACAAGAGTACATGCAGGGCGGAGATCGTTTTGATCCAAACTGCTCTTCATTTGGGTCATATCTTAGATTGTCGATGCACCAAATATCTTCTCCATTCTATGATCATATCCAGTCCAATTATGCAGAGAAAAATAGATACGTTTAAGTACAAAAAAGAAATTTTTTAAATAATCTTACGTGGTGTAGTTTGAGATGAGATTCCACTTGATATGGATCGGAATAACCCGAATTTGACATGAGATGAAGTAGGATGACTGAAAGTTCAACTTAACAGCAAAGCTAAGATGAGATGCTTTTCATCTCAAAGCACCACTAACATTGAAATGAAGAGATATAACTTCATCTCATCTCAAGCACCACTAATAGTAATATGGCCATCTCATCTCATATCAAGTTAGCTCGCTCCATCTCAAGCATCACCAATATAAAATGGGTCAGATGATTAACAGCAGGATGACCATCATCTACGCCACAAGACACCATGTAACATAAAATTGAGTACAAGTGATAATGGGGAATATTAGCAAGGCTGTGTCCATGAAAGATATATCATAACAACTTCTTTTAAACGAGTGGCATGTTAACGTGACGATTGCAGGCATGGTACTAACGACAACCGCGTAACCACTCCCCTAATAAAAAGAAGGAGGTCTTCTAATTGCCACCCATAAATTTCAGCCTCTATGCTACACGTATTTGTAAGAATGATAAGAAAACGTGGAACGATGATGTAATCTTGGATAACTTAATTCCCAATTTTAGGTAGAATAGTGGTCGCAAGTGGGGAACAAATTGTTGACTATATATGATAAATTAGTAACTAATAAATTGATAATTGTGCAAAAATAACATAATATCTCTAACTAACATAGTAAATTAATACTTTTAGAAAATTTATGACATAATATATTTTCAAAATTTTGCTAAGGGACCACTAAAATTATAAATTAATATTAAGCTCAAAATTTTTGTAGAGAGAAAGATTGGTTTGCTTATTGAGAGAAAATTAGAAGATTAGAGGAAAACTAGGACTAAGGGCAAATACACCTACAGAATTCTATACATATCTATGAGATTGAGTATGTAATTTTGTTTACTCACTTGATATTAAGTATCCGGTTCTCTCATTTTCTTGCTAGGATTGAAAATCCTGTATTATTACATATCCATACAATCAAGTCTTTGGGTTTTTAAAATAATATAATGTAAAAAGAAGTGCTTCAAATCATTGCTATTTGACTCAAACCTTTAACTCATGAAAGAAAAAGAATGATGGATTTGGTAGTTTAGAAAAAAAAGAAGATGGCTCAAATTTTTATGAAATAATACAGAGTTAGAGACAAGGTGTTGCATAGAATATTAAACTATTGATATTTTTTTATATAATAAACCTTGCTAGATTAAAAGAAAATTTGTGGCTCAAGGCTATTAATTTATTAGACTTTAAGTATATTTCATGCAAGTCATGTTCAAGACCTATGCCATAACCTCCGTTTGCGGACATTTCCTAGATGCTGCATGGTATGCAAGTCATGTTCAAGACCTACAAGTCTTCTTACTTGGTGTGAAGCCCTGGGCCAATGAGGGCGGGCAAAGAGAAGGCAGGCAGGCTTCTAGGCTGGGGTGAGGGACAGAGAGTTAGTCTCACATTGCTTAGGGAGAGGAAACTTGGCTGTTTATAAGAGTTTGGGAAACTCTAGCAGTCACAACATGTTTTCCCTAAGAAAATGGGGAAGAACAAAACTGTGAGGGGTGTATAAGTGCCCTAAAGCGGACAATATTGTAACTGTTGGAACCCCGGAGTGTTACATATTGTATCAGAGCTAGTTCCCCTCGTGGTGTGGTGGTTAGCCGCATGCGGGCCCCTGGTCGTGGCTATCACGCCGGGACGCGTGTTCCCTAAGGGGGAAGATGTGAAGCCCTGGGCTGATGAGGGTGGCCAAGAGAAGGCTAGCAGGCTTCTAGGCTAGGGTGAGGGACAGAGAGTTAGTCCCACATTGCTTGGGGAGCAGAAATTGAATTGTTTATAAAAGTTCGGGAAACTCTAACAGTCACAAAGTGTTTTTCCTAAGAAACTAGGGAAGAACAAAACCGTAAGAGGTATATGGGTACCTCAAAGCGGACAATATTGTGACTATTAAAACCCTGTGATGTTACACTTGGGCTTGTCTTAGCATTCACCATACTAGTTGCTTGTTGTATAAATACTATAATTCAACTCTTGCTTTGAGAAACAGTATATGTGACATATCATAAAATTAGAAGAGAATTTTGTCAAATGCCTAGTTTCCCATTGAAGAAGAAGTGCATTTTTCGAGCCTAATTGCCCGTATAAATGAATACTAATAAACTTGCACGCTGTTAACAGCCAACCTTGTGAACCTGAAATTTCATCTACATCCCAATAGTAAAAAAATAGTTTCTGATTTATTCGTTCTATCTCCGCTAAAAGTTAAATACCTTAAAAAGGTAGATCTAACTCAGTTTTTACGTAATATGCTATCCACATATGCACCAAACACCAATGGTTTCAAATTTTCCTAACAAAAGTCTAAACTGGGCCACCTGGATGAAGGATTTAGAATGCCGAATCAAGAAAAAATCAATGTCAAACGGACAACGGTGTGCTTATCTGCTAGATAACACGATCAAGGAACATGCCCCACACGTTGTCAAAACAAGGTACAGTATCTGTCTAAAGGGTGGGCCACGTGGCCTGTTTTATTCCTAGCGGAGATCCAGCGCCATTTTGCATGGGGCTTGGTCTACATCTTCTCGTCTTCCTCTCTGCAGCCAAAAAGGCTTTCGGAAAGGCTGCCATTGTTGCTCTTTCTTTCTCTTTCCAGCAATTCCACCTATACATACAGAGACCAGCTTTTCCAAGGGTTTCTACTATGCCGCCTTCAGCAGTTCCTCCACCATGGCCAGGAGGAAACATCCATCCCAGAAACTAGGGCATATACCCATTACCATTATCCATCGAAATGCTTCACCAGGTTTTCTCCATTCCAGTAACAGAATCCCCTCAAGTGAACTATCTTTTTATTTCCGTGGTTCTCCCAATCTTCCACGTATTAAGTGCTTCTCCAGAGATCGCTGCATCCTAGCAGCCGCCTACTTTTTATCGCTTGCTTACACTATCACCGCACTCGTCTGACCCTATCCGTTGATGCAGAGGTAGTTCGACGCCAAAATCTCTAAGCTTTGGTTGCTAACGTCATATCTACCCCGTTTATACGTTGTCTATCTCTTGAAACTGGATTGGGTTTTTTACACCACAGCTTGAGCCCTTTCAGTGCTCATGTGGCCTCTAAACTCTTCTCAACAATCCGAAGTTAGATTTGAAATTCTTCGAATTCACTGGACCAGACATGGAACTCAATCATTCGATAGGTACTTACTGTTTTCTAGTTCTAACTGTTTGTGAGTTGGGGCTATATGACGAAGCAAAAGTGGTTTTTGATTGCGTGAGGAGTGATGGGCAGTCGCCTGATAATTCGATTCAACGGTTTTTGGTTTCCTCTTGTGCGCAAGCGGGTAAATTTGAGATTGCTATGGGTTTGGTTGTTCAAGCTCATGAATACAAATGTAGGTCGGACACAGTCACGATAAATAATCTGTTGAATCTCTTGGTGAGAAAGAACCAAGTTGATGAGGCAGTTCGATTCTTGAGGGAGCTATGACCTTGCATTTTGCTCCGGATAATTACACATTCAATATTACTATCAGAGGGTTTTGCAGATTAGGGGCTATTACACAGGCCTGCAAGTTTATTGAAGACATGGGAGGTTATGCATGTTCTCCAGATATCGTCACTTATAACACCTTCATACGTGGATTATGCTCGGCTAATGAGGTGCATAGAGGCTATGAGGTATTAAAGAAAATCAGGTAAGATGGAGTTTGCTCACCAGATGTTATCACATATACGTCCATTATATTGGGATATTGCAACATGCGTATAACAACAGAGGCTTCATGTGTCTTTCATGAAATGCTTGGTTTAGGAATTAGACCCAGTTTGATTACTTACAATGTGCTTACTAAGGGTTATGTTGAGGCTGGTGAGCTGACTTTAGCGGCTTCTGTCTATGAGAGGATGATTGCTCAGGGATATTCACCTGATGCTGTAACTTATACCTCCTTAATCAATGGTTATTGTAGAAGTGGGCAGGTGGATGATGGTACGAAGCTTTGGAATGAAATGAGCAAAAGAAATCTTTTCCCTAATGTGTATACATTTGCCATTGTCATTAATGGTTTTTGTAAAGAAAACAGATTAGAAGAGGTGCGTGATCTTTGAAAGCAACTGAAGTGCACAGATGTTGTCCCTCTACCATTTCTCTATAATCCTGTGATTGATGGCTTCTGCACGGCAGGTAATGTGGATGGGGCTAATCTAATTGTGGAAGAAATGCAGGAAAAGAGTTGCCTTCCTTATAAATTGACATTTACCATTTTAATTATTCGACACTGTATGAAAGGGAGATTGCATGAAGCTATTAGGCTTTGTATTGCTTGTGCTCCAGAGACTATTATTGGTTAGCACCTTTATATCTTGCCTTTTGAAGGCTGGGATGCCTAATGAAGCCAAACAAATCATGCTAACGGCGTTGACTAAGGAATTGGACCTGGATTTAGCATCTTCAAGGCAGGGTTTCTTACTAAAGAAAACTATGGACGTTCCAATAGCTGCTTAGCTGAAGGACTCTTTGGCTGTGCCCCTGGAAGACCAACTGGAGCTGTAAAGACCACAAGTATATGGAGTCCACAATGAACTGCATCCACCATGCCTCTAGCCTCAAAAACGACACATTGTCAGCCTGTGGACATATTTCCAAACAATTGACAAAGGGGATAGCAAATAGCCTTTTTGTGTTTTTCATTTGCGAGATTTCTGCCTTTCCTTTGAAAAATTTTCCCCTTGAACAATTATGAATCAATATTTAAACTTGATTGTTTACCTTTTGGTTTAATGAGTTATTATTGAAGCTGCAAATCATCATGCAAGCATAGGGTCTTTACAATTCCTTATTAAATATTTTATAATCCTGATGATTTTCAGTTCGTAGGAATTCATTTTGATATGTAATGACATACCCATGCATCAAATTTTAAAGTAGTCTACTACTTTGCTAATTCCACTTTGTTTAGTTATTTGATTCAGATATATGCTATTAGATGTTTGGCATGTGGCTTGGTAAATGAAAATTTCAAACATGGCTTGGGAAGTGAAAATATTAAACATGGACTGGTAAATGAAAAGTCCAAACACGATTACTATCATGGATCTCATGGGATTTGCCTGATGTCAGGATTTCAAATTTTGAACCTTATTGCCTGCACATGTAACAACTTGAGTTTTTATAATATAAATATTTATTTTGCATGGGATTGACTACAAAAAAATATTTAGCTCCATTGGTAGGGTGATTATGAATACTTTAGAATTATAGTTCAAGTCTCCAAATTAGAAGGAGAAGTGTGTGTGTGTGTGTGTGTGTGTGTGTGTGTGTGTGTGTGTGTGTGTGTGTGTGTGTGTGTGTGTGTGTACACATACATACATGATAGAATACAAAATTATAAAGAGGGGAGTCAAATAAAATTGGCTAGGTAGAGAAAGAAGAAGAGAATATGTGAAAAAGAAAGAAAGAAAGATAGGGAAAGAAGGAGAGAGGAGGGGAGGAAGGAGGCTGCACCAAGGATCATCCACTTTCTGCTAATTGTGCACAAGAAGATTATTTTGCTTCTAAGAGGCAGGGGGCGTGCGATATTTTAAGTTAGATCAATTTTCAAATTACATGATTTGATCTATTTTATTCATAAATAGGTTATGCACTCTTAATCCTTGAATAATTATTGGTTTGATTTGATTGATCTCATGTTTTGAGCATGTGTACCCTCTATTCCCATGATCCATCAATGAGCATTATTGATCCTTGAAATTTTATGCCATGCACTCTTATTTAATTACTTATCATCCCCTAAAAGAGATTCTATGTATCTTTTCACCTCAACGAGGAAGTACTGATTCATATTTATCCAAATAATCTCCAAACTTAAGGGTATGATAATTGCGATTTTTGGGCATGATTGATAGCGGATGTGTGGAAAAGAAAAGTTAGGTCAATGAATTTTTTGCTTTGCTTTCCAATATGAATATGATTTTGTACATTTTTCTTTTATACAAGCGAACAAATCACTCACGCACTCATAACTCTAATCGACGGTCAAAGGTGAAAGAAGCGCCTTGATCCTGCCATCAAGCGTGTTCAGTGGAGATGCTAGAGTTGTCTGCGACAGAACCAGACCGACTGACGCTGAATCTTACAGACGCCCCAACTGAAAGAAGAAAGTGAGCCAATAGACAGGCCTTGTGGGCTGTTTTACCAAAAAAAGGGCCTTGCGAGCTGTCACAAATCGATGATTGGAGCCTCACCAAATGCACGGTTTGGATTTCACAAGTTGGGGAAGAATATTTCTAACAGTGAAAACTCACTACAATCATTGTGGTACTCCTGCTTCTGAATAAAATATGGTCCAAGCAAACCATTCACCCCATACCTTCAATAGAGGAGGATCCACACAGAAGCTCTTAACAGCTGCGTAAGTCCTTAGAATTTGTTTTTAATTGAAAGTAGCTCATATTGTGGTTGTTTGGGCACTTCTGTAAGTCTATTGATTAATACCCAAGTCACAGCATCAAAGTCTGAGCCAAATGGAGCTCAAAGCCGTATAAATCCAAGAGTATTAGAATCCCATGCAGCAAAAAGCAGCCCTAAACATTCAACAAAGTGAGAAGAAAAATCAGCCCGTTGGATGCGCTCTTGGTCACTGTTCTGGGTCGGCATGAACTGTGCATTACTGATTATAAGTTTAACATGTCTTTGTTTGCGCAAAACTATATTTCAGTATTTCACTTACCAACAGAAAGGAAAACCACATGTTATATGAACGGTTTAGATCCTTTAGTGAGCCATTATGCCAAAGTTGTGGCTCTACGCGTACAACGCGAGAGCGTATCGCAAAACTTACTGCTGATGATCGGTTGGGCATGGCCTCGGAACGAGAGAGAGAGAGAGAGAGAAGGAAGCGGGGAGGAGGAACTACCAAGGGATGCAAAGATCGTGAAATCTTTGCTCAATTTGCTCAAGTCGATGGGTGTGAAGGAGTACGAACCGCGCGTGGTTCGCCAGTTCCTGGAGTTGAGGTACCGCTACGTCGTCGACGTTCTTAAGGATGCACAGGTTTACTCAGACCACGCCGGCAAGACTTCCATCGACTGCGACGACGTTAAGCTCGCCATTTAGACCAAGGTCAACTTCAGCTTCTCTCAACCCCCGCCCCGTGAGGTAAATGCCCATTTCATCATCTTTCCGAAAATACGCTTCCCAATTTGGAATCCGATTGCTCTTCTGCTTCATTTTTATGCGAATTGTTTCTGCCTAATCCAATGTAAAAAGACCCAACTAGCTCAGTTTTAAGTGCACCGTCCCTCCTTATCTTCACTGTTGCTCTAAAACTTGACCCTCTTGCGGAAGTTGTGTTGATGAAGATACGTTTCAAGCCAATTCTCCTTCTGTCTCCAGAGTAATGATCAGTAATGGTCCGAAATTCCGGCTACTGATGAGCAGACTACCTAGCAACCCATTTGCGGCTACTAAAATTAGTGGTCTGCCCTGGTTCTATCCCATTTGGCCTGCTATTATGCGATTGCAATTGACCTTCGCTTTGTGTTCAGATAGTTTCAAACTGATAGTTGAAAGGCTGTTTTCTTTTTTGACGAATTCATGCTCACCAGCTTTGATAGACTTGCCCCGTGCAGGTAATGATGATTACAGAGTTGGTAGATGCAATTTTGGACTCCTGTCTTTGTCTCTTCGAGCTTTAGTGTCTACTAAGTTGCTTTTCTTGTGGCTGAGGTGCTGAATTATATGTTCTCTTTTTTCCTTTTTCCCCCTCACTAGTAGAACACAAGAAGGTTGATCTGCAGATACTCTGTCTTTAGAAGTCTACATTTCATGTAATTATGAATATGGTTGGGAAAGAGCTAAAACAGAAGGAAGTTATGGCAGTGTTTGTAGGATGGATTATTAAAGTTGAGCCTGCAATTCCTTGTAAACGTATCAATATAAATGCAATGTCCTGCTGTATATAATGATTCCTCCTATTATTTAGTTTATTGCTTAAATTGGGGGTTAATTTGTCTAGACAAGACAAGTACTGCCTAAAAACTACCCAGTCATATCTCAAGAAGACTTGAATTTAGGTACAGCCAACCTTTTTGGTTTTGTAGTTGGTTTGAATGCCTTCATTGGTGGTACTCCAACCATCTCCTTCCTTAACTTAGTCTTGACCTTTTATGAAATCTTATCAGTGGTCGCATTATAGAACCAATAATCAAAAAGTAAAGAAACAGAACTTTTTTTTTCTTCATATTCTTTATTTTGTTTCTTTCTTATAACTAGTAACTAGTGTCAAATTTGCCTATGATATAACTTACAGGAGCCAAATATCTTGGTGACAGAATATATTATTGTAACACCCCGGATTTTTAAGACAATTATATATATATAATAATGGCATTTTAAATAAGAGCATTTGGGATCCCATGAGAAAAGATTTATTTAACATTTTACTAAACCTATCTTAAAACTCCGGGTGTAAATTTTTCCTTTCTCAAAATGACGTACACGTAATTTAAACATAAAAAAATTAATCCGCGTATAAATCAACGTCAAATAAATAGGCGCCTTTATTTTAAATCAAATAAACGTCCAAAAGACAATAATAATATGGCCCAGGGTCTATCCATCATAACATCCCATATAAACGTCCAATATATGTCCAAAGATCTAAATCACATCCAAATATAAAGTATGCAGTCCATAATGAAATTCAAATGATAATCCACTCTAATGACTCACATTCTTGTCTAAAACTATAGGGAAACTAGTCTTCGGCGGCTCTCAAGGTTTATCAACCGCTTTTCCTTTCTGGTGTCGCGCTCGAGATCTAAGGCATTGCAAAACAAAGCAATGCCTCAGCAAGCTATCGCTTGTGTAGGTACATAGACAATTAATGTAATAAATGCTAGAATTAATGAACAATGCGATGAAAAATCTAACATTTATGAAGATAGTGATATCATAATGCCATGTTCAATAAATGCCAATTTATTCCATATGCTAAAACATGAAATTCACGGAGTTAAAACATGACATGAATCAATAAAATGGAGCATACAACAAGAATAAGGGCACCCTAAGGTAATGGGTCCCACCACATCGCACTAACATCACGATCGGGAGTACACATAGTCAACCTCGAGTGTCGTCACACCCGGGCATACCATCTATAACCATGCTCATCATACATGCACACATAACAAGAATATGGGCCATCATCTTTGCGGTGGCAACCCTCCATGGGTATCAACCACGCCGCTCCCCGTCGACACCATAACGGGAGACTTAGCGTACGTCCCCATGGAAAGGCTCAGACCGGTAGTGTGGACTATCCATGTTACCAAACCCCTACCGAATGCCATCTATGGGCAGGTGTATATCATATCACAAACTCATCACATCATAATCTCGGAAGGTGGGTGGCAGGCCACATCCCTCCTAGCATCATGCCCACCAAGCGAGAGCACCCGTCATCAAATATAAAACACGGAAATCATATGTATATGCTAAAACTCAAGAGCACTTATAGCTTGCAATCCCAAGACATGCCCCTCATCCTGGGGTTAGCCTATAAAAGGACCAGCTAATAAGCCTCTATTCTCATTTCCATGTAAATCCATGCATTTTCTATATATATAATAAGAAATAAGTCTCTAAGTAAGCATAACAAATTAACGTCATACTTGTAAAAGCATTTTAAATAAGTTTATTCAGTAAAAGATTTCAATTTGGAATAACCATCCTGTACGCAATGTCGCATGAAATCCACGGTAAATAATAATTGCATTTTAAAACACAATCACACATGATGCTTTATGTTTAAACATGGTTCAAATATCAAGGTAAAACATTAGTTGTCGTCACCTACCTCAGTGTGAGATCACTAGCTTGCCAATAACTCCCTTTAATTGGTATATTCAAGTGCACCTGTACATGTCACATCACTATTTTAAAATTTTTCTAAATAAAAAGTGGTCATTTCTAAGTTTTTAAGTTAAAACTAGGTCCGCGTCGTCAATACGGTCACAACGCATCTTTCGGATCGTGATTTGGACCTCTCTAGCTCCCAAAAATCAAGTTTTAGTGAAAACTACCCTCAAATGGGGCCTGCCGGACCACCATAAGGTGGTTTATACCGGCGGCGCCTCTTTTCCACCGGTTTACACTGGCGTACACTGGCGCACGAAGACGCACGGCGTCGCGAGCGCGCACGGACGCGCGCCGTGCTTCTTCGGCACCGTGACGCACGCGCGCGGTCGCCAGGACGCGCCGCGTCCCGGTCCCACCGCGACAGCCCACCGAGGCCGTCCCGCACGCGCGCGGCGCCTCGCACGCGTGCGACGATGACGTCATATGACGTCGTCCTCAGTGCGTCTCCGTGTGCGTCCTGGCGTCAGCGCAGGGGGCCGACGCCGTTGACGACGCCGGAGAAGACGACCGGATTCCGGTCGCCTCCGGCGGAGCTACAGAGCTCCGTTTTGCGTGATTTTTGCGCCATTTTCTTCATAATTCTCTCTAGAATCCATTTATACCCTTCTTTTGCACTAATTTTCTCAAAAACCATGGTTTTTAAACGATTTTTCCCAAGTTCCTAAAAACCTCCCTAGGTACTGGTTTTTGAGTTTTCTGGGCAATTCCACCGTTGGATCACTCCCAAATTTAAAGGGTATGCTCTGGGGTCTCTTGTGCACTAGTTGGACGGTGCGATTTTCAAACGGACAAGGTTTGATCCGTGAAATCACACTCCAACAGTAGCGTGCACACAGGTTCCTAAAAATCTAATTTTTTTCCTAATTTTTAAATACTTTCCCTAATTAATTTTCTAATTAATAAATACAGAAAAACATGCATTTGAGGCTTACCTTGTGCCTGATCGGGGTTTGCTCGTGTTGCCGAGGCTCCACTCGCCGGAAACTTCAGATTTTTGCAGGTCTAGGGTTTTGCGTATCATTCATGGAAAACGCTCAAAGTGGAGCGTTTTGGCTCTGAGGAGCATAGATATAGGGTTTTAGAGTCTTGGGGAAGAGAAACTCTTCCCCACACGGCTCTTCCCACGTCTCTCCGGCGATTTCGCCGGACTGGTAGAGACGTGTGTAGACAGGGGTGCCGTTATCAATTTGGACCCCTGTGTAACACGTTTCTGTCAAAAGACCATTTTGCCCTTACAACTTTGACGGCTCATAACTCCCTCGTTTGAGCTCCGTTTCTCGCGTTCTTGGTGGCGTTGGATTCGTATCGACGAGCACTTTCTAATTATTATGTTTTCAGGAAAGAATTTCATCCATAAATTTTTATTTTAATTTATTTAATAATTTCCTATTTTTATCTTAAAAATTAAGGATATTACATTCTTCCCTCCTTATAAAAATTTCGTCCTCGAAATTTAGCTACATACCTCTATGTAAATAACTCTGGATGGATCTTTCGCATATCCTCCTCGATCTCAGTAGTCTCTGTAGTGAATGATCTTTTGAAAGGACTTTGACCAAGGCAATGGTCTTATTCCTTAACTCCTTGACTCTTGTATCTAAGACGCGCCCGGTCTCTCCTCAAATGTCATGTCAGCACAGTAGCTCTCACGGGATCTGCTCCAATACATGTGAGGGATCGGCACGTATTTCCTCGGCATAGACACGTGAAAGACGTTATGCACATTCTTGCTTGTGGTGGTAAGGCTGGTATGCCACTGACCCAACTCGTCGTAAGATCTCGAAAGGTCCAATATACCTGGGACTAAGCTTTCCTTTATTTCCAAACCTCAACACCCCTTTCATAGGAGAAACTTTCAAGAATACATGCTCGCCCTCAAAGAACTCTAAGTCCTTTCGCCTCTTGTCTGCATAACTTTTCTGTCGACTGTGAGCTGTCAGTAACCTCTTCCGAATGAGTTGGACTTTCTCTGCACATTCTTCCACTAACTCAGATTTCACCACGTGTTTTTCTCCTACATCACTCCAACATAAAGGTGACCGACAAGGTCTGCCATAAAGTGCCTCATATGGAGCCATCCCAATACTAGCGTGATGGTATTATTATAAGCAAATTCCACCAAAGGTAAATGATCTTCCCAGCTACCCTTCCAATCCATAACACAGGCTCGTAGCATATCCTCAATAGTCTGGATGGTCCTCTCGCTCTGTCCGTCTGTCTGAGGATGGAATGCTGTGCTAAATTTCAGTCTCGACCCTAATGCCTCTTGCACGCTCTTCCAGTATTTTGAGGTAAATCGCGTATCTCGATCCGATATAATTGTCGAGGAACGCCATGTGGTGACGATCTCCTTATCATATAATTTCGCTAAGCTATCCACGGTCTGATTTTGTCTGATAGGAAGGAAATGAGCAGACTTTGTCAACCTGTCCACAATGACCCATATCATGTCGTGGCCGCTAGCGGTCCTCGGAAGACCTAGAACGAAGTCCATGGTAATATGGTCCCACTTCCACTATGGAAGGTCCAAGTGTCTCAGTAGTCCCGATGGACGCCGACGATGCTCGGCCTTGACCTGGCCGACGGGTCACACATCGTGCAACACACTCTCCAACATCCTTTTTCATACCATTCCACCAGAAATGCCTCTTGAGATCCTGATACATCTTCGTACCCCCAGGATGAATTGTGTAAGGGGATTGGTGTGCTTCTTGAAGTAACTCGCGCTTCAATTCGTCATCTGCTGGTACTACCAACCTTCCCTTAAATCTAACTCCTCCATCTGGTCCCCTCGAAAAATCAGTCTATCCGTCGGATCCTGTGTTTCCTTGTCTTTGCCACGTGGCTCTAAGATCTGTCAAAGAACTTAGACCGAGTCGTCAAATTGGCAATCATCACACCTCGCTCTTTCGCTCGGGGCATCTGCAACGACGTTAGCCTTCCCAGGATGGTACTGTATGGTGAAGTCGAAGTCCTTGAGATACTCCATCCATCTGCGCCTCATATTCAATTCACTCGAGTAAAGAAGTACTTGAGGCTCTTATGATCGATGAATACCTCAAATCTCTCACCATAAAGATAATGTCTCCAGGACTTCAATGCAAATACCACGGCCGCTAATTCCGGGTCATGTGTTGGGTAATTTACCTCATGTGTCTTCATGTCTAGACGCATGGCAATTACCTTCCCATGTTGCATCAACACTGCTCCTAATCCCTTGCCGAGGCGTCACAATAAACTACATAACCGCCGCCCGGATGGTAAGGTCAATACGGAGCGTAGTAAGTCTCCTCTTGAGCTCTTGGAAGCTCTCCTCGCAAGCCTCGGTCCATACAAATTGAGTGTCTTTCCTAGTCAGGGTGGTCAATGGTAATGCGATCTTAGAGAATCCCTCTATAAAACGACGATAATACCCTCAAACCGAGAAAAGCTGCGTATCTCGGTCCTTGTCTTGGGCCTCTCCCGGTGTAGTAGTACTGCCTCTACCTTTGTTGAATCCACGGCCACTCCATCCTTAGATATGACGTGGCCTAAGAAATGCACCTGGTCTAGCCAAAAATCATACTTACTGAACTTGGCATACAACTGATGTCGACGAAGTGTGTCTAATACCATGTGGAGATGCTCTCTATGTGTCTCATGACTAGGCGAATAAATCAAGATGTCATCCACAAATACAATCACGAACTTATCCAAATAAGCTCGAAAAACACAGTTCATTAGATCCATGAACACCGCAGTGCGTTCGTCAATCCAAACGGCATCACTAGAAACTCATAATGACCATAACGACTCCTAAAGGCAGTCTTCGAGATATCCTCTTCTCTAACCCTCAGCTGATGATACCCTGACCTCAGATCTATCTTGGAGAACACTTGTGCCGATTGGAGCTGATCAAATAAATCATCTATGCGTGGCAAAGGGTATCGGTTCTTTATAGTAACACCATTCAACAACCGATAATCAATGCATAGTCTCAGTGATCCATCCTTTTTCTTCACGAAAAGGACTGGTGCTCCCCATGGTGATCCACTCGGCCCGATCGAGCCCTTATCCAATAACTCTTGCAATTGTACCGAAGTTCTCTCAACTCTGCTGGAGCCATCCTATATGGTGCCTTAGAGATAGGCGATATG
Organism: Warburgia ugandensis; assembly: GCA_035236585.1. NCBI lineage: Eukaryota > Viridiplantae > Streptophyta > Magnoliopsida > Canellales > Canellaceae > Warburgia > Warburgia ugandensis. The sequence goes on along the minus strand of CP141128.1, from coordinate 79,052,581 downwards.
CAGGCACCAAGTCAATGGTGAAGTCGATCTCCCTACTTGGCGGCAATCCTGGTAATTCCTCAGGAAATACGTCAGCAAAATCACGGATAACATCAATCTCGTCAAGCTGTGGCTGCTCCTTTTCCTCAACAGTCACATATGCGAGGAATGCGTTACACCCTCATGCATAAAATCGTGCCGCCTTCATAGCAGAAATGATGCATGTACCGCACTGATCTTTCCTACCCTGGAACACTATTTACGGTTGCCCAGGTATAAGAAAAGTGACTCGCTTCTTTCGGCAGTCTACCATAGCACCATAGTTGGCTAACCAATCCATCCCAAGAATAACATCATAGTCTACCATGTCTAGTAAGATGAAGTCTGTGTCCATACTCACGCCTGATATCTCTACAGGTATATCTCTAATATATTCTGTAGTCTCTACTGTCTCTCCCACAGGTGTCATAATATCTAATCCAAATGCTAGTTTGTGTACACATACATCAAGGCAAGATGTAAAAATACATGATATAAAAGAATGTGTAGACCCTGTGTCAAAAAGAACTTTGGCATGTCTATCTGAGACTAGAAGAGTACCTTCTACGACCTGGTGTGATGCCTGTGCCTGTCCTGATGAGATGGAAAATACTCATCCCTGGCTACGTGGCGCGTTAGTTGCCTCTGCTCCCATCTCTGTCTGCCTCTGCCCCTTAGGGCAGTCCTTAATGAAATGGCCAACGTCTCCACAGTTGAAACACACTGTATGGCTGTCTCTGGTAAGGTGTATAGGGCTGTCTCTGTGGTTGGGGCTGCCTCTGCTGCTGTGGTCGGTCGAATCTATTACACCCTCGCCCAGGGTGCCAACCCTTGCACCTATCACATCTCTTCCTCTCAGTGTCTCTCTTAAATTTGGCCTGTGGTGGATGACCTGATGCCCCATGTGTCTGCATAGCACCAAATGGCCGCTTGCCCTTAAAGGTCCGGGAACGCACTCCCTCTATTCCCAGAGAGTTCTTCTCATGCATGGACGCCATATCAGCAGCATCTCGCACAGAAGTGGGTCGAGAAGAAATCACTCGATCTCTCAGCCAAGGAGTCAACCCATCCACAAATCTGTCAGTTGCCTCTGTGTCTGAGGCCAGTGCGTGAGGTGCAAATCTCCTCAGTCGTGTAAATCGGTTCGTGCTTGCTGAACCGTCATATCTCTCGATCCGGGTGGCAAACTCCTTCTTCATGGACCGCAATGCATGAGGTGAAAAATGCGAGTGTCGAAAGCTTTGTTTAAAGGCTGCCCATGTCATCGTGTCGGTCGGATCTGGTCGGGTGAGTGTGAAAGTCAGCCACTGCCGGCCTCACCTTTCGGCGGTAGGAGGCTACTCTAACTTGATCATCTGGTGAGATCTTCATAGCGTCGAATGTCCTCTCCGCCTCAAATAACCATCGCTCGGCCTCCTCTGTGTTACCATCACCATAAAAGGGTTTCACCATCTTTTGAAACCTTTCCAATAATTTGTCAGTCTTCTTAGAGTCACTCGTAGCATCGCCCTCCGTGGCTCTAGGTACTGATGGTTCCTGTATTGGTTGTGAGGACTGAACTGACGAAACCATGGGTGCCACTTTAGGTGGTGGAATAGGGCTAGGGTTAGCTGCGTCAACAGCTGTCCTAACCTGCTGCTGTATAAGTGGTACGAGTCCTGACATTAACCGATTCAATAACTCGGCATCTCGATCTCCTTGATCAGAGGACTCAGCAGGTGGAGCTACGGGTGTAGCAGGGGTAGACCTTGTCCTTCTCCGAGGAGCCATCTATCAAAATTTTTACATGTCACTAAGTGTAAGTTCCTCTCTCATAGTTTCTCTCTCTACAACTATTATGGACTGTTATTCACATATAACTGGACATTTCACGAGGATTATGATGGACTAGACTGGGCTCTGATACCAACTTTGTAACACCCCGGATTTTTAAGACAATTATATATATATAATAATGGCATTTTAAATAAGAGCATTTGGGATCCCATGAGAAAAGATTTATTTAACATTTTACTAAACCTATCTTAAAACTCCGGGTGTAAATTTTTCCTTTCTCAAAATGACGTACACGTAATTTAAACATAAAAAAATTAATCCGCGTATAAATCAACGTCAAATAAATAGGCGCCTTTATTTTAAATCAAATAAACGTCCAAAAGACAATAATAATATGGCCCAGGGTCTATCCATCATAACATCCCATATAAACGTCCAATATATGTCCAAAGATCTAAATCACATCCAAATATAAAGTATGCAGTCCATAATGAAATTCAAATGATAATCCACTCTAATGACTCACATTCTTGTCTAAAACTATAGGAAACTAGTCTTCAAGAGCTCTCAAGGTTTATCAACCGCTTTTCCTTTCGTGGTGTCGCGCTCGAGATCTAAGGCATTGCAAAACAAAGCAATGCCTCAGCAAGCTATCGCTTGTGTAGGTACATAGACAATTAATGTAATAAATGCTAGAATTAATGAACAATACTGATGAAAAATCTAACATTTATGAAGATAGTGATATCATAATGCCATGTTCAATAAATGCCAATTTATTCCATATGCTAAAACATGAAATTCACGGAGTTAAAACATGACATGAATCAATAAAATGGAGCATACAACAAGAATAAGGGCACCCTAAGGTAATGGGTCCCACCACATCGCACTAACATCACGATCGGAGTACACATAGTCAACCTCTCGAGTGTCGTCACACCCGGGCATACCATCTATAACCATGCTCATCATACATGCACACATAAGAATATGGGCCATCATCTTTGCCGGTGGCAACCCTCCATGGGTATCAACCACCGCCGCTCCCCGTCGACACCATAACGGGAGACTTAGCGTCTGTCCCCATGGAAAGGCTCGGGACCGTAGTGTGGACTATCCATGTTACCAAACCCCTACCGAATGCCATCTATGGGCGGTGTCTATCATATCACAAACTCATCACATCATAATCTCGGAAGGTGGGTGGCGGCCACTATCCCTCCTGGCATGACGCCCAAGGGCGAGAGCACCGTCATCAAATATAAAACACGGAAATCATATGTATATGCTAAAACTCAAGAGCACTTATAGCTTGCAATCCCCAAGACATGCCCCTCATCCTGGGGTTAGCCTATCAAAGGACCAGCTAATAAGCCTCTATTCTCATTTCCATGTAAATCCATGCATTTTCTATATATATAATAAGAAATAAGTCTCTAAGTAAGCATAACAAATTAACGTCATACTTGTAAAAGCATTTTAAATAAGTTTATTCAGTAAAAGATTTCAATTTGGAATAACCATCACATGCGCAATGTCGCATGAAATCCACGGTAAATAATAATTGCATTTTAAAACACAATCACACATGATGCTATGTTTAAACATGGTTCAAATATCAAGGTAAAACATTAGTTGTCGTCACCTACCTCAGTGTGAGATCACTAGCTTGCCAATAACTCCCTTTAATTGGTATATTCAAGTGCACCTGTACATGTCACATCACTATTTTAAAATTTTTCTAAATAAAAGTGGTCATTTCTAAGTTTTTAAGTTAAAACTAGGTCCGCGTCGTCAATACGGTCACAACGCATCTTTCGGATCGTGATTTGGACCTCTCTAGCTCCCAAAAATCAAGTTTTAGTGAAAACTACCCTCAAATGGGGCCTGCCGGACCACCATAAGGTGGTTTAAACCGGCGGCGCCTCTTTTCCGCCGGTTTACACTGGCGTACTCTGGCGCACGAAGACGCACGGCGTCGCAGACGCCGCACGGGACGCGCGCCGTGCTTCTTTGGCACCGTGACGCACGCGCGCGGGCCAGACGCGCCGCGTCCGGTCCCACCGCGACAGCCCACCGAGGCCGTCCCGCACGCGCGCGGCGCCGCGCACGCGTGCGACGATGACGTCATATGACGTCGTCCTCAGTGCGTCTCCGTGTGCGTCCTGGCGTCAGCGCAGGGGGCCGACGCCGTTGACGACGCCGGAGAAGACGACCGGATTCCGGTCGCCTCCGGCGGAGCTACAGAGCTCCGTTTTGCGTGATTTTTGCGCCATTTTCTTCAGAATTCTCTCTAGAATCCATTTATACCCTTCTTTTGCACTAATTTTCTCAAAAACCATGGTTTTTAAACGATTTTTCCCAAGTTCCTAAAAACCTCCCTAGGTACTGGTTTTTGAGTTTTCTGGGCAATTCCACCGTTGGATCACTCCCAAATTTAAAGGGTATGCTCTTGGGTCTCTTGTGCACTAGTTGGACGGTGCGATTTTCAAACGGACAAGGTTTGATCCGTGAAATCACACTCCAACAGTAGCGTGCACACAGGTTCCTAAAAATCTGATTTTTTTCCTAATTTTTAAATACTTTCCCTAATTAATTTTCTAATTAATAAATACAGAAAAACATGCATTTGAGGCTTACCTTGTGCCTGATCGGGGTTTGCTCGTGTTGCCGGGGCTCCACTCGCCGGAAACTTCAGATTTTTGCAGGTCTAGGGTTTTGCGTATCATTCATGGAAAACGCTCAAAGTGGAAGCGTTTTGGCTCTGAGGAGCATAGATATAGGGTTTTAGAGTCTTGGGGAAGAGAAACTCTTCCCCACACGGCTCTTCCCACGTCTCTCCGGCGATTTCGCCGGACTGGTAGAGACGTGTGTAGACAGGGGTGCCGTTATCAATTTGGACCCCTGTGTAACACGTTTCTGTCAAAAGACCATTTTGCCCTTACAACTTTGACGGCTCATAACTCCCTCGTTTGAGCTCCGTTTCTCGCGTTCTTGGTGGCGTTGGATTCGTATCGACGAGAACTTTCTAATTATTATGTTTTCAGGAAAGAATTTCATCCATAAATTTTTATTTTAATTTATTTAATAATTTCCTATTTTTATCTTAAAAATTAAGGATATTACAATTATAGTATTGGAGTACTGGTCCTGAAAGCCACTCAATCCATGAGGGTTCATAATATTCGGGATATTGAAATTCTATTTTGTTAGGTAATTATTTGTTCTGGCTTTATGATGGTCAATTTTATTGGAAACCACTAAAGAAAAAAAGGGAAAAGATACAAGACAAGTATAACATTTGATAGATGGAACCTAGCTAGCTCAAAGGAGTTGTTAAAATTTCAGTAGACAAGCTGAAAAGGCTATTGTTATGATGTCAGGGCATTGTGATTGAGAATGATGATCTTGTGCAAAGCAGACCTTTGATGCTCTACTCAAGAGCATATGCAGGAATTACACTCGCGTGGACAATCAAAGGAGAAAAACAAATGCATGCAAGGAACTTAATGGACACCAGTCCTCTTCATCTCACCTTTAGCTTCACTCTTATTTTTTCTCCTCCATTTTATGAGTGATAAATAATTTATCGAAGCAAGAGTGAGCAACTTTCAAGGAGCTGGAAAACTGAGATGGTCTGGAGAAGGAAATGGAAATACAATGGCATCAAAATACGTAGCCTTAGGTAGTGGAATGGAAATCTGCAATAACAATACCCTTCACTAGCAAGCGGATCAGGAACACACTGGAAGTCTTCTGACATGCCTGGGCAAAATTGTAATGCATCTGGAATTTATTGCAGGACGTCATCAAAACTTCTAGAAATGAAACTAGTCCAATCCATCCAATGAATATACATTGCTTGAATCATTATCTATACCAAAATTTGATGGTGTGATTGAACCAGATCATATTTTTAAACTTAAAATCTAATAGTACAATCCATCCAATGAAGAATCATTGTCTATACCAAAATCTAATGGTGTGATTGAACCAGATCATATTTTTAAACTTAAGAGCTAATAGGTCTCACTGGAGTCCTTGAAGCAAATGAAACCTGTTTAAGCCAATCTATGCAATCCAGAGTGATCATAGATCATGCCATCAACACTGGGAGAACTAGGTTTGCCCAAGCTCGAGCAATGTTGTGCTTGAGAGAACTGGAGGATCTGGATACAGGCGCTGTCACATTGAAGCTTTCTATCTTTGATGTTCCAGGCCCTTAGCTCATAAGAGATCACTAAAAGTTTTTGTGACAACCACCACCTCAATTATCTTGCTGAAAATTGAGCGCCATGATGAAGAGATTGGCTTAGAGGAACCTTGAAACTTTCCTACTAACAATCAATCTGCAGATCTATGCATAACTACCTTGACATCAAACAAATGAAGAAGAAAAGCCCATAAGGTCAAGGTGACAGAGCACTGAATCAGGAGTGAGCCCTGTTTTAAAGAACCCAGAAGTGCAGAACACATGTTAACATATGGTGAAGCAGTAAAGTCAAATCTTGTTCAAAGATGCAATAAAATTGATTCAAATAGCATAGTCATGGTAGGAACAGATGGAAGTCTAGAATACGGATGCTGATTATAATCATCAAGATGATAGATCTAGCAGGAAAAGGCACCAAGAGTTCCTAGTTCCAGATTCTCTTGTCCTTGTCATGGAAGCAGGTTCAAGCACCTTGCAGGACCCATTCACTGCAAGATTGGAGCCCAAAGCATTTGATTGAGGCTGATCACATGAATATCTTAGATCCATGAAAAAAATATAAAAAGTGGATACATATTTATGTATGAGAGAGAGAGAGAGAGAGAGAGAGAGAGAGAGAGAGAGAGAGAGAGAGAGAGAGAGAGAGAGAGAGTCAGTCAGGCTTGGGAAGGTTGTGGTCCTCGTCATAACATTATGAGATACCACTTTTACATGGTAGATTGCAATTTTGAATGACTTAAGACTGTCGAGGCAAGTATAAATATCAAATTGTTTGAAAACCATGTCACAAATTCTACTTCTAGTAAATAAAAGTAATTTTGGTCGTCGGATGTGACATTTCGAGCTTCTTGAAGTAAACCTGACGTTGTATTTCTTATAAAAAGAGAGATAATCAAAGCTTCACCAAGTAATCACTCAACAGATCAAATTCATGGGTCTTATATGATAATGCATATAGGCACCTCAAGTTCACCTATTTATTTAGGTTGTGGCCAAGAATTTCGCCCGATGGGTGCCTTCACTGCATGGCATATTTAGTTTCATTACCATGGCCAACTCGATCCCATTCATTAAACAAGATAAAGCACAAATCAATGGGGTTAGATACCTAGACAAGATCGTTGCAGAATCCACCTTAAAAAGCGGCCTTCCTGTCAAAGAGACTAACAATCATGCGGAGTGAATGCATGATCACAACAGCGCGCAATTATTTGGCCCACATAGTGTGCATTGTCTCCGAAGCAAGTCTTTCTCCCTCAATCAAACGGAGAAAGCCATGAAATTGGCAAGAAGGGATTATCTTGATCTGTCAGGGAAAAATGAAGAAAAACCAGAGAAGAAGAGTACCTAAAGATGTTGCAGAGACAATTGCATGTAGGATCCTCGTTCCAATGTAGATTATTTTTTAATTATTTTTTTGGTAAAAGTCATCATCTTATGACTTTGAGATCATAAATTAACCTCTTGCAAATACTGCTTACTTTAAGCTCATGTGATCTGCCGCTTTCTTAAACCTTGCAAAAACAGAAGCTTCGTAGACCGAGGCTGCCCTCAGTGAAAGTGACACCCCTAATAGCTAAGCTAGCTCTCTACTTTGACACGGTCTTTGTGGAGAAAATGCCCCTTACAAAATAATAACGTGGGCGCACTGTCGGAAGAGTATTTCTTCAGAAACCAACTCGACACATTTTCAAGGTTCTTGGTGAGCTTTTGCCATCCTTTTCAGCGCTTGTTAGATTGCTGAATGTGCAGGTCTTTCTTGACGGTGTGCAAGTAAGACACAAACTTGCGGTTGGACTCCGAAATTCTTCTACCGCCGCACAAAGAGCAATGCTCCCCAAAATGACGAGGCGATGGAACGATTGTTGTCTTAGTATCGTCTTCCTTCTTCCAAACATACATCAAGTAAATTCCGATCAGCTTGCTTTCCTTTTCCTTTCTCCTAACATGCCAGGACGCTTTTCAACTGAGTTTTACTTCGAGCTAATCGCAAGGCAATTTAAAGTAAATGATCAGAACAGATTTATTATTGTAAGGTGAATTCAGTCTTTCATTAGGAATTGTATCATGATCAAGAAGTAAATAATTTATATAATTAGAAATTCATGTTGGGGTTAAGAGAGAAGAATTATATAAAGAACTTGAATCCAGACATCAGAAGGCCACGATTTCTTCAGAAAAGATACCACAAGACCGTTAATAACTAGGCCTAACGCAACAAATGATTTTCAATATCACATAAGGTACAGGCCAATCTCCCCAAGATATTTTATATACCCAACACAAATTCAGGTAAGACTACAATAACAATTGCAGCTTCATAAGCCGAAACTAACCACAAATCTTTGCATGAGCTTAAGGAAAAACCTTCAGCCATACTAACAATAAAAAATTCAACAAGACAATACTTGGGGCATAGCGTACTACAGGTCAGATTGGGCCAACTCCACGATGATCAACTCTACATCAGAGAGCAGCAAAGCTGCATGCTGAGACAGAAACTTGAAGCAAACCTTGAAGCCCTTACTGGTGATGCTTAACAAGGTTACCGGACTACATTACACGCACGCCGTGTTATAATAACCATTTCCCTTGAAAAGTGAAGGGGTCCACTATTGTGTCAATTTTTACCTCCAATAAACGCTGAATGTAACGCCATAAACTGCCCCAGAGTACTAGTGGCACGATGGAAAACAGATAATATACTTGTACCCATCAAGATGCCCGGTCACGTGTGGCGTAGACCACAGCAGCACACAAATTGTTTCTTACAACCTGAATTTATGGAACATGAGCCACCTTTCTGAAGTCCAAGTTAGTCATCCCCTTCTACATCCCTAATCGATTATCTTACTGTACAATATTTCATATATACAAGAAACAATGCAGGTACGAGTTACCCATGGATACAAGTATATGAATGGATTAATGGATCCGAGGTCAGCTTCTCCGACCAGCCCTGCCCGAGACAGTCAGATCTCGGTCATACATGCGCTGAATTTCCTCTCTGTATTCTGTCAAAGACTTGTCAGGTATTGCTGGAGTTAGCTCCACCACATCTCCCATCTTCAGCTTGCAACTGGGGTCTTTTACAGGCTCATGATTCAGCCTTGGCCTTAATTCTTCCTTCACAGGAAATCTGTAAGGGGAATGTGGCCACCTCGAGCTCCCACGCCCAACCCTTTCCAAAAGGTCCATCACTGTTGAGTTTGCAGGGAACTCCTGAACAGACATCTGCAGCCATAACATAAGCCAGCATCTTTCAGAACCATAAAACATGGAGACAAGAGTCGGACTAAAGGAACGACAAGCACAACCCAGAGAAGTGAAAATTCTAAGTATTAGAAAAGTATTAGACCGACCAATGACTCGAACAAAATTCAAATGGTGTATGATCAGCAGATACTGAGAACAAAACCTATTCTGCACATGATTAGTATCTCTATGAAAGCAAGGTAGATGGAAGCGTAAAAGAATAAAAGGAAATCGGATCGAGTGATATTACCAACCTTTTCATTTTCTATTGCGATGACAAAAACTGGCCCATCATGGTCACAATGAGGTGTGTAGGAATAGGGGCAATCGCTCAAATGTGAAGGGAATGGGCAGGGTGGCCTGATTGATTCAGAACTACCAAGGGATGGGGAACGGTCTTTGTTCATTGTCTCACATTGCCAAGTCACAACCCATCTAGCCCACTCCACCATTTGAAGCACGAAAGAAGAATGCTTACAATCCCCTTCCTTGTATCTCCAATGAGCAGCAAACCCAAATTCTGCCTGCAAATGCATCTCCTTGGTTCGGATCTGAACTTCCAGTGGCAGCATGTCTTCACCCACGACAACAGTGTGGAGGGATTGGTACCTGCAAATTGCAATCCATATCAGAGAGACATGGATGATGAACAAAGATTGCCACTTTCACTTAATCAGATATATACCCATTGAATTTTGGACGGTTTATGTAGTCCTTGAGCTTTCCAGGGACTTTGGGCCACATCTGATGAACAATGTGCAGCGCTGTATAACAGTCTTCCTCATTCTCGACTATCAACCTTAGACCATGAATGTCATGAATTTCATCCATGGTCAGCTTCTTCCTGTAAGTAAGGTATAACATATCAACATTCCCAGACATCATATCAAAATGAGAGTGTCACGAGAGAGAGACTGTACTTTTGCATCTTGGAATAAATGCTGTACAAGCTCTTGTGCCGACCCGACAAGACATGATAAGAAACAGCAGCATTCTTGAGGGCCTGCTCTAGTTTACCTATAGAAGAAGTAATCAATGCTTCATCAAAGGAATTGATGAGTTTAGAGGACAGTTTTTCGTACTGCTCCGGATTAAGATGCTTGAAGCAAAGGTTCTCTAATTGCTCCTTCCAACTTGAGATCCCCAAGCGGTTGGCCAAAGGGGTGAATATCTCCAAAGTTTCTTTTGCAAATCTTTGCTGCTTGGCCAAAGGCAGAGCGTCCAATGTCATCATATTATGCAACCTGTCCGCCAATTTCACAAGAACTGCTCGGGCATCAGCCATTGCTAAGAACATGGTGTGCAAGCGGTCAGCCTCTACAGTTTTGCTTGCAGTGTTGTTATCACGAGCAAGCTTGCTCAACTGACTAAGCTTAGAAACCTGAGTAAATGCCAAAGAGTAATTTGCACGTTAATTTTCAGATTATCCATCAGCAGAAAACAGTGAAATACAACAAACTACAGTTGAAAGTTTTTCCATTCTTCCACATATAATCAATTCACAAGGATGCAATCTAACAAAACACTACCAAGAAGAAGGAAGATATGTAAACGATCATGGGAAGTACAACTAATTGCAAGAGAGATTAGGAAAATTGCGAGATGTTGTACCAGAAACTACTTGCTGGACATCTAAATCAAATCAACCTGATCAAAGTACATGCTCTAATAATTGTGTTGCATTCATCAACACAAGGGTAACATTTTTTTTCTTTCAAGTCCTCTGTTACTCAAAGAGATAAAATTTTAATTTTGCATATGTAACAATAAAAACTAACATTCGAGACATATTTACTTGACAGGCATGATTTCCCAGCCAAAGCATACTAACTTCTTCAACTAGCAATTAAATGTCCGCGTTTGTTGCAATTATTAAGAAGGGGAAGCCTTGGCGCAACGGTAGAGCTGTCATCGTGTGACTTTCAGGATACGGGTTCAAGGCGTGAAAACAGCTTCTTGCAAAATGCAAGGTAAGGCTGTATACTATTGACCCTTGTGGTCCGCCCCTTCCCCCGACCTGCATACACAGGAGCTTTGAGCACCGGGGCTGCCCTTTTTTGTTAGTTGAATTATTAAGACATGTTACTACTTCAGTGACAGAATATCTTGTTAAGGATCCTTAAGTGTTGATGTCTCTTGGGACAAGAAGACTTGTAACAGAAAGAACAATTATGCATCCCATCAGGTTAGTTCAATCAATGGCAACAGAAGCAGGTGACATCTAACTGAACTTAGTAAACTAATTTGAATAACATCTGCCCAGACCTTTATCTGTCACTACTTCAATTATACACAATCAAGATTTCCATCTTAGCTTCTTGTGCTTTTAAACCACCACCCATAAATGCCTTCCGTCACAGATTGCAAAATCAAGTACAACCACATAAATTAACAAAACCAGATAAGTCCGGCAAAGTTTTGCATATGCTAAATGGCCTACGCATATCATGTCACAAAATAGCTTGCAGTACTCACTTACAAAACAGAGCTTGTATAAAAAATCATGTTTTTGGCAGCAAATATTTTGAAAAGTAGCCATCTTGAGCGACCTCAGGAGGTCTACACTCAAAGAGCTTCAGAAGACCAGCAAAAAGCTGGATTCTTCCTCAATATGCATGTTTCCTGGGTATGAAAATGGATTGTAAGTGATGTTTCTTACAACTGCCAATAGAAGCGTCCCCTAAAAATGACAAGTGGAGACGACCCAGGCCATGTAAGAGGTAACCCAATAATGTGTTTCTCCAGAAAATATGCTAGAATAGCAAGACAGTATATCTACCACCGATTTTTAAAACAATTATGCCAATGAAATTTTCTTTAACCAGAAGGTGTCTTAAGCTGCTCCTATAGAGAATGGAAAAACAGAACTTTGAGAGCCGCGCACGTTGTACATCAAGCACAACTTAAGCATCCTCAACTGACTTGAGGAACGCCTTCGGGAGATCTCTCTACAACATTAACATCTCCCTAATTCCCCAACAGATCTATCAAGCAGTTATTCCATGTAATAATAAGTAAAACTCAATTCCACGTGAAGCAATCCTAAAATGCTAACTATTAGTAGCAGAATTACACATTCAGGCTAAGCACTCGTGTCATAATAAAGGGACTTGAGAACCTGATCTGAAAGGACCATCCATGTACACATTCCTTAAGTACCATGGGCTGAAAAAACATTGGTTGTTGTGATTGGAAGGTCAACACGAGAAAAAAAAACACGAGAAAATTTCGCTCCGACTTCCCACTACGCCACGGGCATTCGTTATCTGTTTCTCCAAAGGCACAAAGTCAAGTCACTGAGACAAGCGTAAATTTGAAATTTCCTTACGAGTGCAATCTACTTGTGCTCAATTGATGCAAGAGAATATAAAGCAATCACCAAAAGCTCTAGGTTGAAGATACAGGAACAACACTTGAAAACAACCCAAGTAGTACAGAAAGGAAGTCTCTTTCCGATTCAATGAGCAGCAGACTAACACCAACCATTCAACAACAGAACCCAGCAACTAACAGAAGAAAGACTCACCCCTTCCACCAAATCTGCAACCCCTGCTCCAAAGTTTCGAAAAATAAAGTCATAATTCATAAAAGAATCATCAAGCGTATCATGCAGAAGCCCTGCCGCCACAACTGTTGCATTAGCCCCAATCATGGCAAGCAAAACCGCCGTTTCGACGCAGTGATGCAAGTACGGATCCCCGCTCGCCCGCGTCTAGACAAAAGAAACAAAACCGAAATCAGTTAACAAAACTGTAACTTCCAAAGACAGAAGACCCATACAAAAATTACAATCTATCAACCTGCCCCCTATGCGCTTTCTCGGCTTCATAAAACGCCTTGACAACAAAATTCTCACAGAAGATCTTATGCCTAGTTTGTGCGCCCAATAACAGATCCTTCGCATAAGACTCGCAATTCACTTCCTCAAAATTATCTTCCATATTGAAAGTAAATTCATCAACAAGCGCCATAGAAGATGCATCCTCGTCACGTCTGAGACGGCCATCTGGCATTGGAGAACTCCTGGGGTCGTAATCAAGACAAGAACCCAAAGCACTCCGCACAAACCCATTAAATAACCCATCTCGATTCACCTTAGAAGATGCCTGCACGTGCAGATCCCCATTCCGTTCACGAGAAGTTCTCACAGGCGGGCTCCTAGAAAGCCCGACACCACCGCTACTACAAGAAACCGGGCCCTGGAAAACCGAAACCGGACTCTGCTCTCTGCATTTGAGAGACGAACTCAAGGAAGAGTACGGCGAGTAGCAAAAGGAGCTACCCAATTCCTCGTTTCTATCGTGCCAGAGGGACCCCAACTCATCGCCCCCGTAACTGACTGAGGGAGAAGCGTGTCTCACCGACGGCGACGAGAAAAGGTAGGAAAGTCCGCCTACGATCGGCTTTTGAGCCGTTGTCGAGGAAGAAGAAGATGGAGGGCGAGGATTCAATTCATAATCGGAAGAGGAGTGGGAATTGATCTGACAAGAAGGGTAAGGAGTTGAACAAACACTACCCGGAGTGTTTGCGTAGAGCGCAATCGTTGGAACCGCCATGTCAAACCCTAATTTCCCTTTCCTCCTTTTTCCTCTCTCAGATCCCCAATCCAATCCCCAGAACAAATTGCCGTACAGAAAGCAGAAAGCAGAATCTGTATTTATTCAAAACCTAGAACATGAACATGTACAGAATTTTTTTCCCAAAAAAAATAAAATATTAACGTTTTTCACATAAGACGGCGAATCGAAACAAATCAAGATTCAAAAGTCCAAACAGTAAACGTGACTGAGTTTGGGAGAGAAGAAAGGGAACTCTTGACGGAGACAGAAACCCTGGATCTGGAAGAAAACCCTACGATGGATGGAGAAAGGGGAATGAGGTGGTGAGAGATGGAAGGAAGAACCAGTCAAAGGCTGTCTTAAAAGCGTGAAGAGTTGGAGCAGGAGAAGTTAGTGTGAAATTACAACAGTAGCCTTATTGTTTTCGTGGAGTCCGTTGCTTTTCCTGCACCTTCCGATCTAGTGGGGCCAAATGCACACACCGCTTAAAGGGCTGGAGTTATGGTAATATTACACCCTTGATTAACGTTAATTCACATGCAATTACCGTAATACAAACAATTAAGTATTTAGGAAAATTTGTAAAATAATCAGAGCATTCGAAATAATCTGATCTACACCGTCAATATAGTAATCTCCATCTTCACAAGTTACTGCATCATCCATATTTGAGGACCCAAGCCCTATTTACTGGGTTGCATAAATTGGGGTTAAGAGAGATCAAATTAGGTCCTACCAGACGGGTGGTTAATATTAATTATAAATGGACTTTGCTTGTTGGCAGCGACGGCTGCTTTCTAGCCTAAAAATAAGAGAAAGAGACATTCGAGAGCAGCATTCTGGTACCTTCTTTTCTATTTTTATATCATTTCATGTAGAGCCGATTGGACGAAAGTTTGCAATTTTGCTGATATGATATGGCATTGCCAACTGACTAGGCCTTCGTCATTTGTCTAGCACCTCTTGTGCCTCGTAGCTTTTCACTATTTCCCAAAATGGGAAAGACCAAAACATCCACAATACCCTTTCACAGATATTTGAAATAGTCCCTCCCTAGGCCTCGCTCAAAAGGGCATCTATAGGATCTTGCTTGATTAGTTGCTCGCTTGCAAGCGAGCACAAAAAGGCTCCACTGTATTAGCAAATTGATGTGGTCGGGACCAACAAATGAAAGCAGACCACTAGACTAGAACTTATAAAACGGACCATCTTTGAATGAGAAAGAGGTTAGAAGAATGCCAAATGCTGTAGTCATGACGAGTCCCAGTTTGTGCTTTGGGTTGGAATGCACTTTATCGGTTTAAAGTGCTTTGTATCCGTATCCCGAGCAAAGCAAAGCAGAAAATGCGTAACCCCTCTCATTAACAAGTGCAAACCTGGCTTTAAGATTGACGATTAGAAAATTATAAAGCAAACGTCTGTATCCGTCCTAGACTCGCCCAATGAGGGAGAAATTTGGTGCGCGGCCGAAATGTTTAAAAAACCAAGATTTCGATCGTTTAATAGGTGGAGAGTGGTTGCGTGTGCGGCTGCTCTTGCTAATGTAACTGCACTTTACTTGTAGCTTAGGAGAAGATCCAAGTAGTGGAAGCTTATTTATTACTATTCACACTTTGAGAAAACAACTAGAGACCAAACGTTATCTGGGTTTCGACCTTATCACCGCAGCAAATATCATTTTACATCAATCCATGCTGTAAGAGGCTATACCAATTGCAGTGGTGTAATTCCCAAAAATCTCCTTTTCCTTAATAAATTGGGATCCAGAAAAGGGCATTCCAGGGAACTTGAAAGTTGGACGGTTGTTGCAACTTGCAGCCAGCGGCGACCGAGTGAGTGCGGGACCAGACCAGAGTCGTCTAAAGCGATGATAAGGACGCTATGTGGCGGTTTGTCGCGTGCAGACTTCTGGGTTTTTTCTTTTCACTCACGCCTAAATTGGCGAGCGCGTGTCGGAGATGGTCTGCATGCCGACTGCAACGTGGTGATTTCATGTGGCCGACGCTTTACGAGGTGGCTGCAATCAAAGGTAAGTTCGGAGTGTGCGTTGCTGACTGAAAAGAGGGAAGCGCGGTCAGTGGCTCGAATGCATGTTTAGCCGGGTTCGTAGGTGCACGTATTTTGTCCGTATGTGTTTACTCTCACCGCTGCCCTACCTGTCTGCCCGTCGGTCTTTCCTCGTTTTCCTTGAGTGCCGCCTACGTCCACTACACTTCGATTGCCCGTTGCTGGCCCTTTCCACTGCAAGCGACAGTAAATGTGGCCAGCCAGGCATCGGTCCCACTTACATCCTCTTAATTGTCAGGCATCGGTGTCACGCAGTTACGTGGAACACATGGCTACAAGTAGTAAGTTTGGTGCAACTCTTCAACTGTTGCTTGTTTTATAAGCGCCCAAACCCAAACTTCGTACACTGAGCCTGGGTTTGGGACGGACGGCAGGGATATACCGAAAGATACAAATGGACCGCGTACAGGTTTGGAAAATTGTAAAAGGAGGGATGTAAGAATCTATTAACTTGTGGGCAAGCACAGACCAAGATATTCTTGGACCCCGGCCCAATTTGATGAGCCAACGTCAGAACTTTTAAGAGTCTTGAACCATTAACATTTATACATTTATGACCCAAAATTAAATTGTGGGCCCCGAATAATCGTCCCCATCTATCTCATAGCGGATATACGGGGGATGGGTATCAATTAAATGATTTGGATACGATACGGACGTGCTGTTTGGGTATAAAACTCTGTTACCGATAGGCTGATGTAGTTGAGTGCAAGGCTCAATTTGGATAGCGAAGGCTCATGTGCAATCAAGGCCAATCCCTTCTTTTAGCTAAATTTGATGGACTCTACGAAATTCAGGCAGTGCAAGCATCGGTTGATAAGGAGTTTTTGTATGGTTTCTAAGCTTAACAAGAGTATACGCAACTAAGAGTACCTGCCGAGGCCCAAAATTATATTTGGTAATCCAGAAGGGTCCGTAGAATCCATCTTGCTGACCCACGCATAAAACTGTCACCGTTGGATGACCAAGCAACTATTGTTCTACGGTCAGAAAGTGGACGGATCAAATCTTAACCAATAGGGGAATTTAAGAACTAAGATCATCCATCTAATCAACTCTATCAGAAAATGGCCTAGACAAACAGCTTGAGATTTGGATGACCATCTAGATCCCATTACATTTAGCTGCAAACTACTGGCTTGGATGACTGGCAGTTGAGAGAGTCTCGACATGTACACTTACGAGCCTGATTTATTTTTCTTTTTATTTTATTTTTAAATTTACATTGCAGCCACCATGACACTTCGCCAAGAAATGAATATAAAATATTTGCTGGACTCGGCAAATTGTAAAAAGCGCTGCTATGATTTGTTTATACAGAACTGCCAAATTCTCCTTATCCTCCAATGCAAACTATACAAACAATAATTGATCGCCATGCATACTGATCCAATCCAACAATAAAAAATCTTGCTTCTCCACAATCTTGGTTTATTTAGTTAATAAGAATATTTGAAGGGTAGAAAACCTTATCACGATGTTATATATTTAACATCAGTAGTAGTTTAATAACCATGATATGTCACTACACAGTATTCTTTATTATAATAATACAACTTATGTCAATTATGTTACCCTAGCTAATGATATCACACCCTCCAAACAAGGGATTAGTTAGCAACGATGAAATTTTCTTGGTTAAATGCTTCTAGAAGCCACATTTGGGTCATCTCCCAACATGGAATAGTTGGTTCCTTGACCACAACCCCTTGTCGTTGAGAGGATCTCTTGCCCGTTGTCCAAGAGTATCATGGATTTGGAGACATAACTCAAGTATGAACATTCAAGACAAGGGGCAAAAGACCTTCTAATAGAGCCAAGACCATAAAACATAATTGGTCACAGAAACATGGGCCCTCACCTTGTTATCCTTGGGCGGTAGTTTAATATGGTACTTTTTTTTAAGGAAAGATTTAAATAGATTTAAGAATTAGGATAATAAGTTCTAGGTAGTTTTTTTCATAATTCTTTGCTGTCAATAAAAGAAAAAAGACCTTCTAACATAGTGGCACAAGATGAAGCTTCTGTCACAAAAGTCATGAGTTTGAGAGACTCTGTCACGAAGGTCATGAGTTTGAGGTTACTCATGAGCGTGTCAACTCAACATTCAAATGGAAAAAACTGAATTTTGAGCTTTGTGGGATAGTATGGTGTGTCGCCATAAGGTGAGGCGTTGCTCTGCTCCTAATGCACATATATTCGTTCAGGAAAACTATGAGCTACTAAAAATATTATGTGGAGCCATTTCAATAAGAAAAAGAAATGCATATGGAACCCACCCACTTCTTTAAAGATCAAAACGTCAATTTGCGAGGTCATACTATGTATGGATGGGCTTCACGCCAAATTCCTCCTCATTAGAGGAGACTAAGCATTTGGTTATGGGTTTTTAGATGATTATAAGTCATTGCCTTTTACTTTCCTAACTCTCCATTTTGGCAGCTAGAAACTAGAAGTCGATAATTCTCAGGTGGATATAAGGCCTAGGTTGCTGCCGAAGTCTTTAGATCATAAAACAAGAAGGCCGTTATACCTTTAAATCCACATATCTATATTATTTGTGGAAATATCTGTTAGGAGGAGACTTTTCTTTTGGCCGAGATGGATTTAAGAGTATGTATGAGCAATTTTTTTTGTAATTCTTTACTTTAAAAAAAGACAATCAAATAACTAATCTATATATATAATTATACAAAATATATAAAATATATGTATGGAATGAGAGCCTTGGCGCAACGGTAAAAGTGGTCGTCATGTGACTTTGAGGTAATGGGTTCGAAGCGTGAAATCAGCATCTTGCAAAATGTAAGATAAGGCTATCTGCTATAGGCTCTTATAGTTTGCCCCTTCCCCAAGTCCCGCATAGGTGGAAGCTTTGTGCATCGGAGCTGCCCATATAAAAAATATATATATATATATATATATAGTATATATTTATCTTATTTGAAAAGAGGCATTTTCGAATAGGCAAAAAGGTATTCGTAGAATGTGGAGTAAGTACAAAAGTTAGATTTTTGTAGGCAGAATATTTTCACCGGAAGAGTGAAATTTGCTATTTACGGTCAACTATATATTTTGCTCTGATGAATTTCTATAGACAGTAAAGCTAAAAGTGAAAAATCATTAAATATATAGTCTAATCTCAGACGGCGCGTGTTGGTAGCAAATTCTTGTAGAAGCGAGTACGTGTCAACTATGAGTAAGGGCAGCCACCGTGCACGAAGCTCCTGCTTATACAGGATCTAAGGAAAGGGCGGACTATAAAGGCCTAAAATACACAGTCTTACCTTGCATTTTGCAAGAAGCTATTTTTACTCCTTGAACCCGAGACCTCAAGGTCATGCCACAACAATTTTTGCCGTTGCACCAAGGCTCTCCTTCTAACGTCAAGTGTGAGTATAATTGTTACATTTTTTCCATGTTTTTCCTTTGGATTGCAATTGAAAATTTACAAAGGAAATGGCTCGCACATTCGTTTATGCAGAAACTTTCGTCTGCGGATGAAAATGTCCATTAGGCCTTCAGCTAGAGGAGTTATACAATACATAGAAGACACATTACAAGGACATGCGGAGTCCCGATGGTTGGCAATCTGAACCAATCATTTTCAGGCAGAATTTGAGATGTATTACCTCAAAGTCTTCTCCATCGAATGCCCCTATTGTTCATGGTTTAGCCGAAGTTGTTTCTGAACTTTGTGTATCTCTTCATCTTTTCATTGGAGAAAATCTTCAGAGCATGACCAACCTAAGCTGTAGCCCTGCATATGAGTAGTCTGGGTTATCATTGTCTGGATTGCTCATATACTTTTAGCTGTTTATAACCATGCACGGGTCTAAACACCCAGGCACCAGATAAAAACCGCTTGTAAACAAATCTATTTGAATATTCTTATTCATTATCCTCTAGACAAACATTCACTCTGCATTCTCTCCGCAGATCCTGTGGTTCCTTTTTCCTTCAGATATCGGAATGTGTCTCCACCAGTTTGGGATCGGACTAATCCTTAACATCAGGATAAGTCTGGAAGGGAATTTGTCTCTGGTAAGCAAGCCCATGACTCCAACCAACTAAACCCTGGCCAGTTATCCTATTGCTATCTCCTCGGTGTTAAGCCTAAGAGGATCTCCTCCTTTCGTCCTGTCAATCTTGGGCAACCAGTTCCAAACAACTACTTTTAACGGCTAAACATACATAATCTGGTGTAGAAGATCAAAGGTTGCAATCCACCAAACATATAATGCCACCGGTGTGCTTTATTGCCCACGTAAATTTACACACAGACACCTCATAAACCCTCCTGAAGGTAGAAAGGCACATGCCACAACTTTTATCTGTAAACGATCTTATTTTAAGGGGATATTCAAGAGAGGCTCAGTATATTAAGAATTTCAATCAACTTCTATATCACATTTAACGTTAGAAGCAGTCTACATATAGAACTGTATGTAGATAGTTTAAAGGGTATAAAAAGAAACCCAAAATCAGCAAACTTAATTGACAAAATTTCCTCTCAACTGCCAGCCAATCTCATTTCCTCAAACAATCCATCCAGCATATGATGTATACTGTGCATATCAGGATGTGATGTAGATCCCACAAGGAATTCATGTACAACTCCTTCAATACTTATCCAACTACATCCAGGTTGTTTCCTCACCCTTCTCTCCCTCATCAGACACCTCAACTCTGCAATCTCGCCCCACCTCTTGTCAATCCCATATACATTAGAAAGCATTACATATCCTCCAGAGCTCTCAGGATCCACATCAACAAGCCTCTTGGCAATATTTGCAGCCAAGTCTACTCTAGAATGGATCACACAAGCTCCAAGCAGAGCCCCCCAAACTAAACCATTAGGCTCTAGAGGCATGGTACTGACAACCTCAAGAGCTTCTTCAATATGGCCTGCTCGAGCGAGGAGATCAAGGAGACAAGTGTAATGTTCTAGCTTCGGTGTGAGTGAATAACACCTAATCATGTCTGAAAAACATCTACGCCCTTCATCTACAAAACCAGAGTGAGTACAAGCACATAGTATGCCTAGGAAAGTCCCATCATTTGGAAGTAAACCATGACTTTTCATTTTGGTAAAGAGCTTGAGGGCTTCCACTCCTTCCCCATTTATTGCAAGACCCATGATCATGGCGTTAAATGAGACTATATCCTTAGTTGTCATTCTAGCAAAGACATCCTTAGCTATTTCAAGGCTCCCACACTTAGAATACATATCAATGAAAGCAGTGGCTAGATATGTATTTGTTTCCAAGATTCCTTTGCGCCCTTCAGTTTTCATATATTCATGAACCCATCTCCCAAGATCTAAATCACCCACTTGAGCACAAGCTGAAATCACACTGACCATTGTCACATGGTTAGGTTTTGGAGTCAAACCAGCAACCATAGTACGAAACAGAGCCAGAGCCTTCATGGGAGAACTATTTTGCACATAGCCACCAATTATGGCATTCCAAGCTAGCACACTTCTTTTCCCTCTTCCTCTCACAGCCATTTGATCAAACACCTCTTTACTCTTCTCCATTTTCCCTCCTTTTGCATACAGATAAATAAGAACCGTACTGATAGAATCACAGCCTAATTTGTTAGCATCATTAATACTACCTGAAAAGATCTTTTCCCATTTCTCAGTTTCTTTTGGTGGAAGAATTGAACAAGAAGACAGTACACTGACCATAGTGTCGTCTTCTGGCAACACTTTCTCTTCAACCATTTGTAAGAAAAGAAGAAGAGCTTCCTCTGGCATACGCGATTGAGCATAACCAGCAACCAAACAAGTCCAATTACAAACAATTAGCTTCTCAGGCATCTCATCAAACAACCTGCGGGCAGATAATAGATCCCTAACACCCGTGGCATAAACTGCAAGGAGCCCATTACAAACATATGAATTTTGATCAAAACCCAGTTTGATGATATCAACATGCATTTGCTGGACTGATGGGGCCTTTGCATATCGGAAAAGGGATTTGAGAAGGAAAGAGAAAGTTAAATCGTTCGGAGAAATCGAGCGGAGCTTCAAGGTATTGAAAATGGAGAAGACTTGGGAAGTGAGGCCTCCATCAGCGAGAATTCTTATAATAGCGTTGAAGGGGAAGATGTTGGGACTGTGGAGATGGTTGAATACTTGGAGAGCGACATGGGGGGGCAGCCGTCCTATCAAACGGGTCGCAATAAGGTTGTCTTGATCAGCTCCGATTCGGAAGATTTGGGCGTGTATTTGGAGGATGTGAGAAGGTGAGCGATTGGTTTGGAGAAGAACTTCCAGGCTCTTCTGGTGATTGAAGGATGGGGAGGAAGAGAAACGGCTTGTTAAGCTGATTAGAAATGGAGACGAGTAGCAGAAGGTTTTGAATCTTCGGAAGGCGGGAGAGAGTGAGAACATGCTAATCCTTCACAAAATGCTGCTGATACGTTTTTTAGTAACCTCATTTGAGGAGGGGCCTTTCTGCTTGCGGAGACGCTCTTAGCTCGCCCCACCCCTTGATTTTGGTAGCTTCTTCTGGTCTCCAACCACATGACTACATCGGCACACGGTCCAAGACTCTTAAGTAAATTGTAAGAACGTGTTATCAAACTAAGATCAAAGACTGATTCGAACAAAAAGCCTAGTAGCCCAGCCGTCCGGAAAAAATAAGCCCCTCTCCTTGAATGCTAGGTTGGAGATATGAGGGAGGCACCCTCCATTCCATTAGGGGTTGGATGCTTCTAGGAGATTGTGAGTCGCTTCCTTCGTAACTCGCCAAAATCCAAACATAACTCAGATCGCCATAGACAACTGATTGCTCCAAGGACAACATAGCACAAGAACCTACATTCCTGATGCTCATAAGACCAGCAGACAAACTGCTACCATTTCTGTATCCTTTGAGTTCTGAAAAAGGACCTGCAGACAATCAAAAGCAGGAGCAGGCATTACATAAAGCTAAACAAGCAACCAAGCAGGAAGGACTCTTGCTCAAGCCTGGTTAAGAGGTGGAGCAGCATCATACAAAGACCCAAAAAAGCTGTTAGCTACCCCTTTGTGGCTGTCCTTGTGCATCCTGAAATGGCAAAAAAGGAGACCCGGGCAATAAGCAATTAGGGAACTCGGTTTCCTTGTACGTATGCATGTGGAACAGATGTAGCTCGAAAATGATGTAGAGATCAAGGCATGTTCTCTGAATTGGCAAATTCTGTCACCTTATTTGATTATTAGCAGTAAATCACTAGATATCATCAAGTTAGAAACTTCGAAACACTTAGGAAATTGCAATCATCATCAAAGCCTTATCCCAATTAGGATCAGCTACATGAATCTTGTTCCTCCATAGTCCTCTATCAAGGGTTATGGTCTCATTTAGTCTAAAAGATTTTAAATTTTTTCTAACCACTTCTATGCATGTCCTTTTTGGGCCTTTCTCTTGCCTTATAGAGCCTTCAACTTGGATTAACTCACTCTTCTTAATTGGTACCATTTTAAGTATCCGTTGGATATGTTCAAACCATCTAACTTCCCTCATCTTGTTAACTATTGCTACTACTCCTAAGTTTGCTTTAATTTTTTCATTTCTACTTCTATCTTTTCCTGTCTCGCCACTCATACATCTCAACATCTTCATTTTGGCTAAGCTCAGCCTATGTACATATTGTTTATTAATTGTCCAATACTATGATATATAAAGCATAGCCAGCCTCATAGTCATCCTATATAATTTTCCTTTCAGTTAGAGTGGCACTTGCTAATTAAACAAAACTTTAGAGGCATATCTCCATTTCTCCCAATCTACTTGGATTCTCTAGGTAATGCCCTTCTTCATCTTTCCACTCTCATGAATTATTGATCCCAAGTATTGAAAATGGTTTTTTTGGAGGACTTCTTCGTTATCAATCTTTACTAGTATTTCACTCACACTATTCTCCTTATTAAAATTGCATTCCATATGTTTTGTCTTAGTTCAACTGATCTTAAATCCTTTAGATTATATAGCATCTCTCTACAACTCTAGCTTGGTGTTTACATCCTCCCCTTTTGTTTTGTGGATCACTATATCAATATATATATATATATATATATATATATTACTACATTATCCATGCCAATACATTCCATAATTGCCGAATAGTATCGGGCTATGAGGATTGAGTATACATGCACAGGAGAGAGAGAGAGAGAGAGAGAGAGAGAGAGAGAGAGAGAGAGAGAGAGAGAGAGAGAGAGAGAGAGAGAGAGAGAGAGAGAGAGAGAGAGAGAGCACATATTGGATTGAAAGAAATAAGGGAGAGGTCACATTTTTGTATTTTTCAGTCGATTATGTTCATCTCCATATTGTTCATTTTTCAATCAAAAGGGAGAAAAAAAGAAAGGCCTTTAGTTTTTCTTTAATCTGTATTTTGTATAGATGCCATTTAGATGAGGCCAAATTAGATGAAAGGATTAGATTTCTAGAAAATGCAAAAAAGTGAAGCCATATCCCATTTCTCTTTCTATCTAACATGTGCTCCTTTTTACTTTAGGTAGCATCATACATTGTGAGAAAGAGAATGATTTTCTTTTCTTAATAAAAGTGACTTCTTAGGGGATGGGGGGAGATAATATAATAGTCTCCATGAAATAGAATCATTCTCCTTCCAACCCAAAAATATTTTTGCATCTAGATTAGTGATAATAATATATTGATTAATATTAATCTATGTTGATTATTGTGGGTCGACTTGGGCAAATTCCTTTATATATGGTACAGAAGCTAGAGCTTGGTGAATAACTACTACATGATTCAACATTACAAATAACAATTTTTTTAGGCTGAAAGCTTACAAGAAGAAAACTTTTTAGCTATATATGTTTTTGCTCACGGGCCTCCTATTCTATGTATTGTAAATTTCTTTATCAGAATAGCTAACACCACTCGAGCTTGAACAAAAACATATCTTGTGGTCGAGGGACCCATGTCACTTCATGCCCATATTTCGCCATCTTTCTCCTTCAACTCTAAAAGAGGAAAAAGCTAGGCAATTGCTACTATATCAACTTTTGGATCCATATGATGTTGTTAATTTAGGCCATCAATCTTGCAGTCTATCAAGAGGTGACCGCATTGTTGTAGTATTGTGTTGAGTTCACATTCTCTCTATAGTTTTAAATCCAATAAAAATCAATGATTTACCTTCTCTAGCATCATTCTATAAAAAAAGTTGATGGGTAATGCTGAAATAATGGTAATTGGAGGGACCTGTGGTGCTTGTGGAGCCAACGAGGTCAATCATCTGGAACTTATGGAGCCCATTATGAATTCATGTCTTACAGTAGGTGCCATTAGATCAACTTTTGGATCCATTCATCCATCATCATCATCATCATCATCAAGACCTTATACCAATTAGGGGTTGGCCGCATAAATCTTGTTTCTCTATTCTCCTCTATTAAGTACTATGGCTTCATTTAGTCCCAAAGTTTTTAAATCTTTTCTCACTATTTCTATCAATGTTCTTTTGAGCCTTTCCCTTACCATTTTAGAACCTTCTACTTGCATTGCCTCATTCCATCTAGTTGATGTCATTTTCAATCTTCGTTGGACATGTTCAGACCATCTAAGTCTAATCTCCCTCATCTCGTGTAATAACTTGCATTTTTATAATATATATTCTTTGCATGGAATTGATAATAAAAAGCTGATTTTCCTAATGGTTATAGAATGAATAGCCAAAACTCTATAACTAGAGTTCAAGTCTTCAAAGATAACCTTTTTGGAGAAATTCCCTACCCAAAGCTAGGAAGTGCCTAGGTGCAATGAACCTAGAGAATCCTGCTAGTTGGAAAAGGATGAGGATACATAGCTAATTAGAATCACAGATGGGATAAAATGAGAAGGAGATAGGAATAAATCTAGAGGATTAGGAAAAGATGAAGATACCTAACAAATTAGAATATGAAATAGGATAAGTAGGAGATATGATAGGAAAGAAGAAAGTCAAATGAAATTGGAATAAAAAGGAGAGAAAGAGAGATGCATGAAAACACAAGGGAAGAGAGAGAGAGAGAGAGAG
The DNA here is from genome assembly GCA_035236585.1 of Warburgia ugandensis. Taxonomy (NCBI): domain Eukaryota; kingdom Viridiplantae; phylum Streptophyta; class Magnoliopsida; order Canellales; family Canellaceae; genus Warburgia; species Warburgia ugandensis. The sequence goes on along the minus strand of CP141128.1, from coordinate 79,026,646 downwards.
AGAGAGAGAGAGAGAGAGAGAGAGAGAGAGAGAGAGAGAGAGAGAGAGAGAGAGAGAGAGAGAGAGAGAGAGAGAGAGAGGAGAATCAAGCTACACTATCCATTTTGCATTCTGAAAAAGAAGACTATAGAAGAACTATCTCATCTACGAGGTAGGGGAATAGGAAATCATCTAAATCGGTTTTTTTTTTTTTTGATGATTTATCGGTACACATTTGATCCCATATTTTCCTTTTGCATAATCTATCTCATTGATATCCTCACATGACTTGGCATGTGAATAACATATGGTTGATTGAGATTTCCACATGGTTTGATTTGAACATTTAACTAATGATATTTAGCACATTTTATGTTTTGATTTTGTTGTGTTGAAAATATAAGCATGCGAAATTTGTTTTACTCGAAACAAAGCATGCATGAACTACGGTTTCACTGTGGACCTATGCATGACTCTTGAATGAGTTGATTTTCTTTTATGTTTAGATAGCAAATCTTGTTTTGAGTTCTTATGGTCTTCTTTGGAATAAGCACACACCCATGATGGACAAGTAAATAAATGAAATAAAAATAATCTAATACATTCCTCCCTGATTTCTACATGAACTGTTGATGGGTGATACGACTTTTAAGTCTCATGCACGCTCATGACTTGGTTGCAATGACTGCATGGTATTAGCATGTTGCATGCTGCATCTTGACCATCATATCGCTAATTTATTTTCGTTGCTTGAACTTACTTGATTTATAAGAGTAGCCTTAGATACATCCAATAGAACAAGAATTTTGTTCTTGACATTGCATATTTCATGCAGCTTGATGACTCCACATACTATGATCTACAGTCATGAATGCTTGAAATGGGATGCAATCCGACCCGTGGCATTCATGGTCTTTTGAATCATGGGATTGACGAGTAAAATTCCACACCAGACTACGCATTAGTCTCGAATCATGTGTAATGACCCTGAGTTTTTGTAACTTATTAAGGTAAATTAATAAAGTTTGAATTTTTAGAAATTCTGGGCTGGAATATTAGGTTATTGAAAATTCTCTTTTTATGGAGATTATATCATAAATTTAAACATAGAAATTATGGATGTACTTGGAAAACTGATTGAAGCAACATTAAGTACGTTCAATTCTGAGTTAAAATGAAAATTCCTTAATTTTCTTCATTTGGGGGTAAAATGGTAATTTTACACATATTCCATATGCAAGAAATAAGACCTCAATATTCATGAAGTACTTAGAAATATGATTCTAATGCCACTAAGTACGCTCGATTCCGAGTTCGGACAAATATTGCGTATTATTCTCCAATTTTGGAGTTCAAAGGGCAAAAACATCTTTTCACATAAAAGTGGGGCCCACAAAGTGGGCCAACATTCTAGAAGCAACAATAATTGCTCAATGCATTATTTCTGATAGTAGAGAATGGAGAATGCACTTGTAATAAAAAATTATAAAGTAATAAAATATCTTATTAAAAGAAATGATATAAAAAATTCAAATTTGGCTATAAATATGTCCCAAAAATTTCCAAAAATTTTCACAACCTTAACTATGAAATTTTCAAATCTTTCCTATAGTTTCAGCTCCAAATTCTCATTCATCCCTCCCCAATCTCTATTTTTCTTATTTCTCTCTCCTCTTTCTAAGTTGAACAAGAGACCTAAATTCAATTAGGCACTCCGTTCCAGGTAGAATCTGATAAATTCCACCGTCCATAACCTCCTATACTACAGTATATACAAAAGCCCCAAATCAATTTCAAGAACCAATGGTTCCAACAATAGAAAATCACAAAAACAGGGATAATAGGGCTATATTATCATCAACCGGTAATTCTCTCAAATTGAGCATCAAATATATGTTTTTTCTCCAATCACGTTGGTGGAACTACTTCCCATACATATTTGATTTACTGTAATTTTTATTTTTCTGTAATTTAATTTTAATGAAAAATGGTAAAAATAAAGTAAATACCAGAGCCTTCAATTTATGGTGATAGAGAGCTCATATGGAAATTCTGAGCTTTCCAATCGATTCATAAGGGTCAAAAACCCCTAGGGTACAATTTTCAAGAAAATCTAATAAGGTTTGGACCCTCAATTGAGAGAGATTAATTCTGCTGGCCCCAGATGGGCCCAGATCAAATCTGGACCCCATGAACGGCTGAAAACTTCAATTTAAGATTGTGGAGTCATATGAACTCCAAATTGATATTGGAAAGAAGCTATGGAAAGCTTGTAATGTCTAGTTTCTAATGAAGTCATAAAATTTCTAAAAAATTATTTCTGTATTTTGGAAATAAGTGTCCAATTTCTAAGATCTTCAAGGTCTGAGGTGATCAGATCTTGAAAATTTATTTTAATGATGATATGATAATGTAATAAAGTAATATCTATAGTTAATTTGGGCAGATCTTGGATAAATTAGGGGATCTTCCCTTTATGGTAGAAAAACCCTAAAATAAAAATAAAAAAATACAAAGGGACCCACTTGATCAATAAGATCAAGTATGATCAGATCCTTGGGATGGATTAAATGGATGATATTATGATGGAATTCAGTTAGATCATGGATGAAATGTGACAAAATCAAGTGGATATGATTTTTGGATCTTAATGGATTAAAAGCCCTAAAGGAAATTAAAACCCTTGATCTAAAAGAAAACACCTAAGATCTAACGGTTGGATCATATTTAAAGGCTTATAATAATCTTAATATAATTACTTTAATTATCGTTTATTTGATATAGAAGTGTAAATGTGATTTATGTTCTAAGTTTTAATTGTCTTTTATTGGACATAAAGGTGTAAATGTGAATTATATTCTAAGTTAGAAAGCATGATAGTGTAATCTTTAAATTTTAGTATGATATGCTCTAAATGAGTAATTTTTCAGTAGATTTGATTATCTTAGGATCATGTTAGTGTAAATTAGATATTTAAACATGATTCCATTAAGATAGAAGTATACTTTTATGTATTTCATAACTTAGGATCATGTTAGTTTTATTTCACTAGCTTAAGTTACATTCATAAGAAGAATGTTAGTATATAGTTGTTAAACTTATATTTGATTTATGCTTTCAAGTTTATGATTTACTTATTGTCAAATTTTATTCAATTATTAAGTAGTTGTTAAGATACAAAGAGCATAAATCACCAAAAATGTAAACTAATGAAATATAGAGATTCATGGACAACTAAGATGAATGAATGATTTTGACTTAATAAGGGCTATAGTTAGTAGGACAATATAAGGAATGGTTTACCAATTCCTTGGCCCAAAGTAGGAAAATAATGAACATCCATGGATGACATTATGCATATCCATGGAAATTAATTAAAATCAATTAGAGAAGGGACTTAAGGTAAAGAGCTCATAGGAACCTTGTCAAAGGTTGAGCTAGTACCACTCCAGTGGACTATGAACATTGTGGTTATAGGGGGTATACAAGAGCCAAGTGCTTTTCCCTCACCTCCCGTTGACGTAAGAGAGGTCTAAACGCCTCCTTACATGAGGGTTGTATTAACTGCTTTTTGAGCAGACTTTAACTGGTAAGTACTAGTCATCCTGAAATAAGGAGTTGTCTAGTGATAGGAACAAATAAATTATCTTCAACCAAGTAAGACACTAACTGGTTGAATAATAATAAGAACATAAAAAGATAGCAAATTATCTAACCCTAATAAAAATAGTAAGTAAGATAAGGATGATCAAACAAGATGAGATCTTGTAAGATCAAAAACAATAAGGAAAAAGAAACATCAATGTAAATTAGATTGTTATGTATGATATAGATAGTATTTGTATAAATGATATTAAACCCATGGATATATGATATTCAAGGAAGAAAGATTCAGAGCATCCTACATAAGGATGATCAAAAGACCATATAGTATGTACCCTTGATTAGAAAAATGACATTATACATATGATTTGACAGATATATGTTGATCGAGACTATGGCAAATTTCAAGGAGTAAGAATACCTTATTGAGGTAGGTGGATTATTACATGAAGATACATGTCTAATACATGATCTTATGTTTTGAAGTATTGACATGTATGATACTAATATATTAAGGTAAATAGCTCAAATTGAAATATGATCCAACCAAATGATGAGGAAAATAAGTATTAAATGGTTAAGTTGAGAATTGAGAATAACCCTAAGTGAATAGGAAAGTAAAAAATATTCCAGTCTTAGATAAACAGACAGATAGTCTGATATGTATAAGTATTATTTTACATACAAGCTTAGAAGCTTGTGGTTTTGTTTTAAACAGGCATAGGCTTGGGGATGCTATGCTAGGAGAGTTAAGAGGGTTTGGCCACCCACTCTCTGAAACTTGATGATATTGAATACTAAGCTTAAAAAAGGCTAAAAGTTGGGTGGGGCAATTATGGGAAGGCCACCACTGTGACAGCCATGGTCCTCTCATATGGACATGGATATTGTAATTTTCACTAAGAATGGTATAAGTGGATTATTGAACAGTTATCCGGGCGCGCTGTATGGATCAAACTACAAGTATAGTAGTCCTTGATTATTTTGCATTATGATGCATATGAAATTGGCATAGTGAAATGCCTTAGGGGATGGCATGATGAAATGCCAGGTAATTGTATATTACCAATATTTTTCCCAAGAAGAGAAAATCCTAGTATAATAACTCGCTAAAATACACATCTCCTATAATGAAAGGAGTTGATCAGTTTTGTATGGAAATGATTTTTGATTATTTTTACAATTTTAACGAATTTGTTCTTATATACTATGTATGTATAAAGGTGAACACAAATGATAAGGAAATGAGATGTTCATATAAATAATAGTGGTCTGTGAATGTGTTTATGATAGAATGAATTATGGGATAGTTGAATATTGAGATTTTACTGTCAATAACTTACATTGTTATCCCCTACCAAACATAGCTTGCTGAGATATTGTAAATGTTCAAATGTTTACAATATCTCAGATACAGAGAAGGAGACTTAGGAGCTCAAGACTTGAAGAACTAGTGAAGAATAAGTAATAAGGGTATATCCCTTGAAACATTGTATAGAGAGCATGTATTGTATTTAGAACTTTGTAATTTGAATTGTGTATTTGGACAAGTATTGTAAGGATACAATGGGTTGTGTACTGTGAACCACTAGATGGATCCTGGAAGTTTAATAAAATCATATTCCTTCAATGGAATTTTATTTTGTACAAAAATTGTACTCATGTTATGTATGAAGTGGTGACTTGGGTTTTCAAAATAAGTTTTAAAATAAAAGAATTTTTGCTGTTTTGTTTTGCGAAATTTTTTTACTAAGGGGACGCCCTTGCCTTTGAAAAATATATTATAAAATGTGTTTCAAAAACCCGGGTCGTCACATCATGGGTCATGCAGAATTGCAAATATAAATATTAAGGACCAAATCAAGTCTTGCATTTATTTAGATAATTGGTTGTTTCATGTAAGTTTATTGATATTTGGAATTGATATGGGATTGTACACGTCAAGCCTTTCAGCACACCTTGAATTTGGGCGACACACTTAACCTTATTGTGAGAAGAGCATATTAACTTCTCATGCATGGCTCTTTTCCTTTCTTGAAGATCTTGCTTGAACAACATAAAACATAATGTGCATTTGGTTGAGGCGTACAACACCTAGTGCATAAGATAGTTTGCATGGAAAGCATCTTAGGCACATGGATTATAGAATATAGTTAACTATCTATCATTTAGTATTTTATGTACTGCATGACTTTTAATTTGTATGCATGTGTAAAACTTAATGTGGGTCATATGAATTACACTTAGAATGTGGATATGTTTGTATGACTCTTACACTTGCTAACTTGCACAGAAACATAACACTAAAGATGAGGTGGCTAACATCTAGCGCCTAGTGTGGCATCTAAACCATCAACACTCACTCATATTATAGCTGGTGCTTGGATCATGTGCTTAGCAGATGGCACATGGACAATAAGCAGGGTGCCCAACACTTGGGCATGGTGCTCAACAACTAGCCCATGAAAGGTCGCACTAGCTATCTGGATAATGAGTTTACTACTTATCTTCATTTATCTTCATTTTAGATTATGTGATTTTAGAAGGGTGATCCACCAATAATTTATTTATGTAAGTAATATTTACAATTTAGATAATTACCAATTGATGATCGTGATATTTGACACAAAACAATTGTTTTCTTCCTGATACCTGGTATGGTATAATATACAAGTTTGAAAATATTGAGCTACAGATATTCCAATACTTTATAAGAATAAGCTCGTAGATGATTTATGCTTATTGCTTGTGAATTGAAAAGTTATGAATACTTTCATAAGATGTATTAAGAAATGTGGAAGGATTTAATGAAAATTAAGTGACTCAAAAGTGTAATATCCTTAATTTTTAAGATAAAAATAGGAAATTATTAAATAAATTAAAATAAAAATTTATGGATGAAATTATTTCCTGAAAACATAATAATTAGAAAGTGCTCGTCGATACGAATCCAACGCCACCAAGAACGCGAGAAACGGAGCTCAAACGAGGGAGTTATGAGCCGTCAAAGTTGTAAGGGCAAAATGGTCTTTTGACAGAAACGTGTTACACAGGGGTCCAAATTGATAACGGCACCCCTGTCTACACACGTCTCTACCAGTCCGGCGAAATCGCCGGAGAGACGTGGGAAGAGACGTGTGGGGAGAAACTCTTCCCCAAGACTCTAAAACCCTATATCTATGCTCCTCTAGGAGCCAAAACGCTCCACTTTGAGCGTTTTCCATGAATGATACGCAAAACCCTAGATCTGTAAAAACTTGAATTTCCCGGCGAGTGGAGCCCCGGCAACACGAGCAACTCCGGCCAAGTGCAAGGTAAGCCTCAAAACCTATGTTTTTCTGTATTTATTAATTAGAAAATTAATTAGAAAACCATTTAAAAATTAGGAAAAAAATCGGATTTTTGGGGGCTTTGTGCACGCTACTGTTGGAGCGTGATTTCATAGACCAAACGTTGTCCGTTTGGAAATCTCACCGTCCAACTAGTGCAAAAGACACCCAAGAGAAAACCCTTTAAATTTGGGAGTGATCCAACGGTGGAATTGCCCAGAAAACTCAAAACCAAACTGCCCTAGGGAGGTTTTTAGGAACTTGGGAAAAATCATTTAAAAACCATGGTTTTTGAGAAAATTAGTGAAAAAGGAGGGCATAAATGGATTCTAGAGAGAATTCTGAAGAAAATGGCGCAAAAATCACGCAAAACGGAGCTCTGTCTGCCGAGGCGACCGGAATCCGCCGTCTTCTCCGGCGTCGTCAACGGCGTCGCGCCTGGCGCGACGCCATGACGCACGCACAGCGGAACGCACCAGGGACGACCGGCCGATGGACGTCGGCGTCGCACGCGTGCGCCGCGGCGCGCGCGCGGGCCGCCCCGCAGGTTAGCGAGTGCGGTGGGGCCGGGACGCGGCGCGTCTGGCGGACCGTGACGCACGCGCGCGTGCGTCACGGCCGATGAAGCACTGTGCGTCCCGTGCGGCGGCTCTGCGACGCCGTGCGTCTTCGTGCGCCCGTATACGTCGGTATAAACCGGCGGAAAAGAGCGCCGCCGGTTTAAACCACCTTATGGTGGTCCCGGTGAGGCCCTATTTGAGGGTAGTTTTCCGCAAAACTTGATTTTTGGGAGCGAGAGGTCCAAATCACGATCCGAAAGAGGCGTTGTGACCGTATTGACGACGGACCTAGTTTTAACTTAAAAACTTAGAAATGACCACTTTTTATTTAGAAAAATTTTAAAATAGTGATGTGACATGTACGAGGTGCACTTGAATATACCAATTAAAGGGAGTTATTGTGCAAGCTAGTGATCTCACCAGGTAGGTGACGACAACTAATGTTTTGACTTGGTTTTAAACCATGTTTAAACATAGCATCATGTGTGATTGTGTTTTAAATTGCGATTTTTATTTACCATGGATTTCATGCGACATTATGACAGGATGGTTATTCCAAATTGAAATCTTTTACCGAATAAACTTATTTCAAATGCTTTTACAAGCACGATGTTAATTTGTTCTGCTTACTTAGAGACTTATTTCTTATTATATATCTATAGAAAATGCATGGATTTACATGGGAAATGAGAATAGAGGCTTATTAATTTGGTCCTTTGATAGGCTAACCCCGGGATGAGGGGCATGTCTTGGGGATTGCAAGCTATAAGTGCTCTTGAGTTTTAGACATATACATATGATTTCCGTGTTTTATATTTGATGACGGTGCTCTCGCCCTAAGGCGTCATCTTTAGGAGGGATAAGGGCCGCCACCCACCTTCCGAGATTATGATGTGATGAGTTTGTGATATGATAGACACCTGCCCATAGATGGCATTCGGTAGGGGTTTGGTAACATGGATAGTCCACACTACCGGTCTGAGCCTTTCCATGGGGACAGACGTTAAGTCTCCCGTTATGGTGTCGACGGGGAGCGGCGGTGGTTGATACCCATGCGGGGTTGCCATCACAGATGATGGCCCATATTCTTGTTATGTGTGCATGTATGATGAGCATGGTTATAGATGGTATGCAGGTGTGACGACACTCAGAGGTTGACTATGTGTACTCCCGATCAGGGATGTTAGTGCGATGTGGTGGGACCCATTACCTTAGGGTGCCCTTATTCTTGTTGTATGCTCCATTTATTGATTCATGTCATGTTTTAACTCAGTGAATTTCATGTTTTAGCATATGGAATAAATTGGCATTTATTGAACATGGCATTATGATATCACTATCTTCATAAATGTTAGATTTTTCATCGCATTGTTCATTATTTCTTGCATTTATTACATTAATTGTCTATGTACCTACACAAGCGATAACTGTCATTGAGGCATTGCTTTGTTTTGCAATGCCTTAGATCTCGAGCCGACACCGAGAAAGGAAAAGCGGTTGATAAACCGTGAGAGCTAACTGAAGACTAGTTTCCCTATAGTTTTAAAAAGTAATGTGAGTCATTAGAGTGGATTATCATTTGAATTTTATTATGGACTGCATACTTTATATTTGAAGGTGATTTAGATCTTTGGACATATATTGGACATTTATTTGGGATGTTATGATGGATAGACCCTGGGCCATATTATTACTGTCTTTTGGATGTTTATTTGATTTAAAATAAAGGCGCCTATTTATTTGACGTTGATTTATACGCGGATCATTTATTTATGTTTAAATTACATGTACGCCATTTTGTGAAAGGAAAAATTAACACCCGGAGTTTTTGAGATAGGTTTAGTAAAATGTTAAATAAATCTTTTCTCATGGGATCCCAAATGCTCTTATTTAAATTGTCACAAAAAAAAAAAAATTGTCATAAAAATCCGGGGTGTTACAAAAAGAGTTGTGCTTAGCCTAGAATTAGCGACTCATAAGAGTTGAGCCTAGCATGGGGCAAATTCTAAGACCCCTCTGGTTGCTATGCTAGGAAGATTAGTTGGCCACTGACTTCTGAAAGTTGATACCTGCCCTAAGAGGCTTATAGTAGAGAGAATTGTATCATGGGGAGACTGCTCTCTTGTGATTTAGTGCCCCATGAGGACTGGTGTAGCCCGTGTGGTATCCACGGCCGAATGTAGTTGGATGTGAGTCCTCTACGTGCATAGTATACCACATAGTTATCAGACATGGACGGACATGTCGGTCATCCTCAAGGATATTTGACCATTGCCCAGATAGGTTTGTGGTAGGACGTTACCACACAGTGATATAATAGATTTTGATACACCATTCTTTGATAAAGTCCAAATGGGCGTGTATGTATGATAGTTGAAGGATATATTAGAATTTATTGGAAACACTAGATTTTTATGAAGGCATAAATGTTGTATAATATTCATATCATACTTATGATGGAACATTTAATTATTTGCACTAATTAATTTATGCCAATACTGTTGCCATAGTTTTCAAATGGCTGGTTTAGGCATTTTCCTATTGAGTCGTCATACTCACCCTTACAAAACATTTCAAGTGAAGCGTGAGAAGACTAAGCAATTGGCTAGAAGAATTTAAATGAGGAGAATAAAGAGAACAGAAGTATTGATAAGTATTTAGTTAGACTTTTCAATTATTATTTTGAAACAATGAACATGAACGTTGAGAAAAATGTAATAAGACAGGTTGCCTTAATATATTATATCTGAACTACAATTTGAACTTATATTCCTTATTGTTTGGGCCGTGACTAGGGGGATCCTGTAATGGTATGTTTTATTTCTACTATTATATGTGAAGGTTTTAATGTGACACCGAGTTGAAGGTGGAATTGAGAAATAAAAATATGTATTATGTATTTCAAATGTTTTGAAAAAAAAAAAATCCCTGTAGGAGAGTTTCATTTTTAAATTATACGTCAAAAATCCTTTTGTAAAACCTGGGTCACCACATCTCATTACCTAGTGGTGCTACCCTTAAGTTTCATCTAATGTTTTTATTTTTAATTCTATCCTTTCTTATCTTGCCACTCATCCATCTCAACATCCTCATTTTTGTTGCACTTAGCCTATGAACATGATGTTCTTTAACTGCCCAACACTTTGATTCATAAAGTATGGCCAGCCTTATAGCCATCCTACATAATTTTTATTTTAGTTTGAGTGGTACCCGCAGATCACACAAAACTCCAGATACACATCTCCATTTGTTCCAACCCGCTTAAATTCTTTGGGTAGCCTCCCTCTCAATTTCTCTACTCTCATGAATCATCAATCCTAAGTTCTGAAAGTGGTCTTTTATGGAGACTTTTTTTATTATCAATCTTTATTGGTGCTCCATTTTCACTCCTCTCCTTACTATAATTACACTCCATATACCCTGTCTTAGTTTGGCTGATTTTAAATCCTTTAGGTCCTAATGCTTCTCTGCATAACTCTAGCTTTGTATTTACGCCCTCCCTTGTTTTATCAATTAAAACTATATCATATGCAAATAGCATGCACCATGGAATCTCCTCGGGCAGATGTTTTGTTAACTCATTTATAACTAATGTAAGAAAATAGCTTCCATGGTGGACTTCCCAAGCATGAAACCAAATTGGTTCTCCAATATACTTGTCTCATATTGTAGCCTCTTCTCAATCACATTTTCAAAAGGTTTCATAGTAGGGCTCATAAGTTTGATCTTCTAATAATTAGTGTAGCTCTGTATGTCTCCTTTATTCTTATAAATTGGCATAATAGAACTCTTCCACCATTTATCCAGCATTTTCTTTGATTTTATAATCTTATTAAACAACTTGGTCAACCAAACTACTCAAGTATCTCCCATATGCTTCCAAACCTTTATTGGTATGTACCATCGACCCCTAAGGCCTTTTCTAGTTTGATCTTTTTCAAGGCCTCTTTCACTTCAGGTATTCTAATCTTAGGGTTGTATCTATAATGTCCAATGTTATTTAGGTTTACAAACTTTCAATCCCTATATTCTCGTGGCAATTGTCATTTAACAATTTTTGAAAGTAACTTTTCCACCTTTGTTTGATCTCATCATCTTTGACTAATATCCTTTGATCATCACTTCTAATGCACTTAACGTGGTCTAAGTCCTTACCCTTATGTTATCTTATTTTAGCAAGTTTAAACACATGTTTCTCACCTTCTCTTGATCTTAGTCTATTATAGAAATCATCATATGCCTTAAAGTTTAGACTCAATTACTATTCTCTTGGCAACATTTTTGGCATTCTAATGTTGTTCATAGTTTTTGTTATTTCTAGTCTTTTGTCATACTTTAAAACACATGTTTTTCTTTAACAACTTTTTGCTTTATTTCACTCCACCACCAAGTCTCCTTTACTAATTGCATTTTACCTTTAGATACTCTAGGACATCTTGTGCCACTTTCTTAATGGACTCAACCAAAGTAACAAAAAGTCTATTTGGCTTTTATGGAGTTCAGTTTTAAAGGTTATTAAGAGTTCATCCCTCTTCTTAAAGAATGTGTTTGTAAGGATCAGGTTATATGTCAAAGAAAAATCGAGGATAGCTTCCCCCATCTCATTTTATTCTCCGATACCATAACCTCTATGTACCTTATCCTATCTATTCTTTTCTTTTCCTACATAGTCATTTAAGTCTGCTCATATAAATATCCCCTCTGTGTTGGGAATTTCTTACATGACTCCCTCCATATCTTACCAAAACTGTCTCTTAATTATATATTCTAACCCTACTTGTGAGGCGTATGCACTTATAACATTTATGATATCCTCTCCTAAACAAGTTTTATTATTATAATCACTGGTTCTTTTAACAACTACAACTTTATCCTTAAAATTTTATTCGCAACTATTCCTATGTCATTTTTGTTATTATCCTTTCCAACATAATAGACTTATACCCATCAATTTCCCTAGTTTTAGCCCTTTTCCACTTAGTTTCTTAGATACAAGCTATGTTGACTCTCCTACGTTTCATCGTATCTACTAACTCTAGACTCTTACCTATCAATGTTCTTATATTTCATGTGGCAATACAAATCTTATGCTCTTGAGATATCCAATTCACCCACGCACATCTCGACCCCCACGACATGAACTTATGTCTACTTTTCACTTCACCTGGGTTTTGATGCATCGCGTTGCTTCCCTGGGGATGTTCTAACAACCTTGCTCATTTTCCACTACAACCAAGATCTGATTTAGTGTCGTTTCTGGAGGAATGCCCTAGCAACCCTTGCCCATTTTCCACTGCACCCAAGATCCGATGCAACGCGATGCACAAAAGATGCCCTAACTTGAGGGAATGTCAATAATCAATTTTGTCACACCCGTGTCCTACAATCAGGTTAAAATAAGAATTAACTCATTAATTTTCTCAAATTCTATGAAATGGGGCAACTAAGGCGGGTTTGAGCAGGTGGGCCTCGCATGAGTCCAGTTGCAAATTGAAGACAGTTTTGGGTAAATATTGAATCCTTAGAACTTGTTAAATTGTATATCTTTTAAGGATTAGATGAATTGAAATTTCATTTGGATTCATAGCAAAATGTGAGCAAACATATTTGAAAGTGAAAATTTTATGAAAATTCAAGTAATTATGAAGTAAATTAAAAACATTAAAATCTGGTGATGAAAGGTTGATTATTGGATTGTGCTCAATGAGAGCTTTCCAATGGCACTAAGAACACGTAAAACGGAGACTATGACTCAAAAATCCAAAAAAAAAAAACTTACAAATAAAAGGGGGGTCCAAATTGACAATGGCACCCCCTAACTCTTCTTCACAGGAAGCGAGTAGACACGTGGGAGTCAAACTCGCCACATGAACTCAGCCCCTTCCACCCCCACTGTAATGCCCAGAGCAATTTATGCTATTTTTGCATCCATTTAACAAAAATGAATTGGACATTCTATAGGAAATGAACCGTGTTACATATTTTACTTTATTTAAAATATTAAATGAATAAATTTGTAAGAAAACTTGGTACCATTAGATTCTACTCGAAAAATGGAATCCAACACCTCAAAGAACGCCAAAAACAGAGTTTGTATGAAGAAGTTACGGCCATTTAAAGGATCAGGGGCAATTCTGTAAAATGCACTTTAAAATGAAAAAGGACAAAAATCGCCGGGGACAATTTTGATAACAGCACCCCTCGTCTTCTTCCTTCTCTAGCCCTCTCTCCCGATTTTTTCAGAGGCTTCCACCACTGCCTTTGAAGGGCGGCAACAAATGGCGGCACCGCCATTAGCAGCACTGCCTTTCACCCTCTATAAAAAGCCCTATTTCCCTCCTCTTCGAATCACATTTTCCCCGCTATTTGAGGCTGGGGTTTCTGGTAAAAATTGGAAAACCCTCACTCGGTTTTCCCTGCAAATTTGGGCCAGGCCCGAGTCGTCCCTACAAGCCGGCCACTCCCATCTCTTCACCTCCCCTCTTCTTCCTCTGGCCTCATCGAAAGTTGGGGTTTTTCCCCTTCTTCGTGGTTTCCGGCTACATGGAATTTCAGAACAGGAAAGGGCGCACCCACTAGCGATGGACATCGCTCCAAACCTCCCAGGTAAGCCCCCCACCCCTTCTTATTTAGTTGCCCTTCTTCCCTGCCCAGATCCACGCCGGATCTGGGTATTTTCTGGCTGGGGAAATGCCATGGAAACCGGAGAAGATGGGTTTCCTCCGGAACCTGTCAAAAACAGTTGTCACAGGGACGCACCCCGTGACGCACATGAGTGACGCGACCCCTGGGGTGACTGGTGCACGCGCGCTGCGTGCGGCTGCAGTCCCAGTTTCGACCGGGACACACGAGCGCCCCGAGAGCTGAGGTGCACCGCGCCTATGCTAAAGACGCGTCTGCGCAACGCCATCCAGTACATGTATCATAGTGTGTCGCTTGGGCATGCATGTGGTTTGCGAACGCAGTCCCTGGCGCGGCCTTCGAGAACGCATGACGTACGGGTGCAAGTCCTAGTCTACCAGGGCACGCACGCGTCCCAGGAACCATGGGCACAGGGCTCGCATAGACAAAAGTTGGCTTTTCTATGACGTTGTAACATTAAAAATCCAATTTTTCATGTTTAAATGATATACAGGCGCCATAAAGGTACTCTAGGACTCGTCTGCAAGAGGAACATGAGCTAAGTGACGACAATAGAGGTAAGTGTTCTATCACTACTAGACTTTTAAAAAGAACCCATGATGCTTTGAGAATGCATGTTTTGAGTCATGATTGCCTTTCTAATATCATATAAACTTATGTTACGTCCTTATGCACATGACCTGTTTAGCATGAAGTGATTTCATAAATGAACTTAGCATACATATGAAAAATACATTGCGCATATATTGCCAAGACATGTGTTACATGCATAGACATGTTTTGAAAAAGGATTCTTGTTTGCATGATAAGTGTAGCCTTGGCCGATGAGGACGAGCCGATGAGGGTGGGCCAGAGAGAGCTGATAAGCTTCTATGCAGGGTTATGACTTTGAATGCAATACTAGCATGAGCAGATTTTATGCATTGTATGCATGTTTTGCAACCGATTGCATAAATTGCATGATTTACGATGATTGAGCTTTGGCTTTATCTTTAGATGCTTTTGGGCTAGTAAGCTCGTGGGCACTATGCCAGAGGTTTGGGGTGGCCTCCCAGCCTCTACCACTATAGGTGGAAAGGGTACCACGCCAAAAAGGCTTGTCCTTACTTTGATTGTTGAGGGGTATTGAGGACTACCACTGGTGTCACGGCACCCGATCAAAGTGTCATATGCCCCGTGGAGGCTATGATCGAGTGTCCCCAGGTGCCCGGGGACCACACAGCGATGAGGTCGTGGGCATAGTGTGCCCTATGTTTTTGAGGATTTACTTGCATTGCATATGGCATGAAATGAGTATAGTTAACCATAGATCCATGAGTTGGATTCAAATGAGCATCTTATGCATATCATAGTATATTTGCATGATATCTATGTTACTTTCGACTTGGATTATGCAATTCTTTAAGTCGTCAGTATTTTATTTTGACAATGGCTTTTAATATCGATATTGAACATGAGTGTTCAAACATGCACATGGTTTAAAGAACATATGTTTTAAAACATAGCATGCATTGTAAAACTAGTAGTGATAGACTCCTACTAAGTATAGTGTATACTCACCCAAATATATCATTTTTCAGGACAGCTCCATTCACGAGTAGAAGACGCCTCAGGAAATGTTAGGGCTACAACCAAGTAAATATAAAAGAGACAATTATACATGTAAGTAAACACTCTACCCTTTAGACATGTATTGGTATTTATTTACAATTGGGCTGTGAGCTGTGACTGGATAGACCTGAGAAGACATTTATGATTACAATATTTTTCAAAACTACTTTGGTTGTTGTGAAAGCAAATGACACTCGGGGTTTTCAAAATGAGTTTAAAAACAAAAGATTTTTCACTGCATTGCATTGTTTTTATAAAATGGTTTTCAAATAGGGATGCATCCTACCGTAGGAATTAGATATAGCATTTAAAAATTCATGGAAAAACCGGGTCGTCACATCCACGCATATGTAATAGGAGAAATGGGAGAGAGAGAGAGAGAGAGAGAGAGAGAGAGAGAGCCATCACCGAACGGCTTTCCTCCCCACTCCCTTCGTTTCTCCTTCTCCCCTATCCTCATGAATCAGTAGGAGATTTCTTGACCGGCTGATTATCTTCTCCCCATGTTCCAAAGCCAACAGCCATGAACGTCGCTAGAGATGCTCACCCTTCAACCCCAAGCCCTCGCCTCACACGTCGAATTGGCCATCTCCACTCTGTCTACCCATCTTAACTGCGCCACTCACGCCCAAATCATCAAAACCCTCCCCACCATTCCCACCTTTCTCTCCAATCACCTCACCAACTTCTACTCCAAACTCAACCTCCTTCCTCAATCCATAACCTTCCTCTCACATTTCTCTCAAATACAATAGCTTCAAATACAACCCATTGACTTCAATTTCCCTTGTTTTTTTTTAGGTCTCTACTGCACTTCGCATACCCATGACCTGGAAACAGCTCCACTCTCTTGCTGTCAAGGTGAGTCACACTTCCAATGTCTTCATAGCTTGCAATGCCTTTGATACGCATTTTAATAACTGGCATGCGAGAAGATGCATTGAAGCTGTTTGACAAAATTCCCAAATGGAATATTACTACTTAGAATGCAATTATTACTAATGTTATCCTTGAAGGTAAAAAGGTTGATACAGTAGCTACGTTTTTGAAACTTCAACGCACTAGTCGTGAACCAAATTCAATAACATTCTGCATGTTACTGAATACCTACTTTGACTATTCTGATCTTTGGCTTGGGGCCCAATTATACAGATTCATTATTTGATTGGGGATGGAAACATATGTCTCCATTGCCAATGGGCACATTGACTTCTAAGGAAAATGTCACCAAATTGCTGATTCTGGGATGGTCTTTGATGGAATTTCTTATGTAACAATGTCTCTTGGTGTTTGATGATTGCAGTGTGCGTATAAAACAATGAGGAAGAGAACACACTTATGACTTTTTAGCAGGCGAGAAAGGAAGGCAGTGAACTAATTGATTTCATGGTTTCCAACATGCTTAACGCTTGCGTAGGGCTTGTTGTGCCTGAACTTGAAAGGCAGTTCATGCTCTAGCTGTTAAATCCTATGTTGAGGACAACATCTACGTGGGAAGCCCCCTTGTTTATATGTATGGCAAATGCAAGAGCATTATGAATTCTGAGAAAGCTTTTAATAAAATGCTAGAGAGAAACTTAGTAACCTGGAATAGCATCATAGGTGGGTATGAAAACCATGGTCATTCTGAGATGGCAGTTTGAAGAAATGACAGTGTCGCCAACATATGTTATGTTTGTTTGTGTACTATCAGCGTCTACTAAGGTTGGGAAAGTAGAGGAGGGATTGAGGATTTTTTAAGAGATGAAAAGGAAGTATGGAATTGAGCCAGGGTGTGAGCATTATGCATGTATTGTGGACTTGTTGGGGAAGCTAGAATGGTGGAAAAGGTGTATGAGTTTATCAAGGGAATGCCCATACAGCCTACGGTGTCTATCTGGGGAGCACTTTTGTGGGCTTGTAGGGTACATAGGAAGCCCCAGCTGGGAAACATTGCGACTAGGAAATTGTTTGAGCTTGCTCCCATGGACTCTGGCAACCATGTGTTACTGTCAAAACATGTTTGCCTCTTCTAGCAGGTTTTGAATGCAATTTGAACGACATTGGTTATTGAAATGTGAATCGTATTGCAAACACAGGTAAGGACCCTAAACCCTTTCATTCCTTAAATTCTTGTTGATCTATTCTATTGAAATTAACCTTATGCATGCGTAGAATGAATTTATTGTCACCTGGGTTGAATGGATGATAGAAATTGTAGTTTTTTATTGAAATGGTCATGTTGTAGCCTGATTTACTATGCTTAACCGTTATGATGATGCAAACTGTTATAAAATGGTCAAGCCCAAGATAGTAAGCTCTGAGAGCTGCCCGGTAAGCTATGATGATGCCTTCCAAGAAGGTAAACCTTGAGGGAAAGGGCTACCTGGTTGCTTGCAACTAAGGTGAAGCCACCCAAGATGGTAAATCCTGAGGAATGGATTGTCAGGTATTGAGCCTCCCAAGATGGTAAACCCTGAGGGAAATGGCAGCCTAGTTTTTTAGAATCATGGTGGAGCCGCCCAAGATAGTAAACCCTGAGGGATGAGCTGTCAGGTATTAAGCCTCCTAAGATGGTAATTCTTGAGGGAAAGGGCTGCCTGGTCTTTTGGGATCACGGTGGAGCCGCCTAAGATGGTAAACCCTGAGGGATGAGCTGGCATATTGAATTACCCAAGATGGTAAACCCTGAGGGAAAAGGGCTGCCTGGTTGATTTCGATTAAGGTGGAGCCGCCCAAGATGGTAAATCCTAAGGGTCTGACTGCCTTAATGATGATACTCATAGTGGGCCACCCAAGATGGTAAACCTTGAGGGAGATGACTACTGGATCCTGGTGTAATGCTAAGCATGTTTAATATTACTGAGGAAATCATTAATGAGTATGTAGCTTTGTTGGATGTAACACTTATGGTTTGCATTTCTCTTTAGAATGAGGTCCATGACTTAGTCACTCATCTATTGAATGTCCTATGGTTGGATACGAATGGAAAATTCTTATGGGGTGTGCTTGTTTGCATGCTATGGTTGTTGCGTCACATGTGAATTTGGGAAAAACTACAATTCTTCTCTAATACCCATAGGCCTTACTTGATAGTGCATGCTAACTACTTTGTAGATGACCAATTAAAAAATAGAAATGAATGCTCGTGTTGTATTGAATGTGCTTTTAAGCGTAGCAACGAGAATGATTGGATATGCATGGGTTTAGTTCTTTTCCCTTACTGGGCTTCGCAACTCACTTTATTATTTTGCAAGTACCGGTCAAGTCGAGAAGAGAAAGGTGGTTGAGTGAAATCAAGAAAGCTTGATTGGAGATATAACATTTTGAATTGTATATATATGTGCTGACACTGAATATGAGTTATATCTTATTTTTTAACAATGATCCTTATGCATCCTATGTGTTTTATCTTGATATGGCATGTATGAGAGTCACTTGAACTTCTAGTTAATAAGCAGGTGTTAGTGGTGTATTATGATAAATAGGATGGAGACTGAGTCTCCCTTAAGGAATTTATAATTGTTATATTGTCTATCAGGTAAATCGCATAGCATGCGTTAAATGCATAAGTCCAAAATATAGGGGAGACTCTGCCAAAATTTTGGTAGAACTCAATAGTTAAAAGAGAAAAATATTTTTATCAGTAAACCATGACTTGCACAGGATAAGAGCACTTAGCTCTCTCAATACTTTCGCTGTGATATATATATATATATATAATATATAAAAAGCGAGGCCACGTAGGCCTAGCTCTACCAATCGCTAGGTTTGATTAAGTCTAATTGCGGCCCCGGGGATTAGGGTCGCGGCAGATTCATATCGTGTTAGGGTTGCCATACTTTGAAGAAGCTGAATATGGTTTTCATTATCTATTTTTTCTTACTTGCAAATTAATATACATATGCATATTCATTTGTAAGTAAGAAGAGAAAATAACAAAATCATCTTCAACTTCTTCAAAAAGGTTTTACTTGTCAGCTAGCACCTAATGCAAAAATTGCCTTTTTTATCCGGGCTTGGGACTAGCATTGGCGGAGTTAACTTTTGGATCCATCTAATGATGTTAATTTAGACTGTTGATCTTGCAAACTCTTAAGAGGGAATCACATGGTTCCAGAATCGTGTTAGACTAAAATTCTATCTACCATTAATGGTTGGGCTCCTTTGAGAAAATTTTCATATATAAGAAAATTGATGGATCAATGTGAAATAACATCAATTGGAGGGCCCCTAGTGCCTATTGAACCGGTTTAGTCAATTATGGGGAACCAATGGAGTATATGATGCCTACAACAGATTTGGACCCTACATGCGTGTCACTGACCAAGATAAGGACTATTACGAAATACTATGTATGATAAATAGATGTAACCCAATTCCATGTACAATCTGAAGTTAGCCCATTTTCAATAATTTGGCCTGATTCAAATTGTTATGAATTAAATCTAAAAGGAAAAAAGAAAAGAAAAGGGAAAAAGATTATCACTTGGAGGGGAACACATCTTCTATTTCGGGCTTAGTTTGAATCTCCTTCACAATAGAGAGCAAATAAAACTTTTTATCATTCATTCCTTTGATAACAAAATATAGACCTTCAAGACTTACACCTAAAGAAATCCAACAACTAATGGGATATTTTCCTAATTTAACATACCTAACAAACTTAATCTTGCTAAATAGCTTAGCACTTCTAAATTACCTTATCTTACTAAGTAATAACTTAAATGAAAAGACTTGGAGTCTTATTAAGCAAATTTCCTAATAATACAATGTGGATAAATAAATCAGTAATTAGTTCCTATCATTACAACCCTTAGAAATGAACCTTGTCATCAAGGTTTTGATCCAGCAGCTACTGCGATGGGATTATATGATATATTCCTTTAATAGAACTTGTTTTAACTTTTTTGATCCGTCTAAGAATGAACTCTAAATTACCATACTTAGAAATTAAGAACTTGTCAAATCTACTACTTTTTGCTCATTGAATTGTACCATTGAACATCTTGATCCATACTCTTATTCTCAAACTCTTTTAATAATAAAATGATCACCTTCCTTCTCAAAAGATCTCAAGCTCTTTAACTCAAGAGAATGATTGGAGTATATTTTTCCTTAATAAATATAATTGAAAGGAAACTCTTTAGAATGTTTTCTTTTGTCAAATATTTGACCAACAACTTCTCATCTATCGATTATTACAAGCGCGGCTCTAGTAATGGTTTTATGTAGTTATCAACTTTTGCTATCGTGAATTCTAAGAATTCCTTCAATATTGTAATCTTTGATTTGAGTGTTTCTAATGGAACTTTAACATCCCTTTCCATAGACTAATATTCTTCTTATTTTTACAAACAAATCACCATATATTGGGACCATGATTGACCTTTGATGTCATAGATCTCAATGAGATCTTTCCAATCGTACCAAGATTGCATTGATCTTTTATTGTATAATTGAGGTACAGTTGTTTGAAGATAATTGCTATAAAAGTTGTAAAACCATCAAAAGAAATAGGAAAACACTAAAATTTTGTCCAAAAATACCACAATCTGCCCTTAACTAGGAAACTATGGTGATAAATAAAAGATTGTATAAAATTGATAGAAATCACCAAAAGTCATTGTAAAACCTCCATGGATTAGATGCTCTTAAAACTGTTATGAATCCAAAATTCAAAAGGAAAAATAAAATAAAAAGAGAGAAGATGATCACTTCAAGGGCATTGCACTTCCTAATTCAAGTTCAATTCAAGAAGACCCAGGATCTCCTAACTCATTTCTCACTTGTACCTTTAATAAAAGAATTACATCATATATATAGACGCTCAAGACTTGCATCTAAAAAAATCTAACAACAGAGGATATTTTCCTAATTTAACTTAACAAACTTAGTCCTGCTATGTAGCTTTTGGCTCGTAACATAAAAAATACTTCTAAATTATATTATCTTAGTAAGTAATGACTTGAATAAAAAGACTTCAATTCCTATTTAGCAACTTTTTCTAACAACGTGATATGGATAAATATATCACTAATTAGTTCCTAGTTATGAACAAGCTCAGCGTGTTTGGAGATGTCAGGACGTGAACAAAATTGACATAGTTTCATGGAAGATTGCTTATTTTGGTCTTTGTTTAGAAGAGACAATATTGGTGAACTTCAATGGAGAGGTTTTATAAGATGTCTGCAAGTGCACAAGTCCAAAGGATTTTGTTTACAGGATGATAGGATTGGAGATCGGTTGAGATTGCAACGAAAAGCTAGAAAAGCGATGATGACAAAAACAAGGAAAGAAGTAGGGATGTGGTTCTCTTTCTATTATCAGATGATAGTTTTAAATGAATGCATTAATATCTCTTCACGAAGACAATTGGTGGAGATCCGTCCAAAACTAAACGGCAGCTGGGTATTTGAAGGACAGGAAAAAGCACGGTTGATATTTGATATCTTGAAAAAGATGAGTAGGTATTTGATATTTCTGAGAAGGTTAGGTGGAAAATTTTGCCAACTTAAATGTCCCTCTTAATTCCTGTCAATGTTCCCGCAGCTCCGGGGGAGCTTCCTCGTCTTATCCATCGGAGAATGTCTTCACCGGCGATAAAGGAAAGTGCTCCGCATGTGGGACACGAGGATTTCGTCAAAAATCACTTCTTAATGCATTTGAATTTTAAAGGGAAACCCATGATTACATCTGGGCAAAACCACCCCGCCTTCTCCGTTCACAAGCAAAGTGCACTCTCCGCCTCTGCTCCAGCGAGTCTCATTCTGGTCGATTAAACCAGCGTTGGAAGCACCGCCAGTGGGTCAGAAGATGGCGATGATAAGGGAGCATGGCTGTTTTGCAGTGCCGCGTGTTTGGTTCTTGCGTGAGATGAGTTAAAGAAGATGGAAATGACGTAAAGCGAGACGATGACGTGCCATGTGGATTGATGTACGAGGAGTCGCAGTTTAGACGGAACAAGAGAAGGAAAGCGATAATGTTCTTCCTTTTTGGCAAGGAATGCTCAAGTCGGGTGCCATTTCCTTGTCAGGGGCGTGCCAGGTTTACATGATAACTTTAGTTGGAATGTGCATGCACCCAGCTACTGCAGCATTCCTTTTCTTTTGGGTAATTCCCCACTTTGGACCAGCGAAGCAATGTGAAATCTGGAGCCTTACATTGGTGTTTAATTGCGCGTAGATTAGTGTACAGATTTGCCCGCATTAGAATAACTGGGGGCCTAGACTTTGCTGATTCAAAGAGCCCATCGCCTGCATCCTACGCCGTGCACCAAGAGAAACATGTCTACTCCATCGGATGATTCTACGACCAGTATTAGATAGGGAAATAGAAGGTCCAGAAGTTCAATAAAATTTGGCGAGGAGACCTCCATGAGACCCTCCTCATGGTCAGAAATCCTTTTTTTGGATACAAAGTGAAGCCTTAGTGAAAGTAAAACCCTCCTGCTGGGGCTTAAATCTTTATTAGATGGCCTGACTCTCCTAAATCCAGTGCGGTGGTCAGAAATAGTGTCGGTCCGCTCATTCTGTGTTCTAGGTCCTATTTGTATTAGCAACTCAAATGAAGCGGGGATTTGCCCATATTTCATAGGTTCTCTAGCCGACGAGTGTGCTCTTCTTAATTTATTGATGTTCCAATGAAGTTAATTATCTATCACATTTAACAAGAAATAATTAAGATGAAAGTAAAGACCTCAATGGGATGGTTGACACTTAAATATTATTTCATGGGTAAGATTATGGGGCTAATAGTTAACTGTCTAAATGTGGTGAAACTAAACACCTATTTACCCAACTTAAACAAAAATGACCTGACAACCTTTCGAATGGACACATTCTTGGCCAAGGAGAAAGGCATCGCACAATCTAACATCTCCACTTTATAAGCATGGGACCACCGAAGGTAACCTACAGCTAGAAAACCGAATCTGAATGCTCCAAAGCGTCGGTTCCACAATAAGCCTTGCCTCATATTCCCCTACAATTATTTTGGGAGACAAACAACTACATTATTTGCAGGGTCCATCCGATAAGAATTAATGGCCACGGCCCCTTTCATACGTTGTCAAACACAAACAAGTATGGGCTCAAGGAAAATATCTACATGCCTATTCTGTGAAACAAATTAACCCCGATTTCTACATGGGTAGAGGTAGCAGGCTACTCCTGCACTACCGGGCCAAATGCTATTCTGCAGTGGCTTAATGACCACGCAGTCTCAGAAAAGCATACTTAGAGGCTCTAAATTATATCAGTTTCGCTAGTGGAACGAAGGGGCTATCTGCACCTGGCAGGGACACCAATATTAAATGACGAGATGGCCCTTTAACCTTGCCCAAAAGACCAGTAGAAAAGATACGTAACTAGGAGACTATCTGGATATCTGCAAAAAGTTAGTGGTAAATATGTCATTTCATTTCCCCATCCACAAAAGGGGTACAACCAGGTCTGACTTCCCTTGCTTTACAATCACAGCCCCGAAATTCCCATCAAGGTTCCAGCATCCTCTCCGGCGTTGCTTCCACGTCTAAGTCATTCTCGTCGGAAACTTTCTTCACCGGCTCCAAACAACTACTTCGGCAAGTGGGACAAGACGATCGGGTCAAAAACCACTCCTCAATACACTTCACATGAAATCCATGCTTACATTTAGGCAAAACTCTCACCCCCTCTCCAGTCACGAACTCTGACAGACAAATCGCACACTCTGCCTCTCCTCTGATGAGCTCCATTCCATCCAAATACACCAGAGTAGGAAGCACGGGTGGTTGCTGGATCGTCAGCTTTACGGCGTTAGTCTCCGGCACTGGGTCAGCAGACCGCCTCCGGGAATACCGGAGGAAGCATCGGAAGATAGCGTTGAGAGCGAGTGCACAAACGAGAACACAGACAAGGATGATGAGAATCATGGCGAGGTTGAGGTCCAATTCGCCGGCGTTCCGGTAGGGAAACCAGTTGTCGTTGTTGGAGCTGCCGAAAGGCGGAGAGTGGAAAGGAGAGAGAAGGATTGGGGAGGAAGAAGGCATGGTGTTGTGCAGAGAAGTTTGTTTTAAGGTAATATACATATAAAGTGGGATGAAGGATTCTGCCATGTGGGGTTCATGTAAGCAGAGACTCTTGAGTTTTAACTTTACCAGAATAAAACCAGAAAGAAAGATGATATTGCCACCCCTCTGTTTCCCGACTTACTGCGACTGTCACTTAGTACCGGGAGTTGCGCGGACCAGTGAGGCAAAATATATAACCACAAAAGGTTGGAGGTGCTTGCGCGTGCGTGTAGAACAGTGCACGAGTTAGAGCCATCCATCCGTGTATCGGGTCGAGTTAAATGGTTGTTCTTACAAGTAAATCAGCACCGTATATTTGTAATACATGAGGTGATAGTTCAAGAATTTCACTTCTTTTTCTCTAAAAACAGATATCAAACGAGGGCTTATAGGTATAATGACAAATAAAATCAATGTTGGCAGTTGATGCCCAAATGATTTTATTATTACCACTGTTTTCCTAATTTGATAAATGACTGAGAAAAAGTTCAAAAACAAGATATATGGTAAAACCTTGGTAAACTGGATGGTTAAGATCAATCAAATGGAGAGGATCTTTTGGGACGTGGAAAATTGATCTAGATCTCCAACCATTTGTTTAATATTCAGTCCTCCTCGGTAGCTAGATACTGTTTTGTACAGTTTACAGTATTTATTCACTCCCAATATCTCCTCAGGTAAAAGCAATTTTTTATAGCTTCAATTAGAAGGATCACTTCCTCCCTGATCCTAATTTAATGTAAAGGCACCCCACCCCAAATCTGTAAATGAGCTAATGAGTAACTGGTTCAGCATGGTCGCTGAGTTTATTATTTTATAACACAATATGGTTTGAAGAAAGATATTTTGAGTTTTTAGTAAATAAAGTAAATTAGATACACACAAAATACAAATACACAAATGAATGGTCAGTTGGACTAGCAGCTATTGCGTGTTGAAAGGGATGCCCACCTAGAACTGCAAAATAGTAGGCCATGCTTCACTAGAACCTGTCATTCGGTACAGTGGACCATCACGTTATTCAGCCTGTCATCTACAGTCCTTGGTGCCTGCATTCTTTTGGCATCAGATTCTTCATTCAGTGGTAGGAGTTTTATCTTCTACTGATTTAGCACCCGTTTCATAACATGGATCATTTTTCTGGCTTATCATGAACATTGAACTCTTTTCTAAAGAATAGAGAGCAATAATAGAGTGAATCTGTGAGAGAGTACTCCACCACAAGCTGCCAAAGCAACCTCAGTCAATCAAAAATTACATAGATCAGAATGATATACATTTTTACATGAGTAATATATAATAAAAATATAGATACAGAAGATTAACTCTGCCGTGAGTTAAAAGTCACCATTGTTCTGCTACAAGATTTTCTTCCAAGCATTCAAAGTAAACTAGATTTTCAATCGAAGAGAGATAACAACGAGGGACATCCGTTCATGGTATTACAGCCAACATGTTTTTCACCAGAGAGAAAAAGAAGATAGTCCAAATGTAATTTGTTTATTTCTCTTGTTTTCTCTTCGCTTTTTATTTGAACAACAAGTCAGCCCTAAATTCTTTGTTATCTAAACCATTAGTTTAGCTGTTAGCTTAGATCCTTAAGTACTACTTCTCTCAGGAGGGATGGGCCTCATCCTTAGACTTTAGCTAAAGCCTGTTTAATATCTATGCTCATATCAATTATATTAATTAATTATATCCAACCACTAATTTAGGTGACATAATCATCAAGGATACTTTCCTTTTTTCATCATGTCATAGTCATTCTAGTTTCTCATATTAGTATTAGCAACTTTCATTTGGTTCTATAGTAAGTGTTTCATAACTTATTTATAAATGCATCCCAGTTTTCTATTTTCATTATAAAAGAATAGTAAGTCCACAAATACTAACATAAATAACATTGTAACAAATTACAATAATCTTTTCAATAAAATTATTTTTCTTCTTGTGGATCCGGGGTTTTTTTTAGTCCTATGGATTTGTGGCTATTCATCTTGTGGGTTCAAGATATAGTTTTAAGGAAAAAGATGGTGTTCTTCTCCTGATATTTGGTATTAAGAGCTTGGTTTTTTCCTTGGTTCTGTGCTTGTTTACCGATCAAAAAGCGATAACTCTGGTGACAGTCTTTGTAAAGATCAAGCCATGATCGTGGCAGCATTTGAGGTTTTTCAACAAGGAAATCAAAGATATATGAAAGAGATGCAAGCAACACTCGTGCAATTGACAAAATCTTTGGAGCATATTTAGGTTCATGACAATAACATGATTCCAATCAACAAAGAGGCTTGTGATCTTCATTTTTGTGTCAATGCACCAAGACAACCAGGTAAGCCTCAAGCCTATGTTGAAGGATCTAGTGATGAAGAACTTAACAATACTCTTCTTGGATGGGACAATGGTTGTAGAAGCACTGAAAACTATCAAGAATATGATGCATAAGACCAAGATAAATATCAATCTACCTTCTTTTAATAGTCACATACATATTGAAAATTTTCTCGTTTGGCTTAATGAAGTCGAGAGATTCTTTGATTGCACAGATATTGTGAAAGAGAGAAAGTTAAGCTTGTCACCTAAAGCTTAAAGTCAAGGCTTTCACATGGTGGGAGCAACTACAAATCTGTCAAGTACAGCAAGGAAAAGCATTGATTTTCTACTTGATAACGAATGAAACAATTGATGTAGGCAACATATTTGTCAAATGATTATGATCAAGTCTCCAACAGTTCCAAAATTATGAGCAAGGACTTCGTATAATACAAGAATATATGAAAGAGTTTTATGGGCTATCATCATGTAGATCTAGCCACAAGTGAGTCATAACAAGTGGCTAGGTTTATTAGAGAACTATGCATAACCATCCAAGATCGAGTTTGTATTGTGGCTAATCTATAGTAGATGGTGTGAAACTAACACCTAGAGTAGAGACATAATTGAACAAAAATCAAATAGCGAGAAGGGTCAATGCCTTAGAGACAATCAAAGGAGAAGTTTTAATGAAGAAAATCCTCAATCATCGACCACTATAGACAAAGATTAAGAAGGCAAATAAGGTCAACAAAGTTGGAAGATCATTAGTCAAAGATAATCCTTATGCATCATGCACCCAATCAAGTGTTGTAGGAGTGGAGAACTGGGACATTGATCCAAATGCTAAAATCATGCCATTAAAACTAAGGGTGATGTAGGCAACAATATTGAGGGGGTGAGTAAAGATCAAGAGGAATTGACTTATATAGATGAAACTTAAGCTCTCTTAACTTGCCATCTTATGTACACTCTAAAGGAAAGTGTTCATCCTTAAAGACACTATTTTTAGAATGAAGTACATCATAAATCAAAAGGAGATGGTGGATAAACTAAAGTTAAAGACTAAAGACCACCTTGCTCCTTATACAATTGGTTGGATTGCAAAGGTTGTTGAGTTCAAGGTAAGTAAAAGGTGTCTCATTCCAATAGCAATTGAAATATATTACCAAGATAGCTCGTATGTAATGTAAGTTGATGTGGATCCACACCATATGTTACTTAGTAGATCTTACCAAGTCATTGTTAGTTGCATATACAAATGCAAGAAAATGTTGATGTCTTTGAAAAAGATGGTAAAGATTATCCTTGCCCCAATGCAGAAAGAAGTTCGACTTAAAGCTTTCAAAGTGGAGGGCCAATAACTTTTTAGTATCAGAGAAGTCAAATTTTTAAGAGGATCTTGTACCAAATACAAAGAAGATGTTCGTGACTTAGCAAAAACAATGTTAAACTTAAGGACAAGTTTTAGTCCAAGTGGAAGGGACTGATGCAGCCATGAGGCTGAGATAGGCATCAAAGGTTACTTTCTTTTTTTCATTATTTACTTTCCTAGTGCTTCTAGTTTCTTATAATACCATTTGCAACTTAGGTTAGGTTATATGGAAAGATTTTCCTAACTTATTTAACAAGGCATCTGAGCTTCCTATTTCCATTAATAGAAAATTGGTAGGTCTGATTATATTAACACAAATAATATTGTAAGAGATTATATTTATCATCTTTCCAATAAAATTATTTCCTTTTTCTAATGGATTCGAGATTTTCTTTAGTCTTGTGGATTCAATATATTGTTTCAAAGAAGAAGATGATATTCTTATCCTAATCTTTGTTGTTTGGAATTCCCACTATGTAGGAATCCACAATTCAATGGGGATGTTTGCAATGAGAATAAGAATCATATAGATTAAGCCATTATGGAATAATAAAAGATTTTCTTTGTATTTTTCAAAGGAAAAGTTTTACTATTCTAGAATGGTTTAATCCATGATCTTTATTCCCATCACAAATAGCCCCGGTAAGATAGATATAAAGTGTTTGAGTGAGTAGCTTGATTGCAACATGATCACAAATGTCGATTCGATTGGGAACAATGGTTTTGTTGACCATGCCATCTAAGTTCCAACGAAGACAAGGCTCAAAGTCTGCAGTGACTTCAACATTTTTTATTAGGTAAGGTAATATCGGAATCCTTGATTGTTATAATGTTACTCTACTCTTTGTTTTGAACATTTTGAATTAGCTAGCAAGAGCTTTTCGTGGACCTTGAAAGCCCATCTCTATAAATCAAGAAAAGTATTTGAATATCTCACTCTACAAATAAGGGACTCGTTCCTTTTCTCTATGACTGATAAACCTCTTATCATCAAAAGGGCAGCCCCTGTGCACGAAGCTCCTGCCTATGCCGGGTTCAGGGAAGGGGCGGGCTACAATGGCCTAAAGTAGGCAGTCTTACCTTGCATTTTTGCAAGAGGCTGATTCCACGCCTTAAACCCGTGACCTCTAGGTCACATGACGACAACTTTTACCGTTGCGCTAAGGCTCCCCTTTATAAACCTCTTATCATCAAAAAGCAAAAAAACAAAGGTACAACTCTCCTCCTATACAGTAGTTGATTTTTCTTCATTGTCGTGAAAGAGCTTGCTAGTGATTTTGGTGAGTAAACACACCCGCATCAAGAAAAACATGTGTAGCAAAAATTCCGCAGCGAACACACCAGATGAGTGGCTTCATAAGTAAGTACATCAACTATACCACATTTTGTCCATTCTCAGACAGGGACGCATCTAACACTCGACTCATTTTTATCTCTTTCCATTTTCCACCCATCTCTCCCGTTTCAATCTTTTTTGGATGTCTCATACAGTAGAATGTGGAAATATTAGATGTTGGGGTAAGATTTTAGGTCTTTGAGGGTTGGGCTTTTGGGGATGGATAAGATCTCCAGTAATGTTTGGTCCTTTGGGAGGCTAGCTTTGATGTGTGTAAATATGTACATGGAGTTGGCTGATTTTTGGCATCTTCTTGGATGCGCTTGATGTTGCCTTAACAACTTCAATAGATGTAGACGCTTCATTTAAATGCATGCATGTGAGCCCTTGAGACATGGTTTCTGGTGGCCGCAAGCTCTAAGGGGCCTACATTACTAATGGAACTTGGGGGCCACGATGTTACCTTGGTGCACAACCAACGAGTGCTATCTTCATTATGCTAGAAGAGTCCAGATTGCAAGCCCGTCTAATGGTTAGATTGACACGTCGTGGTCTTGCAGCCAATAAAAATGAACCAGCTCTTGATCTCTAGGTTCCACATCCTCAAAGAAAATGGGTGAGCCCTAGCTAATTGAAGAGGAGACGGCGTGACATTCTGGGTTTGATTGTTTGCCATATGCTTAGATATCTCTAGATCCTTATGGGTTTCTGCAATAATTGTGAGGGCCCCACGGGCTATTTCTAATCAATCATTTCATTATGGTTACATGGATTGCTAATAAAGTAATTGCTTGATACTCTTAATTTGCTAAATGCATGGTGGAGATTTGAGGTTGTTGACTGCAAAAATCAAATCAAATTGACTATGATCCATATATTCTTGCACTAGGAAAGAGGGTTGGCCCATAGACTAGGCCCAGATGGTATATACAAAAGCAACTACTCGAAGAGTAGGTGTGTAGATAGAACTGGTGGGTCTGACCCAATTTTATAGAGCATCATGAGGTTACCGGCGAGCCACTCTTCCCTTGGCAAATACAATAAATATCAGATAAATAATGACTGATAATGTAGTTTAAAAAATTTTAAGTGCTCACTAAATATATTAGTTAATATTAAATTCTAATTTTCTAACATGAGATAGACTAATAGATATAATATTTTAGAAAGAAAAGGAAAGGATTGAGATTTTTTATAAAATAATATATATGGCAAAGATTTCATGCATATTGATTTATTAATATTTTTTATGAAATACAATCTCATTATGTTAATAGAAAATTTTTAGCCGAAGGCTATTGATTTATGGGACTTTTCTTGGAGACATATCAACTCTGAAACTTAAAGGTGTGGTGCCAAAATCAACAAACGAGTTTAATTTCCTAAGAGAAAACTGAACAAAGATTGATGCATCAAAGGGTTAGCCAGAATAATTTGGTCAAGGTGGGACAGCTCCCTTCACCTCAACAAGCAGATAATCGTGGACATGGCACACATCATGCCAAGAAAGTCATAGTTAGGGAGCAAGAATTGTAAGGCTCCATCAGGTCACCATGGCCTCAAAAATCGAAATCCCTTCCACTGCAGATGACCCAACTCTCTCCTTATCTCCCGAGAGTCACCTGTTTTCAAGCATTTCAGTCATTTAATCTTATGCTCCAGAGTAGGTGTTGAGGAGAGAGTTTGGTGCATGGAGGCATGAACTATCTAAGAATTGACCTAGAAAATGAACTATTTGTATGATCAAACACATGGGAGGCACGTGAATGCTTAGCAGCGTAGGAAAATCATTGGATCACCACACGCACAAGTCCCTAGTTCTCGAATATTGCATGCAAATATGCCTCCTGGTTTATATTCGTGAGGTATTCCCTTTCTATTTCTTTTACCACCCAGACATGATAAAATCGAACTTTTTGAGACTGTTTTCGTTCGAAAATGGTAGCATTTCATATCGATTAGCTTCAGGGCACTACATCCACTCTTTTGGTTCCAACGAAATATAGAAGCCTATTCTCAAAACAAGAACCTGAAAGATCCATGCTTAACTTTTATTCCGACTAATACTAAGAGTATGTTGTAGCGAGTCTTCGGCTGGTAGTCCTTAGGTCTGCAAATGAAAGGGCAGATGGGCTGTCAATGAGATAATTATGTTGATATATTTGTAGCTGCTTTATCTTGTTCCAAACATGTAGCTCTCTTGACCGCCCGTCATATATGATAACCAATAACCAGCAAGCACCTCAAACCCATGACATAAGCACATGAGAGGCTTTTCTAGTCCCACTATAGTAGGCCTTAGCTGATGCCTTGATTTTCCCTGTCAAGTATATATTTCTCTCAAGAAAAATGGATGATGTAAATATATATATATATAGAAGCTTGCTTTTTATGGGTCAAAATCTATATCAATATATTTAATTCATTCAATAAAGGCAAACATGATTCTCCCCTACTCTTGAAAATTTTGGGAATGGCAAGCATGGAGCAATGTTAAGAAATGGCAATTACGAGATGGTTTCCTTTTCTAGTTGATAGTACCAAGGATTTGGAAATAATGTATCTTTTTAGTTTAGGTGAATCTCATATTTGATGTTTTGGTTTGGCATAATCTAATGTTAGGGGTTTGGTATAGGGATTCTATGCTTTTGGGTGAGAGTATAGTTTAGGTGAATCTCGGATTTGATGGGTTTGGCATTTAATGTTAGGGGTTTGAGATAGGGATTCTATACTTTGGGTAAAAGTATGTTAATATAGGAAGCTGGATTATCATTTTCCTTATTAATATTAGAAAAAGCACATGCACCATTCACAATGAAGCAAGAGAAAGAGGATAAGTAAGAAGATGGAAGGCACTTAGAAACATAGAATTAGTGGAAATGGTATTATGATAGCTGACTTTTAAGAGTCAAAATTGGTTGGTAAAGAGAGAGAGAGAGAAAGAGAGAGAGAGAGAGAGAGAGAGAGAGAGAGAGAGAGAGAGAGAGAGAGAGAGAGAGAGAGAGAGAGAGAGAGAGAGAGAGAGTTTTATTTAGCTTTAAAACAAAATTAAAATTTTAAGAAAAAAAGGAAGAGATAAAATAGTGAATATTCAAGTTCTTTTTTCCTTTTTCTTTTTCCTAAAAAAAGGACATACACACCCTTGAGGAATCTCGAACTAGTAACCTTCATGATTAAGATTCACTCTTGCACCATTACACCACACTCATGTTTCTTTTCTCTTTTTTTTAACAGGTGAAGAATTACTAAGTAAATCACTCACACACACTCTTAAATCTAATCCCCGTCCAAAGGAAAAAGTGGAGACTCGAATATGCAACCAAGCATATTTCAGCGGAGATGCTAGGTTGTATGTAACCAAATGACCTAGACATTTGTAAGCAAGGAGTTATAGTAATTGATATTTATGAAAATTTATTCATAAATGATTGTCACGAGATTGTATTCTTAGTGGACTTTCACACCAAAAATTTCTACTACACCATACCAATTTCAAGTTTTTAATCACTCTTAATAGTAGGAAGAATTGAATTTGTTTAATACATGATATAAATTAGATATTATGAATGCTATATACCTTGGATCACTATTTGAAAATAACTTGTTTATTTCATTATGAGTAACAATATCTTTGAATGTATCATTCAAAAGGATATTTTAGGTACAAAGAAAAGGATAAAGAAAGAAAACATTGGAAAATTGTGCTCCTTTAAGAGTAGAGTGAAGAATCACTTCAATATTGTATGATAATTATCTTCCTAGTTTTTCTCCCCTTGAAACTGTGACAACCTGGGTTTTTATAACACATTTTATAATACATTTTATCAATACAGGGCCCTTAGTAGTAAAAATTTTTTGCAAAACAAAGCAATAGAAATTCTTTTCTTTAAAACTTGTTTTGGAAAACCCAAGTCACCACTTCATATATAACATAAGTATAGTTTTGTACAAGATAAAATTCCATTGAATGAATATACTTTTATTAAACTTCAGGATCCATCCAATGGTACATAGTATACAACCCATTGTATCCTTACAATACTTGTCCAAATATGCAATCCAAATTACAAATATTTAAATACAATACAAGCTCTTAATACAATGTTTCAAGGGATGTACCCTGATTACTTATTCTTCAATAGTTCGTCAAGTCTTGAGATCCTAAGTCTCCTTCTCTGTATCTAAGATATGAAACATTCAAACATTTATAATATCTCAGTAAGCTATGATTGGTAGGGGATAAAAATGTAATATGTTGACAGTTTAATCACAATATTCAATTATCCCATGATTCATTCTATCATAAACACATTCATGGACTAATATCATTTATATGGATATCTCATTACTTTGTCATTTGTGTTCATCTTTATGCATACATACTGTATATGGATAAATCCGTTAAAATTGTGAAAATAGTCAATAATTGTTCTCATACTAAGCTGATCAATTCCTTTCACTATAGGAGATTAGTATCTCAGCCAATTACTATATTAGGAATTTTTTATCTTAGGAAAAATACTGGTAATATACAATTACCTGACATTTCATCATACCATTACTTAAGGCATTTCACTCTGCCTCAACATAAGGCATTTCACTATGCCACAACATATGACATTTTACTATGCCAATTTCAAATGCATCATAATACGAAATAATCAAAGACTACTATGCTTGCAGTATAATATGTACAACGCATTCGGATAACTACTCTATAATCCACTTATATCATTATCAGTAGAAATTACAATACCCATGTTCATATGGGGGACCATGACTGTCACAGTGGGGGGCCTTCTCATAATTGCCCCTCCCTACTTTCAGCCTTTCTTAGGCTTGGTATTAAATATCATCAAGTTTAGGAGAGTGGGTGGCCAAACCCTCGCAACTCTCCTAACATAACATCCCCAGGCCTATGCTTATTTAAAACAAAACTATAAGCCTCCATACTTACATTTAAAAATAATACTTAAATATATCAGACTATCTATCTGTTTATCTAGGGCTGGAATATTTTCTACTCCCCTATTCACTCAAGGTTGTTCTCAATTCTCAACTTAACCATTTCATATTTATTTTTCTCATACATTTAGTTGGATCATATTTATTTCTGAGGTATTTACTACAATATATTAGTATTGTACATGTCAATACTTTTAAACATAAGATCATGTATTAAACATGTATCTTTATGTAAAGGCATTCTTAAAATCCACCTACCTCAATAGGGTATTCTTACTTTTTGAAATCTGTCATAGTCTTGATCAACATATATCTGTCAAATCATACATATAATGTCATCTTTCTAGTCAAGGGTACATAGTACATGGTCTTTGATCATCCTTATGTAGGATGATCTGAATCTTTCTTCCTTTAATCATATATGACCAATGGTTCAGATCTTCTATACAAGTACCATCGGATCACCTATTTCTGGATCATCCCTGATCTACTATCATTTATGGTTGGGATTTACCTATCTAGGGTTTTTGGGTCCTAGCTCTTCATCGAATAGCTCAGAGTTTTTATATGAGTCGTTGTATGATGGGATCTCAATCCTTCATGTCGGAAGCGTCGTCTCTGACGAATCAACGGCTGCGGAGATCCCTAGGAGGCCGGAGATTACTATTGGACTACATGAAATGAAAAGGGAAAACAGGGAGACCACCTACCTCAGGTTTCCAGAGTGAAGGAGTCATCAGAGAAGAGAAGAATTCCAGAAAATAATCCAACGCGTCAGGAAAAATATATAGAGGGTTTTATCTCCGGTACTGTTTTCGGAGAAGGAGAGAAAACTAAGGGTTTTTGAATATTCCACTATGATAAAGATGTTTAACAGTTCAAGATCACCATTAATCAGCTAGATTAGCTAGAATCTGATGAATAATATGCCAAATATGAGGTTAACAATAGTGTTTTTCTTCGTTTCAATTTTTTCGATGTATCAAGACTGTGGATAATTGATTTTAGTTGGGCCTTTTGTAAAGAAGGCTAGCCCGAATAGATCCAATGGTAAAGATGTTATTTGAATGGTTACGAATGGATGACTAATTGGATTAGGATTTCCAGATAGAAACCTTATCTCACCGGGGACGATGCGTCAAATGACGTGCCTGACGTCTCCACTTGGTTTGGAGGATGGGTGCTTATGTGGACGCTCCAACAAGGAAAAATAAAAGAGGAAAATTGAGAGAGGAATTAGGGGAGATAGGGAAGGAATTTGAATATGAGATTTAGGGGAGTCTAGGAAACTGTGTAAGGGATTTTTGAAAAAACTTGGAGATTTTTCTGAGGTATTTATATGCAAGATTTGGAATTTTTTTATGAATTTCCTATAATATGGTGTTTTTACTTTTGATTAAATTTAATGGAGAGTGGAGCTACCACTCCACCTTTGTCTCCACTACCAACTAGTAGTGGTTTGACCACTGATGGCTGCTTCCAGAATGTTAGACCACATTGTGGGTCCCACTTTAAATGTGAAATGATCGTTTTGCCCTTTTATTCTCTAA
Organism: Warburgia ugandensis; assembly: GCA_035236585.1. Lineage (NCBI taxonomy): Eukaryota > Viridiplantae > Streptophyta > Magnoliopsida > Canellales > Canellaceae > Warburgia > Warburgia ugandensis. Next base: position 78,990,355 of record CP141128.1, on the reverse strand, counting down.
AATGGAGAAAAATAGGCACTAAATGTCTGAACTCCAAATTTAGTGTACTTAGAGTCATTTCTTGGTGGAATTCATTAAATTTCAATTTGTGTATTGTGTTAGAAAAATCTACCAAAGATAAGTAGATAGATAGACTCCTTTTTTACTGTTCAGGGTGAGCAAGAAACAAAATAAACTGATTACTAAGTTGGAGTTTGGGAATAAATCAGTAAGGCAAATGTTTGAATTTTGCGCACAAATAGTAACTAAAGCATGGCAAATTCCATTTAAATTTTATTCTTACTAAATAATTGGATTTATAAGCATATATTTTACAAACAATATACAATAATTTGGCCAATTGTTTGAAAAAAAATCATGCTTTTGAGGAAATATTAGACATTCAAATTAGCAAAAAAGTGGTAATCCAAGATTCTTTTTAATGCAGGAAATTTTAAAATTTAAAGGTTCCCTCATGCGCAATGCTTCACCTTAAAATCACATATCAGATTGCTTTCAACCATGTCGACATATGGATGACAGGAAAGAGCAATCTTTCCCTTGGAAAACAGACGGCTAAAGTATCTCAGGTTCTATTTATCGACGGGTGGAGAGTTTTGGAATCTGATCCACCTACAGCAGGAGTCCACCTGTTGAACACTAAATCAGTCCCCAGTCCCGCAAAAGCTCGTCCAACAACACAAATCATCCGGGCTTCGTCGTTGTAGGAAGAATAAAAGGCGGGAACTTTTCAAATTCTAGGGTTTGTCACTTCCCTTAAATTTAGTATTTCTCTTCTGTATGTCAATGATCTACAGAAGATTTGATTGCTTTTCCTCTAAATTCTACTAAATTCATAATTTTTTTGGTCTCTCGTTGCCTTAATACAGGAAAGTTTTGAGAGCTGAAGATGTCTGCATCTTGCCCCTTCTGTAATCTATACATGCCTTTACCAGAGCTCGAATTGTATGATCTCTTTTATTTCACGTTCTTTTGTCTTTTCTCAATATTTCGTTCCGAATTCATCGATTGCTGTTACAAAAGATCAGGGTTTTGATGATTGCTGTCATATTTTATCAAAGTTCTTTAAGATGATTGGAGTTTTACAGAAACTGAATGCTTGATGTTTCACATGCTGATTTGGTATTTGACAATGTGGAAACATGGACAGGCATGTAAACGATCATCTCGTGGAGGATGAACTCACAAGGGACCTGGAACTAGCGCATCAAATTGCGATGGCTCCAAGTTCTCCTACAACTGCGGTATGGTTCTCTTTTACATCTTGTACGTGGTGTTAGTGGTGCTTAAGATGAGATAAGCTAACTTGAGATGAGATCGGGGTTGAGATGATTTGAGCTGGGTTCAGATGACTTCAATTTGGCATGAGATAAGGTGAAAGGACTGAAAATATCACGTATGCTGGGTTGAGATAGTTGGAGACGGATTTGGATGAGATGGTTGAGATGAATTAGGAGATGTTTGATATTACATTATATGGCTTCTTTCCATCTCAAGCAAATACATGGGGTGGGCTGAATTTTGGGCAGGGAAGATATGATTCTCCTTTACACTAGGAATGAGATGAGATGGAAGTGATATGCAAACCACTAACAGTGAGCTGAGATGAGATTGAGATTTTTCATCTCATCGTCAGCACAACTAACAGTGAGATCTCAAGCACCAGTAACAGTCGGATGGGATGAGATGACTTTCATATCATCTCAGCTCAAGCACCACTAACAATGATCTTGGATGAGATGGCTTTCATCTTATCTCAGCTCAAGCACCGCTAACAGTGATATGGCCCATATCATGTCATCTCAAGTTATATTATCTCATCTCAATCACCACTAACACCCTAGTAAATATGTCGCTTTATTTTATGGGCATCTTCACTTGTATAATTGTGAACGATTATGAACTCTGGTGTAATGTGGGAATGGATCTTTTCTTTTGGAGGCATAAAGTAACTCAAGTATTTCATTTTGTGGTAGATTGGAGTTTTCTTGTTAAGAAATTTACATATTACAGAAATAGGCATTTTAGGGGAAAGTACCGCGTGGTAGACAAGCTATTGTTGTTAATTTGTTAAGTTCCACTCTAAGAATTTAGCCTTCTGCTTGTCATGACCTTAAGATCATAAGGAGTGTCGGTTAAGTTTGTAACATTTGGTATGAGGGCTAGCTCAGATGCCGTGTTAGAGTCTTGGATGGAGGACCTATGTGAAGGGTCATGTAGGAGCTAGGTTGAGAGCTGCGGTAGCTGCCATAGAGTAGGGCATACGGAAAGGGTATCTGAAAGCCACAATAAGGGCTGCCTGCAGCTTCATCAGCTATAGAGTGTGATGTTCGGTTATGATACTGGTTAAGAACTATGTCTCTGCTCCTTATAACCTCAAGTTTTTTAGTAGTAGGTTAACTTCATAACACAGTTATTGTATGTCTTCAGCATGTTGATGCTGAATACAGCTCACACACGGAGTATTTTTCATTGTATTGTTGTACCATTGCTGGTGGTTTTTGATGGTGTGAATCTTGTTTTGGTCATTTTACCTGTTTTTTTTCCAGTGCCTACTAGTACTAGTACTACTTCAAAAGCTAAATTCTCCTATCCAGCTTCCAGTTTGATCTTCTTAATTCATACTGCAGTAAAGTGTCAGCTTTATCTCTGAGCGTATTGATGGGAGAAATGGTGCAACAGCCAGGAATATGATAGTCACAACATTTACCAGCCATCAGTTGGTCTAGACCTGTTCAAGATATAGCTTTCTGATAAATGTTTGCACTTCTTTGTTAAAGTCTGTAATAAGGTTAATACAGTTTTGTTATTACCTATTTGCAGGCTAAAGGAGTGTGTAAACCAAGTTCATTGGGAGGTTTTACTCAAGGGGATCCAGAAACTAGCACCTCAAGGTCTTTCAGGTCTAATCACTCTAGCTATGAAAGTCATCGTCGTGAAAAGATCAGTTGTCTAATCTCTTTACAGATTAGGGGTATTTACTACAAAGTTGAAGGTGGTCTAATGACCTTGCTTAAGAAGTGCTTGGAAATGGAGAGTGAAAATTCCAGAAGTATTATTTCATGCCATGTTGACCATTTTCAGAGTATTGAAAGAGAAGATTCTGGGTGGGGTTGTGGATGGCGTAACATTCAAATGCTAAGCTCCCATCTTTTAATGCAAAGACAAGAAGCAAGGAGAGTTATGTTTGGAGGTTCAGGATTCGTTCCAGATATCCCTTCACTCCAAAGATGGCTTGAGATTGCTTGGGAAAGTGGTTTTGATGTCTTTGGCTCAGATGAGTTTAATCATAAAATTTATGGCTCAACAAAATGGATTGGAACTACTGAATGTGCCACGCTCTTTCGCCTTTTTGGGCTTCGGTCAAGGATAGTAGATTTTGGTAGTAAAGTAGTCGAATCCTTGTCAAGATCAGTTCATGACACGCGTCGAGTGCCAGAAGCAATAGGAGTAAATGTTAAAGGCAAGAGGATATTCAAACAGGTGAAAGGACCAATTGACAAATTTCTGGTCAGTGGAAATCACCGTCCTTTTGGAGTGGATCCCATCAAGCATGGAAATTCTGGACATGCTAGTACCCTTGTTGAGGAGCATTTGCCCACTAATGTTCACAGTAGTGGTTATCTCATGGAAGATCATGACAAATCAAACAAATGTTTGAAAAACAAGGTCAATGTTCATCAGATACTAGTTGATTGGGTGTGGAATTACTTCAGCAATAAAAGTGTTACCACATCAGGCAACTGTCAACGTGTTATTATCAGCGAGAAAATGTGAGTAAGAATTTATGGAATTAGATTCCAATCTATTGTCATATCTACAACCATAATTTAAACTGGTAAACCATGATGAACAATTATGTTTTACTTAATGCTTAAATAGTCAAAGAGAATGAGAGGATTTTGTTTTAATATTGCTTACTTACTCCAAGGTGCCAACTAGCAGGCCTTTGTACTTCCAGCATGATGGCCACTCGAGAACCATTGTTGGAATACAAGTCCAAAGGAGACCTGATGGGACCCCATTACAGTACTTCCTTTTAATTCTAGACCCTGGTCATGTAAGTGATTGTTATCATCCTTATTTTGCAATATATTCTATTTGCTGCTAATGTCAGATTTTTGCTGAATGAATACTATTGATGTATAAGTCAGATGCTGGGTGTCATATGAACTTGGGTTGCTTGTCTTAGTTTCAGACATTGTCTAAAAACCTGCAGAGCAATGCTGTTTTCACCAGCTTGACTCTTTATGGCCACTGCCTGTTCTCAGTCCATGTCGAGTTTTTCCCTCATCCATTGGGCACTGCTGTTTATGACTCACACGAATCAGCTAAGTCATTTGCATTCTTGGGCAGACTTCAATGATGGCGGCTCCTTTGCACATGAATAATTTTTGATCCATATCTGAATTTGGAAACATGTTTTCTAAGATGCGTACTGCAGACTTTATGCCATACTAGATGATAATGCATCCCAGATACTGTTGTTTTGTGCTACTATTGTGATACTGTATTCTGTTTAGTAACTTTTATTTTCAGTTGATTATGATTGCTATCTCTGTAATCTTTTGTGCCTCTTTCAGAAAACAATAGCATTGGAAAGATCTCTTAGGGAGAATATTGGATGGCAGAAGCTTATAAAAAGAGGGTTACATACACTGAAGAAGCCTCAATACCAGGTTAGATTGGGCTTCATAAATTTAACTTCAGTTTTTGTTAGCTCTGACAATTAGCTTTTAATGGGCTTTTGGTTTCAGTTATGTTATGTTGACCCTGGGATTGCTAGCAACGAGGAGATGGAGCAGCTTAAGACCTTAGACAGCATCTTCTTTGAAGCATAGAAGATTGAAAGATGAGAAGAATGGACCTGTCAACTCTTCCATGGTAATAATGGCTCCTTACTAGTTTTAGCTTTTTAGCAATGACAGAGAGTATGTTTTCAATCAAACTAGAATTGGTACATCAAAGTGCATACAACAGACACCAGATACTACTGCGCTGTTTCCTACTAAATAATAAATTATATAAAGATGAGAACAGGGGCAACACATAGGAGAAACTTTTGGTCTTACTTTCATCTCCTTTTCATGCTTGGAGCCATCGGTGCCTTCATGGTAGGACCTAGCTCTTTCATTCTTTTCAGGACAATTTGCAGAATCCCGAAACTTCATGTTTAATGCTTGTTTCTTTATGCCTAAATAACCTAACCTATGGGGTCATAAGTATTAACCTCATATCAAGTTTTGCATTTTGGAAGATTCTGAACATTACCTATAACATCCCTAATTTCTAAATATCAATTTGAGTGAATCTTAAAAAAAAAGAAAAAAGAAAATTAGGATGCAGAGAATATATTAAATTTCATATTTTGGAGTTTTATAAGTAAAAGACTGGATAGACATCTAAGTTAGTGTTGAGACCTCTATAATTCAATAGTACTCAAAAAGATGATTCAAACGACACAGTTTGCAAAAATTGGAGTTCGGATGGAGGAGATGGATATTTGAATATGAGGGGTATTTTTGTAAAAATAAGATAAAAGGAAAAAAAAAAAACAAAAACCCTAAATAGAAGGCAGGCCAGATTTGATACTGGCACCCCCCCTCCCATTAGGTGAATTCAACAGACATTGGGTCTGTCTTTCCCACACCCGACAGACTAGAAAAAAAAGAAAAAAAAAACTTGACAAAGAGGGAAACCCGGCTGGGAAGGAAGAGTAGGTGAGGAGAAGGGGAAGAAGAGGAGAAGAAGGAGAGGAGAGAGGGGGAGAACGCTAGGCTACCGAAGAAGATTGACACATCGGCGAAGGAGGAGAAATACTGAGTTTTAGGGTTCGTCGGAGTTGCAGCAAGTCGCCGGAGAAGATGACCACTTAGATCGACGATCCGAGCTGGTCATTTTGTTCAACTCAGAGAGGCAAGCAAAACCCCTAAGTTGAAGTAGAAATATGAGATGATTTGGACTGCAGATCGAAGAGGAGATCGTCGCACGCCTAGGTTTGGAGGATTTTTGACAAATTGGAGCCAATCCAACCCATGCCAGAAGGGGAAAAACACAAAAATGTGCCTTGAAGGTAAGATCTACAAAACCTAACTTCAGATTTGTGGAATTTTGTTAAATCCATGCGTTTTGTGCTAGATTTAAAATTTGGCAATGATCTAGCTGTTAATTCTTCAATCCATGCTTAGATAAGCATAATATAGGCATGAACTATCTTTGATTTAGCAGAAAATTATTAATTTTGGTTATAAACCGCTCAGACAATCTCAGCCGTCTAATCGGGTATTGTTCACATAGCAATATCGTAATGTCTGATCGACAATCAGACACCACAGATGATTTACCTGTCCTTAAAAATGATAGGATGACTAGAATTATATGAATTTGAAGTGAAACAGATCGGATGATATAGGTCGTCTGATCTGTCACTATTTAAATAGACACCTTGTGATGTCAGATCAATGATTAGTGGTTATAGATGGATTCTTGAACGTTGAATTAGCTCAGATATGATATAAGGTATGGAATTTGGATAAACTTATATCGAAAATTGGGTGACATGAACTGTTCATGATGCTCATTATAGCAATCTGATTTAGGAATACAATTATAGTTTGTATTGAAGACCGTAGCATAGAAAATAACACCCAGCTCCAACCCAAGAGTTGATCTGGATAGGAATTAAGGGTTAAGACCACTAAACAGTGAAAGTGACTTACAGCCACTTAAGAAGAGTAGTGGGTAGCCAAGCGTGGATTAGAAATCCAATAACTGCTTGTTATTCAATTAGCTATCAACCAATAGCTAGTAAAACACTTTTTGCATAGAAATAAGCATTGTCATTTTGCCTTGTGACGATTAGTGGTAGGGACTAACTAAGAGGGAGCTTTCATATTGGAAAAGCTAAGAGAAGTCTTAGGATTGTATATCTAAATGTGTTTTTGTATTTTACAGACAGCGTGATTGATTGGGAGTGCGTATGTGAATTGAATAAAGTATTCACATCAATGAACTAGAAGAGCACCATTTGAGGTAGGTGGAATTAAGATTGCTAAGATTTTTGCTATATTTGTATTTGTATATAAATTTCAAGCATTGAAATAAGTCTTTTTAGTTTATGCAAAAATTAAGATGAACGTGCATGCAAAAATTGAATCATGTTTAAATTGCTCATGTATAAGCACTTATTTTATATTATGATGCTTTAGTCCATTTGTTTGTTCATGAAAAGACACGTTCTAGACTAGTGACTGTGGGTAGCACATCTCTTGGCTGGAATAGATCCTTGAGGCATGACTGTGGGTAGCTCATCTCCGCCAAAGAGGACAATATTGCATCTGTTGTGTACTTTGATTATGGAAGGACGTGTTCAGAGGAGGTTGACTGTGGGTAGCCCATCTCCCTTTATATGAAACAACTCCTTGACCAGTGACTGTGGGTAGCCCATCTTCCGTGAAGAGGATAATATTATGACTGTAGCCAGTGACTGTGGGTAGCCCATCTCCTGACGGAAACGTAAGCCATGACTGGTGACTATGGGTAGCCCATCTCCCAGATGGTTGATAGCATTCTGACGCGTTCTGAGGAGGTCGACTGTGGGTAGCCCATCTCCTTTCGTATGATACAAGTTGTGACCGGTGACTGTGGGTAGCCCATCTCCCTGAAAACGGACTATAATGACATGTATTTGCATACTTTGTGACTTAAGGAAATGTTATTGTGGTATGGTGCACTGAGATTGCTTTCTTATTAGTAGTCTACTAAAATTATGTCTCAAATGGATTTTTGTTATATGGAATGTATTATGAATTCATTACTGTGGTAAATACTTAACATATTTCAGACTACATTGTAAATGATTATCGTTTTGCAAGATGCAGTGTGAACAATTGATTTATATGGTAAATTATATTTTGTTTATGTATAATTACATCTTATTTTACCTACACAAGCGATTGCTTGCTGAGACATTGCTTTGGGTTGCAATGCCTTAGATACAGAGAATAGAAGCAAGTCTCGTATGTTGACATTATTTCAAAACAGTGAGCTGTTTACTGACGGAGTGCGCCAATGGAAGCTTTGGAAAAAGACAAGTAAGAATTGGTTTATGCTTGAAGTATTTTAGCAGAAATGAGTAAGAGATTGTAATGTATGTAATTCTGGGAGTTTTGATAACTTATGTGACTGGGTTGTGACATGGAAGTTCTGGGTGTATTTTGTTTAAGAAATTTGTTTTTATTCTGTTAGATGTATGAAAAGGAGACAAAGTCTTCAATTGTGTTTTAAAATTGTCAATGTATATTTATCAAGTATTTTGCAATGACATGTGTTAAATGTCATATGTTCGAAAAACAAAGGAAATTTTGTTGGATTTTCGGTAGAAATGAGCGCTCATTTCGCCGAGAATCCTTGTTTTGAGAAAAGAAAAAAATGATACTCGGGGTTTTTCAAAGTGAATTTAAAAGAAAGGATTCTTCCGCTGTTGTTTATTCTTTAAAAATGATTTTTATTAGAAATCGATCTTGTTATGTCATGGTCTTTTGTATTTAAAAAGTGTTAGAAAAACCTGGGTCATCACATTACCATAATAAACTTAGCTTTCCGTTGTGCTCTGAAGATGGAACGATCTTGAGTAAACCCCATCTTTTGCTGCAATCAAGGTCGCATACTGACCCATTTCCACGACCTTGCCTTTATCCATCACCAAGATGTTTTCTGTGTTCATTATGGTGGAAAGCTTATGTGCAACTATAATCTGGGCAGTTCTGAACAATCTCTGCCCAGGTTCCTTCATTGACCCCATAGCACTTGCTACTGCCCTTTCAGACTCTGCATCAAGTGCACTTGTAGCTTCATCTAGCAGCAAAATAGCAGGCCTCTTCGGTTAAGTTCTAGCAATTGCTAGCAATTGCTACCCACTGCTTCTAGCAATTGCTACTCACTGCTTTGTCCACCAGAAAGCTGGCAACCCTTTTCTCCCACAACTCTATTATATCCATCAGGTAGATTGCTTATGAACTCATGTATGTTTGCTTCGATGGCTGCCTCTACGATTTCAGTATCTGTAGCACCCTCATTGCCATAACTTATATTTTCTTTGATTGAGGAACTAAAAAGAACAGGCTCTTGCTGTACTATCCCTATCTGGGTTCTCAACCATCTCAGATTAAATTTATTTGTCTTTTTGCATCTATCATTATTCTTCCTTGGCAAGAATCATAGAACCTCAGCAAAAGCGTCAAAACAGAAGACTTACCTGCTCCACTGGGTCCAACCAGTGTGACCTCTAATCAAGCTTCACTTGATAAACTGAAAATTTTCAGCACAGTTATTTCTGGCCTCATTGGATAACTGAAACCAACCTTGTCAAACTCAACTTTGCTCTTGATCCTTTCCTGATTGAATCTTTGGTCATATCTGGTTCAGTTTCAGTTTTGCGATCAAGATTCTGGAATGCTGGTGTTAGTATGATGATGGCGGAAACGACTGTTGGTATCATCGTCCATAGCTCTGTAGTTGAAGGGACAGTGCGTGAGAAAATCTGGTATGACCTCATTCCATCCTCAAAGGTGGCTTGCTTTTTATCCACCAAAACAGTAGTATACCATAAGGCGATGGCATGGGTAATATTCCACAAGTTAAGAGAGAGCCCTAGAATTGTACCATACTTTAACACTTTCAATTCTGCTTCTCTTCATTTGTTTTTCAAGAGAAAGTTTGGTTTCGTTGAGTATTTGTTCTTGTGAGTGAAAGAAGCACAGTTCTGATGTTGGTTGCAGATTCAGATGCAAGACTGACAAGTTCTTGATGAGCAACAGCAGAATCACCTGAAAATCCTTTGGTTGACTTAGCTTGAATAAGGCCGCCGATGAAGTGACAAGGCATGACTGCCCAAGCCACTAGTCCCATTCTCCAATTAACAATCATGCTAATAGTGGTTGCAGTTAGAATGGAAGAGATGCATTGAACAATTACAGACATACGGTCAGAGATTATTGTTTTGATCATAGAGTTGTGACTGATGATCCTTGATGTAAGGAACCCCAATTGTTTTCTGGTTCCTCAAACTAGGCTATGCCATTAGGAAACATGGCCGCAAGGTTTTAACATATGAAGATGTTAGTTATGCCTACTTCCAGCAATCTTTGTAATTCTCTTATCTGAAAACTACATCTTTGGATATGTTAAGAGTATGATCCAATTTCTTTCCAGAAGGAAAATGGGATAGTTATGAGGTAGTTGGCGTCTGAAACAGTTGCCTTAGTGCACCTATTTCTATTATGTGTGATTTGATTTCCGCATGGGGTGGAAAAGGAATGATCTTCCCTTTCATTTTCAAGAGGATCAGTGGAAGTCCCTTGAATCTTGATACTCAAAAAATATAACCTAATTTTTGTAAAAATGTTACCTGTATGCTGCTAGCTAAAGCTGAAGTCATCCATTCCAGGTAAAGAGCCCATTATACAAGGGAGTGGCTTCTCTAGAGTAAAGAACCATTTCATGCTATTATATCCTGAAGCCAAGTGATCTCCAATCTCAAATTGTTTTCTAAGGGCTGTTATATGATGCATTTGCATAATCTTTTCTTCAAAAAAATATGAGCATTCAAGAGTACAAGCAGTGCTTACTTTTTCAACGTGCAAACTTACATTTTCAATCATTCAAACCAGTTCACTGTTTGGTCTTGAGATGTACTGATAAAACTCTACCCTTTTGAGCAACTCTAAAGCCTTTTGTGGTGGGTTTGCTGATGAATTTGGAGAGAGAGACTATTTAACACATCCCACAAATGACTGGGTTAGATAAAAAAGGGCAACCTGGTGCATGAAGCTCCCACATACCCCTGGTGTACGAAGCTACCACTTATGTGGGGTCCGGGAAAGGGGCGGACCACAAGGGTCAATAGTACTGGGTTAGATCTCCCAAAAATCATGACCTGGTGTCAAAATTTTGGGGCATTTGCTCGTCATGTGCATTTTGGAGTCTAGACTTACCAGGGTGTGTATGTACATATCCATCTGAGTGCTTCCATATAAAATTTACCTACATTGCTAAGCTAATCCTTAAGTTGATCATATTCTCATGTGCAGTACTTCAAAAACTGTAAGTCGTTCCCAGTATTCTGGCACTGACATGCATTAAAAAAGAATCGAGGGATGTGATCATGTTTACTGAGGATTGCAATATTTTTGAAACCAATAGTCTTTTAGTTTCTTTATGTGGGAACTTTTTCTTAGAGCTTTACTGACGTTGACTTAGTTCCTGTCGTGAGATTCTGCATGTTAAACAAGTTCTAGTAAAATTTGCTGCTATTGAGCAATTTGCCGTGGCTTCTGGTCTCTGTGACTTTTCCATTCTTAACAATTGCAATGATATCGGCACCTATAACAGTTGACAATCTGTGTGCAATCAAGACAACAGTTCTCTCTTGCATAACTCTCTCCAAGGCATCTTGGACCAGCTTTCCACACTCTGAATCAAGTGCACTTGTGGCCTCGTAAAGCAGAATAATTGGAGGATCTTTTAGAATTGCTCTTGCTCTTGCTATTCTCTGTTTCTGTCAACTGACGATTTTACTCCCGTTTCTTCTACCTGATAAATATTTGACCAAACCTTAGATAAATGCAAGAAGAAAAATGTCAAAGGAAGTACCACTGCGATGAAATACTATCAAATATGATGGTAAAGTAATCAGAACTACTATCTGATTGAAAGGAAAACACTTCTATTGAAATGTGGTGTTCATCTAAGTCCAACTACAATGGTTTCAACATTTAGATTGGCTTTTGTAAATAAATAATATAACAATAAGAGAGATATTAGATCTCAAATCCACTTCATCTTTATCTATTAATAAAAAATCATCAGGAAAGGAACATTCTATCATGTGGTTTTTCAATTTCACCTGCAACCGTCAACTCTGAGTTTAATATAAAGTTCCCAGGCAATGGAGTTTCTTGCATTGGCAAATTCTGTCATCTTATTTGAGTTTCTTCCCTCGCTGCTTTGATTATTAGCTGTAAATCACCAGATATCATCAAGTTAGAAACTTGGAGACACTTAGGAAATTGCAATCATCATCAAAGCCTTATCCCGATTAGGATCAACTACACGAATCTTGTTCCTTCATAGTCCTCTATCAAGGGCTATGGCCTCATTTAGTCTAAAAGATTTTAAATCTTTCGTAACCACTTCTATCCACGTCTATTTTCGGACTTTCCCTTGTCTTTATAGAGCCTTCAACTTAGATCGACTCACTCTTCTTAACTGTTGCCGTTTTTAGTCTCCATTAGACATGTTCAAACCATCTAACTTCCCTAATTTTGTTACCTATTGCTACACTCCAAAGTTTCCTTTAATATTTTTATTTCTAATTCTGCCTTTTCTTGTCTTGCCACTCATACATCTCAATATCTTCATTTTGGCAACACTCAGCCTATGCACATATTATTTATTAATTGTCCAATACTACAATATATAAAGCATAGCCAGCCTCATAGTCATCCTGTAGAATTTTCCTTTTAGTTTGGATGACACTTGCCGATTAAACAAAACTTTAGAAGCACATCTCAATTTCTCCCAATGTAACACCCCGGATTTTTAAGACATTTTTTTATTTATAATAATAATGGCATTTTGAATAAGAGAATTTGGGATCTATGAGAAAAGTTTTAATTATTATTTTACTAAAACCATTCTTAAAAATTTTGGGTGTTATTTTTCTTTTCTCAAAACGACATACATGTAAATAAAATAATACGCGTATCAATCAATATCAAATAAATCGGCGCCTTTATTTTAAATCAAATAAATGTCTAAAACACAATAATAATATGGCCCAGGTTCTATCCATCATAACATCCCATATAAATGTCCAAACATCTCAATCAAATACAAAATATAAAGTATGCAGTCCATAATTAAATCCAAATGATAATCCTATTTTAATGACTCACATCACTGTCTAAAACTATAGGAAAAAGATCTTCAGCAGCTCTCACGGTTTCTCAACAGCTTTTCCTTTTTTTATGTCGCGCTCGAGATCTAAGGTATTGCAAAACAAAACAATGCCTCAGCAAGCTATCGCTTGTGTAGGTACATAGACAATTAATGCAATAAATGAAAGAAATAATTAACAGCACTGATGAAAAGTCTATCATTTATGAAAATAGTAGTATCATAATGTCATGTCCAAATAAATGTCAATTTATTCCATATGCTAAAACATGCATTTCACGAAGTCAAAATATGACATAAATCAATGTAAATGAGCATACAATAATAAGGGCACCCTAAGGTAATGGGTCCCACCACATCGTACTAACATCACTGATCAGGAGTACTCATAGCCAACCTCTGAGTGTGACATCTATAACCATGCTCATCATACATGCACACATAATAAGAATATGGGTCATCATGCTGCAGTGGCAACCCTCCATAGGTATCAACCACCACCGCTCTTTGTCGACACCATAACGGGAGACTTAGCGTCTGTCCCCATGGAAAGGCTCAGATCGGTGGTGTGGACTATCCATGTTATCAAACCCCTACCGAATGCCATTTATGGGTAGGTGTCTATCATATCACAATATCATCACATCACAATCTCGGAGGGTGGGTGGCTGGCCCTATCCCTCTCAGCATGACGCCCACCGGGTGAGAGCACCCGTCATCAAATATAAAACATGAAAATCATATGTATATGCTAAAACTCAAGAGCACTCATAGCTCGCAATCCCTAAGACATGCCATCATCCTGAGGTTAGCCTATAAAAGGACCAGCTAATAAGCCTCTATTCTTATTTCTGTGTAAATTCATGCATTAATAAGATGTAATAATCAATAAGTCTCTATTTAAGCATAATTAATTAACATCATGCTTATAAAAACATTTGAAATAAGTTTATTCAATAAAAGATTTCAATTTGGAATAATCATAATGTACTCAAGGTAGCATGAAATCCACGATAAATGATAATTTCAACTTAAAACACAATCACACATGATGCTATGTTTAAACATGGTTTAAAAATTAAGGCAAAGCATTAATTGTCGTCACCTACCTCAATGTGAGACCACTAGCTTGCTAATAATCCCCTTAACTGGTATATTCAAGTGCACCTGCACATGTCACATCACTATTTTAAACTTTTTTTAAATAAAATTTGGTCATTTATAAGTTTTTAAGTTAAAACTAGGACCGCGTCATCAATACAGTCACAACCCCTCTTTCGGATCGTGATTTGGACTCCTCTAGCTCTTAAAAATCAAGTTTTAAGTTCAAGAATATATAAATGGGGCCTGTCGGATCACCATAAGGTGATCTATACCGGCGGTTTCCTTTCCGCCAATTTAAACCAGCGCAAAACGGCGTCACGAAGACGCCCGCAGCCGAGACGCACAACTGGGACACTCCGCGTGCGTCTTCGGCACCGTGATGCACCACTGTGTGCGTCACGGGCGCCAAGACACAGCGCGTCCCGACCCCACAGTGACGACCAATCCGATCCCTCTTGCGTGCACGCCGTTGCGCACACATGTGAAGCCGACGTCATCTGACGTCATCTGCGGGTGCGTTACGGAGTGCGTCCCGACATCAGCGCCAGGGCACTAACGCCGAAGAAGACAACTGAATTCTGGTCGTTTCCGGCGGAGCTACAGAGCTCTATTTTGGGTGATTTTTTGCACTGTTTTTCTCAGAATTCTCTCTAGAATCCATTTATGCCTTCCTTTTGCACTGATTTAGCCAAAAACCATGTTTTTTTAAATGATTTTTTTCAAGTTCCTAAAATCATCCATAGGTATTGGTTTTTGCGTTTTCTAGAGAAACCCACCGTTGGATCTCTCCCAAATTTAAAAGGTTTGATCTTGGGTCTCTTGTGCACTAGTTGGACAATGCGATTTTCAAACAGATATAGTTTCATCAGTGAAATCACGCTCCAACAGTAGTGTGTACAAAGTTCACAGGAAATCCAATTTTTCTGATTTTTAAATGCTTTTCTAATTAATTTTTCCTATTTAATAAATACGGAAATAAGGTGTAACAGCCCGAGGGCCCACACCTTGCAACGATATTGTCCGTGCCGGAGTGCCCATACACCCCGCACGGTTTTGTTCTTCCCCAGTTGCCTAGGGAAAAGGCCTCGTTGCAAGGGAAGTTCTCATCACTCTTATCAAGAGCCCAGTAACTTTCCCCCTAGCAATGTGGGACTAACTCTCAGTCTTTCACCTTGCCTAAAAGCCTGCCATCCCTCTTGGCCCGCCCTCATTGGCCAAGGCTTCACAACCTCTCCCCTTAGGGGACACGCGTCCCCGCGTGTCTTACCACACACGAGCGCCCACGTGCGGCTAGCCACCCACACCGAGTCGGGGTTTGGCTCTGATACCACTTGTAACAGCCCGAGGGCCCACACCCTGCAACGATATTGTCCGTGCCGGAGTGCCCATACACCCCGCACAGTTTTGTTCTTCCCCAGTTGCCCAGGGAAAAGGCCTCGTTGCAAGGGAAGTTCTCACCACTCTTATCAAGAGCCCAGTAACTTTCCCCATAGTGATGTGGGACTAACTCTCAGTCTTTCACCTTGCCTAGAAACTTGCCAGCCCTCTTGGCCCGCCCTCATCGGCCAAGGCTTCACATAAGGGTTTAAGGCTTACCTTGCATCTGGCTGGGGTTGCTAGTGTTGCCGAGGTTCCACTCACCGGAAAAATGCAATCTTTGCAAGGCTAGGGTTCTGAGTAAAAACTCAAAGAAACGCTCAAGGTGGAGCATTTTGGCTCATGGGGAAGGGTAGATATATGGTTTAGAGTTTTAAGGGAAGAGAAACTCTTCCCCTCACATCTCTTTCCACGTCTCTCTGGCGATTTTGCTGGAACTGGTAGAGAAGTGTGGAAGACGGGGGTGCCATTATCAATTTGGACCCCTGTGTAACACGTCTCTATCAAATGACCAAAATGCCCTTATAACTTCAACAGCTCCTAACTCCCTCGTTTGAGCTCCGTTTTCCGTATTCTTGATGGCTTTGGAATCGTATCGACGAGACCTTTCAAATTCTTAAGTTTTCAGGAAAAACTTCCATCTCTAAATTTTGAATTTATTTTATTTAGAAATTTCTAAATTTATACTAAAAATGAAGGATATTACACCCGACCTACTTGGATTCTCTAGGTAATGTCCTTCATAATCTCTCTGCTCTCATGAATTATTTATCTCAAGTATTGAAAGTGGTCTTTTTGGTAGACTTCTTAGCCATCAATCTTTAAAAGCATTTCACTTACACTACTCTCCTTATTAAAATTGCATGTCATATTTTCTATCTTAGTTCAAGTAATCTTAATCTTTTAGATTCTATAACATCTCTTAACAACTCTAGCTTTGTGTTTACATCCTTCCTTTTCTTATCAATCAAAATTATATCATTTGGATATTTCTTTATGACTTAGTAAAGAAGTCAAAAGAGAAAACCCCGCTATGTGCATATTTCTTTATAAATTAGCAAACAGAAGCAGTGAAACTGCATGTACGGAAATAACATAACATAAAGAGAAAATCACACAGGTCTAATTGGGCACAGAGCCTATGTAATAACCTAAAAATATTAATAGTTTTAAAATAATAAGAGGGGTAAAATTATAAATATGCATGGGCCTACAGTGCGTGGGGCCCACAAGGAGGCTATAAAAGCCAGCCCTGTCTCGTGTACGGCCAAACCATTCACTTCTGAGTTCGGTTTGGCGACGCAGGGCACGACGCGGAACCCTCCGAGCAGGCGCACGCAGGGGCAATCTAACCACGGTAGGCCACCCTCCACATTCCCCTGTGTTTCCTATTGCTTCTGCTGTTTTTAACGCCGGAAAACGGTGTGGATTGCCGTTTTCCGGTGAACAAATAGGCAATACTGGTTTTTGTAAAATAAACTGATGAAACGGTATCAGATTGTGATCTAACCGTCCATCATAGGCATTGTAACATGAACAACAAACCCATGAATTTTCATGGTGATCGGACGGCTGGATATGCCGGAAAACTCATAACACAGTATAGGGAAAATTTTAGGGACGTGACAAAAATCGTGTAAAAACACTAGGGAATGGCATAGATGGTTGAAAATGAGCTCATATATGGAATCTACGTGAAAAACTGAACGAAACGGTGCAAAAATCGCACCATTTGGACACCTGTGCGTGGCTGGCGGTGACCGGAGTCCGGTCATCTTCTCCGGCGACGGCGAACCACTGCGACACGTGTCACCCTCTGACACGGGCCACGTAGGCGCCACGCGCACAAACGGCACGCGCATGACACGCGACACCACGCGCGCAGCACCTGCACGGCACGCGCCCACACAGGCAACACGTGGCGCCATACACCATGCGCCACGTGGAAAGCAGTCCACCGACAAAACGACAGACGTGCGCACGAAAACCAACGCACGGAGACCGGTGCACGCACGTGCAAGAAAAAGGCACACGCGCGTGCGCACCAGACAAAACGACGCTGGCGCGTCTGTGCAAGCGCCCGCACGGAGACGCAGCGCAGACGCGTTCAGCGCGTCTGTGCACGTGCCCGCCCGGAAAAAAAAAACGACGCCTAGCGCGTCAGGGCAGGCGCCCGCACGAGGACAGGCGCCCGCCTGTCCAGCGCGTCCGTGGACGCTCCCGCACGCTCAAGAGCGCGTGCGACGCATGCGATTTTGACTTTTTTGGGTCCTTTGACCCGTTCATTCATAAAAACTTGATTTTTAGGAGCTACAGAGGTCCAAATCGCGATCCAAGAGGCGTTGTGGCCGTATCGACGACGGACCTAGATGTGACTTGAAAAGTTAGATATAAATTCTGTTTTTAGAGTTAAACCACTGAGAATGTGGTTAGATAGTCTCAATTAGGTGATCAATGGATGATCAGGGCCTTGGGAGGTTGATAGTATACATCAAATGCGAAGTGTCCCAGGAGATTAGAGGGTTAAACAAGATTGAATTACTAAATGATGGAAGATTTATGATGTAACAGGTACGTCAGAGCGCACCACGTGATACGTCAGAGCGCGCCACGTGATATTTCCACGCACTTGATTTGAGCATTTCATTTTCTGAGGTAGGTGATTATATTCAATTATTTCATGATTTCAATAACCATGAATGGATTTTAAAGCTTTGAGACATGCGTTTTACATCTCCTCATGTACATAATTAGATCCCTATTTTTATGTTACAGTATGACTTTTCTATTGGAAATGACAATGCTTGTCGGGCTTTAATTGTATTATTGAGATTATTTATAATGTATTTACAAGGTTTGTAAGATTTATACCTTCTTAGATGATTTATGACGAGTCTTGTCACCGGTGGAGTACTATCTTTAGGAGGGTTGTAGGGTTGGCCACCCGCCCTGCGATTTTGTGATGAGCATGATGATAGACACCGCCCAAGTGATACGGGGCCGGTACGTAGGGGTGGTATCATGGGTAGTCCCCCCCCTACGGTCCGTTCCTTCCCATGGGGACGGAGAAAGTCTCCGTTTGGTGTCGACGAGGAGCGGCGGTGGTTTAGACCCCGATGGGGTTGCCCGCAAGCATAGTAACCCATATTGTTGTGCATGTTTATATGATGTTGTATGTATGGTGAACCGGGGCAAGTCGGGCTGGGCTGGCGTGAGAGACTCCGGGCGATGTTGAGCCTGCACGGGAGGTACCAACGTTAATATGGATATACATCACGGTGATGGAGTATATTGAGAAATTTTGATATAGTCTTGATACAGTGTTTTGGTATCAATGATTGCATGCATATCTTTCCATTGGGTATATATACTAGTATGGTTTTGATGTACTTGCCATGTATTTTGATCATGCCTTGCATGCTTATATTGATTTACCTCGGCATCGATTTGTGAAAGTTGTGATTGCAAGCATTTCAGTCATTTGACATGTTTTGGGTGTGTTTCTCTTATGAGAATTCTATTGTAAACTTTGTTAAACTTTATTTGAGTGTAATCACCTACACAAGCATAGCTTGATGAGGCATAGTCTTGTTTTGCGATGCCTCGGATTTGAGAACGATAACAACAAGGGAAAGCAGGTGAGTAAGCGGGGATCAGGAAGGAGGCTTGAAGACATTCTATTTTATTTTCTTCTTCGGACATATATTAGAGTATGTCGCTTGGATTAGACATTTGAGACTTTCTTAGATGTGGATACATATTATGGATTGAACTCTTATTATGTTATGGAGGATTGTTAAAGTTTAGATGGAGATATTGTGGTGATTATGGATGGAACTCACGGTGACTTTAGAATTGATTTACTATCATCTTTAATTATCCAGTGTATTTATTGTGGTTTTTAATCGAGCATGCTCAGAGTATCAATGTTTTAATGTTGTTTATGATTACGGTTTTGAATGAGGTTGACCCCCGAAGTACGCTTTCGAAAAATTCTTTTAAAGCTGCGTTAAAAGCTCTATGATATAAAATTTTAAATTTTTAGGGATCCCGCCTATTTTCTTAAAACAGATTGTTATTTTATTTTATTGAGGAAAAAGTTTTGATAAAATCCGGGGTGTCACAGCCTACATCATAAGAAGTTCCCTTTAGTAGTTAAACCACGCATAGAGAGTAGATACTAAATTTCTCTAGGTGCTCCTCGATTTTTACATGTATATGAGACTAAGCTTTTGACTAGAAAGAAGAACACCATTTCTAATGAATTATGCTGCAACAACGGGGCAGGAGGCACAAATAGCAACAGCTGAAACAAGGTTGTCCAGATTTAAGTATTAGTTACCTAGTACCTAAAAGTCAAGCACAATGCTAAGAGCTAGTTAAATACAAAGCTAATTACGGTCGTAGTAGTAAGATTGGGAGAAAAGAAAATAAAGAACATTCAAATTGTTTTTTGAATGGTTGAAACACAAACCTATGCACAGGCTCGAACTCGGGTCACTCAAGTGAGAGACTTCTTGCATCACTGCTCTGAAAAAGAATTTTCCCTACAAAGTGTTTTGTGGATCACTATATCAGTATATATTACTACATTATCCATGCCAATACATCCCAGAATTGCCAAATTGTATCAGGCCATGAGGATTGAGTATACATGCATATTACATAAGTCACATGCATGTGAGAGAGAGAGAGAGAGAGAGAGAGAGAGAGAGAGAGAGAGAGAGAGAGAGAGAGAGAGAGAGAGAGAGCACGTATCGGATAGAAAGAAATATGGCGGCCACATTTTTGTACTTTTTGGTCGATTATGTTCATCTCCATATTGTTCATTTTTCATTTAAAAGGGACCAAAAAAGAAAAGCCTTTAGTTTTGCTTTAATCTGTATTTTGTATAGATGCCATTTAGATGGGGCCAAATCAAATGAAAGTATTAGATTTCTAGAAAATGCAAAAAAGTGAAGCTATATCCCATTTCTCTCTGTCTAGCATGTGCTCCTGTTTAGTTTAGGTAGCATCATACATTGTGAGAAGAGAATGATTGCTTAATAAAAGTGACTTCTCAGGGGGTGGGGGAGAGATAATATAATAGTCTCCATGAAATAGAATCGTTCTCCCTCCAAGCCAAAAATATTCTTGCATCTAGATTAGTGATAATAATATATTGCTTAATATTAACCTATGTTGAATATTGTGGGTCGACTTGGGCAAATTTCTTTATATATAGTACAGAAGATAGAGCTTAGTGAATAACTGCTACATGATTCAACATTACAAATAACAATTTTTTTGAGGCTGAAAGCTTACAAGAAGAAATTTTTTTAGCTATATACATTTTAACATGCAAGCCAAGTCCCTTTCGAAACAATGCTATTAATTATATAATTAATTAGTAATTTCATTAGGAGAGAGAAGTTCTCTTTCCTTGACAAAGAGAAATTTTTTATTTCCAAAATGCATTAAAAGACACCCTTGAGCGACAGAGAGGATATTTAGCTCAAAATGTACGAACTAGGTTCTATTGGGCTTCCAACATAAAAATATTTAAAATGATCTTTGGAAGATGATATTCCCAACTTATTTAATCATATTATTCATGTCCCTCTTCTAGTTTTTTGAGCATTTAAAATTGCTTTTATAATTTTCTACTGTTAAAGTCAATACTCGACGACTGCAAATGCCCAAAAAAACTTGCAGCTGGAGTAAGGTGAAATTAAGGTGTTGGGAATATTATTTTTCTATTATTTTAGAGAAAAGTATGGTTAGGCCCTCAACAAAAAATTAGGAAAATTATGGGTCCCAACTATTAGGTTCAATCTCATCCCTCCCTCTCAATTTTTTATCAAATATGATGAAGGAATTGACAAGTGGGTCTTCCTTTCCCAACTTCTGGAGGAAAACAACTTTTCTTCAAAAACCTTTGTTCCAGTTGGAATGCAAAGAAGAAATTACGATAAAATCTATGAAAATTACAAAGGAAGGTCGGGTTTCCTTGTATCGTAGTGCCTTTTCATTTGGGGTTTTAAAGAGTCAGAACGAATGCCGTGATCTACGGCGTGATGGTTTCTGGCTGTGAGGAAATTGTATGACTCATAGCAGATACTGTCAGATGCTAAAACATTAAATAAAACCAAATCCAGAGTTTGGGGTTTACCAAGTTGTTCTTGCTTGGCTGCTTAATGTTGCTGACAGAGCCAGAGACAGACTGATTGGAACAAAATCGATGAAAAAATTTACGCTGAAAAGAAGTTCCAGCTACATGCTCCAGAACAAGCCTACCAGTGTGTTGCCACTCCAGTTACCAAATACGCATGGGGGAGATGTAAAACTCGTTTGTCATAAAAAAAACACGAAGCTTCGGCCTATGCAGGGTTCAGAAAAGGGATGAAACACAAGGGCCTATAGTAGGTAGCTTTACCTTGCATTTTGCAAGAGGCTGATTCTACAACTTGAACCCATGACCTCAAGGTCACAAGAGGATAACTTTTACCGTTGTGCCAAGGCCCCTTATGCCAATACGAAATGCAATGAAAATTTTTGAGAAACGCATGGGAAAGCAATATAATACGGTTGAGAAATGCATAAAATGCAGTTGGGAAACTCAAGAAAAACGATTTGGAAATTCCCTGAAAACTTTCAAAAAATGCAGGGGAAACGGAAGTGTACGTTAGTGAGTCGGAAAATTTCGACTTTCACTTTCCGCTATCCATTCCCTTTCCCTTGGTTCCTTTCTCGGTCCTCTCGCCTCTCCCGAGAGGATTGCTTGTGCAAGACATGCCGGCCGGTAAACATGCAAGAAAATGGCTTTGCGCTCTGCTATACCCATTTGTCTTCAGTCGCTGAGATTTTTCAATCACTTCCAATTTCGGCCATTGGGAGTCCCAAAGTTTGAAACAGAGAGATGAGGTATCTTCTCTGTCTTTTGCTTTAATTTGCAGCCTGATTTGTTCCTCTTCAAGCTTCATATTTACGGTTTTCTGCTATAAGTTCTGCTAGAGTTTGAAACAGAGAGATGAGGTATCTTCTCTGTCTTTTGCTTTAATTTGCAGCCTGATTTGTTCCTCTTCAAGCTTCATATTTACGGTTTTCTGCTATAAGTTCTGCTAGAGTTGTTTATTTTTACGCTTCCGTTCATCAAATAATCGGTCATGAATTTCAGTCACACCCCTTCATCATACAGTTCCCTTTCTCTTCAACTTAACCTGCATTATTGAGCCATTAATTCTGGATGATCTAATGCTACTCATGAACGAACTAATGCGACTGGTGTAGTTAATCGATCAACAATGTAGAGATGTATCTGCAATAACCATTTCCGTCCATGAATCCCATCAGAAACAATGCTAAGATTCCGACTTTTGAAAGCCAACTCTGTTTTTTATCTTTTCCCTGGTTTTTACTTCGTCATTTCCGTTAGTCTTTAATGTGAAAATCTTCTTTTTCCTCTTAATAACTTCTTCTTCGTCTCCCCATCATCTTTTTTGATAATCATTCAATATCCAACCGAAAATGTCTTTGCCGGGAAGAGTATTGGTTGGATCCCCCAAATTTCAGGACCATGGTTTCTGGTCTACCACAAAAACCCAATTGGTATGATTTGTGAATCGGGGAAGATTCGCTTGAGTGCAATGGCGCAAAATTTGGTGTCTTCTGCACCGTCTAATGTAAACAGGGGTTGGGAAGAAGATTGGTATAGGCCCATGGGAAGAAGATTGATGTAGGGTTTAGAAAGAATATTGAAAATCTCGAGAGAACGTCCTAAACAAAAATCCTGGGATGCCTCTGACGCTTCAGCATTGGGCTGTACCCAGCAAAGATCTCACACTGCACCTTTCACAGAATGACTTAAATGCCCTAACCATCTCACGTGGTCTTCTACTAGACCAAACTCCCATCTGATGTACAATGATTAACCTAAAGAAAACTTTGGTGTCATCCTTAGCTAACAAGTGTCAGGCACTTTACTTGGGTAAGATATAGACAGAACAGGAAAAGAACCTAAGCATAAAACAACCAATTGATTAAATCTTCAAACAATCAGAACTATCAAACCAAAGTCCCTCTCTATGATAAATGGTATGTAGCCAATCAAATGAAACAAAGTTGCCATGCAGTTCAACTAAAGCTAGGAGAAAACTGGTTCATCAGACAAAATGCACATGGATCTTACCAAAGTAAATAGTGAGGAAAAAAAACAAAAACAATAAGTAGAAGACAGGTCAGACTACTAACGCAAAGAGAACGACCTGATGAAGAACAGAGGATTTGTCAAAAATAATCCCGACAGTTTCTCATAAGTAACATCACTATATATATTCTAATATCACACTCAGAGATTTAAAAAGCTCTACTTAGAAGAAAATTTGATAGAAAAACCTCTGTAAGGAGTCTCAACATTTATCCATTTAGCCTCGCTGTTTTTCATCAAATAAGACATGTTGTACTAAGTTGAGTCTTCAAAGATCATAGAATTCTAGTAGTAGCGAAGGCAGAACACAATAGCAAGGTCAATAGTGTTCTGCGTAGACATAAATATAGAATAACACTAGTAGTTATTATAGTCACCAATATAGCTCGTGCCTTGCTCCAAATAGGTGTAATGCGTAGAGATAAGGAGAGATACAGAATAGTTTCAATGTTTATTCTTATAATATGTGCACATACAGGATCACACACGATTACATATATAAGACCATCCGATGGGTTAATCATTTAGCCCAAATGTACCTCTCCAGGAACTCAAGCACATTTTGCAACATGATTTAAGTTGGTACAATCCTCTAGTTTACAGAAAACTTGCGCATGAAAATTGAAGTATCCAACAACAGCATCAACTAGGAGTAGGGAAAAATGGCCCAATAAATATTTGCTTTCAATCATAACAGTCATCAAGAACAGCAACGGAGAGAACAAATGCCGTCACCCTTGAATCCATTCACAAAAACATGAACTGAAGCTCTCGAGTGAGAAACTCAAGGATACAAACGGGAGAATCAAGAAAGCCAGTCAATTCCAACATTAGATTGAAGTTAACAGAAAAAGGAAAAGACTTGAGCTGTGCTCCTTAAGTAAATCCTCAGGTACTCCTATTCAAAGAGAAGGGGAGAACAGCGAGATCGCATACAACGCTAATGAACTGAGCCTTATATAAGATGGCAAACAACATCACTCCACACATCTCAGAAAGTCTAAAGGGTTATCTTACATTCTGTGTAATGCATCTTTGAAGATCCAATGACTCTTCTATATACTAGGGAAAATGAGGATGAACAATGTTACTGAACCTAATTCATTTCAAACCAGCAAACATAATTCTGTGCGATAGAAATGCAGATGCAATACCGGGGGCTGAACATAAAGGGGTAGCCCATACATGAAACTCGGTATATTCAACTCTGGGGAAGGCGCAGACTACTAGGGTCTACAGTATGCAGCCTTGCACTTTTGCAAGAGGTTGTTCCCACGCCTTGAACCGGGATCTCAAGATCATACGACAACGACTCTACCATTGTACAAGGCTCCCCTTCTATATCAGAGGCTGAAAATACTAGACAAAAAATCCAGGAGCACCCAAGATTCCTCGGCATTTAATCTGTAATCCCAATGCAAGGATCACAAACCATACCTTTCACAAAATTACTATTATCAGCAGTTAAATGCCCTGATCATTTCACATTGTCGCTTACCTGAAACTCTGATCAGATCTACAATGATTAACCTAAAGAACACCTAGCCGACCTCCTCAGCCAACAAGTTACGGAAATTTTACTAGGGTAAGGAAAGAAGAAAAGGAGGAAAAGTTCAAAGCATAAAATAAACTATCGATTAAAATCTTCAAACAGTCGGAATTATTCAAACCAAATTCCCTCTTATCCATGGCATATCTCCGTTTAAACGGAACTACATAGAAGACTAGTTCATCAGATAAAATGCACCCATATCGAACCAAAGCAAATCAATGTGAGTAAATAAGAAAAATAGAGGCACATCACACCATTAAGGACAAAGATCAGCGAAATTATGAAGAATGATCGATTGCTTGATATTAATCCAGACGGTTTCTCCATAAGTAAATCCAACACGTATCCTGATAACAAACTCGAGTGATTCAAAATCTTCTACTTGAAACAAAATTATAGAGTCTTAACAATTATCCATTTCCACCACAACAGTAGACTAAGAAAAGCAAAATACGCTTTAATTCCTGAAATCCCAACAAACTCAAAAGCTACCAGATTTATCTGTGATCCAATCAAGCCGTAAGAACAACAGCTCCTCCAGCCTCCTTGATCTTCTTCTCCGCCAACTTGGAAACCAGCTTCGCTTTCACAGCAACAGGCTTGGAAGGCGGCAACATCCCCTTTCCGAGAACCTTGAAGTACCCAAACTGAGTAACATCGATCATCGGCACATTATCGGCCGACGATTTCTCCTTCACATCTTCGGGGACCAGGGACCACAGACGATCGATGTTCACAATTGGGCAGTAGAACTTGTTGCGGAGTTTGTGGAAGTAGCGCATACCGACCTTACCGAAGTAACCAGGATGGTACTTGTCGAAGAGGATACGGTGGTGATGCAAACCTCCGGCGTTACCACGACCGCCAGGGTGCTTCCTGTGCTTCCCAACACGACCATGACCGGCGCTGACGTGCCCTCTCTTCTTGCGGTTTTTCTTGAACCTGGTCGTCATCTATGCCAAGCGCTAGGGTTTCGGGGGCGAAGGATGGGGGAAAGGCACAAGAGGAAACCCTAGAGCAGAAATGAGGCAATTTATAATGGATATGTGGCGAAAATGAAGATTACATAAGAGCCCCTAAACATAGTGAAAAAGACACCCTTTTTTTTAATTGTTTTGAGATGATATATGCTTCTCTAAATAAATTGAATTTCTTTATTTAATTCAAATATTGAATAAATAAATATCTTGGCCCCAGCCTCACTTTGAAACTATTTCTTCATTGATTTCAAATTAAATAATGAAGTTTATAAATAATTAATCAAATTCTTGTGTGTTTATAAATTTTAGCAATAATAATAATAATAAGTATATAGACTTGAAATTAAACTCTTGCCCGTGGTATATTATAGGATGTTAGTGGTGCTTGAGATGAGATGGAATAGCTCATATCTAATGCTCCCAACATATAAATTCTCATTTCTTAAGAGATGCGAGGTAGTACCTATTAGTGGTGCTTGAGTTGAAATGAGATAAAGTAATATCTTCTTGTGTCAAATAAAATAAACTCTCCTTATCTCATCTTTATTTGTACTTAAGATAAGATGAGATGACATAGTATCTTCTCATTTAAATTTTAGTAGTGCTTGAGATAAGATGAGATGAATCTCAACTCGCTATTAGTGGTGCTTGAGATGAGATAAAATGAAAACCATCTCATCCCAACTCACCGTTAGTGGGGTCTTGAGATGAGATAAGAAATTCAAATCTAATCTCCACTCACTGGTTTGCATATTATCTTCATCTCATGTCATTCAATGTAAGAGAGAGTCATATTTAGTCTCACCCATCATTTTGCTTGAGATGGAAATAAGTCATATCATGTCATTGCAACCATCTCCTCTAACTCATCTCAACTATAACATCTCCAATCACCTCACTTCATCTCATGCCAAATTTAAGTGATTTTAACTCATTTCAAATAATTTCAAACCATATCATATTTCACATCATCTCAAGTTAGCTTATAAAGGACCGGTAACACCCAATGTAAGATGGAGTTGGTGCTACTTGAGAAGAAGTAGACTAGCTTGAGATGAGATGAGGTGACATCTTACTTGAGATAAGTTGGTTTGAATGATGAAATGAGACAACCTAATAGTTAGCCACGTTAGACAATTTTCATCTCAACGTATCTCAAGCACCACTAATCATATGATAAGGAGATATCACTTCCTCTTGCCTAAAAGTACCATTAACAACTCAAACCTAAGATCAAGAATATTCTTCAATTGGCTGCAACCAATTGTACTGCGTCGAATGTTGTTGGCAACTCTACTTTTCTTGATCTGACATATGAGTTAAATCTAGAAAAAAACAAAGAAGAAGATGAAGAAGGAAAAATCACAATTTCTCTCAAACTTCAAGAATGTTAGCTCCTTTCCGACAAAAACCAAAGAGAAGAACGATAGCGGCAACAGCGACGGAAGCTTTTACTCGCGCCGAAAATCCGCCATGTATCTCCCCGATGTAGCCTGCGAGCTGGGTCTCTCCAAATCCAAACCCTTGATCAGAAATCGCCAGGAGATCCGACTCCTCGACGATGTTCAGTTCGATTCCTCGTCATCGAGAACTCTTGGAAGCATTACCTGGTAAAAGAGACTTGAGGATGATGGGGATATATCTGATGACTCTTCAGTTACTACGATAGGCAAAAGAAGACGCAGAAACTTGCATACGAGGAGCACCAGCCAACACACAGAGGCAAGCTTGGCTGAACTTCGTCAAGAAATCCTCCAAGAGTGTTGCTGTGGAGGCTTCATAAGAGGTTTGTTTCACCGTGTTCAACGCGTATGTAGCATAATCTGCAGCCCAAGTGTTTGATTTTTGGCAAGTCCTTAGTCGATATTGAAGAACATAATCCCGGACTAATTCTTGAAAGCTCCAACAGTGAAATTCAATTAACTTATAAAACAGAAAAAAACCAGAGAGAAGAACAAGCCCATCAACCAAATAATCATCAGAGGCATAGAGCCTTGCTTTGAAAATCATTGCATCCAATCAGTACGTGGAGACTCTGGAGATATCGACCGAAGCATCCTTCTCTTCAATAAAAGGCCTGCCCCAACATCTCTATTATTCTCGTCTAGAGATGTTCCATCGCCTGTGCAGCCTCCGACGAGGCCGGTAGCTTCCTGGCTGTTAATTATTCAATTTTGGTCAAAATACCTCTAATTTAGTGTTCAATTAAAACATCTAGACCATGAATTTTAAGATTTTACGTAAAATATTCTATTTTAGCTTTAA
The DNA here is from genome assembly GCA_035236585.1 of Warburgia ugandensis. Classification (NCBI taxonomy): domain Eukaryota; kingdom Viridiplantae; phylum Streptophyta; class Magnoliopsida; order Canellales; family Canellaceae; genus Warburgia; species Warburgia ugandensis. The sequence continues at coordinate 78,961,935 of CP141128.1, read as the reverse complement.
TTGGTCATCCAACCATTAAATTACAAAATTAATAGTCAGATGATCATCAAAGCTCATGAATGGTTTAGATGATGATAATTGGGTCTTGTGCATTACAGATTAATCGACTCAAGCGTGGACGCTTCAGATCGAATCAAGGATATCAAATGAGGATGATGAAGTTTCCTGAAAACAACAGAAATTTGAAGACTCCAGAATTCTAACAAGACTGAAATGCTAGTGGAACCCATCCAACTCTATCTCTGTATCCCCACTCTCTTATCCCTATTTTCTCTCTCTCTCTCTCTCTCTCTCTCTCTCTCTCTCTCTCTCTCTTCTTATAATTTTTTCTCCTTCGCATGGGAAACAGTTTTTCCTCTTTGGGGAACTTCTTCACCTCCTTGGGCTGGACTTTCTCCCTTCTTCTCTCCACTCTTGTTTTCCCTCTCGTTGGCCAGCTGCATTCGCTCTTCTCTTCTTCTCCTATCTCTCAAGCTTTATCACTCTCATTTCCCACTAGCTAGCCTAGGTGCGTGACACACCAAGCAGGCCAGGACTCAATCCTCTCTCTCTCTCTCTCTCTACTTCATTTCTCTCCCTCGCTCACTCTCTCTTTGTTTCTGTGTTGCAGAACGGTCCGAGGAAGGAAACCCAAAGTGGGTTTCCATCCTTTTTCCCTCTCCTTCTTTTCTATTCTCTCCATTTCTCTCTTCTCGCTCCTCCTTCTTCTTCCCCATCTCTCTTCGTCTGGTTTTTTCTTAAAAACCATATTTTTAATGTAATTCCAATTCTGCCCTTCATTATTTAATGAAATCTCAATTCTGTCCTTTCTGGTTAATTCCATCTGAGTCCTCGTTTTATTTTCATTTGTGTCCCTGTGCTATTCCAGTTCTATTATATTTGTATTTCTCTTATCCAAGAACTGCCTCATCCTAGACAAATCAATTAAGGTAACCCAATCAATGGGTTAGCCTTAATCAAAACGAAAACCCCTGTTTCTCATCCATTTCTCATCTGATTTCAAATAAAATTCACAGAGTCATCCTTACGATCTCCGTAGACATAATTAACGTTTCTGATCTTCGATCTGAAATCTAGAAATCAATCTGAGCCGTCCAAATCTTGAAATTACAGTTTAGCCCAAATCTCTTTGATTTTGATGAATCTGACATATCCGACTAGTGGATCTCTAATCAAGGATGTGCTGAAAACATATATAAAGGCTGATCATCTCTCAGGATATTAGATTTGAAGATTTTGATAGTAATTGATCTAAGGAAGTAGTTTTTCTTATTATTTGATTTTGTTTGTTTTCTTTAGGAAATGAAAATTCTGTAATTTTGTTAGATATGATCTTTGATTATCATTTCAATCTTGAGTGATTTATTTTTAATTTTATTAAGTAAATTTTATTGAAAACTCCATCATTTTAAATCAAGTCTCCGTGGGATCGACCCGTACTTGCATAAGCTATGCTATAATAACCTGTGCACTTGCAGTTAAACAATCAACAAGTTTTTAGCGCCATTGCCGGGGACTTGCAATGGAGTTTTTATAAAATTTAATTAAAAATCCAAAAAAAAATTAGGAATTTCATTTTAGGCATTCTTAGGTACATCTTTAGGCATTTTTAGTTGCATAACTACTTTATTTCCTAAATTTGGTACTAATCATTATTTTTCTTTTTCAGGAAATTGAAGTAGAGCATCATCACTTATATAGATTTTCCTTGCTTTCATAGATTATGAGTTTTTATTTTTGAGTGAATATTGTAGTGAGGCCCATTGTAATTTGCATTTTCAATTTTATTTTTAAAGGGTTGTAATAATACAGGGCAAGTGTGGGATAATGTGGCCCACACTTGATCTTCATCAGAAACCTCATTGTAAGTCTTCTCACTCATTTATTTTCTAGATTAGGGTTTGCATTTAGAATAATTTGCATTGTCTGGTAGTTAAATTGCATATAAAAAGCATTTGTTATAATTGTTGCATTCTAGGTTTTGCATTAGTTTATTGCTTTCAATTACATTTTAACATACTTCTAACGCTTTAAGGTGAATTATATGTGGATCGAATTGCCATGGTGTGTAAAAATTAATTAGTAAGGGCACCCTACCCCCACAAGATCAAGGGTGGATTTCATCACCTGTAATATCCTTAATTTTTAGTATAAAATATGAAATTACTAAATAAATTAAATAAAAAAATTTATAGATGGAAAATTTTCCTGAAAACATAAGAATTAAAAAGTGCTCGTTGATACGAGTCCAACGCCACCAAGAACACGAAAAACGGAGCTCAAACAAGGGAGTTAGGAGCCGTCAAAGTGGAAAGGGCAATTTGGTCATTTGACAGAGACGTGTTAGACAGGGGTCCAAATTGATAATGGCACCCCCGTCATCCACACGTCTCTACCAGTGTCGGCAAAATCGCTGGAGAGACGTGGAAAGAGATGTGTGGGGAAGAGAAACTCTTCCCCAAGACTCTAAACCATATATCTAACCATCCTTAGGAGCCAAAACGCTCCACTTTGAGCATTTCTCTTGGGTTTTTTAACTCAGAACCCTAGCCTTGCAAGGTCTGAGTTTTCCGACGAGTGGAACCCCGGCAACACGAGCAACCCCGGCCAGGCGTAAGGTAAGCCTCAAAACTCTATTTTTTCATATTTATTAAATAGGAAAATAATTAGGAAAGTATTAAAAAATTAGGAAAAAATCAGATTTTTTTGAGAACTTTGTGCACGCTATTGTTGGAGTGTGATTTCACAAATCAAGCCTCATCCGTTTGGAAATCGCACAGTCCAACAAGTGCACAAGAGACCCAAGAGCAAACTCTTTAAATTTGGAAGTGATCCAACGGTAGGTTTCTCCAGAAAACGCAAAAACCAGTACCTATGGATGATTTTAGGAACTTGAGAAAAATCATTTAAAAATCATGGTTTTTGGAAAAATTAGTGCAAAAGGAGGGCATAAATGGATTATAGAGAGAATTCTGAAGAAAACGAAGCAAAAATTGCGCAAAACGGAGCTTTGTAAGTTCGCCGGAGACGACCGGAATCTGGTCGTCTTCTCCGGCGTCGGCGCCCTGGCGCTGACGCTAGGACGCACTTCGAGATGCACAATAGACGCGCTGACGCCATGACGCACTTCGGGATGCACAATAGATGACGTCCAACGATGTCGACATTGCACGCGCGTGGAAGAGCCGCTATTCGCGGTCTCGATGGGGTCAGGACGCACTGCATCCTGTCGATCGTGACACATGCGTCGGTCTACGTAGGTGTAAACCGGCAAAAAACTGAGCCGCCGGTATAAACCACCTTATGGTGGTTCGGCAGGCCCCATTTTGCATAATTTTCACTAAAACTTGATTTCTGGGAGCTAGAGAGGTCCAAATCATGATCCAAAAGAGGCGTTGTGACTGTATTGAGGACACAGACCTAGTTTTAACTTAAAAACTTATAAATGACCACTTTTTCTTTAGAAAAATTTTAAAATAGTAGTGGGACATGTACAAGTGCACTTGAATATACCAGTTAAAGGGAGTTATTAGCAAGCTAGTGGTCTCACATTGAGGTAGGTGACGACAATTAATGTTTTGCCTTGATTTTTAAACCATGTTTAAACATAACATCATGTGTGATTATGTTTTAAATTGCAATTATTATTTGCTGTCGATTTCATGCGACATTGAGTACAGTATGGTTATTCCAAATTGAAATCCTTTACTGAATAAACTTATTTCAAATGCTTTTACAAGCATGATGTTAATTAGTTATGCTTAAATAGAGACTTATTTCTTATTATATATATAGAAAATGCATGGATTTACATGGAAATAAGAATAGAGGCTTATTAGTTGGTCCTTTTATAGGCTAACCCTAGGATGAGGGGCATGTCTTGGGGATTGCAAGCTATAAGTGCTCTTGAGTTTTAGCATATACATATGATTTTCGTGTTTTATATTTGATGACGGGTGCTCTCGCCCGGTGGGCGTCATGCTAGGAGGGATAGAGCTGACCACCCACCTTCCAAGATTATGATGTGATGATTTTGTGATATGATAGACACTTGCCCATAGATCGCATTCAGTAAGGGTTTGGTAACATGGATAGTTCACACTACCGGTCTGAGCCTTTCCATGGGGATAGACGCTAAGTCTCCCGTTATGGTGTCAACGGAGAGCGGCGGTGGTTTATACCCATGGAGGGTTGCCACTGCAACATGATGGCCCATATTCTTATTATGTGTGCATGTATGATGAGCATGATTATGGATGGCATGCCTGGGTGTGACGACATTTAGAGGTTGACTATGAGTACTCCTTATCAGTGATATTAGTGCCATGGTGGGACGCATTACCTTATGGTGCCCTTATTCTTGTTGTATGCTCATTTATATTGATTCATGTCATGTTTTAACTCCATGAATTTTATGTTTTAGCATGGGGAATAAATTGGCATTTATTTGGCCATGACTTATGAAACTGCTATTTCCATAAATGATAGACTTTTTATCAGTACTGTTAACTATTTCTTTCATTTATTACATTAATTGTCTATATACCTACACAAGCGATAGCTTGCTGAGGCATTGCTTTGTTTTGCAATGCCTTAGATCTTGAGTGCGACACTAGGAAAGGAAAAGCTGTTGAGAAATCGTGAGAGCTGCTGAAGACTACTTTTCCCTATAGTTTTAGATAGTGATGTGAGTCATTAGAGAGGATTATCATTTGAATTTAATTATGGACTGCATACTTTATATTTGGATTTGATTTAGATGTTTGGACATATGTTGGACATTTATATGGGATGTTATGATGGATAGACCCTGGGCCATATTATTATTGTGTTTTGGACATTTATTTGATTTAAAATAAAGGCGCCAATTTATTTGACATTGATTGATACGCGTATTATTTTATTTACATGTATGTGGGTTTGAGAAAGGAAAAATAACACTTGGAGTTTTTAAGAATTGTTTTTAGTAAAATGATAATTAAAACTTTTCTCATGGGATCGCAAATGCTCTTATTTAAAATGTCATTATTATTATATAAAAAAAATGTCCTAAAAATTCAGGGTGTTACATCACCACTCCTTGGCCCACCTAGGATAATCACCTCAAGCGTGCAACCCCACCATTCACATTAAATTAAACTCAATTAGAAGAGACATATAGGGTCATCACATGCTCGTAGGTCCCTATTAATAGGACACGATTTACTGTCATTCTAGTGGCTTTTGATCACTGCGGTTATTGGGGGTTGTCTAATAGAGCCTCGCTCTTCCCCCACCTCTTGTCGACGTTTGTTGAGGTCTAAACGCCTCTTTACACGAGGGTTGTATTAACCGCTTTGGTTAGAACCTAACTGGTAAGCAGTGGTCTACTCCTAAAGAGAGGATGAGCGTTAGATTAGGCTAATTAAAAGCATTGTCCCCATAGAAAATCAAGAAAATCAAAATATCTATGCTTGCTAGCCTTAGAGGATTGCTTGATTGTGTCCTTGATTGTGCATCATTTTAGGCATTTAGGTTGCATCATTTATGATAGTTAAAACAAAAAAAACAAAAACCAAAACTAAAAAGATCTTTCATTGTATGCCTTTTTGGATACGCGACAAAACCGATAGGTTAGTCTCATACGACCAAAAAGACAGACCAACAATAGCTGATTAACGATCAAGGGGTAACTCACCCCATGGTAGTGTCAGAGGTGATCAAGGTTCAAAGATCTATTGCTTGAAAAAGTTTTTCCCTACGCATAAAACAAATACACTCCGTCGTAAGATAATGAACTTTACCCAAAAAGATAAATAATCATTCTACCAATGCTGGGAAAGGTTCAAAGATCTATTGCTTACTTTCCCACATCATGGCTATGAACCATGGCGTATTATCAGCTTCTTTTATGAAGGACTTAATTATGACATGTGCTAGTTCGTAGAGATGATGTGCAATGATAACTTTTGGAATAAACAACCAAATGAGGTGTAGGAGTATTTAGAGTGGCTAGCAGAAAGTGCACAGACCTGGACTGACTCAGAAAGAGTAGAACATTCAGATAAACATAAGCCCATTACCACATCTACTAGGGCAGGCATATATGCCATGTCTGAAAAAGATAAAATCAGTGCCAAAGTGACAACCCTAGCTAGAAAAGTAGAAGCCATGGAAATAGGGAAGAAAACCTTAATTAATGATGAACAAGCGTGTAGCATTTGTGAAAGTATGCCACATCTTACTTAGGAATGTCCTACCATCCCTGCATTTTAAGATGTACTTAATGATCAGGCTAATGCACTTAATAATTATAAAAGACCTTTCTCCCCATATTCAGAGACATATAATCCTAACTGAAGAAACCATCCAAATTTCAGTTGGAGAAATGGACCAAATGCTAATGTCTCACAACCAGGCCCATACCAAAGTCATCAACAACAAAACTAAGGACTTCTTACTTTACCTTATCAAACTCATCAACTTCCAAATGAAGCAAAGTATGGAAAAAGGAAAGTTCCCAGCTCAACCACAAGCAAACCCTATGGGAGTGCATGCAGTTAGCACTAATGCATCTGATGAAACATCTAGCTCTACCATGGAATAGACTAAAGCTGTTACTATTCTTAAGAGTGGTAAAATAATTGAGAAAGATGAGCCTTAAAAGATTGAAAAGGTAGAAAAACCTAAAGAAAAATCTAAAGAAAAAGACTCTGTTTCACCTATTGACCCATGTCATATACCTGCTCCATTCCCTCAAAGGTTGCGTCAAGTCCCAAAGTCTGCATCTAATGATGAGATTTTAGATATTTTTAAGCAAGTCAAGATCAACATACCAATCTTATGTAATGACCCCAAATTTTTGTAAATTATTAAGGAAAATTAATAAAGTTTGAATTTTTAGAAATTCTGGGCTGTAATATTAGGTTATTGAAAATTCTCCTTTTAGAGAGATTATATTATAAATTAAAACATAAAAATTATGGATGTACTTGGAAAATTGATCGAAACAACATTAAGTACGTTCAATTCTGACTTAAAATGAAAATTCCTTAATTTTTCCATTTGGGGGTAAAATGGTAATTTTACCCATATCCCATATCCAAGAAATAAGACCTCAATATTCATGAAGTACTTAGAAATACGATTCCAACGCCACTAAGTACGCTTGATTCCAAGTTCGAACAAATATTGCCTATTATTCTCTAATTTTGGAGTTAAAAGGGCAAAGGGGTCTTTTCATATAAAAGTGGGCCAACGTTCTAGAAGCACCAATAATTGCTCAGTGCATTATTGCTGGTAGTGGAGATTGTAATGGAGATTGTAGTGGGAATGGAGAATACATTAGTAATTAAAAATTCTGAAGTAATAAAATATCTTATCAAAAGAAATGATAAAAAATTCAAATTTGGCTATAAATATGTCCCAAAAATTTTCACAACCTTAATCACGAAATTTCCAAATCTTTCCTCAAATTTCAGCCCCAAATTCCCCTTCATCCCTCCCCAAACTCTCTTTTCCTTATTTCTCTCTCTTCTTTCTAATTGGAACAAGAGACCTAAATTCAATTAAGCACTCTGTTCCAAGAAGAATCTCATCAATTCCACCATCCATAACATCATATACTATAGTATATACAAAATCCCCAAATCAATTTCAAGATCCAATGGTTCCAACAACAGAAAATCACAAAAAGGTGGATAATCGAGCTATATTATCATCAACCAGTAATTCTCTCAAATTGGGCATCAATTATATTGTTTTTCTCCAATCAGGTAGGTGGACCTACTTCCCATACATATTTATTATGTTTTAGTGCAACTTTTATTTTTCTGTAATTTAATTTGAATGAAAAATGGTAATAAAGTAAATATCATACCCTTCAATTTATGGTGATAAAGAACTCAAATGGAAATTTTGAGCTTTCCAATCGATCCAGAAGGGTCAAAAACCCCTAGGATACAATTTTCAAGAAAATCTAACAAGGTTTGGACCTCAATTGAGAGAGATTAATTTTGCTGAGCTCAGATCAAATCTGGACCCTAAGAACGACTGAAAACTTCAATTTAAGATTGTGAAGCCATATGAACTACAAATTGAGATCAGAAAGAAGCTATGAAAAGCTTGTAATGTCTAGTTTCTAATGAAGTCATAATATTTCTAAAAATTATTTTTGTATTTTGGAAATAAATGTCCAATTTCTAAGATCTTCAAGATCTGAGGTGATTAGATCTTGGAAATTTATTTTAATGATGATATAATAATGTAATAAAGTAATATCTATGGTTAATTTGGACAGATCTTGGATAAATTAGGGGATCTACCCTTTATAGTAGAAAAACCCTTAAAAAAAATACAAAGGGACCCACTTGATCAATGAGATCAAGTATGATCAGATCCTTGGGATGGATTAAATGGATGATATTATGATGAAATCAAGTTAGATCATGGATGAAATGTGACAAAATCAAGTGGATATGATTTTTGGATCATAATGGATTAAAAGCCTTAAAGGTAATTAAAACCCTTAATCTAAAGGAAAACACCTAAGATCTAATGGTTGGATCATATTTAAAGGTTTATAATAATCTTAATAAAATTAGTTTAATTGTCTTTTATTGGATATAGAAGTGTAAATGTGATTTATGTTTTAAGTTTTAATTGTCTTTTATTAGATATAGAAGTGTAAATGTGATTTATGTTCTAAGTTAGAATGCATGATAGTGTAATCTTTAAATTTTAGTACGATATGCCCTAAATTGAGTAATTTGTTAGTAGATTTGATTATCTTAGGATCATGTTAGTGTAAATTAGGATTTAAACATGATTTCATTGTGATAAAAGATGTGTTTCATAATTTAGGATCATGTTAGTTTTATTTCACTAGCTTAAGTTACATTCATAGGAAGAATGTTAGTATATAGTTGTTAAACTTATATTTGATTTATGCTTTCAAGTTGATGATTTACTTATTGTCAAATTTTATTCAATTGTTAAGTAATTGTTAGGATATAAGGAGCATAAATCACCAAAAATGTAAACTAATGAAATATAGAAATTCATGGATAACTAAGATGAATGAATGATTTTAACTTAATAAGGGCTATAATTAGTAGGACAATATAAGGAATGATTTATCATTTCCTTGGCCCAAAGTAGGAAAATAATGAACATCCATGGATGACATTGTACATATCTATGGAAATTAATTAAAATCAATTAGAGAAGGGACTTAAGGTAAAGAGCTCATAGGAACCTTGTCAAAGGTTGCGCTAGTACCACTCCAGTGGACTCTGAACATTGTGGTTATAGGAGGTATACAAGAGCTAAGTGCTTTTCCCTCACCTCCCATTGACGTAAGAGAGGTCTAAACGCCTCCTTACATGAGGGTTGTATTAACCACTTTTTGAGCAGACTTTAACTGGTAAGTACTAGTCATCCTGAAATGAGGAGGAGTTGTCTAGTAATATGAAAAAATCAATTATCTTCAACCAAGTAAGATACTAACTGGTTGAATAATAATAAAAACATAAAAAGATAGCAAATTATCTAACCCTAATAAAAATAGTAAGTGAGATAAGGATGATTAAACAAGATGAGATCTTGTATGATAAAAAAACAATAAGGAAAAAGAAACATCAATGTAAATAGATTGTTATGTATGATATAGATAGTATTTGTATAGATGATATTAAACCCATGGATATAGGATATTCAAGGAAGAAAGATTCAGATCATTCTACATAAGGATGATCAAAAGACCATGTAGTATGTACCCTTGATTAGAAAAATGACATTATACATATGATTTGACAGATATATGTTGATTAAGACTATGACAGATTTGAAGGAGTAAGAATACCTTATTGAGGTAGGTGGATTATTAAGAATGCCTTTACATGAAGATACATGTTTAATACATGATCTTATGTTTTGAAGTATTGACATGTATGATACCAATATATTGAGGTAAATACCTCAAATTGAAATATGATCCAACCAAATGATGAGAAAAATAAGTATTAAATGGTTAAGTTGAGAATTGAAAACAACCCTAAGTGAATAGGAAAGTAGAAAATATTCCAAATGATAGATAAACGCATGTATAGTCTGATATGTATAAGTATTATTTTACATACAAGCTTGGAGGCTTGTAGTTTTGTTTTAAACAGGCATAGGCCTAGGGATGCTATGTTAGGAGAGTTAAGAGGGTTTGGCTACCCACTCTCTGAAACTTGATGATATTGAATACCAAGCCTAAGAAAGGTTAAAAGTCGGGTGGGGCATTTATGGGAAGGCCACCACCGGTGATGTACCATGGTCCTCCCATATGGACATGGATATTGTAATTTCCACTGAGAATGGTATAAGTGGATTATTGAACAGTTATCCGGGTGTGCTATATGGATTAGATTGCAAGCATAGTAGTCGTTGATTATTTTGCATTATGATGCATATGAAATTGGCATAGTGAAATGCCTTAAGGGATGGCATGATGAAATGTCAGGTAATTGTATATTACCAATATTTTTCCCAAGAAGGGAAATTCCCTATATAGTAACTGGCTGAGATACAAATATCTTATAATGAAAGGAGTTGATCAGCTTTGTTTAGAAATGATTCTTGATTATTTTTACATTTTTAACGAATTTGTCCTTATACAATATGTATGTATAAAGGTGAACACAAATGACAAGGAAATGAGATGTCCTTATAACTAATAGTTATTAATGAATGTGTTTATGATAGAACGAATTATGGGATACTTGAATATTGAGATTATACTGTCAATAACTTACATTCTTATCCCCTACCAAGCATAGCTTGCTGAGATATTGTAAATATTCTAATGTTTACAATATCTCAGATACAAAGAAAGAGACTTAGGAGCTCAAGACTTGAAGAATAATTGAAGAATAAGTAATCGGGGTATATCCCTTGAAACATTGTATTAGAACATGTATTGAATTTTGAACTTTGTAATTTGGATTGTATATTTGGACAAGTATTGTAAGGATACAATGGGCTGTGTACTGTGAACCACTGGATGGATCCTAAAGTTTAATAAAAGAATATTCCTTTAATGGAATTTTATCTTATACAAAATTTTACTTATGTTATGTATAAGGTGGTGACTTAGGTTTTACAAAACAAATTCTAAAGAAAAGAATTTCGGCTGTTTTGGTTTGCGAAATTTTTTTTTTTACTCTAAGGGCCCTATCTTTACAAAATGTATTATAAAATGTGTTATAAAACCCCGGGTCGCCACATCTTAGATGCTACAAAACAAATCTCATCATATGCCAAATTCTTAAAAGACTTATGCACTATAAAGAGAAAAATGAATGTCCAGAAGAATGCATTTTTGACTGAACAGGTTAGTTCTATTCTTCAACACTATACACCACCAAAGTACAAAGATCCTAGTTGCCCCACTCTTACTTGCATTATTGGCAACTACAAGATTAACCAAGCTCTTCTTGATTTAGGATCTAGTGTAAACCTATTACCATACTCGGTATATGAACAATTAGGTCTGGGTGAATTGAAACCTACATCTACTACGTTCTAGCTAGCTGATCGTTCTGTAAAAATGCCGAGAGGGGTAATAGAGGATGTGTTAGTCCAGATAGAACAATTTTGCTTCCATGTAGATTTTCTGGTTCTATATACACAACCGGTGGTGAATGAGAAGAATGAAATACCAGTCATCCTGGGATGACCATTTTTGGCTACATCCAATGCTTTAATCAACTGTAGAAATGGTGTCATGAAACTGTCCTTTGACAATATGACATTAGAGCTCAACATCTTTAACATTTGTAAGCAACCTAGTGAAACTACTGATAATTTGCACAGTGTTAACATGATCAATTCAGTTGTGCAAGATCGGTTTCAGTCAGCTTCCTTGTTGGACCCATTTGAGGCCTGTTTGGCCCACTTTAATGAGTTTAATGAGGATGCATTAGTAGAGGAAGTTAATGCCCTCCTTGATTTTGTTCCTATCATGGAAACAAAAAAATGGAAACCTCCTTTTGAGGACCTTCCACTGAGGGAGTCCACTCCCCTTCCATCATTCATAAAACCTCCTAAGCTTGAATTGAAATCTCTCCCATCAGATTTAAAATATGCCTTTTTAGGAGACAAAGAAACTTTTCCTGTAATAATTTCCTCCCAATTAGAAATATCTCAGGAGGAAAAGTTAATAGATACTTTAAAAGAACACAAAGGTGCTATAGGATGGACTATAACTGATATAAAGGGCATTAACCCTTTAATCTGCACCCATAGGATATATCTAGAGGATAAAGCTAAACCATGTCGTCAAATGCAAAGAAGGTTAAATCCTAATATGAAAGATGTAGTTAGAGCAGAAGTCCTAAAGTTGCTGGATGTGAGAATCATCTATCCCATAAGTGATAGCAAATGGGTAAGTCCTATTCAGGTGGTTCCAAAGAAGTCTGGAGTGACAGTAATAACTAACGCCAACAATGACTTAATCCTTACAAGAGTTACGATTGGTTGGCGTATGTGTATCGACTATCGAAAGTTGAATGCTGTTATAAGGAAGGACCATTTTCCTTTGCCCGTCGTTGATGAAATGTTAGAAAGGGTTGCAGGACATCAGTACTATTGTTTCTTAGATAATTATTTAGGTTATAACCAAATAGAAATTGCACCTGAGGATTAGGAAAAGACTACATTTACATGTCCTTTTAGTACTTTTGCTTACAAAAGAATGTCATTTGGATTATGTAATGCACCTGCCACATTTCAACGTTGCATGTTAAACATTTTTAGTGATACGGTAGAGAGAATTTTGGAAGTTTTCATGGATGACTTTTTTGTTTTTGGTAATTCATTTGAAACATGTCTTGAAAATCTAAGAAAAGTCTTAACTAGTAGTAAAGAAAAGAACCTAGTGCTTAATTGGAAAAAATGTTATTTCATGGTTCCTAAGGGAATTGTCTTAGGTCACATTGTGTCATTTAAAGGTGTAGAGGTAGATAGGGCTAAAGTTGATCTAATTTTCAATCTACCCATTCCAAAATCTATTAGGGTCATTCGCTCTTTCCTAGGTCATGCAGGATTCTATAGGAGGTTCATTAAAGATTTTAGCTCAATATCTAGACCACTATGTTACCTCCTCACGAAGGATACTCCTTTTGAGTGGATTGAGGATTGTCAAGAAGCTTTTATAAAGTTGAAAGACAAGTTGACCACCGCACCTATCATGCAGCCACCTGATTGGAGTCTACCCTTTGAAATCATGTGTGATGCCAGTGACTATGCTATAGGAGATACTAGGACAGAGAAAAGAGAAGAAGCCATCCGTCATCTACTATGCTAGTAGGACCTTAAATAGCACCCAAATGAACTATTCTATTGCGGAGAAAGAACTCTTAGCAGTCGTCTTTGCATTGGATAAATTCAGGTCTTATTTGGTTGGATCTAAAATAGTCATATTCACTGATCATTCGGTCCTCAAGTATCTTCTTTCTAAGAAAGATGCTAAGCTTAGACTAATTAGATGGATTCTCCTATTCTAAGAGTTTGACATTGAAATAAAAGATAAAAAAGGAGTAGAGAATGTGGTAGTTGACCATTTGTCTCGCCTAGTCCTAACAGAACCTTTAGATGAGTTGCCAATTAAAGACACTTTCTCTGATGAGCAACTTTTTCATGTTTCCCATCCTCCCTAGTTTGCTAATATTGCAAATTATTTAGTCACAGGGAAGATTCCTGAACATTGGACTAAACAAGAAAAGCAAAAATTATTTTCCAATGTTAAGCATTATTTCTAGGATGATCCATACCTGTTTAAGTACTGCTCATATTAAATCATTAGGAGATGTGTCCATGACTTAGAACAACATAGTGATATCTCCTTTTGTCATTCAGAAGCATGTGGTGGACATTGTTTTGCCCAGAAAATGGCGACAAAGATTTTGCAGTGCGATTTTTATTGGCCGTCGTTGTTCAAAGACACAAATGTGTTGTGTAAATTATGTGAGCAATGTCAAAAGTTAGGAGGAATAGCCTGTAGGAATATGATGCCTCTAAACCTTATCCTTATCATAGAAATTTTTTATTGTTGGGGTATAGATTTTATGGGCCCATTCCCACCTTCTTTTGACTACATTTATATCTTATTGGCCGTAGACTATGTTTCAAAATGGATTGAGGCTATCCCGTGTAAGTATAATGATCACAAAATAGTTCTTAAATTCTTAAAAGAAAATATTTTTTTTCTAGATTTGGGACCTCTCGAGCCATTATAAGTGATAACGGTACACATTTTTGCAACAAACCATTTGAAGCACTAATGCAAAAGTATAACATTACACATAAAGTTGCAACACCGTATCACCCATAAACAAGTGGGCAAGTAGAAGTATCTAATTAGGCCATCAAACAAATCCTTCAAAAGACTGTTCATCCAGATCGTAAAGATTGGTCTCTTCAACTGACTGATGCACTCTGGGCTTACAGGACTGCACATCGCACCCCGATTGGTATGTCTCCCTATCGTATTGTATACGGTAAAGCTTATCATTTGCCTGTGGAATTGGAACATAGAGTCTATTGGGCAATAAAGACATTTAATTTCAATATGGATAAAGCAGGCTCACATAAAAAACTCCGACTTAATGAGTTGGAAGAGATCAGGCAAGAAGCTTATGAAAGTAATAGGATATATAAAGAAAAGATGAAAGTTTTCCATGATAAGAACATAATGAGAAAATGCTTTACTCCAAGCCAAAAGGTTCTACTTTACAATTCTAAGCTCCACCTATTTCCAGGTAAGCTTAGATCTCGATGGACCGGTCCATATATAGTAAAAGAAGTTTTTCCGTATGGGACTGTCGAGATTGAGAATACTAGGACTGGTCATTCTTTCAAAATGAATGGTCAATGTTTAAAGCCTTTCCTAGATTATGAGAATCCAGAAGTTGAATCCACAACTTTGGAGGATCCTGTTTATCAGGATTAAGGGGATTTGATCCTTTTGTACCCTATTTTGTATTTTTTCTGCATCACCCATATTCATTTTAGGTCCCACTTTTTAAATATTGAGGACAATGTTTCTCTTAGGTTGGGGGGTGCAGAAATCTAGCAAATTCTAGTTTTTTCTTAGGTGCTTTCCTTGTTTTTTTTTTTTAAAAAAAAAGAAAAAAATTTAGGTCATTTCATATACTATGATGAGAATTGGATTTTCTGAAATATAATCTGGATAACTTTAGCTTATTAATGGAATTGAATATGGTTAATTTATCATTTTACTCATTTTCTGAAGTATTCCATGAAAGCAAAGTCTCAGATTACATCTGTACACACAGTTGCATATAGATAGTCTAAATTGATAAGTGGCTATAACTTAGAAATTCTGAAGAAATTTAGTAGAGACCTATAACCTAAGTGAGTTTTAGAGCTATTCATCCTTTTTGAGAGGTTATAAATTTTCTTCAGCGTGCTTAAAGAAAATTGATCCCAAACTCTTAAATTTGGCTAATTACTGGAATAATTATAATATTACCTTTAAAATTCTAGAAGTTCATTGAATTTGATAGATTATAGGATACTTAGAAAATGATTTAGGTCATCCTTGTTGTTAACCTAGAGACATAAAGCCTACCCATAAAGTATTTTTACCGCTAGTCAACCAAGTTGAGCCTTTTCTTTTGTCACCCAAATTACCCTTTACCCATATTTACCCAATATAAATTATCCATTACCCATTTTCTTTGAAAAATAAGTTAGAGATGAATGAAGGAATATCTTTTAGTTGCAATGAAAGTAGAAAGTGGATATCAAGAAAAGAAATATTCTTCAAAGTGAGTCAAAAGTGTGAAAAGAAACAAGTGTTCGAAAAAAAAGAAGAGAGTTTGAAGAATACAAAGAAAAATGGAAACAAAAATATTCACTTCAGCAAAGAAAAAGAAGAATTGTCAACTTTAGTAGAAGACCTTTACTTATTTTTTAAAGAAACTTTGAATACCCTTATACCCTTTCTTTGGTACCTTGTCATAAGCCTATGTTTCGTCCTAGTTAAAGACCTATTGATTCTATGATGAATATAATCTTGATGAGAAAATGAATGGATAGTATCTAAAAGAGTAGTATTTGTAAATATTCAAAGGTAATAGCATCTATTCCAAAGGGATCAAAACAATTATACTTTTTAGTAACTCCCGTTCTTCATGAGTATATGTGAGATAAATTTACTTTTATTGACTCTTCTCACATAATCAAAAGAGATATATGATTTAAATGCTCTATTTGAGAGATTTTATTTTTGAGCGTATGTCATTAGTAAGGATTGAGGTTGAAACATATTTCAGATGGAGTTTAGAAGTTAGAAGTCTACTTAGAAATAAAGATTATTTTATGTATAGACTGTATATGCACATACTCACTCTGAGATCTGAGCTTAAGTGGAATATTTTTAGCATATGGGTAGGGTTTTGAATTCTTCAAGTCATCTTTATTAGTTTGTTGAGGTTGATAGATTTATTTAAAATAATTCTCCGAGAAAAAAAGTGGAGATGACCTGAAAAATAAAAAATTTTGAGTTGATTTTTTCGCATCTTTTGCTAAGGACTAGCAAAATGTTGGTTGTGGGGTGTGTTAAGTATTCAATTTCGGTCAAAATACTCCTAATTTAGTGTTCAATTAAAACATCTAAACCATGAATTTTAAGATTTTACATAAAATATTCTATTTTAGCTTTAATTGGCCATCCAACCGTTAAATTGCAAAATTAACGGTCAATTGATCATCAAAGCTCATGAATGGTTTAGATGATGATAATTGGGTCCTGTGCATTGCAGATTAATCGACTCAGGCGTAGATGTTTCAGATCGAATCAAGGATATCAGATGAGGATGATGAAGTTTCCTGGAAACAGCAGAAATTTGAAGACTCCAGAGTTTTAACAAGACTGAAATGCTAGTGGACCCTACCCAACTCTATCTCTTTATCCCCACTCTCTTATCCCTATTTTCTCTCTTTCTTTTCTCTTATCTCTCTCCTCTCTTTTCTCTCTCTTCTATCCCTTTTTCTCACTCTCTCTGATCTCCCTATCTTTCACGTCTTTGATCTCCCTCTTCTTATAATTTTTTCTCCTCCCCATGGGAGACGGTTTTTCCCTCTTAGGGGAACTTCTTCACCTCCTTGGGCTGGACTTTCTCCCTTCTTCTCTCCACTCTCTCCACTCTCTCCTCTTTTCTACACTCTCGTTTTCCCTCTACTTGGCCGGCTGCATTCTCTCTTCTCTTCTTCTCCTATCTCTCAAGCTTTATCACTCTCGTTACCCACTGGCTAGCCTAGGTGCGTGACACACCAAGTAGGCCAGGAATCAATTCTCTCTCTCTCTCTCTCTCTCTCTCTCTCTCTCTCTCTCTCTCTCTCTCTCTCTCTCTCTCTCTCTCTCTGTTTTTGCGTTGCAAAACGGTCCAGGGAAGGAAACCCAAAGTGGGTTTCCATCCTTTTTCTCTCTCCTTCTTTCCTATTCTCTCCATCTCTCTCTCTCCTTCTCCTTCTCCTTCTTCCCCATCTTTCTTCGTCTGGTTTTTTCTTAAAAACCAGATTTTTAATGTAATTCCAGTTCTGCCCTTCATTATTCAATGAAATCTCAATTCTGTCCTTTCTGGTTAATTCCATTTGAGTCATCGTTTTATTTCTATCTGTGTCCCTGTGATGTTCCAATTCTGTTATATCTGTGTTTCTCTTATCTAAGAATTGCCTAATCCTAGACAGATCAATTAAGGTAACCCAATCAATGGGTTAGCCTTAATCAAAACGAAAACCCCTGTTTCTCATCCATTTCTCATCTGATTTCAAATAAAATTCACAGAGTCATCTTTAGGATCTCCCTATACATAATTAACGTTTCTGATCTTCGATCTGAAATCCAGAAATCAATCTGAGCCTTCCAAATCTTGAAATTACAATTTAGCTCAGATCTCTTTGATTTTGATGAATGTGACAAATCCGACTAGTGGATCTCTAATCAATGACGTGCTAAAGACATATATGAAGGCTCATAATCTCTCAAGATATCAGATTTGAAGATTTTGATAGTACTTGATCTAGGGAAGTAATTTTTCTTGTTATTTGATTTTGTTTGTTTTCTTTAGGAACTGAAAATTCTGTAATTTTGTTGGATATGATATTTGATTATCATTTTAATAATTTCAGTATTTTTGAGTGATTTATTTTTAATTTTATTAATTTATTTTTTTTTGAAAACTCCATTATTTTAAATCAAGTCTCCGCAGGATCGACCCGTACTTGCATAAGCTACACTACAATAGCCCGTGCACTTGTGGTTAAACAATCAATACTGGCTCTAGATTGGAGCGACGGTGAGTTCCTCTCTCAAGTAACCCTCAGCTTCAATCTCCATCATTCGCTTGCCGATAAACTCAATGGTCACAAATCCCACGGTTACCGCCCTCTCAATCCCCTAAGCCTCTCAGTTGAGAGCTCTGCTTCTTCCCAACCCGCATCCAAATCAACCAACCTGGTTCCGCCGTGGGTAGATGCGTCCGTGTGAAATTCTAAAATGATTGGGACAGTGAGCATCAGTGCATCCGCAATTGGGTACGATGAAGTTGTTATCGGACGGCTGTGGAAGAGCATAGGTTCGAGGTGGAGATTGGGGAGGGGCGGCGTGTTGAGGGCTAGGCAGGTAAAGTGAAAGCCTGTCGATAAAGAAATGGGGGTGGAGTCAGCATACTTGAGTCAAGGGTTATAGTTTCGGCACCAGGCTGTGGCCAGGGCAGAAACTCCTGCAGCTGCTGCCAGGTCATCGCTTTGCCGCCTCGTTGACACGCAAAATAACGGTCCCGTGTCCACGTAGAACTTCTCTTACCGCTGATTGGTGAATTTTGGGGGGGACTGAGAATAGTATTTAAGTGCAGAGTGCAAGTGCAGGGAGCATTTTTGAAAATTTTTGAGTGGCAGGAGGCTTAAACCCTTCGAAGAAGTTTTGGTCAGAGACCCAAAACCCCAGGCAACGCACAGCATAAAGAAAATGAAAACAAAGCAAAGCAACTAGAGGAAAAACGGAAGAGAAATCCAACCCTAGCTATACCAAATCGCATCCTCCTCCCTCCCAGAGCGTAAATCACAATGGCCGATACCAACAAATTATACTGCGATAACTGTGGAAGCATCGGCTTCGACAATGGCGCCGATGGTTTCTTCTACTGCCGCTGTTGCGGAAGTCAATCCCAAGACGTCGTCGATATGGTCATCGAAGCTGATGAAGCCATGGCCAACACCCTCTACAGTCGCACCCTCTTCCGAGAAAAATCCCAGGCCCAGCCGTCGGTCAAAACCGAACCCCTCTCCCAAACTCAGTCTCAGACCCCATTCTCGAATTCCCTAAACCCAGACACAAAGGAAAAACCCTATTCCTTTGAAGACGAGATTTCTGTTCCTAATGATTTCGGTGACCGGAAGAATTCGCATCCGGATGCAGAGACGCTTGCTACTGGAGTTCGTCTTCGTTACGTGAAGGGAATTCAAATAATGCTTCAGATGCAGTGCGAGGCTTTGGTGGAGAAATTCGGGGTTAATGCTATGATTTGCGGATTGGCGGGGTCGATTTGGTTGAGGTTTGTGGGGGCGACGAGGGTTTTCGAACCCGGGTGGGCTAGTGATGTGATTGTTGATTCTGAGGTGGTGCTTCAGGAGCGAGTCGGGGAAGAAGGCAATATCTCGACTTTACTCTTCTATCACTGTTTTCCTTTGCTTTTTTGGATTTTCCTTTATAATTTAGTTCCCTCTGAGCGGCATGCGAAATAATGTCACTGAAATTGATACGGGAAGCAATGGAATGATTCACTAAACAACAGAGGCGAAGCACTGTAATGGTTTAATCTGTATATCTAAAAAATCCAAATTTTCTGGGGGAAAGAATCAAATGTGAATACATCTCTTTGCCATGCGAGTATGCATTTGTACTTGTGTTTATTTTGAAATCAGCATTTGAAACTTGGCTTCTCTCTGAACATATCTGATTCATGGGAACCTTTCTCTGGGAGAGGAGCGATCAGCTTTGGAGAAAAGGAGGTTATCTGCTCAATCTATGATGCTGCTTCCTTAATCCGATCAACTCATTGGAGTGAACTGATATAAAATACCAAAATCCATACTTCACGGAATTGAACATCAAAATCTAAGTCTATTTCAGAAGGATTTTTCAATATATTCTCTTCTTTCTGAACTTAAGTCTATTTCAGAAGGCTTTATCTGCAAAAGGGCACAAGCTGTTTTATACCCAAGGAGGTAATTCAGACTTTAGGAGTGATGAGTTGTGCACACTTAGATAATGCTCATGATACGTGATGGGGTTCTCTTACATTGCAACTGCTATCTGGACCATTCACTCGTTTTTCTCCTGTGTGGAGATGCCATCTGCTGGATTGCAGTCTAAGGGTAATTCACCATCGAGTAAATTGTCAACCATCTGAGTTTTGTTTAAGCACTGGATAGGTCACCTCTTGAGTGGTTAGGACAACCTGATTTTAGTGTGAGTTTTGGGAAGTGGTATCTCCCCAATGAGTTATATATCATGTTGATCTGTCTTATGACTTTCTCTTGGAATTGAAGCTTCTAGGTGAGTGCATTTCATAAGTTTATTCCACATAAAGATTTGAACTTTATCTTTGCGTTCTTCACTTCTGTAAAGTTCAGAATGGAATTTGGCCAAAAAATGTGCTTCATAAGTCAATTGTTGTTCTCCAAACATGCTGCATTTCATTATTAGTAAACTATCCTTATTTATATTTATTTTTTCCTTTTTCTTTCCTTTTCTCTGCAAGTTGTTGCTGTATCCTTTTGTACTACTATGTCTGCAGTATATGTCTCACGCATATAAGATGTTACCTCCTGGTAGTCAATTACATTTTTATTGAACTTTTATCTTTGATTGCAGAAGAACAAAAACTTCACAAGACTTCTACCAATAGATACAGAGGAGAACCTCATAATTTGTATGGAGAGAGAGCAGTTACAATTTGGTTTAAATATCTGAAAAGGAGTATACCACTGGCTTCATCTTTGGCTGTTTCCTTTTTAGCTTGTCATGTTGCTAGGGAGACAGTCCTACCAACAGATATAGCAAAATGGGTAATTGAGGGGAAGCTCCCCTACTTGGCTGTTTTTGCTGACATTGAAAAATACATTGGGACGCCGTCAAGTGCTTGCCCATTAAGTTCAAGGGCTTTGTTTAGGCCTCTTAGAGCTGTTGGGACATGGCAGTTAGAATCACTGGCAGGTTCCATCGCTGAAAAGATAGGCTTGCATGTTCCTCCAGTTAACTTTTATGGAATAGCACATCGCTATCTGAAGGAGCTCTCCCTTCAGATCGAAAAAATCCTTCCTTATGCATGCCGCATTTTTGAATGGTCCATGCCTCCGGATTTATGGCTGGCAACAAATCTGTACAGGCTGCCAACTCGTGTTTGTGTGATGTCAATAATAATAGTAGCAATGAGGATTTTGTATAATATACATGGCTTTGGGGTGTGGGAAATGAGCTTGACTGGTATTGGCAGCTTGCTTCCTTCCTGTAAGTCAGCAGTTGGGCTTACTTGTGGATCAGAAGAATCAAATGCCCCATATGCATTTGAAAAGAAGGTCTCTGGTGTGAATGATTGTGAAATGAATGATAAGTCCTATACAATCAAATTGGAAACAACGCCAACGAGGACCTCATCACATATTCAAAGTTCTGAGATGGACACTGCACAACTATTGTGCCACCTCGAAAAAGCATATGAGAACCTCAGTGACATTCCTGGTAATCTCCCTATAGCCTAAAACTATTCCGTCATGTTCAGTTGTCCCTCCAATTGTCACTGTTTCCATGGTTATGAATGTTCTCAATTGTAAAGCACTCCAAAATTTTGAATACAGTAACCCCTTCTGCACGTGGAGACTTAGACTTGGCCGTAATTGTTATTATGAAAATTATATTTGGTCTCAAAGAGAAAACCTGAATTGCTTTTCTTCCTTGTTTATTGATTATTTCCTTCTTCATTGACAGATTATTTAAGGGACCTGCCCTCGTATCTCAAACACTGCAAGGATGTTATCTTTGCTGGAGCAACAACCTCCTATGAAGAGGAAAATATAATTGAACAGTTATGGAATATATATGAGAACCAAGAGGTAATCTGCTCCATTCACAAGTTTTGGAGTGCTGTTTTGTTACTTTATCTGCTTTCATCAACTTGTGTAATTCTTTAACTTGACATCTGCTGCATTCAGGCTTCTAATTGTGACACATTACTTCTGAATTTGTTGGAAGTTTCTCATTTCTTTGCTTAGGGGAAAGAAAATGAAGAGGCTTTCAGCATCAATTCTTTCGGTGCTTTTGTTTGTATGATTACTTCTGAGCATATCTAAACAATCATAAAGTTTCTTGATGACTAGTGGTAGTCGTTTGCTCTGGAGCATGGTTACCTGAAACTCTCCATATCGGGAAGCTCATTTCACTAACTGAACTGAAACTTCTATTAGAAAATAGGGTAAAGAAATGGCTAGGAGAACTCGTGTGAGACACTTGGGATACATGATTACACTTCTTCACCGTTATTTCAAGCATTTTTTTAAGGGTAATGATATGCCTGCCCCCTTATTGGGCTTTTGGTCATTTATGCTTGGTTTTATGGCTTTGTAGCATTAAAGTCAACACATTTAAAAGTGTAAATGACCATAAACCCAATAGGGGGTGGGAGTAAGATCATTCTGAGGGGCTGGGATGTCATTTTCTCTTTTTTAATGTTACATATTATGCAAATGGTTCTTATATGTTCACTCAATGTTCCCTCTCATTTGAGTCTCTTATGTTTTGCTCAAAGTTAATGTAGGGAGAGGAGGAAAGACCTACATATGGTCTTTATCGATTTAGAGAAAACTTATGATAGAGTCCCTAGAGAGTTAATATGGAGGGTGTTGGGTGGTAAGGGGGTTTCTTAGGGGTATATAGATCTAATTAAAGATATGTATGAGGGAGCGGTAACAAATGTTAAGACCACTAGTGGCGTGACTGGTGATTTTCTTGTCACTGTAGGATTGCACCAAGGATCGGCATTGAGTCCATACCTATTCACATTAGTTATGGATGAGTTAACAAAACATTTGCACGAGGAGATTCCCTAGTGCATGCTATTTGTAGATGATATAGTCTTACTTGATGAGACAAGGGAGGGTGTAAACATAAAGCTAGAGTTATGGAGAGAAGCATTAGAATCTGAAGGATTTAAAATTAGTCGAACTAAGACAGAATATATGGAATGTACTTTTAGTAAGGAGAGTAGGAGTGGAACACCAGTCAAGATTGATAACCAAGAAGTCCCCGTGAAAGACCTCTTTCGGTACTTAGGATCATTGATCCATGAGAGTGGAGAGATTGAGAGGGAGGTTACCCAGATAATCCAAGCGGGTTGGAACAAATGGAGATGTGTATCTGAAGTTTTATATGATCGGAGGGTGCCACTCAAACTAAAAGGAAAGTTCTATAGGATGGCTATAAGGCTGGCCATGCTCTATGGATCAGAGTGTTGGCCAGTTAAGGAACATGATACTCATAGGATGAGCGTCGCAGAAATGAGGATGTTGAGATGGATGAGTGGTAAGACAAGAAAGGACAGAATTAGAAATGAAAATATTAGAGGAAATTTAGGGGTAGCACCAATAGGTAATAAGATGAGGGAGATTAGACTTATATGGTTTGGATATGTCCTAAGGAGACCAACAACGGCACCAGTTAGAAGGAGTGAGGCAATACAAGTAGAAGGTTCTAAAAGGGCAAGGGGAAGGCCCAAAAGAACGTGGATAGAAGTGGTGAGGAAAGATTTAAAAACTTTGGGACTAAATGAAACCATGGTATTTAATAGAGTGGAATGGAGGAATAAGATTCATGTGGCTGACCTCTAATTGGGATAAGGTCTTGATGATGATGATGATGTTTTGCTCAAAGTGTTTCTCTATTGTTGGGCAAATGTTTCTATTACATCTTCCTGATTTTTGTTTCCCATCTTTTCTTCTGTGTTTCCACTTTCTTTTCATTTCGCTTCCTAAATTCATTTCCTAACGTGGTTCCTATGTTCTGGGGAATCTTGAAGCTGCTGAAACGTTTGGAAATGCTGAAGACAGTTTAAGCTGTCAAACACTAAGTAGATCTGATAAGAAAGAATAATATTGGTTTTGTCAAGGAAATGGCTTTGTAGATGAGAATATTTTGTATAGTTTAAAGTAAAAGTCAGTTAAAATACTGTCATCCTCAAACAATTTGCATTTATAAATTTATTTGAGAATTCATGGCTTTGCAATGAATTAAATTTGATAAACGTTGCATCATGGGAATTCATATTTTCAGTTTTCAGTGTAGTGGCTTTAGTTCTTGTCTTTGCCCTGAATAATGGCATATTTTTATATAGTACGTGATGACACTTAAACTAAATGAGTCTTGCTTGAGATTTACAGACTTGCTAGTAAATTCTTTCATATAAAGCGTGATATCAAATTTTTATGGGGCTGTTGCAACAATGTTTTCTGCAGACATGAAATAAATGAAGGGCGGAATGTATTCATCTGGAAAAAAAAAAACTGAGCATTTATATCTTTCAAAAAAGGGGGAACCTTGGCGCAATTGTTGTTATGTGATCTAGAGGTCAAGGATTTGAGGCGTGGAAACAGCCCCTTGCAAAAATGCAATATAAGGCTGCATACTATAGACCTTTTGTAGTCCGCCCCTTCCCCTGGACCCCATATATGTAGGAGCTTTGTGCACCAGGCTGACCTTTTATTTATATCTTTCCAAATAAAAAATAAAATAAAATAAAATAACTGAGCATTTGGTTAAGCTTGGAACAGTTTTTCCTATCCCATTTTATGATAATGTAGATTCTGGACTAAATCTTGATCAGACAAGTTGCTACCCTGAGAGTGTTAGGCCTGTCATGTCTGCAGACTGAGTCTTGACAATGCAGGGTTAGATGCTAAAACTACCAGATCATTAGATGGATAATAACACATGCCATGGAACCTTGTGATTAGAATTCATATAATCAGGAGACATGGATGCGATCGTCTGATGGATGGCTTGTCCATGCTCGTCTGTTGTTCAATGAAAATGCAAGTATTCGTGCTCAACTTAGTATTTCATTTTTTCCCTCAAAAAATAACATCTGACACATCATATATGTCCAACACGGGCTATATTATAGTGGGTTCATAAGAGAGAGTAACAATTTAACTCATGCATGGGGCCCTGTTTGCACGATGATTGTTTTGCATCTTATGTTATCAATCCTAGTAAACTCTGTGTATGATTGTCACGATGATGATGTGCTGTTGTTGTTCTCATTATGTGCAACTCTATGCATACATAGTTGGGTATGTTGGACTGTTATTGAACTAAATTCATCAGCTGTTTAAATATAAATTCTCTAACTAATAATAGGCTGCTAATCTGAAAAATTCCTAGACTTTTTCGAGTATATGCACGACAAGATCTCTCTTTCTGGACATTTAAATTCTGCTCAATTTCAGGATGTCAAGCCAGCACCAGCCGTAGATTCAGAAAAAACATGTGGAGACTTCAACCAGAAAAGTTCGAGGGATGAAAGACATGTTGATATAGATGAGAAGATGTCGAAAGCAGAAGTACAGGGAATTAACCACAAAACAGTCAACAACGCTACAATTCAATCGAAACATAAAAGAAAATTTAGCATGTCGGTAGATCATGAGAAAGGAGTAACTGACACAGATAATGGTGCAAGATGTAGTTCAAACAGTGAGTGCCCTTCAAGTTCAAACATGCCTCCACCTGGTAATCCTTTGACAACTCAGAAGGAGAGTGCTCTGAGGAAGCTAAAATCAAACATGGAGGAGCACATGTTTACTTACCTTCCTCCCAGACCAGCTTCAAAGAAACAAGGTTATCTTCTCTACAGGAGAAAGAAAATAGGTGGTGTGCTAACTTATGTCGCGCATGCTGATTATTACATATTACTCCGTGCCTGCGCCAGGCTTGTGCAAGTTGATGCTCGACTCATGCATCTCGGGGTGTTGAAACTTGAGAGGAGAGTCTCATGGATTGAAAATCGAATTGATGATACCTTGCTATCGATGTCGGAGCTTTCCCTCATGCCTAATGCTTCAGATCCCAATGAAATTGAAGAAACTCTTGATCTTTCAAATTCGTAGCGTAGCTTTGTTGAAACAGTGATCTGCTTGGTACGAAATGTACTATTGATCCTTGTGGTCTGCCCCTTTCTTGGACCCTGCATATGTTGGAGCTTTGTGCACTGGGTCAGCCCAATTACATGGTACCTTGAGTTTATTTTCCGAGATCAGAAGTACTTTTGAAGAAAGAATGGGAAGAACAATTGTCGATGCGGTGAGCCTACAATCAGAATTATTTGGACTACTCATCCAGTGAACTCAATACTGCAACTATTGCCTTGTTTTGTTCACTATGCGGACGACTAGCGAGTGCATCTCATCCTGACATTTACCAATATTATTCTAGTGTGCCATGGTAACCAAACGTTTGTGCAACCGCAGTGGTAAACACAGTCAATTCATCATCTCCGCGAATAAGAATAGCAAACAAGGAGAGTCGGGCAGATTTTATGCTAGCCCTGTCCTTGACCCTGATGCTAACTTGATCCTAACCCGACTTCGGGTCACAGTTTCTGATCTTAATATTGTTCGGATCAAATTTTCTGCCTGGGCCTAACACTGACTAGTACGGATGAATTCTGGTCATGTCCGCCGGTTGCCATCCGTAGGCCAAATTGAAAAGTTCATATCCTCTAAAAGTGATATTCTCTTTCAAGTTTCGCTACATGTGGATGACTTGCTTACTTTCCGATGTCTGCTAGGATTTCAACTCCCTAAGCTGCGACTCATTGTCTCTGAGTAACTCCAAAACTTCCTTAATATTTCCCCCTTCAATTCTTTTCTCTTTTCCTTTTTATATTTTTATCTGCAACCTTTCTGATGATTAGCTATCATTGGAAACTAAAACCTATGAGTTTGCTAAGTTTGCATCCACATAGGAAGAGAATTTTTTCGGTTAGATATCTTATATGTAGCATAGGTACAAATTGATGAGAAATATTAGGCTGAAGGCTTTCTAAGGTGTTTCCCCCACCAATGGAAAGCTAAACAGTTCTAGGCCACAGTTTTTGACCTTGTATTCTCCATCCTAAACGAATTTCAGCCTAAAACACGGAATCAAAATATCTGTGCCTGGGGAGCTCTCTTCCCACCTATGCAGGGTCCGGGGAAGGGGCAGACCACAAGGGCCTAAAGTACACAGTCTTACCTTGCATTTTGCAAGAGGCTGTTTTCACGCCTTGAACCCGTGACCTCAAGGTCACGCGACGACAACTTTTACTGTTACGCCAAGGCTCCCCTTCAAGTGCTGAGAAGAAGCAAGTAAGAAAGGAGAAGATGGCTTTGCAAGATCCCTATCTGTAAAGATGAAACTTGAAGCTCGGTGCAAACCGTTCATTTTGTTGTTGGGGATGGATTTATTTCCAGACAATTTCAGGGTCCTCTCCATCATAGATGAAACTTGGGCAGTTCATTGGAACCTGTAGCTCATTGCAGACTGGGATGAAAGGAGAACACAAGCTCAAAGCATGAGAGTGGTTAATCCTAACAGCGAGACTCTTTTTTTTTTACCAAAATATCTGTGAATCATACTGAAAATTCTTCATCCTTGAAAAATCTTTGGCCTTTGATTTGTGTGAGAGACTAGAAATGTAGATGGACGAGGGCAGACAATTGTACAAGTTGGATCCCCATTCATTGATTCTGAGAATTCTCCATCATCAAATGCAAATTCTGGACGTTTGATTTGTATATATGGGTGAAAAGGAGAATCGTAACCTTTCATTTGTGTAAGGGACCACTTTTTTCTGATGATCCAAAATATTTATCAGATGGGGCCTCCTATGTTTTTTTCCCCTTTAGATTCTTCCGCAAATGAAGACGATGCAGGATGTGTCATTGCGACCAACCCAAGTGGTTCATCAACCCAAGCATCACAATCCTCCCATTCAATCGCATAATTGGCCAATTCAGCCGCTGACATTATTTCCCTCTCAAAATATTTACGTGACTCATTATCAAGTTTTGTTTGGATAATGTCCTAGCTCGACTGTGGCAGGGTCAGGGAAAGGGGCAGACCACAAGGGCCGCGACCCATAATCTCAAAGTCATATAAATATATAAAGAGAAAATTAGAATTAGTATAAAAATAAAAGAAAAGGAAAAAGGAAAAATGTGAGAAGGGGAATTAGAATTGGTGTAAAAGAGTCTTGAGAGTAGTCCGAACTCAAAAAGTCAAAACTGTTAAAGGAATTCCAAAAACCACAAACAAAATATTTTATGCCTTGTAAAAAAGGAAAAAAGAAAAAAAGACGAGTTTTTCCCGTGCATTGTATGAATTTTTATGGATCAAAGTCATTTACTATGTTTGGAATGGCGTACATAGGATAATTTAAAATTTTACACCAGTTGCATGCCTTTAGTTTATGTTTCTTTGATTTGAAAATAATGATCATTGACTTCTAAAAAAAATTAGACTTGCAAGGCAAGTGGTTAAGATCATTCAAAATCATTGATTCCTTGTAGATAACTTAATTTTCTGTATTGCGAACATGATGAAAGGCTTAGATAAATTTCTTCCACGCTTTTGAGCTTATAAAAAATAAATGAAAAGGAAAGACAAATAAAGGTACAATGGATAATAGTAAATGTAATAGAATGAGAAATGCCAACATAATTGAGTTTTGGGGCCCACTCCGATAATGATCATTAGCGCAATAGTAAAAGTTGTCGTCATGTGACCTTGAGGTCACGGGTTCAAGGCATGGAAACAGCCTCTTGCAAAATGCAAGATAAGACTGTGTACTTTAGGCCCTTGTGGTCAGCCCCTTCCCTAGACCCTGCATGGGCAAGAGCTTCATGCCCGGGGCTGCCCCTTTTTTTAAGATCATCCAATGGGCGATGGCGTTTCACATACAAACCTGAAACCTGCAAACTCCATGTACAAGCTTTGGACTTGAGGACCCACTATAGATGTGCGATGGTACAGATTACAGAATCCGCAATCGTACGATAGTAATGCTACTTACCCCTAGCCATCACTAACGTAACAGCGACATGACCACTTGAGAATCATGCTTCCTTCGCTTTTCATGCTGATTTACCCGGACGTTTTTCTATTTTTTCTTCCAATCAGTTTCTAGCTCTTGCCACCAAGATGGCCTGATGTAGGAGGCTTCGACGGCCAAATTCAATTAACCTTGGAACCAAAACTGAACCTTGTAGATAGATGAAACTTTGATCGGCTATTTTTGTCAAACTTGTGAATTGGTCCAGCCTACATAAGAACCCCTGATGTAAGTCTAGGCCTCAAGTGAGACTTCTGTTCCTCTTATGGGAAGGGCGTTGGTTTTGCTACTGCAACAAGGATCATCATCCTCCACCAAGTAGTCTCCCTGACCGTCACCGTGGTAGTGAAATGGCAAAACACCTTTGGGCTTCATCTTGCGCCGTAAGGTTGGACCATATTACGAGCTCCGAGCTACAAGGAAACCCTAATAAATTGAAACACCCAACACATTTCCAACATTATTATGAGCTTGTACATGAGCCTAACCTTACGAAGCACGAAGACTATGAACTGGTTGATACAAGATGGTGTCTCTCGCCCCAAAAAGCAATTATAAAGTCTGGGCGAGATTTCATTTTGTTTCATCCATGGCCAACAGATCGCCTTTGTTGGGTTTGAACTCTTGTTTGTCCAACATAAGTCTTACTCAACCAGTGAATGTAGCCACAAAATCAGCAGTAGCTCCATATGTCTTATCTAAACTAGTAAGGACTGCGTTCATCCACAGGAAGTGTCTTAATTTACTTCTTCTTAGAGTTAAATAGAGAACCTGAGGAGCTCCACAGCTTGATGCTGGAGAGGCAATGGTGAAGGCATTGATAGTTGTAGCTAGCAGCCAGGGACCTTGGCTGCAAGCGAGGAGGATGTACAAACATAAGGAAA
Organism: Warburgia ugandensis; assembly: GCA_035236585.1. Lineage (NCBI taxonomy): Eukaryota > Viridiplantae > Streptophyta > Magnoliopsida > Canellales > Canellaceae > Warburgia > Warburgia ugandensis. The sequence continues at coordinate 78,931,856 of CP141128.1, read as the reverse complement.
TGCAGGAGAATGAGGAGTTATTATCCACTAGAATGTGTTTCAATTTTCAAAACGTCCCTCGTAATTGTGTTAAAGCATGCTGTATAAATTGTTTCTTCGTATCATTAGAAGAATATCTTACATAAGGTTAGTCTACCTCGATTTCACCAGAGCTAGGCCAATCTAGGGATTGCATATTCTTGACTGTTTTTTTATCATCAAGCTAGCTTATTGTTGGTCATACCTAAGCTAGGTTGATATTGGGATAGATCATTGTTAACTGTACATGAGCTAGGCCAAGCTAGACTGATTATTAGTCTAACTCTTGCAAAATCATTGTTAGTCATACTTGAGTTAGTAGAGTTTTATAGAACTCAGTCTGGCTTATTGTCTGTGAATTCTATCTCAAGGTAGGTTGAGTTAAGCTGATTTTCTAGTTTTAGTTTATTGATAGTGTAAATTGAAGATTATCTTTAGCTTTGCAGAAAAAACAAGGAGGGAGTTGTTTTTCACTCTAACTTGAAGGAGTTTGAGGAATGGGCATCCGAAATTAATATGTACACCTATTTTGAAGCAAATAAAAATTGATATCCACACTCATTTTCAACAAAAACGCTTTTTATTGATGGGCCTTAGAAGTTATATTCTCCTATTTTCAAATAAGAAAATATTTACATGATTAAATAAGAAATATCTACATGGTGGGCCCTAAAAGTTATTTGCTTTTACATACATATTCTAAAACAAATCCAGTAGCATCACATATTCTCAGAAACTCTCCATGAGCAATGGTTCAACAAACTAAAACGCAATTTTTTACAAGCCAATAACTTTCTTTTGGAATAAATTATAGGTTATAAGATACTCAAAATTGATTATATTAGATAAATGGCTTGGATTAAAGGAATGTAGGGCCACCATAGAAAAGTGGAGGTGCTTCGTTGCTCTTTGTGTGCTGCTGCGCTTTATACCAGCATCTCTAAAAGCCAAATGGCAAGTAATCAAGAGATTACAGTCAGGATCTCATGTTGTCGTAATGAGATTACAAAAGATATTTTATGAGAATTATATATATATATATATATATATATATATATTTGGATTATCCTTTGATAACTAAGCAATTCAGTAAAGATGTAGATTCTATCAGGATCCAGTGGAATAGTAGCGCTATAATTCACCCTAAAAGATGAAGCGAATTAACAAGCTTCAAATTTAATGGTCTTAATCTTGCTGCTTCCCAAGAAGAGGGAGGAAAAGAAGAAAAAGAAAAGGATAACTTCACCTCTATCCTGCCGTTGTTTAGAAGTTGAGCGGTTAAGATGGTCTCAAGGTAGATTTTGCTTGGTGTTAGTGATGCTTGGGATCGATGAACAGTCCGAACCAACTAGAAGGTGGTCTCCATGTATAAGGGTGCCTGCTCTTACTTCAATTTCTTTTAGTCTCCAGCAAACTGTATCTGGATCTAGTTTAGTTGTAAAACATGTGGACCTGCATTGAAACTTGTCCGCATGGTGTTGGTCCTATGGCAGAAGGACATCTCTCCGTTAGTCAGTCCAACAGTAGCCACTGACTTGTTCTTGGTAGATTCCTGGACAAGGTTTGATGGACTAAAGTCTAAGATCATCTGTTTGGGTAAAATAAACTACAAAGTTAGAAAATCATGTGGTGCCAAGACTCCCAGCCTTGTGATTTCAAAAAATTGTTTCTATCTTCATTCCATCAGTGCGTCTTTTTTGTTGTTGAATCCCTTGGATCGTCCTAATCTTTATTGTTGAAGGAGTAAATTGCTTCAGATGATCGGTTTGGGTTCATGACAACTATTGAGACATAACCAATCTATAACAGGCCATTACAAATGAACAGTCCATATCGCCAAAAGTTTAAGCCCCAAGCTGTAGGTCTAGCTGGTGGTGTAGGTCAGCCGACCATGACTTTAAAACAATGGCTAATTGATGGTCCATTATCTTTGTTGTTGCCCTTATTAATGAGTTGGATATATCACCTGTATGAGCTGGGATGTCTCAATCAACTTCCCTGTTTACTGCTAACTTCAAAATCTTCTTTTTATTCTAGGTTTGGGGGAAAATGCAATCCAAATCCAAATAAATAATAATGCCGTGATAAGCTTGCAATATCTGTCAATTAGCACAGGTGAAATTGTAACCCCGTGACACAGTAAATATATTTTTTATGCAATCTCGTGCTTCTTTTGGCACGCCTTCTCTTCCAACTACGATTGGAGGATGTTTTATTGTTTGCTCTTTTTGTGTATAAAAACAGGCTGGGAAGATCCCAAAGAAACCGTTCTTAACTACTATATTAGTGTAAATATTAAAAGTGAAGTGCCACCTGCTGCTTGAGCACCTTTGGAATATATTAGTGGGAGAAACTATGGTTCCCATCTATTGATGATCTGAGCATCTTGTAGACCCTGTTATGGATAGCTTGCAGTTTGAAAGTAATATCTTCCTTCATAATTGCCGTTAACCCTCTAATGGGGAGACTTTCAATATAAGCGTGGAATATATTGTTGATTTTTCTTTTTTTTATTAGTATCCATTATACAATTAGTGTTTTTATTTTTATTTTTTTGAATGTTAAACAAACACATTCATGAGCACCTCGAGCCCATTACCTACTAGGTAACACGAGGGAGGACCTTCTTGAGCCACTGAGTTAGAAGCATAGTAATAAAATATTCTTTTCTTTTTTTTTGTTAAAAAATACCTATATTATAAGTGAGTTGTATCATACTTTAAAAAGACCCTTTTTTCAATAACCTTTTTTTTCTTCTTCAAAAATTTCATTTAAAAAATGTATTTTTTAATGATTTTTTCTCGTTTTAGCAGTATAAAATTATCTTTTACAATTTTTCATCTTTGACTTTTTAAATTTTCTTTATTGGTTTAATCATAAACTTCAAGTCACTTATTCTACAACTCCACCAAATTTCCTATTCTATAGTCTAAAAGAATTTTTTTACTTAGAGTGTTTTCTTTACTACCTTTTTTTCGACTCTGAACTTTGTAATTTTGCATGGTAGTTTGGACATTATGTTTAATTAATCTATAATAGTATCTCTTTCTACTTGAGAAGTTGTCAAGTGGATTGTATATTTACATATTTATTTTTTAAATATTTTGATTTTTTCCCTTTGTCCACTTTTTAAATTTTCTTAACCTTTTTTTTAAAATTTTGCCATCTCTTTTTGAATTTTATGACTTTTTTGCAACTTATGTGACTATGGGTTAGAAGGGCAACTTGGTTCATGAAGCTCCTGCATATGTTGGGTCTGGAGAAGGGGCAGACTACAAAGGGTTTATAGTACACAGTCTTACCTTACATGCAAGAGGCTATTGTCACTCCTCGAACCCATAACATTGACATGACATGACGACAACTCCACTTTTGTGCCAAGGCTCCCCTTCATGTCTATGGTTAGGCACATTACTAAAATTTGTGTTTTTTAATATGACATAAAGAAGATTGTTACTATGCATTCGTCTTATTAAAATCATATTATGTAAAGTTTATATAATATAATTTAATAAGATAGCTTCTCAAAATCTGTCTTAAAAAGTCATTAGAAAAAGTTCAAAACTAGGAAGAATTTAGGAAGATGGTTAGAAAACAATCATTTTAAAAAATGCAAGCTAAAGACAGCTCAGGGTTTCTCTTCAAACTTGTCTTTCTTGGCCAACATTTTCTCACTATCTTGATTTTATACAATCTCTCAAGCTTCATCAAAGATGCTCTTGAACATTTTTTAGGAATTGAGAATCATCACCAACTTGGTAAGTCTTCACAGCATTTACGACAGTTGGATCATCATAGTATGGGTAGGTCTTCTTTTCCTTATCTCATGTTTTATTTGCATGATTATGATAGAAAATTTCTTTCTTAAAGTTGTCGCAACCTCGTATGGATTTATCATATTTGTATCGAAATAATGAACAAGCACAAAGCTTTAGCATGTGTGGAATTCCAAAAAGGGGCGGACCATAAGGGTCTATAATATAATGCAGTCTTATCTTGCATTTTTGCAAGAGGCTACTTCCATGCCTTGAATAAGTGACTTTTAGGGCATACAACAACAACTTTCCCGTTGCGTTAAGGCTCATGCTACTCTTAATTATATAGTATAAATAGAGTTGTTGTGGTGTGATTTAGAGGGTACGGATTCGATGGGTGAAAATAGCCTTTTACAAAAATGCAAAGTAAAGCTGAATACTATAAACCATTGTGGTTCGCCACTTTCTTGAGCCCACATACGCGAGAGCTTCATGCACTAGACCGCTCTAATATAGCAGAAAATTTTCACTAATACTAGTTGTCATTGTACTATTTTGTTTTGACAACGTCAACAGTCCCGTATCAGACACCTTTCAGTCTGGTTCTTAGTAGCTTTCAGATGAACTATTAGCCATGATTCGTACTCAACTCTATGTCAAGTAACCTCCCTATTTACTATCTATCTTTGTTTAAATGTCCAAAGTGGGTGATTGCCATCTTAGAGGGTATTTAGAGAGCTTTCCTTTGGGAAGCAAATAAAGAAAGAAAGCCTTTACATCAGCAAGATCATCATTTCTGGAGACAAATCACCAAGGCAAAGAAGTATGGTTCTATCTGGGGAGGTTGAGAAACAAATCAAAGAAACACTAGAAATGCTTCTAACCTGTGGAACAACATAATAGCCCAAGGGGGTTCTTTCCGAGACAGTACGGTTTTGGGTCCACCTTTCGTTAGGTGAACATCCATTTTCTATTGCTTATGACTGGGTTTATAAAAATTCCATCAGCAAAGAAGCATCTGTGGCAGATACATTCACATGGAACCAAGGTCAGACACATTGGAAGATTGCACTTGGAAGAGGACTCTTTCCCTCAAAATGGATTTGTGGGAAGAGCTCAGCTGGGTACCTTAACCAGAGTTGCTTAAACCATTCAAAAGAATAAATTAGTTTGGGTTCCTGAGAGTACTGGCAGATTCATAGTAAAAAAGTTGATACCTAGACCTCATTCAAGCACAGAATTCTATCAACACAATTGATCATCAGAGCGTCTGATCTTTCCACTCTCCACCTATAACAATGGGATGATCATGTGGAAATTAGCATATCGGAGAGTTCCTGTTGTGATCAGCTTACTATGAGGGGTAGAAATCTACTAGCAGATGCATTTTCTGCTTTCAACATGAGAAAACCATTGCCCCCTTGTTCTTTTGGTTTAGTTTCTCTTAAAACATTTGGGGAAGAGCTCTGTATTTATTCAGTATTCACCAGGTTAATTGTAAAACCATTAAGACTATGCGTTCCATATATGTGGAGAATGTTCCAAGTCCCAACTAAATGGAAGATCACGTGGGATACTCTGTTTCCCATAGTCACATAGAATTTGGGGAGAGAAATCAAAGAACCTAATCGAATGCCTTTGCAACTGAAGAAAAGGCTGGAACTCAATTTTCTCTCTATTGTGCTGGTGGATTGCATCTTTGAAGAAGCTTTGTTGAAGTCTCTTTTGCAGAACTAGGGAGCACCAGGGACTATATCACACCATTTCAGCATTCAAAGCGAAGGCTCTACCCACGTGGAAACTTCTCCCGCAGGCCACTTTAAGTTGAACTTGGATGGGTCTTCTTTTGGTCACTCGGGGTCTTCATCAGTTGGGTTCCTTAACAGGTCGCGTGTCATACGAGTTAATACAAAAGGTTAGTAGGTTGTATGTTGGACGGATCCTCTTGGTTGACACGAGCACGACACCAATTTGGGCATATTATTTTTGGGTTGACCCTATAAATGACACAAACACTGTAGGACTAGACCCTAGCCCCTTAAATCCTTGTCGAGTTTGAGTCGTGTTATCTCGTTGTATCATATTTTACAACTCTTAGTTGGGGATCTCTGTAATTCTAATGCTGACGATACCTTCCATTACTCAGGGAGCATTGGCGAAGGTGATTCCAGTAGAGCATTAGTGATTGCTTATACAAAGGAGTTGGTAAATTTCTAAGGTTACACAGCTTGAACCAAATATTTTCGAAGGAGAGAAGCAGATCCTCCATGGAGGTTCGTTTAACAGTTTGCAACTTCTAAAGATTGTCTATTTTAATCACAGAGTTTGGGTGGTCCACTGTAGTCTATGGGCCCCTGCTCTCTTTGTTTGTGGACCCTCCTGATAGCCCAAAGACTATGCCAAAATTAAAGACTTAGCCATCCATGAAATTTACCTTCAATTTGGATGATGAAACATGCAGCCAAGAGATTTAAGATTTAGTAGGCTGCTAGCACCCACCACTCTAGTTCAATGTTGTCGGTTGTTTGCTTGATCTGAGCCAGTTTTGGGCAACTGGATATCTAACGCAAGCATTTTCAATCACTGAATCTGGAGCATCTGCAAGCTCTTCGATTTGACAGCTGAACTCCCTTAGGATGGGAACTACGATTCAGATCAAATCTTATAGAAATCGGTTTTCCTTTTCGTGTCACACCGCAAGTAATCCAAATGGAATCCATCCTAATCGCTAGGCAATCTAAGCAGATCAAGATGGGAAACGTGTAGCCACCCACATCTGACGGTAGTTGTTGAGAGCCATTGCCGGGATCTCATCCCTTTCTCCATTTCTCTTGTTGGTGTGATTTCCTATTTACCTGCCCCACCACCTTCCCTCCCGCCGAAGTTTTCCCAAGAAATGAAGGATATTTATGGAATTTTAAAAGATGAACGCGGATGCGGATTTGGATTTACGACACCCACATTAGAATGGCACTTCCCAATTCCATTTCCATCCTGTTTGGTATTTATCGTAATTATTTGAAAAACTAGAGGCGTTTAATTAAGTCCACCTCATCGAGCTGCCGAGCTGACCCGAGTATAATACAAGTACAGGCAAGTGTTTGGAAGATAGCGGGAGCGGCAATGAAGATCGCCGTCTTGTTGTTTCTTGTGGCTTCTCCGCTTCTCGTTTCAGATGCAGCAGACAGCAAAGGTGAAGATTTTCTCTTTTCCTCCTGCAAATCTGTTTCTCTTCATTGTTGGCCAGAGTACTGCATTGTCTGTTTTAGTGCAAATTTGAGGGTGGAGGTGTTCGGGTGGGGACTTGTTTGTATTTCTGGGTTTTGATGGTTTGCACCAGTTGGGAATGATGATAATGGAAGTTTGAGGTATTGGAAGGTTAAAGGAACTGGATTCTGCTTTTGCTCTAACTGCATTTTAGCTATCGACATGATTTTCAGTTTTTCTCGGTTTTTCGTTTTCGGATCCGATGGTGCATTTGGTAGAGAAACCTAGAGCTCACAAACTGATCTTGCTTTTGTCTTTGTTAGATTGTAGTGCTGTTGTGGAGAAATGACACTTGGTTGGCCACCAATGAACTCTTTCTACGGGGCACTTTAACTATAAAGAATGGTTTCTGGTTCTGTAGAGTTTGGTGCGAGCAGGAATGCCTCGGAGAGGAGGAAAATATGAGAGAGAATTGTTTTCTTTGTTTTATTACTGCAAAAAATGAGGTATTATGATAGTAGGATGTGCAAAGTGAAAATTTCTCTTAATTAAGGGCAAATGGCATTGCTAACACTGCCTTTGAATTTCAAGATGATGTGTTCGTCGAAACATTTTTAGCTTGTCAGCCAAATAAATGAGAGTTCATTAATATATCAGAAACTTGATCTCTAACAAGAAATGTGTGACGCCATTACCTCACCATTCTCCGCTCTTCTACTGAAATGCAATCAAGTAGGGTTCTGTGGCGTTTTACTAATACTCTTATTTTCTTGAAAATGAGTATATGTATCAGATCTCAGATGAAGTTCCTGCGGTGGGTGCCTATTGTAAGTAAGTTGAACTGCAATCAATAGGTGAGAAGCAAAATGGCATCTTTTCGCAGTTAGTCAAGAACCTTCTCTTGAGGGTCTGAGGAAGCTAGAATCAAGGGTGTAGGGACTGATCCTCCTGTACCGGCATCTTTCCCAATCTTAATCTCTGTTTAACTGCAAGAACAACATAGACCAAGAGTCAAAGCACAAATCTAGAACTCCTCCCACCCCTTCCTATTTGATACATTCCATATTCGTTCAGATCATTAAACTCCACCATACAAGGAAAATAACCACCATTCATCCTTCTTTCCCTAGTAAGATGTACAGGATAAGTCAAGTTCTTGTTTCATCTAAGGGTGCTTACGGTTACAGGAGCAGACCAAGAAGGCGTAGGTGACTAAATTAATTTTCTCTCTGAACTTACTTACATTCATGGTCTTTCTCTAAGTAAGGAAGACAAGATAGCATACATTTTGGAAAAAAAAAAAAAAAAAAAATTCGTGCTGGAGAAACAATGATTCACTAAGGTGATGATGATCATGGTATTAGACAAGGAAAGAATAGGTGCCAAATTACAAATTTTCTTCAGAATTCCACTACTGCTTGTCCTTTTTTCTGTAGTAACGAACTATGATAGGAGAAATTTAAGAAAGAAAAGGGGTGTAAAAGAAATGATGGTTCATTTAAGCTGTGTCTTGATGCAGTTTTTCTTCTTTTATTTTTAAAAGAAATAGAAAATATGGGAGAAATGCATTTAGATACTTCTCTTGTTTTCTTTTAGGTTTTTCATCAACCAATACTGAAAGAAACGGAAATGTAAGAAAAATGCACATTTCAAGAAGCTGGGAAACCAATCCGTTCTTTTTACCTCCTCTTTTGGGAATTGGACAGTCAAACTCACCTCTCTTCTAAGTCTGCTGATGATTGTACCATCTACTATGAGGTAGGTGGTCAGCCAAGGAGAAAACCAGAATGAATCCTCAGAATGCTAGAAAGCATAGAGGAGCTCTATCAAAAGTGGATTATGCAAACAAGGACAGCTCTTTTCTAGATTCACATTTTTCTTTCCCCTAAATTAGTTTGAAAGAGCAAATAAGCACAGAGAGAAGCCTGCTTAATTTCTCTAACCCTTTTATCCTTTTCTGTCCCTCGAGAACATGCTACTTCTAGAACATCAATGACACAACCAGATTTTGTTACAGAGCTTCTAGGATGACATGGAGTGTTTCCCTCAGAGAAATGCTTAAGCATTGGTTGTTCGATTGCATGGTGGAGACAGCATTTCTCCTCATCTAAGAAATTTTTTCCGAGCACCTAAATCCTGTTCTGGAATTGGGGATCTATATTTCAATACAGTTTCAGAGTATTAAATTGAATTTTAAGCTTCCTGTTTCCTGAAACCGATGCTTTTTAGTATGCCAAATTATCCAAGTTTCTGTACTATCTTAAGAGAGAGTTGAGTCAACTGTATTTTCTAGGGTTCAAAGTTAATTTACGTAGCTTTTGTTGTTGGAGCTTTGATAGTTGGGCATTATCAAATGTAATAGACATTCGATGAAATCAAGGGCTTCCATCTTGACATCTGTAGAAATTTTAGCAGGGAGACTGTGTTAAGTGGGTAACTTCTATTATTGATCAAGGCTATACCAGCTTACCATGTCAATTATTTGGCTGAGTTGTTATATAATTAAGGGGTATTGGGAATTATTTCATTTCTATATGACATTTCGGTGTGTATGTGTCACTATATGACATTAGTCAATATTACAGATTTCTGCTAGTGCTAATGTGTACTGCAACTATAAGAGCACTTGGCTTACTGGCATTCTGAACGAGCAGTTATTACTTTTGTGCTAGAATAACAAAAGGATGATAATAGTATCATATATGCATTGGTATTACACAGTGCTAGACATTCTAAAGAAAAAAGATAAAGAAAACTATTAGGCAGTGCCGTTATATTAGTAGTACTGTAATTATTTGTTATTAATGTAACTTTTATTATTGCTTACTGCTTTATATGATAGATAACTAGGATAAGAGCCTATAAACTTGAAGTTAAGACTTCTAACGATAGGACAAATTCCCCGTGTTATGAAGTTTGCACCTAGTTCTATCTTCCGACTTCACACAAGTTTCCAACTCTGCAGCGTGTCTCCTGCATTACAGATGTGGAACTAGTAAAGTATCTATTAGTCGTAATTTAGTCTATTGGTTCATATTTTATAAGAGGATATTGCGGCTCTTTTCTTGAGAAGAAGATGAATGCTGTACTTGAGCACTGCATTCCATCAAAATGCAACTATTAAACACGCCTTCGGCCTTCAAATTGTTTTTGTTCTCTTTCTGAAACCTTCTGTGTCTCCTTTAACCATTTGAGGGCCATTTAGATGTTTGAAGGCAAATGCATACTGTGAACTGTGTTGTTACTGTATGTCATCATTGCTCATACAAAGATGGCGCTTTCTATATTCATCACTTTCGACTAATATTTTCTTTTGTGATCTCAAGTAGTTTTGAGATTTGAGCAAGAGAGAGAAAAATGAATCGGCCTTGGGCATTTCTGACTAATCAAACTATAAGCGTATATGATCATGTCCAGTAATTCTTTTGAGCTATCATATAAGATGGCAAATATTGCTATACATGTAACTAAACCTACCTGTTTTTTCTTTGTTTTGGTGGCAAATTAAACTTTTCCATTTTTGGTGGAAAAAACACAGATAACCCGGCTGATGAGCTGGTAGCTGCCATAAACAGCAATCGAACTACCCACAAATCATTCACCCTAGTTAACAACCCAGGCCTGGGCTGCATTGCCTTGCAGTACATAAAAGCCTACCGAGGACAGTGTGATGAGGTGGGCAAAGACAAGAAACCAGCTGATGCTGAATTTGCAGAGACCTTTGCACCCAACTGCGGCGTCCAGGTGTCAACACTGGCACGAATCACAGGGCGGCTCCTTGTGTGTCAGTCACGTTATGTTGCTGCCTCTGAAGCCTTCTCCGATATTCTGATTCAGAACAAAAGGAGCTTGGATATACTATACAGTAAGAATCACACACAGGTAGGAGCCGGTGTGAGTGGCTCTGATGGTGGAGCACCATACTTCTGGTGTGTACTATTTAGCGGTGGTGCACCAAACGGTAGTTTTGTGTTGCAGGATGGTGTGGCAAAGACACAACGGCCTGGATGCTTCAGTGGTACCAATGATGATTGCAGTGGTGCTGATGGGTCTAATAGCCGTTTGCCATGGACAACTGCTGCGGGGATTCTGATTGGCATGGCTTTTGGGTTGTGAGCTGGCTGAATGTTTTTCTGCGTCTGCGTCTGCGTCTGATTCTGTTTATGTTTTGGTTTTGAATTAGTTTATAGCCGCCTTGTGATTCATTTGTAGTTTTAATTGGGTTTTTGCTAGGCGTGGGTGGAGACTTTAGTTAGTTCAATGTCCTTCTTGTTCTTTTTCTATATGACAATACTCATTTTTTTGGGACACTGCATTTAAGGCTTAAATCGGCATGCTTTTGCCTAAATTGACAAAAACTGAGGTTTTGGCTGCTGAATCCATGCAGACTGGGATCTATAAAGAATTTCTAACCGTTTAGTTTACAATTAAAAGAACAACTTTTCATGTGCAAGCAATCAAAAGAGACGCAGAGATCAATGCAGTACAGATATCTCTATTGGTTTTCCTGTAATCAGATTACAAAGATTTGAATTGGTACTGGAGACTAAAAGAGAAGCAAGAAAATATGAAACAAATGGGAACTATTTATTATTTTAAGCCGGCAATCAAGAGCAACTAAGAAGGGAGGCTTGATGTGTGACCTTGAGGTCATAGGTTTAAGGTGTATAAACAGTCTCTTGCAAAATGCAAGGTAAGGCTACATACTATTGACCCTTATGGTCCACCCCTTCCTCAGACCCTGCATACGTCAGAGCTTTGTGCATTGGGGCCGCCATTTTTAATGGAGAGACACTATATAAACACTAACTTATAAAGAGTTCCTTTACACTTGGAGGCAGGCGCATAATGCCTTAGAATAGAAGCTGCCCCTCCCATTTCCTACCATTTTTGGAGTAATCCATTTTGTTCATCAGTTTCGTCCTCTCCATTTAGTATTTGTTTTTTGTTAACATCGTGCACGCTTAAGGGGAGGGTTCAACCTTAGAGGCACCCCGCATAGACGGGAGCTTCGTGCACCGGGGCTGCCCTTTTATAAAGGATTGTCATATTTATAGAAAGTTTTGCTTTGGAATTAAAACTAAAACTTGAATGAAAGGAAATTAAATAAAAATTAAGATGACAAGGTGTGACACCTCGGGTTTCTCATGAAAATTTTTCGCTGTTATTTCAAAAGATGGCGTGCCTCTAAAATTTAAAATACAAAAATAGCGGAAGGTTTTTCTTTGAAATTCATTTTTCCAAAGACCGGGATGTCACATTCATGCTCACACTATACATACATATATATATATTTAGAAGATAGAAATTTATTTCTAAAAACAGGACCCATCTAGTGGTTCACTTGTATAACCCTTATAACATTATATTAAATATTCAATATCACAATTCAACTGACTAACTACACAATACAAAAGCTTTAAATAAAATGTATACCTGTGCGTAGAAGTATGGTTCCTGGATTCCTTTTGTTGTGTACATCTTCTCTTGTCTTTTTGTATCTGAGATATTATAAACATAAAATATTTACAATATCTCAGCAAACTATGCTTGGTAGGAGAGTTTAAGAAGCATGCTAAATCTTAAGATACATTACTTATTCAATAGTAATTAGAATATTCATTTCCATAGCAATTAGGTTAAATTGAATTTACAATATGTTTCATATCTCAATAACCCATTTGTAAGCCAAATATTTACAATACTTCAATTCCATGAACCATACTCTGCATACAATTCTACCCATTCACTAACCCATATGAAAACATATATGAAACTACTCCCTCAATCCTATTAATATAACAATAATACACATATATGAAAATTGTTAAAGGACATACAAAATTATGAATATAATCAACATCACCTAATTTGCATTCTCAGACTATACCGGGTTTCAGAATCATACCCCTCATCATGTGGGGTTCATAATTATCCAGCCTCTGCTGATATATCAACATAATCCTCATGCTCCTCACCATATGGGTCCACAATCCTCCAGCCATTGTTGGGAAAACGATGCAAGGCATATCATCATGCTGTATCATATAAAGTATCTCATAATGCCATCATATATGCATGTCCCGTGGGCAGAATGCACAATGAATACAATATTTTCCTCTTTGGGTCCCTCACGACTGCCTAACCAGCGTCTCTTGGTAACCCTCAAGGATATGCACTATAGTGCACTAAATATAAGGACTACTATGCATGCAGTCAGAATCCGTACAGCGCGCCCGAATAACTACTCAATAATCCACCTATACTATCCTCTGTGGAAATCACAATATCCATGTCCGCATGGGGAGGACCATGGATGTCATAGTGGTGGCCTTCCCATGATTGCCCCACACGACTTTTTGCAACACATAGTGCATGGTATCCATAACATAATCAATTTCGGAGAGTGGATGGCCAAACCCTCATAACTCTCCTACCATAGCATCCCTAGGCTTACGCCTGTCTAAAACAAAACTCTCAGGCCTCCATGCCCGGATGTAAAATAATCATAATAGCAGGTAATTCGCTTGTTCATATATTTCATAACAAGAATAACATCCTCACTTATTTGGTGATAACCCACCAAGGATGTATCCTATAACCTAGACTCATATATCATCAATATTGACATGGTATCCATGTACCATAAACATCATTTCACAATTCACATACATGATGTACAAGGCATAAGCATCAATTATAACATGCAATTCTTTTAATTAACATTATTTCAATTTAAAGTATATCGAATATCAATCATATAGTCAGAAATAAGATCATGTTAGAACATGTGTCTTATAATTTAGACATGCTGTCTTAATTTTCCACCTACTTCATGTGACGCGTTCACTAGATTCCACTAGCTTTAATTGTACTCTTCTTCACGATCGACCCCATATGCTTCAACTCATTGGATGCCTTCCTAACAAGCATTGATGTGAGGACCTCATTTAGGTAAGCTGAAAGCCTAGCAACACTAAGATGTGACCTACTAGATATCATTTAAAGTTTTTCACCCATATACGCAATGACAACAGACATGCATGAAATGACCAAAGCTGCAATAAATGAAAGAATATGATTGATCATCTACACCTGAGTTGTCATTTCAGCTAATTGGAGGGTATTTGGCATAATACTATTCAAAAGAGCCCACAGAGTATCTGCTATGTTACAAGCCTCCGTAGTGATTCTATACACAATGTCTCTAGCCAAAACCCCTCCACTCCCTTCAAAGAAGCCTAACTCTCTCTGCAACACCCTTCCAAATGCATCCACCTTGATCTTGTACTCCTAGTTCAGGGCCGCCTATCAAAGAAACAAAACCCATCTTTGGGAAATCCGTACCCAGCTAATGCAGAAATCATATTGTTCCAAGAAACACATCCCAAACAGACATTTTTTCATCGAAATTTTCAGGCAACTATTCATGCATGCACTATTTCCCTTTTTATCTAGCATCATTCTTCATCCGATCACAATGGAAACAAAGGGCTTTTGATCGTGCCCTTCTATAGGTCTAATCCACCGGTCGTATTGGAGATCAAAGCCGCCATCGTCTCCGATGAGCTCTGTTTCTTCGGTGACCTAAAACCCGAAATCTAAGAGAAACAAAGGCAAATGGTTTTCTACGGTGGCTGACCAAAGGAGGGATGGAGAGATGGTGACCTGCGTTGGGGAAAAGACACGCTGTAGGTGAAAGGCAGCCCAGACGACCAGAGATGGTAGGGTTTCAAGGCCAGAAGAACAGATCGTGGGATCTGTTCTTTCTCTCGCTGGTGGGAGATCCGAGAAAAGGGGAAGCTCTCCATGCTGATGGAAGATCCGACCAGGGCAGCCCTAGGTTTTGCCCTGGAGAGAGAGAGAGAGAGAGAGAGAGAGAGAGAGAGAGAGAGAGAGAGAGAGAGAGAGAGAGAGAGAGAGAGAGAGAGAGAGACGTGGGGGGGGTGCCAATATCAATTTGGCCCCTTCCCATTAAATGGTGTTCTTTGTTTTTTTTCTTTTAATTACCATATTGCCCTTGATTTCAAAGGCCCATAACTTCTTCATACAAGCTCTGTTTTGAGCGTTCTTTGACTTGTTGGATTCCGTTTTCCGAGCACTATCTAATGGTTTTATTAGTTCCAAATTATACTTCTATAAAAGGATATAAATTTTTGAAGTTGTTACACAAGGAGTAGCTTAGGAATTGTAACTATATCATTAGAATTGTACTTGTGTCCTCCATTACTTGTGATCATATACAATTTAGAAGTTTTTTGCTACAAGTTAGGGCATCTCTAAAGGAGTAACTAATTATATGGCACGGACTGTCATGATTTTGCACCAATTTGTCTAATCTTAGCATAATTCATCCAACAGGTCATTCACTCAAACTTAAAATTGATTTTATGACCACTTATTTAAAACCACAAGTATTAAATACAAAATCAAGAGTAATCAGAGATTTTCATTGATCTTATGTCAAATATTTGTCCACCCCTTTTACGTTTCCTGCTTAGAAACTTTGTATCATCAAATTTTTGAATCTATTATTTTCAAGATGTGCCAAATCATTTTAAGAGAAGTTTAATTCAATAGATGTTAAGTTTGCATCATCATTTTGGAAACTTCTATGTTTAAAGATTCATGATTCTACCACTTGCTAGGTTCAAAGAATTTGTGGAAAAAAATATCTTCAAATTGTTAAAAATCTTAACAAAACTAAGTTTGACGAATCTTAGCTCGGAGGAACATGTAAAAATATGCTTCTTAAAAGATAATTGAAGCCTCTCAAATTGTGCAAAGGGATGTGAGAGACCAAGCCAAATTTAATTTGTACTTCAATTGATTAACATGATCAAAATCAGCCCCTATATTAGTCTCCTGAATTTGAATGCGTTTAAATAATTTGGAAAACGACAAAGTATTGCAAAAGCCTATTGATGTGAAATATAAGTTGCAGAGGAACAACAATATGCATCTAGTAAATGTACAAGACTCCAAATAAACCTAGGTTGCAAAAGTGCATCCAACAAATATCTTATTATTTCTATTAAAATTTTGGGACTCTGTGTCCTTTTTATTTTTTTATTTTTAAATATTATGACTTTCTACATTCTCTTACATTTTAGCTTTCTTGTATATATTCTCACTTGCCATTATATATATACCATTTTTTCTCCTACCTTTTCAACTCTCTCCAATAGATAAATAAATATCTCTCATTTCTAATTTTCTCTCTAAAAGAATTTGTGCTGCCTTAGTCTGTTCAGGCTTGAATATATTAATTTTTATAACCAATGGGCCATTAAGAAAATTCTAACAATTTATTATCTTATTATTTAAGGAGTTTATTAATTTAGTAAGTTTGCCGGGATCCATTCACAAAGGCAAGAATCCAAGCTGTCTTCTTGACATTTTGCTGTTTAGAATTTATAATGCTGTTAAAAGGACAGCTCTGGTGTACGAAGCTCCCGTCTATGCAGGGTCCGGAAAAGGGGTGGACCACAAGGACCTATAGTAGGCAGTCTTATCTTACATTTTATAAGAGGCTAATTCCACGCTTTGAACCCGTGACCTCAAGGTCATATGACGATAACTTTTACCATTGCGCCAAGGCTCCCCTTCTTATAATATATCTTATAACAAAATTTATAATGCTGTTATAAGATATATTATTAGCGAGTAGTTTAAATGGTAGGAAGCAGATTCTAAAGGACCTTCTTGGCCAACAATGGCCTAGTCTCCTATAGCTACTAACGCACCATCTAACTCTCTAAGGGGGGTTTATTTAACTGCGTATGTTTGGCATTTCTGACGACATATCTCCTGCGATATCTCCGATAATATCTTTTGTGATATCTGAGATATATGTCATATGTTTTGTGATATTTGGAATATGTGGAATTTGTTTTGCGATATCTCTAGTGATATCTTTGGTGATATGTTTGGTGATATCTGAAATACATCATGAGAAATATTTTATTATTTTTTAATAAAAATTAATGCATCAACCAACAAAATGGATCAATGACCCTCAAAGTATAAAACTTTCAAAGCAAAGTAGATAGTTTCATCAAACTAAGATAAAATTCATCTCGATGGGATAGGCTGATTATTATTTTGAAAATCCATTAAGAGAGCTTGGATTGCATTAATAGACTACACATGTTATATGCTCATGTCTCAAGGTCAGCTAACGAGGTTGTTGAGTGTCCATCTCTCGACAGGCAGAAATTGATCCTAGAATCTTGGTTCGGCAGACAAATGCAAGAGAATCTGAGAGCATTTACTGAAGATGCAAACACCAAAAGGTACCGGTTGATATTTTGTCTTTGCTTTTAGATTTCCTTTTCATATGATTATTTTAGATATATCTGAGGACTTACGACCACTATTTGCTTCAACCATCTCTGGCACAAGGCAAGGTCATGTTCTACAGCAAACAGCTCACCATTGATGGGAATTATCTTTCTGGTACTGCATGGCCTAATCTTTATCTCTTCTGCTTTGAAATTTCCAGTATCAAGAGCTGAATGGTCTGGCACATGGATCGTTACTTTGCTGCTGTGCAACAAAAGGGAAATTTTTACCAAGTATGTTCTTCCACATGTAAGTGGTAGTTCACAGTACTGAATTTTAGAATTTTATCAAATGTTCATCACTTGCAGGTAGGGGAAAGCGAACCATTTGTATCGGAGCTGTTATCTGGTCTGCCAGTAACATTGGCAGATCTTGTAATATCCTTAATTTTTAGGATAAAATAGGAAATTATTAAATAAATTAAAAAAAAATTTATGGATGAAATTTTTTCCTAAAAACATAAGAATTAGAAAGTTCTCGTCGATACGAATCCAACGCCACCAAGAACGCGAGAAACGGAGCTCAAACGAGGGAGTTATGAGCCGTCAAAGTTGGAAGGGCAAATTGGTCATTTGATAGAGACGTATTAGACAGGGGTCCAAATTGATACTGGCACCCCCGTCTTCCACACGTCTCTACCAGTGCCGGAAAAATCGCCGGACAGACGTGGAAAGAGGCGTGTGGGGAAGAGTTTCTCTTCCTCAAGACTCTAAAACCCTATATCTATGCTCCTCTAGGAGCCAAAACGCTCCACTTTGAGCATTTTCTCTGAGTTTTACGCAGAACCCTAGCTTGAAAAGATTTCATTTTTCAGGTGAGTGGAACCCCGGCAACACGAGCAACCACGGCTAGGTGCAAGGTAAGCCTTAAAACTCTATTTTTTAGTATTTATTAAATAGAGAAAATAATAAGAAAACCATTTAAAAATTTGAAAAAAATCAGATTTTTTTAGGAACTTTAGGCACCCTACTGTTGGAGCGTGATTTCACGGACCAAACCTTTCCGTTTGGAAATCGCACCGTCCAACTAGTGCACAAGAGACCCAAGAGCATACCCTTTAAATTTGGGAGTGATCCAACGGTGGATTTCTCCAGAAAACCCAAAAACCAGTACCTAGGGAGGATTTTAGGAACTTGGGAAAAATCGTTTAAAAACCATGGTTTTTGGAAAAATCAGTGCAAAAGGAGGGCATAAATGGATTCTAGAGAGAATTCTGAAGAAAATGGCGCAAAAATCACGCAAAACGGAGCTCTGTAGCTCCGCCGGAGGTGACCGGAATCCGGTCGTCTTCTCCGGCGTCGGCGCCTTTGCGTTGACGCCAGGACGCGCGCTGAGATGCACCCAGGACGACGTCACACGACGTCGTCGTCACACACGCCGCGCGCGTGTGGGGAGCACGCAAGTTGACGGTCCCGGTGGGGCCGGGACGTGGAAAAGGGGCGCCGCCGGTTTAAACCACCTTATGGTGGTCCGGCAGGCCCCATTTTAGCATAGTTTTCACAAAAACTTGATTTTTGGGAGCTAGAGAGGTCCAAATCAGGATCTGAAAGAGGCGTTGTGACCGTATTAACGACACGGACCTAGTTTTAACTTAAAAACTTAGAAATGACAAATTTTTCTTTAGAAAAATTTTAAAATAGTGATGTGACATGTACAGGTGCACGTGAATATACCAGTTAAAGGGAGTTATTAGCAAGCTAGTGATCTCACACTGAGGTAGGTGACGACAACTAATGTTTTGCCTTGATTTTTAAACCATGTTTAAACATAGCATCATGTGTGATTGTGTTTTAAAATGCAATTATTATTTACCGTGGATTTCATGCTACATTGCATACAGGATGGTTATTCCAAATTGAAATCTTTTACTGAATAAACTTATTTCAAATGCTTTTACAAGCATGATGTTAATTTGTTATGCTTAATTAGAGACTTATTTCTTATTATATATATAGAAAATGCATGGATTTACATGGAAATGAGAATAGAGGCTTATTAAATTTGGTCCTTTGATAAAGCTAACCCTGTGATGAGGGGCATGTCTTGGGGATTGCAAGCTATAAGTGCTCTTGAGTTTTAGCATATACATATGATTTTTGTGTTTTATATTTGATGACGGGTGCTCTCGCCCGGTGGGCGTCATGCTAGGAGGGATAGGGCCAGCCAGCCACCTTCTGAGATTATGATGTGATGAGTTTGTGATATGATAGACACCTGCCCATAGATGGCATTCGGTAGGGGTTTGGTAACATGGATAGTCCACACTACCGGTCTGAGCCTTTCCATGGGGACAGACGCTAAGTCTCCCGTTATGGTGTCGACGGGGAGCGACGGTGGTTGATACCCATGAAGGGTTGCTACTGCAGCATGATGGCCCATATTCTTATTATGTGTGCATGTATGATGAGCATGGTTATGGATGATATGCCTGGGTGTGACGACACTCAGAGGTTGACTACGTATACTCCTGATCAGGGATGTTAGTGCGATGTGGTGGGACCCATTACCTTAGGGTGCCCTTATTCTGGATGTATGCTCCATTTTATTGATTCATGTCATGTTTTAACTCCGTGAATTTCATGTTTTAGCATATGGAATAAATTGGCATTTATTGAACATGGCATTATGATATCACTATCTTCATAAATGTTAGATTTTTCATCAGTATTGTTCATTATTTCTTGCATTTATTACATTAATTGTCTATGTACCTACACAAGCGATAGCTTGCTGAGGCATTGCTTTGTTTTGCAATGCCTTAGATCTCGAGCACGATAACAGGAAAGGCAAGGCTGTTGAGAAGCCGTGAGAGCTGCTGAAGACCATTTTTCTATAGTGTTAGACAGTGATGTGAGTCATTAAACAGGATTATCATTTGGATTTTTATTATGGACTGCATATTTTATATTGGGATGTGATTTAGATCTTTGGACATATGTTGGACATTTATATGGGATGTTATGATGGATAGACTCTGGGCCATATTATTATTGTCTTTTGGACGTATATTTGATTTAAAATAAAGGCGTCTATTTATTTGACGTTGATTTCTACACATATTATTTATTTATGTTTAAATTACATGTACGCCATTTTGAGAAAGGAAAAATTAACACCCGGAGTTTTAAGATAGGTTTAGTAAAATGTTAAATAAATCTTTTCTCATGGGATCCCAAATGCTCTTATTTAAAATGCCAATATTAAAAAAAAATTATCTTAAAAATCCGGGGTGTTACAGATCTTGAGCCTGACCAGATTCACACATTCTATGAATCAGTATGTTGCTTTTTTTGGTTCAGCAAATTATACATTCTTGGGATCAAACGTGTAGCTCAAACATCTATATTGCGGTCCATATTTTGGAACCCGACGGATGCGTAATCATGAGAGTTTTCTTGATGTCATTGATAGGTTGTTCGGTTTACTTCAGGATAGTTTATGTATTCCTTTTAGCTGCAGCATCTCCTGACCCTTCTTTTTTGTTTTGTTTTTCATTATAATCTTTATAGGAAAGGGTTTTAAACTTTTGAAATGTTCATATATTACTGGATTGATTGAATTTTCTGATTCTGTTTACTCATTTTTCTTTTGTTTTTGTTAGAAAACATCCAGATACAGCCGTTTTAGCTAATTATCAGCTGTATGCATTCAGAAGTCAGTCAGGAAGAAACGAGCAACTACATCTCCCCAATGTTTTCAGCAAAATATCCAGGAAAATGCTATTTCCTGTACATGGATAAAGGACGGGATTTTAGATGGTGCTGGCCGTGACTTGGCCCCGAGAAGATCAAGGACTCCGTATTTAAGACGGTATGGCCTCGACTTCCCTGAGAGAATGTTGTATGGGCGAGCGATTCTGATCAAAGGCATTCATCTGTTTCAGGCCAAATAGAAAATTTGTTTCCGTTTTTGGTTGTAATGAATTTTCGTTATTAGGCAGAGAGCGTATAAGAATGGAGCCTTGGTGCAACGGTGAAAGTTGTCATCGTGGGACTTTGAGGTCGAGGGTTTAAGGCATGGAAACAGCCTCTTACAAAATGCAGCATTAAGGTTGTGTACTTTAGGCCCATATAGTTTGCCCCCTTCCAGGCAAGAAGGAAAGAGAAACCAAGCAGGTGTTTCTCTCTCTTAAAAAACACTTGTTTGAATTGATTTTTCTCTCTCTAAAAGAGTTTTAATTTTACCCTAAAATGAAGATTTGACATATTTTAGATAAAACCTCAAATATCATGTGTTATAAAGTTAAATAAGCTTGATATTTCAAATACGCCGAAGATATCACAGTTAAATAAACTTGATATCTCACATATACCTAAAATATTTTACTTAAATAAATCTGATATTTCACATATGCCAAAGATATTACATTTAAATAAACCTAATAAATAAACTTGACATCTCATATGTATCAAAAATATTTAAATTAAATAAAATATATTTTTAAAATATATCATAATATCTCAAAAACATCAAATATATACCGTTAAATAAACCCTCCTAATATTTAAAAGCAAATGGCATCTTTGCCCGCAAACGCAGTCTCCTGCTCAAGTTCAAGTGTGGGGTGGGCAGTAATCTGTTTGTATGATGTCAAAGGTAGAGTGCGTTGGCAGACAAAATAGAATCTTTTTCGAATACCGTGCCCACCAAAAGAAGGGCACTCGTTGGATGAAATTTTGGGTGTAGCCCATCAGCTGCGGGGGCTGCACGCATAGGTCCCACCGGCTGAAATGCAAAAATGGCTGGAACATTGTCAAATCTTGAGCGTGACTGTTCCGGAAGTTGCCCGGTAGATCGACGTTGCAAATTTCTCGATCTCTGGGAGATCATGTTTGTGGGGCAGAATCTCCTTTCATCAACGGGAAAGCCGTTGGATCACAACCATCTAAAATGGACGGCCCTAAGGACTTCCCCCAAATCCTAACGGAAAACGTCCGCCTGATTTTCGCGGGAACGGAAGGCCTCGTCTCGTCACTGAGAAGGGTACCCCGGAGGCCAAAACAGTAGCCGAGCGACATTCTTTCTCTCCCAATCTTTCTGCCTCCTCCACATATTCTCTCCCCAGCGTCTTTCTATTTGTAGAATGACGGTCTTGCGATCTGGAGAAATACTTCCGGAATCCGCCTCCAAAACCCTAAATAAGCCTCCCAATCCCATGATCGAGCCCTCAACTCCATCGCAAATTCACCAAGATTCAGAACATTGCACGCCTCCTGCAATGGTGTTGAATCTCTCTCCTTCTCCTTCTGCTCCTTCGTACTCTGATGGGGACGATCAAAAGTTAGGGCCCGGTTCCAGTTCGGTGCCGGGAAGGAGACGGAGTCTTCGGCTCGCTTCTAAGTCGAATGCTTCTGAAGCGGACTTTGGAAATGGAAGGTCGCAAATTAATTCTGGAGATAATGGTGAGAATCTGATTAGTGCGGAGGAAGGGAGAAGGAAAGGGAGTGATTCTGATGGCAGGAACGATTGTAGGAGTGTTTCGGAGTCGAATCTTGGTGATGAGAAGGGGAAGAAGGTTTCAAGAACTCGGATTGCGAGGGTTTCGGATTCTCCTGGCAAAAAAGCTAGGGTTTCGGATTCTTTTGAAATGAAACTTGGTGTTTTCGGCTCTAAGATGGAGGAAAAAGAGAAGGGAGGATCCGAAGAGCGGTTAGTTAAGCCGGATTCTGATGAAGAGAATGATAGTGCTTCGGATAAGTCTCAATTACATTCTGGTGGAAATCAAGTCGTCGGTGATGGACAGAAGCAATGGACTCTGAAGAAGCAAAGGTCAAGTTCAAGAAAATTGGTTTTGGAAATTTCCAAGCAGAGTGGAAAGCTCCCGGCCGTGAGGCGACAGGAAGGACAGACAGGATTGGGAGCTGACAGACGTACAGATGACAATAAGTGGATGAAGTTGCGTTCAGGACCTCGAATTGTGAGCAGAAGAATGGAAGTGATTGATATCGATTCTAGTGAAACCGATGATGCTGGCACTCGATCATTATCTCATGTGAGGGAAGCTTGTATAGAAGATAAAGGATGTCAGGACAGATATACAAGTGAAAGTGGAGATGGTTTTTCAGCAGGGGAGTTGGAGACTTCTTCCCTTGGTGATGGTAATGGTCCAGAAGGTAAAAGAAGAAAGGTCAAAGAAGAATGGAACGGGGAAATGGTCGAGGGTGATTTAGCTGAAGTTGGAGAAGTGATGGAACCTATACTGAATGGCAGTGCTCCTTCTCATCGTGTCAGAAGGTACAGGAAAGAGGAGAAGGGGAAGGAGAAATTGGTTTCTGATGATCAGCCTTCCCCTGGTAGCGATTCTGAGACGTTAGACGTGGACACAATTAATGAAGAATTCCTAAAAGAGAACGTACTGGAGAAAGAAGATTCGGATCTTGGTAAAACAATAGAAGATTTTGAAGAACAAGAACGCGTAGCCAATGCGAAGCAGAGAGCAAGAGCTGCAAAAGAGTGGAGAGATTATCTGAAGATTGAGAAGCAGTTGGACCGACAAAGGCTCATAGAACAAGGTTCTAGATTCGCTTATTTCAAAGCCGAAGACAAATATCCTTGTAGCTCATCATCTGTCCCTGAAACCATAGTTCCATTAGCAGAAGATAGCCCCGAAATTGGTGTCCGGCCTGGTCCATTCTCTACTGCCTCCAGAAATATGAAGCGAGCATTGAAGCTGCAGGTTCGACCGTTGAAGTCCGTGGATAAGAGCAAAACAATGCTTGGGATTGATTGGACCCCTTCTAAGACTAGAAACTCTATGTGCTCAACGCTGTTAGTTCCTTCACTGAAAGATCTTTGCATTAGTGTTCTCTCTAAGAATGCTGACGAGATCAGTTCACTTGAAGGAGTCCCTGAGGCAATAAGAAGCAAGTTCTGTCAGTTGGTTTGTGACTCTCGGAAGATGGGTCCTCATGTGTTGGATCTCCTTCTTTGTGGGTCTCCTTCCGAAATATGCATAAAGGATTGTTCGAGCATAACAGAAGATCAGCTCAGAAGAAGTTTTGGGGAGTGTAATACAGATAACCTGACGGTAAACTGTTCTCACCTGCGTGAGTTTCTTTCTGGTGTTGTTTGTTGGTACTAAATAAATAATGGTAAAGTTGTCATCGAGTGACCTTGAAGTCATGGGCTCAAGGTGTGAAAACAGCCTTATTCAAAAAAACGCAAAGTAGGGCTGTGTGCTATAAACCCTTGTGGTCTGCCCCTTCGCCAGACCCTGTGTATGTGGGAGCTTCATGCAACCATCTGCCCTTTTCTTTGCTTTTTTACACTAAATAGTATTTTAGTTGTGTGCCCTCGGTTTTTACTCTAGCGATGCATTCGCAGTCTAGCAGGTGTTCTCGGTTTAGCCCCACGCTGTATATTACTCCTCCCTTTATAACTTTCAACATCAGTAGCCGTTGGTCTTTCAATTTTCTTTGGTTGAATGATTCATTGGGAGTAGTGCCTGAGTGGCAGTCACCAGTGGCTTTCTACGTCAGTGTTATTTGATCATTTCAGGAAAGAACACTGTATGTTGAAGTAGAAGGTGTTCTCGGTTTAGCCCCACACTGTATAGTACTCCTCCCTTTATAACTTTCAACATCAGTAGCCGTTGGTCTTTCAATTTTCTTTGGTTGAATGATTCATTGGGAGTAGTGCCTGAGTGGCAGTCACCAGTGGCTTTCTACGTCAGTGTTATTTGTTCATTTCAGGAAAGAACACTGTATGTTGAAGTATCCTCATCATGCCTACTGTAGGCAAGTAGCTATAACTTTGTGGAGACACAACTAGAACAACCTCCCAGAGTTCTTAGCCCCCTTCTTTTACCATGTGCTTATGTCATAAACCCCTTCACCCAGTGGGTAATGAATATGAGGGTTGGGTAATACTCATGCATATTATGGTGAACAGGCCTTGGAGTTCGACTGCATGTAAGGCTGCTGTCCATTTAAAACATCATGGGTTGAATATTTTCTCTATATATCTCCTTTCAAAGAAGATCTGTTGTTTTAATGTTACATATTATCACTCGTTATCCTGCCCAGCATCACTTCATAGTGAAGGTCAGATGGCCACTGTTACCCTAGACCCATGCGTCGTTCTAGTTTTTAAGAAATGCTTGGACTGGAAAACTTGACCTCCAGATATTTGAGCTATAATATGACCCCCAAATGGTATACAGGTAACAGGAGGATCTCTCTGCCCGTATGCCTTATATTAACCAATTAGCAAGCTTTCTTTTCTTTCTTAGTACAAACATGTGCCACAGTTCGCTGTTAGAGAATGTGAACTTGTTTTCTTTGGAATTTCTTCTGGTAATCGTGGTACTCAAACTCTCATATAGGACATGAAATATTACCGTTTATCACTAAATGTCAATTGCACATGTTCCTACTACTAACATCCTGAACTATTGTTTATTTCTCATTCTCATTTCACACACCAGATGCTTTTGTTTCCTGTTGGCCATATGGAAAGAGCTATAAATAGGCCAGCTTAAATCAGCAGTGTTATTTATTGGATTCATCTATGTAAACCTGGTTTCACTTAAATGCAAGCATTTAACTTTCACCCATGATTGAGGGAACTCTGGCTATGCAAAAGTGCTGGTACTTTTAGTCTTCCCTAGGCTTTTTAGCTTGGCCACTCCTTGGAATTGGACTCTCTGCTTGATTTAGATGAGTTCACTATGACTTAGCTGTGACAATTTCGCCCTACTCATGCACTTAGCCATGCCTCAGCAGTTATTTAGGATAGTTTACTTGCCTTGAGATCTTTTGAAACTTAGCGTTGGGTATCCAGTCATCAAAGTAGACCTAGTTTTGTGTCTTGCGGGTGTCTTGCAACATGGAGCATCTGTGGAAAAGTTTTATTTGTGCCTGCACACAGTTTATTTTGTTTTGTTTTATCTGCAAAATGAGGAATTGTATGAATTGATACTTTTTTGCAGCTGCTTATTTTATGATAATTTGAATTGATGCAAGTTTATTGTGCTGGTATAGCTGAGTGTCTTTCTTTATGTGAAACCAGGTATTACAACTTGATCTATGTGGACGCTGTATGTCTGATTATATCCTGCGTGATACATTGGCCCGGATGCCAAATAGCTTTCCCACATTAATTACTGTCTCACTGAGAGGTGCATTTGCTCTTACCGATAATGGACTAAACACACTGATTACTTCAGCGCCATTACTAAGTTCTATAAATTTGGGCCAGTGTCCCCTTCTTACATCTACTGGAATCAAATTTCTTGCGAACAATTTGGAATCTGTCTTGAGAGAATTGTACATAGATGAATGCCACAACATAGATGCAATGCTGATTCTCCCTGCATTGAAGAAGGTTAAGAATTTGGAAGTATTGTCTGTAACTGGCATTCAAACTGTATGTGATAAATTTGTCAGGGAACTGATTCCAGTATGCGGCTCAAATATAAAGGAGCTTGTTTTTTCTGATTGCGGGTGAGTATCTTGACTTACTCACCTTAAATTTAAACATCTGCATGGTTGTATTAATATTTTGGAGGTTGTTTTAAACTTGCTTTACCATTTTGAAGTTATTAGACACGAGTATTTGCATCTGTTTTATTTATTGGTTTCCATAGATGATTTTCCATTTTAAAATGAATCAGAAAAGAAGCTGTCTTTCTTCCCCATAGAATCAGCAGGTATTATGTTACTCAAAATGATGTAAATGTCACCTCCATGCTCCTCCTGATGTTTGATGCTCCTCAAGTGCAGAAACCTAACCGATGCTTCCCTGAAAGTCATTGGACAAAACTGCCCTGGATTGCGTGCTCTCAACATTGTTAACTTGAGAAAACTGACCGATTCCTCAATGCAATACATAGCTAATGGTTGTAGATCCATACAAGTACTTAAGCTTTGCCGCAATGGATTCAGGTTTTTCCGCGTCTTACTGTTCCAGTTTTTATTGGTTTTCTGCCCTGGTGTTTTATATGAAATTTCTGACAGTTGTATATGTTGATGTTTTGTCTCAGCTCTGTAAATTTTGACTCCAGTTTCTTTCCTCTATATCGACGCTGATTTCATGATGCATCATTTATTGTTCTCAAGTATATCAACAGTGTACAACTTTAGATATGTCTAATGAAACGATTGCTGGAAATGAGATCTCATCCAAATAGAAAGATATTAAATTTCTGAAGTTTCTTACTGTATCCTATACCTCCAGCAGGAACCAGATTTAGTGAGCCATGAAATAGCTGATCACATGGTTCAGTAAACCAACTGTAATAAAAGAAGATTTTCGTTGGGTCTAGAAAACTAGAAAACACATATGCTTCCCAAGGTATTTCATTCGGCTATCCTTGGACATTTGTCATGTGAGCAGAAGTGAGAAGAATAAAAGGTCTTCTTAGGGTTCCTGCTCCTATTTCTGTAGCTTCATTTCAATTTGATGGCTTTGTTTTCCTGAACAAGTCCTGGTTAGTTCTGGGTGTGTCTGTAGTGATCACTGAGGGGGAAAAACTAATGGTTTGGACTGGGATGAAGAACAGTAATTATTCGGAGGCTGAGGCTCTGACTGCGGGTTAGAACTTCAGCATCTTGCTTGCTTGAACTTTGCTGCTAAAAGTAGTCTTGGAATGTCATCCAGTGGCTGCAAAATGAAATCTGGTCCAATGATGGTTTGTGGATTTCCTTGGTGTCGGAAGATGGTATTTGCTAAATTTTCACAATCATATCTCAAAGAAAGTCTACATTAACGTATGGAAGATAGGAAATGAACTTAATAAGTGTCCAAAAACTAAGTGGTGGAACTTAAAAGGAGAGAAGATAGCATCACTTACAAACAAGTTGATAGCAGAAGGAAACTAGAACAATGAAATAGGAGTAAGCACTATGTGACTAATATGGCTATATATATTAAGAAAGTGGCAAAAAATGTCCTATGAGTATCTAAAGATACATGACAACTGATGAAAGAAACTTGGTGGTAGAGTAAAGAGAAACATATGTGTTTTAAAGCATGACAAAGGACTAAAAATAATGAAAACTTGGAGCAATATAAGAATGCTAAAAAGGTTACTAAGAGAGTAATAAGTGAGGCTAAACTTGAGGCATATGATGATCTCTATAAGAGATTAGGATAAAGAGAGATGTATTTAAACTCACATAAATAAGAGAAAATAATACTGAGGACTTAGACCACATTAAGTGTATTAAAAGTGATGACCAAAGGGTCCTAGTCAAAGATGACAAGATGAAACAAAGATGGGAAAGTTACTTTCAAAACTTGTTAAAGGACAATTACCCTGAGAATACAGGGATTGAAAGTATTGTAAAAACCTAAATAACATTGGGAATAAATATGGTTGTAGGATTAGAAGACCTAAAGTGAAAGAAGCCATGAAAAAGATGAAATTAGGAAGGCTTTGAGGCTTGATGGTATATCCATAGAGGTTAGGAAGTATATGTGAGATTTTGGGGTAGTTTGGTTGGAAAAATTGTTTAACAAGATTGTAAATCGAAGAAAATTCCGGATTAATGGAGGAAGAGCTTTATTGTATCAATTTATAAGAATAAAAGAGACATATGGAGTTGCACTAATTATTGGTGAATCAAACTTATGGGCCATATTATGAAACTTTTTGAAAGAGTAATGGAAAAGAGGCTACAGAATGAGAGAAGTGTATTGGGGACTAGTTTGGTTTCATGCTTAGAAGGTCTAATGTGGAAGCTATTTTCCTGCTTAGATAATTGATAGAGAAATATAGGGAGATAAGGAAGGACCTCCACATAGTCTTTATTGACTTAAAAAAACTTATGATAGGGTCCCTAAAGAGTTAATATGGTGGGTGTTGGGTGAGAAAGGGGTTTCACGGGGTATATAGACAGAATTAAGGATAAGTATGAGGGAGTGATTACAAACGTTAAGACCGCTAGCGTAAAGATCGATGATTTTTTTATCACTATAGGATTGCACCAAGGATCAACATTGAGTATGTACCTTTTCACGTTGGTTATGGATGAGTTAACAAAACATTTGCATGAGGAGATTTCGTGTTGTATATTTTTGGCAAATGATATAGTTTTGAGTAATAAGACAAGGGAGGGTGTAAATACAAAGCTAGATTTATGGAGAGATACATTAGAATTTAAAGGATTTAAAATTAGTTGAACTAAGAGAGAATATGTGAAATGTAATTTTAGCAAGGAGAGGAGCATGAGTGGGCACTAGTAAAGATTGATAACCAAGAAGTCCACCTAAAAGAACACTTTCGATACTTGAGATCCATAATTCATGAGAGGAGAGATTGAGAGGGAGGAATTCTAGACAATCCAAGTGGGTATAAAGAATGGAGATGCATCTTTGGAGTTTTGTGTAATCGAAGGGTTCCACTCCAACTGAAAGAAAAATTCTATAGGATGACTATAAGGCGGCATGCTCAATGGATTAAAGTGTTAGGCAGTTAAGGAACAACATATACATATGATGAGTATCACTAAAATGCAAATATTGAGATGGATAAGTGGCAAGATAAGAAAAGAAAGAATTAGAAATGAAAACATTAGAGGAAACTTAGGAGAAGCATCAATAGGTAACAAGATGAGGGAGACTAAAACCTAAATGGTTTGGACATGTTCAATGTAGACGAAAAAGGGCACTAGTTAGAAAGAGTGAGGCAATCCTAGTCGAAGGTTCTGAAAGGGCAAGGGGAAGGCCCAAAACAACATGGATAGAAGTGGCAATAAAAGATTTAAAAGCTTTGGGACTAAATGAAGTCATGACGCGTAATAGAGGGGAATGGAGGAACAAGATTTAGGTGATCGACCCCCATTGGAATAAGGTCTTGATGATGATGATGATGATGATATCTCAAGGAAAGCTGATTACTTCAAAGTTTTCTTATCAAATTCTTGCGAGGGAGGCTTGCTTAAAAGCAAAAAGGGAAAAGGAAAAATCCCGAGGGAGGTTTTGTCCCCCCTGAAGAATGATGTTTTATTAGTTTGGCTTGATTCTGAAGAATGATGTTCTAAAGGTAATCCAGATTCACATTGCATGCAAATTGGAATATCATTACTCATTTGTAGTATGTCATGGTATTGCTCTTTGCTATTTCTTGCTTATTAATTGGTACATCTGTTATGCACATGGCTAAGAGTAGATTCCTTGACATGTTCTTTGAATCTTATCCCAAGTCCATTTTCTATGCTATTTGTTTGCTTTTAATTCCCAGGAAACAAGTCCAGTTATGTAAATTTCTATGAATTCCTTATCATTGGTGATGATAATACAGTCAACTTCAGACTTAAAATATCAATTTGATCTGGATAGATTTCTAGTTGTCACCACTAGAAGCTGGGTGAGGACTGGTAATTAATTCATTCGGAGTGTTTTTAGGAGGAATAACTTGGTAGAATGCTGTTTTGAACTAGTTCATTCATACTGATTCTCAAATTTGATATCTACTTCTTTTGAAGGGGGAGGTCTCCAAAAAATGGTCCTTAAGTGGTTGACTACTACCTTTACCACTGAAGTATTAGAGCGAATTTTGTTCCTCTTAAATCACATTTTTAAGTTGAGTAGAATCTTACATGTTCCCAATATCTGCTGTCCACATGAAACATAAGGAGAAATACATTGCTATCTTGCTGATACAGGATATCATAAATCTGCATTGGAATAAGTAGATTGAGCAGCCGATTAAGTTGGTTAGTTTATTTTTGCCTTTGAATTTCTCTATCTATGTTGCTGCAATTTTAGATTTCCCCTCTACCAAAGTTTTACAACTTTGGCACAGGAAGATCCTGAGGACAAATATAGAGATTTCCGCTTCTGTTTTTCCTTGGATTCTGTTACTTGATATGATTAGTAGTTATCTCAGGCTGTTTGTTGTTTTTCTTTCCTTACGTTTTTTGTTTATTTCGTGTTTGACAACTATCACATTAAATGTGATCTCTACCATTGTAAGATTCTCTGCAGTAAGTTCCCCTCCTTCGAGTATGAGTCACAGTTTTTCCCTAGAATGTTTTATTCAACTACCAATATCTGCAAGAGATACTCTGCATTGCATTGTCTTTATACAACCGATGATGGTATACTCGCACTTTGCAGTGATTTGATTGCAAATTTCTTATTTGTGACTGAAACTTGTTTCATCATCATTTTGCTTCTTTTTTTTGGCTACAGACTTCTGGTGACGATGCATCGTTTTCAGATTTTTTGTTTGCACAAAATAATGCATAACATATTTTGGTGCACGTATGTGTTATAGATGACACCCATTTTAAAGTTAAACCTATGAAGTTCGACTTCAGTACATACTCACAATCTAACTATTACGAACTTTGCCTTACAGTGATGAGGCCATTGCTGCATATCTGGTTGCTTCTGGGGAGTCTTTAAGAGAACTTTTGCTCAATAATGTTAAAGAGGTATCCTACTTCTGATCCTGTGATTGTATCTTGAACATTCTTCATTTTTTCTGTATGCCATGAATCTGATTCTTTTCAATCTGTGAATGTTGCTGTTGACAATTTCTGAGAGAATTTTTTTTTTCATTAGTTTCCAATTCTTCAAATCTCTCATGTACTGCTTTTGCTTAAAAAATGCTATTTCTGGAAATGAAGACAAAGTTAAAAGTTTATAGTATATCTGTTCCTAAACATCGAAAGCAGTTTGGAGCTTGGACTGATTCTTTTCTCCCATGGGCATATTCCTGATATTACACAGTTGTTTAGTGGAACCTGGACTACGCACTGTTGTTGTTATTGTGGCTTTGGTGAATGGCAATGTTTTTAGTTCTCTTTTTTGCTCAATTGATTTAATGTTAAACTGTGTTGTCAAGCTCTTGGGTACTCGTGTCTGCTTAGCCTAATTTAAATGTAATGATTCTGACTGGTTACTGTGCTTACTACAGGTTGCAAACAACAGTGCCATGGCAATTGCTGATCAATGTCAAAAGACATTGCGGAGTTTGGATCTCTCTTGGTGCCGCAAATTGATGGATGGGGCACTTGGATTGATAGTGGACAAATGCTTGGAATTGAGGCTTCTCAAACTGTTTGGATGCACTCAGGTATGTAGGTGCTCGTTGCAGAACTACCAGTAGTTATGCTATCAACCAAAAGTAGATAACCACCAAGACGAAAATAATGTGACATTTAAGTTTATCATATTGTATGCAGATCACAAATGTGTTTTTGGAGGGCCACTCAAATTCCAATGTGAAGATCATCGGATTGAGGTCATCCCCAATACTAGAACATCTGCATGTGCTGGATTCCATGTGAGTTGCTTTGCATTTTCATGTACATGGTAAGCAATTTTGTATTGCACAGCCACGGGATTGTGATACGCGCAACTCTTTGTTTTCCCCTCTGTGAAAACGAATTATGCACCTCCAACGGCTATACACGCCCTTTTATCCTACCTTCGTCGTTGCAACAATCCAGAATAGGGGAAAAAGTGGTAGGTGTACAAAGGTGTTCCCAATTTTGTATGACGACAAAATTTCTCTTTGTAAAGATGCAATCAAATGATTCCTGCCCATTTAGAAGGTGATGAACTGCTCCAGTTAGCTGATTGTCAATGGCGTTATCAGAAATTTTCCAAAGAATCAATATAGTGAAGCTAATGTTTAGCATTTTTAGGTTATTATCTATAGATTTTGCACAAGTTCTTCCCTCCTTTTCTTAGGAAAAATAGCTTTAAAACCCTGAACTATGTTCAAAATCTCAAAATTGTGACGGAGTACAAAGAGTCATTTTTCCCTTTCTCTTGGACGAAATGTCTCTACGAATCTAAATCAAATGCGTGGTATGTTGAATTAACAAGAAGTTAATTCGTCTTAAGCGGAAAATCTTAATCATTCATATTTTCCACTATAACAGGTGATCATGTAAATAATGAGTAAGAAAAAATGGTGAATGGGTGTTCTAACAGACATTTGGGGCTCACATGTACGCTCTAGTCCATCATCCCATTGCCTTGGTTTAACCTTTGCCGGATAATCCTGGAGGGCTGATCCATGAAAGCTCATTCCGGTAATCCTTTGGTTTTCTGTGGCATAGGACCAGAACCATTTGCTCGCCCATTGGTGGTCGAGAGGTTCAAAAGTGTTGATCCCATGTCAGTGTCCCCATGTGGGACGGAAAGTTTTAACTTCACACCAGATCATGTCATGCCTTAGCTCTTGCTGCCAACAAACGGGTTAGGTCTTCCTACAGTTTATATTGACTTGCTTTTGAAGTCGTGATCTTTCAAAACATGTAGCTTAGACACTATCTCTCTGGGCAATTGCCCTGCATGTAGACGTTTCCTCCATGTAGGCTTATAGCTGTAAAGAATAATTCTAGTAACAGTTACCATATATCACATCCAGGAGTGTGCGTGATTGAGAGTGTGCAATTGATTTGTTTAATTCCTTGGTTGTATATAAAAATAAAAAAACAAAAATAAATGTGGTTCGTATTTACGCCTTTCTAATTAGTGGAAATCTCTGTTTCTGCCAAAAGACCTCTTGCTTGCTTGAGGGGACAAGGAAATGGATGCTTGTGAGAAGAAACCGATACGCCCTTTTCCATTTTGCAGTTAGGGTGCCAGTGGGTCCATCTCTGACATAGGGCTACTCTCTTTTTCGTAAGGCCCCTATTCCTCTTCAAAAAAGTAGGCAACTTTGGATAGAAATACCAAAAAGCATAAACAAAAAAATCACCCTAGTTCACAAACAATGAATCGCCTATCCGTGGATGTACATGCCGCCTCTAAGAAAGAGGGTTCAGGGTTGGTAAAAATTTGTTCTATAAATATAAATCATTCGTCATATTTGAAAAGGCAAAGTTAGGCTAGAGATCAAATTTCATATTCATGAATATGACTATTTATTTTAATTAATCTTTTCAAAAACTCACACAAATAGCTAAATCATTCACATGCATTGATTTATACTAGGTTTTCTATTAGCTTGCGTCTATAAAATAATAATAATAATTATTATTATTATTATTGCAGGGACTTCTCCCGCTCAGGGCGTCAAAGTCGGGCCTATATTGGTTAGAATCTCACGTAACTTAATTAGCTTGAAGGGTGGACACTCATCAACATGAGTGTTGACTCTGAATTTGTCAAAAATACCCTTGAATGGCTAGCGAGGTTGCTGGTTCCTTCTTTCAAATATGAGTGGGAAAGAAAGTGAAGCGAAAGAGGAAGGAAGGTGCAGTAATGGCTTGAATCCTGACTATTGACTACCTTTCCTTATCGACTTTGTTTATCATATCTTTGCTCTGGTAGACTTTGACTTGACCCTGAATGGGAAATGACTCTTAGGGCGGATGCCAGTCAACAAGAGGAGGCCTTGACTTGTATTAGACAGAAACGTATCCTACAAGGAGTTCTATGTAATTAAGAAGTCTTGTGCTTGGAAATTCTTTACAAGAGGCTGGATTCTTTCCAAGTATAATCGCCAATTTTGTGAAGCCTTGTAAGTAACCTAAACCAGTATTTTCTTGTCCCTAATAAACAGAAAAGCCTAGCCCTTGTTAGGCTAAAGGGAGTAACGGGTTTAGATTCCTTACAAGGGTTGGGTAAGTCGGTTCCTCATTAGTTAATTAAAGCCTCTACCAAACACTTAGAGATCTGAAAAGATAAATAAAACAAAGACCTTGGAGTCTTGGAAAGTCTTGTTTTTTTTTTAACAGTTGCTGAATTTGAGTGGGCCCCACATTCAATAACGAGGCTTGGGATGATAGGACTTGAGATGAAGAGATGTACAAACCACTGGTGGTGGCCTAGGTTGAGATTGGGTCTTGGGCCTTTTTTAATAGGGGTGGCAAAATATGACATGACACGATAATAAGATTCGAACCCAACACGAATTTAGCTGGTTAGGGTTGAGTCTTATTATGTTCCTGTCATTTTCGGGTCAACTTGAAAATAACACGCCAAAAATCATACCATGTTCGGGTCAATCAATGTTGACCAATCATATTGACTTGTTTAACACGCGACTTATTAATTCGTCGCATTAGCCCATCCAACCCGCAAGCTGTTAACCAATCGGGTTGAAAATATAGGACGGTTCATCTGAAACCGTAATATAGGATGGTTCATAAAAAACCGTCCTATAATAGTTATTTTATATTTATTTAATTGTGTTACACGAGTCATGTCTTGTCGACTCATTTAATAATTGTGTCCTGTTTGAGTCATGATTTCTTGATATGATTATTAAGCGGGTCATATTTGTGTCGACTCATATACTATAATGGGTTAGTCTCGACATGACACGAACATAACCCGCCAACCCTAATTGCCAGGCCTATTTTTTAAGGTACATAAATGACTTGACTCTATCGATGTGCTTCAAAACTATACCTGGGCAAAAGCTTCACCACTCATTCTATTAATACCATTTGAGTTAGATAAAATATCCTTCTCTTTATTAACTATTTTATCATGGCCGAAGCTAACCATTGATTATGTCTATTTCAACCAGCAGTTAGTCACCACTACGATGAGACCTAATTTCTTGACGATGCATTTGATGATTAAAAATGATTTGCTTGGTAGTCAATCATGTCAGCCGTGGATTGCCTCAGGATTGGAAATATATGTATCTTAATAAGCAACTTTTATATATGTTATTTCATTGCTCCACACAAGCCAGAGGGGCAAACTAGAAGCTTTTAAATGTATCAGACACCATATACTCTAAGTCAAGAACCTACAAATACTAGAACTTCAGTGAAAAACATGTTTGATGATTACACACAATAAACATGTTTTGGAAGCCGAGGTTCAACGACTGCCTCAAGTGGAATCTTCCTAGGCGTTGAGAGCCCGAAAATCTCCTCCATGTTCAATTGCTCTCTTGTCATATTATCCGGCAATTTCCACTTGAATCCGTGTAACAGATTAGCCAGGGTTAGCTGAATCACCTTTAATCCTAAGCTATATCCTGGACACATTCTCCTTCCCGATCCAAAAGGCAGCAGCTCAAAATCTTGACCCTTAACATCAATGGCCCTTCCCATGAATCTCTCAGGGCGGAATTCATCTGGTGCATCCCAAATTGTGGGGTCCCTTCCAATTGTCCAGATGTTGACTAACACACAGGACCCAGCGCGTATATCATAGCCATTGATGACACAATCATTTCTACAGAGCCGCGGGACTAACATAGGTGCCACTGGGTGCATCCTCATCGTCTCTTTCATGATAGCCTCAATGTAAGGAAGGTGGGGAACGTCTTTCTCTTCAACCCTTCTCTCGCCACCAATCACCTTGTCAAGCTCTTCGGTCGCTTTTGCGAAGATGTGTGGTTGTTTCAAAAGCTCAGACAAGGCCCACTCAACTGTAACAGCCGAGCTCTCGGTCCCACCTGCTATCAAGTCCTGATCGTCCATCATCGAAACACAGACTTGTTATCATAGAGAATTTTCTCAACATAAAACCAATAGAAGATGGGTAGAGAAAAAACTTGAGAATTTTTGAGCCTAAATTCAATAACTTAATGTGTAAGTTATTATACTTGTGTCCTTTTGGTTAAATGTGATAAAAAAAATTAAGAGAATACTATAATATAATTTAGATTTTAAAAGAGACAAATAGAACCTCATTGCTTTGTTTCTTCCTCTTGTCCCATACGTTTATTTCTCTGTTTTTCTACATTCACCGCTCAAAGAATCTGCATGCGCTTGGGATCTATAGCTTGAAATTTCTAACTATTATTTTCTCTAACTTTTTTTGTTTTGTACTTTTTTTTAGCTAATTAAATGTCACCTGTTTCCATGAAAGTACAAAGAGAAGATGACATTTAATTGACCAAAACAAAACAAAAGACACAAAAGTTTAGAGAAAATGACAGTTAAAAACTTTTTTTTGGGCAATAACATCACCTGCACTTTATACTCCTCCCCTATGAGAGAGCATTTGGGCACCACTTTGCCTAAAGCCCACCTTTGTATGATCCGACTCTTTGATTACTTTAGTTTTAGATTTTTATTATTATAAAAAAGTAAGTGAATAAGCAGATTCTAACGTCTAAAGCCGCTGTTCTCAATGAGAATAAAAATTATGGATTGAGCTATTTGGAAAGAGTAAAAACATTCTTTATAATTTGTAAAGAAAGCTTTTTACTACTTAATCCATAATTCTTATTTTCGGAGCAAATAAAAAAAACGTTGTGATTGAAAGTGACAGATTAGAAACTTTGACTGTCAATATAAATGTTAGAAGCAAGGAATAATTTGGGCAATTAGACATTCAAAGATAAAGCAATAAATGAGCCGAATTATACAAAAGTGATTGAAAGAAAACCTCTCGCTTGAAGTGTCTATTTAGCATTCCTCTTGTTTTTGGCAACCAACCCCTCACATGGTTCCAAGGCTGTTATGTCGACATGATCAGATCCATTGAATTGTTAGACCACTGCAAGTCCAGCCATGCCACTCGCCTCAACCAGCATGCTTATGTCTTTTTCATGATTGACTATAAATTGTAAAGTCTCTTGTCTTGTCATAGCGATGAGTTATCTTAAATGGACACAAATGGACTCAATTATGAGAGGAGTAAGTGTTTATTATAATTATTATAATAGTTAGTCTTATCTTGTATTCTCACGTCTTGGACCCGTAACCTTGACCCAACTTTTACCATTGTCAAATACTAATAAGAAGAAAAAAGTTACCTGCGTGAAAGCCTTGACCCCGCTGCGGCTAAGCTGAACGTCGAGATTGGGGTCGTCCGCCAGCTGCAAAAGCACGTCGACCATGTCTTTCGCCACAAAATCCTTCACTCCTTTGCGTTTTGCGTTATGCTCATCAAGAACATGTTCCAGGAACCGATCGAATTTCTTACTTAGCACTTTCATTCTCTTCACATAACCCTGCAAATCCATAAATCCAGTCCACGGAATCCAATCCCCAATGTTTAAAACCCCACTCAACAGGAAGAGCTCGTCAAGCATCTTCTTGAATTCCTCCGGCGAAACAATTGCCCCCTCCGACTCGTCCAAATACGTCTTCCCCAACACCATCCGGCTTATAACGTTCAAACTAACGGTGGAAAGATGGTCCTTCAAAGTGATGGGTTTCCCGGCGGCAGAAAAAAGCCCGGACAGTAGCGCGCGGGTCTCCTCAAATCGTATGTACTGATAGGAGTCGAGACGTTTGGCGCTGAAGAGCTCCGTGAGGCACATCTTGCGGGCTTGGCGCCAGTATGGCCCATAGGGGGACCACGTTATGTCGGAGTAGTTGTAAGTGGTGTACTTTCCGGCCGCGGTTTTCGGCCGGCCAGCGAATGTGACATCATGGGTTTTGAGGAACTGTTTGGCCATTTCTACTGAAGAACCGACTACTACAGGGAAGGAGCCGAATTTGATTTGCATTATGGGGCCGTATTTGAGAGAGAGTTGATGAATCGAGCGGTGGGGTAATGGGCCAACGAGGTTGAGATTGCCTATGATTGGCCATGGTTTTGGCCCCGGGGGGAGGTTTAGCTTCCTACGGCGATACCGGCGGGAGAAGACATACAGGATGACTGATGCTAGTAGCACCGCTGCGTACAAATCCCATGAAGGCTGCTCCATTATTGCTGCTGATACTTGTGGTTGTGGCAGTGGAGGTGATGACCTCTTTATAAAGAATCAAAAGTGGGAAAGTCAGTCAACTATTCTACGCTAATTTTGTGATGGGTGGGTTTGTTCGAGGAAAGGGCAGAAATGCTTTTCGCTATGCGGCAAATTTTTTTTATTTTATTTTTTTTTCTTTTTAAGGGAAGCTAAATCAAAGCGACTTAATTGTCGAACCGCTCCTACTTTTTGTATGATAGGCCATGCACGTGAATGATTTAACTAGTTGATCTATGTTAAACTTTCTCTTATTGCGGGGATGCTAAACTATCCTACTTTTTGCATGACAGGGTATATACGTGGATAATTTAACTAGTTCATCTAATTTATTTAGCTTTAGATATTTTTTAATCTAAAAATTATGCATATTAGATGATTTAATCATCTAAAAAGTCTTCTTTTCATGGAAGGTTAGAAATAAATGAACTGAGCAAATTATCTACAAGCAATCCATCGTACAAAAAGTTGTTGGAGCTCTTTGGTCAAAGAGCTTTAAGTTAGCATTTCTCTACTTTATTATACCGTGAGACACGCTGATTGCCACGTAAGGAAACACCAACGTGGGCCGTCCATTTTATAGACCAAAAAGGTTGAATCCTATACTCCAACAGTCCTACAATGTGATGCACGACTTGATACAGATAGTGATTGTGACGGTCGTGCAATTTTGGGCCATCTGGGATCCTTCTTAAGCTGGCTTACTTTATCAGATGACTCTAGAGATGGGCCGGAGTGGGTAATGACTGGCAACTCTTATTATGTTATCCAGATTATTGGAGGATGATGATGGATTTTTCATATATATTTTTTAGAATAGTTCAGCATAACCAAATAAACTGGATTATATGAACCTTGCCAATCGGGCTCCAAGTCATGGTTGTTTGTGGTTGCATTAGTTATAGAAGTGGGTTGGCTGGGAAATGAAATTTCAGCTGCCGAAAGACTTTGTGACTAGTGTAAACAATTGAATGTGTATCACTTGTAGGAGTGCGTTTGATTGACAGTGTGCAATTGATTTGCTTTGGAATTCTTCCATTGTAAACAAAACAAAAAAATAAATGTGTTTCACATTTACTGCTTTCCAATCACTGGAAGTCTCTTTGCGGTCAAAAGCACTCTTGCTTGGAGGGACAAAGAAGAAATGGATGCTTGTGGGAAGAAATGTGTACATCCTTACACGTGGTGCAATTAGGGTGCCACTGGGTCTATCTCTGACATTGGGCTGCTCTCTTTTTCTACTAAAATATTAAGAGCTACAGTCCCCACCGCTCAGCTACACAGCTTTTGCCATTGTCATCCACGCAGTCAGTTGTTTCTGTTAGGTCAAGTAGAAAGTCTGAGAACCAAGACAAGTTTCATGTGACCATGGGGAGAGTCTTAAGTCTAAATTGACTAGTTGGCATAAATTATCTGGCATTCAAGTATGAACACTGGAGCATTTGGAAATCAACCTGATTTATACTCTTCTGCTCAGACCAATTAAGGAAGAGACTGATTTACTTGTTTAATGGACAAGCCTTAACAAATATGCTATATTCAAGTACCAAATGAGTAGCCAGCATAATATATCAAGTAAGAGATTGGTTGGCTTGTAAAAAAGGGCAGTCCAGTGCATCAAGTTCCAGCCTATGTGGGGTCTGGGGAAGGGGCAGACCACAAGGGCCTAAACTACATAGCCTTACCTTGCATTTTGCAAGAGATTGTTTCCACGCCTTGAACCCGTGACCTTAAGATCACATGACCAAATGAGTAGTCACCTACCAAATGAGTAGCCTTCCTGTTATATATTCTATTTAGAAACAGTATCTGAATTGGGTGAAATAAATGTTAGATGAATAAAATGAAACTATGGAAGCGGTTAAGGGATTCCTGATCCATCTATTGATAAATAGTGGATGTTAGATACAGTACAGTCCCGTTAAGTTAACGTTCCTTACATTAACAATGTCCTAACTCCCAAGCTAACACAAAGTGTCCAGTCTCAACTTAGGCTACGGAGTAGATTGATTTCCTAGAGAGTTTTTTCACTAAGCCACTGACAACCAGCAAATGCAGCAGGTCCACTATCTTCTAAATAATCAGGAATAATTTGGTCACATTCCATAAAGAGAAAAGTTTAATACAGTTGGGTATAGTCTAGAGATGCAAGTGCATCATTCATTGAAAGGAAAAATGAATTATGCCCAATGGCTGGGCAGAGTTGATTCGTTCAATACCAATTTCCTTGCTATGAACATGAATGGTGAAGCACAACTGAAAAGGGAATTCAGCACATCCTAATGCTCTAGTATTGGTGATGACCCAATTAGCTTGCAATTGGATTTGAGTCACTCTCTATGATCACAATTCACAAAGCAGTTATCCACTGCTAATCCGAGTCTCATCTATCAAAGTATCTCTTTCAACCAGGAGCAGCATGGAAGTGTTGTTTGCTGCACCAACCTGCCCAAGCAGGCGTGCGACAAGAGGGTCACGGGTTTAATCCGGATCCCGCCATTGATAACAATGGTATTTTAGACGAGTCGCTTCGTCTTTTCATGAAGCCCATAACAAACCCCTTCGTCTATGGTCTTTTTCCTTGGGCCAGGGGAAGAAGGCCATGAAACTGAAATGGCAACTGAAATCCAACTTGCATTTGTTGCACCAGCTTCAGCCTCTCCCTGATCTTCAAACTATTTATCCGTTATAACCTGCTGTGGATGACTCATTCGTAGATCTCCACCGAAATTGAGCCTTTGATTCTGAAAGGTTTGTTGATGACGGCAGACAACAGTATTTTGAATGCTTATGTGTCATGCCTTGAAAGCGTTAGACATGTTCAGAGTTTGGTGCAAAGTTTCTAAGGGAAAGTGTGCATCCATTACAAGTGCGCATTTGGATCAGTATACACTCAAGAAAACATCTCCATCAAATGATCCCAACTGCTATTACGTTGTCGGGAATGATAGACGACTTAGAAAGTTTAGAAGAAATGGTAAAACATCTTACCCATTACAGAGTTAAGATCTTCCAAAGGAGAGATTTTGGAGGGTCAATTACTTAAGATGAGGCCCCGAGATGAACGCTTCGGACCAGCAACCGTCAAATTTACACGCACCTGTCCCAACAATAAAGTTCTTGTTGATGATGGCAGATTAAACAAGAAACGTCGTTAAACAGGAGTACAGATGTCAATCTCCCCCAGTTATTAGTTCCATGTTGATTACCAATTTTCTGGTTGTTCATATGGTTGCCATATTTGTGGTATTGCTGGTCTAATAGGATTGTGGAATAAAGGATAAGAAGATGCAGGAATACACGGAGAGACTGAAGCTGGTGCAAGCTATGAAAGTTGGATTTGAGAGGCCATTAAAGAAGAGATCCCTTGTCGAGCACTTCCATTCGATTTATGAATTAATTCATTGCTAAACTTTATTTTCCTTCTTCATTGGTAGAAATCCAACGTGGCTATATCGATTCAATAGAAAAGAGGGAGTAGTGTGTATTTTTTGTTGGGATTTCCTGGAATAAATAGTCGTAACTTCCTTTGATTCCTTACGAGAGATATCCAGTCAATCAAAATAGAAGTTAAAGAAGGTATTTCTCTACTTGTGAATAAGGTTAACCCAATGAAATGGGAACCACCGGATTGGGCGAAGGCTCCTTCCAAGTGGTGGGTGATTCGTCGCTCAAGATCTCTAGTCTCCATCCGGACCAATGAAAAAAATTGGGTCACTTCTTATAGATTAGTTGAGAATGATTCTGATCTAGTTCACAAAAAGACAAAAATGCCCTCTTAGCCACATGAAGTCTAATGGGAGCCCATAATGTGTTGTCCAGCCATTTGAAACTTGGTAGCCTCATGTAAAATATTGATAAAACTTTAGGGTACCTTCATGAAAAAAATTTCTAACAGGATGTTGGTGAAGCTTGAGATATAAACCTACAGTTAAGTTAATCTTTTCATTCATCTCACGTCAAATTTAGTCATATCAAGAGCTCATTTCAGCTCATCTCATCTCATGTCAGCTCATCTCATCTCAAAACCACTAACATCACGTACGTCCTTTACCACCGCGCACATAAGCGTTGCTCGCTCACTCGTGGTTTCCAACAGGAAACAGCAGCTTCGGGTGAATTACTGCTTGTCTTCTTCGTCTCCCCAGGAGCCGGAGAAGAAGAAGAAATGCGAAAGCCGGCGAACCATCTCTCTCGCCCTTCTCCTCCTCCGTTCCTGCTTATCTCTCCCTAAATGTGCGTACCCACCTTCTTTCTAAATTCACTAACATTTTTGTTTATCAATTAAGACCACAAAATTTGCTTCTCCTTCTTAACAACTTGCTCTTCAGCATCTGCCGATGATCTACTTGTGCATTTCTTTTGGCTACTAGTTAATTAATGAACCATTTGTCCTGCTGATGCCGGCAGCATTTTTGACAAGTACGTCAAGAGGTAAGCCCAATATGTTATTTATTTGGTTTCCATAGTTTCTCAGTTACTACGATTTAAACTTCAAAAAAATCTAGGAATTCATGCCCCGACTACAGAGAAGGGTATAAGCAGATACAGCATTGTCAATTGCCCTTGTTATTAACAAGGGTCAACTGTCATCACTCACTTCCGAATTTTTAATCCATTAATAAGGAAGCAGCAGCATGAGCAGGACGTAGATACCAGGAGAAGCAATTAAACAATGTAGTTAAAGAGAAATTATGATTCCTACCAGAGATATTGTTCTCATTCATAATGAACTTTTCAAGGATAATATCACAGCTTTCCTTTCGTGGGGTTCCTAGGAG
Organism: Warburgia ugandensis; assembly: GCA_035236585.1. Classification (NCBI taxonomy): domain Eukaryota; kingdom Viridiplantae; phylum Streptophyta; class Magnoliopsida; order Canellales; family Canellaceae; genus Warburgia; species Warburgia ugandensis. The sequence goes on along the minus strand of CP141128.1, from coordinate 78,888,177 downwards.
CTTTATTTGGTTCTTCTCAAGTTTAGGGCTCATAGTTCTCATTAATGGTTATGTAATACTTCGGGGTTCCAATAGTTACAATATTGTCCGCTTTTGGGAGCCCATATGCCCCTCACGGTTTTGTTTTTCCCAAGTTTCATAGGAAAAACGCATTGTGACCATTAGAGTTTCCTGAACTCTTATAAACAGCTTAGTTTCCTCTCCCCAGGTAATGTGAGACTAACTCTCTGTCCCTTACCCCAGCCTAGAAGCCTGTCAATCTTCTCTTGGCCCGCCCTCATTAGCTCAGGGGTTCACATCTTCCCCCCTTAAGGAACACGCGTCCTCGCGTGATAGCCACGCGCCAAGCACCCGCATGTGGCTAGTCATCACACCACGAGGGGAACTATCTCTGATACCATTTGTAACACCCCGGGGTTTCAACAGTCACAATATTGTCTGCTTTTGGGCACCTATACACCCCTCACGGTTTTATTCTTCTCAAGTTTCCTGGGAAAAATGCGGTGTGACCATTAGAGTTTCCTGAACTCTTATAAACAGCTCAGTTTCCTCTTTTCAGGCAATGTGGGACTAACTCTTTGTGCCTTACCCCAGCCTAGAGGCCTGCCAGCCTTCTCTTGGCTCACCCTCATCGGCCTAGGGCTTCACATTTAGGTGAAGCCTCAGGCCGATGACGGCGGGTCAAGAGGGCTGGCAGGCTTCTAGGCTAGGGTAAGGGACTGAGAGTTAGTCTCATATCGCTAGGGGGAAGGGTACTGGGCTGTTAATAATAATGCTGAGGACTTCCCTGACAATGAGGCCTTTTTCTTGGGCAACTAGGGAATAACAAAATCATGAGGGGTGTATGGGCATTCCGGCATGGACAATATCGTTGCAGGGTGTGGGCTCTCGGGCTGTTACAGTGGTATCAGAACTAGACCCTGACCCGGTGTGGGTGGCTAGCTGCACGTGGGTTGCCGCGATCAGATCGCCGACGGAGGCAGACATGTGGGGATGCGTGTCCCCTAAGAGGGGTGAGTGAAGCCTCAGGCTGATGAGGGCGAGCCAAGAGGGCTGACAGGCTTCTAGGCTGGGGTGAGGGACTGAGAGTTAGTCCCACATCGCTAGAGGGAAGGGTACTGGGCTGTTAATAATAGTGCTGAGGACTTCCTTTGCAACGAGACCTTTTCCCTGGGCAACTGAGGAAGAACAAAACCATGTGGGGGTGTATGGGCACTCCGGCATGGATAATATCGTTGCAGGGTGTGGGCCATCAAGCTGTTACAGGTTACATTGCACAATGGCACTGAAACCCGAGAGGAGGATTCAGCTCCATTCTATCTGTTTCTAAAAAGCACTTTGGTTTGAAATATGTGAATTCTTCTTTTTGGTTGGTTAATGATCTAGAACACCTAATTTATGACCTCATTCACAATTGGTAGGCCCCAGTGAGAGAGAAATCTAAGCAAATGTAGCTTGCTCTGAGGCATTAGTGTCCAAACACTATGGACGGATGCCGTATTGTTTTTTCTTTGACGTCCTCTTAATTTAAAAATACCTGCTCTCCATTTGTATATAGTAGGTGATGCTAATGGTCTGTGTATGATTGCCCATTGTCTTGAGTCATTGCCCGTTTCACCTCTAAGTCAAATCTTTTGGCAACAATGTCATCAAGCTAATTGCTAGGACTTCAAGGGGAAGAGTTTTGATGGCAACGTATGATTGGGTTAATCTTGACGTGTTGCTGGACAGACAGTAGCCCATGTGATAACTTGCAGAAAATAGGCTATCGAAGCAAGACAAAGGCAGAGGAATATTTGAATAACTAGCCAGATTCCCTAGAAAAACTCAAATAGTTCTTCAGACTTTCCAGCCTGCAAAACTGATGTCCTAAACAATTCACTAGTTTTGAATTCACAAACTATGAGGGCATATTGCAAGCAACAAGGAAATAAAAATTCCCGTGTTTATCATGCCAATGGATTGATTACTTGGAGCACGAGGGAATCCCACTTAAATGCAGAATCAGATTATTCCAACAGACTGATATTCTGGTACCAACAAGCTCACACCAAAAGTTAAGGTTCGTCGTGTGACCTTGAGGTCACGGATTCAAGGCGTGGAAACAGCCTCTTGCAAAATGCAAGGTAAGGCTGTGTACTTTAGGCTCTTATGGTCCACCCCTTCCCCGGACCCTGCATAGGTGAGCTTCGTGCACCAGGGCTGCCCTTTAGTTTGGAAAATGACATGCTTGAAGTTCTTCAGGTTGAATCAGGTGGAGCTAGTGGCACAATTGTGTGAGGAAATGTCATTGCCATTTATTTATTCGTCAACGTTGTGATAGTGGCTTCTTGTGACATTTCAGACAAGAATGAATTTTTGCCGAGTTTAGTTTGGAGAGAAGAAATGAGTAGTTAAATTTCTTCGACCCATGACTTCCATTTATAAATTAAGAGATGTGGTTCCGGAGAAGTAGCCATAATCAATTATATAAGTTGGTTCGTGTATGTCTCAGTTGCTAAAGAAATGCTCTGTATTCATTCTTCATATGCACTTAGTCTTGGAAACAGGTTTTTCTAAGTGAGTTCCTTTCCTAAAGAACTGTTGTCTGTTGATAATATTGTTAGAACATGAAGGTACAACTATATGGTAGTATTCCTGTTATTCAGACTGATGGTTTCTGGTCATGACTTGGGGTTCTAAGGGGTGAAGCCCAAGAGGGGTGAGGGACCTAAGGGAACAAAACCCTGAGCTGCTACTGTTGCCTGCGGGGACGGATATGCAAAGGGGACAATATCGTGACCGCTGTGCACTCTGATACAAGGAACGAGGCCTTTTCCTTGGGCAACTGGGGAAGAACAAAACCGTGTGTGGTGTATGGGCACTCCGGCACGGACAATATCGTTGCAGGGTGTGGGCCCTCAGGCTATTACAAGTGGTATCAAAGCCAGACCCTGACCCGGTGTGGGTGGCTAGCCGCACATGGGTGCTCGCGTGTAGTAAGACACACGGGGACGCGTGTCCCCTAAGAGGGAGAGGTTGTGAAGCCTTGGCCAATGAGGGCGGGCTGATGAGGGCGAGCCAAGAGGGCTGGCAGGCTTCTAGGCAAGGTGAGAGACTAGTCCCACATCGCTAGGGGAAAAGTTACTGGGCTCTTGATAAGAGTGAAGAGGACTTCCCTTGCAACGAGGCCTTTTCCCTGGGCAACTGGGTAAGAGCAAAACCGTGTGGGGTGTATGGGCACTCCGGTACGAACAATATTGTTGCAGGGTGTGGGCCCTTAGGCTGTTACATGGGGATTATGTGCATACTTTTTCTTTGCGAGGAAAAAACTTGAACCGCTAGAAGCTTATGTACCTGCAGTTCTGTTGACTCAGTCACAATTTAAGGATTTAGGTGAGAGCTTTTCATTTCCTTTAGTCATCTTTTCTTGGGTAATTCCTTGGATTCCTAGTTCTTTTGAATGACTATAGCCTCCTTTGCTTCCACTTTTGTAAGTAATGGCGCAGTGTTCTAATGGCTACAGCCATCTTTGCTTCCATTTTTTGTGAGTCATGGTAATGGCTTAATTGTTGTATATAAATCTGTCACATGAATCTGCTGTTTGCGCAAATTCTTCCTTGTATATTCTAGGAGACAAATGTCATCTAACCCATATCAAATATCATAGATTCATCTTCAAGGATGATGAAACCATTGCTACTGGGACATGTAGATTATAGATTGCTTAAATCTCATCCTCAATCACAGGAGCAACTAGACCTGGACTGGAACAGAGATTCATCTACAAGCTTGCCATCTTACTCCAAACATTGCAAGCTGTGACATATTTATTTGCATGAGTTGCTGCTTGTGTATATGTAAGACCAGCGAGTTAACTGCAAAAGGTGATTATCTAGGTTATAACAGGAACTAAATTTAGGTGGGCATATTGTGCTTAGGTGACATTTTCTCATTTAGAAAGATTTTAGACAAAGCCAAACTTTACAAATTTAGTAGGCATAGGAAAAAAATGTTGAGAAGGGGAACCTTGTCACAACAGTTAGTTGTCGCCATGTGACCTAGAGGTCATGGGTTCAAAGGGCGGAAACAGCCTCTTGCAAAAATGCAATGCGAGGCTGGCTACTATAAACCCTTTATGGTCCGCCTTTTCCCCTGATGCTGCATACTTCCCCTGATGCTGCATACACGGGAGCTTCATGCACCAGGTTGCCCTTTTTTTATTAAGGGCAGCTCAGTGCATGAAGCGCCCACGTACATGGCATCTGGGGAAGGCGTGGACCACAGAGAGTCTATAGGAATAAAATGGTGAATGAATTGATATCTTTTACACCATATATACTTTCTCATCAGGAAATTTCCTTATTACCCTTAACTGAAAATTAAAAACTTAAGCACTGGGTTAACTTTGGAGAACTGGTAGTAAAACAGGTACGGTGACTTCTTAACTGGGATATTTCAGTATTCCTTATGAGTAGATTAGGCAAAAAGAAGATGTAACTGCAGAAATAGCTGCAATTTTGTAACTTTATTTGGAGGTAGACATCCTCTTATGCTGTTTGTTTCTCCTTTCATCATCAATGTTTTCTTGCTGCAGCATTGGTTTTCATCACTAGTGCTTTTCCTATGAGGGTATCTTTGTTGCTTTCTGTTTCTGCTTCTGGATAAACCTCTTCACAAGTTGCTTTCCATGCATCTGCTTTTCCAACCTTTAACTCAGAAAACTATCTTGACAAGAAATTTAGTAGGTCATTTTATGTTCCTTTCCATTGATTGATAAGGCCAGTTTGTCAGACATGAGATGTACTTTGTCTGAAAACAGATATGCTTGCGGACACTGCCGACATGCTCAATGACATAATTCCACTGTAGATTTCCATATCATGCAACTTTCCAATGCATATAACTTCAAGTTTTCCTTCAATTCAATTTGAGTCCAGTTATTTTCACTTCATTCCAGTTAAAACAATCGTTGATTAACTTCTTGTTATGCCCTTGATATGAGGAGAGCAAATATTTTCTATATCAACTTACTCTTGCATTGGCATCCAAACTTTAAGGGAACTTCAGGGCAATTTGATTAAATTTGTTTAGTACATATGAGGTTTTGGTCTGTATCTTATGTAACTGTATTTATCTTTAAGAGGTTATGCTATCTTCCTGTTTTTGAGTAGCATAGTTATTCCCAGTATTTATACCCATGACATTGTTTTCCTTTTGAGTCTGTTCCTGGTTTTCTCCAATACACTGGAGATATACGTGCATGAGCTAAGAAAGAATTTTATGCATCTGACTTTGCTTAAAGCTTTACTTTCACACAGAGATGACGTTGGAAGATGCTTACGCAGAGTACAGTCTAAGTAGATCTCTTTTGCGTTCTGGCCCGGCAGCATCTCTGCGTGTAAATATTCGAGCAGTGAGTTTTCAGGCTTTCTATAATCTCATAGGCCTCACACTTTATTCCTTAAGCTACTTGTATGTCTTCACAATGATAATAATCTAGTAATTATATCTAACTCATTTATGGTTGCCAGCCTGATGTAAGTATTCTGTCCCACTTTATGCCATTTTTTATCACATCTGATATAAGCATAAATGTCAAAGAGCTTTGATGTATAAAGATACTAGTTTGAAGCAATGTATAACAAAACCATTGACTTGACTTGACGTAGAACACACTGAGTTATACTCTTGGCCCTTCCAGTGTACATAACAGTATGTAGGTTTTTCACATGCCAATGCCAAATCAAAGCACTTGTAAGTGCCTTGTGTCAAAGCATTCCTACTTTTTGCATGACGGGATCCACCTATATATGATCTACCTAGTTCATCTAATTTATTTGGCTTTGGATTGCTTCTAGTCCAAAAATCATGTAGATTGACATGTTACAAGATCGTGTTTTTCATTTTTAAATATAGACCATTGTTTAGAAAGTTTTTAGTCATCCATGAAAAGAAGAACTCTTTACATGTTTGAATCATCCAATCTGCATGATTTTTTGACTAGGAGACATCCAAAGCCAAAGGAATTAGACTAACTAGGTATATACTTTATAGGAAGGGGAGCCTTGGCGCAATGGTAAAAGTTGTCGTCATGTGACCTTGAGGTCAAAGGTTCAAGGCATGAAATCAGCCTCTTGCAAAAATGCAAGGTAAGGCTGCCTACTTTAGGCCATTGTGGCCCGTCCCTTCCCCGGACCCCGCATAGGCAGGAGCTTGGTGCACTGGAGCTGCCCTTTTAGATAGATACTTTTTAGGTGGACCTATCATGCAAAAAGTAGGAGGGCTTTGACATAAAGCACTTACAAGCACTTTGATTGAGCATTTCTCATGCTAAATAGTTTCATCATTATCACTGTCTCATTGAATGAGATCATTTCTCCTCCTTTTGTCCTAGTCTTCATTCCCTTCTTCCTCTTTTTGTTGTTCTTCTTTTTTCATCCTCTCTTCTTTTTAGGTGGAATTTACTCCTGATCTCTTCCCTCTTTTTCATTCTATTTTGTAGAATTATATCCTCAAAATGGAATTGATAAGGGAGACTTTGAATGTAATCCACAATAACACCAATCTCATCTCTTCCCACAGATAAGTTTGCAAAAAAGAAAAAGGACTAATTTTGAGGGAAATGACATAAGACAGCTCCTAGCTTTTCCCTCATGATCCCTTACTAAATGGTGAGCCCTGATTTTTTAAGATCCAAATCATTCAAAATGTTTCTTGACTTAAATAGGTAATGCCATGATATTCTCATCCACTAGATGATCCTAACAAATGCTACTTTCAGTTGTAAAATGGGCGGTATATCTTCTTACCATCCATTTTATAACTCAAGAAAGCAGTAGTGGCTAAGATCATTCAGGTTGACGAGAACTTAACGTATATATCCATCTAAATCAAGGAATATTTTGAATGATTAGGATCCTAAGAAGTTTGAGCATACATGGAGTGATGGCCATCCCTAAAATAAAGGGGCTCACAAGGAAAACTAAGGGCACATCTTTTTCCTACATTTGTGGTGTACATCTATAAGAATAAGATATTTTACCGTATGGCAATAAACTTACATGATATAAAAGGGAAGTAACTTATGTTAAATGGAGAAATTGACACTAGGTTTACTTAAGAGCAGATATTGAAGGCTATCTTACTCATATCAGAACCATACTTAAGTTGCCGGATTTATTTAGGGGTTGGAGTGTGGCAGCTATGAAGGGGAGCCTTGGCGCGACGGTAAAAGTTGTCGTCATGTGACCTTGAGGTCACGAGTTCAAGGCGTGGAATCAGTCTCTTGTAAAAATGCAAGGTAAGGCTGCCTACTTTAGACTATTGTGGCCCACCCCTTTCCTTGGACCCCGCATAGGCAGGAGCTTCATCCACTGGGGCTGCCCTTCTTTAGTGTGGCAGCTATGGGAGGAACTTAGCTACATTGATTCAGTATGCCTTTCGGCAAAGTTCTTTTCGAAGTTCTAGTATCAGGACTACAAGTCCAAAACAAACGGATGGGACGATGGAAAAGAGGTTGGAGCTTAATAAAATCAGGCCTAAACATCACAACTAAAACTGCTTTAAAGCTAAGTTGGCTCTTTCCTAGAATCAGGACTAGAATTCCAAACCAAATCCGGACAAAGAACTCCTTTAAAGTTGACTGTTTTCTAGAATCAGGACTAGAAGTCCCAAACCAAACAGATGGGTGGAGAGGAGGTTGGAGTTTTCCATTCCTCATTTGTTGATTTGGTCCACTTTCCTGCTGAATTCTTTCTAGTATTTGTTGAGTTTGCAAAGACTTGTTCTTATTTTAACCTATTTTCTAGAATCAGTAGTAAGCAAATATGTTTTTTTGGATGAAACCTTACTAGAAGTGATGTGGAGACACTAGAGGATACTCGGTAATAATTTCTGGAAAAAATGGTTCAGATGAAATGATGTCAGAACTGCTTTGGCACATTTTCCCGTTTTTGGGTCTTGAAAAGGAGAGGTGGTGGGGAACATGGTGTGTGTGGGTGTCAGAACAAATCAACCTGCTAAGTGATCTTTCATTTTCCCCATGCGTTTTCTTTTGTGATTGGTACACACACGCACACACCTGTGCATAGCCTCAATCCCTGGTCACCCAGGTGAGAGATTTTTCCTTGGGGCACTGCACTTAGAAGAATTATGTGCATCATTTTCCCCATGTCCGTCTTTATATGCCTGAATTTCTCCTGCCTTTGAAAATTTTCGTGTGAATTATAGGTAGCTCAATATGCATCAGATGATAGCAAAGGCAAAGCTGCTTCCAGTGCTGTTGACCAGTGCCTCAGGTACTCGGATGTCGTACTCATAATTTCTGAAGGGTTTATATTGAGTTCAAAATCACAGGGGATGACCATCATCTAGCTTATCTAGAGATTTTTTTTTTCCCAAGATTTTCATTCCTTTTTGCTGAAGATTTGTTATTCTGCTTTCTCAGGGCATTGGAAGATCTTGATTCATTGCTGCTGCATGCATCAAGAAATGACCCAACAGCTACCGTTGAATCTATGAGAGCAAAAATCAAAGTACCTTTGGGAGCAATGGACAGGTACCAGTAGACAACCATATATCACCTGCGACGTATCAATCTCTGCCTTGTTAGCTTTCCATTTTTTTAAAAAGCAAGGGAGTTTTAATATATCAAAGGCCTGAGAGAAATTTATCAGTGATCTTTAACTCAGAAGTGTCAGACTACTGTACCAGTGACATTTAGCTCATGGAGAGTAGCTTCTTCTTGCTGCCATGTAACTATTAGTAGATACTTCTATTGGCATTCTGACGAAATGCTTCTCTACTGCCTCCTGCAGACGGTGCCTACTTCAGTTCTAGACAAAGGCAAGGCAATTGCAGATGCATACAACACACCAATTGATTCAGCTGCAGAAAATCAGCCCAAAGACATGGACCCAGATGGAAAGCAGCTGGAAGCACTTCTTCGAATCCTTTGAAGAATGTCTTCCATTTTCTTTCTTGTATTTCTATGGAATCCTGTGTATTAGACACTAATTCATCTCTTTGAGACATCGGATAGAATTGAAATGATACAGGGACAAGTCTCCTACTCCAATAGCTGGAAGCAACTTACAGGATTTTCTGCTATGGTCAACACTGGATTGCCTCCCAAGCAAATTGTATACAGGATGTGAGTCCTTGTCAGTGAACTCCGGCTCCTAATTTTGTACTAACATGCCAAGCTGGTCCAACTAAAGCACTTTAGACTCACTCATCCATTTGCCTTTTCTTTGTGTAGAACACACAAGGCTGAAAACATGACGACTTTGATCGCTAGAAATCTAAAAACTAGATGGTTAGGATTGTTCAATCAGGAACCAAAGTTTTAGATCTTGTTTATTCAATGGTTGAATTTGTATCTCAGCCTTGAGGTAGCCTATTCCGATCCTAAAAGATTAGAAAATTCAAACTTGAGGATGATATCGTACATCATCATCATCATCAAGGCCTTCTCTCAATTAGGGGCTAGTCAGACGAATCTTGTTCTTCTATTCTTCTCTATAATACATCGTGCCTTCACTTAGTCCAAAAGTTTTTAATATCATTTTTTACTGCTTACATCCCCATCCTTTTGGCCCTCACCTTGCTATTTAGAGCCTTCAACTTGGATTGGCCGACTCCTTTTAACAAGAGTTGCTTTTTCAAATCTTCTAAGTCTACTCTCTCTCGTCTTATTACCCATTAATGCTATTTAAAAATTTTTTAAATATTTTTATTTCTAATTTTATCTTTTTATGTTTCGCTATCCATCCATTCCAACATTTTTATTTTAATTATGCTCATCCTATACGCGTGTTATCCCTTAATTGCCTAAATTTTTAATTTATAAAACATGGCGACCCTTATAGCCATTTTATAAAAAAAATTATTTCCAAATTTTAAAGTGTTTTCATTAAATAATCCGTGAAGATGGGTCTCATGGGAACGTCATTTCATATATGGACAGCTGCTAGCCTAGCAGACCCGATGGTCCCCACTAGCAATTTCTGGACCGTCGATGATGTGTTTGTCTCCTTGTGACGCAAACTGATTCCATAAGGCGGGTCACAATTGCCTCATCAATTTTTCAATCATCAAAGAGGATGGGCCCCCCGTTTAGCATGGCGGATATGGACATGCAATTTGGATTTACGAATTAATGGCTTGTGTATCATGATCTAGATAGAATTCATCAAGGCCGTGTATTCGTGTCTTCCGTGGGCCCTGCTTGCACGAATTTTATTTGCAACAAATACATTTTGGTCGCCCGTATGTGTTGGGAAAGCTTGACATGTTCCTTTTCATGTGACTCTCTCCCATGCGGCTGCCACATTAATAAATTCGATATTTGTATGTTATTGGTGAAAAGGTGATTAAGCGGAATAAAAAATGCGAAAAAGTGAGCAGAAAGGAATTATGATATTAATTAGTTTAATCACACCTTAGAATATTACTTAAGACTTAAATATGTGAACAGGGAAGTTTGAAATTCGACTTGGATTGCTTCGTGGACAAACTTAATTTGGTAATTTAAATATAGTGTGGCCTTTTTTTTGAGCAAAGAATTACAAAGCAAATCACATTAGGCTCTCTTGTAATACATCACAAGTTCAATTTATTCATTAATTTAGTATTATCTATAAAAACTCGCTTATTTATAAAAGAAAGAAAGAAAGTAATGACTAAAGTAGTTGTTTTAACATGCCATTTTAAGCTTTAAAAATTTTAATTCGTTTTAAAAAATACCTTATATTTTAATTGATTGAGAATTTATTGAATGGAAAACAAATTTTACAAGTAATTCATCAAATTGTCATATACTATTTATAATGTAATAAAATTTTAAACATTGAGAAACATAATAATTTTCAAGGGTAATGATATATGCACTCCTTATTTTTCATCATGAAATTGTTATTAATTGTGTGGACATTTATAACTTTACATGGACTCAGATTTATGCAGATCTAAATTGTTCAATGTTGCCCTTGACTGAGATGGGTCATGCTCTAAAATTTTCATCCATTAGATAATCCTAATTGCTCTTTAAATTTATTTCTCCTGTAGATAGATCTGGAGTCCAAACTTGGTAAGTACTCCAAGATATAAGATGTATAATATTTTCATGCTATTTTACACACTAATTATTTTACAATTTCTTTAAAGTAACATTGACAAAAAATAATTATCAGCAGATAGATTAATTGAATATGGTTGGATTTGATGGATTATAATTGGAGGGTGGTAGTTTTCCATCCATGGTGGCCCCCACCACTAATGAATATATAATTGGAGTCTTAAATTGACTTGAGACTCAGAAGTGTGCAGTGTTTGGAAAGGTTTACTTTTCATTCGCGGGAGATTTAAGGCTGCTTCTAAATGACTTGTCTCAAGCGAGGAACTCTGAACTGGGCGCCAGCGATCGCATCCTATGGGGCCCACCTCCAAACCAGTTTAGTTCCCGTTATGGGAAAACTCTGCCATTGCCTAAAATGGTAGGGATAGTTTTGTCCACGTGGAAAAGTCCATTTTGGTGAGCGGCGAAAGAGTGACCGGCGTCCTACGCTACACTTCTCTTTCAGCTTTGATATCCATATCGATATCGGGATTCCTGCCCTTTAGCACCGCGTTTTTCATCAGCCTAAATAGGTAAGGGCCCCTACATTTCCGTAAAATTACAATCTTACCAATGATGAAAGATTTGGCGTGTTCAATTTATGTTTGAATAAACACGCCACGAGTATAGGAGGCTCATTCTTGCACCACTAGGCTAGAAAACTATTGCTCAGAGGGGGTAGAGAGTTATTGTATCAAATTTTATTTTTTAATGTTCTGACACTGCTTTTTCATGACTTTTAGGCATGATTTTCTATGTCTTCGTGGTCATTGATATTTAAAAATAAAATAAAAATGGTGATAAAAGAGTCCTCTTCAAGCAAGATGGAGGATAACGTGGGAATGAGATGAACAACTTGAATTTAAGAAAAACAAGGTAAAAAACAAGGTGTCATACACACATTAGTTTAGCATTTATTTTTGAAAGTTAGACATGTACACTATGCACAATCTCAAACCTTGGTAATTCAGACGAGAGATTAGTACTAAGCTAGAAGGCTTTGGTGCCGCTCTATCTTATTTTCCCATGCCATGAAAGTTAAGGATTTCAACGTCCTTATAAGGTATGTAATTTTGCTAAAACAAAGCCTTACATGGTTGGACCCTCGAATAAGAAAAAAAGAAGAAAAATAAGCGCTTTTTAATAAGTAAATGCCTTCAAAGGGGCAATTCCGATATTTCGGGAATCATTGTGGGTAGATCCATACTCTTCACTCCTTAAGTGATTAAATGCCTGTAGCATTGATATTACAGAGAGACGGGAAAGGGGAAAAGAAGCTCGGTACTATACCGTTAATGGCGACTCCAGACGCCTTCCTCCTTTTACATTGAAAGGCCTAAAAATAGTGGCAACTCCCTCAGATGGGATTCCAGCAACTTCACAACAGTAGCGATGGCGTTGTCAATAGCCCAAGATATCCCGGTCCAATGACGCGCAGAGCTTACTCCTTCAAGCGCAGTAACAACGGCAACGGTGATGGTAATGGTCACAGCCGCAATAACAGTAACAATCTCGAGATAGAGCTCCCCACCAATTCACCAAGATCTGAAAACCATACCAATCCTTATACATTGGATGGACCTGAATCTGGAAGAAGGCAAAACGGGAAGAATCCTTTAAAGAAGCAGTCGAACATCGTGGGTTTTGGATTGCAGGAAAAGAGAAGATTGGGTCATTGGATGTTTTTGGTTTTTTGTGGAGTCTGTTTGATGTTAGGGCTTCTGAAGATCTGTGCTAATGGGTGGTTTGGATCTGAAGTTGAAAGAGCTGGCAGTTATCAGGCAAGTAAACTCTGTGTGGGTGGGTGGGTGTTTAATGGTTCATGGATCTTGTTGTGATTACGTTAGAATGAAATTGTCAAATGATATTGTTCTAGACTGTTTCAAGGGAATCTTACCTTTGGTTTTCCATATTTTTGAAGATCTTGAGTGTTTTGTGGAATTTTCTGGGTGGTATATTGACTATTATAGACAACGATTACAGTTAATATCTGGAAAAAATTCAAGTGGCCTTGTCTCATTATTTTAGTTTGTGTTATTGTATTGAATTTCTTCCATGTGCATTCTCCAACTTCAGTTGTCTTGTGAGTAGGGATGTTTAGATGTTCAAGGAAAAACACATTGGCAACCTTCCTTCTTTCGAGCAAGTCCAGTGATTTTTATGTCAGCTAGAAGTGAAGGTTGATTCCATTTTAAGAACGAAAAGAAATGGTTTGAAACATGTGGAATTGGATCTTGCAATTTCTAAGTTTAACTTGATCGAGCCTCACAACTTATAATATCGGATCTTAACCACCTTCTCTTTTTTTATGAATCAAAACAAGACGGGAGAAAGGAACTCATGGTTTTCATCAATAAATCGCCAGATTTTATAATGGACCTGACCACTTTCTTTTTCAGTTTTCTGATGAATTAGATCATGGAATATTTATCTGAATTTTTTGTCACCAAGTTCAGGTTGGCCATTTTCTTGCAGAAAATTGGACAATGGTCTCTAGAAGGTTTTCTTTTATTAGGTTGATGTAGCAAACAACGAATTTGTTGCTGTCTTTTTTATATGCCACAGGAAGCCAACGAGTTTTGTTGTGCTATCTTTGACTGTGCAGTATTACTTGACCAAGTTCAAGACAATCATATGTGCGATTCTGTTCTTGACTAATTATCTATTTGATAATTAGGAATCTGGTTCTCACTTGACCGAAAAGGTGGTTTCCAGTTCTCGTGATCTTCGGGGAGCAAGTGATAGTGAACGAACTCTGATGACAGTAGAGTCAAACATGGTTGGCAGCATTGACAGCAAATTTGAGGCAAGTCCAATTTCCGCAGAAGTTCACAATGTTTTGAAACTGTCCATGAGCTTGTTGAGAATCATTGCATTAATTCAATAATGAAATTTCCCTCTTTCAGTATTCGGGTATCTGGGCCAAGCCAAACAGTGAGAATTTCAAACAGTGCATTAATTCAATAATCAAATTTCCCTCTTTCAGTATTCAGGTATCTGGGCCAAGCCAAACAGTGAGAATTTCAAACAGTGCATTGACCAACCAAAGACTCGCAGGCGTAAGTTCATGTGTATGATTAGGTTACCTTAAATATCATGGGTTCTAAATCAAATATAAGATTGTCACCTTGTTTTCTTGCAGACATGGATGCCAAGACAAATGGGTTCATTCTCATCAACGCCAATGGTGGCCTGAATCAGATGAGATTCGGGGTACGTCTTCTATGTTTTTATGCAAATAGTTTCAAGTGTTATAGATTCTAACGATGTCGGTTTTATTGCAGATCTGTGATATGGTTGCTATTGCTAAGATCATGAAGGCAACACTTGTGCTTCCCTCACTTGATCACACATCCTACTGGGCTGATGAAAGGTTTCTGTGATCTCTCTCATTTTGTTGATTCTGGTTTGTCTCTTCATGCTATTTCAGTCAGAATATGACAGATGGCCTGTATGTTAATCTGCAGTGGATTCAAAGATCTGTTTGATTGGCAGCACTTCATAGAGACACTGAAAGTTGATATTGATATAGTTGAGATGTTACCGGCTGCCTATGCAAAGATCGAACCTTTCATGAAGACCCCCATATCTTGGTCCAAGGTTAACACCAACACGTTATTGAGTCCAAGTTTCCCTAATTTGATTTTAATCATGTTTAGTTGATTTAGTTGTTTTAGTTCAGGTCAGTTATTATAAGTCAGAGGTCCTCCCACTACTGAAACAGCACAAGGTTATTTACTTTACTCATACTGATTCCCGGCTTGCTAACAATGGGATTCCAAAATCTATACAAAAGCTAAGGTGCCGTGCAAACTACAAAGCATTAAAATATTCGGCTCCAATTGAAAATTTTGGGAACACCTTGGTTTCAAGGATGCGCCAAAATGGAAGTCCGTACATTGCTCTCCATTTAAGGCAAGCTCTTTCCCTTTTATGTCAAGTGTTCTTCTGTTTCTAGTTTTTCTTGGACATTGAGTTACAGCAATTTCAAATTCTAATATCTGTTTCATGGGCATTATTGTTGTATTCAGAATTTGTAGGCTATGGTATGAACTTCACCTTGATTTCAGTAGCACAAAGCTAAGAAACAAAACCAAAATGATTGAGACAAAAATTAATTTGAAGTTATGAAGTAGCAGTTAGTAACAGAGACTGTATGTAAAACACAGTTGCCGAGGAAATTTTTAATTTTGACCTATTCATAATGTCAATGTTAAAAGGAAAATTGGCTATTTTCTTTTCATGACTTATTATTTATTACTTCAGCCAAGCCAGGAAACCCATTGGTCGATTTTTATGTATGATCCTGGCTATTGTAGTTCTTTTTTTTTTTCCTTAATTACATTTCAGTTCACAGCACTATTGTTCTAGTTGTATGCATATTTGTCATGAACAAACCACCAGGATAACCTGAAGTCTTCTGAAATAAATTGAACACTTATTATTCATCACTAGGATGTAAGGCAGATGTAAATCTCAGCTTTCCGTGAAAGAACCCTTCAAATTTAACTGTTATATGAGTCCATCCTAAAAAAGGACAGACCGGTGCACTAAGCTCTTGCGTATGCTGGTTCCAGGGAAGGAACGGACTGCAAAGGGTCAATGGTGTGCAGTCTTACCTTGCATTTTTGCAAGAGGCTGTTTCCATGCCTCAAACCTGTGACCTTAAAGGTCAGACAACGACAATTCTATTGTTGTGCCATGGCTCCCCTGCTAGTGATGAATGCACAAGTATCCAATTTACTTTTGCAGACTTCAGGTCATCCTGGTGTTTGTGCATGACAGATCTGCATGCAACTTGCATAAAATATATATGGAGCTTCACATCAAGTTGGTGAAGAATGATATTCATTGGCACAAGGGACAACGGGCCCAATTAGTAAGGCTCGAAGAATGCCTTTTATACATGAGCCATAAAACTTCCCATCTTTTAAAGAAATCCTTGTTGCCTTGACTCTTATCCATATTTATCCTTCTATTTAATTGAAAGATCTTGATCAATATTAAAAAGACACCCAACAATATCTGCTTTGATAAATTGATCTATTCTTCCCCCAATGTCAACATGCACAGAGAAGGTAATAGGTCCTCTCCTTTCCTAAAGCTGTGAGAGTGAGTTAGAACGAGTAATTGCATGAAGAGACATGTATGTTCTTTTTCATATTTTTGGAGTTCAATTGTAGGATCTGCATGCAGTGTGACAAATGAGCATGTCAACTAGGTCTAGTAGTGAATTGTTCATGTAACATTGATGGGAATATTAGTGTGTCTGCTAGTTGTGAAGTGTTCCTGTAATGTCAATGGAAATTTTAGTGTGTCTGCCCAATGCCCACTGTTACAATGTTCGCTAATGTTTTTTATGTTTTACCATGTCAATCATAACATCTGTTAATTGCTGAAAACAATCATCTCTACTAGTTTTGAATTATTCCTGTAAGATACATCTAATCTGATGTGTTTACTTTTCTAATACATCTGTGCTTATCTTTTCTGCTTTTCAGATATGAAAAGGACATGCTTGCATTTACAGGTTGTAGTCATAATTTGACATCAGAAGAAGGTGAAGAGCTTCGCCAGATGCGCTATGAAGTAGCTCACTGGAAAGAGAAAGAGATAGACGGAATTGAGAGAAGGAAGCTGGGAGGTTGCCCGCTTACCCCAAGAGAAACTGCCCTTCTGCTCAAAGGACTGGGATTCCCCTCAAGCAGTAGAATTTACTTGGTGGCTGGTGAAGCTTATGGACTGGGAAGCATTCAATATCTGAAGAACGAATTTCCTAACATGTACTCTCATTCAACTCTTTCTAGAGAAGAGGAGCTGGATCCTTTCAGAAATCACCAGAATATGCTTGCAGGGTTGGACTATGTTGTAGCTCTTCAGAGTGATGTTTTCGTCTATACCTATGATGGGAATATGGCTAAGGCAGTGCAAGGTCATAGACACTTTGAAGACTTCAAGAAAACTATCAACCCAGACCGGTAACATTCTTCAGCTCTTATCTCTATTGGAGAATTCAACCTCTGAATAAATAGTATGCAGCTGTGCAGAGTATAATTCTAATATCATCATCATCATCATCATCATCATCATCATCATCATCATCAAGACCTTATCCCAATTAGGGGTCGGCCACATGAATCTTATTCATCCATTCCACTCTATTAAATACCATGTCTTCATTTAGTCCCAAAGTTTTTAAATCTTTCCGCACCACTTCTATCCACATTCTTTTGGGCCTTCCCCTTGCCCTTTTAAAATTTTCTACTTGTATTGCCTCACTTCTTCTAACCGGGGCCGTTGTTGGTCTCCTTTGAATATGTCCAAACCATCTAAGTCTAGTCTCCCTCATCTTATTACCTATTGGTGCTATTCCTAAATTTCCTTGAATATTTTCATTTCGAATTCTATCTTTTCTTGTCTTACCACTCATCCATCTCAACATCCTCATTTCTGCAACGCTCATCCTATGAGTATGATGTTCCTTAACTGCCCAACATTTTGATCCATAGAGCATGGCCGGCCTTATGGCCATCCTATAGAATTTTCCTTTTAGTTTGAGTGGCACCCGTCGATCACACAAAACTCCAGATGCACATCTCCATTTGTTCCAACCCGCTTGAATTCTCTGGATAACCTCCCTCTCAATCTCTCCGCTCTTATGAATTATTGATCCTAAGTACCGAAAGTGGTCTTTGATGGGGACTTCTTGGTTATCAATCTTGACTGGTATTCTACTCCTACTCTCCTTGCTAAAATTACATTCCATATATTCTGTCTTAGTTCGACTAATTTTAAATCCTTCAAATTCTAATGCTTCTCTCCATAATTCTAATTTTATGTTTACACCCTCTCTTGTCTTATCAAGTAAGACTATATCATCTGCAAATAACATGCACCAGGGAATCTCCTCGTGTAGATGTTTTGTTAGCTCATCCATAACCAATGTGAAAAGGTATGGACTCAGTGTCGATCCTTAGTGCAATCCTATAGTGACAGGAAAATCACCAGTCACTACTAGTGGTCTTAACATTTGTTACCGCTCCCTCATATATATCTTTAATTATGTCTATATATCCTTGCGAAACCCCTTTACCACCCAACACTCTTCATATTAACTCTCTAGGGACTCTATCATAAGCTTTCTCTAAATCAATAAAGATCATGTGGAGGTCTTTCCTCCTTTCCCTATATTTCTCTACTAATTGTCTTAGTAAGAAAATAGCCTTCATGGTAGACCTCCCAGGCATAAAACCAAACTGATTCTCTGATACACTTGTTTCATGACGCAGCCTCTTCTCAATCACTCTTTCAAAAAGTTTCATAGTGTGGCTCATAAGTTTGATCCCTCTATAATTAGTGCAGCTTTGTATGTCTCCTTTATTCTTATAAATTGGTACAATAGAACTTTTCCTCCACTCATCAGGCATTTTCTTTGATTTTATAATCTTGTTAAACAACTTGGTCAACCAAACTACCCCAATGTCTCCCATATGCTTCCAAACCTCTATTGGTATACCATCAGGCCCCATAGCCTTTCCTAATTTCATCTTTTTCAAGGCCTCTATTACTTCAGGTATTCTAATCCTACATTCATACCTATAATATCCAATGTTATTTTGATTTATAGTAGTTTCAATCCCTATATTCTCAGGGCCATTGTCATTTAACAATTTTTGAAAGTATGTTTCCCACCTTTGTTTGATCTCATCATCTTTGACTAATACCTTTTGATCATCGCTTCTAATACACCCAATATGATCTAAGTCCTTACCCTTTGTTCTCTTACTTTTGCAAGTTTAAACACATCTTTCTCACCTTCTCTTATTCCTAGTCTATTGTAGAGCTCATCATATGCTTTAAGTCTAGCCTCACTATTCTCTTAGCAATGTTTTTAGCATTCTTATATTGCTCATAGTTTTCATTATTTCTAATCTTCTGCCATGCTTTAAAACGCATCCGTTTTTCTTTAATAACTTTTTGAACTGTTTCACTCCACCACCATGTTTCCTTTGCTAATACCCTTTTACCTTTAAATACTCCTAAGACATCTTTTGCCACTTTCTTAATGCACTCAGCCATATTAATCCACATAGTATTTACTTCTGTTTCATAGTTTCACTTTCCTTCTACCATCAACTTATTTTTAAAGGAGGTTATTTTCTCTCCTTTTAAGTTCCACCACTTAGTTTTTGGGTGTGTATTAAGTTTAGTTCTTTTACTCCATCTTTTGATATGGATATCCATAACCATTAACCTATGTTGTGAGGTCAAACTCTCACCAGGTATCACCTTACAATCCTTACATGTAGATTGTTCATTATTCCTAAGTAGAAAAAAGTCTATTTGACTTTTATGAAGTACACTTTTAAAGGTTATTAAATGTTCATCCTTCTTCTTAAAGAGTGTATTTGCAATGGATAGGTTATATGACAAAGCAAAATCGAGGATATTCTCTCCTATCTCATTTCGTTCACCTATACCATATCCACCGTATATTCTATCATATCCTTCCTTATCTTTTTCTACATGACCGTTTAAGTCTGCACCTATAAATATCCGCTCAATATTGGGAATTTCTTGCATGACTCCCTCCATATCTTCCCAAAACTGTTTATTGATTATCTCTTGTAACCCCACTTGTGGTGCGCATGCACTTATAACATTTATAATTTGCTCTCCTAGAACAATTATTATTATTATAATTCTATCGCTGATTCTTTTAACATCCACAACTTTATCCTTTAATTCCTTATCCACTATTATTCCTACGCTATTTTTGTTATTTTCCTTTCCTACGTATCATAATTTATACCCATCTATTTCTCTTGCTTTAGCCCCATTCCACTTGGTTTCTTGGATACAAGCGATGTTGACTCTCCTACGTTTCATCGCGTCTACTAACTCCAAACTCTTGCCAGTTAGTGTCCCTATATTCCATGTGGTCATACGAATCTTATGTTCTAGTGGTACCCTATTTACTATTGCCTTTCTGGACCTCCATGGTATAAACACATGCTCACTTTTCACTGCACCTGGGTTCTGATGCAGCGCGTCGCTTCCGAGGGGACGCTCTAGTAGCCCTTGCCCATTTTTCACTACACCCGGGATCCGATGTAGCGCGTCGCTTCTGAGAGAACACCCTAGCAGCCCTTGCCTATTTTTCACCGCACCTGGGATCCGATGCAGCTCGTCGCTTATGGGGAACGCCCTAACTTGAGGGAATGACTGTTTTCGATTCATGTCATATTTGGGGTGCCGTATTTCTTAAAAGCTGAAGATGATTTTCATTTCTTCCTTACAAACTAATATACATTTATTTGCAAGCAAAAAAGAAATAACAAAACCATCTTCAGCTTCACCCTTGTCGGCTGGCTACCTGACACAAGGGTTGCCATATTTAAGAAGAGGGAGATGATTTTCATTTCTTTCTCACAAACTAATATACAAATACATATTCATTTGTAAGAAAGAAATAACAAAATCATCTTCAACTTTTCCCCTGCCGGCTGGCACCTGACGCAGTACCCTTCTCCTTTTCCATCTGAGCTTGGGACCGTCATTGGCGGAGTTAGTATAATTCTAATATGTCATGTGTAATTGGTACCGTTCTAAAAAAATCCATGTGGTCTAATCTAACCATTTATGTCCTTAAATGCCTCTCCACCCGCCCAATTGAAGATTTTCAACACTTCTTTTTTCTTGTTTTGAAAGGTGAGTCGACTTGAGCCTACAACAATATAGTATCAAAACTCAAAAAATGTGGACACAATCAAGACTTGGCCAAAAGGAACCCTTGCCACATTACTGGGATACTGGGTCAGCATGTACAAACAGTGGCTGCCTCTTTATGTCATAATTTTAGTGGTTGTTTAATGGTGGAAACCTACTGCCACTCTTTCCTTGGACTCAGCAAACTTGGTGATCCAAGAAGCAAAATGCACAAAACTTTGAGTCCACAACATCACGGCCATGTTCTTTATTTAAGGCTCATGTCCAAAGTTTTTGAAGCTCTTTATATTTTCCATTACAAATGCCAACAGTCTTTATATAAACACTCAGCAACCAAATTAATTGTGTCTTGCTAGGTAACTAAATCCAAAACATTCATCTTCAAAAGATGCTTTGAACCAGTGAACTGAATACTCTGCAGTCTTATCCCATTGTTTCTCACATCCTTCACCTTATTTGGTAATTTGTGCGCAACTTTCCTATTTCTGAACTTTTTTTGTGCCATCGTATCATTTTCACTTCATCTTATCTAAGAAAAGTTATGCCCAACTTTCCTATTTCTGGACTTCTTTATTCTACCCCTTTCTTGAGTCAGGTCCTCTAATTGATTCTTATGCTGTTCCCACAGGCTGAATTTTGTAAAACTTTTTGATGACTATGATGAAGGGAAGATCTCATGGAAGAAATTCAGTTCCAAAGTGAAAAAGCTGCATATAGATCGCATTGGGGCTCCATGTTTGAGAGAGCCCGGAGAATTTCCAAAGCTGGAGGAGAGTTTCTATGCAAATCCTTTACCAGGCTGTATTTGTGAAAAATATCAGCGCAGAAATGAAGTCTAAATTAAAGCTCTTGCCTTCCTTTAATTTGTGCCTCTAGTACGGGGGAGAGAATGGCTGAAAAGCAAGAGTTATTCATAGCAGCTCCAAATTTACTGTGCGAGAGTGAATGGGCATGCCCAACAAAACTGTTATAGTTTTGCATTGCTCCAAGCAAATTGCAGCTGTTGGCCACATCTCCCATTTCAAGCGTTTGTGGAACAGTACATTGACAAGTAACCAGAGACCAATTGAAAGGGGAAGGTGAAACCAGAAGACTAGATCATTCTACAGAGAACGGAGCAAGCCAAGCTCTCCCGTCACACGCATTTTTTCTTCATTACAGAACCTACGTCCTGGAAAGTGTACTTGAAAGTCCATTCTTTGCAAGGGTGTTGTGGATAATGTATTAATTCTGCCTCCTGAACTACAACTTTACCAAATTAACACAAATTATTAATTCTTCAAATTCTCGTACATGTAAATGTTGATGGAAATCCAAATTTAGAGGTTGAGCTCACATCCAGTGTGCATAGTCACAAATTCTCCAAATAATTAGCAATTCTTTGAAAAAGTCCCAACTTTTTTATTCCGTGAATTATTCCTAAACAATTCAGAAGTTCTTTGACTTATCTTGCACAATTCAGAAATTCTTATGTATTTTAAATTGAAAACAAATCTCAAAGAAATTAACATGAATTTACCTAGTAAAACTCAACTCCATAAATAATCTGCCAAAGTAGTATTCAAATATTATTGTTAAATCTAGTTAGAAATTCAAATTAAAAACTTAAACTCACATTTGAAAATTATTTTTTCTCCAAATCTTCATGAAATTTTCAGGAATGTTTCCCTAATTTATCAAATATTTGCCTCGCGGGTTTATTCTTTGTGACTGTGCCACTATCTGCTTTCCCTTATTTCTTTTCTAGGACGTTGACTTTGTTTCAAGTCTATAAAGGTTAGCCCTGGTGCACGAAGCTCCTGCTAATGTGAGGTCTGGAGAAGGGGCAGACCACAAGGGTCTGTAGTAGGCAGCCTTACCTTGCACTTTGCAAGAGGCTGATTCCACGCCTTAAACCCGTCACCTCAAGACAACTTTTACTGTTGTGCCAAGCCTCCACATTAGCAAGTATTGTGGAGGCTTTTCTCTTAGTCTACAATTTCCATCTGATCGTTCCAGACCATACCCCTTTCCCAAATAAGCGAAATTCCTGCATGGCCCAAACACATCAGACAGCAATCAGTACAACTGAATTATAATGTCGATGAATTGCATTCGGCAAGGTTATAACACCATTTATCACAAGTGCGAGCCTCTAACAGCTGCATGTTCTGCTAACATGATGAACAAAAGTTAGATAATCATGAGACAACCAAGTCTTTGGTGCATGCGGGACCCAACACCAAGAATCTACCTGTTCATGATGCCAAAGGTGGTCGTGGTTGAGTCGGTCACTCTATTACACTAATTTTTTCCTAAAGTCGGTGGTTTAGCCGATACAAACTCAGAAACTTCGGTCCAAGAATAACCCTTACCTATCAATAGGCAAGTTGCTCATGCTCAATCTATTATGATCATAAGTGGAGCCAACTTGTGGTACGAGACATGAGGGACCCAATAATGGTACGGGACATTAGTTTAAGAAATTAACTTGACGTGTTGCATAAGTCCTGGGGAATTTGGAATATTGGTTAAGTTCTTAAATTTGGTATTAGAGCAACCAGCAGGTCAGGGGTTTGAATTCTGAAAACTTGTGTGGAAAGGTTGCTTGGTGTCAGAGTGAAAGCTTACCATAAAGCTGGCTAAAGTGAGCCACCATGGACATTGGCTGCAGAAGCATAGTGGTATTATAATCTCAAGTTGAGCCAACTTGTGGTGTGCGACATTAGGGTGGTCACCAATGGTATGGAACATTGGTTTAAGAAATTGACTCGATGCATTTTATTGGTCTTAGGGCTTAAGAAATTTGACATATTGTTTAAGTTCTTACTATAGTAACTCTATTACTATTAACCCTTGTGGTCCGCCCCTTCCTCGGACCCTGCATACACAGGAGCTTTGTGCATGTAATGACCCGGGTTTTCCAAGATGAACTTTGCCAAATTCATTTGAAAATGGTCAGGATCCTGAGTAATTTTTTTCTTTAAACATTTTAAAACTATCATATATAGTAGTTTTCAAAATCGCCCTTCCATGCCCAGGTGTCTCATTAAAACTTCACATATAATCAAAATAATTTTACAAGAATAAACACCACCAGGACCCACTAGTCACAACCCAAACAATCTTAAATGAAATCATAACTTAAATTAAATCAACTCCTCACATTCATAACAAAGTTACTTGTCTCATTATATCCTTGTTCTAATTGTTCGATATTCTTATTCTAAAAGAAATAAGTACTAATTTCGTTATCATACTTTCATTCGTCTGCTCCAAAGTTCCTGCTTTGCCTCAATTCTCTATTTTTGCTCAGAAGATTGACCTAAAATTATTGGTGGGGGTGAGTACAACCACTCAATGGGAAATTCTAAGTTAGACAAAAACATGCAAAAAACACAGATGCAAATGATTAAATGCAATTAATATCAAACCTCGGTAACGATTAAATCTCGAAGTCCACCGTAAATCACATTGAGTATTGCAAATTTCAATCAAAAGTATATAACATTAAAGGTTGCTGTTGTACGGGTCGATTTCCACAGAGACTCGACTTAAATGTGGAGTTTACACAAATTTTAATTATAAATTGTAAAAAAAAAGAACATACGAATTGATTAATCCTTGAATACACTGTTCTGAATTTAAATAAAATTAAATATAATAATAATCCAAATACAGATTTCTTATCCTGATCGTTGTGTCATGCAACTAATCAGAACTGAAAAACCATTTTCTAGAAACTAATCTAAGAACAACATTATCCAAGATAAATAAAAACATGTATACACATAAAGACAAAATAGGATAAAAGACAAAACATGATACATCTGAAATTAAAACTAAAGGCTATGAGCAAAAGCGGAACTTGTGAAAAAGGAAACATTACACATGAACAGTAATACGGTGAAATCGAATAGAGAAGAAGATGCAGGAGAAGAAGAAGAAGAAGAAAGATGGGGAAGAAGAGAAGGAAAGGAAAGAGATGGGGGAGAAGGAGAAGAGAGGAAAAGCAGAGGGGAAAACCCGATTTGGGTTTTCTCCTCGGAGCCGTCCGATGAAGGAGCCGGAACTGGAGAGAGAAACGAGAGTGAGAGGGGGAAACCACAGAGAGCACGGAAAGAAGAAGTGAGCGGCTAGAAAAAGGGTAGATCAGGGGTAACTGGAGGAAACCCAAGTTGGGTTCTGTCCGGTTGCTCTTGCCGGCACCAGTGGAGAGAAATCTAGGTGGCCGGTGATTGGGTGAATAAGGAGAGTGAGAGAGATGAGATGACAGTTTTGGGTGTTGGTGTGTCACGTATGGGAAAGAAAGAAAGAGCAAAGTTGGGAGCGGTGCTGGAAATCTAGGCTCCTCCCGATTCTGGAAGTAGAGGCACAACGACGGGGCTCGAGCGGTGGGAAATCTGAAATGAGAGAGGCTGAGGGCGAAGCTGCAGAGTAAAACATGAGAGAGAGAGAGAGAGAGAGAGAGAGAGAGAGAGAGAGAGAGAGAGAGAGAGAGAGAGAGAGAGAGAGAGAGAGAGAGAGAGAGAAACCCCGAGTTTTAACAAAACTTTTTCTTCATTAATATAAAAATAACAATACATTTTAAGAAAATAGACGGGATCCGTAAAAATTAAATTTTATATTATAGAACTTTTAACGCAGCTTTAAAAGGAATTGCTTAAAAGCGTAAACTTCGGGGGTCAACTACATTCAAAACTGTGATCATAAACAACATTAAAACATTGGTACTCTGAGCATGCTCGATTAAAAACCACAATAAATACACGGGCTAATTAAAGATGATAATAAATCAATTCAAATGTCACCAGGTTCCATCCATAATCACCACAATATTTCCATCTAAACTTTAACAATTCTCCATACCATAATATGAGTCCAATATATAATATGTATCCACATTTAAGAAAGTCTCAAAAGTCTAGTCCAAGTGACATACTCTAATATATGTCCGAATAAGAAAATAAAATGGAGTGTCTTCAACTCTCCTTCCAGATTCCCGCTACTCTGCCTACTTTCCCTTGTTGTTATTACGTTCTAAATCTGAGGCATTGCAAAACAAGGCAATGCCTCAGCAAGCTATGCTAATGTAGGTGATTACACTCAAATAAAGTTTAACAAAATTTACAATAGGATTCTCATAAAGGAAGCATACTCAAAACATGTCAAATAACTGAATGCTTGAAATTTCAACTTTCACAAATCAAATGTCGAGTTAAATCAATATAGCATGCAAGGCATGATCAAAATACAAGGTAAGTACATGAAAACCATACTAGTATACTCAAAACATGTCAAATAACTGAATGCTTGAAATTTCAACTTTCACAAATCAAATGTCGAGTTAAATCAATATAGCATGCAAGGCATGATCAAAATACAAGGTAAGTACATGAAAACCATACTAGTATATATACCCACGGAATAATATACATGCAATCATTGATACCAAAACACTGTATCAAAACTATACCAAAATCCTCCAATATACTCAATCACCGGTGATGTGTATCCATACTAACTTTGGTCCCTCCCGTGCAGCCCGCATCAGCCCTCGAAGTCTCTCACTGCCTAGGCCTGACTTGCCCCGGTTCACCATACATATAAAGTCATATGAAGATGCACAAACTATATGGGTTACTATGCTGCAGTGGCAATCCCATCAGGATCTGAACCACTGCCGCTCCTCGTCGATACCAAACGTGAGACTTTCTCCGTCCCCATGGGAAGGAACGGACCCGTAGGGAGACTACCCATGATACCACCCCTACGTACCTGGCACTGTATCACTCTAGGGCAGTGTCTATCATCATCCTCATCATAAAATCAGAAGGCGGGTGGCCAACCCTACAACCCTCCTAGCATAGGACCCACCGGGTGAAAGCACCCATCATAAATCATCAGCAAGATATAAATCTTATAAACCATGTAAATGCGCTATAAATAATCTCAATAATACAATTAAAGCCTGGCATACATTGTTTTTACCAATAAAAAAGTCATGCTATAACACAAAAATAAGGATCTACTTATGTGCATGAAAAGACGTAAAACACATGCCTCAAAGCTTTAAAAGTCCATTCATAGTTATTGAAATCATGAAATAATTGAATGGAATCACCTACCTTAGTAAATGTAGTGTTCAAATCAAGCGCGTGGAAATATCACATTGCCGCTCTGACGTACCTGTTACATCATAAATCTTCCATCATTTGGCAATTCAATACTATTTAACCCTATAATCCCCTAGATTATCTCACATTTGATATATACCATCAACATCTAAGGCCTGATCATCCATTGATCAGCCTGATTGAGATTATCTCACAATATTCTGTGGTTTAACTCTTTAAAAGGAGTTTATATCTAGCTTTTCAAGTCAAATCTAGGTCCGCACCATTGATACGGTAGCAACGCCTTTTTCGGATCGCGATTTGGACCTTTGTAGCTCTTAAAAATCAAGTTTTTATAAATGAACAGGTCAAAGGACCCGAAAAATCCCAAAATTCGTACGTCGCACGTGCGGGCGCGCTGGACAGGCATACACTTATCTTTGTGCGGGCGTGTGCACAGATGCGCTAGGCGTGCATCGTCATTTTCAGGCAGGCATGTGCACAAACGCGCTGCACATGTGTCGTTTTGAGAGGCGCGCGCACGCGTGTACCGCCTTCTTGCACGCGTGAGTACCCCGTGCGCATGCGCTCGTGCGTTGATTTTTATGTGCGCATGTTGTCAGTGTGCGCTGGCGTATGTTAGTGCGCCGCCCGCGTGGTGCATGTTGTGTGGTCTACGTGGGACGTGTGGCGCCTGTATGGCGCCTACGTGGCGTGCAACAGGGGTGACACGTGCCGCAGCGGGTTGCCGTCGCCAAAGAAGACGGCCGGACTCAGGTCGCCGCCGACCACGCATAAGTGTCCAAATGGTGCGATTTTTACACCGTTTTGTTCAGTTTTTTGCATAGATTCCATTTATAAGCCCCCTTTTAAACCAACTATGCCATTATTTAGTGTTTTTACACGATTTTTGTCATGTCCTTAAAAATTTTTCATCTACTGTTTTATGAGTTTTTCGGCATATCTAGCCGTCCGATCACCATGAAACTTCATGGGATTGTTTTTCATGTTACAACGCCCATGATGGATGGTTCAGATCACGATCTGATGCCGTTTCATTGGTTTACTTTAACCAAAAATACTACTGCCTACTTGTTCACCGGAAAACGGCAATCCACACCGTCTTCCGGCGTTAAAAACAACAGAAACTATAGGAAAAACACGGAAAATGGTGGAGGGTGGCCTACCATGGTTGGGAATGCGTGCGCTTTGCTTCTGGGAGTTCCTTCGTCGTTCTCCTCGCGCGTCAACTCGGAATCAGAAGTGAATAGTTTGGCCATATAAGAGACAGGGCAGGCTTTTATAACCTCATTGTGGGTCCCATGCACTGTAGACCCATGTATATTTACAATTTTAACCCTCCTATTATTATTATGAAATTAATAATTGTTTGGGTTATTACAGAGAGAGAGAGAGAGAGAGAGAGAGAGAGAGAGAGAGAGAGAGAGAGAGAGAGAGAGAGAGAGAGTCCTCCCACCCCTCCTCCAAGGAGAAAAACAAAAAAGAAAAACCGTGGGAAGAAGAGCGAGAGAAAGAAAATTCAAGAGTGAAAAGAAGAGAAGAGAAGAGTTAGAGAGGGAGAGGGAGAGGGAGAGGGAGAGAGAGGTGGAGAGGAACAGTCCTTCCAGCTCTACTCTACTAGGGAGAAGCAAGAAAAACAAGAGGAAGGGAGAGGGAGGAAGAAAGACAAGGTCACAAGAGAGGAGCTCTAATCAACCCCTCCTTCCTTTGTAAGGAGGTTGGTCAAATTTGGCATGATTGGTCAAGATTTGGTCAGATCTACTTAGATTTGGTCAAATCTGCCCATGATTAGTCATATTTGCCTAGATTTGCACGTGTTTTATGGCGTGGGACCCTTGAAAATAAGCTGATCTAAACTGTTCAATGTACTTTGGCTTATCTGCAAAAACAAAATACAAGATTAGAATTATCTTATGTGGATAATTAGCTATAATGATCATCCGATTGTTAATTTTTTAAATTAATGGTTGGATGATTGATTATAGCTAAAATTGATTTAAAATCACCAAATTACCTTATTAAATGATCTAATAAAATAGTAATATAAGGTTATTTTTGACAAAATTAAGGACTAAACAGTTGTACCAAATATCTGAAACATATCACACAATATCAAATAGATTAGACAGCAGCGCCCTACTAAGGCCATAAAGGCAAATGGTCTAAATCCCTCGAGGTTGACCAATATATACATATATGTCCATATCAAATCTCGTCTGCTATGCACGTAGAGAGAACCAATGTCTCATGCCTACGTTCAATCATGGATACCGCACAACCTACACTAGTCCTCATGAGGGAGAACGGATCATACTAAATGGAAAGTCCCATGACCATTCCAAACGCATAAAAGCCTTTATCTCAGGCGGGTATCAAAATTTCTTTTTAGAGTATCAGAGGCCAACTGCACTCCTAGCATAGCAAACTACATGGGTCTCATCAACTACCATCATTCATGACTCCCAAGAATTTAATCATAGTTCTAATCAGATATTTATAGTACAATCATGCAAATACTCTTAAGCGTGATCATCGTATCATTATTTTCAATAAAACATATTTGCATCTCAAGCATGCATGTAAGCATGTCTTTCAATGATCATATATGGCAATCACCCTTTTTCATACTCACACACCACATGCACATTTATCATAAGCTTTCTTTCTTCCTACTGATAGAATTTGTGTCTGGTAGTACAAATCAATGGAATAATTTAACATGTGCATAAAGATTTGCTAGGGACTTATGGATGAGGTTTAATGCAGTGGATAGTATAAATATGAAATGTCATGGGGTGGGCATGTGCAAAAAGGCGTTGGGATCAATATGTGTATGCATTGATAAGCCAACTTATACAATTGTAATACTATAAAGCACACCAAGCCATCAAAAGTATATATCTTAATCAAGCTATGCCAAATGAAATCATTATAAAATGAAGATAGAATGACTTGGCTTGAGAGATAAAGTCTTACGAGAAAGCGTGCAAGTTTGTTTGTTGGCATTTGATGGATTGGGGCATTTGGTGGTGAACCTCTATCATTATCCGTGCCTATAAGGATGTTTAAATCTTACTTGTATTATATTCGTTCATCTATTAGTTCAGCTCTATTATTAATGAAAGTGGCGTGAAATCCAATTTGAGACAATGAAGTTCTTAGATGGTTTATTACTGTGTTAAGAAAAGTACACTGAGTACTCATCTCAAAAAGGTTAGCATAGATCAATCAAAACCATGCACATCTCCTATAGCTATGTCTTACACTAGCACGATGCTTGATAATCCAAAACAATGTCGTGCAGTTTTGGGGTTTTATAATATGCCACTCTTACATGGATTGATCTGGACTTTCTTAATAAATAAGGTGCGTCAGTTTATGCACGTTCTACCAGACAAACATTGGGCCGCCATAGAATGTTTTTATGCTGTCTACGACACACATCTCTACCTTAGTGGTTAATAAATTTGATGGCCCTCACTTATCCATGCATTTAGTGTCGTTGATTTGGGCAGGCTCCATTGGTGAGGTCTCCTAATTCACCTTAGCAAAAGTTTGATTTCCAACCTATAGTTGCACTATCCATTATGGAATCAAAGTACCGAGCTCTAGAAACTTTCTATAAACTTCTCTAGCTTAGATATTTGTTGCGGGATTTAGGCATAAAAATATGCTTTGGAATTCATGATTGATTGGGTGCAAGGCATTACCATGAGCGCCACCCTCAAGGAGTTGGAAACTATAACAGAAATGAGTTTGTGTTCAACTAATAACAGATCAATGATGTGCATGGGTGTGAAGTGGAGACCAACCATAATGTAGACAAGTGTGCATAGATCTAACCCATTGATGCGTGTACATGCAGGTTAGATCTAAAAACTTATGGAACAAATTTCTGGTTTAAGGGGATAACTAGGTGCACAAGGACATTTTTTTTCATGAGATCAGTGCATGAAAATGTGAAATCAACCTTATGCATGGTAACTCTTCCAAAAACAGTAGATTGCACCTAATTATTAAATCATGTGATCCTAAGATAAAATAAGGAATAACTGCACTTCTTGGTAGATCTTGAGGATAAAAGAATGCACATATTTACTATGAGATCAACTAGTAGTGTCCAAGATGTATCAATAGTAAGAGCACACATGTTGTAACGTGAGATCAATAAAACCCAAAATAATTAGAGAGCAAGAGCATGCATGCTTCAAACGAGAGATTGATGGGGAAGATCTAAGATGAAACAAGAACAAGAGTACACATATTGTGATTAAACAAACAAGATCATTTCAAATTTTTGCAATTGAAAATCAATCTAACCTAGAATAACCCACGCCCCCTACCTCTTAGTAGCAAAATAATCTTCTACACTCTTCTTTTCCAAAAACGCAGGGTGTGGCTGATCCTTGGTGCAGCCTCTTCTCCTTATGCTTCTCTCTCCCTCTCTCTCTTTCTTTCTTTTTCGTTCTTTCTTTCTTTCACTCTGTGTTTCACGCATTCATTCCATTAGAGCAATTAGATCTTGTTGTCAATTCCATGTAAAAGAATATTTATATTATGAAAATGAAAGTTATTACAGTGCACCAGAGCTACCCATTTTTTTATTACGTTATTTGTATGCATGGATCAAGATTTACACAGCAAAATTTCTTAATCCAGCTTCATTATGTCTGACCAGTCAAGAGTCCCGTCTACACACAATAAGGAAAACCACTTTGTTTTCACCCTCCTTAGGCCATGTCGCCCCTTGATTTTTCACTGTAACTTATTCTATCACATCTAAGAATGTTCTTTGGTATTTGAAGACGACGACTCCAATAGCATTAGTATGGACTAGTCCATATTAAGAGTTACAGGCTAAATATGGAGGATAAGAAGGAGGTTACCCTATGACTAGAAATTCAAATTGACTAGTTGCAATGTTTGTTATTTGAGTTATGGCTCCAGTAGTTAGTACGAACCTCTAGACGACTGAACTTGATCCAAAGTAGGGGTCAGTTACATGTTGTTTCTGTCACTGTTTAGATACAAGCGGCACATGACTGGAGAACGAGTTTGTGCTTTCATTCTAATTCTTACTTTAGCTTGGATGCCTACGCATTATTATATTTAGTAATTAAGTTATTTCTTCCCTGATTGATTGCCTATGCTATGGGTCGAAGAACTTAGCAGTTAGATTCATTTTCCGGGTGAAATTTGACCTGGCTATCTTATTTTCAGTTTTAGAAGTTGCTTTCCGCAAAGCTGTCTTGAATATTTATCTTCAGGATGCTGGTTTTCATGACATGATGAAACTTCAGTGCAGAAATCACTCAAAAGACGACATATGCTGCCAGTCTGATCATCCAGTATGGCATCAGTTTCTATTCTCCACATGAGATTCATAACAGTCTTGGCTAATAATATTCTCTAAGCTAGAGCTATACAGTAGCAGTATAACAAGCATCTTTACTGGAAAAGGGCAAGTACGAGATATGTCACAGAGGAATCTCATTTTGGTGTTTAGCTAAAACATTGCAAGACCTGCAGTGAAAACAAGATAGAACTTACCCATGTGAATAAAATAAAATGCTTAAAACAAGTGTCAAAATGGCGTTCTTCTCTGTGCTTCATGATTACTTGAAAATGTGAATGGTAGATGTGGGCATAAACTCTGAACAAACGTTTGAAGATTCTCTTAACCACATCTTGGAGATTCGGAGGAAAAAGGGCCCCTGGAATAGACAGCAAATCAGTCGACCCTGAATTTCCATGAAAAAGAAATAGCAGCCTACAAGAAGTAGATAATACCAAAGTTTTTGAGGAAATATTTACTCGTCATCAAGCTGAAGTTCAATCCAGTCCATCAAATATTCTACATATTTTGGTGCAGATACTTCCATAGGTTTCTTTATTTGAACTCCATCAGCCCATCTATACTCATACCTGAGGAATTTCATCTGTTTTAGAGCTCTTGCATTTCACCCGAAGTTACCCCAAATCACATTTCAATCACAGAGAGAGAGAGAAGAAGAAGAAGAAAGAAAAAAGGTGCAGGCTTCCAAGAAACGGATTAGCCAAATAAAGTACAATAAAATTAGATAGAAAACGATCAGAAATCCAAATGCGGAGGAAAGCAAAAGATTTTAGAAAATGTCTCATGTGTGGTAGGTCATGGTTCAGCATCCATTACTGGGACCTAACATGTAACGAATTTCTGTCATGAAACTCTAATATTTTGGGTAAGGTAGCAAATAATACTGAAACAATAAAAAACATACTGAAGTAGAACAGTAATTTCTTGAGTGGGTATGATTGGAGGGCCTATATCTACAAGAATACCTTTAGATATAAAGAAGCAAACATTCTTCACTTCTATGCTATGCTTGACAGATAGAGGTTATTAGTTTATTAGCCCTCTATTTTCATTTAAACATGATGCTTGGGGACTTGTTGAACTGTAAATCACCGATTGGTAAATAGTTTTGGGTTCTAAAGAATGGCAATTGAGTTATAAGTTGCATGGAATTTGAACCTGTTAATTTCTTATCGTAATTGTTTTTGTGATCTCTTAGTTCTTGTGTTACTAATTCGAAATTATAACTTATGTTTCAGTATTCACAATTTCAACTTTCACATCCACAAACACGAAGTGTTATTGAAAATGCATAATATCTGCCAAGATTGAATAATGCAATCTCTGAATCTGTTACAGCTAAGCCATCTCATGGAGTATAAGTGCCTTTTATCAGTGAGTACCCACAAAAATGAACCTCATACCTATTTCGGGTTAAGAAGATGCGAAAGCGCCTTTCTCTGCAAAAGAACAGTGCATTCCGAGGTGTGAAGTGGGAGAAAAGGGATGTCATAATTGGGGTTTTGAATTATGCTTTAACCTGCTCTCAAAATCTCAGTTATTTGAAAAGCAACCAAGTCCAAGTCACCCTGGACCCATTGTCTCTTCAAGTTAATGTAATTTTGCAATTTAGAGCTGATGGAGAGCTGCTGTCAGAGCCTCCTGCATGACTATGTTGTTCCATTGAGAAAACAATAGTTGTTTTTTATACTTAAAGCACTGTGCCCATCTATTTGGAAAATCAAGTAGATGGAGCGACCCTTCAAATATTTAAGAAGAGACAACAAGGTTCATCAATACATCAAGCATGAGATAATTGGAACAACAAGAAAGGCAATAACAGAATCTGAAAGGATATTTTGTAAAGAGGCATAATATGAAAATTGAATGATGGAGAGTGTTTGCTGTTTGGAAATGAGCTACAAGAATTACTTGGCTAGGACTGGGTCAAGATGAGTGAAATGGAGCTCCAACCGCCAGACTAAATACAAATAAGCAAGTTTAGCTCCAAACAATGAATACAAGTCTTAAAACTGCAGCATTATGTGATGATAAAAATCAATAGGAGCCACGAGAAAATACCAAAACTGATAATAGACATAGTCACTGAATTGCAAAACATGAGTCAATCCAATCACTTAAGTGAAACACGATCCACTAGGAAACCACAGGATTACCACTTGCTAATAAAATTTGAAACCTGAAATAAAATCTACTCTCACCGTGCTATGGGGCTACTTAAACTAGGATAATGAGCAGTCAGGCTAGTTCATGGGGGCCACTGTGATAGTGAGTTCCATACGACAATTGTTGAGTATCGACTTCCAGTATTAAGCAAACACTCTCTATAAGAAGCTTTGAAGTGAAAGCTTAAAGTTAAAGAGTAGTCTAGAATCTAGATGAAGAAGATAATGCAAACTTTTATAGCAATTTACAAAGATACAGTTAACATGGAATGACACCCATATTTGGAAAAATCAAAATTAAGCTTCCATTACTCTCAGAACGAAAAAGTGATTTTATGTCAGATATTGAAGCCAATATACATTGGTCCCGCGCTCAAGGTTCTCCAGATTAGTTGGCCATATTCGGTTGCAAGTTTATACCTGTCGGTGTTCACCATGTTTAACGGTTCATCTACTGCACCCCACAATCTATACTACGTAACATTATTTTTAGGTGATTATGCTAGGGCTTTGATTAGATTCAAATCATGATCGGATGGACTTTTCATCACTATGAATTGCATTGCATTGTTAGGTAGTTCTATGAATCCCCCTTACCAAAAGCAGACACAATCTATACTTTTCTTCTAAGGATATTTTACCGATAATGGTTTATGCAAAAATATAATATTCGGTGTTTGTTTTGAAACATTAAGAACCAAGAAAGATTGTTAATTAGTTTAACAAAATCATTAATTTTCTTCTCACCAACTATCCTTCAAGACTAAATTTAGTCTTTTATCCACAAATCTATTGAAACAAGGAATCATTTGGAATCAAAATAACAAGATGTTAAAGCCCTCACAGTGGCCTTACATCTCAAAGTACGTTAGATGGAGAAGATCTACACAAGTCCAGCTAGAGTATAAACCAAGCACATTCATACACCGAAAATCAGCATATAACAAAAGATCTCAAACAAAACCAGATACAAAACATTGCAGCAAATAGTCGAGGAGGGAGTTTCTTCTATTTCTGATATGTTCTAGCTAACACCCTCCCGAGCTAATCTGTTAGCTTCCATGTTTGTGGACTTAAGCACGTGATAGAGAGTAACCCATGTTTCAAATATCTGTCACAGTCCTAATTTATCAATTTAAGACATTGGCAAACCACCAAGAAATCCCTTGTTTGCTGGACAGGTGGACCATATGGCTCCATCTCAATGGTTCCTGTCTAAATTCAAGAAACAAAGTTTGGATTCAGAAGAGAGTGTTTAAGATTGGTTGAACCGAACTGGAGGGAAGTTTGTGCACCCATAAGTTCGGGGAACGGCTTAGATGTTTCAAGTAAGGGTTCTATTACTTCCTAGTCATTGGTTAAACCCATTAGGGAAGTTTTTCAAGAAGCCTAAGGTTTCAAAGGCTTAGAATTTTCAGCCCACAAATGTGAAAGGCTGAAAGCCATATAGCACAATAGTTGGTCACAGACATCATGGCATGCCTCTCCTCCTGACATTTGATCGAAAGTTTAAGGTGGCACTTTTTCGTTTTAAGGGAGATTTCAAGTAGATTTAGAAATTATGATATGCTTCTAGTAGTTTGCTTTGCTCAAAAGAAAAAAAGGGCCATTAGTGTGAAAGGCCAGATTTTGAAACACTTGCACGTACAAAGTAAAAATATTAGTATAGTACATCGTATTTATGTCTACGTAATACATAAAGAAATTACACATTCTACATTTGTTATTGATTCCTAAAATATCGTATTTGTACTCTATTCATATACATAAAATAGACGATCAAGATCACCATCACTAACAGTCAATTAGCCTCATAAAGTAAGATATAGCAAAACGACTAGGGTCTTTGACTTATTTACATTTTCTTGGAGTCTTCCTTAAAACACCATGATAAGAAGTTGGCTGTATCCTGCCATATCATTCTCATATGCAGGGTTTTGATCTTTCCATATTTTGTTTATGATAGGTTAGCAGGATTGACTCTTGGAATATGACAATTTCCCAACCAAGCAAATAATCGGATTCAATATAGGTTAAATATTTTTAGGAAAATCTGTTATCACAAGGTCATCTATAATTCCAAGAGGCAACAGCAGGACTGAAGCCAGTTTGTTCTTTTATACTTGATAAGAACTTGGGAGTCTTCTATATGAGACAAATGGATAAGTCAAGTTGTGAACTGGCCATTGCAAATAGGAATCAACTTGGTTAGTCCACAATTGAGGCAATAAAACTACCATTAACTTGGGATAGTTTGAGTTTTCTGGCTGACTCGCCAATGAAAACTGCTAACTCGGACAACAGGCAACTCTGAAAACCAGATTGCTTATAAGTATGATTGTTAAGATCTTATCCCTTTGAATCATTAAGAAGCAGATGCATGCCTCCCCACTCGTAGACTCTCCTTCAGATAATCATTTTTCTAGAGGAGCCATGGCAAGTTAGTGCTTCACTGTTGCATGAAGAGCGTAGACGTCAATTCCGATCCAATGGAAGTTCCGTTTTGGCTAGTGGAAAGGAACGAAACGATATTTTGCCTCAAAATTATGGTCATTGTTTATAAACAAATTTAATTAAAAATAAAAGACAGAAATTTTATGAAATTCCAAACCGGAATGACGAGAATGGGTTGTAGCCTTGTAGGAGCCCAAGCGGAATGTTTTGGGGTCAGTTCCGCATTTAACAACTATCATGAAGAGCCTCATCTTTGAATGATCCGGCCAGTTCATCTGACTGGTCCAGCTTTGGATAACGTGAAAAGCAAAGATAAGGTCAATTGGACGACTCTAGTGTATATCCGAAGAACCGTGTTTCCGGTATGTGGATGTATCTCGTGCATTTTATGGGTAATCGAAAGTGCAACTTTCAGATGCAAGAATCATCTAAACTGCACGCTTTGGGCTGAATTATAGACATCCAGAGCCGGAGGGGAACGGGTCGGATCATTGAAAGATGGCCATCTTCTTGCAAGTGTGAGGGTTTGCAGCGCAACTTGCCTGAGTGCTATGCTCTTCGCTAGCATTCCTGTACAATCATTAAGAGACAAGATTGTCTCACTACTTATGGACTCTCCTTGACTAGCATAGTTAGTTTTCTAACACCTACTGAGATAATTAAGTCGCAAGAAACTTTTAACGTGAGAATCTTGGCTACTCTCAAACAATTCCAGCTCCAATCAAGAAAATAAACTAAGCATGCACTCGGACAACATTCAAAATCAATAGAAACATGATTCAGAACCTTGGACTCCAACAACAAGGACAGCAATTGACACATTACAATCAATCACCAGAAAAGTCCTCAGACTGACCAATGCCTTAAAAAAGTTGTAACAAAAAAGGTTGAAAACAAGACAAGCAAACACAAGAATCAAAGAAGAACAAATAGTTAAAGTCCAAGTTTAGCCAGTCCCTCCAAGAACACCCTTGAGCTTCTTCACCTGAGCATCATCAAGGAAAGTAGTCTTCTCCACCAATTCAGACGGCAGATCATTAGCAAACAAAGCGAAGTCTAGAATCTGTAGTCCTGGGTTGGGACTACTGAAGCTAGCGAAAGCTATCGCCGAAATCCCACCACCGTTCAATTGAAAATGCAACAACCCTTGAGGGAACACCATGATATCTCCCTTCTTAAGTGTCTTCAAATAAACTGTTTTAGCTGAAGAAATGAACCCAGCACAAATTGTCCCCTGAGTGACCAACAAAAGCTCTGATGCACCTGGGTGAGTGTGCATGGGGACCACACCATCAACAGCAAGGTCTAAGCGGGCTATGGAAATTCCAAGCCCATTAACGCCCGGGAATTGAGCGTCGAATGCCGGACTAACAGCTGCTTTAATAATGTTTGAAGTGTTTCCAACCATGCCTAAGCCGGAGAAGGCAAAGTCATCAGCGGTGACTTTGGAGGCGGGTTTGCATGAGTAGCCCGCAGGGCCTACTGGGCCCTTGAGGTCAGCCACGCAGAAGTCTTGGACTGACGCATTTGAAGGGAAGAGGAAGAAGAAGAATTGGAGGAGGAAGAAGAGTTGAAGGAACTTCATTGTGATGTGGGTTTCACAAAAGGGGTGGGTTAGTGTTATATAGGAGAGTAGCTAAGATTCCATGCAGAGCTGGTGGATTAGACGGAGGTTATGGTTGAGGAAAAGCACAAGGGAAAGGACAGAAATTGAGCTGTGAATCATGTGATCATCTCCAGGTAAAAACAAGACTGCCCTTTTCTTACATGGTACATACATAAAATAGAAGGAAATTAAAGCCATATATATGAGAAGGAAGAATGAAATGGGCATTCCATTACGTTGGCAATGCATTATTAAATCTATTTTGATTGACTTGTAATAGTCTTTTTTATGTTATGTAGTCTTTGACATCCTCCTTAGAGAAAGATAAATGAAGGGCCTCGATTCAGAGAAAGAAAGCTAGTATAAATGTATATATGAATGGTTTGGATCAATCACAGGTAGAGTCCATTTGTAAACGTAGAGTGCATGCTGTAACTAACCATACGTGGGCTCCTCTTTGTACGCTAGTCTTCCTCTTGAGCTAAGCAGTGATTAGATAACAAAACAACTGTTTCCAAGACTCTCCTTATCTTGTATAAAACTAGTGAGAACCAGTATGAAATATCCTGATCGTTGGGAATATCTATTGGGCCCCAATGAAAGCTGTGAAAACAGTGATCACATTTGTTGATCTTTCCGGCTACTAAGATTATTTCATTGCCTTTAGCTTCATCCAAAGTAAATAGATGATCCTAGTCCTCCTTTATATTGCTATGGCATTAAAATTTACGCACAAAATCCTGTGGACAAGGTCGTGTTTTATTGTTAGATTTTGATATCTGAGGTCCATTAGTCGCTCGTCAACCAAATCAACAGTCACAGTCACTAATTCTGTATAAATATAAACAAAGGATCATGGTCCTTCCTGTTTTGATTAAGATAATATCATCTTCATAGTCGATCTCATGACACCCATCTCTTTCTGTGTTGCAGAAGTCGCCAAATTCTAGGAATATTCATGAAAATATCAAGAAATTAAGATAAGGAATAATTCAATAAATAAAAATAGAATTTTTCTGAATTAGGTGGATGGTAACTCTGGGAATTGTCTCAAATTCTCCCCATCATTTCCCTTGTCAATTTGTTCTGGGCTATCCGAACTTCCTGAGTATGCCTAGCAATATTTTTCAGATAAAATAAATGATCCCGGCGGATATGCATGTTCAAAGTTCAGGAGACAGGCAAAGATTATCTACTTATTAACAGTAACTGATTAAGACTGACACCAACTCACTAAAAGGAAGAGCAATTGGTGGTCACCTTCATCATACACATCTATGGCGAAATAGACGTATATCTACTAATCTAGCATCGATTCAGGGGGGCATAGTTAGTGTTGAATCTTGAAAAGCATACAAAGATGTGTATGAACTACGCTAGTTGAAGACTGTAAAAGAACATCACAACAGCCCAATTTTTCGATAAATCTACAACGTCCATAATAATGAAACATAGTTCTGGTTCCCGGATGAGTAATCCAAGTAATGTTTACATCCAACTGCTGCATTTTCTCACGCAAACTACGCCTGTAATCTACAGATATGAACAGTGATATGTGATAATTATCCATTGGCTGTAGAAAACATCGTAAGGAAAAGAAAAGTAATGGGCCAGGCTAGAGATGGGTAAATTGAAGTAAACATTGTCCCAATATTGGGAAGAGAGAATAGAACAAAGAGATCATTGTCTGGTCCAATGGCAAGGCACATGGGAGGATATGGTGGGACGAGGGAAAGTTCATATGAAGACATCTGACAGCTAAAAGCCCACTCTGCAAGTCTTCCTCCCTGTCACTTTAAATAAAGGCCATGAAATGAATGTGTGGATTACAAGAATTCCCTCTTTCCACGGTTACCATTTCAATATTACGGGATGTCTTATCCGCTAAGATATTCTGGTTTGATATCCTGCCTCCTCTGTAGATAGTATCTCAACAAAACTGCTACCTAGTTTGACTGCGACTGATTCTTATTAAGAATTTAATTCAGAATCAATTTTCAGATCAGAAGCATTTCTGGGGCCCCTCAATTGATGCGTAACTAGCAATACGTGAAAATTGATCCATTGAATCGTAGAATCAAATGCGTAGTTTCTTTTGATCCGCTCAATTGGGCAGCTTGTATCATTTGATATGAGTGCGAATGTCTAGTATCATCTCTTGGAAAACAGGAGGGCCTGGATGAGGAATGCCCACATATTAGTTTTGCTCTTGAAACATCGGACCGTACAATCTGTCCTGAAGAACACAGCTTGAAAATTCGTTGCTTTGTGGGTGGTATTGTAATGCACATGGCCACACATCTCTGTCTATCTCTTCAAGAAAAAAATGCAGAATTAGAGAAAAAGAGTATCCAAGAAAGCGAGATGGGGAGGAGGAGAAGACAAGGACGATGATAAGGCTGGAAAATTAGCGGCCATTGCTTGCCGCAACGACCTTATCATCAACTTGACGAAAGACTATTATGTCGAATATGCTTAGGTCTTGAATGATACCGAATTTCCAAGGGTGCCCGGATGAACCAACAATTAAGTTAGTGCTTAGAAAGCCAAATGCGATCATTCTCTGGAAGTTGCTGCAGTTTCCATCACCCCCAGAGAAACGACCAAGCGGGCCTGACAGACATGGGCATTGACGCCAATAAGTCAAAGTAATTCCATGATCTCTCCGTGAATGTCG
Source organism: Warburgia ugandensis (assembly GCA_035236585.1). Classification (NCBI taxonomy): domain Eukaryota; kingdom Viridiplantae; phylum Streptophyta; class Magnoliopsida; order Canellales; family Canellaceae; genus Warburgia; species Warburgia ugandensis. The sequence continues at coordinate 78,846,976 of CP141128.1, read as the reverse complement.
CCGTGGGCTAGTGAATTTTATCACCAGCTTAACCAGGTTATTTACAGCCTAGCATTTCTCCTGTGTAGTGATGGCTGAATCTGCGCCGGCTATGAAAACAAGATTAATTGGTTTTTTCTTTTTAATGGAAGAAACAACAAAATAAAAGAGGATGTAGAGACAGAAGTGTTTCACACAAAATTTGCAAGTAGGAGGTGAATCAATCCAAAGAGAGTCAGTTTTCCGCAGCCCTGTTGGCTTCTCTGAAAGTATGTCTTGGTGGGAGGGATGCTCCATCTCGCCTTGAGTGCGTTGGCTTATTTGGTCATCTTCCTTGCCAAAATGACTATAACTTTCTCCTCTCTCTTGATGACACAACCATCTATAGTCTCCGGACACCACCAAATTAGGTAAATTTAGTCTTGTGGCGAGAACTAATCTCTCTATAAGAGCAGACTGCACAGCCACTGAGTTGCTTTGTTCATAGAGGCAAACACTAAGTAATAAATCGAGTCACTAAACGTGTGGAATTGCTCCATAACAAAAAATAATTTATTTTTAATGTAATTTAAACCTCTTGAACAACAGTACATCCAGTAATAGACATAGATGGAATTCTATCTTGGTAAGTCAATCATACAAAATCTAAAAAATTTTGTTGATTTTTAACTTGCCAAATCTTTTTCTAATTATTTTTTAACCGACTTCTTCCTTCTTAACAGATTAATTGGTTCAAACACCATTCTTTTGGAAACTAATTTTGAGTAAATTTTAACACAAGTGCATGGAACAAAGCATATCTTGGGAACGCTAAAGTTTCATGTATGCCCATATTTTTTATTATCCGAACCACTCGTATTTTAGGCGTGTCTCCTGATGCTTTAAGGGTAAATTGGACTGTAAATTCTTCCTGATGTTTCCTATGAAACTAGAATGAATGTGCTTTTACCAAGGACCCTGATCAGGCTGTTTAGTTTAGGAAACAACAATAGAAATGCTGAATCAAAGCACCTTCACTTCTGCGTGAAGGGATCCAACTTTGGATGATCCTACCTCACTTCATTTCTCCAGCTTTGGGGGTCTAATTGTTTAAAAAGTATGAGGATTGTATGGTCATGACATCTAAAAGGAAGATCCACTTTTGATCATAAGAAACACAAGGTCAGAAAATTTTGCACTTTTAGATGCACGAAATGGCCACAGACACCATGCAAACATTCAAAAACGAGCTGCAGCTGTTTGGATACTCAGTTGTCCAATTGGCGTATTTGGGTTGCGGCTTTGTCCATTCGCAGCCTACGATATTGGAGAGCCTTGTCTTAAATTCTCTTTTTTTTTCCCTTTTTTTTTTTGTACGAAGGACCTAGCTTTAGATGATCTGCCCCGTTCATCTAATTATGTTGGCTTTGGACGTGTAGTAGTCCCAAAATTATTTCTAATATCTGAAAAGCAGCTCCTTTTATCACAAAAAGTAGACAGAAAGTTCTAAATTGGATTCTTTAAGTTAGATCAGAAGTACTGATCTTTAGACGGCCAAGCTTGCTCAGTTTTTCGTTTATACGACAGCCAAAACCAGAGAACTTGGATAAATAAGTCCGATCATCCATGGCGGGGCCTTTCATATAAAGTTTTAGAGTGTTTTTTGTTTCCAATGGTAAACCAAAGCGCTGTAATTTGACATGGATGATCCGACAGTTCATTTTGTGTCTCTCGATTTGGATATCTCCCAAGCAAAATCGTGATCTTCGGACCATTTACCATCTGACAAACGTCTGATTTCAGACCATTCTGTAAATAGAAGTCCAACCATCACTCGTTGAATTCAGACCATTGTTTAAATAAAAGTCTCAACCATCCATTATTTGAGATCAAAAGTTGAATTTCTTTTAGATACTAGAATCATTCAATGAACATGCTTGCTGAAATAATAGACATCTGCATGCTTGTTATTAATAGGTCAGATCATCAAGGTGGACCATTTCATGCATGTGGAGAATGGTACCTTTCAATTGATATTCTCTCATTTAACCAAAAATATGAGAAATGATAAATCCAAATTGCACACTTGGATCGTTCTTAGTCCAAATGTGCTTTATGTGCCTGTCGCTTGTCTCTTTATAGATTGAAGCCATTCATAAATAGGAATTACTTAGATAGGCTACTTATCAAATTTCATACCCATTGCATAAAATATTTTATATTTTTTCGAGTTGAAAATTACAGCCATCTATGATGCTTCAAGTTGAAAATCACAACTAAAGAAATATAGGATAAATTACCAAACGGAGATGGACTTTTTACTTTACCTATCTCAGCTATTCCCAACATGCATGCAACCATCTCCGTTGCAGCCCAGTTGCCACATGCTTTCAGAAGGTACAGGCAAGCTAATAAAACCACAACAACTTCTTTGTACAAATCCACCAATATTAGCTATTTGTACAACGAAAATGCTAACTTAAGATTTACTGAGCTTTTCTCGATCAGTATCCCTGCAGCAGTGAAAAGATCAACCTTAAAGATTGACTCTCCAAATCTGTATCTCCTGTAGGGCAGGTTTTCTTCTAGCTAACAACCTGAAGACTTACCCTCCTGATTTGCCAATGATGCTAACCATGAAAGCACTTTCTAATGTGAAGACAGGAAAGCACCTTGACTGATCACTCGACAAGGAGTTTGGAAAGCTGAAAAAGGGAACGACCCACGACGCTACGGGGACAGCAGAAACCCAATACCCAAGTCTTAACCCAATGGAGGCCAGCAAACCAGAAATGGAATACTCAAGTCTTAACGCATGGGAGGACGGAAGAAAGGACGCAGACACTACTCACTGACCAATTATTCCGTGTGACGATCCTTTCAATGAACACCTCGGACACCGTGTCAGTAACTGAGGATGCATGAGACGCAGGGGAAAAGGCCAGGGTTGAGCTGGTCTGCAGAAAAACGCATGCTAAATTCAACAATCGCCCATCTTTCTCACACCAAACCTAATACATTGGTAGCAGAAACTGGTTGGACTGCGCAAAAGCGCATTTGAAAATTGATGTTTAAAGACAAACGATATCACAGCCCTTAAATTCTGGTAAAAACAATTACGCAAATTCCCTGTAGAAAGAAAAAAAAAAAAGATTAAAAACTTCAAAACTACCATTGAAAAGATAAACAGTAGTAATTATCCATCGCCCTATTCTAAGGAATACAATTAGACGTGGCAACCCAAAAATGCAGCATAGAGCCATCAGAAGATCGCACTATTTCTGTAATGGTACCAAGATGGATGTACCCAACAGTACGAAAAATAGAGATGATAATCTTCCAGAGCCTTGAGTCAACGTCTGCAAATGGACGGCTGGACGGGAAGAGGACCAGCATTCAACATAAATGTTTATGAAAAATGGACTTCAACCTGACAAGCATTTTGTCCTACCGTTGATCTAGCAAATCAATAGCGTCATGCAAATCTCTCCACCAAATAGAGGCAAAGGGTGCAACCCAGGACGCATACAACCCAGTTTTCTTTTCCATAATAACAGTTTACCCAAAAAAAAAGAAAGAAAAAAGATCAACCTGCAAAACGAAAGATTAAACAGAGGCTGGAGCATCTCAACATGGAAAGAACTAAACACCTGGCCCATACATGATAACTTTATAATAATAAACAATCAATATATAAAATTAGAGGTATTATCATCGTTTACACCCTAGCTGAAGTACATCAGCCGCACCAAATCAATCACCCCTCTCCAGAATACCACAACAAAAATAGACAAGGAAAATCGATATTTACAGGAAGGACTTGCTACAAAGCTATTTCATACAACTCCAACGATTAAATAAAACAGATGTATTTGCCTGCAATGGCTATCCCCTGCTGAGGCCTTATAACACTTGCAGTTAAGCTGACAAGCTGCTGAATATACGTTTCAAACTGGGGCATACCATCCGTAACCTCCCCATGCTTGCACCACATATCTATTCAGAAAGGAAAAGCAAAATGATTAAATTCACTCTTGTCAAAAAAGAGCAACAAAAACAGATACAAGATCTCTTATGCGTCAAGTTGGCCAATGAATGATTTTCCAGTATAAATTCCTCCACAACAGATGTGGTTGATTGAGGCCAAAAATAGGGATCAGATCTCACCTTTGGACAATAGCGGACATCAAGAGTTTCCAGCATGTTACAGTGTGCTATGGCAACTTCCACTGCTGCTTCAGCAATGCTGCAATACTACACCAACCACCAAACATTTGGAGGCAAGAAAAGTTAGAAGGCCCCAACTTGATTAAGTAAACAACACAAGCAATGGGAGAAATCTGCAGCCAAAATTTCGGGCACAAAAGATCCAACAAGTTATACATGGACCAAAGAAATTTGCTAGATAAACCACATATGATCTCGACCTAAATAGAAAAGGTTTGACCTCCTTAATCAAACAAAAGGAGACAACAAACAAGAAAGAAGAGGACACATGCACACCCGCCCGCACAGGTGTGCGCGCACACACAAAAGAAGAAGCAGAAAACCTTAAAACATCTAATTTCTATAGTTAAAGTGAATGGTTAGTCAAATGTAAAAGCAATGACCCACATTCCTCAGCAAAGCCTCAATAAATTGATGGAACTGAGATGTCTGAGAAATGAAAACATTGATAGCTCGCCCATCCAAATCTAAACCTTGTAAATCAGTGGTCTAGTATCATATCTTTCTGTCTGTGTAAAAACAAGTATACATATAACGATAGGGTATAAAAGGACATGTTGTAACTTATCATGTCTGCAAGATTTTATAGAATTGCTTCCACCCTCTGAGTTTCTGGCAATGGCATCTGATAATTTCAGAGCTGGTTTACGTGTCATGCTTTTTCACTTTTCCATTATAATGAGAATCCTCTATTTCAGCCAACCTCTTCACAAGGGATAAAAATGCAAGGCTGCATATTACAGACCCTTTGTGGTCTGCCCCTTCACCAGACCCTGCTTCGTGCACCAGGCTGCCCCTTTTTTATGTTTGGTCTGGTAGTTCTACTATTTCCACTCATGACTGGATAATTCAATGGCTGTTTGCGTGCCCTGAGCCCATGACCTTTAGGTCACACGATAACAACTCTACCAGACCAAGCATGTAACTGATAATTACCATGACGCTTAAATTTTAGATTCACAAATAGTTTTAGAATGTTTATTCCATCTGATTCGTGTTTTTACAAAGTATCTTGAGCTTATTCACAACCCCACTAATCCCCATAGAATAAGAGACAACAACAAGTTCTCGCAACTCAACCTAGGAAACAATGCATCCTAATGAAAGAAAAACTTGAATTGAGAAGCACAATGCAAATTGGAACTCTTATTGACTGTTCAAAACAAGTATGTACATGGAAAACGGAGAGATTTATAAATAAATAAAATAAAATATATAAAGGATGGCTGAATCTCATGGAGTAAGAGGTCCTTCCCATCAAAACTCACACCAAATCTTCAGTTTTGTCTTGTGGCTGAAACCTAATGAAATAACAGAGCATAGCTAGTCCATATTTAAAAATATCATCTGACATGCCCACTATAACAGCCACACAACATGACAGATCAGTTCCACGGCCATCTAATATGTCACAGTCAGCTGTTTCTGGACCAGTTTGTGCATGCCAGTTCTTCTGATTTCACAGATCACAGATAGAAACCTAAAAATATCTACATCCAGAACATCTACACTTTTACCACCTGATTTATGAAATTTGTGTTGATTTTTCAAAATGCCACCAGAAATCACCAGAACTACGAAGGGAGGCAACCAAGTTCTCCAAGAAGGGCAGTCTCATCCCCCAAATTGATGGCACAATTTACAGAAAGCATCTTGTTAAAATGACTAGAAAACCAAATTAGCATTAGTGTAACTGTGCTGTAGGTTATGTGCACCCTATATATACATAAATACACTCATAAATACATGTATGCTGAAATTTTCATAAATAGTACATTTGCAGGCCAAATTTTGATTAAACAGATTCTAAATGTCTTCGCCTATTTGTTCTTTACAGCTAAATGCCAATTCTCATCTATCTTTCATGGCCTGTCTTTGATTCACTGCATAAAGCAGCCAGCAGAACGCATACCTGAAGAAGGAAGCTGGTTAATCTCGGACAGTCAAGCTTCAGAATTTCCAAGGAGCTGCAGTTGCTGAAAGAGGCAAAGCCAGGGAGACAAAGTCAGTGGAGAAAATGACAAAAAAAATTGCAAAACGACAATGAAAAGAAAGTGCAATTGAGGCATTAAAAATAGAAGTTGGAGGGAAAATAAAACCTCAAATTGAGAAAGTTGAGATTGATACAAGCCAAATCCACTTCCTTCAAATTCGAAGACAGAGAAAGGTTTAGATATGACAAGTTGAAACAACGAGCCTTCGACGGAATGACAACTTTCTTAATGTTTGGGCAGCCAACACAGTTGAGATTCTCAAGCAAGCGGTCAGGTTGCTCAACTGATTCATGGTTGCTCAGTAAAGGTAGAAGCCCAGGTGAATCCCCCATGCTTGGCAACTCAGAGAACCGACTGCGACCTGAAGCCCAGTCGAGATCATGCATATTGACACAGCCATTCAAGCTCACATGAGTAAGATGCGTACAGCAAGCAAGAAGCTCCTCTATGGCAGACTGGCAGATGGTCCCATAGGATAAGTCCAACTCCCGTAGGGCAGGGAGAGCACCTTCTTTATAAAGAGCATCCAAAGAGGAGTTAGTGAGGTACTTGCATGCCTGCAATTTCAAAACCTGAAAAGGGAACAGGTCAAAATTCAAGTAATGAGGACAAAGAAAAACAAATGCATCAGAACTGTATGGACATGGCAAAGGGACAGGCCCTGGCCACTGTACATCCACGCATGAAATTTATATATTTTAATGTACATTTCCCAAAGAAGTCGGTCTTCTTTGATATGGCAAGTATTGGCAATATTTTGCATAGGCCTCAAACTTCAGCACACCCAAGTTTTTGTCTATACGTACTTCTCTGTCAGTGTGATAGAAAAGCATGCTTACATATAGACACTGTGCAGATACATGTACATGAAACAGCTGCACAGGTTTGTGGGTATACAGAGAAGAAACAGAAATGCACAGAATAAATTTCAATACATACAGCTGTACTACATTGAAGGGGAGCCTTGGCGGAACGGTAAAAGTTGTCGTCATGTGACCTTGAGGTCACGGTTTCAAGGCATGGAATCAGCCTCTTGCAAAATGCAAGGTAAGGCTGCCTACTATAAGCCCTTGTGATCCGCCCCTTCCCCAGACCCCACATCGGTGGGAGCTTCGTGCACCAGGGCTGCCCTTTTACAGCTGTACTACATTCTAATCTCCCAAGTTGATTTTGAATGGAAAAAAAAAAAATACATGCAAACTGGGAACAATGGCAACAAAGAGGCAACTATGGCCAAAATTTTCCTTGCAACAAAATCAGGTTCAGTTTGGCGCCACTTGCCTGTCCATAGCCAGGTCCAGAGCAATATTACATTGAAACATCTACCAATTAACGGACAAGAAAGAAAGTGACGAAAACAAAGGTAAGCAAGTCAATTAACCGCTTCACAAAGTTGAAACACTTTCTTGGACCAGAAGGATGCAGTACAGTGGGGGAAGTGAAAGCTCAAATCTACTACTATTATAAAAGGCTGAAAGCAGGCAGCTCTTTATCTGTCTTTGGCAATTTCATACAATTACAATTTTGCCATAGAAAGTTACTATATTACCCTTTTTATATATACATCAGGTTGGTTCTGGTTTTTTTTTTTTTTTTTAAACTCAACATGTCGACATGAGATTTCTTTTGTTGAGCATTTAAGGTTCCTGGTTGTCACTTTTTCTGTACTCTTCCAGAATCCCCATGTCTTAATCTGCCTTCATTTGTTTTGCTTTGCTGAACTCAACCTGAAGATTTCTAATATAAGTCTTTGTCAATATAGATCCATGAAATTGATGATCCAAACCATTCAGCCATTGTATCCAATCATGGGTTGAGGCCAGCACTAGAAATCTTCTCAATAGAAACAGGATGGATGTAACCACCATTGGCTGAGTATCAAGTGGATGCCTGAGAAGTCCAAAGCCAGAGGTAACAATATTGACCAACTGGACGGTTAGGATTGTTTGTTGAGTGGGGCGCCGCCTATCTAAGATGAATCTTGTAGAATCAAGGTTTATGCTGGCCCCACAAGCAAATCCATACAAACATCATTTATATCAGGAATTTTTGCTGTGTTTGAAGAGAAGCTAGGAAAGCTTATTTCTACCTAATTTAGTATTTTCAACATAATGGACTACATTAGAAAGCAGATGAAAGGCCAATATCTGATAATTTGAACTCCTTAGCCACCAACTAGAATGCCATGCCCAAAGATCTCATACATGATACAATCTTGACTATCAAAATGGACCCATCTAATATTTGATAAAATACACCAAATACCAAAGATTCACATATATACTTGAAGCTTCCCCATGTCATTACTAATGTCAGGGTAGTGATATGTGCTTCCTTGATTTCCCTCATGAGCACCTCTCTAAATGCACAATATAACTAGAACTCTAGCTCGACCCAAATTTCTGAAGATCCAAATTGTTCACAAAGTTGCCCGTGACGTGGACGTGCCATGCTCTGACATTCTCTTCTATTGGATACTAATGAACCCAGCCATTATTTTCTTGAGTTATAAATGGATGGTAAAAGGAGCGTTCTCAAAATTCTAATTTTTGGAATTCCATACATATGCATATTCAAGTATGTTTTCCTTTTAAGGATGGAACTTTTTGAATTATTACACATTGCAGACTTCAATAATAACTTTTAGGATGAACTGTAGTAATTAGTTGACCGATTATAACTGTGTGCTAATGATAGTAGGCAGATTATATTGCAGAACTACATAGCTATCCTTCTCACTTTCTATATTTATGGAAGATTCACAAATCCTATCTCAGAGTCTTTGTTATAAATCACCTCACTTTGGGACATGATATGAAGAATCCATACCTTTGAAAAATATGAGCAGGTAAATGTACAAGCCAGGCCCATTCTTCCATCTACAACAATATTTATTTGGTAAGACCTGCTATGGATGGTAGACTGTTTATCCCATTTTTGTATGCTTTTTAACTATGATTCTATAATAATATCTAACTAAGAATTCAACTCTCTGAATGGTAAAAGAAGATTGACAATAGTAATTAGCACAGTCAATAGTATCGAGGAATGTCAAAAAGAAGATAACCATGTAGCTATCTCCAGTATATTTTCAGCTTTCATATATAAGGAAATAATGAATTTTAGTATCTGATCATGTGCCTACTACTAGTAGACAATAAAAAAGGCAAGATAAAATAAATCCCAGACTATTGGAAACTATATGCGACTGGGAGACCCGAAGGGAAGAAAGAATAAAATCAAATATTCCTAAATATATAATCAGATACGTCAGTAAGAACAAAAAGATCTTATCATAAAAGAAAACTCACTTTTCACAGACTAGCAGAAAAGAATATTGGAAACACATTTTTTAGTGATGATGGCATCTGGATGAATTACCTTCAACTGCAAACAAGTCTCGAATACAGGCTGCAAGTTCAGCAGGAAAGTGTATGATAAGTCAAGCAATGTCAAATACGGAAGCAAGCTCAAAGAAGATAGTCCATCTGGGCCAACCGAAGGGCATGACATCAAGATCAGTGACTCGATGAGTGGGCAAGAAGCAGCAGTAGCAGACAGGCATTCATCCCTAAGTTGACTGAAAAAAAAAAAAAAGACAAACAATTATCAGCAACAGTGCACAAATATAGAACATTGGCACCTGAAGACATGAATAAGAATATCACCTGCAAAAGGAAGCATCCAGAGACATTAAACGAGGACAATTGATGGATGCTTCAGAAAGAACACCACAACCCTTCAGCTCCAGCAATAACATAAATGGTGCTTCAATATGCAGATTACTCAACTTTGGGCATATACCCAAATTAAGTGACCGAAGACCAACCTGCAGCAAAAGTTTGTTCAGTTTAGCATTAGACCTGAGCTTGAAAGAATACACAATCATTTTGTATACTTACTATCAGTCATAGGAAAGACAACCAGCTTCTGCTTCAAATGAATGAGATTTAAATGTATACATTTCTAGAATCATTTCTCTGTGGTGTTTATTAAATTTAAAAAACCAAACTTGTCTCAATGGATTTTTCCATGAAAAAGCTATAGGTAGAATATTTTCAGGGATATTCTACAGATGTATTTATTTTATCTGACAATACAGTTCTGCACACCACAATTGGAAGGGTAATGATCACATAATAGGAAAGACTTCAGAACATAGCCAACTATGATTGCATCAAACAGAAAAACAGTTCAATAACTGGCAAGCAGATACACATGTTATGTTTGGTCCCTTTATGTCATAAGAACAATGGGACCAACCAGAACATAATTTTCCCAACCAATGTGTAGGAATCATCTTGCAGATATTGCATCTGGCGTCATTCTGCTCAAGACACTATAAACATGACTACACCAAACTGAGGGATCCATGACCAATCTAAACTGGAAATTACAAGTTATTTGTGGATATTCAGAGACTGAACTATAATTCTGGATACAGCATTAATAGCCACAGAAATGAGAAGCTGATGGCCTACAACTGACACCACGTCCAACGACATTAGGATGACCAGAACTAGGAACAAGGCACAATCAGCAACAAGATTCCAGAAAACACAAACAGAAATACATGTAAACATACACGCATGTTTACACAGACATATGTACATGCGTATTTGACAGAACACAGGTACACTGACAGAAGAGATCCAGACAAAAATTAATTAGAAACTGTAGGATAACCAGAGGGAGAGACGGTTGGAAACTGAAATAACATTCCAGAGATATCAGCGTCTCCCTTGATTCATGGTGTTCAGGCAAGATGGTTGGTAACAACAAAAGGCTCAAGGCATATTATCGTCACTGCCTCCAATGCAACTTTAGGTTGAATGAAATGATACGAAATGGAAATCAGAAGTAAGATGTCTAAAAAACATAGACAGCAATATAATCATATACAAGCACGCATGCACATATGTGGATGTGTGTGAGAAAGGAAATCCAATAAGCAAGTCAGAGAAAGAGCAAAGCATGCCATGATATTTGAACTGATTTATTGAGTTTTAGCAATAGTACAAAAAAGTCTATGATCATTACTGTTAATATAACTCTCAACTCCCCATGTGTCCAGGGATACAGGACAAAGCAGCAAGCAGTGAGAAGGAAATGAACCTTTCCAGTCTGTATGCAACATGAGCAAGTTTTGAGAGAGAAAGAGAGAGAGCAAAACCCTCCAGTCCGTATGCAACAGAGAGAGAGAGAGAGAGAGAGATGCAAAACCCACATGACAAAGCCATGCGACATTCTCATGATAAGCCTGAAGCAAAAAAACCTCATGAACTGAAAATTCACTAGGCTCATCGTATGGAGGAAAAATATGAGCTAACAAGGGAGAGACACTTATTCCAGTTTCTACTGGCATCCAACTCTCTCACAAATTCTGAAATGCAGAAGCGACATTTTACATATCCATACAATCAAGCCCTTGGTTTCTGAAATCGTGTAATGCAAAAAGAAAAAAGATGGTGGTTTTCCAAGGATAGCTCACTAAAAAAGGTTACCAAATTCCAGAGTGGGATTGGACTTGACATCTTGCCCAAAAACAAAGCACTTGATGTGACTCAATGCCGGAAGACAATGCTTGATGTATATAATTATATTCTTTTGGAGAAGTGCCTAACATCTTACAACTACATTAAATCAGCAGAAAATAAAAAAATTATATAGTCTACTGGGAGAAGATCTTAACATCATTCAATGATATTAAATCAACAGAAAATAAATAGATTATCTTCCAACAAAAATGTGTTACTCTCTGTGAATTTTGAACCTTGGAGTAAACCTTATCTGGGTGGGGCTTCTTGCTCAATATCTCCAATTGCTGTTCAGTAATTCTCAACTGTTTTCATTTGTTTTATAAAATTCTTACTGATTGTTTCACATTGGTCTTTGCCAAACATCATGGAGGCTCCAGAAAGACCTGATAACTATTTCACAAATCGATCTAAAATGGCATTACATATATTTTAACAATGCATTCCCCTAAGGCCCCCCAATGCATTTCAACAACCTACAGTTGGAGCCTCCATTTTGATGTCACACCACTTGAAAGTTGTTCCTGATGAGAGAGGTGATGTAATAGGCACCAATTTTAACCATGGTAGGAATAGAAGATGCTTGCAAGCATGATACACGACCAATACATCATACCTACTCTAGAAGGAGAAGACAGACCCCACAGAGAGAGGGATGCTACACGTGTCTGTTAGTGGATGGACGAGAGGAACCAGGTTGTTATATTGTTATAGGTTGTTACACGGTTAGTTAGTTAGTTAGTTAGTTAGTTAGTTAGTTAGTTAGTTAGTTAGTTAGTTAGTTAGTTAGTTAGGGGGAAAGGAGGTGGGGTAAAGGAGAGAGGTGGGTGGGGAGTAAGGACAGAGGAGGACTGGTACTGGAGTTTGGTTCTGGACTGGGAAACTGGCCAGGGAAGGGCCCTTGTATGGGAATGTTGTTCTTCTTTCTATTTCCTTCCCTCCATTGTTATCACCTAAGGGAAAATGTATATGAATCAGAAGCTTATGGATGAATAAGATTTTCCATTCCATTTCATTCCTGAATTGATGAGTAGTTGAGCTGAGACCCAACTAGATAAGCCCACACATAATCGCAGGACAAGTCAATGAAGATTCCTTTTAGTTTGATCATCAAACAAAATGACAATAAAATCTTGCCAATTTAAATTGGTCCAAGCAACCTTAGATCTCACTGTTTGACATATGTTTTCTTGACTATGAGCTTCCGGATCCTTCATTTTGTTTTCTCTTTTGAGAAGAATTAGTTGTTGGCAGTTTGAGCTGATTGGGAACTTTTTGGTGATCATGCACAGGTGCTACTCCATCTTTTTAGTTTCTCATAACTATGCTACATATCTGTACATCATTTAAATATACTAGTACAACTATAGGAATAGAATTCAGTTTTGGCTTCTCTACACCATCATTCATCCTAAGGTGACAACAACTTTACAAGCATCACCTTTTTCATGATTTTCATGCATTGTCTGAAGCCACACCCACAAAATTAGGTGATTTAAGAATCTAGATAGAACTTTTTTTTATCAAACCTCCTCAATGAAAAATGTTTTCTATTAATGTAGTATTAATCAGCAACCAAAACTGCTTATGGGTATGTGTGTCCAACATTAAATACCTTGGGTGTGTGGGGGTACTGTGCCGCAAGAGTGTGGGTGTCATTCTATTGTTCCAATGTGTTGACATCCCCAGAACACTGGTTACAGCAACATATACATCACACAGATTAACCAACCCTCATAACTATAGAAGTGATTCCAACACTATTATCTCATAATTTCTCCCCAACTTTATTGCAAGCATCTTCCAGCAATCAAGTGCTTGGCCTGTCCTCATCTGCTTGTATGCCTATCTCAAGTATACTATAATGTGCACATACAGCAAAGGCAAGCAGATGTACAAGTATACTGTGCATTCATCCCTCCTGACTGTTCTTTGATGTACACAAACACAAGCATAGGTCATGCATGTGAAAAAAGAATGGGAATATCTCTCACTTCGGAAACTAGCACATTCAGAAAAACAGAAGTAACAGAATCTATGTACAGGTGGTCTCTTTTTTTTTTTTTAATGTTGTTTGATCTGCAGCATAACATACTGACACTTCAACCACAGCCACAAAAACACAAAGCGCTTGTGCATTATACTGTTAATTTGCAACTCTTGTAGACAGTCGGCATGAAGACTCTATTACATGGAAGAAGCAACAGAAGCCCTTACATATTCTCAAATCTTTTCATTAACAAAGAATCGTTAACCATCTCCTTTCATCTGATACAATAGTGGGGCAACTAAGACCTTCTCTAACAGCAGTAACAGCATCTACTACAGCTGTCAATCCTGTTTCAGCACAGTTGCATTTTTCTTTCAAAATAGAACATATCAGTACACAGGTGTACGACTGTTCCCTTCAGGTAAAACACACATTTCTGTTGGAAGGGCAAGAGAAAAAGGATGCAATAGGTATAGGAGTCTTCAACATCTAGATAGGACATTTTAACAAAAGATCTTTGCAAAACTCATTGAAAGAGGGAATTTTTTCTGTTGTTTTGTTGATTTACCTCGGTAAGGTTCTTAGACACCTTAAAAGAGGTGAAATGAGCTCCAAAACATAAAACACACACTCTACCATGTTTTTAAGTTCTACAAAGAACACATATATCTAGTCAGAATGGTTTTTTCTGGCCCAAGGACCGGAGCACAACAATATCCCAGCCAGAAGTATCAAATTTGGGAGGAACACCACTAATTTCCATACCACTTTCCATCCAGACAAGAACATTCCAGCAAATCCATGTAGAATGTTGATTGCTTAGCATCTAACTTAGAGAGAGAAAGAACTAATGAGCTGCTGAAGAAACAAGCGGCTCCAAAAAGGAACAACAGAATAAGTGGTAACATATTTTTTGAATAATATATACATATTGCCTTACCTTGAGGTCACGGGTTCAAGGCGTGGAATCAGCCTCTTGCAAAAATACAAGGTAAGGCTGCCTACTTTAGGCCATTGTGGCCCGCCCCTTCCCCGGACCCCGCATAGGCGGGAGCTTCGTGCACCGGGGCTGCCCTTTTTTTATACATATTGCCAAGATGGACAACTGAATGAATTCTCAATTAACTTAAAGTGCACCAGAATCAAAACACGGTATCTCAAACCAAAAACAAAAAGAAACAAGAAAAAGCAACATGTACTTGGTTATAGTTTACAGTATTTCTCAAAAATGAAAAGCAGATAAAGGTTCTTAACCAGTTTTGCTCAGAGAGGAAAGCGACCTTTGGCTTAAAACAGCCACAACCAGAGATGTTAAAGGAGCCAACACTTATAATCTAAATAACCTGGCAAAAAGTTCTGCATCAACTGCAATCCCAGAGTAAGAGCCAACCTCTCTATTTCACTGGCTGGGAAATTAACAATCTTTTGATCGAAGACATAACAACTCAGAAAATGTACTCTTTGGCATCACTTGAAACTGAGTAACAGTCACAGTACTTCTCAAAAGAAGAAAAGAAAAGCCTACGTTCACGACAATCTACAGATATGGACCTAGTTGTTACAACATGCTAATGGTTCAAATAAGCTTACAAACAATTCGTTATCAACTAGAAATTAAACTAAAAGATACTCCACAGTTAGACTTACAGGAGTAAAAGACGCTCTCTCAAGGTGATCACAACCATCAAGATGAACTTGTTGTAGATTTGGACATGCAAGTTCAAGAGATGTCACGGCACGACAACTGGTAAGTGAGAGATTGACCAAAGAAGTACTGTTGAATCCCACCATTGTCAAACTCTGACCAAGAAAAAAGAATATGTTAAGCAAACAAAAAACTTTCATTGTTCACATATGAATGCTTGATGTTAAGTAATGTTTGCAACACCATCATAATGAAATAGACATGTCTTAAACACCAAAATAGCATCTTTTTATCTTCGTAAGGAAGAGAGAAACAATGAAATTTTTTTAATCAGACAAAAGAAGTAACTCTTGAGACAAATAGTTTTCCCTACTTTCTTTCCTTCTGCACTTAAAATGATGTTTTAATCCATAGCAGAGCAGCAACTTCCAACAGAATTTCTACGTCTCCATTCGAACAGATGTGTTTGGTTCAAGAGTTCCACACTTGTGTATTACTGTCCTGGGCCAGCATAAATCACTGAATTGTAGTTACCTGTAACAGTCCTGTAGGTGAGGAAACAAGTATCCTCAATTTGGATTTCAGAAACAGAATCAAATCATTTCCCCCAAACTCAAGGAAACATGTTTCCCCATTACTTGACCTGTATGTAAGAGATTAGAACCCTACCTTTGTTTTGTAATTTATAAGTCAGTAATTTTGTGTTGTTTATGTATTTTTTTAATTTATATAATTTTTGAAATTCTCTACAATATTTTTTCTCACTTAGTCCTTCCCCAACTCAACTTGCATGTCACTAGATTTTTGCTTTTGCTTTTGTTTCTAGCTATAGCAACTAAGCATCAAACAATATGAAACCGAGTCTGTGTACCATATTCTCAACACCATCATTATCATCAAAGCTTGTGCCAATTAGGGGTCATCTGTAGCATATTCTCAACAAACAGGAATATTTGTCGTGTTCCAATAATGGAGCAGGCTATTAGTGCTCCATTCTGAATAGTTTCCACAGCTGCCAGGAAGGCTGCAGGACTAGTTACTTAAATGGCACTATTGCGCATTCATGCAATTCCCAAAGTAAAACTGTGTAGCTTCAGAAATGAATTGGAAGTTTTATGGGGCTTTTACAACCAGCAGTACCAACAGAAGTCCTCTGACGGAACATTTCCTGTTTCAGTCTAAACTTCAGTTCGCATGTAAATAAATGATAAGGAATTGTGGAATACAGAACCATCAGTATTTAAGCAATAAAGAGTAATTCTTAGGGGTAGACCATGACAATAATCAAGAAATTATTCTCTAGTAATCTCTACTGGACGGCAGCACCTGCCTACATAGTTCCACTTGTAAGATTTAGTGCCCATTGATTTATGAGAAGTTACTCCTTTTAAACCCTCAAAACTTCTACTACTCCTTCAAATATCCACTTTCCATATTAACCAAAATTGCAGCTACAAAACTTGGTCTTAATAGGTTCCTCCCTCTCACTACCCAAGGAAATTACACTCAAAGTCTTCAATAATGCCTTCATCTTCTTCTGCAACACTGAAAATTTCAGAACCAAATAGAGTTCTAGAACATAATTGTGGAGGGGCAACAGATGAAGACATGACAATAGTTAAAACTCAGCATGACATAATACAAGAATTCTGTTTCAATTGTTAGCTAAAGATTGATTAAGCAACATGCTGCAACATCTTAAAAGAGGCAGGCCCCAATTAATTAGATGTATCTGCTTTTAGATTCCTATATCTGGGAAAGCAATATAGCTAATAAATCAACCTCGTGGCTCATAAGACCCAAGAATGACTGCAATCGAGCAGTAGAAGCACAAAAGCTCTCCACTTTGACCAGGCTAACTTTGGATGAAAGCAACACCTATAGGGTCCACCTCA
Source organism: Warburgia ugandensis (assembly GCA_035236585.1). Taxonomy (NCBI): domain Eukaryota; kingdom Viridiplantae; phylum Streptophyta; class Magnoliopsida; order Canellales; family Canellaceae; genus Warburgia; species Warburgia ugandensis. The sequence continues at coordinate 78,829,730 of CP141128.1, read as the reverse complement.
TTTTACCTTGAAACCCTTCAATATAGTTCCTCTTCTAACAGAGTAAGCTTCTCCTTTGGTGTTAGAAAGACAACTAAGACAAATGCATCAGTATTAAATGTGATTTGATGGGAGTTTAAGAGATGCGAAGAAGTGTTGAGATAAGAACATGGATTTCCTCTGTTAGTTATCTAAAAGGGAACAGAAACTTAATTGAAAGGATTTAGGTCCAAACTGGCATGGCTAATTAATGCAATTTTGCCGGACTATTAAAGTTTGGAAAACTGCACAACCAGATTATATGAAGTTTTGCATGTCAGGCCCTTAGTGGGGAATTTTCTGATGACTTGTTATGAAATCAATTGTTAGCTTTAAAGGCAGTTAACTGGTTCATGCCTAGAACATCACCCACTTATCAACTAGATCGTCAATTTTATTACTCTGTCAGATAAGGAAAAATCATTCCATTTGTAGAACAATAAAAATATAATACATTCGAACAGGAAATTGATAAAAAAGTATCCGAACACAGAGTTAACAAAATTAATATGTATAAAGAAAGGTAATAAACCAAATACTTACTAAATATACCTACACAAGCAAACTAATTGAGCTTATAAGCACTTAAAACTAAAGAATTGGGCATAATAATTCACTCTACCTCGCAGTTGTCTAATACTAGTGACCTAAGCATCGGGCAACCTCCACCATCACTAAAAACTTCACAAATTGAATTTGTTAAAGATTCACATTCCGTAAGGTCCACTTCTTGCAAGCGCTGGCACTGGAACGATATAGAAGTTAAACTTTCCTGCTTTTGCAGTACCAGTTTCTGCATCACCAATAGTGTGTTCCATTTAGAGTCTCAACCAGTTGCTAAAATAAAGAGAATCAACAGAAAGTGGTTTCTTGGAGAAAATGCAGACCTCGAGTGAATTTGATGTGATGTTGATGTGATGGAGTGCAGGGCAATTAGAAACAGTTATAGATGACAACGAAGGACTTCGCAAATTTAAATCAACAAATCTACCAAAAATAATATAAAAAAAGCAACAGTCAGAGTCCTCTAAACAATTTAGGTGTAACACATAAGTAGATAAAGAAAGACAGGGCAATGACCATACTTGCGGCAATGCACAAGACTGATGTTCCTTAATCGTGGCAGATCCAAGGAGACTGACGTCAATAGGCCACAGCAATCAAGCTGTAATTCCTGCAGTTAAGTTTCCATGATCAAATTTAAAACTTAGTTAGTGAAGGCAGTGAGCAGAGACATCTGGGCGAAACAACATGTCAGGATAAATTGCAAGTTCTAACCTCCAGCATATAACTATGAGATATAGCAGCCATGGAAGCAGAAGTAATACCCTCACAGCTGTGAAGCTTCAAATCTGTCAACATTGGCAGTCTTACAGACTTCCAACACAAAGAATGTAATTGTGTAAGCAGAAGACAAAGCAGAAATATTAGAACTGTGGAGAAAACTGGGAATTTCCCAAGACTGACCTCAAGTGAGATGTTTGGACAGTATGATGCATTAAGAAGAGAAAGATTAACACATGCAAGTGCTATCTCACGCAGCGTTTCATCACTAACACATGAACAATTTGACATGTCCAAAGATGCCAATAATGGGCATGATGTTGCGGCTGAACGAATTCCAGCATCTGAAAGTTTGTGGCAGGAGCCTATGTCCAGTTCTTGTAACTGGGGACAATTAAGCATGGCATGTGCCATGTTAGAGCGCTTCAGTGACAAATTTTCAAGCAGGGGGCACCTGGACTTACAATGTCACAACACTTAGTTTGCTAAAAAAAATAATAATAATAATCATAAAGCGTTCTGCACTGATGTAACTCACAAATCCAAGATGGGCAAGTTTTTCACCTGACTGAAATACGAAGCATGCGGCACCTAATAATTTGAAGATGATGCAATCTATCATGGAATATAGGTATCTCTTGGACACCATTACCAAGAGATGCTTCGCTAATACTCAATCGGTTCAGTCCATGACAATCTGTCAGAGAGTGGAAAAAAGCGTCGCCTAGTTGTCCTTTGCCCACGATCAAAGTTTCAAGATTCCTGGACATCAACCAACTACATAAGCATGCGCACCGACAGATAACAAGAAATTGACAGGGAAAGACAATCACCTCAAAGTTCTCATTGCTTCCATAACAAGTAGATCAATAGCAGGTGCACCCAATATATTAACTTCTGTGGCATTTGGGTACCGCTGGCACATATCTGCAACTGCAAGGGCACTGAATTTGTAAGCATTTTCATATTCAAACATATGAATATAAATGAATAGGATTTAAGATAAGATTTCCAACAGTGCTCCAAATTCTGCTAGCAATGACTTTGGAGAAGATTAAAAGAACTATAGTGAGGTTTCCCATGGGTTCAAGGTTCAATTATGAAATCCTTGGAAGAAGAGGATGAATCGAAATATAGCTGCTATGCCAAAACTAGATGCAAAGAACCAACACACCTAGTGGAAAAAATTGCCGTTTCTATTGATTCCTATGGATTGGATCAGAAAAAATACTTGAATGAGGTATTCAACTCCAGGGATGAATCAAAAAAGAAATCTTGACATTGACTATTGACTCCACTAACCAAGACTTCCATCAGAGTTTCTCTTTGAGATCTGAGAATTTTCATATAGAAAGATACTTGCTTGCTTTCTGCAGCTCCGGTTGGCAAGTACAAGTCTAATGGGTGCCCAAGGTCATAATGATGTTGAATTGAGTATAATACCATGCCTTGTACTGTGGTTTCTAAAACAGGAATGGCTGCTAGAAATAAATACCCTCCTATATGGCAATTGATCTAAAATGTTTTTTAGTATGGGCCATAGACCACATTATTTGTGCATTTAAAGATCTTCCACAACCATCAACAGTAAATGTTCAAGCAGGTAACCACATGAACTCATGGGCACAATAGAACTACCATAATTCTATTTGCAAATAGAGAACTAGCCTTAGCTTCTTTCCAGATGTTTCGCTTTAAACTGTTTAGAGAAGCTACTACATAAATGCATTTAGTATACACCAAAAAGGGAATTGAATAGAAGTCCTACACTGAAGCGTGGAAATTCTTTGATTCTCAAAATTCAGGCACCTCCAAAAATCTTCATGAGCACTAGCGGCTCTCCACTGCCTACAGACTCTAGCAGCTCGACAAAGATCAATATGACCTAAGAAAGAGAAAACCTGAAATCACATACTAAAAGAAGTCAAAATGCTGAACCAGAAAAATATATAGCATGTTCAATACCAAAATAGTAGTAGTATCAAGTTGCTGAATAAGAAACTTGAACATACCATGTGCAATAGATCATCGGTGAGATCCATCCTAACCTCTAAATCTTCTGTTTCCAGAAGACTTAACCCATCTCCACTATCATCACCGCCACCATCAGAGCCCATGGAATTTCCACCACAATCATCGTTACTCACTGAGTAATGGGCCATCTCATTTCCAGGAGGAAGAGATGAACCTTGAGAAATGTTGAGGTCTCCATCAGCAGCTGAAGCAGATGTGTCAGTGCCCGAAGATGTGGTAGCAGCATTTGAACATGTCCTGTGAAAAAATAGAAACTTAGGAAGTAATTACATCTGTGAAACAGTAGAAGATACTACAATGACAAAACAAACATTTTAAAAAGACTTTTAAGAAGATTCCACTCCCACATGTCCCAAACCAGTTTAACAAATCACATCTGAAAAATCAACCGAAGCAAATTAACCACAACAATTGATAACATGTAGAATGCAATAACCAGCTTCAACTCAAAAAGAAGAAAACTGATAGTTATGAGAATTCATAAGACGAATGAACAATCTAAACAAATAAGGTGCTTATTTCTTTACTGTAAATAGCTTACAGCAATAGAGAATAAAAGATTGCAGTACATTGCCCAAAGTTATAACATAAAAGGTTGCTACACAAAATCTGAACTACATTAGAATGCAGTCTTAAGTTCTTCTTCAGAAAGTAGGAAAATATAAGAGAATGCCCAACTATGAGTTGAAGGTCGATGATAGATTTAGTTCAGATGCAAAATGAGTGGGGAGGGGAAAGACCAGCAGTTTAGCATGATGAGCTAGACAAGAGTAACAAAGACAACAGCAGTACAGTTTACACTCTTGAAAAAGGGCAACATTCCAAAGAATGTACGCTAAGCAAAAATCACTCACATTTCTTGAAGCAGCTTTAATGTAAGTGACCTTACAAAGGAACATTTCATATTAGGCAAATGCTAGAAACTTCTAAGTCCGTCTTGGATGGGAGATGATAGTTCACTGGGCTCTGAAAGATGGAACTGAAAAATAGCAGTTCAAATGACCTACATTTCAGTGTAATGTGAGGTCTAGAAGTTGAATAGTCATAGTAGAACCACAAGATTCTTTTCCCAAAATGAAAGGATCCCAGAAGAAAAGAACAGGTTTAAATGCAAAGCCTATAAGTTGAACTGTCATAGTAGAACCATGATTTGCTTTTCCTCAAATGAATGGATCACAGAAGCACAGAAAAGGTTTAAGTGCAAAGCCTATAAGTTGAACTGTCATAGTAGAACCACGATTTGCTTTTCCTAAAACGACTGGATCACAGAAGCACAGAACAGGTTTAAATGCAAAGCCTACAAGTTGACCTGTCAGGGTAGAACCAAGAAATGTTTGTCTCAAAATGAGAGGATCGCAGAAGAATGGAACAGGGCACAGAAATGGCACAAGATGAAGTTCAACTCAGGCTCTGAAAGACAGACAAGAGACGAACGGTAATCAAAATCTACTTTTTACAGGTATTTCAGCAGCGATAATGTGAAACCCACAGGTTGAACAATGATGGGAGAGCCACCAAATGCTCAAAGGTCCAAAGAAGAACAGAACAGTTCTAAACAATGAAGCATACACAAGAAGATGCACTACCCATTGCAAGTCGTTATCAACTATTATTTAACTTGAGAGTCAGATGAACGGAATAAAGAAATATCATTTTCACATAAGTGCTAATGGACGCAGAAAAAGATCCAGAACAGCAGAATGATGTTTAGCAACAGAACATTCAGAACTCACTGAGAATGGAAAAGAACTTTTGCTCTCTTATGCTGGAAATCCCGATGGCAGTTCCCTCTTTCTAACCCCAAGCAAAGGTCATCCTCCAACACCCCCCCTTCCATCTCTCCCAGGAATTCCCGTGCTTCCTGCTGCCTACTGCTCGCTGAGGCGTATTGCTCGAAATAGCGAGAAGACCCAATTGCAAGCTCCCAATCGGGACAAGTATCCGGGATTCTATCACTCTCTCCCCATTCACTCTTCTCAATGTCAGCCATGTTAGGAAGCATTACCTCAGAAACACAGCTCTCTCCCCTGTGGCCGTGGGTCCCCCTCGCTACATCCTCCATCTTCGGAATCCTCTCTTCCGGGATTCTTACTCGATCAAGCAAATCCTCCGCTTTTCTGCATCTCCACAACGAAAACCCTAATCTGAAATTCTCAGATTCCGCATTTCCAACCTCCGCATACGAAAACTCCTGACAAGGGCGAATCTCATCCGAAGCAAACTCCTGGATCACGCCTTTTGAGCTTCCATCGTCCATATCGAAGTCGAACCAAAACAACACAAGATCAAACCCCTAACCCAAGCCAAACAAGCGAACCATAGGAAGCCTAGAAAAGACACCATCTACCATCCATCTCATTTCCTCTCGTCTCGTCTCGTCTCGTCTCAAATAATGATCCAACACCAAACCCTATCCCCACCAATCAAAGAAGCCACATTTCAAAACACCATTCAGAATCCCAAGGCAAAAATGTCCCCGCTCGAAATTTGCTACGAATTGCAGGAACAAACTGAGAGAGAGAGAGAGAGAGTCGTTAGGGTTTCTACCTTGACGTGCCTGTAGGTATGGAAATCTGCACGGATTCAAAATAATTTCCACAGATTCGGGAGTTAAAAGATCCGATCCGATCCGATCTTCGAATTCTTTTTTTGCTCTTCCCCTTCTCCCCTTCTTTTCTCTTCTCACTCCGCTGTCTCTGAAATCGCCGCTAATGCTGAAATGGCAGCAGCAAGAGATGCTTTGGGCAGGGGCCAGTACGGACCAAAATAAATTTGTGGGAGAATTGGGCTTCTCTCTCACTCTCGCTCACTTAACATCGCGGGCGGATGGTCGAATGTTGGAGGAGGGAATTTAAGGAACCTCAAACTCAAAGCCCAAGCTCAGGCAGAGGGACAAATTCCCGTGACTTTAAAGGGAAGCCAAGTTACATCATCCTCTCCCATTTTCAGACGAATGCTAAATCAAAGCGCTTGTAAGCGCTTCCTGCAAAGCGCTCTTATATTTTGCATGAAAGCCCACCAATAAATGATCTACCACATTTATTAAATTATTCTGGCTTTGAACGTCTCCTAATCCAAAATCATGCATGTTAGCATATTATAAGACTGTGTTTTCAAAGTTTTAACTGGATGCATAGAATTTTAACTAGAAAATATTTAGAGCAAAAGAAATTAGATGAACTAAGCAGATCATATATTAGTCCGAACCCATCGAGTAAGAACTATTTGATATAGAGTATTTTACGAGCACTTTGTTTTAGCATTCCTCTATCACGAGAAAATCTATCGATCTATGTCATTAAACCCATTATAAGGTTTTGGTCCCATGACAAATGGATATCTCAACCTCTACTTCTAGTCCAACAAAAATCAATGCTCTACGATATCCTGAAAACACCTTAAACAAGGCTTCAAGGACCACAAGGCTTCCAATCAATAGAAAAACAAACTATCTCCTAATCGTTTTTATTTTACCAAAACAAGGAGCAACCCCTGTGCACAAAGCTCCCGCCTATGCGGGGTCCAGGGAAGGGGTTGGCCACAATAATCTAAAGTAGGCAGCCTCTCTTTCATTTTTGCAATAAGTTGATTTCACGCCTTGAACCCGTGACCTCAAGGTCACATGACGATAACTTTTACTGCTGTACCAAGGCTCCCCAAAATAAGTAAAAATCATCTCCTTACCATTTTTTAGGAGAAGTGTCTTGATATTTTGTTTGAGTGGGGCACTTATTTGCATCTTCTTGCTTAAAATGGAAGTGTGATTCTAGGAGTGGACCCCCTATATGCTAAGCGAACGAAGATATGGGGATTGTGACCTTCAATCTAGTGGACCCCAGGTAATGTCCGATCTGACGCATAGGATTCGTGCATTTTGTTTCCGTAGATGAAGATTATTTGTACAATGAAATATGCCAAACTTGATGGAGGCTGACTAATCCTGATGGTTATAGACCATTACTCATTTGGACCATTTATCTAGTAACCTGTTTCTGTTGAACTAGGCATGTTTTGCGCTACCTGTTGAGTTGAGACTGAACTAACTAGCTAATGTTTGTACTGGAACTACTTTTTGTTCCTCCATTTCTCTATTTTGATTTAGGCACGGCAATTCAGATTAGCGAGTTATATTCGTGTCGTGTCAAGACTAGCCCATTATAGTATATGGGTTGACACAAACACGACTCGCTTAATAATCATGTTAAGAACCCGTGACTCGAATAGGACACGATTATTAAATGAGTCAACACGACACGACTCATGTAACACGATTAAATAAATATAAAATAACTAATATAAGACAGTTCTTCGAAAACCATCCGGTTTCAAAAGAACTGTCCTATATTACTATTGTAATATAAGCGGTTTCTGAATAACCGTCCTATATTACTATAGACAGTTTCTGATGAACTATCCTATATTTTTAACCGCATTGGTTAAACAGCTTGCGGGTTCGGGTCAACACGACTAATTAATAGGTCACGTGTCAAATAAATCAACATGACGGGTCAACATTGATTGACCCAAACACGACACAATTTTTAGCTTGTCATAATATGAACACAATAAGACTTAACCCTAACTCGCTAAATTCCTGTCGAGTTTGAGTCGTATTATCGTGTCGTGTCATATTTTGCCACTCCTAGTTTGATTCAACCTAACGTATTAATCCTCTCAATTGAGTGAATGGACTTTCGCTGAGCCATCTTGTTCCTTGCAAATTACAAATTTCGTTACCATTATTACCATTCACTAGAGACACACACACATTTTAGATTTACCTTCATGTGATTCGCTTTTCCTGCTTCAATCATCTTGCCATGGTATCTCACTTCACCATTATAATGCTTGTCCCCTACTGTGGCCAGCTCTCACTCCTCTCTTTCTATCTAAAAGCCATACTTCAGATGCCGGAAGAAGCTGATGCTTTATTTTTCACATCTGATGATTTGTTTTTGGAAGTTCTAAGCTATTCATCTCCTTCGACATATTAAAGATAGCGAGTCTATGAGAAATCAATGTGTTTGGATGATCTAATCAACTGTTTTGGGTCTTTTCAGTCGCCGCGATTTTCAACTTCATAAGTTCGGCTGCAGGCATCCAATGGTTGTGAAATTTGCTTTTGGGCCTATCTAAGTCATTCCAAACAAGACAAGTGACTCGCATTCTCCAAAAAGAATGATCATGTACCAGAAAATGGGGTGTCCCCTTCTTTGGAGAATCTTGAACGTCCAACTCCATTAAGTGAGATGAAGATAAAGCTAGAAATAGGGAAAATGGCGTAATTGTAATGTTGTCGTGCATTAAAACAGCCTCTTACAAAGATACAAAATAAGACTGCATGCTATAGACCCTTATGGTGTGCCCCTTCATAAGACTCTGCATAAATGGAGCTTCCTGCACTAGGGCTGCCCTTTTAGGATTATCCGTGGAGCATATAATTCATTTGGAAGTGGCTAATAGAATAGCTCTTGCCATGTTCCACATTACCCATTCCAAAGAACAAGTAGTGCATAAAGGAGGAGGGAAACTTAATGAGCAATCCATTGCCAGGTTGCAGTAGGAGGATTAAACATCTACTGAAGAACAAGATAGAGAATATCAACGGGGATAACAAAAGTGGACAAGTTATCACTGGATACTTCATCTTCATTCCTAACGATAAACTTTATAAAGCAATATGTTACTTAAGATTGGACTATCTTGGGGCAATTTTATGGATAAAGTAAATTCTAGCCATATTTTGGAGCTACCAACAGAAGGGGAGCCTTGGCGCAATAGTAAAAGTTGTCGTCATGTGATCTTGAGGTCATCGGTTCAAGGCGTGCAATCAGCTTCTTGCAAAAGTGCAAGATAATGCTGCCTACTTGAGGCCATTTGTGGCCTGCCCCTTCCCTAGACCCTACATAGGCAGGAGCTTCATGGTCCGAGGCTGCCCTTTTTTGGAGCTACCAACAAGGAAAGATAATTGTTCGTGAATAATTTTGTCTACAACTATGAGCAAAATTGGAGAATTGGGAGACATAAAAGCAGTAGCTTTAGTAAGAGTCTGGGTAAGTGTACATGCTCAATATGGGAGAGGAAGGGAGCACATGCCCTCTTTTTCAAATATGATTAAATATTTTTTGCAAATATAAGTTATTCATCATATTTAAAATACCAAAAATAGGTGATGCATGCAAAATTAATGCATTTGGACAATCCTAGCTACTTGTTTTTAGATTTTTGAAGAAAGAAGTATAGGCTAAAGAATTTGACGGACATGAAATTTGATTTATAGCCTATCTAAGCTAGTCCTAATACAATGAGTGGGTTTTTATTTATTTTGATAAACAGTAACTTTATTAATTGGGGGAGAATATCCGTACTCCTAACTGTAAACGTGGTCGAGATAATCAAAACCCTATATTACATTAAGATTGGGGGATAAAAAACTCTTTACTTATTCCACGAATTCTTAATGCTAGTAAGAAAGCACCATCCTTTACTAGACTATCTGTAAGATTGTTTGCAAATGGACAAATGAGTTAGATATAACAAAAATAGTTTCACCAAAATAAAAAGGACAGCCCCACTGCACGAAGTTCCCATCTATGCAGGGTTTGGGGAAGGGGCAGATTGCAAGGGCCTAAAGTACACAGCCTTATCTTGCATTTGTAAGAGGCTGTTTCCACGTCTTGAGCCCGTGACCTCAAGGTCACACGATGACAACTTTTACTGTTGCGCCAAAATGAGAGGAGGAATAATTCTTCCCCTACTATTGAATGTCTATACTTACACAAAAAAAGATAAATGTAAACTTACAAAAGAGCCAAAAGTAAAACAAGTAATGACACCATTTTCATTTAATTCATGGTGGAATATAAAAAAGGGCAGCTCCTGTGCACGTAGCTCTAGTGTAAACAGGGTCTGAGAAAGGGGCAGACTCGAGGATCAATATTACGTGGCCTTATCTTGTATTTTGCAAGAGGCTATTTCTATGCCTTGAACCCATGAGCTCAAAGTCACACCACCACAACTCTACCTTTGTACTAAGACTCCCTTTATGATGGAATATTCTTGATTTAGAGGAAGACAAATGGATGGATGACCAAAACGTGGACTAGTTTGGTAACTGTGACTAACAAGTAATTACACTTGCGTCAATCTTGTAAGGATTTCGCCGGCAGATGAACAAACTCTGATAAAATGACCATCAGAAGAATGGAACACTTTTGAAAGGAGGAAAAGGCAAATGCAAATGGTCGTGACTGTTACTGCAATCCAGACCAGCTTGTTGGCGTGTGCCTTTAGGAGAAACATTCTAAGCCTACTTCAGAGAGGAAATGATGCACCGGCGTTATGTATAAGATCCACATGTACGACAAGTCACTTTCAAGTAGTGCCGGCAATTACGCTGCATCCGATCATGCGGATATGATGCCTTCTAAGTTTCAAGAGTAAATTCTTGTAGCTTAAGTTATAAAAATTAAATATTAGAGTTACTAATTTTTTCTCTTTTAAAATAATACAAGTAGTTAGAATTGTTCAAATGCAATGATTTTTCATTGTCACTTATTTTGGAATGCCGAACATGATTAATATTTTAGATCTTTCAAAAGAAGTTAGAGCCAGTAAGTTTTTCTTTTTTTTTAAATGATAAAACAAGTGGTTAGGATCGTTCAAATGCAATAATTTTTCGCTAATCACTTATTTTGGAATGCTAAACATGATTAATGTTTTTTTTATTTTTATCATTTTCTAATTTAATTTTCCAAAATGCCCTTTTAAATAGATATGGGCAAATGCATCCACAAAAATTGTGTATTTAGGATTGATTCAATATTTTTTTATCTGTGCATTTTAAATGACAAATGGATATCCACAAAATTTTATTTGTTCTGCTATCACAATTTTCAAGTTATTTTTCTTTAATGGGACCCACCTCTCGATGATCTAACCCATTCATTTGATTGTATGGGCATGGGGATGGGCAATGGGGCAGGATGAGTTTTCACCTGCCCATTCCTCCTCACCACGGATCACTAATGCCCCTATCCCACTCGGCTCCACCATAGATTACTAACATTCTCGCTCCATTGTGCGCTGGGGTAGAATGTGAAAATATGGATGGAGCGATGAGTGGATCGGTTGGGTGGGATTGATGAAATGGCTATAATTCTTTAAAAGAAATGCATGTAGTTCTTATTGAAAAATGCTTGTACTTCTTTGAAATGTCAATAAAAGGCCAGCCCCGGTGAACGAAGCTCCCACCTATGTGGGGTCTGGGAAAAAGACTGACTACAATAGCTTATAGTACCCAGCCTTACCTTGTATTTTTACAAGAGGCTGTTTTCAAGCCTTAAACCCATGACCTCAAAGTCGCACCACAACAACTTTTACTGTTGCAAAGGCTTCCCTTCTTCTTTGAAATGTTAATATACATTTTAAAAATTCATACATTTAACTTAAATGCCTTTATGTATGTCGGAGCATAGGTCATGGATGGGATTGATAGATTTTCCTTACCACTATGCCCTCTCTCCAGACCCATCTTGAGTCACACTCTTTTACTCCACCATAAGTAGAAAGGGCAGCCCCAGTGCGTTCTGGGAAGGGGCGGATCACAAGGGCTTATAGTAGGCAGCCTTAACTTGCATTTTGCAAGAGGCTGATTCCACGCCTTGAACCTGTGACTTCAAGGTGACGTAATGACAACTTTTACCGCTGTGCCAATGTTCCCCTTCTTTACTCCACCATAGGTGCATGTAACTATTTCCTAGCCCACTTCGCCCCAAGTAGGTGCAAATTGCAATGAGGCTCCAGCTTCACACGCCCCATTGTTGTCCCTATCAGGGGCATTGGGTATTTAGTATTCAAAAGAGTGAATTTGAGAGTTGCATTAATTCAAACGGTTGTTTCCAAAAACATGCAAACTTTTCACAAGAAATTAGAATGCTTTATACATTAGCTAGAATCATCCAAATCACATTCTGTAATGAACTACAAGACACCCAAAGTCATAGCAATCCAATGAATGAGTTAAATCATCCAAATATGGGCTCTCTTTAGGAGCAACCGCCTTAGGGCCAAAGTGGGTCATGTTCTGTTGATTTTGTCTTTTAAGTTAAAGGGACTATTAGTCCCACGTTGCCTTTTTTATAAAATATATAGAAGGGTATATCTATATAAACGACATAGAATAATAGTCTCACATTGCATCTAAGAAAGAGATAAGAGGAGGGGCCCTCCTATATAAAGCGGTGCTCTGTAGCATTTTCTTCCACCACTCTTCTGCCTCTTTTGGGTTACAAGAATTGCTATGTTGATATATCCTCTCTCTTTTTTTGCTTTTATTATTATTTTTATTTTAAACTTTTGAATGTTATCTTGATTCTTTGACTAAGATACTTTTTCTTGTCAATTTTCAAACCTTACAAATAATACTTGATTGTTTGACCGAGATCTCTTTTCTTATTGGGTCTTTGCTATTTGAATGGAACATCCATTTTTGTCAATTTTCAAGATCTCTATTATAAGTAGATCTACCTACGTGAATTTATTTAATCTATTAATTTATGTGACCTTTGAGGTGATGGGTTCGCGGTATGGAGTCAGCCTCTTGCAAAAATATAAGGTAAGGCTACCTACTTTAGGCCATTGTGGCCTGCCCCTTCCCCGGACCCCGCATCGGCAGGAGCTTTGTGGACTGGGGCTGCCCTTTTTAAATTTTAAGGCTCTCATTTGGAGATTGAAACGTCTCCCTCTCGTTTCTAATACTTTTATTAGTAAAATGATAAAAGGAATTGTATAATACCAAAAAACAAGGTGTTGCCAAAGTTGGTGATTCATGGTGGAAGTTTTCTTTGCCATTTGCATACTGAAAACATATATAAAGTTATTGTAGAACAAATAGCCAAGCTGCTGAGGCTATCTCAGCTAATCCATTTCCCAATAATTTTCATCATTGAATGGTCCTAGGCTATATGGATCAATGATCTACACCAATAGATGACCCAAAAATTCAAAGCAAATCAGCATGAAAATTCTTGAGCAATTAGAGGTTAAAGATTGTCTGATCCTTAAGATCGTGGCTGACCTTTTTGAGGCGGGCCCTGATTAGAGTTATCAAAAAGCTGGACCAAACTAAATGCCAAGGGGAGCCTGGCGCAACTGTAGAGTTGTGGTCGTGTGATTTTGAGGTGATGAGTTTAAGGTATCTTGCAAAATGTAAGTTAAGACCGCATACTATTGACTCTTGTAATTCGCGCTTTACTAAAGAGAATAGATGTGCAATGACCTTACCCTCCTTGTTTTTGGCAAACAGATTCAATTAGAAACTTAAATTCTTCTTAACCTTGTCAGCAGGGAAAGCCCCAGACAGTTACCGAGTCTGCAAGGCACAACGTGAGAGGATAGAACATTCATTGCTGCACAATTACAGGATCTTGTCTAGGACTGCAAATGCCAACTCCTAGTTCCTGCCATTCGTTGTGCATGGCCCATTGTATTACATTTGCAGTCTTGTGCAGCTGCAGCGTCCTCCTATCGTTTTGCCATAAATGTGAGAGGGAAAAAGAATCTAATAATTTGTCTGCTGTCTGATGAATGTTCATATGTTTTCAAGTGAAAAATGAGCAGACAAGGTAGGCCCCAAGCCCTCTCGTTTGATGATCAATACCTTGCATTTGCTAAACTACTAATGAATAAAGCTCCGGGAGAGAAGTTTCCTCTTGGGGCGATTCTGAGCCTCTGATTCGTGGAGGTTTGCTGATGGGAATGGACTCTTACTTCTTTGTTCTTTTCTCAAACTGTTCATTTGCAGATACATTATTGAGGAGCCATGTGCCAATGCTTAACCTGATCCAGCAATCCTCAACCTTTTCTTCTTCTTTTATGGAAGGGCAAATTCTCAGCCTCCAGTCATCCAAAATCCTCGAACAAGAAGGGAACTTGGTCCCCCAACCACCATAAGTAAGATTTAGTGGTTCTGGTGATCAAAACCATGGGCAAGGCTATAGATAATCAAACAATGGCACATCGGATTATATACACCTGGGGCCCTAAGAATTTGGTTTGCAAGAATAGAAGATATAAAAGGACAGCACGATGCGTATGCAGAGTTCCAGAAAAGGGCAGACCATAAAGGGTCTATAATAAACAGTCATACAAAAAACAGCTCAAAACCAAAAGTTTCTTGCATTAGACCATCCTGACCCTTTATGACTCTACATGGCTTCTTTTTTAACTGCTGTAAGTGATTACTTTCTATTCTATTTTGTTTTGAGGAACTATCTGAATTATGTATGGGAATCTGTCCAAGGGCCCAATTCTCAATCTTGTTTCTAAGTAAGCCTAGTCTTTGTTTGGTGGGCCCACCTTGCTGGTTACATTATCTTATTTCTCTTGTCTGGGCCAAGTTTTCTTGCTCAGAGAGTTCTTTTTTTTTGGGCAGCTCTAGATGGGGTCGTCCATCATTGATTTTACACCTTGTGGACTATTTTAGGGGCTCTTGACCTATTATTCCTGAGTCCACCATTTACATGGGCTATTTAATGTCTGGCCCCTTTGTACTCATAACCTACAATATTTATTTATTATTATTATTTTAAAGTTATACCACTCACCATGCATGGCCTCGAACCCTGGCTACCCAGCTGAGAGACTCTTTATTGCAACCTACACTATTAGGTTGGACAGATCATTTAATTCTACTTGTATAGCAGCAGTGACATCTAAATAGCTCTTGTGGGAGGCTCTTTATGAGTGGCTAACAACCTTAAAGTGAATATCGATCAGGATCTATTTAATGTGGACAATTGTTCGTTCTTGGACCGTCCATTCCACAGTTAATTGAAAGGATTATTATCGAAACAGCTAGGATCCATTGGCAATAACCTTGAGTGAGTGTGTGTGGCACAGTGGCGCTAGAGTAGGTCTCGGTTGTACAGGTCACAAGCTCAGTCAAGAGTGCGCTATTTATCTGACAATGTCACAGTTGAAGCAAAAATAATATACTTTTAGTTTGTTAGGCAAGCCGAGGAAAAGCGCCTTTGGCCACTGTACTAGAAGGCAAGGACTCAGAAAAAATGACCAAAAAAAGAAAAGAAAAGGTCATGTTGTGTATTAAAGCAACAATCCACAGGTGGTAGGGTAAGGACTAAGGATTACCCAATGTAGGATACTCTTTTAAGTATCTTACCTGTTTAGTGACTTGAAGATGAGTCTTATGCCTTCTTATTTATTTTTGCTTTTGGGCTATATATATATTTTCTTTTTCCAAGGAAATTTGGCTTAAAATTGTCATCGTATGACCTTAAAGTCACGTGTTCTAACGTGAAAATAACTTCTTACAAAAATACAGACACTTGTAGTCTGCCCCTTCTTTAAAATCAAGCATATAAGGGAGCTTCATGCTTCTTGTACCGGGCTGCCCTTTTTATATATTTCATTTCTTTTAGAACAATATGGGCATACACCATATGACTCATCTGTACCTAGCTCATATTTATTTCTTTGAGGAGTGAAAGACTCCAAATTCCATATCGATTAGTAAATCCTATTAGGTTTTGTTTTCTCTAGCTATTACCGTCCATTTACACGCTGCAGACTGGGGAGTGATCAGCTGAGAGGAGAGAGGTTTAAGCCTAGCTTGTATTAATTAACAGGCCCTGATCTTTGATCTGCCAAGTCATTAGCAGAAACCTTTGCCTACGATAGTATTTTCCTCCAAATAGGTGACTGTCCAACAAGGGTAAGGAATTTTTATAACAAGCTCAAATTTGACCTTAAGTAACTAGAAACACAAATTAACAAAAATACTTGATAAGCCGTTCTCGTTGCATTTAGGCCATTTACTTAATCCAATCAGAGGCGAGCCTGGGGGCCACTTCCTCTAAGCCCTTGATCAAGAAAAGGATAATCCGTGTACCCGATCACAGGATCCTGGGTGTAGAAAGTAGATCTAACATATCGGTTCAAAGGGGCATTCACCTCAAACCGCCTAACCAAGTCCGGGTTGGATATAAAGAGCCGACCGTACGAGACCAAGTCCGCATCTCCATCAGCCATGGCTTCCATTCCTAGCTCCTTGGTGTACCCCCCGCTACATATGAATGTGCCCTCATAAGCACCCCTCCATGTTCTCATGAATCGTTGCTCTTCTTCCTCATTTCCGTGTGGACCGGATTCGGTCTGACCATAAGCTGTGTATCGCGGTTGAGTTACATGGAGATAAGCGAGTTTCTCACCAAACTCACTCTGCAGATTGTTGAGTCTTTCGATCGCAGCAAGGCCGAGATTGAGTGGGTCCGAGTCTCTGGCCTCGAGATGATCGATTGCAGGAGATATTCGGATACCGACTCGGTCTGGGCCTACGGCTGTGGCTACCGAATGAACTACTTGTGTTAAGAACTTGCAACGGTTCCGGGTTGAGCCACCATACTCGTCAGTTCGGTCATTGATTCCATCCTTGAGGAATTGGTCGATGAGGTATCCATGGGCCCCGTGGATTTCAATGCCGTCAAAACCTGCAAATCATTTCATTGATAAGAGATTGTTTACTATATGGTTTAAACGAAAGTATGCACATAGGTAATCTCCTCGTGTAATTACAGCCTGAAATATAACTTGGTTCACGGGGCATGGAAACAGCATCTTACTGCGTATACATGCCCTTTAACACTTGAGTTTCATGCACTGGACTGCCCTTTTTAACTAAAATGTCTTTTACGCCCAATAGAAATATTGGTGGATGGCCAAAAAATTCTAGTGGGACCATCTGAATGAATATCCTTGCCACTCATTTGGTGGATCGATATAGATTGGTCGCGCTCCTTATTGTTACATCTTGGGTACGTAGAAGTTTAAACTCTATATTACCTGCTTGAATGGCGTTTATGGCTGCCTGGTGGTATTCTTGCACTATCAGTGGGATTTCGGAGGGGTCCAAACGTCGAGGTCTTGCATAGCTGCCGTAGGTACCATCAGGCATCAGTATTCTCCACCGTCCAGAAATGGGTTTATCCGTGGACGAGATGGGAGCGGAGTTCGCACCAGGTTGATACACTGTAACGACGAGCAGATAAAACAGTCAGCTTCTGAAGAACCAACCTACATAACCTCACTGTCAACACTTGATGCCGATCTATCAAAGCTGTGATCGTGAATAGAAGATTAATTTCTAAATAGCAATTTACGACAGGCCGATTTGTGCACCACCTGTGAGACACGATATGGACAAGCTGTAGCTAACAAAAGACTCCAACTAAGCATGTTAGCCATCTAATAGGTGGGCATCAAATGGACCGCTAGATAAAAGAGGTGGAGAAATGCTATTGGGGATTGAGTTCTGTGACTGACGGGGTAACCTCTCCCTCCAGATCGCTGTTGCGATCTTCTAGACCGCTTATGAATAAAATTCTTTTATTATCCTAAAAAAAAATATCAATAAGAGGAGGGATATTATGCCACTTCTCTTTCATCGGATCCATCCCTTAGATGGTTGAAATTAGGTTCGACAGCATGCAGCATGGGACCCATGATATTGGTGGATGTCTGCCCAAATATCGACCAGGGATAGCAACTGCGTAGCACGGTTTAGTTACCCGTGCCTTGAGACATTATGGTAGCCGGTAATGCTCACTGACGCAGCAGAAAACACAAGTAAAATAAAGGCGAAGACTTTCTACTCCTTGGGTGCCGGGAAGCTTAACTGAGAGCGTTCATCTTTTTATATATAGACCTTGTGGTTCAGCTTTTTATATATAGACCTTGGGGGTTTGTAATCTCAAAACTTGGAGGCTTTGTCTGCTAAGAAATGATCAAGGAAGCGCAACCAATGATCCAGGAATCACCTCCGGTCAACTGAACTAATTCTGATTTTGTACGAAATTTTCTGTGACTTGAACAGGCTCTTGCAAAAATACAAGATAAGGCTGCCTGTTATAGAATGTTGTGGTCCCTTAAACCCTGCATACACATGAGCTTGGTGCCTTTTATCTAGAATAATTAAATTTACAGGTAGTGGGACTCCAACCAAATTGAAAAGGTTTTATTGTCAAATTTTCTTCTGTCAACGGATGCCTTTCCAACACAAGTCTGGTCGGGTTGTTTGGCACGAGGATCACAATCCTAACATTGGTGTAAGTGGTGCTTGAGACGAAGGGAGCTGGCTTGTCGGATGAAGTGAGATGACTGAAAATTCAACTCATCAGTAAATTAAGATGAGTTGATTTTCATCTTAACTAATCTCAAGCACCACTAACAGTAAGATAAGAAGACATGATATGATATCATCTCAAGCACTACTGCTAACAGTGATATGGCCCACCTCATTGCGTCTCGAGTCAGCTCACTCCATCTCAAGCGCCTCACCACCGACACCTGGTAAGAGTTATCCATGTATAGTTTCTTAGTGAATCTTAATTTCTTCCCCTGGGGCAGCACCAAGAATAAGATATAATTAGTCACGGTAGAGTGAAAGTGGTCCTGAAACCTAGATTTGTTTGTTGTTCACTAGTTTTATCTATCTTAATTTGGTGCTAGTTTGCAATCCCTCCCGGGAAAGACATCCTTTTCAGCATCTGGCTAGCTGGTCTGTTAGATTCTTCCATCCTTTAACTTAAAAGTTAAGCAGAAATTGTTTGTTTCAACTTATGTAAGCATACCTTGGTTAGAGGCACGACCAACATGCCAAAGCTGACAGAAAATTACGCTCCCCTTTGAGTGTACTGCATCCACTACCTTCTTCCAGGCATTGATCTGTTCTTGTGTGTAGATCCCAGGACAACGTGGAAACCTGCAGAACACAAAAATGACCCTCTCCATCAGTTAATATTTCTCGCATTGTTGAAATTTTATTTTAATTCTTTGGTAATTAGCATTCTATAACAATGAGAAGGAATTCCATCATCCATGCTACCTGTTGTTCTTAGTATGATTCGGAGACAATGCAGCTGTTTGGCATGGAATCGATAGCATAGCTATCCCATTAGTTGATGTCTTAAAACAGGGTGGAAAATGTGGAAGATTTTCCCACTCCAAGAATACTATCATGGCGCCATGCGGTCCACCAGACCCGGTGACTTATTTGGTGGGGTTAACTAGATATCAATTGCATTATGCTTGATACCCAATAATGTAGGAATCTATAGCAATATTGGAAGGCTGTCTTAGGATATCATCAAGATTTGATCCTAATAATCAATATTTGACACCTATTTTGTGTGATCGGCGATGCCACTCAAACTAAAAGAAAAATTTTATAAGACTGTAAGATCGACTATGCTCTATGGATCATAATTTTGAGCAGTTAAAGAACATCATAGACGTAGGATGAGCATAGACATACTTAGAAATGAAAACATTAGAGAAAACTTAAGAACAATACCAATAGGTAACAAGATGAGAGAGGACAAACTTCAATGGTTTAGATTTGTTCAACGAAAACCAAAAATGACATTAGTTAGAAGAAATGAGTCAATTTGTCAATAACAGGTAAATGTGGGAGCAATGCTGTGAGTGAACATCTCATCGTTCCAAAATTAATGGACCTCAAATTCCACTGGCTGCAGTCAAGTGTCATGGGCTAAGATTTTCAGACACCCGTGCGGCACTTAGTTTTGTAATGCACTCAAGGTACCAAGGTTAAGTTCAGCCTTCAACCACCAAAACTCTCACTTGATAGGGCTATACTCACTCACCCTTAGAAGCAATGAGAGGAATTCAAGAGAACTCAGAAAGGAAACCTCCAAATGTATTGATCTTAACTGAGCTTATCTAAGCTTGGCTTATTACAAGTGAGGAGCTTGCACCTATTTATACTTGCTCTCCCCCATCCACCTCCTCAATGGATGGTCCGGATTATTACAAATACCAACAATCTAACGATTAAAGACTATTCTGTAACTTTTTCTGGAAATCTCTACACACCTCTCTAACCTTCCCTCTTGCTAGATATTTACATGAAGTCTTCCAGAAACCAAGCCTTCTAGAATCAGGCCTTCTTCCATGAATCTTTAGCAACAGTTTTAAGTCCCTTAGACTTTGTCCATACTCTAAAGAAGCTTTCCATAGAGCCTGCAAGCCTTGAACACGGGCTTTACAATGTAAGTCCGTGAGACAAGGCATAAACAATGGGAGACTGTTTATTTGATCAAATACTAGACCAGGGGCTGCGGATACAAATTTGGAATTTTCTTTTGAGATGGCGAACGTGTACAGTGGTCAAATATGTACACTTTCCTTGCATCTAGGCAATGCCAGGAGCCCAAAATAATACTAAATAAATAAGACAATGCAGCGGGCATCTACGGCGCCCTTCAAACGTGGAAACTAAAATGATAACCTCTTGTATTGTATTTCTAATGTGTGGTCCATCGGGGTCATTGGAAAGAGAAGTTTTGGAAATGGATAGGCCTAACCCACTTCCTTTAAGAAGTTGATGGAGCGTATGGAAAGTTGGCAAGTGGGTCTGTTTGCATAGTGGACAAATTTAATTTAATTTAATGCAACATACTCTATCTAGTCTAAACATATAGCCAGGGGTACGTACGGAGGAGATGCTGGGTAAGCTCTTCATCTTCATTAGAGGATCCAGACCACTATCGATCTATACTGAAAAGTGGATGGGTTTGAGAAAAATCTCAACAATCAGACTGTCAGTATTATCAAATGGAGTTGATTTTGGGGTTCACGACTGACGAACATCCCATGTGTTACAAGAAACAAAACAGTTTTGATCCAAATACTAGCCATACATTTGCTTTTAGCAAAACGAGAGCCTTGGCATAATGGTAGAGTTGTCGTTGAGTGACCTTAAGGTCACATGTTTAAGGCATAAGAACAGTTTCTTGTAAAAATGCAAGATATTAACTCTTGTAAGCTACACTTTCTTTTTCCAAGACCCCACATATATGAGAGCTTAGTGCACGTAGGCTGACTTTTACATTTGCTTTTATGCAAATATTATTGATCTACGTGGACCAATACCGGAGCCAGAAGTTAGGGGCACTGCATTAAGAGTGGCATATAAATAAAGGACAGCCTGATGCATACGCAGATTAGACCACAAAGAGTTAATAATACGAAACTTGTGTCCACCGTAACCTCAAGGAGTGGCATATAAATGGAAGGAAATTAGAGGAAAAGCAGGAAGGAAAACAGAGAAAAGGCGTTACCCAGGAGCAGTTGGAGAAATCAATGTTCCTTCGGTGATGAGAAATCCACCTTTGGTAGCCCGTTGCACGTAGTACTCCTCGAGAGCTGCATTTGGAATTTCATTTATCGCTCTGCATCTGGTCATGGGTGCCAGAACTATCCTGCACGCCCACGGTAGAATGAGAACAAAGGTGAGGACTGAATTGGAACGGAATTACTGCCACTACGGCATCTTTCTCTTTCACATTAATCTGTCAAATAACAAAAGGATCTTGTAGTTTAACGGAAGAGGCTATTTTCAACCCCTTTTTTTGGTGTTATATGTTTAATTAAATTTTAACTAATCTGAGGGTTGAGATCATCCAAATGGGAACTAATCTCAAGATAAACGGGCCGAAGACTACATAACACAGTAATATAATTCCCCTAGCTAATTTGAATGGTTGGTTGAATCTCCAAATGCAATTGAAAGTATGTGTGGAGATGTAGATCTCTAGTTCAGAATAAGGGTTAAAGGACAGGCTTTTCAGAGGTAACATTGAAGGCAATTTTGATGAATTTTTCGGAAATCTATATCGCTTTCTGACCCCATAGTTCTGAGGAAACGGCAGATATATTGCAGTTGAGAAGAAGGGCGAATTGAGAAGTTTCAAATGACGGGAACTTTCCGTAGATCCAAAGAACTGGAAAAACACCAAGTAGGGTAGTAGGAGAGGTGGAATGGACGGACCTCCCCCATGTTTTGGTAGAATTCACTTCCCAGTCATCACATAAACTCCCTCCTTTCATTGTCTACCACACTGCATCTGTATCTGTAGCTGTATCTCGTTGGGAGTAGAGGGTAGAAATTAATGCCAATTCTATGTACAGAACAAGCGGCGAAAAAACCCCTCAATCATGGAACTCCAGGCAGAAGAGAGAGTAAATCGTTTTCTGAGGTTTCAGTCTCCACTTCTCCCAATTCCAGTTGGGTTTCAGAGAAACGGATTAATTTCTTTGACCGTGATCCTAAATTAGAAGGGGCAGAGAAGAAAAGACCATGAACTGACCTGTGAGAGAGTTGAAATCGCCCCATCTTGTAAGGAGAAAACAGAGTCGGACATTGCGTTCTCGATTCTGCCATTCTGAGGTGATCGCTGCTAGAACATCGACAGAGCGAGAGAGGTACTAGGTTTCGGATGGGGGTGTGGGCAAGGAGCTTTATGGAAGGACGGAGGAGGAATTGGGTGATGCGGTCTTATGTGGCTCCTGAGATGGACCGGCGGATAATCTCTCTGTCCAACGGAACCGAACAGAACAGGTTTTCCACATTCTTCCCGTTTTCGTTTGCTCGTGCACTTGATCTGATGGGAGAAAAATAGGCGTCGATTTTAGTGCATGTGGCTTCATATGGTCAGACGCACTTCGATCTATGAATAAAGTAGGTATACCTTCGTATCTCGCGCGTGATAAATAAGCCGATGTCAGAACGCTAGTGGGTAGGTCCACTCTTACCTTGTCGTTTGGAATTATATTCGCTTTCATCCCGTTTAATTGGTCGTGTGACGGAAAATCAGAAAGCCGGTAGAGCGCAACCCGAATGTCCGAGGTGACATTTTTTCCTTGTGGGTGAGAATTAGGATGTTATAATAGACTTTAAGTAATTTGATTTATAATTTTTTTTAAAAATTTAACATCCCAAACAGAGAGCCTCATTTGGAAGCCAGGACCGTTAGTAAAATAGTTCTTTTTTTTTGTAAAAATATTTTAATTGCAACATTTTTTTTTGCTTTGATTCAGCATTTGTTTTCGTTTTTAAGGAATTCTAAGAGCATCCAAAGTAGTCCACTTTGGGCAAAGTCCACCTTCGCATGATCTAACTTGCTCATGTGCAGATTGCTCACGTCTTGTTAATAAAAATGCCCGTGCATGGGAGGAATTGGAAACATAATATTTAAAAATATTTAAAAAAACAAAGGTATAAATTTCATAGCTAATTTATATGTTTTTTTATCTACAAGAAATCTGCAGCCGAGCAATCGAATGAGGGTGTTAGATCATGTAAAGGTGCGCTCTACCAAAAGTGTAGACTTGAATACTTCCTCACTATAGCATTCTTCCTCTTTTTTCTTTCTTTCTTTTTTCATTTTTTTGAATAAAGTTGATTTCAGCATTCCTCTTTATTTACAGCCATATTCGTTGAGCATAATACTCCAATGGGGCCAGAATCCGAACTGTGGGCACAGAATTTTTTATCAGTAGTCAATGGGTTTAAAAGTATGGACTAACAGATTCATCAAACATCGGTTCAGAAGTTGGGTTCTCTATGGATCACGACAATGTCTGTCTCCATACTCGGTCTCTATTGATGACGTCCATCCTCATTATCACGCCCAAAAGTCCTACAAGATAAGAAAAGTTAGTTAATTGTAATCCTAATCTGATTAGAAGTCTTAATCAGAGAAGGCAAAAGAAAGTATAATTAGAATTCTACTAGGAATCTACCAGGAAAGTTCTAAACCGCCTCTGACCTCTATAAATAGGACTAGAGGCAAAGCCAAAAGAAATAGAGTAGAATGGGTGTAATCTCTCTCTCATAGTGGAAATATTCCCCCTCCACTCGTGGACATAGGCTATACATAGCCGAACCATGTAAATCTTGTGTCTCCTTGTGCGATTGTGTGTTTTTGAGAATTTGATCCTAACAACTACGACTAACAAGTGGTATCAGAGCTTTGGTGAACATAGAAGCAGGAACAAAGCTTGGGAGAACTGAAGAAGACTGTCGGAACAGTACTGGTGACGTAGGAGATCAACTAGACTTGGGCCAGGAGTGGCCCAGATCTACGTTCAAAATTGGGCCAAGTGTGGCCTAGATCCACGTTCAGACCCGGGCTGGGTGCTACTTAGATCCACATTCAGACCTAGTGCGGCCCATATTAAGTTCAAGCCCAAACTACATTTGGACTCAGGGAAGTCCAGCCTTGATCGTGTTCAGATCCAATGTAGGTCCAAATCACACTGGAAATCCTAGATCTAAAGGTCCAAATTGTCTGACAAGAGAACGAGCTAGATCGCACGATCCATATCACACGACCTAGATCGCACGGTCCAGATCAAGTGACTCAAATCAAAGAACCCAGATCGATATATATATATATATATATATTGTCCAATAAAAACCCGACTGAAACCCCCTTTTTGTTGCTTTAGTTGGAAGGAGGGCAAACAGGTTTTCGTCGACCGGTAGAAAAATTGTTCGGAAACCCCATTTTTGGCAAACCTGAACAAAAAAAACAAAGAAGAGGGACTAGAGTTTTCAGCTGGTCGGTAAAAACCAATCGGAACCCTGTTCTTGTATCCAGCACATCTGGGAGGAGAAAGTTGAGGCTTTTCAACTGGTTGGTAAAAACTGTCTGAAACCCACCTAGCTGGAAGAATGCACATGAAGAAGAAGAAAAAAAAGCCGGGGGGGGGGGGGGGGTGGGTTGTGTGTGAAAGGAAAGGAGACTTATCTGATCTCTTTGCTGAGGGGAACCACGCTGGAGAACGCCGCAAGTTGAGGAGGAAGCAATGCTGGAGGCCGCCTCAACCAAGGGAGGTGCGCACCAAGTCGCCGCCTCAACCTCAGGAAGCAACCACTGTCTCACCGGAGAAAGCTGCACATTGCACCAAGAGGAGATAAGAGAGAGGGCAAAGAAGGTTAGGGTTTCACTTTCTTGACCTTTTATATAAGGTCTGAAAAATTTCACTTTCTTAGTTGATACTGTCAACCTTAGTGCCCAAAATTTTGATTTAGTCACCTCCTATGATTTGTAACAATACCGCTCAAAATTACACAGGGCACCCCTTACGTGCTAAATTAGCACCCCTTAAATTGATATAGACACCCTCCTGAACAGAAAATTTAAGGCACCTCTTAAATTGTCAAAAATACCCTTCTTAAGGTTTTTGACTGTTTTGGACTCATCCGTACACTCCATTCTTCCTAATTCTAATTAGAAAAGGTAGAAATAAAGTTTGAAATCATGGAGGAGACCAGTTCTAGGAATATTGTGACTGGAGCCATGATAAAATTAAACGCCACAAATTATACACTGTGGAAACCTAGAATGGAAGATCATTTGCACTGCAAAGATCTTCATGATCCCTTAGATAATCATGGAAAAAGACCTGAGGGAGTTTCTGAAAAAGACTGGATAAAGAAAAATAAGAAAACCATAGGTCAGATCAAACAGTAGATTGATCACATCATATTTTACCACGTTGCTCAAGAAGAAAATGCCTATATTCTTTGGGAAAAGTTAGAGAATATGTATTAGGTTAAGATCACTCGAAACAAGGCCTTGCTAATAAAAATGCTTGTCAATCTAAAGTTAAGGAAATGAATGACTGTGGCTGAACATACCAGTGAATTTCAAAATCTGGTAAATCAGCTAGGAACAGTGGCGTTGCAACTTGGAGATGAATGGCAAGCTCTATTATTGCTGAGTGCACTACCTAAAAGCTAAGTAATTTCACTGAACAACTCAACACCAGAAGAAAAGTTGACCATGGCTATGGTCAAAGACGCGTTATTCAACGAGGAGATCAAAAGGAAAGAAGCTGGCATAGACCAGGCACATGCCCTAGTAACAGAAAACAAGCACACTAGGAGAGATGGGCAAAGGGAGAGGAGCAAGAGCAGGCCAAGAGGGAGTTCGCAAACATAGTGGCTTCTTATCATGCCACTCCACACAAGGACTTCTTTATCACATACAAAGAATGAGACTTTGGCACTGTGAAGATGGGGAATGACAGTTCCTCAAGAATAGTTGGGATCAGTGATGTGCAGATAAAGATAGACATTGGCTGGACAGTAGTACTCAAGAATGTACGACACATACAAGAACTGAGACTAAACTTGATATTAGTCTCGGCTCTTAATAGACAAGGCTACACCAACTACTTTGGCAATAGTACTTGGAAACGGATGAAAGGTGTTATGATCGCTGCTAAAGAACACATATGCAGCACACTATATAAGACCCACTCAAGAATATCTAAAGACAACCTTAACCTAGTGGAGGCTGAAGGATCACTAAACCTTTGGCATAGAAGACTCGAGCACATGGGAAAGAAAGGTTTGTTCACACTTACAAAGAAGCAATTCATCAAAATAGCCAAAGGTATAGCTCTTAATCCATGCAAATACTGTTTATTTAGCAAGCAACATAGAGTTTCCTTCTCCTCTTATAGTAATAAAAGAAATGAAATCTTGAGTTTGGTATACTTGGATGAATGTGGTCCTAGGGAAGTAGAGTCACTAGGCGGGAGCAAATATTTTGTAACATTTATAGACTACGTATCTAGTAGGGTATGGGTATACTTTGTAAAGAATAAAGAATACGTATTCGAATGCTTCAAAAGATTTCACGCGATGGTGGAGTGACAAACTGAAAAGAAGCTCAAGAACTTCAGAACAGGCAATGGAGGAGAATACACATGAAAAGAGTTCAGGGCATATTGCATAGCACGTAGCATTCGAAATGAGAAGACAATTCCATGTATCTCACAGCACAATGGAGTAGCTGAGAGGATGAACCGAACCATTGTGGAGAGAGTAAGATGCATGCTCAGTACGACTAAGCTACCTAAGCCATTCTGGGGTGAAGTTGTGAAGACAGCCTGCTACTTGATCAACATGTCACCATCAACACCACTTGACTTCGAAGTTTCAGATGAGAAGTGGACTGGCAAGAAAGTGACCTATGCACACCTGAGGGTATTCGGATGCAAAGGTTTTGCACATGTATCTAAAGAGATGAGACAAAAGCTAGACCTAAAATCTACCCCATGCATCTTCATCGGGTATGGAGATGAAGAATTCATATGCAGATTGTGGGACCTTGAGAGGAGAAGAATCATCCGTAGCAAAGATGTAATATTTCAGGAGAATCAGTTCTATGAAGATCTAAGAAAGGCTAAAGATACTAGCACTCCAGCTCTAGTACTAGACTCAGCACCCATTCAGATCTACTCAGAAGCTGCACTAGAAGCTGAACCAGAGGCAGAGGAGTTCAAGCAGGGGGAGCATCAGTCCCCTGTACCAAAAGATATTACAACATCAGATGTTGAATTATCACCTCAGCTTGAAGCAGAAGCTCAGCCAAAGATGTCAACAAGAGAACATATTTTGATTCCATCACAGAAATATTTTGAATCAGAATATATCACGCTCAATGATGAGGGAGAGCTAGAGAATTTTCAACAACCCCTGACTCATGCAGACAAGGGCAAATGGGTGTAAGCTATGGAAGAAGAAATTAGCTCATTAAAGAAAATTCCAACATATGAGCTAATGACACTTCCTAAGGGGAAAAGAGCGCTGAAGAACAAGTGGGTCTTCAAGATAAAAAAAGGAGGCAATGGAGAACCAATCAAGTACAAAGTACGATTGCTCATCAAAGGTTTTGAGCAGATGAAAGGAATAGACTTTGACGAGATCTTCTCACTAGTAGTAAAGATAACATCAATCAGGATTATACTCAAATTGGTGACAAGACACAACTTGGAGCTTGACAGATAGATGTTAAGATAGCTTTTTTACATGGAGATCTAGAGGAGGAGATATACATGGAACAACCAGAGGGTTTCGAAGTCGAAAAGAAGCATCCAGTATGCAAATTGAAGAAAAGTTTCTATGGCCTCAAGCAAGTGCCAAGATAATGGTATAAGAAGTTTGGATCATTCATGATGAGTCAAAGTTTCAAAAGAATAGCTACAGATCAGTGTGTGTACATCCAGAGATTAATTGAGGGTAAATTCGCCATTCTACTGCTCTATGTAGATGACATGTTGATAGTTGGATTAGATATGACCATGATCAGCAGGTTGAAGAGAGAGTTATCTAAGTCTTTTAACATGAAAGACTTAGAGGCAGCTGAGCAAATTTTGGGGATGAATATTACACGTGACAGAAAAACAAGGAAGTTGTGGCTGTCACAGGAAAAATATATTGAAGGAGTAATCAAGAGGTTCAACATAGAGAGCGCCAAGCCAGTCAACACTCCACTAGGCAATCATTTCAAATTAAGCAAGAAGACGTGTTCCTCAACACCACAAGAAACAGACATGATGGCTAAGATTCCCTACTCATTAGCAGTTGGGAGTCTGATGTATACAATGGTGTGCACAATGCCAGATATTGCTCATGCAGTAGGAGTTGTGAGCAGATTCTTTCAAGTCCAGGCAAAGATTATTAGGAAGCTATGAAGTGGTGTAACACTCACTATTTTAAATTCTAGAATAATTAATTTTATGAATTTAGGAAAATTGAGAAATTTAGAGATGGAATCTCGAGTTAAAACCTCAATATTTGAGATGTACTTTAAAAATGGAGTCTAATGCCACTAAAAATGCCAAAATCGAAGATCAGAGTAAAAATGACAAATTATTTTAATTTTCATATTTAAATGAAATTATTTAGAGGGGCAGAACTGTCAATTCACAAGCAGGGCCCACAGAGTCATCATAGCTGTCCATGACAGGATAAGCATCCACAACACATTTAAGAGGGGGGTGCCTTAAATGCACCTATCCCTCTCGTTTTTCCACAACACTCTGGTTGTACAAGCCATCGGCGATGGCCATCTCTGGTGACAGCCATCACCGGCAACTACACCACCTCATGCGACGAAGCTCTCCCCCTCCAACTATCCGAATCAAGGTAGGATCGTCCCCTCTGTTCCCCTCTCTTTTCTGAAGATTAATTACCTTATTTTGCCGAAAAACTGTGTGGACTTGTCTTTTTCTGGTAAGTTTTAGGCGTTATTAATATCATTGAAATAAGTAAATGCAACGGTGTCAGATGATGATCTTAACCGTTCATCTTGTACATGATGATGCAAAGAACAAACCCATGAGTTTTTATAGTGATCGGACAGCTAGGGATGCTGAAAAACTAAGAAAACACTAAGATGAGGGTTATTAGGAGCATGGTAAAAATCGTGTAAAAATAGTAGATAGTGAATGAATTTGTTAAAATGGAGTTTGAAAATGAAATTTACGTGAAAAACTGAAGAACAAAAATGGTGTAAAAATTGCAAAAAATGGGGCACTTGGGGTCGTTGATGATTGAATTCCGGCAATTGTTTCTAGCAATGGTGAACTAGTTCGGTCACTGTCCCTGGCAACGGCGACCGGTTACAGACTGGAGAGTGACGTCGGGCGGCAAGCGCATGCACGACACCCGCATACCACGCGTCGACAAGCGACACGACTAGGCGCGACGCGCGGTGCATGGCGCAAGTGATGTGTGAGCGCCACGTGGTGTGCCACACGCATGACATGCAGTGCACCATGTGCACAACGTGCGCGCGCCACTCGCATGACACAAGTGCAACACACACGTGTGCGCATGCAAACGGTACACGTGTGCAGATGGCACACACGTGCTATACGCCCGTGCACACGCTGCACATGCGGCAGGTCCTTTTTCCTGATTTTGAGTTCTTCTGACCATCCATTCATAAAAAACATGATTCTAAGAGCTATAGAAATCCAAATCACGATTTGAAAGAGGCGTTGTGATCGTCTCAATAAGGCGGACCTAGATTTAAGATAAAAATCTAGTTTGGAGCACCTTTTGAATAGTTAATCTACTAAATACCATTAGATGACTTAGATCAAGCTGATCAATGTGTGATCCGGCCTTAGACCTAGGTTGTATACACCAAACATGAGATGATCTAGGAGATTGGAAGTGAAAATCTCACTGGATTGTTAAGAAAAATGATCTTAATAGTTGATTTAAACAGGCGTCTTAAGAGGTGTGGATCAGAGAGTGATCTGACTGTCAGATCAACACGTGGTCATAAAGATACAGGTGAATCGCTAAATGAAATAAAATTTTAATGGATCATGATGAAATGGGTAGGATTGACAATCTATGATGACATATAATGATAGATATTAGAAAGACCAACATCTAGCTCAGGATTTCCTTAATGAAGGGTTAATCAGGTGATTTGAGCCGCTAACTTAGGATTAATCATTAGATTAGGAAAGTTATCACTTGGAGATGTCTATTGAGATGTGAGAACACGACGTGACCCATGGCTTATAATGTGACAGGTACGTCAAGGCGCATGACATGAAGTTATCTACGCGCCTAATTAGAGTATCGCGATTATTGAGGTAGGTAATCACATTTGGGATTTCACTGTTGATTTCATCTATTATGACTTATCTAAAATTCTTGAGGCATATGCCTTATGTACTACTGTATTTTGTTGTATGTGCTTAATACTCCATATTTGTTATTGTCATATTTGATTAGATAATTACCCATGATTTTGATATGTGATGGATTACACTCTATCCTGGACCTGGATTGAGACCATCGGGTGAAGCGGGGTAAGTTGAGTCTTGTACTGATTTGAGAGCGTGCCAGTAGTTTGGGCTGACAGTCTTCTGTCAGGAAATAGACTGATGTAGGTTGCACGTGAGGGACACATGGTCAGATTGTATCGAGTGAAGCGGGGTAAGCCGCGTCTTGTATCGATTTGAGGGCGGGCTAGTAGTTTGGGTTGACAGGCTTCTGTCGGGACATAAATTGATGCAGGCAGGGACTCAGGTTAGAATGAGTACTCATTGCCATTGTCGTGAGTACAGTTGAGGCACTCATACGACTTCATTGTGTATAGTTTCCCATGATTACGACATATGATATTCAGATTGATATGATTTTACTTAGCGTATGATTTCTTGAATTATTCATTAGGGATATTGGGGGTTTCACATGCCTTGTATACTTCTGTCTTATGAGATTTTTTCATGATTATGATACTTAGTGCCTTTTGATTTTATTTATATTTATTATTAAATGTGAATCACCTACACAAGCATAACTTGGTAAGGCATTGCCCTGTTTTGCAATGCCTTAGGGTTGGAGCGCGACAGTCAGAGAGGGAAGCTGGTGGACTAGCATGGACCTGGACGAGGACCTGAGGACTATACCCTTCGTGTTCAGAGACATAGTAGTGTACGTCTTTAAACTTTATTGGACTATTGGGACTCTACCTAGATGTTTGTACATTTTGATAGATTAGACCCACACCACTGTATAATATGCATATACTTATACATGGATGATGTAGTGATTTTGTATGGACCTTGAAGCTTTGGGATTTTTATTATCATCGTCTCTTTACAGCTTGCATAATTTCTTGTGGTTTTATATTTGAGCATGCTCAGAGTGTCTGAAAGTGATTTTATTCATCATTGTAGTTTTGGGGTTTAAATGACCCTTGGGGTTTTCTCGATTGAGTATTTTCCTTGATGCTGCGAAAAATTAATAATTTTTTAGTTTTATTTCAGGGATCC
This sequence comes from Warburgia ugandensis, assembly GCA_035236585.1. Lineage (NCBI taxonomy): Eukaryota > Viridiplantae > Streptophyta > Magnoliopsida > Canellales > Canellaceae > Warburgia > Warburgia ugandensis. The sequence goes on along the minus strand of CP141128.1, from coordinate 78,797,912 downwards.
TGCCTATTTTATAAAAATTTATCTTACAACAACTATATGTAATTGGAAAAGATTTAGAAAACCCAGGGTGTCACAATTTAGTATCAGAGCCTGGGTTTATTCCATTATCACCACTCTAAGGGTCTAATTAGAGTTATAGCCCATAAGTTTATAACTTAGACTGAGAGAGGAGAAATACTTATACAATGTGTTATTGGGTTGTTAATAGATGGCTCCTCGGTGGAGGACTAGATCCACCCCCGCTCTACTAGTTGCTACCCCTGCCTCGACATTAGGGCAAGGAGAGCAGGAGGCAGACGTAGTGGCTCGCGTAGTTCAGACCCTCATGCCACATCTCACCTAGCATATTATACAGCAGGTTCAAGCAGAGATGTAGGCTATTCACTTTGTCCACCCGATGATGATTGCAGCAATCCAAGGGGACACAACAATGCAGTCGTCTCGTCCAGTACTAGCAGCTCCTATGCAGGGAACTACCGAGGGAGGATCCTCAAGGACACGTGTTTCACCTGTTGAGTAGCTCGAGAGGTTTCCAAGGATGTTGCCCACCTTCCATGGGGAAGGAGATACAACAATGGTAGAGAGGTGGCTGTTTGAGGTGGAGAAGGCCTTTGAGGGGATGAACATTCCACCTGAGGATCAGGTTAGGTTAATGACATACCTATTGGTCAAAGAGGACAGGTTTTGGTGAAAGACTCAGCAGCAGACTCGCCCCCCATCCTCAGCACCATTATCATGGGAGGACTTCTGGAGGGTCTTCGACGAGCAGTACTTCCCTCTTCATGCCATGCATGCTATGAAGAGGGAGTTTTCCACATTATCTCAGGGGAGTATGATGGTTTAGTAGTATCTGAACCAATTTACTAGACTACGGAGGTTCGCAGCTACCCCTTTTGCCTTAGATCAGGAGGCAGTAGACAAATTCATTGATGGATAGGTGCCATAGTTGAGGCACGAAGTACTTATTGCACACCCGACCATGGTGAGGCAACCTGCAGATAGGTTCGGTGCTCGAGAGAGATTCACTACGAAGCAGAGGAGAGATGAGTCAGCCCTTCAAGGGCAAGAGGCTCTTCGTATCCACACAGTCTTGGGGGGGCCTAACCAATAGTACCCTCTTAGATAGAGGAGAGGTTAGGACAGACGAGTGTGCCCTTGTTGTAAGGGCCGACATGTGGGACGACGTTGCCCAAGACAGATTCATCAACATCAGGGCCCATAACAGCAGTAGCAAGGATAACATCCTTTCCAACAAAGACAGCCATTTACATGTTATGGCTGTGGCGAGGTAGGACACATGATCAGAGACTGTTCGAGCAATCAGAGAGACAGGCCTGTGAGGATAGATGCCACTATAGAGCCAGCTCCATATAGTTAGGGACGCGTCTTTGCCATTACTTCAAAGCAGGCATAGGCCTCGAACTAGGTGGTGGAAGGTACATTTCTGATGGCTGATAAACATGCTAGGCTTCTCTTCGATTTTGGGGTCTACCCATTCTTTTATTGCACGTACATTTGCATCATGCCTTGACTTGCATACGTGTGAGCTAGCATTCGGATTAGATGTAACGATGCCACCAGGAGAGACTTTGGAGGCTACTGAGTACCTTGAGAGGGTACAAGTGGAGATATCTAGTGTTAGGATGGATGCTGACCTCATTTTATTAGATATGATGGATTGTGATGTTATCTTGGGGATGGATTGGCTGGCGACATTTTGGGTCACCATAGACTTATGTAAGAAGCATATTATGTGTAGTGTACCAGGTCGATCAGTGGTTGTAATCCAAGGTAGGCGGAGTGTTAGTGGCACTCGTGTTATCTCAGCCATGAGAGCAGCTCGATGTTACGCTCGAGGTTGTCGAGTGTTTTTGGCTTGCATCATGACGACTGACAGGGAGCAGCCATGGATTGAGGATATAGATGTGGTGCGAGATTTTACTGATGTATTTCCAAACGAGCTGCTAGGACTACCCCCACGTAGGGAGATCAACTTTAACATAGACTTGGTGACAGGTACAGTGCCTATATCTAAGGCGCCCTATAGAATGGCCCCTTGTTGAATGTTTTACAGCAAGTGCACGGGCTATTGTAGGGTAGCTTATGCAAATACGGGTTGATCCCACGAGGACTTGATTTAAAATGGAGTTTTCAATAAAATCTAATTATTTAAAATTAAAAATAAATCACTCAAAATTACTGGAATTATTAAAATGAGAATCAATGTTAAGATCTAATAAACTTCTCAAAAATACAGAATTTCCAGTTCGTAAAGAAAACAAACAAAATCAAATAATGAGAAAAAACTACTTCCCTAGATCAATTTTCATCAAAATCTTCACTTTTGGTCTTCTAAAAGCTTATCCTCCTTTACAGATATCTTCAACCCGTTCCTGATTAGTGATCCACCAGTCGGATTTAACAGATTCTTCAAAATGGTCAGGATCTGGGCTAAATTATGATTTCAGGATTTGGACGACTCAGATTGATTTTTGGATTTTAGATCTAAGATCAGAAGCGTTAGTTATGTCTAGGGATGTCCTAAGAATGAACCTGTAAAATTAATTTGAATTCCGTTAAGAAACAAAGGAGAAATCGAGGATTTTATTTTTATTAAGGCTAAACCGTTAAGAGGTTAGGCCTTGATTGATCTGTCTCAGATTGGACAGTTCTTGGATAAGAAAAATGCAGATAAAACAAAACCAAAATAAAGCAGGACACAGATGAAATTAAACTGGGGACACAGATGGAATTAACAGAAAAGGCTAGAATTGTAATTGCTTTTAAAGAGGGAGGGCAAAACTGGAATTTTGGTTAAAATCTAGTTTTTAAGAGAAAAACCAGGAAACCCGACGAAGAAGGGAGATGGGGAAGAAGGAGGAGAAAAGGAGAAGAAGGAAAGAGGAAGGAGGAGAGGGAAGAAGAAAGGAAGGAAAACCCGACTTGGGTTTCCTTCTCCGGGACATCCATAGGTGAGGAAAAACCCGAAGACGCAGAGACGCCGGAAATGGAGGAGAAAAGGAACCTGGGGTTGACCAGCGACGGAAGTGGTTCATGGAGGAGATCTGTGAAGAATATGGGCACGCTATCTAGCCTGGCTGAGGAGGTCCGGCCAGTTGGGTGCGTGTCTGGTCTGGGCTCCTTGTTCTGGAAGTGGAGGCGCGACCTGGAGTTGGGTGCGACCGGTGATGGGCCTGAGGGGTGAGGTGGGCAGAGCAAGAGAAGGACATCGAAAGAGAAGAACAAGAAGAGAGAGTGCAGTTGGGGGAAAAGGCTGGGGTTTGCTGGACTAGGTCTGTGCGATGGATGAACTTCGGTGCGTGTGGATGATGCCGGAGGTGGGGGAGAACGGTGGAAAGAGGTGTAGGCTGGCGTGCAATGAAGTAGGAATGGGAGAGTGAAGAAGAGGAGAGAGATGGTTGGAATGTAAGAGAGAGAGGGCAGGGAGAGAGACGTGGGAAAGAGAGATAGAGGAGGAGAAGGGGCTGTGTATGGTTGGGAAAGAAGAGGTTGGGCTTTGTGCGTGAAGATGGGTAGAAGAGCCTATAGGAGAAGAAGAAAAATATATGAAGAGAGAGTTGGGTACGTGAGAATGAGGAAGGGAAAAAGAAAAAGGAAAGAAGGAAAAGAAAGGAAAAGGAAAGAAGGGAAAGAGAAAAAGGAAGGGAAAAAGGAAAAAGGAAAAAGGAAAAGGAAAAGGAAAAGGAAAAGGAAAAGGAAAAGAAAGAAAAGAGAAAAGGAAAAAGAAAAGAGAAAAGGAAAAAGAAAAGAGAAAAGAAAAGGAAGGAAAAGGAGGAAAAAGAAAAGAAAGAAAAGGAGTGGAAAAGGAAAGAGAGAATGAAGGAAAGAAAAAGAGAATAAGGAAGGAAAGAGGAAGAAAAGGAAAGAGAAGTGGGGGAAAGAGTTGCCCTTTACATGTTCTTTCCATTTTGTCCATGATTTCTATTTCATCTATCTCCATGGGTGATCTGGTCCATCCATTGCCCTTTAAGATGATCTGCACCATTATCTTTTACTCGTATCCATCCGTGCGTCCTTTGGTTGATCTGCAAAAGAAAAGACTAAATTAGAATCATTTGAACCGCACATTAGTCATCTAATGAACTCTAATGATCATCTGACCGTTGATTTTGACAAATTAAGGTTTGGATGGTCAATTGGATTTATATTCAAAATCAAGCTAAGTTTTGTAAAATTGAACAGTTAGATGATCTAATTGAACGCTAAATTAGGGGAATTTTGACCAAAATTAAACACTTAACACACCCCCAACCAGCATTTTGCTAGTCCCGAGCAAAACATGTGAAAAACCAAATTTCGAGATTTCAAATTTTATTTTTAAGTCAACTCCTCTTTTTCCTCAGAGAATTATCTTCAATAAATCACATCAACTTTATCATACTAATAAAAATGACTAAAAAATTCAAAACCCTACCCATATGTCAAAATAATTCCAATTAAGCTCAAATCTCAGAGTGAGTGTGTGCATGTACAATTTACATATGGAATCATCTTGATCTCTAAATAAACTTCTAACTTTTGAACTCCATCCGAAATATGTTTTGACCTCAAGCCTCACTAATGACATACACTCAGAAACAAAATCTCTCAGATAAAGGGGTCAAATCATATCTCTCTTTTAATTATGTGAGTTGAGTCAATGAAAGCAAAATTTTCTCACATGTACTCATGAAAATTGGGAGTTACTAAGGAATTTCATTGTTTTGATCCCTTTAGAATAGATGCCATTACCTTTGAATATTTAGAAATACCACTCTTTTATATTCTATCCATTAATTTCCTCATCAAGACTATGTTTCTCCTAGAATCAATAGGTCTTTAACTGGAACGAAACGTAGGCTTAGGACAGGGTACCAAAGAAAGGGTATAAGGATATTCAAAGTTTCAGTACTTTTGACTCACTTTGAAGAATATTTCTTTTCTTGATATCCACTTTTCATTACAACTAAAAGATATTTCTTCATTCTTCTCTAACTTATTTTTCAAAGAAAATGGGTAATGGATAATTTATACTGGGTTAATATGAGTAAAGGATAATTTGGGTGACAAAAGAAAAGGCTTATATTAAAGGCTCAAGTTGGCTAACTAGTGGTAACAATACTTTATGGGTAGTCTTTATGTCTCTAGGTTAACAACAAGGATGGCCTAAATCATTTTCTAGGTTTCCTATAATCCATCAAATTCAATGAACTTCTAGAATTTTAAAAATAATATTCTAATTATCCAGGTAATTAGCCAAAATTAAGAGTATGGGATCAATTTTCTTTAAGCACGCTGAAGAAAATTAGGAATATTTATAACCTCTCAAAAAAAATGAATGGCTCTACAACTCACTTAGGTTATAGGTCTCCACTGAATTTCTTTAGAATTTTTAAGTTATAGCTACTTATCAATCTAGACTATCTATATGCAACTGCGTGTACAAATGTGATCTGAGACTTTGCTTTTATAGAATACTTTAGAAAATGAGTAAAAAGATGAATTAATCATATTCAATTCCATTAATAAGCTAAAGTTTTCTAGATTATACTTCAGAAAATCCAATTCTCATCATAGTGTAGGAAATGACCTACAAATTTTCATTTTTTTTTTCATTTTTCATTTTTTTTCATTTTTTTTGAAAAACAAGAAAAGCACCTAAAAATCTAAAAAAAACTAGAATTTGCTAGAATTCTACACCCCCCAACCTGACAGTAACATTGTCCTTAATGTTTAAAAAGTAGGACCTAAAATAAATATGAGTGATGTAGAAAACAACAAAAATACAAAATATGGTACAAAGGGATCAAATCCACTCAATCCTGATAAATAGGATCCTCCAGAGTTGTGGACTCAAGTTCTGAATTCTCATAATCTAGGAAAGGCTTTAAACGTTGACCATTCACTTTAAAAGAATGACCAGTCCTAGTATTCTCAATCTTGACAGTCCCATATGAAAAAACTTTTTTTACTATATATGGACCAGTCCATCGAGATCTAAGCTTACCTGGAAATAAGTGAAGCTTAGAATTGTAAAGTAGAACCTTTTGGCTTGGAGTAAAGGATTTTCTCATTATGTTCTTATCATGAAAAACTTTCATCTTTTCTTTATATATCCTATTACTCTCATATGCTTCTTGCCTGATCTATTCCAACTCATTAAGTTGGAGTTTGCGATGTGAGCCTGCTTTATCCATATTGAAATTGAATGTCTTTATTGCCCAATAGGCTCTATGTTCTAATTCCACAGGCAAATGATAGCCTTACCGTATACAATACGATAGGGAGACATACCAATCGGGGTGCGATGTGCAGTCCTGTAAGCCCAAAGCGCATCGGTCAGTCGAAGAGACCAATCTTTACGATCTGGATTAACAGTCTTTTGAAGGATTTATTTGATGGCCCGATTAGATACTTCTACTTGTCCACTTGTTTGTGGGTGATACGGTGTTGCAACTTTATGTGTAATATTATATTTTTTCATTAGTGCTTCAAATAGTTTGTTGCAAAAACGTGTACCGTTATCACTTATAATGGCTCGAGGGGTCCCAAATCTAGAAAAAATGTTTTCTTTTAAAAATTTAAGAACTATTTTGTGATCATTATTCCTACACGGGATAGCCTCAATCCATTTTGAAACATAGTCTATGGCTAATAAGATATAAATGTAGCCAAAAGAAGGTGGGAATGGACCCATGAAATCAATGCCCTAACAATAAAAAATTTCTATGATAAGAATAGGGTTTAGAGGCATCATATTCCTACGGGTTAGTCCTCCTAACTTTTGACATTGCTCACATAATTTACAGAACACATGTGTGTCTTTGAACAACGACGACCAATAAAAACTGCACTGCAAAATCTTTGCCGCTGTTTTCTAGGCAGAAAAATGTCCACCACATGCTTCTGAATGACAAAAGGAGATAACACTATGTTGTTCTAAGTCAGGGACACATCTCCTAATGATTTGATCTGGGTAGTATTTAAACAGGTATGGATCATCCCAGAAATAGTGCTTAACATTGGAAAAGAATTTTTTCTTTTCTTGTTTAGTCCAATGTTCAGGAATTTTTTCCGTGACTAAATAATTTGCAATATCAGCAAACCAAGGAGGATGGGAAACATGAAAAAGTTGCTCATCAGGGAAAGTGTCTTTAATTGGCAACTCATCTAAAGGCTCTGTTAGGACTGAGCGAGACAAATGGTCAGCTACCACATTCTCTACTCCCTTTTTATCTTTTATTTCAATGTCAAACTCTTGAAGTAGGAGGATCCATCTAATTAGTCTAGGCTTAGCATCTTTCTTAGAAAGAAGATACTTGAGGACCGAATGGTCAGTGAATATGACTATTTTAGATCCAACCAAGCAAGACCTGAATTTATCCAATGCGAAGACAACTGCTAAGAGTTCTTTCTCCGTAGTAGAATAGTTCATTTGAGTGCTATTTAAGGTCCTACTAGTATAATAGATGGCGTATGACTTCTTTTCTTTTTTTTGTCCTAGTACAGCTCCTACAACATAGTCATTGGCATCACACATGATTTCAAAGGGTAGACTCCAATTAGGTGGCTGCATGATAGGTGCGGTGGTCAACTTGTCTTTCAACTTTATAAAAGCTTCTTGACAATCCTTAATCCACTCAAAAGGAGTATCCTTTGTGAGGAGGTAATATAATGGTCTAGATATTGCACTAAAATCTTTAATGAACCTCCTATAGAATCCTGCATGACCTAGGAAAGAGCGAATGTCCCTAATAGATATTGGAATGGGTAGATTGGAAATTAGATCAACTTTAGCTCTATCTACCTCTATACCTTTAGATGACATAATGTGACCTAAGACAATTCCCTTAGGAACCATGAAATGACATTTTTCCCAATTAAGCACTAGGTTCTTCTCTTTACAACGAGTTAAGACTTTTCTTAGATTTTCAAGACATGTTTCAAATGAATTACCGAAAACAGAAAAGTCGTCCATAAAAACCTTTAAAATTCTCTCCACCATGTCACTGAAAATGCTTAACATGCAACGTTGAAATGTGGCGGGAGCATTACATAATCCAAATGGCATTCTTTTGTAAGCAAAAGTGCCAAAAGGACATGTAAATGTGGTCTTTTCCTGATCCTCGGGTGCAATTTCTATTTGGTTATACCCTGAATAATCATATAAGAAACAATAGTACTGATGTCCTACAGCCCTTTCTAACATTTGATCAACGAAGGGCAAAGGAAAATGGTCCTTCCTTATGTGACATTCAACTTTCGATAGTCGATACACATACGCCAACCAGTAGTAACCCTGGTAGGGATCAATTCATTGTTGGTGTTAGTTATTATTATCACTCCAGACTTCTTTGGAACCACCTGAGTAGGACTTACCGATTTGCTATCACTTATGGGATAGATGATTCCCACATCAAGCAACTTTAAGACTTCTGCTCTAACCACAACTTTCATATTAGGATTTAACCTTCTTTGCATTTGACGACATGGCTTAGCTTCATCCTCTAGATAGATCCTATGGGTGCAGATTAAAGGGTTAATGCCCTTTATATTAGCTATGGTCCATCCTATAACACCTTTGTGTTCTTTTAAAGTGTCTATTAACTTTTCCTCCTGAGATGTTTCTAATTGGGAGGAAATTATTACAGGAAAAGTCTCTTTGTCTCCTAAAAAGGCATATTTTAAATCTGATGGTAGAGATTTCAATTCAAGCTTAGGAGGTTCTATGAATGATGGAAGGGGAGTGGACTCCGTCAGTGGAAGGTCCTCGAAAGGAGGTTTCCATTTTTCTGTTTCCATGATAGGAACAGAATCCAGGAGGGCATTAACTTCCTCTATTAATGCATCCTCGTTAAACTCATTAAAATGGGCCAAATAGGCCTCTAGTGGGTCCGACAAGGAAGATGACTGAAATTGATCTTGCACAACTGAATTGATCATGTTAACACTGTGCAAATCATCAGTAGTTTCACCAGGTTGCTTACAAATGTTAAAGATGTTTAGCTCTAATGTCATATTGCCAAAGGACAGTTTCATGACACCATTTCTACAGTTGATTAAGGCATTGGACATAGCCAAAAATGGTCGTCCCAAGATGATTGGTATTTCATTCTTCTCATTCACCACCGGTTGTGTATCTAGAACTAGAAAATTGACAGGGAAACAAAATTGTTCTACTTGGACTAACACATCCTCTATTACCCCTCTCGGTATTTTTACAGAACGATCAGCTAACTGGAGCGTAGTAGATGTAGGTTTCAGTTCACCCAGACCTAATTGTTCGTATACCGAGTATGGTAATAGATTTACACTAGATCCTAAATCAAGAAGAGCTTGGTTAATCTTGTAGCTGCCAATAATGCAAGTAAGAGTGGGGCAACCAGGATCTTTGTACTTTAGTGGTGTATGGTGTTGAAGAATAGAACTAACCTGTTCAGTCAAAAATGCCTTCTTCTGGACATTCAATTTTCTCTTTATGGTGCATAAGTCTTTTAAGAATTTGGCATATGATGGGATTTGTTTTATAACATCTAAGATCAGTATGTTGATCTTGACTTGCTTGAAAATCTCTAAAATCTCATCATTAGATGCAGACTTTGGGGCTTGACGCAACCTTTGAGGAAATGGAGCAGGTATAGGACATGGATCAACAGGTGAAATAGGGTCCTTTTGTTTAGAGTTTTCTTTAACTTTCGTGGATTTTTCTACCTTTTTAGTCTTTTGAGGCTCATCTTTCTCAATTCTTTTACCACTCCTAAGAATAGTAACAGCCTTAGTTTGTTCAATGGTAGAGCTAGATGTTTCATCAGATGCATTAATGCTAACCGCATGCACTCCCTTAGGGTTTGCTTGTGGTTGAGCTGAGAACTTTCCTTTTTCCATACTTTGCATCATTTGGCTCATCATGTTTTTTAATTCATTCATAGACTGGTTGGTTTGTTTTATTTGACTTTCTAATTGAGAAATTTTCCTTTCTTGGTTTTGAATGTTTTGATTATCCTCAACATGCCTTTTAGGTGGGGGCAAGTAAGGTCCAGAAGGAGGTTAATGAGTTTGATAAGGTAAGGTAAGAAGTCCTTGGTTTTGTTGATGAGGTTGATATTGTCCTGGTTGTGGAACATTAGTAGTAGGTCCATTTTTCCAACTAAAATTTGGATGGTTTCTCCAGTTGGGGTTATAAGTGTCTGAATATGGGGAGAAAGGTCTTTTATATGTGTTAAGTGCATTAGCTTGATCATGAAGTACATCTTGAAAAGCCAGGATTGTAGGACATTCCTGAGTAAGATGTGACGTACTTTCACAAATACTACACACTTGTTCTTCTTTATTTGAGTTTTTCTTTCCCATTTCTATGGCTTCTACTTTTCTCGCTAGGGATGCTACTTTGGCATTGATATCATCTTTTTCAGACATAGCATGCATGCCTCCCTTAGCATAGGTGTTATTGGGCTTAGGTCTATCTCTATGTTCTATTCTTTCTGAGTCAGCCCAAGTCTGTGCACTTTCAGCTAGCCATTCCAAATACTCCTCCGCCTCATCTGGTTGTTTGTTGAGAAAGTTGCCATTACACATCATCTCTACAAACTGGCGCATGTCAGAATTTAGTCCTTCATAAAAGAAGCTGATGATGCGCCATGGTTCATAGCCATGATGTGGGCAAGTGAGTTGTAGTTCTTTGAACCTTTCCTAGCATTGATAGAATGATTCTTTATCCTTTTGGGTAAAGTTCATTATCTTGCGGCGAAGCGTATTGGTTTTATGGGTAGGGAAAAACTTCTTTAAGAATTCCCTAGTCATTTCATTCCAAGTTCTTATGGAACCTGATGGCAGTGCATTAAACCACATTTTTGCTTTTTCCTTTAAAGAGAAAGGAAAAAGTTTAAGCCTGACAGTATCTAGACCTACATTTTGTGTTCGTTGAGTACTACATACCTCATCAAATTCTTTAAGGTGCAAGTAAGGACTCTCACTATTTAGACCATGGAATTTGGGAAGTAATTGGATTACTCCCGTTTTTAATTCTAATGCACCAGCATTTTGAGGAAGAATTACACAGGATGGTGTGCTGGTGCGTGTAGGCTGAAGCTAGTCTTTTAAAGTTCTACCATGAAAGTTTTGATGACCCTCAATACTAGCATCCCCGTGTTCACTCTGTTGGTCCCATTCCCTATTGTGTCTTCTCCAATCTCTATTTGGTTGATGATTATTCCTCCTTATTGGAGGTTGATATTCATCTTCCATCAAGGGTGGTGGGTCCTCATTCATGATGAGTGGAGCCCCTTGACTTCCATGGGGTGAATTACCCCTGGAGCGTTGATCAGTCATAGATGTGGCCTGATCTTGTTGTATGTCTTTTTGGTCGTACTTGACTAACCTTCCGGTTTTGTCACGTCTCCAAAAGTGCATACAAGGGAAGCTTCTTTTTGCTTTTTTTTTTTCTTTATTATTATTATTATTTTCTTTGAGAAAACTAACCTAAATGATGCAACTTAACTTCTAGAATGATGCGCAAACAAAAGGGCACACTCAAATAATTCTAAGGCTAATAAGCAGCAATATATTTGATTTTCTTGATTTTCTGTGGGGACAATGCTTTTATTAGCCTAGACTAGCGCTCCTCCTCTCTTTAGGAGTTGATTACTACTTACCAGTTGGGTTCTGTCCAAAGTGGTTAATACAACCCTCGTGTAAGGAGGCGTTTAGACCTCAACAAACGTCAATAGGAGGTGGGGGAAGAGCAAGGCTCTATTAGATAACCCCCAATAACCACAGTGATCAAAAGCCACTGGACTGATAGTAAATCACGTCCTACGAGCATGTGATGGCCCTATAGGTCGCTTCTGATTGATTTTAAATTAACGTGAAAGGAAGGTTTGCGCGCTTGAGGTGATTATCCTAAGTGGGCCAAGAGGTGGTGATGAAATCCACCCTTGATCTTATGGGGGTAGGGTGCCCTTACTAATTAATTTTCACACACCATAACAATTCGATCAGCATATAAATCACCTTAAAACATTAAACATGCCCTAAGAATGCAATTAAAAGTAGTAAACTAATGCAAAATCCTAAAATACAACAATTATAAAAGATGTTTCTATATGAGTTACACTACCAAACAATGCAAATTATTCTAAATGCAAACCATAATCTAGGAAATAAATGAGTGAGGAAACTCACAGTGGGGATTTCTGATGAAGATCAAGTGTGGGCCACCTTATCCCACACTTGCCCTGTATTATATAACCCTTTAAATTTTAAAATGGAAATTGCAATTTACAAGGATCCTCACTACAAGATTCACTCAAAAGAAAAAAGAAAGTCCTATTCTAGGAAAGCAGGGAAGTTTCCAATTTGGTGAAGATCCACTTGCCAAATTCCTCCACTTTCCAATTTCCTGAAAAATAAAATTAGAAATTAGTACCAAATTCAGGAAACAAGGTGATTATGCCCTAAAAATAATTGAAAAATGCACCTAAAATTTCCTAAAATGCTAAAAATTGCAATTCCTAATTTTATGTATTTTTCTGGATTTTTTTATTTTTTTTAAATTCTTTTGATTTTTTAATTACATTTTATGAAAACTCCTTTGCAAGTCCCCGGCAACGGTGCCAAAAACTTGTTGAATGTTTTACTGCAAGTGTACGGGCTATTGTAGGGTAGCTTATGCAAGTATGGGTCGATCCCACGAGGACTTGATTTAAAATAGAGTTTTCAATAAAATCTAATTATTTAAAATTAAAAATAAATCACTCAAAATTACTAGAATTATTAAAATGAGAATCAATGTTAAGATCTAATAAACTTCTCGAAAATACAGAATTTCCAATTCTTAAAGAAAACAAACAAAATCAAATAATGAGAAAAAACTACTTCCCTAGATCAATTTTCATCAAAATCTTCACTTTTGGTCTTCTAAAAGCTTATGCTCCTTTACAGATATCTTCAACCTGTTATTGATTAGTGATCCACCAGTCGGATTTGACAGATTCTTCAAAATGGTCAAGATCCGGGCTAAATTATGATTTCAGGATTTGGACGGCTCAGATTGATTTTTGGATTTTAGATCTAAGATCAGAAGCGTTGATTATATCTAGGGATGTCCTAAGAATGAACTTGTAAAATTAATTTGAATTCCGTTAAGAAACAAAGGAGAAATCGAGGATTTTATTTTGATTAAGGCTAAACTGTTAAGAGGTTAGGCCTTGATTGATCTGTCTCAGATTGGACAGTTCCTGGATAAGAAAAACGCAGATAAAACAAAACTGGAATAAAGCAGGACACAGATGAAATTAAACTGGGGACACAGATGGAATTAACAGAAAAGGCTAGAATTGTAATTGCTTTTAAAGAGGGAGGGCAAAACTGGAATTTTGGTTAAAATCTAGTTTTTAAGAGAAAAACCAGGAAACCCGACGAAGAAGGGAGATGGGGAAGAAGGAGGAGAAAAGGAGAAGAAGGAAAGAGGAAGGAGGAGAGGGAAGAAGAAAGGAAGGAAAACGCGACTTGGGTTTCCTTCTCCGGGACATCCGTAGGTGAGAAAAAACTCGAAGACGCAGAGACGCCGGAAATGGAGGAGAAAAGGAACCTGAGGTTGACCGGCGACGGAAGTGGTTCATGGAGGAGATCTGTGAAGAATATGGGCACGCTATCCAGCCTGGCTGAGGAGGTTCGGCCGGTTGGGTGCGTGTCTGGTCTAAGCTCCTTCCTGTTCTGGAAGTGGAGGTGCGACTTGGAGTTGGGTACGACCGGTGATGGGCCTGAGAGGTGAGGTGGGCAGAGCAAGAGAAGGACAACGAAAGAGAAGAACAAGAAGAGAGAGTGCGGTTGGGGGAAAAGGCTGGGGTTTGCTGGACTAGGTCTGTGCGATGGATGAACTCCGGTGCGTGTGGATGATGCCGGAGGTGGGGGAGAACGGTGGAAAGAGGTGTAGGCTGGCGTGCAATGAAGTAGGAATGGGAGAGTGAAGAAGAGGAGAGAGATGGTTGGAACGTAAGAGAGAGAGGGCGGGGAGAGAGACATGGGAAAGAGAGATAGAGGAGTAGGGGCTGTGTATGGTTGGGAAAGAAAAGGTTGGGCTTTGTGCGTGAAGATGGGCAGAAGAGCCTAGAGGAGAAGAAGAAAAATATATGAAGAGAGAGTTGGGTACGTGAGAATGAGGAAGGGAAAAAGAAAAAGGAAAGAAGGAAAAGAAAGGAAAAGAGAAAAAGGAAAAGAGAAAAAGGAAGGGAAAAAGGAAAAAGGAAAAAGGAAGAGGAAAAGGAAAAAGGAAAGAAAGAAAAGAGAAAAGGAAAAAGAAAAGAGAAAGAAAAGAGTAAAGGAAGGAAAAGGAGGAAAAAGAAAAGAAAGAAAAGGAGTGGGAAAGGAAAGAGAGAATGAAGGAAAGAAAAAGAGAATAAGGAGGGAAAGAGGAAGAAAAGGAAAGAGAAGTGGGGTAAAGAGTTGCCCTTTACATGTTCTTTCCATTTTGTCCATGATTTCTATTTCATCTATCTCCATGGGTGATCTGGTCCATCCATTGCCCTTTAAGATGATCTGCACCATTATCTTTTACTCGTATCCATCCGTGCTTCCTTTGGTTGATCTGCAAAAGAAAAGACTAAATTAGAATCATTTGAACCGCACATTAGTCATCTAATGAACTCTAATGATCATCTGACCGTTGATTTTGACAAATTAAGGTTTGGATGGTCAATTGGATTTATATTTAAAATCAAGCTAAGTTTTGTAAAATTGAATGGTTAGATGATCTAATTGAACGCTAAATTAGGGGAATTTTGACCAAAATTAAACACTTAACACCCCTGCAGAGTTGAGAGAGCTCCAGGTACAATTGCACAAGCTTCTGGATAAGGGTTTCATCAGGCCGAGTGGATTTCCTTAAGGAGCACTAGTCCTCTTTATTAAAAAGAAGGATGGATCATTAAGGCTGTACATAGACTACCGGTTACTGAATAGTGTTATTGTGAAGAACCGGTACCCCTTACCTTGTATTGACGAGTTGTTTAACTAGTTGCAGTCAACACAGGTATTCTTTAAGATTGACATGAGATCAGGCTACTACTAGTTGAGGATTAGGGAGGAGGACATCCATAAGACTGCGCTTAGGAGTCGATATGGCCACTATGAGTTTTTGGCGATGCCCTTTGGGTTAGCGAATGCACTGGCAGTGTTCATGGATTTGATGAATAGGGTATTCTGAGCTTATTTAGACAAGTTTGTGATCGTCTTCATGGATGATATCCTGATCTACTCGCCTAGTCATGAGGCCCACAAGAAGCATCTTCGCATTGTGCTGGACATGCTTCGCTGTCATTGCTTATATATGAAGCTCAACAAGTGCAACTTCTGGTTAGGACAGGTGCAGTTTTTAGGACACGTGGTGTCCAAGGATGATGTGGCTATAGACCCAGCCAAGGTGGAGGCAGTTTTGCATTGGAAGAGGCCTACGACAGTGACAGAGGTTCGTAGTTTTCTCAGTTTGGCTGGTTACTATCGACGATTCATTGAGGGGTTCTTGAGGATTGCCTTGCCCATGACCACCTTAACTCAAAAGGACACCAGGTTCATTTGGACTGATGCTTGTGAGGAGAGCTTTCAGGAGGTCAAGAGGAGGTTGACTATCACGCCAGTATTGGCCCTACTATTAGGTGTTCATTTTTGGCTAAAGGACCCATAGTTTAGCATTCAATTAGATCATCTAACCCTTCAAAAGTGTAAATTTTAGCTTGATTTTTAATTGGGCTCAAATTGACCATCCAAACTTTAAAATTTCAAAATCAACGATCAGATGATCATTAGAACTTATTAGATGATTAATGTGTGGTTTAGATTATTCTAATTTAGTCTTTTATTTTGTAGATCAACTGAAGGAAGGTTGGATGGCTCAGATCTATGATAAACAATGCAGAGGCAAGGGTCCTAATCAAAGAGGATTCCTAATTGGAAGAGTCCTAGTTGAAAGAGGAGTTGTAAAAGGAAGAGGATTCGTAAAAGGGATGGAGTACTAATTGGAAGAGGAGAAAGTTTCCCCATAGGAATCTAACTCTTAAAGAAAGAGTTTGAGTAAAATAAGGAAGAGAAAAACAATTATAAATGGGAGAACCGTACTAGCCTAAGGGAGTTTTTCTTTGAGTAGTGTTGATTTGTTTTCTTCCTAAGCTTCTTTTTCTACTTGGATTGTGTCTTTTACTGTTCATTCAATTTATCTCTCTTGTTTTACTTTTCTCAAACATCTCTTCTTTTGATTTGTTCAACCGCACCACTACACTTTACAGATCATTCCAGCCTCTCCATTGCACCAAATCCCCAACCTCAGCACTTTGATTCGCCGCACAATCCCATCACCGTCGCACCTCCCCAGCCTCCACTGCCTTCATTGACCCAGGATCCATCTCCATCATGGCTGGGTTCTCTTCAACCTAGCCTGCCTCCTCTCTCTCTCTCTCTCTCTCTCTCTCTCTCTCTCTCTCTCTCTCTCTCACACACACACACACACACACACCTCTCCTTGTTCTCTTATTCTCTGCTCAATTCCTCTCATTCCATCATCAACCAGCTCAGCTCGGTTCACAATTTCCTCCCTCTGTTCCTCCTATTTCTAGCACAGTTTTCCTGTTGTTCTCCAACCTTTCCACAAGACGATGCCCAGAAAACCAGGATGCCGTCTCCCTCTCCCCAATCCAGTTATTTTTCCACAGGTCAGCTTGGTGACTGCTTAATTTTCCCAGCCCAGCAACATCTGCCATTCAGCACCAGTTAATGCCCTTGTCGTCTTCACCGGACATGCAGATCACATGCCTAGCTTTTCCAATGTTACACACACCAGACGATCCATCATCTTTGGAAGCCAGTCCAGATCAAGTCTGGCCAGTCCAAGAGTCCAGCTCCGGAGGATTTCTCGCTTCCGGACATCCCAAAGAAGGAAACCCGAACTAGGTTTTCCTCGTGCATCCATGCCCTCTTCCTTCTCCTCCGGCTCATCTCCTCCATTCACCGGTCATCTTCTTCGTTGGGTTTTCGTCTGGTTTTTGTTAAAATCCAGATTTTTTGAATAAAATTACCATTTTGCCCTTCCTGTTTAAATGCAAAGACATTTCTGTTCATTTCCATTAATTACATTTGTGTCCCTTGTTTAATTACATATGCATCCCCATTTTATTTACATCTGTGTTCCTGTTCCATTTAAGCTTTATTTTATTCATCTTTTGACAGTGTTATCCAGGGACAATGCTATTCATAGACAATGTGATTCATGGATGTTTTGATTAGTTTTATTTTATGTTTTTTGGAATTGAAAGTTATGTAAATTGCATCATTTGAATAAAGCTAAATAGTTAGGTTAGTTTTGTTATTTCCTTTAAGATTTAAATAATTAAATTTTATTAAAAACTCCAACTAAAGCGAGTCCATGTGGGTTCGACCTGTATTTGCATAGCTATACTACAATAGCCCGTGCACTTGCAAAAAACATCAACAAGTTCTTGGCGCCGTTGGCAGGGATTTGCAAAGGAGTTTTTATAAAGTTTAATTTTAAAAAAAATCCAAACAAATCCAAAAAATTTTAAAATTTTAAAAAAAATCCAAAAAAATAAAAAATATTAGGAATTTCATTTTAGGCAGTTTTAGGTGCATATTTAATTTTTTTTAGTGCATAACCACCTAATTTCCTTGAATTGGTACTTATTTCTAATTTTCTTTTTCAGGAAACAGGAAAGTGGAGAAAATTTGTAAGAAAATCTTCATCAACATGAAATTTTCCCTGCTTTCCTAGACTAGGATTTTGTTTCTTTTGAGTGAAGCTTGTAGTGAGGCCCTTTGTAATTGGCATTTTTAAATTTTAAAAGGGTTGTAATAATACAGGGCAAGTGTGGGATAAGGTGACCCACACTTGATCTTCATCAGAAACCCCACTATAAGTCTCCTTACTCATTTAAATTCCTAGATTAAGGTTTGCATTTCGAGTAAATTTGTATTGTTTGGTAGTATAAATCATATAGAAAGCATTCTCTTATAATTGTTGCATTTTTAGGTTTTTGCATTAGTTTATTGCTTTTCAGTGTATTTTAGGACACGGTTAATGCTTTAAGGTGATCTATATGTTGATTGACCTGCCATGGAGTGTGGAATTCATTAGTAAGGGCACCCTACCCCCATAAGATCAAGGGTGGATTTCATCACCACTCCTTGGCCCACCTGGGATAATAACCTTAAGCGCGCCACCCTAGCCTTCAATTCAAATTAAAATCAATCAGAAGAGGCCTATAGGGCTATCACATGCTCGTAGGACCCTCTTACTTAGACTCGATTTATTGTCACTCTAGTGGCTTTGGAGCACTGTGGTTATTGAGGGTTGTCTAATAGAGTCTTGCTCTTCCCTCACCTCCTGTTGATGTTTGTGAGGTCTAAACGCCTCCTTACATGAGGGTTGTATTAACCATCTTACGAAGAACCTAATTGGTAAGCAATAATCAAGTCTAAAGGAGAGGAGGAGCGGTAGATTAGGCTAATTAAAAGCATTGTCCCCACACATATTCAAGAAAATCAATATATTACTTATTAGCCTAAGGTGTTTGACTGTGCCTTTTTGCTTGCATCACATAGAGTTAGAGTTAGCATTTAGAAGTAGGACATTTTAGATTAGGAATAGTTCATGCAAGGGCGTCGATCTCAGAACCCCGAGCTACTATCGTTAAACCCAGAGATTCAATACATCCAAAACTAAGGGAAAAGAAACCTAGTTCCAATCCCTATGGCTGAACCACCAATATAGATTGAGAGCATGACTATTAGAGATTTTTATGCGCCACTCCAACTTAATACCCCCTCTTGCATAGCTTTACCTCCAATTAATGCTGACCACTTTGAGTTAAAGCCAGGAGTAATTCAGTTACTCCCTACTTTTTATGGTCAAGACCGAGAGGACCCATACCTACATATCAAAGAGTTCCTTGATATTCGTACCACATTTAAGTTCCAAAATGTTTCGGATGATTCGATTAGGCTAAGGTAATTCCCATTTTCACTTAAGGACAAAGCCAAGTCATGCCTTAATTCCTTGGAGGTAGGTTCTATACATACATGAGACCAATTGTCTAAGAAGTTCCTGAACAAGTTCTTCCTCGTTCACAAAACAAATGCCCTGCATCTTGAAATTATAAATTTCCAACAAAGGGATGATGAACAATATTATGAATGTTGGGAATGGTGGATTGAACTGTTGCAAAAATGCCCTCACCATGGATTTGAGAAATGGCAGTAAGTTCAGTACTTCTATGAGGCATTAACGCCTCAAAATAGACAAATAATAGATGCAGCGAGTGGTCGGACCCTCATGTTAAAGAGATGAAAGTAAAGCTTGGGAATTCTTTCAAACTGTAGCTGATAATTCTCAACAATGGGATTATTCAAATAGGAGAGAAAGAACTAACCATCCCATTAAGAAAGGAGGTATTTACGAGATAGGACACATACTGATCTATCTGATAAGCTCAACTCTGTCTCTAAAAAATTAGATAGAATAATGGATAAGCTTGAAACTATGTTTCAATCTTTTATGGCTGTTACATTATCCCAAAAACCTCCACAAGAGGTATGCGCTACTTGTTCTAGTCCAACCCATTTAACCTCAGCGTGTCCATCTAATAAAGTATTCCTTGAATATCTTATAGACCAAGTGAATGCATTGAATGCATATCACCAACCTAGCAACAACCCATATTTTGATACCTACAACCCTGGATGGGCTAGGCATCCCAATTTGTCTTAGTTAAAGAATAACCAAAAAAGGGGGGTCATCTGTGAATCCCACTGTCCAAAACTTTCCTCTTAGAACTACAGTTCCCCATCAGCCACCTGGCTTTCAACAACCTCTACAACAAAAGAAACCATATTCAGAGGAAAACATCCACAC
Organism: Warburgia ugandensis; assembly: GCA_035236585.1. Taxonomy (NCBI): domain Eukaryota; kingdom Viridiplantae; phylum Streptophyta; class Magnoliopsida; order Canellales; family Canellaceae; genus Warburgia; species Warburgia ugandensis. The sequence continues at coordinate 78,778,000 of CP141128.1, read as the reverse complement.
CATGGTGGACCAATTTGCAAAAGATAATGATTACACTAAAAAGGCCTTACACCAATTGCAAAATGAAGGTAGACATTCAGCTAATGTCAACTCTCAAGCCATAGCTAAGTTAGAGGTTCAAATAAGCCAATTGTGTGTTGAAATACATAATAGAGGAAAGGGTCAGTTTCCTAGTCAACCCATCCCTAACCGTAAGGGTCAATTCGAGATAGGGTCAAGTTTTCAAAACCATAACCCTCATGAGCATGCCAAGTCTATAATCATCCTTAGAAATGGTTATCAAATTGGTAACAAAGAAGGGTTGGCTAAGGAAACTATAGAAGAAAAAGAGGCAACAAAAATACAATAAAAAGAGAAAATACAGACCAACCTTGTAGAACATGTAGTGGAGGCACCCTATGTGCCTAAAGCCCATTTTCCCCAATTATTGAATAAAACTAGGAAGGGATCAAACTTCAATGAGTTAATGGAAGTGTTTAAACATGTACAAATCAATATGCCATTGCTCAATGCAATTAAAGACATCCCGGCCTATGCCAAATTCTTAGAAGAGCTCTGCACAATGAAGCGAAAGCTTAATGTGCAAAAGAAAGCCTTCCTCACCAAACAAGTGAGCTCTTTGATTCAACACAAGGCCCCACCAAAGTTTAGAGACCCAGGATGTCCTACAATCACTTGTGTCATTGGAGATCATGTCATAGATAGGGCACTTCTTGACTTAGGAGATAGTGTTAACTTGTTGCCATACTCTGTCTATGAGCAACTAAAACTCAGTTAGTTGAAACCAACCACTACCACGTTGCAATTAGCTGATAGATCTATCAAGATACCACGTGGTTTGGTTGAAGATGTCATGATACATGTGGATAAGTTTTATTACCCGGTTGATTTCATTGTGCTAGACACCCAACCTGTATCAGACCCTGGTAGTCAAATCCCAGTTATCCTTGGGCTTCCCTTCTTGGCAACGTCCAACGCTATTATTAACTATCGGAATGGTGTAATGAAACTCTCATTTAGCAACATGAAGGTTAAGCTTAATGTTTTTAATGCTGATCAACAACATTTAGACCTTGATGATCCCTGTGATGTCAACTTGATTGAGAATCTAATTAATGAGAGTCATTCACCATTGTCCATCTCAGACCCACTAGAGGCTTGTCTGATGCACTTTAATGGAGAATTTGATATAGACAAGTGTATTGAGGAGGTAAACAATCTTTTATATGCTGCACCACTCATGCATACCTCTAAGTGGGGTCCTTATGAAGAACCACTCCCACCATCTAAATCTGTTCCCATACCCTCAATAGAGCACCTACTGTCTCTGGACCTAAAACCCTTGCCTAATAATGTGAAATATTCTTATTTAGGCCCAGATGAAACCTTACCTATAATAATAGCATCAGACTTAGATAAAGAACAGAAGGGTAAGCTTTTAGATGTTCTTCAAGAACATAAAACTGCTATAGGGTGGACAATAGCAGACATAAAAGGGATAAGTCCAGCCTTATGCATGCATAGGATACATCTAGAAGAAAATGCAAAACCTTCTAGGGAGACTCAAAGGCAATTGAACCCCCACATGAAAAACGTGGTTAGAGATGAAGTCCTAAAACTCTTAGATGTTGGCGTCATATATCCTATCTCTGATAGTACTTGGGTCAGCCCCATTTAGGTTGTACTTAAGAAATCTGGGGTCACGGTAGTAAAAAATGAGGATAACGAGCTAGTCCCCACCTGCATGACCACTGGGTGAAGAGTTTGTATTAACTATCGAAAGTTGAAAGCGGTCATGAGGAAAGATCATTTTCCTCTACCATTCATTGATCAAATGCTAGAGAGGTTAGCCAGACATAGCTATTACTATTTTTTGGATGGATATTTCGGTTACAACCAAATTCTTATAGCACCAGAGGATCAGGAGAAGACCACCTTCACCTGCCCTTTTGGAACCTTCGCCTATAGACGTATGCCTTCTGGGCTTTGTAACGCTCCAGCTATATTTCAAAGGTGTATGTTGAGCATTTTCTCAGACATGGTAGAAAGATTCCTTGAGGTGTTTATGGATGACTTCTCAGTATTTGGGTCATCATTTGATGAGTGCCTACACCTCTTGAAGTTAGTCATTGTAAGGTGTCAGGAGAAGAATTTGGTCTTAAATTGGGAAAAGTGTCATTTTATGGTGCGGAGTGGGATAGTATTAGGCCACATAATATCACCCAATGGGATAGAAGTCGATAAGGCAAAAGTGGATTTAATAGCCAACCTTCCTCCACTAAGGATAGTCAAAGAAATTCGTTCATTTTTAGGACTTGCTGGCTTTTATAGACGATTCATCAAAGATTTTAGCAAAATTGCCAAGCCCCTATGTAACTTACTTATGAAGGAGGCAACTTTTGACTTTGATGAGGACTGTAAGAAGGCATTTGAGCGACTTAAGGCTGAATTGACTTATGCACCTATTATTCGACCACCAGATTGGAACACACCATTTGAAATAATGTGTGATGCGTAGGATTATGCCATTGGAGCTGTTTTGGGGCAACACATTGATAAACTTCCCCATTGATATATTATGCTAGTAAAACAATAAATGATGTGCAACTCAACTATTCCACCACTGAGAAAGAGTTGTTAGCTGTAGTGTTTGCTTTGGATAAGTTTAGATCTTACCTGTTAGGGTCTAAAGTTATAGTATACTCGGATCATGCGGCTTTAAAATACCTCCTTTCTAAAAAGAATGCAAAACCTAGGTTGATCCATTGGATACTACTGCTACAAGAATTTGACTTAGAAATTCGAGACAAGAAAGGTTCAGAAAATGTTGTAGTAGATCACTTATCTAGATTAGTGGTGGAGCACACTAGCAATCAAGGGCCTATAACTGAGTCATTCCCAGATGCACATTTATTGCAAGTTTCCCAATTACCTTGGTATGGAGATATTGGTAATTATCTTGTTACAGGACAAATGTCTAATTATTGGACCACACAAGATAAAAAGAGATTTTTAACCGAGGTTAGATATTTTACTTGGGATGACCCATACTTATTCAAGTACTGTCCTGACCAAGTAATTAGGAGATGCATACCTGATAGTGAACATAATCAAATCATCTCCTTTTGTCATGATTAGGCATGTGAGGGCCACTTTAGCTCTAAAAAGACAACTGTAAAAATTTTGTAGTGTGGATTTTATTGGCCTACCGTATTTAAGGATGCCCATACTTATTGCAAAGCATGTGCATGGTGTCAAAGATTAGGAAGTTTAGGAAGACGACATATGATGCCCTTAAACCCAATCCTTGTTATGGAACCTTTTGATATTTGGGGCATAGATTTTATGAGACCTTTTCCTAATTCTTTTGGAAATCTGTACATCCTAGTGGGAGTGGACTATGTGTCCAAGTGGGTGGAGGCCATACCATGCAAAACCAATGACCACAAGGTTATGGTAAAGTTTTTAAAAGAAAATATTTTTACAAGGTTTGGTACTCCAAGAGCCATAATAAGTGATGGGGGAAAACACTTTTGTAATAAGGTGTTTGAGAATTTAATGAAAAAGTATGGTGTTAACCATAGGATAGCTTCCCCATACCATCATCAGACTAGTGGTTAAGTAGAGGTATCCAATAGGAAAATAAAGTGAATTCTAGAAAAGACAGTCAATCCAAATAGGAAAGATTGGTCTCTGCGACTTATTGACGCTTTATGGGCTCAGCATATAAAACCCTTATAGGAATGTCACCTTATTGCTTAGTCTATGGAAAGGCCTGCCACTTACTAGTAGAGTTAGAGCACAAGGCATATTGGGCTATCAAAAAGCTAAAATTTGACTTAGATTCTGTTGAAACTCATAGAAAACTCCAACTCAATGAGTTGGAGAAATTGAGGAAAGATGCATATGAGTCTGCACATTTGTACAAAGACCGAATGAAGGCTATACATGATAGAAACATTCTAAGAAAATTATTCACACCAAGTCAAAAGGTCTTACTGTATAATTCTAGATTGCATCTATTCCCAGGAAAACTTCAATCTTGATGGACTGGACCTTATATAATACGCACAATCTATCCTCATGGGGCCATCGAGATTGAAAAGGATGGAGAAATCCAAAAGGTCAATGGTCAAAGGTTAAAACCTTTCCTAGAACTAGCTGATCTTGAAATTGATGAGACACTTTTACAGACACCTGAGTATCATGATCCACCTTAGATTACCACTCCAGGAGCCTTGCAGCATATCATCATTGCACTCATCATTATGTCTGGCTGAAGACGTTAAACTTAGCACTTATTGGGAGATAACCCAAGGGTTTAGAGTCTACATCACTCAACTTTCTTATAGAATCCTATGTTTTCAAACATTAGGGACAATGTTTCCTTCAAGTTGGGGGGTGTAGATGCATTAGAGATTTTGAGTTTTCTTGAAAGAAAAAAATTTGAAATTTTTTTGAAAAAAAAAACAAATTTTTTTAAAGTAGAGTTCCCTTACCATGATGAGAATTAGATGTTCAGAATTTAGTAAATCTACTGTTTTC